>CM053784.1:667023591-668292966 GCA_028749045.1 Cupressus sempervirens
TTAAATGCTACTCGAGGTTAATCATGGCTTCCTTTCATCATGACAATGCTCCACAAAACTTTGCTCTACAAAATTTTCTATGAAAACATAAATTTCATCTTCTGTCATAGAGTAAACCTTCTCTATTATATTACTTAATTCCTTCATAACTTGTTCAAATAAGCTCCAAATTACAAGTGAGCTTAGCTACAACCTAAACTCATCTAGATACATCTTCTCTCAACTTTGCTACTCACAGTTCAATCTCTAAATGAAGTTTTCAAATTCTAGTGTTGTGAACAAGCTTAATTCAACTTGGTTGAATCAAACTCAATTCCTAACTTCAATCTTCCTTTATCTACATCATCTAACTTTTCTTCAGATACAATAGTTAATTATTATACAAATGTCTCACCAAGATCTTTTCAAAGTTCATTGACTACATTTCTTTGATCTTCATTGTCTTTCTTAGTTCCATAGTTACTTTCATGATTCCTTTTGTCATTTCCAAAGTTTCTTCCATTGTTGCTTATGTTTCTAAAGTTTTCTTCAAGATTCCTTCTATCATTTCTAAAGTTTCTTCTATTGTTTCTTCTATTTTGAAGTTTCTTTCATTGTTCCCTTTGTCCATTCTATAATACTTTGTTATATGTTCGAAGTTGTTGCATAATTGACATACTAGGGTTCTTCTTCTATGATTTTGTTGATCAATAGGTGCTTGAAAATTTTGGGCTATGTGTCCAAAGTTGTTACACTTATAAAACATGATATGCTTTCTTTCTCCAAAAGGTCTTCTTTCTCTTGATGTCCTCTCATTAGATCTTCTTCTATCTATAGGGTTAGTATTTCTAGACATTCTATTATTTCTTTTATCATTATCATATTTAGGCTTCTTACAATCAATTTATTTATGACCAATACATGACAATTATAACAATAAAACTTTGTAATGTGATTAAATGAATTATTTGTACAATCTCTTTTCATATGACCTATGTCATTACATGAAAAACACTTACCTCTAAATTCATATCTAGTTTCCTTGGAAGATTCCACTTGCTTAGCTTCATCCAATTTCTTAGTCTCCTTCTCTTATCTAACTTCTTTGGATTTATTAGAAGATTGACTGGATTCAATCTTATCATTATATTTATCTTTTTCTTTTAGATCTGATCCACTTTTAGGTTTATTTGCAAACATGTTAAATAGGTGTCTTATCATAGGTAGGTCTTTGTATTGGCATTGATTCATCAAGCTTTTCTCTATTTGAATAAAGCTTTTCAAGCTATATCTTGCTCTAAGTTAGTTCACCTTTCAAAATAGTATTGTACTTATGAAGTTATTCATGATCTGCTTTTATTGTTTCAAATTCAAATGTCTTCTATGGTAGATTCACTCTAAGATCTGAATTTTCAATCTTCAAATCATATTCAACTTTTCTAGTATTATTATTCAAACTCAACTTTAGATTGGTAATCTTCAATTCATGCTTCAAGATCTTGTACTCTATTTTTAGTTTTGAATATTCATCATCACCAGTTTCAAATTCAATAGATTTGGGCTTGGATTTGAGATGTTCAATCTTGTCCTTCAGTTGTCCAATGTATAATTTGGAGTCTTTGTATCTATCTTTCAGCTTATCTCTTTCTTTAGTAAGGAGATCAATTTTTTCAAGTTCCTCTTCAAGGTTCTTCATCATCTATTCCATATCCATAGGGATCTTACTCAAGTTGTTAAGCCTCTTTTGAGTAATTGTGCTCTGATACCAATTGTTAGAAATAGGGAATACTAAGAGCAGGGGTGAATCAATATTGTACAAACTTTTATCACCAACAAGATATTATTTATTACTTTGAACCATGCATAAGAAAGTAAACAAGTAATGCTAAACAGAAAAAATAACTATGTATAGAGAGAACTCATAACACCATATTTTGTTAACTAGGGAAACCCTGGCTAAGGGAAAACCCTGGTGGGGATGATACCCACAAGATGATGTACTAATATAAATGTTCCTTATTAGAGGATGGACCTTGTTAGGAGTCTATAAACTCATAAAGTACATATGAGTCCCTGTTGGGAGACTTTGAATCCCTGTTAGGAGATTCCAACCCTATTAGGAGTTGTGGTACAATGTGCGCGAAAAGAGTTCATTGCCCAAATATGCACTCTCAATTTCAAGAAGAGTTCGCTGCCCAAACAAGTACTTACAATTCCTTGAATATAGAAGTATGGATGATGTACATTCTTTCAACTAATCTCTGACCTCAGCTCAATCTTGGATCACAAAATTAGGTTATCAAAATTTTCTTCTGCGTATGATGCAAAACTTCGCATTCACAACTTTTTCATATCACTTGCAAATCACTTCCCAATAATATTACAAGATGTATTTGTATAAATATCATTCCTTTTCATAAATGTCTACTAGGTCGACTAAGACCAAAATATACTTTTCCAACTTAGAGTAAACATCTAAGATGTTGGCCCTAATTAGTCAAGTAATTATTTTGTAAAAAAAATAATTCCTTTACATTTCATTACAATTTCCTGTAGATCTTAGATATCTCTTTTCCATATTGTCTGTACTGATGTTTGAGGTTATACACATCATTACCAATATGTATATTGTTCCCATATATCTTCTCTCTCAAGAATAACATCATATAAACAAGATATACATCAAACAATACATTGTTGTAAAGCATTTCCATACTTAGACAATGTTTTGAGTAGCAAAAAGCTAAGTATCTTTATTTTTGAGGTTCACTACTAGCATCTACATCATGTGTTGCCATTAATAACAATATTTAAGTATCTACATATAGCCAACTGTCAATAGTTACATCTTGGTGTCACTTGTGTTCATGTTATTTCTTTCATGTTTATGAAACTAAGTTAATTAAGGTTAATCACGGATAATATCCAAAGATTTGTATGTTAAACATTTGTTGAGTTGCAATTGTTATTTCAGTAGTTACTAAGCTACAATAGATTATCAATATTGATTGAGTGCCTATTTGTTTACCAAGCAACAGTATTTTTCAGTGTAGTTTATGTTCTTTGCTAACATCTAAGGGATCTAGGATTTATTTTAGTGGTAACTAATTCACCCCTCCCCTCTTAGTTACTCCTCTTGTATTTCCAACAATTGGTATTAGAGCTTTTAGTGCTTACAAAGAAGGTTTCAAATATCTAAGGTAAAGATTAGGATGTCTTACAAGAGGGAGATCCCTAAGCTGAACAAAGATAACTTCTAGGTATGGCGGGAACTTATAAAATTGCACTTAGAAACCATCAGTGATTTAGGTTTGAAATATTTGAAAAATTCTTACAAGGCTCCTATTGGAACATTGACTATAGAGGAAATTGTTGAAAAGAAAAGTCATAACATTATGATGATTGACATAGCATCAGCTCTTAACTATACTCAATTTGATGAGGTCAAAGGATATGCTATTGCTCATGACATGCAGACCAAACTAAAGGATATTTATGGAGGTGATGATAATGTGAAGAGAGCCAAAGTAGAAAGCTTGAGAGGATAGTTTGATTAGATGAAGATGAGAGAGGATAAAAACATTGCAAAATATTTTGAGAGAATCAAGGCTACTATCAGTGCAATCAAAGCCTCTGGAGGAACAATTGAAGATGTAACAATGGTAAGAAAAGTACTCAGAACCCTCCTTCCTATCTATGCAATCAGAGTGTATGCTATTCAAGAGATGAGATGTGATCCAAATAACAAGATAACTTTGGATGCTCTAGTTAGAAGATTGGTGGCATTTTAACTAGATAACTATGATAATTATATTCCTAGTTCTAGCAATCTTGAGTTTTCATTTGAAGCCAAGGTATCACTCAAGAAGAAAGTTAAAAATTCTAAGAGCAAATAATTTGAAAGTGAAGAGGAAGACAATTCTAATAGTGATCTTGAGGTCATTTAAGCATTTCTTACAAGAAGGTATCCCAAAGGAAAATATAAAGGTAAAATTCCTTTAATCTACTTTTCATGTCAAGAAGTTGGTCACATTGTTGCAAGGCGTTCAAATAGAGAAGACAAAGATGAAAAGGAGCATGAAAAGTATAAAGACAAGAAGGATTTCAAGAACTTCAAATACAACAAGGACAAAGATAAGAAATCTTGTTTTATGGCTAAAGATTTGGATAGTAGTGATGATAATGAGATGGTCTATATTGTTGTAAAAGATGAATCTAATGATGAAGAAGATAAAATGGCACTTATCTCTCATATTAGCAAAAATGATAAATCGATTATTGATAGCGGTTGCTCACATTATATGACTAGTGATAAGACAAATTTTGAACATTTAGAACATTATGATGGTGGAAGCGTAAGATCTGAAACAATGAACCATGTTGCATAAAGGGAAAAGGTTGTATCTCAGTAACCAATGAACCTAGATGTGATAATGCTTATTATGTTGAAGGACTAAAGCATAATCTATTGAGTGTGGCATAGTTGAATAACATTGGATACAAGGTGGAATTCATGAATGGGAAGGCCAAGTTGTTACATGGAAAAGGAAATCTAGCTGGGTTAAGTAACCAAACAAAAGGTAACTTATTCAACCTAGATCTCAGTGGAAGTTCATGTTTTATTGCTCAAGTAGAAGAAAGTTGGTTATGGAATAATAGGCTATGTCATGTGAACTTTGATAATCTGATCAAGATAAAAAAAAACAAAAGAATGAGAGGTATTCCTAGTTTGAGGAAACCTGATATGAGCCTATTCAAAAATTGTCAAATTGGTAAGATGGGCAAAACAAGTTTCAAAAGAAAAAACTATCATTCTCAAGAAGTCTTGGAGCTGGTTCATACAAAATTATGTGGACCTATTGGAATTTAAAGCTAAAGTGGAGATAAGTATTTTATTCTTTTTTTAATTATTACTCTATAATGATGACTATAATGTATCTAAAAGATAAGTCTAAAGAATTTCAAAAGTTTAAGTGGTATCTGGCAAGAGTAGAGAAGGAAACAAGAAGAAGCTGAAATGTTTTAGATTACATAGAGGGGGTGAATTCATTTCCAATGAATTCAATGAATTCTACACTAAAAGAGGAATTAAAAGACAAGTATTAGCCCCTAGTACACCATAGCAAAATAGTATAGCTAAGAGAAGGAACAGATCCATTATGGATTGTGCAAGAACTTTGATGATAGAAAATAATGTTCCAATCAAATATTGGAAGGAAGCAATCAGTACTACAGTGCGTATATTGAACAAATTATAGCTAAAGAAAGACTCAAATAAAACTCCTTATGAACTATGGTATGGCTACAAACCTAATGTAAGTTACTTGAAAGTATTTGGTAGCAAATTTGATATTCTGAAAGTGACTAGGAAATGAAAATTTGATGTCAAAGGCAATGAAGGCATATTCCTAGGATACTCTAGTAGAAGTAAAGCATATAAGTGTTTGAATTTATCCACTCATAAGATCATAGAAAGTGCACATGTGAGAATTGATAAGTTTTCATAAAAGAGTGAAGAAGAGAGTAGCAAAGATCCTAAGGATTACAAAAGATTTATTTACTTAGAACCTGATACTTTGCCAAATCTAATTGGAAGTTAGGAGACTTCACCTCTCGAGTCCCCAAAATCTCTAAAAGCACTCAAGTTGCATCTAGTGCAACCCAAGTCATAGTCTAAAGGACCCAAGTCACAGTTAGAGGCTACCAAGTTGCACCCAAAGAAAAACAAGTCTAAAGGACCCAAGTTATAGACAATGGGACCTGAGATTCATACAGAAGATCATGGTGAGGCTAGTGGAACTAGTTTTAAATCCGAAGAACTTGTGTTGGCAAGATATGTCAGAAGGCACCACGCACTTGATTAGATCATTGGAGATGAGTTAGATGGTACAATGACAAGAAACAAATTGAAAGGTACATGTTTTCTTACTGAGTTTGAACCTAGATTAATGATGCTTTGGATAATGAAAGTTGGATTGAAGTAATGAATGAAGAGATAGAATAGATAGAGAGGAATAAGACCTAGACTCTTGTTCCTAGACCTAAGGATAAAAATATGATTAGCACAAAGTGGGTTTTCAGAAATAAGTTGAATGAAGATAGAGAAGTTTCTAGAAACAAATAAAGGTTAGTATGCAAGGGCTATTCTCAAGAAGGCATTGATTATGGTGAAAATTTTTCTCTTGTTGCAAGATTAGAAGGCATTAGAACTTTACTTGCTTATGTTGTACATAGAGGATTTAAAGTTTATCAAATGGATGTAAAATCTACATTTCTCAATGGAATTCTTGAAAAGGAGGTTTACATAGAATAGCCTAAAGGTTTTATAGATCCTAGCAAAAGGGATATGTTTGTAAATTGCACAAAGCATTGTATGGTCTCAAGCAAACTCCTAGATCTTGGTATGAAAGACTTCATAACTACTTGATAAAGATTGGTTTTCAAGGAAAAATGACAACAACAGCCTATATATTAAAGAAGGACTAGACAAGAAGAATGTGTTGGAAGGAATCTTTATGGATGACACATTATTTATTGAAAATGACAATTTATGCAAAGCTTTTTTAGAGGAAATGAGTAAGGAATTTGAGATGTCCATGTTTGGAGAGATAAAATTCTTTGTTGGATTGCAAATTCAACAGAAGAAAGATGGTATCTACATTACTCGATCTAAATATATCAAGGAGATACTAAAGAAGTTTGGAATGGAGGATTCAAGACTAGTTGGAATACCTATGTCTACTAGACATAAGCTTTCCAAGAATTATTATTCCAAAGAAGTAGATTAGAATACATATAGATCAATGATTAGTAAACTACAATATGTAGTGCATACAAGGCTTGATATTGCATTAGCAGTTGGTATGGTAGAAGTATTCTTAGAAAATATTAAAGAAAATCATATGATAGCAATCAAGAGAATCATGAGGTATCTAAAGGGTACTAAAGACTATGGTCTATGGTACAAGAAAGGAAGCACTTTATATTTGAAAGCCTTTATAGATTCTGATTGGGTAGGAAGTGTTGATAACAAGAAGAGCAGCAGTGGAGAAGCATTCTTTCTTGGTAAAATACTAGTGTCTTGGACAAGCAAGAAGAAAATTTACATTTCTTAGTCTATAGTAGAAGCAAAGTATGTTGCAGTAGTAGTTAATTGCTCCAATGTTGTTTAGTTCAAGCAACTATTGGTAGGTATGGAGGTAGAGATCAAGGATCCAGTTGTTATCTTCTCTTATAACACTAGTGAAATTAATATATCAAAGAATCTTCTAATGCATACCAAGACTAAGCACGCTGTAATAAAATATCATTTTCTGAGAGAATTGGTGCAAGACAAAGAGGTAAGATTGGAATATGTGAATACTAAAGAACAAATTGTAGACATATTCACTAAGCCATCACCTAAAGATGCATTTTTGCATCTAAGATGTAAGTTAGGGGTTATTCCCCTATCTAAAGCTCATTAAATGGAGTTTAGTGATGTATCAACTAGAGCATGTTGAAGATCAATCTAGTTGATGCAACAATGAAAGGGCAGATTGCATATGAATCTATACATGAGGTACATTACTATTCACTGAATATTGTCTTTGGTATAAGATGTCAAAGAGGGAGATTTTGTTGTCATACTCACAAATTTTATAAAGAGGAAGAGCTTGGTCAGATATCAAAGAAGGAAAGTTTGTTGACAAAGGGAGAAACTCAAGGAAGAGAGAGTTCACATTGATAGAGGGAGCTCTCAAGGATGAGAATCAAAATGAAAGTAAGGATTTTTTCCTTAATTTATTTTTCTCTAAAATTTTATTGTATTATGACATGTTGTGTTGCCATAAATGCCAAAGAGGGAGATTGTTGAAAATAATTGGTTAATTATGTATTATCTTTGATGTTACACAAAATGTCATATCTTTACCAGCCAATATTTTCTAATCTCACTTGGGAAATGAAGACACTTTCTTGTGTCTTTTGAGCATTCTAGTGTTTTCCAAATTCAGAAGGTAGTATCTATCGGGTTCACTCGGGTATCAAAGAGAAGTACGTAGAAGTTGAGTGTTAACCAAGCTCACTCAGTTACCAAAGGAACTTTGTGAAGATGTCATGTTAACCAAGTTCACTTGGTTAAAATAGGAAAATCATTTCTAAGTTAGTTTCTACCAAGTAAGTTCGACTAACAAGAGTTTTCTTGTATTGGCATACTGAGTTTAATTGATTAGTTTGTTGATTCTAGCTGACTGAGGGTATGACTATTAATTATTCTAAGTTGTATTCAAACCAACTTGAAAATGTATAAGATATAAGTAAAAGGTCAAGTTAAAAATTGAATGTGTCAAAAAGTGTATGGAAGAATAGAAGATGCTTAGAGGAAGTGAATTAGAAGGATAAGAATAAAGATACATTTGATTAGGAAGGATCAAGTCTTTAAGCTAGAAATGAGATCTATAACCAACAATTTAGTTGCATCATAAATCACATCATCTCATTGTTACTCTCTAATCATTGTAGTAGTGATCTAAATCTCTTAACTTATTTGGCTTAACAGTTATTTATAGATCCTCTAACAAGGTGGAATTTCTATATTTTAGTGTCAAAAGACCTCTGACAAGGCCACTCCTAATAGGGTGATTAAATCTTCTAACAAAGTCACACCTAACAGTGTGTTTTGTGACCTTTAACAAGGTTGACTCCTAATAAGGCTCACTTCAAAAAAGTGAAAAAATAGTAACTAGTTTCAATTGGTGGTTTTTCCCAAATTGGGTTTCTATGTTAAATCTTCATGTCACTTGCATTCATGTTATTTCTTTCATGTGTATGAAACTAAGTTAATTAAGGTTAATCACAAATAATATCTAAGCATTTGCATGTTAAGAATTTTTGAGTTATAGTTGTTATTTCAGTAGTTACCAATGTTGGGACTCAAAATTAAAGCATTGATTTTGAGTACCATTGAAAAATCAAGTCCTATAAATGCTTTTTGATGCATATGTACCCAGCTATCCATTTGAGGCCTATGATGTGTTTAATGTTTCTAACACCATACATTCAGTATATCCATGTGTTCCATGAAGATAAATTACCATTCCTAGCCATTATGTGAAGTTTCATTTTGAGTAATGTCCAAATCCGCATTTTTGCCTAAGTGTCAAATAGTGACAAGAGGCCTTGTTTGCATTTGAATATCATGCACCCAATAATGTTTCATGATTCTCTACTTTGGGAGTGTTTAGTGTCTATACTAGAGTGCTTATGTTTTAGATTTCAAGTTTTTTTGAATCTGCTTGACTAGGTTTTGAATCCCTCAAAGTCAGTCATTCATTGTTGTCATGTTGATGCAAGTTGTTCAAAATTCTATGAGGCCCTTTTTGACTTGTTATAAATTTGACCCAGTTGACCAAAATGAGAAAATTCCTTTTGTATTGCATTCTAGAGGTCAAAGACTTGCTACGTTTCAATTCTGATCTTATGACAAATCTGTTTGATCAATTTTTGAATGTGATTCCAAATGTAATTTGTAACTTTTTACTAGTGTCAGTAAATGCAGAGCTGTCAGAACCCCTATTTGAGATGTCATATCCTGAAATCTATGATAGGTGAGATTGAATGGATTGTACCACAATCTAAAAATACTTTTAGTATTCCAATTTTCAAATCTTGATGAATCTGTCTACACACTTTCCTAGGTCCATTTTGTCTACAAAAATCACTTTTCTAACAGTGTTTCCAATCTGTAAATTTGAGTAGCCTACTTTGACCGCTTGCCATTTTCACCTTGTTATTTTTCATGAGCCCTAATCCCAAATTTATACTCTCTTCATGACACTAAACCAATCCCCTAATTTTTGTGCCTACAAGTGTCCATTTACCCAATTTTCAAAGCCAAAACATAACGCAATTTATTATTTTCTGACATGTTTTCTCATAGGTAGTTCTAAGAGGGCAACTTTGATGGTCAATATCTTTTGAGTGAGATTTCTTCATTAGATGAGATTTGGCAAGGTGCAAGAATGTAGAACAAAGAATCAGTATATTTTATTTTAGAGCCTAGTCAGGTGTTTGGATTAGTTTTTAAGGCCATTTAAAGGACCTCTTGGCATGAAGTTGACAATTTGTAGGAAAGGTTAAAAATCAATCTTAAATGATACAACAATGATTGAATTTCGATCAAATCAGTATCAAATGACTAATGGATCAATTTGATAATTTAGGTGTTCAAAAATGAATTTTTTTTAGCCAGGCCCACTTTAGGGCCTAACTATTTTCACTAGATTAATAAGGCATCGGGGTTAATTTTCAAGCTTGTACACATGACTAGTGGAGTTAAGTAGATATATGTAAGTCCTCATGTGTAGTGTATGAGGAAAATGAGTTAAAGCTTTCATATTATTTTATGCAAAATGAGGATGATTTTATTAGAGATTCAACAAGGAACATACAATAATGTTTATAAAACATGTGATCTTAACACTAGGAAGATGCTTTCCTCAAAGAAGGTGTGATTTGATAATATGGAGCTTGAAATTTTTTGGTTTGTGGCAAAAAGAGATCTAAGTTTTATGCAGACTTGGTCATTCAAAAGTTGTCAAGATAGAGGATTTGATCACATCAAGAGTGTTTTGCAGTCTATGACTTTTTTTTGAATAAATGGATCATAACTTTGTTGAGTTTGCTACATGTCCTATTGTAAAATCGAATGAATCCCAAGCTTGGGCATTATCACTTTCTCTAATCCCTTAATCTACTCAAAAAGGGACACTTCAGTAGCTTAAAGAACCTCAAGGCATGACATGGCTCCATTTTCTAACTTTGGAAACTTTTTCAGTCCAGAGAAATCTTCAATTAGCAAGAACCTAAGTCCATGAAAGGCCTTTGATGTTCCAAAAATCTTTGGTATATCTCTAGATTTCTTATTAGACCCCAACTAAAACTCACTAAATGTAGCATAATCTAGAATTTGGCATAACTACTTCATTCGCAATGGAGTATCTTGAGCTCATTGAGATTTATGAATATGTATAAGATACCTATAATAGCAAAGTTTTATAGCCACAATGTCTCAAGAGTTCTCCCTTTTTCCAATTCATCCATGGGAAGGGTATTCACTTTTCCTTTTACTTTTGAGCTAGGTTTTATCACCGATATCCTCTAGCTTTAATTCTTCATATCCATGGATAGAGAGGTGGAGCTAGTGAGGTCTCAACACCTGAAAGAATGAAGATTATCATGTTGTGGAAGCTACCAAAGTTAAAGATTATATAGGACACATTGAGTACAGGGCCAGTTTTAAAGAGAAAGAACCACATTTGTTCTAAGCACCAAAAGAAAAGGACATGAGGCATGGTTATCGAGGCACTATGGGTATTGTGTATAGATTGACTTCCATGTATTTAAAGCAAAACTCCATAGTCCCTAAGTTCCAAGAAAGCCATGTGCCTACCATGAATAGCCATCTTTGATGCACTGACAAAATAGTGGCTTGGCATCTTGCTAAGAGGATGGCATCAATAGCCCCAGCCCCATGACTTTGAGGAGGGGAATGTCCACGGCTAGGAGTTTGACATAGGAAAAGGATTATGAATGAACATTTTGAAGACTGCCACATAAAGGCAAGAAAGAATGTAGAGCTCCACAAAAAAGATGTACAAGGCACATGGCAAGGAATTCTAGTTTTTTAAACCACTGTAGAAGCTGCAGTGTGAAGATGTTTCTCCTCCTAGGGGTGGCATTTCATATCCCATGAGGTAGCTCCGACATGCAGTCCCTAAAATCAATGGATCATGGTCCTTAGCATCTCCAATGAAGGCATGAATCAAGAAAACAATGAGACTCAGAGCTGATATCCTGCACCTCAATAAGAAAGAGGGGAAGGTAATTGAAGTGAATATCCCACATTGTTTGTGTAGGGGAATTTTTTATTCTTTAAGTTCTAAATTAGTTACATGGTATAATGTATTGAAGACTCCACTTTTTGAAAGGCATAGGCTGATGAAGGGGCACATCGTGGATGATAGATGGCGCAGAGATCAAAGTCAATTTTAATGACAAAGCAGAGGAGGTGCTGAAAAAGTCCAAATTTTGGTGGTCATCATGTTGCCACCAAAAAATGGGAGGTTTTGTTAGTGACCTCCCGAAAAACATAAAAATTGTTTGGAGGAATTGTGGGACCCACCAATGGACAGGGAGGCCAATCAAAGCATGCCATGTGGCATATATCTGGTGCTTGGGTGGACTAAAAGGTTAATAAAATAGTATTTTTAATATTTTATTCAAAAAAGAGGTGTTCATGTTAATTAAAAAGAATCAAAGTTATAATTTTAAAAAAAAAACTATAGTTTGTGCTATAGTGCTTTTTTAAAAAAAAAATCAATTTTATTGCATTTTTATGTGCAAGACCCATAGTTGGAGCTTGAAACTTTGAATGGCTACCAAAGGCACAATTTTGTCTAAAATATGGACTCCAATATATTGTTGGAACTCTGAGGAGATAAATTTTTTGAATATGAGGTCAGAATTTGCACAGATGTTTAGCAGTTCAATTTGTAAGAAAATTTGTATTTTTTAGGGCATTCTTAGTAGAATGGATAGAATTCATCATTAAGCATTAAAATTGGTTGGGAGGTAGATATTGAAGTTTTTTGAAACCTAAATGTGGATAAAATGATTCTAGAGGTCATTTAACTAATTTTTTTCCTTTGCCTTGATCTCAGATCTGGCATCAAAATTATTTACTCTTTTCAATCATTTTGGAGATATTTTCAAGGCATTCTCAAGTAGAAATGAAAATATTTGATGTGCAGTTATAGAGAGAGAGTAGAAAGATGTTTTGCATCTACAAATGGAGGTTTTCCAAGTAGACACATGTCAGACATAGAATAGATTTGGGAATTCATCCTCTTCTATATTATTTTCTTTCTTTCTCATTTGAAGGTGGTTGGCAATTTAGGCCATGAAAACCACATTGTTGGTTCTAGTTTTTGAAGAAATTACTCACTGTTGTGATATCATGTGTGTTCCAATCTTGAGTATTCTTAGATTTATCAAACTAGGGTTCTAGTTTTGATGTGTTCTCATCACTGTGACACCACATTATTCAACATATTTCTCTTGTATGAATAGTAGTAGTGAAGATAATATACCTAGTTCTGATATGTTAGGCATTTCTATGTTTTAGTTTCATGCATCTAAATGTATAGTTTCAAGAAAATGAATACAATTGAGCAAGAATCTCTTTAGTTTCATTCTGATTCTCATCTCCTTTCTCTATTGTCTACAATCTTATGTGGTTTGAGGACAAAGAACTGAGACCCATTTGCATCCCCTTAAGGTTGTATGTCTGATTTATTTTGTTGTTGGAACAAAGGTCCAAGTAAATGCTTGATGTGTTTGGAAGGGTTAGTGATTATTTGAGAAGGATACTTCATAAGAATGAGATCTTTATGAACACTGATGTCTGATTCACAAAGTGATAAGATAGATTTGATATCTTGGTGTATGAAATATGTCATTGATATCACAAATGTATGTGTTTGATTCATAGAATTGCCCAATAGATAAGGCATTAATTAGCTATAGGTTCAACTTGTTCTTATTGCTGCATATTTGGAGTTTTTGTTGAAATCAACATCATTAATCAAATATATTTCCCTTTAATGTTGAATGAATTGAAAAGGATGCCCTCACTCAGCTTGTGGATTTCATAGAGTTGCAATTTGCTACTGCATATCTTTGTCATTGCATAAGTATAGGAGATTAAGGGATTTATCTACTTTGTCAAGGTTCAAGTGTATGTTTTAGCATTGGTACCATATAAGTGAATATGAGGTACACCCACCTAGATTTTGCAAAGCCTAAAATAGAAGGGTCTAGCCTTATAGTTGGATCGATGTTTGAAAGGGTATTTAGAAAATGGGAAGTAGCTGACCCTAGATGTATCTTATTCTCATTGAGGTAATTTGAAACCATTTTGTTTCGAAACACCAACAACCAAGTTATAATAGATTATTAGTATTGACCGAGTGGCTATGAGTTTACTAAGCAACAATATTTTTTAGTGAAGTTTATGTTTTATTCTAACATCTAAGGGATTTGGGATTTATTTTAGTGGTAACTAATTACCCCTCCCCTCTTAGATACTCATCTTGTATTTCCAACAGGCTTATGTCTACAACTCGGCTCCTTAATACAACTCAACATCCATTGTATGTGACTCGATAGCCACTAATACTTCTTGTTGTTGCTTTACACCTTGGTTCACAGCTTCATGAGCATTCATGTCTTCATAGTAGTATATGAAGGATTTGTACTCTCTAGGTTCCTTCTTAGGTTTAGCTTCATGTACCTCTGTATATTGATCAAACTTCACATTTGCACTTTCCACAACCTTGTTAGTGTTAATATTTAAACACTTATAAGCTTTACTTCTTTTGGAATAGCCTATGAATATACCTTCTTCACTTTTAGCATCAAGTTTACCATTCCTGATGTCCTTAAGAATGTAACACTTTCTTCCAAATACCTTAAAATATTTTACATTGGGTGAGTATCCATACCATAGTTCAAAAAGTGTAGAATTTGTACCTTTCTTGAATTGTACTTAGTTCAAGGTATAGACACCTATACTTATAGCTTCTCTCCAATATTTCAAAGAAAAATTCTTCTCCATAATCAGTGTTCTAGCATAGTCCATTACATATATGTTCCTCCTTTTAGTAATCCCATTTTGTGGAGGGGTCTTAGGTGCAGAAGTTTGTCTCTTGATTCCTTAGTCATTATAGAATATCTCAAACTCATTTGATGTAAATTCTCTACCTCTATCAGATCTTAGAAAATTCAATCTTTTTTCAGTCTCCTTTTTGACTCTTGCCAAATACCACTTAAACATTTGAAAAGCATCAAATTTTTGTTTCAAAAACATAATTGTCATCATTTTAGTATACTCATCAACAAATAAAATAATGTACTTGTCACCTTTGTAGCTTTGCACATCAAGTGGTCCACAAAAATAAATATGAATTAATTCTAGAATTTCATTTGAGGATTGAGTCTTACTTTTAAAACTAGATTTTGTCATCTTGCCTAATTGACATTGTTTGCAAATCACATTATTAGGTTTCTTTAGTTTTGGCAAACCTCTGACTCTTTTGAATGTTACTGATATTGACTAGGTTATCAAAGCTAAAATGAAATAACCTCTTATGCCATAGCCACACATCATTAAATTCTACAACAAGATAAGTAGCATCATTCATGTCAAGATAAAATAGATTGCCTTAGTCTGATATCCATTTCCAATTAGTTTTCCATTAGTGTCATAGATCTTATGTTTCTTCTTATCAAGTTCAACTTTGCAACTTTAACAATTCAATTGTGACACACTCAACAAGTTATAGTTAAGTCCTTATACATAGTAATAATTTTCACACATGATCTTTTCTATCAGTGTGATTGATACTTTATCTTTTATCAAACAGGGTGCATCATTACAAATCCAACACTATTTCCATTGTAGACTCAAAGGTAATGAACTTACTTTTATCTCCAATCATGTGATGTGAACATTCACTGTCAATGATCCATCCATCACTTTTCTTCACATAAGATATCAATGTAGTTTTCTCATCTTCATGAGAATCATCTTTCATAGCAACATACACAACTTCATCATCATGGTCATCAAATCCATCGTTTGTTTCCTCTTCAACAATGTAGCAAGACTTCTTTCCTTTTTCTTTATAATCTTTGTTGTTCTCATCTCTTTTACATATGTATTTATCTCCACTTCTATTGTTCTTCTCTAAACATGTAGTAGCAATGTGGCCAACCTCATTACAATTGAAACACATGATAGGTATCTTAGCTTTGTATTTCCCTTTACCACTATGAAATCTCATCACTAGCAATACTTCCAACTCTTCTACATCATCTTCATTTTTATCATCGTCTCTAGAAATATGCTTGACCTTTTTCTTTTTCTCTTTAGGTTCTTTAAGTGTCAGTTTATCTTTGAAAGCATGTTCAACATTTTTAGTTTTGAAATTATCAAAATTAGAAAGTTCAAAAGAAGTGAGTCTACCCATTAGTCCTTCAAGGGTTAGATTACTAACAGGAACACACCTTAGTTATTGTATGGAAGAGACTCTAATAGGATAGATAGGGAATAGGGTTTTCAATACTTTGTTGATCACAGTGTCATCTTCAATGACACTATTTTCTCCTCTGATAGCATTCACAACATCTTTGATTCTTATGCAATACTAAACTATAGTCTCACCTTATTACATTCTCATGTCATCGAAATTTCTTCTTAGACTTTCAGCTTTGGCTCTTAGAACATTCTTATCTCCTCTATAGATTGTCTCTATAGCATCCCACATCTTCTTAGCAGAATTACATCCTTTGATGTCATCAAACTCTGAGTAGCTTAAGGCAAAGACAAGCTCTAACATTGCCTGATTGTGTTCTTTCTTCTTTTTTAGATCATCAATAGTAAGGGCTCCAATAGGATCAACATGCTCAGTGGTGATGGTATATTGTCCATAGTCTCCAAGACCTCCTAGATGTAGCTTCATCAAACTTTTTCATGTAGAAAATTTTTTCTTGTTTAGTTTGGGCACCTCCTTTCTCTACATCTTGATCTTTAGCTTTTAGTACCTTCACACTATTTCCTCACAAGCACCACTTCCTTGATACCAATTGTTGGAATTCTTTAGAATAACTAAGAGGGGGTTGAATCAGTTATCCAAGGTCCTAATGTAAAAATAAAACTTTTCAGTGCTTACTAGATTCATATCCACAAAACCATATCATGCATGCATCTATTAGATCATCCAATACTTTAACTTAGTAGACTACTATCCTAGGTCAAAATAACTTTGTCGGAATGTAAACATGAAATGCTACAAACTCATTTACAAAATTTGACACAAGGTTTTTACATGAAAACCCAATTTGGGAAAAACCACTAGTAACATGCTACCCAATTTCACTCTTTTGAAGTGATTCCTTATGAAAGGTTACAATGCACACTGTTAAATGTGACCTAGTTAAAGGATTTCAAACACCCTATTAGGAGTGAGCCTTGTTAGAGGACTTTAGAACATCCCATTAGAATGTCACCCAGTTGAAGGATTTACAAATGACTGTTAGGTCAACCTTAATCCAAAGGATTTATCCAAATTGATACAATTCTCAGAAAGTAACAAGAATTGATCTAACAATAAAATACAACTCACTTGTAGATTATAGATCTCTAGTTCATTCCTCTGTTCTTCTTGGCATTCATACTCTTCATCTCTGACTTCTCGAAGCATTCAACCTCTTAAGCACTCTTTCTTTGTATGTCAATTGTACTCTCTTATATTAGGCTACCATATGAAGCAACACCCTAGACTTCTTATCTTCCTTAGGTTCTCACACATGATAACCTTTGCTTCTATCCTACTATCTCTATAAATAGAGAATTTAGATATTTTATCATTTAACCATAATCATCCATTTTAGGGTTAGGTAAGATTCAATAAATCTACCTACTTTTCCATTTTAGTTCCTTTAGAGACTTCTATAATATTTCTTGAATTTGCCTCAAAATGTTTTATATTGAATTATGTGCCACCAACTCATCATACTTATCTTCCACATGCTTCACATAATTTAAGAAATCAAATTAGTTATCTCATATTCATCAATTTTTCAATTTAACACTTTTTTTGTCACTTAACATCTACACTGTTCATTGGACAATAATAGTCTTATGATGCTTGTCCAACACTAGGTTGCTTGGCAGCAACTACGTCTTCTCAGCTCAATCACTACTATTATTTCTTTGATACTCGACACTTACTAAATTTTATGGATGCTTGACATATACTAATTTTTTGATTGGCCTAAACTCAAATTTTCTTAGCTTACACTGTTTGCTCGGCCAGGCTTGGTAGACACTTTTTATGAAAACTCTTCTTGGCTTAGCTAAAGTAACCATTTACTTTAACCTTAAGCATATCAAAAATACATAATATCATCAATGTCTTAGTTGGTCTTAGTGCTCCTTTTATACACTAAATAACTCAACCTTTCTCTAGGTTCTCTTGTTATCTTCTCTTTTCAAATTCTCTTCATCAATCAAACAAATGATAGCATTCAAACCAAAAAGCAATTGTCTCACTAGCAAGTAGCAGGTTCGAAATCATTGAAAAAATAATGATTGTTCTATGATAGGTTTTACACTTCAAACAATCTCTTTTCAATAGAAAGATGAGAAGTCTTGATTAATAGAAGAGTCCTTCTAAGTGGTGAGAATGGACCTTATCAAAGGAGGATCTTTTTTTTGCACAAGATGCAAATAGAAAGATAAGTTTTGTTATGTGATAATGTATGGTGAAAGAACTGATAATCTGGTGTCACAAAAGATGATCATGAAGTTAAAACTCAAGAGACGTAAATGCATACGTCCATACTTATTTCTTGAGTATAAGATGACCACAAGGTCATGATCAATAAGAAGTGCCTAGTAAGGTTCAAGATTGGAAGCTACCAAGATTAGGTGTTTTGTGATATCACACCTATGGACATATGCCCTAGGTTGTTGGGTAGGTCATGGTAGTTTGACAAGCATGTTGTACATAATGGACATGCAAATACCTACACTTTGACAAAGGATGGATTAAAACATAAGTTGAAGTCATTGAAGGATAAAGAAGAAAAGGTATGTAGTGCCACCAAAGTAAGTTTTGTTAATTGAAAGAAATTCATTTAGGGTCTGTGGCATGAGAATATGTGTTTTGTTGTAATTCCAAAAGATGAAAAAGAAGAAGTAGAGGAAGTACTTACAAAAGTTGCAATTTTTTTGTAAGAGTTTCTAGATATTGTGTTAGATGATATACCTAATGGATCACCCCTAGTGTGAATGAAAGTCACTAGATGGACTTAATTCTAGGAGCCAATTTTCCAAAAAAGGTTAACATAATGACACCAGTAGAAAATGAGAAGTTTGATAGACAAGTTCATGAGTTGTTGTAGAAGGGGTTAATTTGAGAGAGTTTGAGTCCATGTGTTGTACAAATAGTATAAGTGCCTAGGAAGAATGGGTAATGGAGGATGTGTATAGATTCTTGAGCTATCTATATACATGAAAATGAGGCCTTGGATCTTTCACCTACACTTTAACATGGTCCTTATATGCAGATTCATCCTAGAATGAACATGAGATTGTTCACCCAAGAGGAGTCTTGCAAGATGACCTATTGCCTTCTATCTTGAAGGATTTTTCCTATCTATGCTCTCAGAGTTGAGATGTAGGCAACCAGACCATTCTAGAATGAAGGGTTTAAAATGATTAATCTATATGCGCATGCAAGTAATCTAAATGATTATGCGATTAAGCTATTAGCATATGAAATAAGATTAACTAAATGTATGCAATATTAAATCTAAATGATATTAAGCTAAGAAATGAAAGTCTATAGAAATAAAATAACCTTAGATGAGAATGCAATTTAGCAACAATTCGATAGCAATTCAATTCAACCTTTGTAATGAAGAATTATGAGTCTCTTAAATAGAATCCAGGAATTGATCAATGGTCAAGATCAATTCGGATGAACGATTGAGATCAAAGAGAAGATTCAGTTAAGATGGAAACTTCCTTAAGAAAGGGGAGTTAACTGAGGTTTCCATGAGTGAAATAAGGAATTAATAGATTCATTCCTTTTCTAATTTCTATTAACTAAAGAGTTTCCCTTTTTAAACTGAAAAGAAGATTTTGTAGATATTATTTAATTTAATAAGTGAGACATGACCTCATAAATGCCTTTTTCATTTAATTGAATATTCTAATTCAATTAATTAAAGTGGGCATAATTATTAAATTAAACATTTTAATTCCTTAGTACATTAGTCTTAGGATATATTTTAATTTAATTAAAGCATAAATACTTCAAATTAAATTAGATCTTAATCAATAGGTTTAATGCAACTAATATGAGTCAATACTTTAGGAATTAAACAAAGAGCATGATTAATGCAAATTAGGGTTATCTACATTTGACAATTAAGTCAAGTAATGAATATCAGAATAAGAATTGCCTAATGAGATAGGACTTTAGGGTTGATCCAAATAGACCAGAATTGGTGATTATAGCAATGAGCCAATTTTGGGGTATCACACTATCAATAAGATCACAATCAAGTATAGATTTCTATTTCCACAAATGAATGATATTGACTACTTGAGTGAATTTTTGTATTTCACAAAGATAGATTTGAAGAGTGGGTACCATTAGATATGAATCAAAGAAGAAGATGAGTGGAAGACTGCTTTCAAGATAAGGGGAGGATTGTATGAGTGATTAGTTATTCCTTTTGGTCTATCGAATGTACAGAGCACTTTCATGGGACTCATGAATAAGGTACTAAAGGAGTTTCTAGGTAAGTTTTTCATTGCTTACCTAGATGATATTGTGATGTTTAGTAAGACATTGGAGGAACATTTGATGCACATTCACAAGGTCTTTGATAAGTTGAGGGAAGAAAAGTTGTTGATAAATTTGAAGAAGTGCAGTTTTGTGAAGAAGAAGTTGGTTTACTTAGGATTTGTAGACTCAGCTAAAGGTCTAAAATTAGAACCTACAAAGTGAAGGCTATCCTTGAATGGCCTACTCCAAGGAGTGCAACTCAGTTAAGATATTTTCATGAACTAACTAGTTTTTACAAAAAGTTTATCAAAGGTTTTAGTAGTACTTGTGGACCCCTAATTGAAACAATGCAAGGGGATAGGAAAGAATTTAAGTGGGCTATAGGAGATTGAAACAAAAATTTATGGAGCGGCCTATTTGAGAACTTCCAAATATTAATAAGGTGTTTCAAGTGGACTATGAATTAGTGGTACTACAATCAGAGTTTTCTTGAGCCAATAAGGTAGACCTATTGGTTATTTTAGTGAAAATTGAATGATGCCAAAAGAAAGTATTTTTTTTATGATCAGGAATTATATGCTATAGTCTAGGCATTGAAGTTTTAGAAATGTTTAGAATAATTGGGGGGGGTCAATTAGTTACTCAAGGTTTATATGTCCCACTTGAACTATTAAACATTAAACACATCAATATTTAGTTGATCTTACTTAACTTGTTGTTACTTAACTTGTTGTTGCTTGGTCTATGCTATAAAATTATCATAAATTTAACTTGCATTGAATAATAAAAAACATCATCACATGTACAAAATTCATATATATTCATCACAGTTTGACACTAGGATTTTGCTAGAGTAAGTTATTTATTACTCTAGTTGCTTTAGCTCTCTTAGGTGCATATAATTAATATTTTATATTAATTATAATGCACAAACCTAGTTTTCTTTCCTTTAGGGTTTCGTTCACCTTAAAAGGTTAAACTTTTGTATTTTTTTTTCATAACTTAGAATACGTTTTTTGCTCTCACATTCTTTAGAACTTCTAAGCTCTACTTTTTTCGATTTCTAGTTTCTCTTCATTGTAGGATATTTGCATGTAGGTGTTCTTGAGGATCTGTGAAGTTGGTTTTCTCAACTTCTACATGGTATCAGAGCGGACCTATTGCTTCCTCATCTAAAGATTCTTGAAGCCATGATTTGGAGTTAGAAACTCGAGCTTTTTTGGATTTTTTTCTTCAAAAGGGTGAAGGAAAAATGTTTGGGGCACTTTGGGCTCAAACAGATGCTGCCATTGGATCTAGAAGGCCGTTTGTAGTCAAAATACATTAAAAAAAACTTGTTTTTGGCCTCTGGGCATCTAGGAAAATTTTTTAGCCACCCGGGAGGCCATACAAACACGTTTTTTGAGGAAAAAAATTTTAAAAATAAAAAAGGGGTTTAAAAAGGTATAGCTAGGTGACCACCCAGGCACAACTACGTGACCACTACCATGTAGCTCGCGCACTGCTCACCGGCCACTGTAACCGGCCATGCCACCGTTGATCAACCCAGGCCTGGCCACCACCGACGGGCCACCTGACTACTACCCCCACCAGTAGCACAAATGGAACCTACCTCCTTCATCAACTAAGCACCTATTTCCTCCGCTTTAGCACCACTAATAGATTTTCTATCGCTAACATCATTTTTTGATTTGTTGACATCTTTTACCAACCATCGTACAACTTTTTTGGTGGATAACGTCACTTTTCTAGCAGATGATGTCATCCCTCTGTACCCACTGCTGATGTCACTTTTTGGTTAGATGATGTCACTTTATAGCTACTAACATCATTGTTTCACCCACTGAAAAAAAAAATTGGCAACATCTTGGTGACGATTGTACAGATGTCAAATTTAGGACAATGTCTATAATTTTCCAGTGATCTACTCTTTTGGACCTACAGTCAATCTTTTGCTCATAACTTGAGCATAGAGACGTATTTTTGTGATCTGAAAGAAGTGTCAAAAAGATAACTCAGAGATGGAGGCAATGGTGCTAGTTTCATTTGATTTTGAGTTCATTTGAGCTTCCAAATTTGGTGTTGAAGTAGAGGCTTCTATTTTCCTCTTCTCCACATCTGAATTCCATGTTCTTTTCTCATTTTTTTTTTTTTTCTATAGTTGTTGCTTTGGTTTTAGGGGATATTTTTATTCATTTTAGGGGGAAGCATTTTCTATTTTGTAATTTTCTTCAAAATCAGACCCTTCTACTTCCATCTTTTATTTCTCTCAATGTCGGATCCTTTTATGATCCGACTCATGCCGCACAACTATCACACCTGGAAGACACAAATGATTAGGCTTCTCATGTCAAGAGGCTTATGGTCATGCCTAGATGTGAACCAACCTATTTTGTAGCACCCTTTTGAGGTTCTTCAGCATAGAAACAAAATGGATGAAGCCATGGGATTGATTGCACTAAACATCTCTAATAGTCTATTGTTTCATTTGGATGGTCTGACCACCCCATGGGCTATTCGGACCAAATTCCAAACATTGTTTGGCATAGTGAATGAGTTCTAGGCACTACAGCTTGATGCAGAGTTGACTTCTTTGACACTAGCTAGCTTTCACACTATTGAATACTTATTGATGAAGTTCAAATCTTTGCGTACAGTCTTGCAGGGATGTGGTAAAAACAAAACTGATGATGAGTGTATTTTTTTGATACTCTCAAATTTGTGATGATAGTATTAGATATTTTCTTCCACTTTCTACTCCATCATGGATGCCTTGGGTAATAGACATTAGATGCCCTCATTTGAGACATTTTGTGATTAGTTGACATGGGAACAGGCTAAGATCCAACAAGTGGATGCCTCTAGTTCTTCCAGCCAAGCATTGGTTGCTCAAACTTCTCAGGGGAAACCAAAATAGAAAGCCAAACCAAAGAAAGATGCACCACAAACTAATGCCAAACCTCTAGCTAACCCATCCAAGGGTAAATTTGCTTCAAAGTCTACCGAGTCTACCTCCAAGACTAAGAAGAAATCAACTGAGACCAATAATTTTTGTGGAAAGGATGGACATCCTATTTCTAGGTGTTGGAAATGTTTGAAGGCTTTAGAGGAAGCCATGTAGGAGCATCAAATTTTAGCTCCTAAGTTTGCATCCCCCCCTACAAGGAAAGGTCATGCTCTTACTGCACGAGCTACAACTTTTGTGTAGTGCCTCTCTCATTTGACTTTTGTAAGTCATCCTAATGGATGCAACCTTGATGATCTTTTGTTGTGATGGGATCATGATTGTGACCCTGAGTGGTCTACACTGTCGAGGTGTTTGGATTTATGTTTCTGTATCAGTTGCTTTGATTATGCTTTTGACTGATCCTTGAGATTATGATGTGATTTTGGTTCACTGAGGTTTTTGCCAGTGGTTACCAGGATCGATGTGGTATCATGAGGTTGTTCCGTGATTACCTTGAGATGTGTGCAAAGATTGCACTATGTTCTATTAGCATGCTACACTGGACTGGGTACCTGTAGCAGTGGTTAGTCAAGTTTTTGGCTGTGTTTGCTTATGTGTTTTAAATGCCTTTTTAATGTAGAGTAATCAATCTTTATTAAATGCATTAATGATTAGAAATGGATTGTCCATGTTGATTTATTGGGTTATGTGCTAAGGCATTTACCTTGTTATATTTTTGATTAGAGAGATATTTGTTACTCATGTTATGTTTACATTTGAGAGGACCCGAGGGTCAGATGCTACACTTTGATTCCAGTATCATGGATTTTAGACTACTATGTTGTTCAGTTAATCATATTGCATGATGATGCCATTTTGAGATGATAGTGTGTTTTGTGATGCTATCTGGTATTTGGACATATCTCTTATTATGTTGTGTGATGGATTTAATGCTATGGTTATTTACTTCATTCCTGCATTGTTATGCTTTATGTGAACGTGAGTGATGTAAATAAATTATTTTAATCTAATTAAATAAATGGTTAAATTAGGTGATTTAAAGCATTATTGCTTTGACTATGTTATTATATACAATTGCACTTGATCGTGTTGTTTAGTGTGCAGGATTTATATCCCTGTCAGTGGCACTTGGAGTTAGTGATTCAACCATTCATATTTTACCAATGTCGCCTTTGTATGATCGACGTATCCTTAATTAAATGTTTTAATTTAAACCTTTCAGTGATTATTATATCCGAACTCATTTTCATTATGTGATTAGACCAGTAAGCGTGTCTGTGCATTTAGAGGTTCGCATTGTCGCGAAAGTTGTTCAGGAGATTTACGTGTTTTTGGGTTTTCGAGCTTTTTAATTGATTTATTTTAATTTCTGGTAGCTTTTCCATAGATGAATTCCTATTTATAGGAATAGCCTATTTTCATTTGGGTCGATTCAGGGTTTAACTAGATTGCCTGGTTAAATGCCCTAATCGATTATTCACCCGAAAAGTGAATAAGTATCCAAAGAGGAATTTAATTCCTCACTTCTCACTTTCAAATTGGAAAGTTGGAGAGTAAAACCCAAAATCCTCTTCATGAGGATTTACTGTTTTGTTCGTTGTGGGAGCTACGGGGGTGGGATCGTCACGAGGTTGGGCTCGTTGGATCCAGCTCAGGGAAACCTTGGATTGCCGCAATTTTCAGCTACTTCTGCGAGATATTTATTTTATGGTTCGGATTCCCGTTTTGCCCTTTTGGCTGTGAGGTAGGGCTTTCCTGTTTTATTGTTTCTGCTCCATTTCTGCTTCTGTTTTTGGTAGCCGTTTGTTTGGAGGCTGAGAACTAGTGTTCCCCTCCGTTTCTATATGTTAGTTCTACCCAGTTGGGTGGGTATGAACATTTCCCTATTTTTTGGGATGAGGATTTGGGATTTTTCACCGTTATGCTGGCCGTTTTTGCATACGATGTCCGATCCCATTTATTTTTGGATTTTTGGGGTTTCTGAACCCAAAGGCCAAATGGGTTTTGATTTTGTAGTTTTCCAATTTTTTGGGGTTTTACCTCGTTTTGCGTGCTACCCTATTTTCTTGGGTTTTCTTGGCACAATGTGGGTCGTGGACCTTGATGATCCGTTTGGATATCAGTCATACCACTTTTGCACTTTTATGTTGCATTAGGATGCGTGTTGCATCTGTGCTCCCAACGTTGTGTTCGATTGAGTGATTTTATACTTGTTATGTTTTTGTTGGACCTTTGCTTTTGTTTCGTGAACGCCAAGATTCGTGTAGAATCCATACTCTCGGATTGAGGCCGATTGAGTGAGTTCACAATGTTTGGTCTTGTTACATCGTTGGGATTCGTGTAGAATCCATACTCTCGGATTGAGGCCGGTTGAGTGATTTCATGATGTATGATTTTATTGGCTTTGGGATTTGTGTAGAATTTGTCCTTCTCGTGTTGCTTTCAGTTGGGCATTTTCTTTGCATTATGTTCTCATTCCTGTCCTTGTGTTATGATCTTCGTGATGGTGGTGTGCCACACACGAGTACGTACGCGTACATTTGTTGGGTGACTTGCGAGGCCCGATCTTCCGTGGATTTGCCAAAAGTTATGATCATTGGGGTTGGGATGGGAGTATGCATGCCCACGGGCACTTGTCGTAGGATGAGCATGGGTAGGGTAGGGTAGCATCTGGAGGGGGCTTCTATCTCGCAGCCCGACGATCATGGCGTCATGGGTTGGTAGAGGAAGCTTTATATAAGTTATAATTAAATAAATGTGTGATTGTTAATAAAACTTAAGATAAGTAAAATGTGTGAGCACCCGATTAAGTTCGAGGACACAATGTGTGAGCACCCATTTAGGTTTGAGGACACACGATCCAAGCTTGGGCTTTTTGATGCCAAGTGACTCTCCAGGATGTCAGCCCCTACATAGTATCCTATTGAGTGTCTGACCAGGACCTTTACTCCTTGCATTGTCTTAGGTTCTTGGTTGCAGCCATCATACTGTCTAGCGTGAGTGTTAGCCATGGATGTTGTGTTTTATGTGTGTTTGTGGTTGGATCATTATCTCCATCAGCACAGCGGGTGTGGACCTATGGGTGCCACGTGGTTGGGAGGCATAGCTACCTTTACCACTACTAGGGATCGGTGTACAAAGACGATCTTTGTCCTAGTGCGACCGTTGTTGGATGTCTTCACTTGGTACTTCGAGTTCTGGAGTATGCTTTCTTGTGATTTATGCTTTCATTGGAATGCTTGGATATCATGTTTAGATGATGTTAGTTTACTTGATGCATTCCCTTATCATGATGTTTAGCATATGATTAGATGATGTTATTTGATTTAGTAGTATATCTATTGCTTACTGTTGTTTAGCATGTGATAGGTGATGTTATCTACTGTAGGATTATCTTATGCTTTACTACTAGCATGTTAGATTTCCTTATGCTTATATTGTTGCATGTTTTAGTAGTGACATCCCTATTACGACAGTACTGACGATCTGGTCGATGGCTTGGGATGTTACGCGCGGGGGATGGCTAGGATCCACGATGGTCTTATGATGCTATTGACGGTTGGGAGGAACCGCGTACTTAGTTTGGTTTTTTTGTTCCTGAGATGTATTTATGTACATTGCAATGATGCTTTTTTTCTTTACGGTGTTTATATTCAGTGTGTTCTTTGCTGCTGTAGTTTAGATGGTTTGATGTTCTCCTTTCTGTGTTGTTCTTGTACTCAAGTGTTCATTCCTCGAGCCTTTGTGGATCTGGTACTCCCTGGTGTGGAGGTTCTTTGCTCTAATTTTGGTCATTTTTGAGTTCTGGAAGTGTTTTTACTTTCTATGGGCGACATTTGTTCAGCATTGTGCGACACTGATAAAGTATCGCACGCCCATAGAAAGAATGTCGTACGATACTATAAAGTGTCCCATGCATTACTGGAGAAATGTCGTACGACACTGGAAGAGTGTCGCATGGCTTTATGAGAAATGTCGTGTGATACTTTTCCAGTATCGCAGGCCTTCTTGAGAAGTGTCGCACGCAGTAAGGGAGAAGTGTCGCCCTCCCTTAGTAAAAAGTGTCGCACGATTTTTGTGAAAAACCTGCGCGTGCCATGAGTGGGCACTTTTCTTCGTGATCTGATCTTTTTGAGAGTGGTTTTGGATACCCTTTTGGGTGCTCTTCGAGCTTATGTTGTTGCATTTTGAATTCAGGAGGTTTCTTTTGAAATTCAGTTTGTGAGTTTCTGTTGTAGTCCTTCGAGGTTTAAAATATATCGTTTAAGTATAAGTTGACGTATATTTAATTCCTTATACCTATATTTAATTCCTTATACTTAAGATATATTTTAATATATGCAACAAATCATTTGAGATAGGTTTCAGACCTCTCAGAGATAAGTTATGGATTCTAGGAAATTTCAAGGCTTCATAAATCCAGACTTAGCCAATTTTCAAGGCTTCAGGATTTCAGGCTTAGCCAAATTTTGGGATTCTGCATTTTACCCCAGCTTGGTGTTTTGTTGGTGAGTGGTCATTTCTTGTGCCCTCATCTTGTTTTGGTGGTTGTTGGCTTTTGTTTGGGTGTGTCAGTTGGGTAGTGGCATTCGGAGATTCGTTGGTTGCCGGGATTGTGTTGAAGTCTTCCGTTGTGATCTTTGTGATCCCTGTATGATGTTGTCTTGTGCATTCATACTTGTAATATATATATATATATATATCTTGGCTTGATTTGAATCCTTGTTTCCAAGGATCTCCGGGCGGGGCATTACATTTTGGGCCTACTTGGATTCTTGATTCTGGTGCCTCTCACCATATGACAAACACTCAGCAGTTGGTCACCTCACTTTCCCCTTGTCCTACTACCCAGATTTCTATTGGGAACTCATCACATCTTTCTATCATGGGTTCTGGTTTTGTTGCATTGCCTGGGGGCTCTCTTTAGGATGTTCTTCTTGTCCCTGACATTTCGATGAACCTACTATCTATCTATCATATTTGTCGCTCTAGCTTTGGTAAGATAGTTGAGTTCTCACCACATGATGTGGTTATTGAGGACTAACATGATTCTGAGATGATTGTGGCTATTGGGAGTGTTGACTCTGCATCTCGCCTCTATAGATTTGATGGATTTGAGTCTTCTGATGACACAGGTTCATGTTTTTTTGCACATGCAAATTTAGTAAGCAGACTTTGGCATGAGCATTTTGGCCATGTCAATTATATATATATTCAGTAGATGAGCACATAGGCACTTCTTCTTGGGCTTCCCCAAATTTCTTGTACAAATGATGTTTGTCAGGGTTGTGCACTGGCAAACAACATAGGGATCACTTTCCACATGGATGAGCCATTCGTGCTTTGGCACCACTGGTGTTAATTCATAATGACCTCATGTCATTTCCCACTCCTTTTTTAGGTGCCAAATATGTGCTTACTTTCATTGATGACTTCTCTAGATGTACATGGGTGTACTTTTTGAAGTACAAGTCTAATGTCTTCGATTCATTTTGAGTCTTTAAGACATTTGTTGAGAAGTAGTCTGGTCTTTCTATGAGGTGGATACGCACAGATAATGGGGAGGACTATGTGAACCAAGCTTTTAGGCATTTTTGCTCTAAATATGGTCTTAGGCATCAATTTTTAGTGCCCTACACCCCTCAACAAAATGGTGTGGCCAAGAGGAAGAACAGAACCCTTAGGGAGATGGCTAATTATATGAGTCAGTCCAAGTCCATGAATTCGTGTTTTTGGGCAGAGGCAGTCAATTGTACCAACTATATTCAGAATTGGATGCCTCATAAGGTAGTTCAAAATATGACTCCTAAGGAGGCTTGGTCTCATGTCAAGCCTGATGGTTCTTCATTCTGAGTTTTTGGTAGTGAAGCATGGGTGTTTATACCAGATGTTCAGAGGAGAGCAATGGAGTGGAAGAGCTGACACCTCATTTTTGTTGGCTACTGCGAGGATGTTAAGGCCTATAGGTTGTTTGATCCTAATTCTAGAGAGGTCCTATTTCAACAGGATGTCCAGTTTGATGAGTGCCTTCCTGTAGTAGATACCCTACATCTAGAGTCTACTTCACTTACCACCACTCCCTCATCATTTCCAGTCTATTTTTTAGATGATGAGGACAATGATCATGTTGCTCCCCATTTACCTCCACCATAGGATCCTCCCTAGATTCCTAAATGGGCTCGAGCTACAATTGAGGCTGTAGGATCACTAGCTAGTGACCCTACCACTTCCCATCACACTCATTCACATACTGCAAGTTCTAATCTTCTCAATCATGCTATTTGTGATGATCTTCAAACTTTTGCAGCAGCGACAGGACATCCTAAGTGGGACAGTGCAATGGAGGAGGAGTATTCTTCTTTGATGAAGAATCATACTTGGGATCTTTGTTCTCTTCTTAAGGGAAGAAAGGTTGTGTGATGCAAATGGTTGTATCATACTAAGTTTACTGTTGATGGTTCCATTGATAAGCGCAAGGCTTGTCTTGTTGCGAAGGGTTTTTCACAGGTTAAGGGTATTGATTACACTAAGACATTTGCCCCTGTCACCAAGATGAACTCTATTCACCTTGTCTTATCCCTCACAACTTCACAGGGATGGACCATTTTTAAGATGGATTTGAAGAGTGCATTCTTGCATGGTGATCTTACTAAGGAGATTTACATGGAGCAGCCTCAGGGATTTGTGTAGAATTCCTCTTTGGTTTGCAGACTCTGATGCTCATTGTATGGTCTCAAATAGGCCCCTTGAGCTTGGTATGAGAAGATGGACTCCTTTCTACTTTCTACAAGCTTCACACGTTGCCATTCCAATCCTATAGTCTACATTCAGCATCTTGAGGCTGAGGTTTTCATCCTTGTGCTATATGTTGATGATCTTCTTTTTACAAGTAGCTCATCCTCTATGATTAAGGATGTTCAGAGAGCATTAATGGAATAGTTTGAGATGACTGATCTTAGCCTGCTACACTATTTTCTTGGTCTCCAAATTGTTTAGTCCCCTGCTGGAATCTTTGTTTACTAGTAGAAGTATGCTCTTCACATGCTTTGATGCTTTGACATGCTTGATTGCAAGCCTGCTCCTACACTTTTTCAGTCAGGTGTTACTTTGTCTACCTCTTGCACTTCACCTCCAAAGGATCCCACATTATACTAGTAGTTGGTTGGTAGCTTGTTGTACCTTACACACTCATCCTAATCTCTCCTTCGCAGTGGGTCTTGTCTCTTAGTTTTCACATGAGCCTCATGAGAGTCATTGGCAAGTTGCCAAGTGTATTTTGAGATACATCCAGGGAACACTGATGTATGGCATTCATTACACATCAGGGACACCTCCCATTGTTGGCTATACTGACTCAAATTGGGCCGGTGATGTTGATGATCGAAAGTCTACTTCTGGATTTGTTTTTTGTCTTGGCTCTGGTCCTATCACATGGTCATGCAAGAGGTAGTAGGCTCACACACTTTCATCTACAGAGGCTGAGTATCAAGCTGCAGTGCTTGCTAGTCAGGAGATTTTATGGCTTCGATAGTTGATGACTAAGTTTGGTTTTCTGCCTGATCATCCTACTATTTTGTGGTGCGATAATCAAAGTGATATTCATATTTCTTGCAACTCGATGGAGCATCAATGCATTAAACACATTGAGCTTCATATGCATTTCATTCATCATTTGATCTAGGATGGTGTTCTCTCTTTGGTGTACATTTCCACTAATGCACAGGTTGCTGCCATCTTCACCAAATCGTTTGCATCACCTTGCTATCTTCAGCTGTGGTCTATGCTTGGGATTATGGAAGTTTTCCTTAGGGGGTCTTGTTGAGGCCTTCCTTCCTTCATGTTGTTTTTATCATGTTTGTTCTATCTCTTTTTGGGGAGGGGTTTTTCCCAATAGGTTTTCTCCTTTGTCTCTAGTTTACAAAGATTTCCTTATTTTGGGTACCTGATTAGGCCTTGTTGTCGGGACCCATTTTCCTGCTTTCATAGCTTTGCTAGGTTAGCTTCCTCCTAAGCTTCACTTAAGGGGGGCTGTTAGAGTAAGTTATTTATTACTCTAGTTGTTTTAGCTCTCTTAGCTACATATAATTATAATGTGAAAACCTAGTTTTCTTTCCTTTAGGGTTTTGTTCACCTTAAAAGGTTGAACTTTTTTATTTTGTTTTCATAACTTAGAATACATCTTTTGCTCTCACATTCTTGAAAACTTCTAAGCTCTTCTTTTTCCATTTTCTAGTTTCTCTTCATCGTAAGATATTTTCATGTAGGTGTTCTTGAGGATCTGTGAAGTTGGTTTTCTCAACTTCTACAAATTTTACATGGAACCCCGATTTGGGCAAACCAACCGGTAACATGTCACTCTTTTTCACTCTTTTAAAGTGAGCTCTGCTAGGAGCCAACCCTGTTAAAGGTTTACAATACATATTGTTAAATGTGACCTAGTTAGAGGATTTAATCACCCTATTAAGGGTGACCTTGTAAGAGGACTTTGATCATTCCACTAAGAATGTCACCTAGTTAAAGGATTTACATAAATTATTAAGTCTTCCTATTCGGGTTTTAAAACTAGTGAGCAAAAAAATGCTCAATACCAGAATGAAAGTGCTCAAATAATCTAAAGATTAGCTAATGATCATTATCAATTACACAAGTAGATCATCTAGACCCAATTTCAACAAAACCAAGGATGGTTTTCTACTCTTTAGGCTTTGTTAAACCAAGGTAGGTATACCTAGGGATGATTCTAAAGAAAACTATTGTATGAAATTATCTTAGTTTCATTTTGATTTTCATCTTCTATCCTTAGGCACATACACACTTTATCAATTTCTTTAAGACTCTCAAATCTATGTGCATCCCCTATAAGCAGATCTAGCCCTAATTCTCCTAGAATTTACAAGTATTTATGGGAATAGTAGCTACTTATAACTCAGAAAACTAGATGTAAGTGAGTAGTGACTAGCATTACAACCTTGATCAAAATAATATATGGATGATTTTGAATTTATAATAATTTTAACATGTAGAGGTAGAATTTACTCTTTGATCATTTCTGATTTATAAGACCAGTACCCTATCCAATGGGCAAGACAGTCGATTATTGGTAGGAGACCTTATTCAATTAGCTTGTAATTGAATCTATCAACTATAATCACCCATTTCCATTCTTACATGATATCCTCTTCATAAAATCATGAATTCTATCGATTTATTGAAGTATTTACATAACTCATTGAATTAAAAGCAACAATATAATCAATACACACCCCATCCAGAATACATTCAATTAGATGAACATTATTCAAATGATCTCCAAACTAATAAATTCATGAAAAGGAGATAGAAAAATAGTAACACAAATTTTGGTGTAAATATCCCTTTGTATTATCCTTCTTGCTGACTAATACAATAACCAATAGGAACTCAGTGAGGAACCCAAAGAATCATACCGACTCTACATTTCTATTCATTATCAGAAAAATATCTCTAAAAATAAACTCAGAATAACTACATATGACTGCATTGAATGTACTTTCTTGGAATAACTGAAGACATACAAAAAATTTCAGACCATCACAATGCCCTGAAAACTCACTTATACAGGCATCATTTGCAACAAGCAACAAGAAAATGTGATTTACAAGTGTCCTTTACACAAGAGACTTGAAACACCTATTAGAAAAGAAAAAACTACAAACAACGAAAACACATGCAGATCAAATATTCCTTTGCAGGTCCCTTTCTATTACATTTTGATATTCTAATTTGGCTATAACTCTAATTCCTTCATGCATGCAACTGCTAATCCCACCAATGATGAAATCTATTTTGAAGATTGGAAACTAATCTCAACCCATGGGTTTCATCATCATTGTTCTGTACTGTGAGAGTCACTCTTAACTATCACTATTCCTTGGTTATACTAGTATCCTAGGGTAATGGGATTGTCACATAATATGAAGCATCAGAGCTTTAGAGCCAATGTGGTTGTCAAATATAATAAAATGAGCATTTTCTACTTCCTTAGCCTTATCTACATTCAAAACCATTCCTCTACCAAAATATGTCCCTCTTTTGAAAAGAAAGATGTGCATTAACAAAAAGTAAGAGTAATTATACGCATGAAACCCATGAGTATAAAATCTTCTTCACCCTCTCCAAAAACTCTGCACAGGGCTCTATATATCTCTACTACCCTGGTATTGAAGTATACTTTCTTGAAAAAATCTTTAGAGAATGATGTTATTGTTGATAGGACCCTAATCTTGCCAAGTTCACCCTTTTCTCTTTTCACTACCTTAGTGGCTCAATCACAGCTATTTACCACAGACTCAAGGAGATCATAATCCACAAAAACACCCATGATTACTAGTCTTCCTCAATCAAAATTCCATATACTGGCTAGTGGAGTAAACAACTTCCTCTCTACAAACCATCTTTTGAGCAAATTTAAATCAGTTTGCAATGTATTAGCATCCCGAACCCAATTGCCTTCATTAAGCAATCCCCTCGTTATCCACAACCTAAGATTTGATGAGTCCATTAGAGGCATTCATAGACTATACTTGCAAGACTAGAGCACAACAGAAATTATGGTATAGCTACTTAATTGAAGTTCTTTCTTATTCCTTTCTGCAATTCTACAACCTTTTCATGAACAAATTACTTCACACACTTTCCAAATACAATCTTCTCATTAATTGCTTCTGATCATAAAAGGCTTGAAACCTTTAGTCACATAATGTGGGACTATGAAAATCTTTTGTGTTATACTCTCTCTTTTTTTACACATGTGAAGCTTTCATATCAAATAAATACACAAAGAAGCACCACCTTTTATTTTTAAATATGCGTCGTCGATCTTAACAAATCCTATGATTAAGGGATGCAAAAAAAGGTGACAAGTATTCCACTTGACAAGTTGGTCAGTCAATCCAATGAGGATGGACCACGAATATAACTCCCTTCCTAGTGGCATCTCCATTTGGACCCACTGGCAACTAATGACACATGTCGACAAGTCACTACCTCGCTATACATAATAGAACAAGCACCTTGCCATAGCAAAGTAACAATAGCCATTGATTTGATCATGATCATGTGGATGGTATGCAACTGTGTTGCTCAAAAGAATAGTGGTGGGCCCAATATTCACTATCTCATTGTACGTATCTTCCAGGCAATTTTCCATAGCGAGATAGCGATGGCCATTGATCTGAGATCAATCCAAGGGTAAAGAAACTACACGAACTTCTTAAGAGGAGGTGGGTCCCATATTTTCTATCTCGCATGGAATAAACTGCACACTTCTTTTTCATGGTGAGATAGTGAGAATCGTTGATCTTAGCTTGATCTGACAATCAAAATCCCTCCTACATTTTATGAATGAGGGGCGGGTCCAGAAGACTGATGACATGATAAATTCTACACAACTGGCAAAAGAAAAAAGAATATTCTAATTCCAATCATCTTTTCGTGTTGCTTGGATTCCACCGTATGCTCATTTTATTGCAACTCACTATATCGCTAACAACGAGAGGCCTATATTTTTTGATTAGCGAGGTAGCGAGCTCCGGTGACTTAACAAAACTTGTCACCAAAAAGCAAAAGCATGTCACATCATAGTTACCCACTTAATAATTCTGACACGGCAATGATATCACCATTTATTATGCCACTTGGGACTCTTAATGACCACCAGGAAGTTTGATGACTACCGTGACATGGGTTTCCAGGTTGATCGCTACCTTGCTATTAACAAGAAAATTTGAACTTCCCAATAGTGAAGACACAAGTACTGGAGCTTGAAATATTCCTGGGATCCTTGGTTACTTTTCTAGCTCAAGGATCAAAATAAAGTTCACGTGATTAAAAACCAACATGAAACATTTCCAACCACTACCTCCATTTATTCGGGCACTGCAGCTTAGTTTGACTATGGTCACTATGTCATGATAGTCACTTAACTCACATCTTACTATAACGACAAACTGACAACCCTCGATCTTGCCATGATCTAGCAGTGCTCCTTAAAAGGAAAAGAGATGTAGGGGGAGAAATCTAAAGAACATAAGGGAATACTCAAAAACTTTTAAAAGTTCATGCCCAAGTTTTAAAAAAAAAACCACAGGAGACCTAGGGTTCACTTAAGGTATTATAATAGCCGTGTTAAGAGACAAACTTTGAGAATTCAAAAGATTTTGACAACGCACAAATCAAAGCATGACTAGGGTAACCTAAGATTATGAAAATTATGAGGAATGAAAAACCCTAGTCTGTAAAATGAAAAGACCTAAACTAATTTTTCACCAAAATTTGAGACTTTTTCTATACTATGAAAAATCAGACCAACATTTCCAATGACTGTTAGGTCAACCTCTATTAAAAGGATTTCAATACAAATTGTTTACAATGATAAGAAAGAAAATATTAGGTTTTCATATGTGTGATTCCAAATCACTTTTGCTAGTTTAGATCTCTATTTAGTCCTCATGTTGGTTTACTAATAAGCCTTTCATTGTCATCTTTGATCTTGATCTTCTTGGATGCCCTTGAAGAAATTAATCTACTCTTCTCATTAACACTTAAGCCTTTTGCTCAAAATCACTTATCAATAACAACATCACATCTGCAAGCTTTCTCCTTTAGCTTCACATTCACACTCTTGTGTGCTTTTGATCAACCTTGCTCTGTATATGAACTCTCTCATACATACTAGCTAGGCTCAACTAGGCTTGACTAGACATGTCACCAAAATTTTGGTTCAATATCCATTTAAATAAAAAAATTATGCTTTACCTTTTCCTACATTCATCTTAGATCTTAGGGTTTACAATTAGGTTCAACTCAATTCAATGTATCTTTACAACTTCTTGATCATCCTCTAAAAACTTCTCTAGAATCCCTATGTTAGGTCTTTACCTAATCACCATCTTGAATTTAATGATCCAACTCATTAATCTAATTTTCAGCATGTTTTACATCTCCTAAGAAATCAATTGATTTAGCTTGATCTTATGATTCCTTTGAATTCAATCTTTTACTGTCACTCGGTAATCATTGAATTCTGACACTCGATCAACACTAAAATACTTGGTCATTGTTTAAAATTTCTATCTTGGTGTCAACTAAATTTCTTATTCAATGCTAATGCTCAGTCAACATTGAATTTTTTCAGCACTAATTGTGGCTCAATTGACACTAGCATTACTTGGCACTCCTTAGTAATTTACTCTTTTGCTTAGCTTGGCTTAGCTCTCTTAACATAAATAATTGGTATGCTTTGTCAAAGCCTATCTAATCAAATATCCATTGTAACTTCCTTTCCATAACTTCAGCCTTTCCTTGAGGTGCTATAGTTATGAGTAACTCTCAAATCCTTTTCATCCATCAACTAGATATGACATTTAGATCAGATAGCAATATGTCTCATCTATAGATTTGACATCAACGAAACAACAACAATTGTTCCAATTGTAAGTTTCCAACAATCTCCCTCTTTGGCATTGATGACAACATCTCAAATATCTAAAGTACTAATAATAAATTAGTTACCATACAATCTAAAATATTTCACTTCCATGAGTGACCACTATCCTTAGTTTGATTCTGATTCTCATCCATTAAAATTGTCAAACTCCCTCTGTTAGTTTGCTCTCTTTCATGATTTTCTCCATTTGATGTTTATCTCGCTATTCTCTATAATCTTGAGACTTCTTAGTCTTTTCTCCTTTTAGTAATCTCTTCCTCTTTGGTAACAATGCCAAAGAATTTTAGCTATCTCAGCTTTATATTCTTCATACATCTAAATTATGTATATTTTGCATGTCTAGCTCATACTATCTGACTATGACTGATCTTTGTATGTTGTACTAAAGTATTCTATCTTAGGCATGTCCCAAAGTAGATTTGTATTGCACCACTATGTAAAATATATTGTGTAGTAGATGTGATGCAATTCAACTTGGCTTCTTAAGTAGCCTTAGTTAGGGGAATGACCCCTAATATACCTCTAAAAAATTCATGAGCATCTTTGGGTAATGGTTTTGTGAATATGTCAGCAATTTGTTCCATTGTATTCACATATTCTAGATTCACTTCTTTTTCTTGAACTAGTTCTCTCAAGTAGTGATAATTGGTAGCAATATCCTTTTTCTTAGTGTGCATCACTGGATTCTTTGACATGTTAATATCACTTATATTATCACATTAGATAAATACTGGATATGTAATCTCTTCTTTCATGCCTTTCAAAAATTGCTTAATCCACATTATATTTGTACAGTTCACTGTGGCTACCACATACTTGGCTTTAGCTATTGATTGGGAAATACAATTATGACACCAATCTCTTTCCTAGAAAGCATGCACCTCCACCAGTGCTTTTCCTGTCATCAATATTTCCTACCCAATATGAGCCAATGAAAACTTTTAGTTTAAATCTATCACTTCTCTTGTAGTATAGTCCATAATCTTCTATACCTTTCAGATATCCCATTATCCTTTTTATAGCCATCATGTGATTCTCTCTATGATTTTTTGAAAATCTAGCAACAATCCCAACTGCTAGTGTAATATCTGGTCTATTTTGAACAACATATTATTACAATTTTCCTATCATGGATCTATATAGGGTCTAGTTCACATCAATAGAATTATCAGTCTTAGATAGCTTATATCTTGTAAACATAGGTGTACTCACTGGTCTTGAACCTTTCATACCAAAAGTCCTCAATCTTTCCTTGATGTATTTGGTTTGTGAAATGAAAATACCAAAGTAATTCATTCGGCACACTTTTAAACCAACAAAAAATTTGGTCTCACCAAACATAGACATTTTAAATTTTTTTTTCATTTCATCAGTAAATGATTTACACAACACTTCTCTTCCTCCAAATATGATATCATCAACAAATATCTTAAATAAAAGTACTTCATTATTCTTTCCATTTTTCAAGTATAGATTGTTGTTATCATTTGTTCTCTCAAAACCAATTTTCATTGAATAGTTATATAACTTCTCATACCATGTTCTTGGTGCTTTCTTTAATCCATAAAGAGCTTTGTTTAGTTTACATACCATGTTCCTCTTGTCTAGATCTATAAATCTTCTAGGATGTTCAATGTATACTTCTTCCTCTAGTATACCATTTAGAAATGTAGATCTAACATCCATCTTATATAACTTGAAGTTCTTGTAAGTTGATTATGCAATTAGACTTCTGACTCCTTTAAGTCTGTCCATGGGAGAAAAAGTTTCTCCATACTTGACTCCTTCTTGTGCATAAACCTTGCATATGAATCTTGCTTTGTCTCTTATTACTTCATCATTTTCATTGAGCTTGTTCCTGAAAACCCACTTTGTCCCAATGTCATTTTTGTCTTTAGGTCTTGGCATTAAGGTCCAAGAATTGTTCTTCTCAATCTGGTCAATTTATTCATCCATAGCATGTATCCAATCTTCATTATCTAAAGCATCTTTTATTGATGTGGGCTTGAACTCACATAATAAGCATGTGTCACCTTTGATTTTTCTCCTTGTCATAACACATGATTCAACATATCTAATTATTTGATCAGGTTTATGATATCTTCTCCAATGTTTTGCTAATATGGGTAGTCTTCTAGGTTGTTCTTCAGGTTCATCTAGAAAAATAATCTCAGGTTCATTTCCTCTTCTTTGTTCTGATTCTAGTTTAGGTTCTGAATGCTCAAAATTCATTTTCTAATGGTTGAAATTTCCTATCTATTAGTTGGCATCTACAGTTTGTTGCTTGGTACCCACTCTTTTTTGCTCGACAATTTATATTTCTACTCCATCATTTCTTGTCTAATGGGAACTTCCAACTTGATTTGTCTATTTATTTTGAGTACTGGGAGCATCATCATACACATAGATGAATTTACTATAGTCTTCAACTTCTTCATTACATGAAGCATCACCTTTTTCTACAAACTCATCAATTCTCATATTTGCACTTTCCACAACTTTGTTAGTGTTATAATTTAAATACTTATAAGCTTTTCTTTTTGTGGAAAAACCTAGGAATATTCCTTCATCACTTTTTGCCTCAAGTTTTCCATCTCTATCATCTTTCAATATATAACATCTACTTCCAAATATTTTGAAATATTTAACATTGGGAGCATAACCATACCATAGTTCATAAGGTGTAGCATTTTTACCTTTCGTGATTTAAACTCTATTAAGGGTATAGACAATAGTACTAACTGCTTCTCTCCAATATTTTTGTGATATACCTTCTTCCATCATTAATGTTCTAGCATAGTCCATAATTGATCTATTCCTTCTTTCAACTATCCCATTTTGAGGAGGGGTCCTTGGTGCTGACATCTATCTTTTGATTCCTCTGTCATGTAGAATGTGTTGAACTCATGTGAAATGAATTCACCACCTCTGTCAAATCTCAAACACTTCAAACTCTTCACTAGTTTTTTTCAACTCTAGCTAAATACCACTTGAATAACTAAAAGGCATCATATTTAACTTTAAGAAATATTATAGTCATCATTCTAGAGTAGTCATCCACAAATAGAATGAAATATTGATCTCCATGGTAACTTTTAACACCAATGGGTTCACATAGGTCAGTATGAACCAATTTCAAGTATCAATGGTAGTATATGCTTTATTCTTAAAGCTAGACTTGGTCATCTTTCCTAATTGACATTGTTTACACATAGCATTGTCTAGCTTCTTTAGTTTAGGAAATCCTCTTACTTTCTTCATCTTATTGATATTCACCAAATTGTCAAAATTCACATGACATAATCTTTTGTGCCATAACCAAACATCTTCTTGTTGTGTAAACATACATGTCTCTTATGATAGGTCTAGATAGAATAAGTTACCTCTTGTATGCTCACCAGTTCCAATTAGCTTACCATCACCATCATGTATTGTGCCTTCCTATTGTGAAATTCAACTTTGTAACTTGATTTGTTTAGTTGTGAAACACTCAAAAAATTATAATTAAGTCCTTAATGTTATCTTTTTAGTTAGTTAAATAGTGTCTTTACCTTTTATGACACATGGGATATCGTTACCAAATTTAACACATCCACCATTGTATGGACCAATATCTTCAATTTTTTCTTTATCACCAATCATATGATTGAAACATCCACTATCAATTATCCATCTATCACTTTTATTCATATAAGAAATTAATGCAATTTTCTCATCTTCATTTGACTCTTCGTTCATAGCAACATAGACAACTTCATCATCATTACTCTTAGATTCATTATCAGTCTTTTCTTTAGCAATATAACAAGATTTTTCTATAGTCTTTTTCATCTCTTCTTCCTTTGTACTTTCTTTCCTTCTTTTCATCCTTATCTTCTTTGTCAGGACATCTAGTAACAATATGACCAACTTTGTTGCATGAAAAATAAATGATTGGTAATTTACCTTTGTATTTACCTCTTCCTCTTCCAAACCTTTTTGTAATGAGGGCTTCAAGTTCATCAATCTCATCATTGGAACTATCACTTTCACTCTTCACATGTTTTCCTTTCTTCTTAGTAAGAATCAGTTGGACTTGAAAGCAAATTCAATGGTAGCAAGTGTGTAGTTATCAAAATTTGACATCTCAAAAGTAGTAAGTTTACCAACTACACCTTCTAAGGTCAAATTGTTACCTAGTGTGCATCTCATTTATTGAAATGTATTGATTCCTCAATACATTTCTTATCACTATTTCATCTTCAATTATTCAATTTGCTCTTTGAATAGTGTTGGTCATGTTTTTTTCCCTATGCCTTCATGAACATATCCTGCCATGAGTTACTGATTTTATTTACAAATTAGGTTTTGGTCTTATCAAATATTGGTTAACCCTAAGGAAGAACCCTATTCTAAATAAAAATTTTACCCTAAATGAGCCCATTAGGTCATAAGATTTGTCACTTCTTAATTGAGCATGAGAAAATCATTTTTTAAAAGTTATAATTTGCAGGAACCTTTTAAGTCTTTTGTTTTTGACTCCATAATTCCCCAAAAAATCTTGCACCGTCAAATCTTTTTAAGATCTACGATGGTCATTATATCACGATGAAAATTTTTTGGTCACTTTATCTCATGTGACATAGCGACCAAGCATAGTGTTACACTTGGAACCTATTTGATATTTAATATAATTTTAATGTGTTTTACCAAAGCTGTTGAATCTTTTGAAATCAACAATGGTTGCTATGTCATGATCAAAAAATGGGAGGGTTTCATCGATAGTGACATGGAAACCTCCCACCAAAGTGAAACACAGTGAGCCCAAAAGTGAATACAGTGTTGAGATCTTGCCTATCGTAAATGAGCTCTACCAACATGATGGGTTGTCAAATGTGTCAAGCACTATAAAGAAGGAAACAAAATGAGAACGTGTTGTTTTCTGTTGCACGATGATAGTTTTCTATAGAATCATAGTAGCCATTATGTTGCAACCAGGAAATTCATCGTTTTGGCCAATAATGGCATAGCACCTTCCCATAAAGTGAAAAAATAGTGTGATTAACACATAAGACAGGCACCATAAAAAAATTTATCAGCAATGAGCCATGTAATCATTATGGAATGTCAAGAGCATTGAATATAGTAGCAAAAAAGTGAATGTGCACATTTCATATGGCTAGATTCCTTCAAAGAATATAGTGGTTGCTATGTCACAACTAGAAAACCCCTAGTTCACACTGGTAACGACATAGCGCCTTCCCATGAAAATAAAACATGGTGGAACCTAAGTTTAAAAAGTAGTGCCAAAAGTGTAGAATGTCTTGCTAGCATGTCAAAATGATGTCACGTCATGGGCTATACAGATTTGATCTTAGAAGTAGGATATGTGTTGTTTGTATGTGTCAGATCAAAGACACATTGACGATGGGCGCCAAGTCACTATAAGAAGTTGCTTGAACTTTAGTGGTAGTGACATGGTGACCAAAGGGAAAATAAAAGGACCCACCATAGTTTCATTAAAGCACTTGTGAAATACACATCATCAGATCAGGGAAGAATCAACAATGGTCACTATGTCACATGCATAAGTTGCTCAATGTTTATGCATAGCAACATAATGAGAGTGTGACACATGTCTGCAAACGCCAACGGGTCCAGATCAAGTTGCTAGTAATGGAGGGAAAGGCTTACATGGAGATATTTTATTGGCTTGACTACCAACCTGGCAAGTGGAAAATCTTGGCTTGACTACCAACCTGGCAAGTGGAAAATGAGTCATCCATAATTTTTTTCTTGGATCATCAGATTTTTTGGAATCAATGGTGTGCTTTAAAAATAGAAGGTGATGTCACCCTATTTTTTCCTTACAATTCATTTATGAAGATTGAAAGCTCCCTGTGCAAACCAGAAATAGAGTATATTGTAAATATTTTTCCATTTCTTCTTTGTACAAGCCAATTTCAGAATTTTAGAGAGCTCAAAGCCATTGAATAATTGTGCCTTATGTGATTTGAGTGCAAAATAATTTCCAATGTTCATAGTGTGTCACAGAATTGTAGAGAAAGAGTACCAACGAGCCAAGTAAGTTTCTCAATTCACCATATATATCAAAGTTTTCTAGTATTCTACAAAATTTTATCCATCATGCCTCCAAAGAATGTATTCTTGGGACAAGTAGATTATGCTAATAGAAACATACATGATGAGCTGCTTGAATTATTGCCTGAGTGTATAATGAGTCTACCTAGATGAATAAGTTAATTTTTGTAAACCCTAGGCTCAAGATTATAGATGGTTTATATGATAGAGGAAATTAGATTAAGGGTGCTACTACTACCAAGTCAGGGCTTTTTCTTTTTAGGAAGTGGTTTTCAAAGAGAAATTTGTTTGCTCCCCATGGAAACATTTGGAATTTTGATTTAGGAAAACTAGTGGTCCCTGGTGTATTCATGGATGTTGACCTACTCATGGCCATTTCCCAAAACTATGACCCTGTAGCCAAAGTAGTAAGGAGATTGGATGGGGAATGCTTGAAGAGTATAAGTGCTGAAGAAATTTGAAAGGTCTTTGGTTTGGAACCCTTTTTAGATTACCATATACCCATTGACCTGCCAGGACTAGAAAAGGAATACCCATCAAAGAAGGATAAAGTTAGGCAAGGTGCACTGAGGGCATATTTGGCCTCAATTGAGAATCTGTCATTGGTCACAACATCTACAAAGGAGCCTTTTTAGAAGGAATTTTTCACTTCTAGAGCCCTAGAAAAATATATGACTTTATATAGAGTTTTTGGTGAGGATGAGCAAAGTTTTATGCCAATTAAATTTATGTATATGATGGCTTAGATTTCATCTTTTGGTGTGGATATTATTTTTTATTTTACATCTTATATAGTAGAAGAAATTCATATAGGGCTAATTGGAATTGCCAAAGGCAAGGTAGAAAAGACTTTTGGCCATTATTCATTGTTGATGCATATGTTCTTGTTTAAGGGGATGACATATTTTGGGAAGGAGATGGCTTTGAATAGAGAACATGAAGGAGAGGCTCTAGTAGTCTAGTTATGGAGTACAGATATGACTAGGTATGCCAAAAAGGCTATTTTCATTAGGTTCGATCGATATTATGCCTCTAAATTGAGAAGCCTCTTATTAAGGGATAATCCCAGAATCCCTAGGGCATTAATGAATTTTATAAGATCAATGGATAATCCATCTGATTTAAAAGTATCATATAATTGAGCTGATATTATACCATACCCTGTTTCAACAATTTTTAAGGTTTATGGTTTCCAAGGGACTCCCCATGTGTTGCCCTACCAAGTACCTTTGAAAGTAGGGATAGATGAGATATTGTGGCAGCTAGGAGGATTAGAGGAAACATAATTGATTAGAAGAAACATAAGCTCAATTTTCCCAACTTGTACTGTAGCCCACCATTTTATAATTACAAAAGGTGGATGGTTTTTTTTTGTATAAATTCTTGGATCAGTACAAGATGGTTGTGTCTCATCCCCATTTTTGTGATTCTGAGGGATTTTTTAATATCTTCATATTAAGGGCTAAAGTTGGTTCCAAAAAAATGAACCTTTTTTCCCTAAGGATATAATAAGGAATGAGTTCTCTTTGCAAGAGCAAGAGATTAAGAAAGAAAAATGGAGAGTTTTTCTAGAGCTCTGGAATTTATTTATTATTTTGATAAAGATTATAAGCCTCTAGATGATGCAAAAATAGAGGTAGATAGAATAAATAAACTCGTGATTACTTTTCTTGAAATCATGCAGGCTATGAATGAAAAGAAACATTTTTTTATCAATTCTTTTCCAGAAAAGTCCAAAGAAGTCATGAGGAGATTGGCATTTACTCCTATAGTAGGAATAGGGCAATTGGTTTTCTAGAAGAGACCTAGCTATAATGTGATTCAGAATGAAAGGGCCACTATGGATAAAGGAAAACAAATAGTAGGGTCAACCAGTGGTGTCCTAGAAGAAAGACCTGATGAGCCCTCACCTAAGAGACATAAAATAATAAGGGAGCAAACACTTCTCATTAAGGAATATTCACCTACACATTCCCCATTACAAATAGGAGATGAATAGCCCACTAAGGAGCAAATAGAGTAGTTAGGGTCCCAAGGGGGAATATTCATTACACAAGCTAAATTAGAAGAGGGGAATCTATAGGAACCTCCAATGCCAAGCTTGGAGTTAACAGTGGCAAACTATAGAGGAAAGGAGCTAGATCTTGTAATTGAACAGGCTAGTCATGAGTTCATATTTGATGAAAATTTTGTTAAGACTATAGCCTTCTACTAATTTTCCTAGAGAGAAAACATGGGAAAGTTTGAGGAAAGGTGTAATAAGTTGAAAGAAGAGCATATGAGAATGGAGGATGTAAATGTGCAAAATTAGGTAAAGGAAGAAATGATGAGAGAATTCAAAATCATGACCCCTAAAGAGGGGAGACAAATAGTAAAGTCATCTAGTGTTTTATTGTTATCTAATTGCGATATAGTAGATGCTTTAGTTTTTAATTCTGTTGTAGACAAGATGAGTTTAGAGGATCAAGGGAAGAAAGAAATAAAAGGTGCCAAATTCAGTGAGGACCAGGCTAGATTAGTTATTTGGTCATTGAGGAAAGGATCTAGGACTGGCTCTTCATAGCCTAATGATACTAGATAATTAATAGGCAACCTAATTGTTAAGAGAGTAGAAGAAACTACTGATGTAGAAGTTACACATCTGGGTGCTAGAACAGCCCATTTTACTTTAGCCACTACTAAAAGAGACCAAAAAGAAAAGTTAGAATTGTAGGATAGATATGAGAAACTTTTGGTTGCATACAATAAAGAAGTTCAAAGAAGAATTGAACTTGAGAATAAAGTGATGGGACAATCCACTAGGCCACAAATCACTTATCCTTGCACATCAGTGGAATCTTCTAGATCCAATTCCTTCATTGAGATCCCTAATGCTCCACAAAGGCTAGAATTTTATACTGTTGAGGAGTTGGAGGAAGAAAAGGATAGGTTGAGGGCCTTTCAAGATGAATTGACTTATTAGTATAGAGAAAAACTTAGAAATGTAATCTTATATCTAGTATATAAGATTGATTGGCCAGCATTCCATGAAAAATTAGTGAATATATTGGATATGTGGAGAGAAATCAAAGATGTTGAGGAGATTTTGAAACCTATAATAAGTAAATGGGATAGAAGAGATAAGGATATCACCCATTTATGCATTTCAATTATTGACATATCCTGTGAATAGATATAAAAAAAATTTGACATAACTAGTAATCTATCTGATTTTGAAAATAAGAGGGAGGTAGTGCAAAAAAGAATAATAATTTATTTCTCAAAATATTTAGGTGAGAAATTTGATCTCTTTCCTTAGGCAGTCAAAAAGATTGACATAATAAAAGAGAAAAAGGAGTGTGGAAAAGAATTAAATGATTTATTATGCAAAAGAATAAATGAAGCCAATAATGAAGGACATGTGCTATGGACAAGAAGAAATGAAGAAATTTTTTTAAGTGCAACTGTTGAAATAAATGAATTAGGGGATTGGGTGGTTAAAAGCAAGGAGAAATCTTGAACTCTGATTGGCTTGATGAAACAATCTTTAACAAATGGATGGATAATTTTTTCCATTCAAAACAAATAGAAGTAGAGGGAGAGGATGTGGACCCTGATGAAGACCAAGCAGATGACACATTAGTGCATGCACAAGAAGATAAAGAAGAAGAACCAGCCCAAGTGGAAAGCACAGTGGTCCCAACTACTAATGTGGCAACCAAGGATTCAAAAATAACTATTGTTTTATAGTTCATGATGATGAAAGTGCAGAGCCTTGAGTCAAAGTAAACTTACTGAGATTAGAGCTAGACACATCATTGACAAATTTGATGGCTAGATATTTAAAGGATTCAAAATAATTAAAAAGCCAATCATGGAATTTATAGCATCTAAAAATGTAACAGAAAATAAGCCCACCAAAAGGAATATTATGATGTAAAGTTTTTTTTCTATTGCACAATTTTTTGTCTTTTATAATAGTAGCAAATGTAAATATCCTTTTTCTAAAGGATAGCTATCAGTTCTCTATGCCTAAAGCTTTTTGCATCTCACCCTATATAAGTGAGATTCTAGGGCTAGAGAAAGGGGTCTGAGTTATTGTATAACTTTAATTTTTACTAAGTTTGTTCGGTCCAATTTCTTGGTGTAAAATTTATGATGTTTTCCTCTGCAAATATCTAAGAATATAGTAATCATGAAGGATCTCAATGTTTTATCCTGAGTCATTCTAAGTTTAGTTACAATTGTATACAATTTTCAAAAGGAAATTAATACAAAATATGAATTGTCCCCATATTTGTTCTTGTTGAACCTTGTCTCCATTTCTATTACCTGGTCATTTTGAAATTGTATGAGCAAAGCTTGTTCAATTGAATGCAATTAAATCAAGTTGTATGTTAATTCACTATTGCTTTTAATTCAATGAATTAATTGTTTCAGTGAGGTTGATAGGGTTTCCATGGTAATAGGAAGGATGTCTGTAAGAATGATTTTCAATGTGAATTGCTGATAATATTGATTGTAATGTAGTCAATTAGATCTAGAAATTGAACGAACTCTAAATCCCAATGGATAAGACACTAATCTATTGATTCAGTCTGTAGATGGAAAGATCATGAACAAGCATCAAGCTTAAATTTGAAATAAATTTTACTTTACTATTTGAAGAATGTCAATGTTGGTCAACACTTGTTTGCATTTATCCCTGTCTCATAGTTAGCTACTATTGCTCAGAATTATTTGTAAATCTAAGAAGAAATGTGACCAAATCTGCTATAAGGGATGTGTACTATTGTGAAATGTCATGAAATGAATAAAATATATATGTAATATCAATTTAAAAATCTTACATCCCTTAGGTGCACACGCCTTGGTTTTGCAGAGCCTAAAGAGTAGAAAATCTCCTATGATTTTGTTGAAGTTGGGTCTAGATTTGAAGAACAAGTAACTTTTTATAGGAAGTAGTTGATCCTTAGGTTATTGTGATCTTTATTATCTTGATATTAATTTTTTTTTTCTTAATAGTTGAAAAACACCAACAAAATGGTGACTCTGATGGGGAGTTGCTTAAAACATGCTTATGTGTAAGAAATATTGTAGTTTCTTTGGTCTTGGTGTATACGTGTTTGTCAAATCTTTTTAGTAATACCCATGGTTATAATGGACTTGTTTAGTGACAAACCTTGAGAATTTAAAAAGAAAGAAGAAGAACCCTAGTACCACAGGTGTACACTGACATATACAGTCGCTATGAAGTGTCTTATCTATCAAGAAAGAGTTGCAGTCTTATGTTCTTTGTGATTGGTTCCTCTATGTGTCAGATATTTTCATATTATCTTGTGTCTTTCTTGTGAATTCAAAGTCTATTTCATTGTTATTTTTCCCTAGAATAGGGTGGCAACTTAGTTAAGGTTTTGAAGCTAGTGCTTATTTGATAAGTTGTAAAAATGGTTGACAAGAGGAAAACTACACAAGCCTATGCAAGAGCCAATCTTGATATACCATTGTATATTGACTTACCCCAAGGAGGTAGGAAGAATTAGAACAAAAAGAAAGCATATGTAAATCCTACTTGGAAATGAAGGGGTAGTACTTCAATAAACTCTCAATATCAACCAGTGGTAGGGAGAGAATTTTCTTCATTAAGCTATGAATTAGAAACCACTGGATTCTTAGGAGGAGTATTCAGTACCCCATTGCAAGATGAAAGGGGTTATCAATATAAGAATATATCTCCAATGGAAGATACATTCCATAGAACAAATGTGATAGATGAAATGAATCATAGGTGGGATATAATAGTGCAATAAAAAAATCCTTTTATTCCTAGAGCAGTTCCATATATGGAGACAAACCTTATAGATTTGGATGATCCTATTGATTTAGAGGCCACTTTTGTAGATCCAAAAGAGGTATACTCAAAAATAAATGTTTTAAAGAAGTAGGTAGGAGAAGAGGAAGCTAAACATGCTTGTTTAGAGAAATAAAGAGAGCAAGCCACCCTAAATGTTATTGTCAAAAGAGATAACCTACTTAGAAGGATGGTTGCCTTAAAGGAGTAAAACAAGAACTTATAAGAAAGAACTTATGTCCTCCATATTGATGTCTTTGGAGACATAGATAGTTTGAGATCCAAGGTTCAAGAACAAGAAAATTTGCTAAGCCAAAGGCAAGAATCTGTCATATCTCAGATCCAACCCTACAAGCCTGTCCAGATAGATCATGTAGAACCTAATGTCAAGCAAACAAATAAATGGAAAGGAAAGGCTATAGGAATCAAAATAAATATAAATAGAGGGAGAAGATGTGGACCCTGATAAAGACCAAGTAGATGACACATTAGTGTGTGCACAAGGAGACAAAGAAGAACAACCAGCCAAAGTGGAAAGCATAGTGGTCCCAACTACTGATGTGGCAACAAAGGATTCAAAAATAACTGTTGTTTTAATATTTTATGATGATGAAAGTTTGGAGCCTTGAGTCAAAGTGAACTTGCTAAGATCAGAGCCAGACATATCATTGAAAAATCTGATGGCTACATATTATGAGGATTTAAAATAATGAAAAAGCCAATAATAGAATTTATAGCATCTAAAAGTGTAACATAAAATAAGCCCACCAAAAGGAATATTATGATGTAAAGTTTTTTTTTTTTGTTGTACAAACTTTTGTCTTTTATAACAGTAGCAAATGTAAATATCCTTTTTCTAAAGGATAGTTGTCAGTTCTCCATGCCTGAAGCTTGTTGCATCTCACCCTATATAAGTGAGATTCTAGGGCTAGAGAAAGGGATCCAAGTTATTACATAATTTTAGTTTTTACTAAGTTTTTTTGGTCCAATTTCTTGGTGTAAACTTTATGACATTTTTCTCTGCAAATATCTAAGAATACATTAATCTTGAAGGATCTCAATGTTTTATCCCAAGTCATTCTGAATTTAGTTACAATTGTATACAATTTTCAAAAGGAAATTAACAAAAAATATAAAATATCCCCATATCTATTCTTGTTGAACCTTGTCTCCATTTTTATTACCTGGTCATTTTGAAATTGTATGAACAATTGTATGTCAATTCACTATTGCCTTTAATTCAATGAATTATGTAAATGCTTTAGTGAGGTTGATAGGGTTTCCATGGTAATAGGAAGGATGTCTGTAAGAATGATTTTTAGTGAGAATTATTGATAATATTGATTGTAATGCAGTCAATTAGATCTAGAAATTACATAGACTCTAAATCCCAATGGATAAGAGATTAATCTATTGATTCAGTCTACAAATGGAAAGATCATGAATAAGCATCAAGCTTAAATTTGAAATCAAATTTACTTTACTATTAGAAGAACATCAATTTTGGTCAATACTTGTTTGTATTTTAATCCCTATGTCATAGTTAGCTATTATTGCTCAAAATGATTTGTAAATCTAAGAAGAAATGTAACTAAATATGCTAATAAAGGATGTGTGTTGTTGTGAAATGTCATGAAATGAATAAAATATGTATGTAATATTAGTTTAAAAGTCTTTCATCCCTTAGGTGCACTCGTCTTGGTTGTGCAGAACCTAAAGAGTATAAAATCTCCTATGATTTTGTTGAAGTTGGGTCCAAATTTGAAGAACAATTAACTTTTTATAGGAAATAGCTGATCCTTAGGTTATTGTGATCTTTATTATCTTGATATTAAGTATTTTATTGCTTAATAGTTTAAAAACACCAACAAATAGCATTAATAACCTTTTCAACTCTTGTGCAGTATTGTACTATGTTCTCACCTTCCATCATTCTCATATCATCAAACTTCCCTCTCAAACTTTATGCTTTTGCTCTTAGTACATTTTCATCACCTCCATATATGGTTGTCAGTTTATCCCACATCTTATTGGTATTATTCTAGTCTTTTTGGTCATCAAACTTGGCATAGCTTATGGCTAAGGCAATCTCCAACATTGCTTGGTTGTAATCTAACTTATGTCTCAATTCTTCAGTAGTTAGAGGAGTATTTGTTACCTCTACATTCTCATTTCTTATAAAATTAATAGCAACATCACTGATATTGGATATGTACAACTTCATCAGGGTCTGTCAAATATGAAAATTCTCCTTATTCAGCTTGGGTACATCTCTCTAGTTCGTCATGATCTTTAACTATAAGTATCTTCAAATATTTCTTTGTAAGCACTTAGCTTTGATACCAATTGTTAGAAATGTTTAGAATAACTAAGAGGAATTAGTTACTCAATTTCTACATGTACCACTTGAACTATTAAACATTAAACACATCAATGTTCAGTTGATCTTGCTTAACTTGTTGTTACTTAGTATGTACTATAAAATTGTCATAAACTTAACTTGCATTTCATAATGAAAAACATCATCACATATTAAAACTTCATAAGAATTTCATCATAGTTTGACACTAGGATTTTATGTGGAAACCCAATTTGGGAAAAACCACCAACAACATGTCACTCTTTTTCACTCTTTCAAAGTGATCTCTATTAGGAGCCAACCCTGTTAAAGATTTACAATACATACTGTTAAATGTGACCTAGTAAGAGGATTTAATCACCTTGTTAGGAGTGGCCTTGTAAGAGGACTTTGATCATTCCATTTAGAATGTCACCTAGTTAAAGGATTTATACAAATTGTTAAGTCTTCTAATGACTATTAGGTCAACATCTGTTAAAAGGATTTTAATACAAATTGTTTACAATGATAAGAAATAAAATAGTAGGTTTTGATTTGTGTGATTACAACTCACTTTTACTGGTTCAAATCTATATTTAGTCCTCATGTTGGTTCACTGATAAGCCTTTATTCTCATCTCTAACATTGATCTGCTTGGACACCCTTCAAGCAATTAGTCTACTCTCCTCATCAATACTTAAGCCTTTTTCTCAAAATAAATTATCAATAATAACATCACATCTACAAGCTTTCTCCTTAGCTTCGTATTCACACTCTTGTGTGCTTCTGCTTAACCTTTCTCTATATATGAACTCGATCATACACACTAGTTGGGCTTGACTGGACACAACACCAAAAGTTTGGTTCAATATCTCTTCAAATAGGTAATTTTTGCTTTGTCATTTTATACATCCATTGTAGATCTTAAGGTTTACGATCATCTTCAACTCGATTCAATATATCTGTACAACTTCTTGATCATCCTCTAGAAACTTCTCTAGAATCCTTCTTTTAGGTTTTTATCTAATCACCATCTTGAATTTAATGATCCAACTCATTAATCTAATCTTCAACATGTTTTACATCTCCCAATAAATCAACTGAGTTGGGTTGATCTTACAATTCCTTTGAATTTTATCTTTTATTTTCATTCGACAATCACTAAATTCTAACACTCAATCAACCCTAAAATACTTGGTCAATGTTTAAGCTTTCTCACTTAGCATCAACTAACTTTCTCACTCAATGCTAATTCTTGGTCAACACTAGATTTTCTCATCACTAATTGTGGCTCGGTTGACACTAGCATTACTCAGTACTCCTTAGTAATTTACTCTTTTGCTTGGCTTGGCTTAGCTTTCTTGACATAAAAAATTACTTTTCTTTATCAAAGTCTATCTAATTAAATATCCATTGTAACTTCATTTTCATAACTTCGACTTTTCCTCTAGGTGTTATTGTTATGAGTAATTCTCAAACCCTCTTCATCAATCAAATAGATATGACATTTAGATTAGGTAGCAATATGTCTCATCCATAGATTTGACATCAATGACAAAACAGCAATTGTTCCAATTGTAAGTTTCCAACATGAAGAAATGGAGACATTATCTTATTCCTAAGGAGTTTGTTTTATATATTGATCATCAAACTTTTTAATATTTGTATTCAAGGAAAATCGAACCAAAAGCATTAGAAATGGGTTGAGTTTTTTTGAGTTATACATTTGTCTTGAAATATATAAGTGGGAAGTCTAATAGAGTTGCATATGCTCTTAGTAGAAGACAACTTTTACTAACAAGGTGTCATGCCCAAAACCTAGAAGGCAAAAATACCACAAAAAAAAATTCTTTTTTTTTAGGAACCTTTATGTTTTGCAATGGGGTCAAATGATTATGTGATGTTAATTTGATAAAGTTTACATTTGCATTGGGTTGGGCTAATTTTTAAAAGGTAAACCGTTATACTTATTGTGGATCAATTGCATTCTAAGGTTACGAGTTACGATGGAAATTTAGACATTGGTTGACTATTCTGAATTTTGGTCAAAGAAGTAGGGTACACTTCAACTTCATTAGTTAGTTTAATGTAGTTCCTTTGTAACTTACATCCAAATTATGTGGTAAGGTTATGTTTTTCTTAACCTAATGTATATCATGTTTTGAATACTTCTAAATTGCTTTTATGACTATTGTTACATATGTCTATTAACTAGCGATTAGTCCTTGCATGGTGATGATGATTCATTAGTTTTCAATATTGAGGTTTGATACCCTAACTAATCATTGATTCATATCCTATAATACTGACTAACTTATCATCTCATTGCATCACTACTAACCAAAATTTATTGAAGGAATTCATCACTTCCCAAATTAACTATTACACCAACCAAATCTATTTTCAAATCTATTTTACTTCTACTCCCTAATTTAGTCCAATTTCTTAATTAAACCTTGGTATCTATATTTAAACTTCTTTTTTTGTTTAAAAAAAAAATCCCTTAATAAATATAAATTAACATTTCCATTAAAACCTAACTATCCATTTTTAAAAAATTCCTAAGAATAATCAACACTAACCTACTACCCATCTACCTATCTTACTACATTATCATGATATTTCATTTAAATTATCCTACCTTTTTCTAAGTCTTAGCCCGCCTGCCCCCCCACCAACTTTTTCTAGCTACTTTTTCTCCCTACATTCCCAAGTGCCTATGTCCTATGTACTACCCATGCCTTACATCCCTTACATGGAGACATGAACCATCATGGCCTTAACATAAGCTAGCTCTAAGAATTAACACCAAGGTAGGTGGGAGGAGAGGGAAGGGATGAGGGGGTGGTGGAACCACCTCCCATCTCATCTTTTTCATATTTAAATTTTTTTTATCAAATATTCAAGATAATGAAACAACAACATCAATACAAGGAAATTCTCTTTCATGATCCTCTCAAGCTTCCATCCAACACACTTGTCAAGCATGAACATAGGTTGGTGAATTCACCATATCAAATGTACACAATGGAAAGACCTTTTTACAATACGTAGATGATTCACAACTTCTCTATTGACAAAATAATAAGAGCAACAACAACACTTTTACAAAGACAAATAGAATCACATATCAAGATGGAGTTTGTTTCTCCATTTCCTTCACAAATACAATAGTGTCTTCTTCTCCTATGCAATGGAAAGACTACATGAATGCCAAGTTTCCAAGAATCATCAAGTAAAACTTGCAAAAGAGACACAAAAATGGTGAACCATGGAGGCTCACCTCCCATCCTAGGCCTCAAGGAGGCCACCCATCGAGCTTGGGGAAACAAGGTACAAATGGGCACACACATTCAAGCTCACATATCATGCATAACCATAATAAAACATCTCAACACAATACAAGCCATCCCAAGGCTTGCACATAGATTCTACAATAGAATCAAGTTATAGGGTGAAGGTGGGCTCTCTCCATGAGGAGAATTTCAAATCCATGAATCACATATATTCACATATTCTCATAAGTAATATGCCCTTCCAAGGCTTAACAATTTCTTCTCTCTTCATACACCCCATTATACCTCCCAAGAATGCGAGTAGTCATGAAGTCCATACCCATTGAAACACGTCAAAATCATCTCCACACATGGGAGAGTTTCTCAACTACATGGTTGAGCCCAACTAACCTCTTCACCCAAGCATCTCTTCCCTTCCAAGGGTGAGTGATGCTTCACACCCATTTTACACAAACAAACAACATGAACAAAACAAGATTCAAGGAATAAATCACATAAAACTTCTCACATTCAACACACATACAACAAGATTCTTCACAAAATCATAACTACACCATATCAAATCTACAATGCAATGAAGAAACACCATGGATCATGGGTACCAACCTCACTCCAAGAAATAGCAAATGAAAGTTGTTGTAGAGCTCCTTATCCTCTTCCTCCAACCCCTAAATGTCTCTAAAGTTAGAGAGTGGGTAAGTGGGTTTCTAGTTTGGCCAATCCTCTATATAAAACTCCCATTTTCGGATTCAACAAAAAATGCATTCTTTTTGGGGTCTCCTAGGTCTTCTAGGAACTCTAGTGGTGAATTTTAGCCCCCTAGCTTGATGTATTTTCATGGGTAAGGTTTATTTTCATCACAAATACACCGTGGAGCTACTTTTTAGCCCTCATAATGCTAGGTCAAGGCCAATTTCAAATTTTCTATGGTGGTAACCTTTGTCTCCCTTACTAATTCAAGGCAATATGTCTAATTCTTAATTAATGATTTTAACTGAGATAAGGTGGCCACATAATTTATCTTAAGAGAACATGTCATTTTCACATAATGAGTACAAGTGTAAAGTGACACACACAAATTTCACTACACATCACACAAGGCCACTCCTAACAAGGTGATTTAAATCCTTTAATGGGGTCACACCTAAAAATGTGTTTTGTAATCTTTAACAGGCTTGGCTCCTAACATGGCTCACTTTAGAAGAGTGAATAGTTCTAACTAGTTACATTGGTGGTTTTTCCAAATTGGGTTTCTACATTAAATCTTGGTGTCTCATGTGTTCATGTTATTTTATTACTCCTTTATCTTTCTGCAACTAAGTTACTAAAGGTTAATACACATTAATATATCAGATTGCTTTGTTAACTAAGTTACAATGTTTATCTAGTTCTAACCAACCTATGAGTTTAAAGGAAGTTTGTATTGACATCTAAGGGATTTGGAATTTTTTTAGTGGTATCTGATTTGCCCCTCCCCTCTTAGTTACTCCTCTTATATTTCCAACATATACTATACACAATTTTTTCTACCCACCGCATCTACTAACTCTTGCAAAAATGAAGGATAATGTTGTTGGAAATTTATTCAATTCTCACCTCAAGATTTGTGACAAGGGCTTAACTACCTCTTGTGTACTATAAGTTGATTGGTTGTATCGGGCATTGATAGTTTGGTCTTTTGGTGCAACTACAATCCCACTCTAACAAGTGGTATCAAAGCTTGGTCACAGGTTCGAGCCCTCAGACCCTCAAGTAATGTTGAGGGGGAGATTGTTGGAAATTTGTTCAGTGCTCCCCTTGAGATTTGTGATAAGGGCTTAAATGCCTCCTTTGTACTATAAGTTGAGTGGTTCTATCAGGCATTGATAGATTGGTCTTTTGGTGCAATGAAACCTCCACTCTTACAAATGTGACAACATAAAACATATTTGAACTAGTAAAGAGTTCTCTAATTGACTATGAAGATATAAATGACATGATGAATTCCAAAAAGTTTGTGTGTGTTGGAGCAGATGGAGCTTCAATGATGTGAGCCCATACGAATAGTCTTTGTGCAAAGATAGAATTTTTTTTTGCACCTTACATTATTGATATTGACTGCATGGCCTACATAATGAATCTAGTTTTTTGAATTGTCAACTGTTGGAAATATTCAAGACTAAGATAAGTTACTAAGAGGGATAGGGTGAATTAGTAACTTCTAAAACTTCAATAGTTTATGCTCTTAAACCAATCAGCATTTAATCCATATATATATAACCTTTGATCTAATTGCATGCATAAGAAACTAAAAATATAAAAGCATTCATAACACTAAGACACAAAGATTTGGCGACCCAAAAACCTTTCAAATAGAAAGTAACATTGGGGTGGGGATGATACCCACTACTTTAGTATTGTAATATAAAGTTAACTTGTTAAAGCTTACATTGATCACTTCTAATGATTTTCCCTATTAGGAGCAATGAGGACTGCGAGGTCCACCTTGTGAAAGGATTTACAAACATACAATTAAGTATGCACTCGGTAAAGAGATTTACAAAAGACTATTAGGTCTACCTTGTGAAAAGATTTGACTAACTCACCTATTAGGATGAAACAGTAGATGATATATGATCTACAACTTGGTTTGTTGAATAAGGTTCCTTTAAGTATTGATCACCTTACTATGATAGATATGAGATTTCTACTCCGTATACTATTGTAGCCTTTGTAATTCACTCTTTCTACTTTTCTCTTATTTAGTTCGCATTCAAACCTTCATATTCTCACATACATACTCCATGCATACATTGGATATGATACAATGCATTACATGTATATCAATCTAATTATACAAATTACAAAGTTGGCCACAATACAAGTTATCACAAATATTACAAAGTTGGCCCACATGAAGATATTTGAGTTCTAAAAAATGGCTCTATGAGGTTCTGATACTTGGCATCCACTGTCAATGCTTGGCATCGTCATGCACTTGGTAGACATAGAAGCTTGGCCCATACTGATCACTTCCAAGTAGTCCTAATCTTAGTCTACACTAGTGACTTGGTAGATACTATGAAACTCGTCATATAAACTGAGTCTCTTGATTTACATTGTATGACTCAGTAAACACTATCACATTGAGCTCAGTATAAATTGAGTCACTTGGTTAATATTGGAAAGCTCAATTAATACTGGACTGACATCACATACACTGTAAACTTGGTGAATATTGCATAGCTCAGCTTGCACTTGTAAACTCGAGATATACTGAGATGTATGGTTTACACTACTAATCTTCACTATAACTGAGACTACTCAGTAACCATTGAGATCTATCCAAAGAACTCAGTAGTGATTGAAATACATGGCAAACACTATGAACTATACAATGAGCTCGGTAGCTATATTCAATCTGAATAAGTGTGTGCCACTAATAAAAAACTTGACTAATATGTCAACAATCTCCCCCTTTGGCATTAGTGACAAAAACACTTATTAGCCAAAACTGAATTCAAAAGGTTTCTTGAACACCTTTTATCTAGTCCTTGTAATACTAATTCGGTAGAGTATACTATTTTTGAGATTTTTCAAAATTGATTTTGTAAGGGATATATTTGTACATGGTAAGGCTCCTTCGTACAGTATACTATACATCTTCTTGCTATATACAATATATCTCTCTATACACATCTTACTCCTCGTTGATTTTTCAACTTATTATATGATCTCCCCCATAACATATGTCTTTCTCCAGTATATCTTTTCTCCCCCTTTTTGACATTAATGCCAAATATTTATTCTATTTATTTGCATAGTAACACCAAAATGAGATAGAAAATATAAATGTACCTTGAGAATAATCACCAAGGTGTTATCCCAATTGTCTTGTAGAATCTTGCATGTGTGAAGTGCAACTTGGACTTCTGCTGATAGTTCTATCATATGATCTACAATGGAGAAATTATTGTCATGGATGAGAGCTTTTGAATGTATAATATGTTTCTATAATGCATCCATGATGGGAAGAATCATATTTTGAATATCAATCAATGTGGATAATATTCTTTCTTCCTCTCTAAGCAGTTCTACTTGCATATCTGACAAAAATCTTATCCTTTGAAAATGTGTAGAGTTTGAACTAGGGTCAAGTTGCAGCTGCTGAGCACTAGCTTTCAAATCTTCATCTATTTTGGATAATTTGTCCTTTATTTCTTTTGTGAATCCAAAAACATCACAAAGCTTTCCAAAAAGTGATGACACATTTCTACAGGATGCTTCTAAATTGCCCAAAGTTTTAGAAAGTTCTACTTGATGAATGGCTATCTGTTGAGTAATGTGCTCCAACACTTTATTATCAAATTTCTTCTCTTCTTTTTGTACTAACTTTTCTTGTCCCTCGGTATCTTCATTGAATTTCTACACTGCCTCTATTAACTGATACAAAATTGGCTAAGAAGAGTCAACCTCAATACCTATAGCCTCTGGAAATATATTCTTTGCATCTTCAATTATTTTAAATTCCTTATCTCTCTCCTCTCTTAGTTTATGTTGTTTAGCATTTTTTCTGGAGGAGTTCACCAAATAACTGCATTTGGTATGAGGTAAGCTTAGAAATATCCAAAATTGGGATAACAATTTCCTTATCTAAATTAATATCTTCCTTTAGCTCTTTTCCTTTTACTCAAAAATGTTGTGTTCGGTTGAACCTTGGGCTCAACTGTCCTTACATTTATTGCTTTTGTACCTAGAATAGAAATAATTGTAGATATGCTAGGACTGGCTGTGAAGACTGATACTATACTTACTGAAGGAATATTTACAAAAATACCTGAAGAGTCCAAAATTGGTGTGCTCAATGTTGAAGTGCTCAGAACTGAAGTACTCAACTTGGTAGATGAAGGAGGAATCTGCAGCTTGGTAGATGAAGTGGAAGTCACTTCTGTCAATGATGTGTTGAGCTGAGTAGGAGCAAAGAGTGATTGAATGATTGGATTGGCACTGGTGGTCACAATCAAACTTGTTAGGGTTGTCTCCACACTTGGTGTGGTTACTAGCTTGCTTAGAGAGTGAGAAAGTGAGACAATGACTGCTACAACTTATAACTAGATTAGTCTCCTCATCATCTTGCTTTGCTTCCTCGGTAGCCTCTTTTCCTTGATCCTCTTCATCTTCTTCATTGTCAAAATGAGTTACTTGTTCAACATTCTCTTCTATATCTTTCTCCTTGTCTTCATCATCATCATCATCATCATCTTTGATATTGACTAGAAAATCACTTGGCTTATGTAATGAATAAATATTCTTCCAAGTGTTTGTTGCATTCCTAACAAGATGCTCAATTTCCTTGATCAAAACTAGACAAGTATTAACTTTAGAGTCAATATCAGAAACATTGATGATTGTCATTCCTCTGCCATCCCATTTTGCTAGGGTTTTCTTTTCCAACTCTACCCAACCTAGGGTTTTTGTCATTTTGGCCTTGGCTAGCATTGGGAGACCAATGATTTGGTGAATCATCTTCTTTGTTATCAACACTAGTTGCTCCAACCACAAATGACCATTATGCACCTAGTTGAGGATAAACCTAATCCATTTAACTTGAAATTCATGAGGCATGTGAGGGATATGAGTTAATTCTTTGGTTTCTAAATGTTGGTGCTTGGGTTTCAAAAATCTATTAACACATAGTTGACCTAGGGCATCATCCATTTCCAATGTACCAATTTCTTGAATAAGACACTTGAAATGAGTGCAAATATCATTAACCAGAAGTACCTTTGGAAGGATTTGAGGTTGAGCTCCACTCGGATCTAGGGTTTTGGCAATTGCATGAGTGAGCTTGAAATCAGGTGCTTTCCACTCCACTCCATGAACCAACATGTCAGATCCTCACTTAACCTTACTACTACTGTATGCCATCTTCACTCAGTAGGGTTTGAAGGAATTTGAAACTTTTGCTAGAAATTCACTCAAATTGCTTGGAAACTCTGAAGATCACACTTTCACAATAGCACTTGTAATTTCAAGGTAGGAAATGACTTCGACTTCATGCCTTTTGTTAAAAAAATTCCATTAATGCTCAGTATGGATGTAGATCGACTGACATCACATTGATAGGCTATCATCCACTATGCTTGTGTTGAACACTCGGTGAAGTCTTCATGACTCAGAAACCATGAACATCTTTATCACTCCCGACATTGCTCAGTGGAGTTTGTGACCCAACCTCACTCGATAGAGAAGATAACTCAATAGACACTTGCACTCGGTTATCCCTTTGTATCTAGATACTAATTTGGATCATTTTACTCTTTCAATCTAGAACTATTTTGGATGTCTTCTTTGATAGCATAGTTCTAGTTTCTCCTATGAGAACTTAAGCAGAAGTGAGAGAGTCACCCAATTCTTGAGTGACTTGATCATTGTTTGGACTAGTATCCTCGGTAGACTTAGGAAGCCATTGCTATCTCATCTATTTTTGGATGTTATCAGCTTTTACCTTTTTCTCATCTTCAATTCTACTAGTATTTATGCAATTTTTGGCAAGATGACCAAGTTCTTTTATTAGTGTCTATTTTCCTCAAATAATGCTTTACACAATTTATTCCAATGTGTCCAAATTATCCATAGTAATGACATTTGCACCAAGTGTTATAGTCCCATCTAAATATTGCTTTCACAATTTGTTTTGCTCGATTAAATACCTTGGTTTTGCATTTTATGACTTGTGTCCATGTTTCTTGCATTTGTGAGATTTGCCTTCAAATCTTGGTTTCTCTTTTCATTCATTAGCCTTATGACCATGCTGATTGTAATTGTAGCATTTTCCATTGAATTTTTCTTTTCCATTGCTCCAACATTTGTTTGATGTATGACTTACCTTACCACAGTGATTGCAAGTAGTTATTTGGTTCTTTTGAGCTCCTTGCTTGGATGATTCTCCTTCTTCTATTTATCCAATTCTTGCTTTTCCTTTTTGCCTATAAAGGTTCTGCTCATTCAATTTATTCATGTCTACTTGAGATTTCATCATTCTTTCATTGATTTGCATCTCTAAGTTTAAATCATTCCTCAATCTTTCATTGATTTGTCTTTCAAATTTTAGATCATTTCTCATTCTTTCATTTATTTGCCTTTCAGAATTTGGATCATTCCTCATTCTTTCATTTTCAAATCTTAGGCTCATAATTTGCTCATTTGCATTGGAAAGTTGATCAATAAGGTCTACTTGCTAAAGAGATTGGTTTTGTATTTCAATGTTCCTTCCATCTATCTCTTCTTTTATCTTGTTTCTTTGTTTCATGATTTCACATAACTTTATTGACTAAATTTCTTGTTCTCTTCTTAGTTTTCTTACTTCTTCTTGTAGTGAACCATTCTTTTCTAGGAGTTCTTTGATTATTTCATTGGCTTCATTTAAATTTCTTGAATGAAGGTCTTCTATTCTTTCTTCAGTTTAGAGATGATCATTCATTTGAATTGCAAGCTCTTTTCTTCTTTTAAAGGATTGAGAGAGTTGCTCCTTTGCTTTCTTGAGTTGGACAATGGCCATTTCTAAATCTATCTTCTTATTATCAATAGCTTTGTAAAGTCTAAATATCTCCATAGCCTTGATCTTTGCTCAAAATATTAAGCTTTCTCTTGAGAACCAAAATGCTCTAATACCAATTGTTGGAAATATTCAAGACTAAGATAAGTTACTGAGAGGGGAGGGGTGAATTAGTAACTTCTAAAACTTCAACAATTTCTACTCTTAAACCAATCAGCATTTAATCCATATATATAACATGTGATCTAATTGCATGCATAAGAAACTGAAAACATGAAAGCATTCATAACGCTGAGACACAAATATTTGGTGACCTAGAAACCTTCCAAATAGAAAGTAAAATGGGGGTGGGGATGATACCCACTACTTTAGTACTGTAATATAAAGTTAGCATGTTAAAGCTTACATTGATTACTTCTGATGATCTGACCTGTTAAGAGAAATGAGGACTGTTAGGTCCACCTTGTGAAAGGATTTACAAACATACAACTAAGTATGCACTCAGTAAAGATATTTACAAATGACTGTTAGGTCTACCTTGTGAAAGGATTTGACTAATCCACCTATTAGGATGAAACAATAGATGATCTTTGATTTGCAACTTGGTTTGTTGAATGAGATTCCTTTAAGTTATGATCACCTTGCTATGATAGATATGACTTCTTTGCTCCTTATATTTTTTGTAAGGAAACTTGCAAGAAATAATATAACTATTTCCACATAACCCATAATATATCTAAAATAATTATGTACTTAAAATCCACATGCAAGAGAATAGACAACATACCCACAAAAGTTGTGAACAAGGTATACCTTGGGAAACCCTCATTGAGGGAAAAACCCAACCTCTAAAATCATCCATCATCATGTATTATTTAGGAAAAATACCATTGCAATACAACCATGGAAGCCTTCAAAGCCATAGCCACAACCAAGCAAACTGTGTGAACAAGTATGAACCCACACATCCCATGCCATGCTTTCAACCTTCACAAATGTTCCCTTGGCTAACCTATCAAGCCTTGTCCCACTCGACTCTTATCTTGTGTCTTCTCCTTGTCACACCAACAACTACCCTTATGGTTGCTTATATAGTAGCAAGTCTTACAAAACCACCAAGTGGTATTACATAAACCATGTGCTACCTAACCCACTAACCCTACATTTACTATTGGGCATTTAATTCTTTTTCTCAATATTAAATAATTACATAAAATATTATCACATTGTTACAATACAACTCATGAAGAATATTCCATAGGAATCTTTACATGTGACATGCCCATCTAGGTAGAACACTACATAATAAAATAAAATAATACAATATAACAATACTATGCAATGTGTGCAACACCCATTATCTCAACAAGCTCCCACTTGTTGTATACATTGCATAGGGTCAATCTGTAGCCACATAAATGAACAAGGGAACAATCCCTCCCAACACATCCACCATCATGGATCAAAGTCCACCAAGTGCTCCATCCTGGTACCTGCAACAAAATTAAAGTATTTAGCATCTCAAACATGAATGATCTCACCTCCTATTATGCCACTACCACTAGACATACGTAGAAACCATCCAAAGAGAAAACCACCCAACCTGTTGTATAAAATTCTATACCAACTAAAATTTCAAGCACAAAAACCCGATCCAAAGGTAATTACATGTTTTTGTAGTTGTCAAAATATTCATAGCTAAAATAACACCCACAATAAGTGCCAAAACCCATCCAACTATCCATACCTCCAAAGGTATACCAAGTGAATCTTACATCATCAACATATCCAATCTGCAACCTACAATCACAAGCCTCAAAAGCAATACCTACCACATATATCCCAAGAAGCTCCCACTGCAAAAGATAATGTCAAATCTATAACCAATCCACTCACAACATCTCAAAAGAAGTGAATCCATGTAGTCTCAAGGACATCCCCAATACATAAACTGATAACCTGCAAGAACAACTCTCATACCAAGTCTCCATCATTCTCTCAAGTTCTCCACAACCAAAAAAGGAAAGAGATAAAGGAATAACCATGTCATGTCTCACATGACATATGTAAGCACAAATAAATGATCACAATCTCTAACCAATCTCAAATCCAATGCAAGATAAAACCAAACATCCAGGAAGATAACCAAGACCAGAGAGAAACCATGCAAATGATAACTTGTATCATGTCCTTGTACACACACCTCTAGATGTAAATTATGCAAGTATGATCTCCTTCTTAAAACTCCAACAAGAAGCCTCAACAACACCCAAACCATACCATATAACTAATCATGGATGTAAGCCTCTCACAAGAAGATAAAACTTATAAACCATTCCTAAACCAAGGAATATGCCCAATATAAAACCATCTTCCAAATTTAACCAACATAACAACATATGCAAATGGAGATAACCAATGCTAAACCATCTCTCAAATGAACCCTCTAGAAATAACTCATGTACCATAGCTCAAGATCCATATCCATGAAAGACAAGCATAAATATAATGCAACTAAGAGAAAAAATGGGCTATACCTCTCAAGTAGCAAACCACTAAGTAGACCAAGAGTTGGGAATGAGAATGCTCATCAAGATATCCAAGTCTCCAACCAAGACTCATCTAAGAACAATCTCCTCTCAAGTCCATATTAGGTGAATGCCCCTCAGACTTCCTACTGAAACCATCAACTGTCCCAACAAACACATCTCTAATCCAAGAGAAATCAGCATCATCACCATCTCTAAGTATCCATGAGCAGTTATAACCAATCAATCCATGCCAACTCCAAATGCAACATAGCAATTTCATGAAGTATCCGGTTTATGATCAATGTACTAAATACCAAGAAACTAAACTAAGATCAATGTCAAAGTTTCAACCATGGCCTTAAGAACATAAACATGACAACATGATCTTACCATCTCAACCAAAGAGACATCATGCTCCATATGAACATACCATAACATGTCACAACTCTAAATGTGTATCAAGAGTATACCATGACATAATAATAAAACCATCCTTATACCAAGGATAACATGTCAATAAACCACACCTTTACCAAGAACCCTATGAGTCCTCAAGATGCAACCATCTCCACATACTATGAAGAACCATCTCCACATATCATGAAGAACCATCTCCACACACCATGAAGATAACCAAGAAATCCATGAGTCCTCAAGATCTAACCATTTTCACACACCATGAAGATAACAAGTGCACCATACAAATGCCAAAGATGTTTTTGCAGCAACAGGATCTAAGACAAATCTCTAACATCTACAAACACTCAATAAATATATCAATGCCAACAACTCCCACTCAACCATGGTACCAAGGCATCATAAAACCCATCTCCCACATGAAGGTCCTCCAAGTCTACACTCACACAACCCATGTCAATACCAAGTGAAACCAAGATCTCCAAACCAAGAAGATACAAACCAAGCTAGGAAATAACCCTACACTATCACCCCATCACTGTCACAAGCTTCCACTAAATAGTGTATCCAAGCTATCCATGACATCATGATGAAAAACTATCCTCTAACCATGAGAATCAACCGAGGCATCAAACCATCAAAGAACTCAAAGTGCACATCATGAGCTCCTCAAATGAAACCAAATAATCATGATCCTCAACCAAGAAGATATACCACCATAACCAAATCAAGAATTCAAGGTAATGAATATCAAGGATGTACCTGTATATCCAATCATGTCATACCAAAATCCATAGCACCATGATCACATCCATGAACCAAGCATCTAATTCTCAATCTGTCAGCATAAAATAACTAACCATAATCCTCCACCATGACTGTACCTAGTAACAACATCTCATCCCTTCTACATGAAGAAAAATTAGCAAATCATGTGACTTATGGCATAGACAACCCAAATTCAAGCCACCAATCTGAATATGCACCAATAATGAAGGATCAATGGGCAAAGACAACCCATAACCAAGCTATAAATGCGACCTGTAAGTATAGACCGCTTACAACACTGCACAACTTGTAGACCCAACAAGTCATCATACATATTCAAACCGAACACTAATAACCATATCATCATGAGACTAATTTGAAATATGAACTGAGTATACAATGACATCAAATCTAAATCTCCAAAATATACAATGTCATAAACCCACAATGTTACCATAGTCAATATATATCATAAACTATTCAGATCAATATATCAATAAATAAACCATGCCTAACCTACACCAAATCTAAAACAATGTGTAGAGCTTTCCAAGAGCTTTCTGTTGACTACTCGAAGTCCAAAATTTGACTCCGTGTGCCCAAGTTATGCCCTAATTTGTGCTCTAAATAAGAAACATTTGACTTTTGGGCTCTTAAAACTTAATAAAATGCCAAAATAATAGAACCAAACCTACATCAAGTTGTAGTACTCTGAATTAGCTTTTCAATGCCTATAAGAAGTTTAAAATCTGATATCCTAAGAGAAAGTTATGGCCATTTTACTAAGATAGTCTTTTTACCATTTTAGCTACAAAAAATATTTTGTTTTTGGTGACGAAAATTCTGACGAGATTAAATTTGACAGCCATCACGGGCTGAAACTAAAAAAAAAATTCATTTCCTCTAAACATGGCCAAACTAGGGCATATTATATATCAAAAATTTATGAAAATGTCGACCCGGATCTAATAGTGAAGTTTGTTTTTACTCAGAAGGTCATTTTTGCAAGCTCCCCCCTAAAAGCCTCATTTAAATGAAACATCCAAAAAAATCTTTTTGTCCAAAAAATTTCACATGCCCAAAATCTACCAACATCCCATCATAACAAAAAACTCAAAATCCTCATATTTGCAATAAATAAGCTATAAAATCCATATATCTTGCCCTTTCTTTTATCCTCTCATGCATTCTCATGGATTCAATCTAGGGTTAGAACAATACAACCATAGCTCTGATATCACTTATAAAGAAACTTGTGAGAAATAATATAACCATTCCCACATAACTCATAATATATCTGAAATAAATACGTACTTATAATCCACATGCAAGAGAATAGACAATATACCCACAAAAATTGTGACACACAAAAATTGTGACACAAGATATACTCTGGAAAACCCTCATTGAGGGGAAAACCTAGCCTCCAAAAGCATCCATCACCATGTATTATTTAGCAAAAATACCATTGCAATACAACCATGGAAGCCTTCAAAGTCATAGCCATAACTAAGAAAACTATGTGAACAAGCATGAATCCACATATCCCACACCATGCTTCCAACCTTCACAAATGCTCCCTTGGCTAACATGTCAAGCCTTGTCCCCCTCAACTCTTGCCTTTTGTCTTCTCCTTCTCACACCAACAAATACCCTTATGGTTTCTTATATAGTAGAAAGTCCCACAAAACTACCAAGTGGTATTATATAAACCATGTGCTACCTAACACACTAACCCTACATTTAATACTGGGCATTTAATTCTTTTCCCCAGTATTAAATAATTACATAAAATATTATCACAATGTTACAATACAACTCATGAAGAATATTCCATAGGAATCTTTACATGTTGCAAATCCATCTAGGTGGAACATTACATAATAAAATAAAATAAAATAATATGACAATATTATGCAATGTGTGCAACACCCATTATCTCAACACTGTTGTAGCCTTTGTAATTCACTCTTTCTATTTTTCTCTGATTTAGTTTGCATTCACACCTTCATATTCTCACATACATACTCCATACATACATTGGATATGATACAATGCATTAAATATATATCAATCCAATTATACAAGTTACAAAGTTAGCCACAATACAAGTTACCACAAATATTACAAAGTCGGCCCACATGAAGAGTCAATCTTCAGAACCTGAATGTCTTCATGTGGGCCGACTTTGTATTGTGCTCATCATGCCTCTATTTATACTTCTTAGTGGTTTGCTCCAAAGTTTCATGAACTTGCTACTACAAATGATGATTTCTATCAATGAACTTCATTGCTTTGTCCTTCTCCTTATCCAAGCATGGTACCGAGTCAAGTTGCATAATAGGAATAGATACATTTATTGGTGCTAAGGGTTAATATTTGAGACAAACTTTAAATGGGCTATGGCCAATTGAACTATGAATTGCCCTGTTGTAGCTATGATGTACATAGGGAATGCTCTCATCCCATGTACGAGGATGTTTGGAGTGATACATAATCATGATTTGAATAACCATTTGGTTAACAACCTTTGTTTGACCATATGTTTGAGGGTGGAAAGCAGTAGATTTTGTTAGTTTTGTGTCCATCATTGCCCATAATGAAGACCAAAATTTACTAAGAAACCAACTATCCCTATCTGAAATAATGCTTTTTGGTAGCCCAAAATGAACTCAAACATGCTCAAAAAAGAGTTTTGTAGTTTCCTCTGTAGAGATTGCCTTTCTACAAGCCACCAAGATTGCCATTTTTGAAAATCTATCAACTACAATATATACACAATCATGCCCATGTTTAGTGGTAGGAAAACCAGATGTAAAATCCATTGAAATTGAATGCCAAGGTTTATTTGGGATAGGAAGTGGTAAATATAAACCCAACTTACGATTTGCAGGATTTGCAATGGCACATGATGTACATGCTTGAATGTATTTTACCACATCATTTTTCATTTTTGGCTAGTAAAAATATCTTTGTAGTATAGCAGTAGTCTTACCTATTCCAAAATGACCAGAAACCTTACTATAGTGAGCTTTCCATATTAACTTCTCACTTTCTTCCTCAAGAACACAAATTTGGCCAAAGTGGAAAAGTATTCCATCTTGCAAGTAAAAATCATTCACATGTTTACCTTCCACAAGCTAAGTACAAACATCAGAATATTCATTATCATGTCCATACAAGTGGGTCCAAATTTCTATTTGGTGACCACATGATTTTAATACCATACTTATTCCTACAATTAGAGGCCTACTCAGACAATCTTCTACCTTATTGGTGCTTCCTTTCTTATGAAAAAGGTTGAGATGAAATTGTTGAAGATAAGCTAACCATCTTTGATGCCTATCATTATGTAATTTACCTTGTGTTTGCAAAAATTGAAAGGGTTTGTGATTTGTGTGGATGATAGTCTCATTTCCCAATATATAATGTTTCCATTGCTTGCAAGCTTGAACAATAGCATATAATTCTTTATCATAGGTGAGATATATATGCACTGTACCAAAAAAAGTCTCATTATGGTAGGCAACTAGATATACATGTTGCATGAGGACTTCTGCCAAGGCATATTATGATGCATCACTTTGTATTTCAAATGATTGTTGTAAATCAAGAAGAGATAAAACTGGTGCAGAACATAGCCTTTATTTTAACTCCTCAAATGCTTGTTATTGAGCACATGTCCACCTGAATTTCACTTTTATACCTCTTCGTAATGACCGATTCAGAGGCCAATACAAATGTGAAAATCCAAACACAAATCTACGATAAAAGTTAGCTAACCCCAAGAAGCTATGCAACTCTATTAGATTCCTTGGAGCAGGCCTATTTTTAATTACTTGGATCCTTTTAGGATCAACATGAACACCCTTACTATCAATAATATATCCCAAGTACTTAATACTTTTCATACAAAAATAACATTTTTCTTTATTTGCACAGAGTCCATGGTCTTGTAGTGTAGAAAGTGTCTGTTCCACATGTTACAGATGTTCTTCCCAAGTTTTACTAAAAGTTAGAATATCATCCAAATATACAAATACAAATGAGTCAGTGAATGGCCTAAGAACATCATTCATCATTCTCATAAATGTGCCTGGGGCATTTGTGAGACCAAAAGACATCACCAACCATTCAAATGGTCCCTCTTTAGATTTAAAAGTAGTCTTTCATACATTTGTTGGATCAATTGGTACTTGATGGTACCTAGATTTCAAGTCAATTTTAGTGAAGGATTTCCCCCCTCTAAGCTAGTCTAAGAGATCATCTATTTGAGGAATTGGGTATCTATTTTATAAAATTATCTTATTCAATGATCTATAATCAATTTAGAGCCTTCATGTCCCATCCATTTTCTTTGCAAGAACAATTGAGCTACCACAGGGAGATGCACTTGGGTGGATATGTCCTTTCTAAATTAATTCTTGTATCTACCTTTTTATCTCATCATTTTCTAGAACTGATCTCCTATATATTGGCTCATTAGGCAATGGAGTTCCTAGCATCAAATCAATAGAGTGTTGGAAATATTCAGGATAAGATAGGTTACTGAGAGGGGAGGGGTGAATCAGTAGCTTATAAAAATTTTAAACAATTCAGCATTTTAACTATTCACCATTCATTCATCTAAACTACTGCATAACTAAAAGAACAAACATTCATTGCACATGTACACAGAGATTTGGTGACCCAAAAACCTTCCAAATAGAAAGTAAAACTAGGGTGGGGGTGACACCCACAAAATTTCAATACTACAGTATAAAGTTGGCATGTTAAGGCTTACAATGATCACTTTTGGTGATCTGCCCTGTTAGGAGCAAGTAGGACTACTAGATCCACCTTGTTAGAGGATTTACAAATATACAGTGAAGTATGCACTCTGTTAGGAGATTTACAAAAAGACTGTTAGGTCCACCCTTTTAAAGGATTTATAAACTAATTCACCTGTTAGGATGAAGCAATGGATCTACTTACAACTATTTTCTGATAAGATCCTTGTTGCATTAATCACCTAATGTGATAGATATAACTTTTCTGCTCCTATGTTGACCATGTTGTGTTCCTTTTATTCTTCTGTTGATTCGCTTTCACTTTTCTCAAAATATATCAATACCTTCTTCATATGCGAACATCACTCCTTTTTTTATTTTATTTTTTTTACGCACCATACCATCCTACAAATGATATCATACATTACATATATACCATTCCAATATTTACAACTACAAGGTCGGCAAAAACATAAGTGAACAAAACATTACTGAGTCGGCTAGATAGTAGAAAACTCGGGTTCCTCAAGCTGACTCGGTGACCTTCTGATACTTGGCATCGTCATGCACTCAGTAGAAGTAGAGGCCCAGTTCGTACTAGCCACACAATACTACTTGGAACTCGGTAACCATTGGTGACTCGGTAGATATAGTGTCACTTGGTAGAAGCTAACTTCTTCGTTTAACTTGCTGTGCTCGTTGAACACTAAGTCCTTCATTTAACTTCCTGTGCTTAGTGAAAACTGAGTCCTTTATTTACCTTCCTTTGCTTAGTGAGCACTAAGTTCTTCATTTACCTTTCTTTGCTTAGTGAACATTGAGTTCTTCATTTACCTTTATTTGCTCAATGAACACTGAGTTTTTCATTTACCTTGCTTTGCTCGGTGAACACTGCTAAATTGCCCATTCACTCGGTATCCTCTGAAATGCTCAGTGAGAACTGTTTACCTGCTGAACTTATAAGGTAACCACTGAATGCTTGGTATACACTATAGACTAAGTGATGAGCTCGGTAAGTATTCAGAATCGAATAAGTGTTTGCACTAATGACAAATATATCATAATTCCAACAATTTCCCCCTTTGGAATTAGTGACAAAAACACTTATGAGCCAAAGCTTATGTGCAAGATTTGACATCCTAATTTACATATATCTCCCCCATACAATATGCACATAGTATTTACAAATATCTCTATCTTTTCTTTGGTACTCTATCTCCCCCTTTTTTACAATAATGCCAAAGTAAACAATATGTATTTACATAGAAACACCAAAATGAGAGATAAACTCAGAGTGTACCTTGAGAATAAGAGCTAAAGTCTTATCCCAATTTTCTTGCAAAATTTTTTAGGTGGAGAGTGCTATTTGAACTTCAGTTGAAAGTTCAATCACATGATCTGCAACTGAAAAATTGTTGTCATGGATCAATGTTTTGGAGTAGGCAATGTGTTTCTGCGTTGTGTCCATGATAGGAAGAATCATATTCTAGATGTCAATCAAGGTAGATCTGATCCTTGCTTCCTCTCTCAACAATTCTGCCTGCTTTTTTGACAAAAATTTGATTCAGAAATGATGGGATGAACTTGAATTGGGGTCAAGTTGTAGCATTTGGGCATTGACCTTCATATCCTCATCAATTTTATTCAATTTTTCTTTGATTTCCTTGGTGTACTTGGTAACATCACAAAGTTTGGCAAAAAGTGAAGTTACATTATTAAAAGAACTTTCAAGATTGACCAAAATTGTGGACAATTCTACATGTTTTATTGCAATGTGCTGGGCAATGTGCTCAAGCACCTTATTATCAAATTTTCTTTCAACCTTTTCAATCAATTTTTTCTTGACCAGAGGTGTCCTCATTGAATTTATTTATAGCCTCTTTTAACTGAATCAAAATATGTTGAGTAGAATCTACTTCAACACCTATAGCTTCTGTAATTATATTCCTGGCATTCTCAATTATTTTGTACTCCTTATCCCTTTCAGACCTCAACTGCTTCTGCGTAGCCTTCATCTCTATTAGTTGACTAGCATACCTCATCTCTTCAATGGTATCATTTTCATAGTCAATTTTTGGAATCACTATCTCTGTGTTTAAGTCAATATCTTCAGGAATTTCTTTTCTAGTGATCAGAAGTCTTAATGGTTGCTTTTGTTTGGCTTCTGTGATGATTGTTTGACCTTGGGAATGGACACAATAGTGGAGATGGAAGGACTAGTAGTGAAAATTGGGATACTTGAGGATTGAGTGCCAATAGGAGTATTTATCGGATCAAAAACTAGAATACTTCCCAAAAATGATGGTACACTCGATAATGCAGTATCTGAACTAACTGGATTTGAAGTAGATGCAGATAATGCTGACAAAATTGTAGAACAAATTGGAATTGATGAATACAAAATTGTGGAACTTACTATTTTTCTGACTGAGGATGATGGATCTGAGGAGACTGGCTTGGTAGCTGAAGAAGTAACAGTCAGCTGGGTAGATGAAGTGCTTGGCACATCTATCTCAGATACCTGGAGCTAGGAGGATGCCGGTGAAGATTGAACAATTGATGTGGCAATTGTGCTCACAATCTCACTTGTAGAAGTTATCTCCTTGGTGGATGAAACAATTTTTGGTGGAGAGTGAGGAAGGGATGCAATCACTACTACTGCAATTTTTACTGGATCATCTTCCTCCTTATCTTCCTCTTTAGCTTCTTCCTCCTTGTCTTCTCCCATTAATGCATGCAGCTCTCCTGGTGAGACTGTGATGGATGGAGTGCCATCAATATCATCACTGTCACTGTTGTCATCATCCTTGATTTCCACTGGGTCTTCATTGGGCTTATGCAGATGACAGATGTTTTTCCACATGTTTTTAGCATCATTTACAACATGCTCAATGTCTTTGATCAAAATTAAACATTTGTGAAATTTGATCATCATTTTACCTTCATGGTTTTTCATTGCAGTTTTTATTTTTGCTCTAGTGAGACTTGGTTGGAGGTTCTTTAGGGATTTCTCATAGATGTCTTTTACTGTTTGGGTTGTTGATTCCCATCTCGATTGCAATCTCTCCAACAGTTCTTTTGAGATTTGGGAGGCAAGCTGGTTCGGGGAGTATTTCCATTTACCCATCTTGCTGAGTACCAATTCCTCTATCTGCATTTTCTCAGCATCTATTCTAGTTTCAAATTTCAATGCCTTGAAATTTGTGATGCCTACTCCTTCTTCCAATTGTTTAAGCCTTTTCTCAAATGTAGGTGTAGGCCTAACTAGTATAGGTTCCTACTTACCTTTTTTGGTTCTTCTTGTGAATACTGCAGTAGGCTTCTTCTTAGGTTTGGTAATTATTACCTTACCTTTCTTCTTCGGAGGTTCTTCTTCAATTCCTTGTTCTCCTTTTTCTTCTTCTGCTCCTTCTTCATCATCTCCTTCGTCCTCACCTTTTCCTTTTGTTAGCATAAGAGGGCCAGATGCAGTTTTCAATTTTGCTATCTTCCTCTTGCCTTTGTTTATGGCATGTGGTAGCTTGATTTCAAGCTCAATTCTGGCCTTTGCTTCATCATAGGTTCCAAAAAAAAATTTCCTTGGGTCTACTGGCTCATTTACTAGTGCTTCTATCATGTCTCTGGCTTCATCAATATTTACCTCATAGGAAAGAGGTTTTACCCATGCAACTCAGGGTTTGACTACCTGGATGTACACCTTATCACAGTCAACCATGAAGCATATATCATCTCTGTAATCTTCAACTAATTTTGGTGGAATCTGGAACCTGTTATTCATTCTCTCCCTGAAATCTTCAAAATAATTGTCCATGATGCTATGAAAATTTTCACCCATCTATGCCACAAACTCATTTATTTGATACAAAATTGGAATATCTTTTCTCCATATGACAGTTCCTTTAGATGGAAAGAATTTTTGAATGTAGAAAAATAAACAAATCAACAGAGAACTGAATTTACAAGGGTTATTCTTGGAAGTCCTTATACTATCCATATTTGTATTCAATTGTTTCAGCAATAGATCAAGTTCAAGGTTTTTCTATACAACCTTGAGGGCCAAATCTAGAGCTTCACAAGGTACACTATTCAATCTACTGGAACTATATAATTTATATGCAACTACATGTATGCCAAATCTTAGTTTGACATTAGATACAGTGTTGACCTTTAAACCTCTACCGTCCCATTCGGCTAGGGTTTGCCTTTGTAACTCCTCCTGACTTAGGGTTTTGGTGGTTTTGGCTTTGCTAAGCATAGGGAGACTCATGATTTTGTGAATCATCTTCTTCATGATTAGCACTGGCTACTCTAACCATAATTGTCCATTATGTACCCGACTCAAGATATACCTAATCCATTTGGTTTGGAAGTTTCTAGGCATATGCAAGATATGAGTCAATCCTTTGGTTTCAAGATGCTTGAACTCAGGTTTCAAAGAGCCATCTACACTCATTTCACCTAGGGCATTGTCCATTTCTAGGTTTTCAATTTCTTGAATAGAACATTTGAAATGAGTACGAATATCATTGATAAGAAGTACCTTAGGAGGTATTTGTGATTGATCTCTAGTTGGGTTGAGTGATTCAGCAACGGCCAAAACAATCTTGAAGTTGGGCGCTTTCCATTCTATACCTTTTATCAACATTTTTGAACCTCTTTTTGCCTTGATGCTACTGGTGCTTGCGGATGCCATAGCTGCTCGGTAAATATAAGAAAATCTTGAACAAATTCTCCGCTTGAAATTCGCTTGGAATCGTTTGGGATTTTCTCTGGATTCACTAGAAATATTTTAGCTCTGAGTATTCTTAAGTTGCGGTGAAAAATGAAATCGAATTCTACCCTTTTGATGGAAATACTATCATTAATGCTCGCTACGAAGGTAGATGAGATGACATAGTGCTTGCCAGTCTGTCATCGATCTACTCGGTAAAAGTTTTGCAACTCGATGATCAAACAAAATCTTTGATACTCCTGACCTAGCTCAGTAAGGTCTTTAACCAACCTTGCTCGATAGATGCAACACGGTGAATAATAACTTTTCTTTGGTCCTTGAACCTGAAATACTGATTTGATCATTTGCACTTTTTCACTCTATAACTGCTTGAGATATGGCTTGATGATGCAGTTCTTGTTTCTTCTTGAATCTAATTGGAAATGGTGCAGTCACCCATTTCTTGAGTGACATGACCATCATTTGAACTGTCTTGTTCGATAGATTTAGGAATCCATTGTTGCCTCATCTGCTTCTGAATGTTATCAGCTTTAGCTTTCTTTTCATCTTCAATTCTTTCAGTATTCATGCAATTCTTGGCTATATGATCAAGTTCTGTACATGTATAACATCTTACTATTGTGTCTCTTTTCCTCAAGTGATGCCTTGAATATTCTTTGCCAACATGTCCATATTCTCCACAATAATGACATCTACACCAAGTATTGTAGTCCCATCCAAAGATTGCTTTGACAAGTTGTTCAACTGGATTGAATGATTTGGATCTGCATTGGAATGCCTTGTGACCATGTTTCTTGCATTTGTGACATTTGCCTTCAAATTTTGGTTTTTCTTTGCCTTCATTAGCTTTGTGACCATGCTGATTGCAGTTAAAGCATTTGCCATTGAATTTTCCTTTTCCATTACTCCAACATTTGTTTGATGTATGACCTATCTTGTCACAGTGATTGCAAGTGGATCTTTGATTCCCTTGGGCACCTTGTTTGGAGGATTCACCTTCTTCCTTGTATCCAAGACCGGCTTTACCTTTTTCTCTATGAAGATTCTGCTCATGTTGTTGATTCAATTGGTTCATGTCTATTTGAGATTTCATCATTCTTTCATTGATTTTCCTTTCAGTGATCAAGTCATTTTCCAAACTTTCATTGATTTGTCTCTTAGATCTCAGATCACTTTGTAAGATTGCATTGATTTGTCTTTCAGTGATTAAATCATTTCTTAAACTTTCATTCTCAGATCTTAGTTTCATAACTTCTTCATTTGCATTAGATAGTTGACCTACAATATTTTCATGTTAAAGGAATTGATTATTTCTTACCTCTAGGTCTTCATTTGCCTTGTTTCTCTGTTCCAAAACTTCACATAGCCTGATTGATTGGATTTCTTGTTCTCTTTTAAGCTTCCTTACTTCTTCCTGCAGAGAACCATTCTTAGCTAGGAGTTCTTTGACTGCTTCATTAGCTTCATTTGAACTGCTTGATGGTAAAAGGTCTTCAATCTTTTCTTCAACATACTGATGATTATTCATTTTTCTTGCAAGTTCCTTCCTTCTCTTTAGAGATTGAGAAAGATGCTCGTTTGCTTCCTTGAGTTGAGCCATGGCCATTTCTAGATCTAGCTTTTTATTTTCAATAGATTTGTCAAGTCTGAATATCTCCATTATCCTTGATCTTTTGCTCAAGCTGTCAAACTTTATCCTGAGAACCACAATGCTCTGATACCAATTGTTGGAAATATTCAGGATAAGATAGTTTACTAAGAGGGGAGGGGTGAATCAGTAACTTATAAAAATTTTAAACAATTCAACATTTTAACTATTCACCATTCATTCATCTAAACTACTGCATAACTGAAAGAATAAACATTCATTGCACATGTACACAGAGATTTGGTGACCCAGAAACCTTCCAAATAGAAAGTAAAACTGCGGTGGGGATGATACCCACAAAACTTCAATACTGCAGGATAAAGTTGGCCTGTTAAGGCTTACAATGATCACTTCTAGTGATCTGCCCTGTTAGGAGCAAGTAGGATTGCTAGATCCGCCTTGTTAGAGGATTTACAAACATACAGTGAAGTATGCACTCTATTAGGAGATTTACAAAAAGACTGTTAGGTCCACCCTATTAAAGGATTTATAAACTGATTCACCTGTTAGGATGAAGTAGTGGATCTGCTTACAACTATTTGTTGATAAGATCCTTGTTGCATTAATCACTTGATGTGATAGATATAACTTTTTTGCTCCTATGTTGACCTTGCTATGTTCCTTTTATTCTGCTATTGATTCGCTTTCACTTTTCTCAAAATATATCAATACCTTCTTCATATGCAAACATCACTCCTTTTTTATTTTATTTTTTTACACACCATACCATCCTACAAATGATATCATACATTACATATATACCATTCCAATATTTACAACTACAAGGTCGGCCAAAACATAAGTGAACAAAATATTACTGAGTCAGCCAGATAGTAGAAAACTCGGGTTCCTCAAGCTGACTCGGTGACCTTCTGATACTCAACATCTACTACATTACTTGACATCGTCATGCACTCGGTAGAAGTAGAGGCTCGGTTCGTACTAGCCACACAATACTGCTTGGAACTCGGTAACCATTGGTGACTCAGTAGATATAGTGTCACTTGGTAGAAGCTAACTTCTTCGTTTACCTTGCTGTGCTAGGTGAACACTGAGTCCTTCATTTACCTTCCTGTGCTAGGTGAACACTGAGTCCTTTATTTACCTTCCTTTGCTCGATGAACACTGAGTTCTTCATTTACCTTGCTTTGCTCGGTGAACATTGAGTTCTTCATTTACCTTTATTTGCTCGGTGAACACTAAGTTTTTTATTTACCTTGCTTTGCTCGGTGAACACTGTTGAACTGCCCATTCACTCGGTATCCTCTGAAATGCTCGGTGAGAACTGTTTACCTACTGAACTTATAAGGTAACCACTGAATGCTTGGTATACACTGTAGACTAAGTGATGAGCTCGGTAAGTATTCAGAATCGAATAAGAGTTTGCACTAATGACAAATATATCATAATTCCAACATAGAGTGTCTATCTTGGCAATGTGAGGGTACCCCTGTTGGTAACTCAAACACATTATGACATTTTGTTAAAATCTTATCCATTGATCTTTGTTGTTTTGTTGCGATGAACACCATGGAATGAGAATTAAACATATTTTTCATTTGTTCCTCAGGACAGATCATTAATAACACAAATGTACGAGTTTGGGCTATTAACCTTCTACACTATTTTGCACTAACCAAAGATGTAGAGTGTGTAGGACTTACCTTTGGAATCTGGTACTTTTGTCCACCTAATTTGATTGTCACACTTTGTGGCCTTGACTCATACACTCCATGACATTGATACATGTATGGTTTCCCCCAACATAATATCACACACATCAAAAGGAGCTACATCATAGATCACATCATCTTTGAATGGTTTTATGGAATATGAAAGATGACATGGGTAAGTGCAAGAAGTTGGGTCTCACTTTTGGGCAAAAAGTGGAAGTGTTTTTCCTATTTTTGAAATTTCTTGTCAATTAATGTCAAAATTTGATGCATTTAGAGATTAAATATAAAAAAACTTCAAAAATAAAATTGTAGTGTTTGGAATCTTCTTTTTGAATATGTAATTTATTTGTGTACCCATATGATAGAATTTTTCTTGTATGGATCTTTAAAAACCACTTTTTCAAAATGCCTATTTTAGGACCATACCACACTCATGTACAAATACTATAATTTGACACAAATAAATGAATTTTTGTAAATCCTTTTAAACAAAGTTACCTAACACACTAAAGATTGATGATAATATTTTTCCTTAATTTTTTATTGAATAATTTTATTATTATTAATTGGCTATAAAGGTAAATTTTAAAACCTCTCATGTACGAACACCATAATTTAATCAAAATTTTATTTTTTTTCAAAAAAAAAAAAGAAAACTTCAAAAGAATTGAATGTAGATTGATGAAATATAAATTAATTTAAGAAAAAACATAAAATAAAAAAAGTTATTAAAGTTTTACTGAACATTTCTATTTTACATTTAGGTACCACCTTTGATTAAAAAATAATACAAAAATAGTAAATTAAATCATAACACTACATAATTTATATTTTTGAAATCAGTACAGTGAGAGCTTTAATGTGTTTATGTTTATAAAAAAAAATGATTGGGAAGACCCTCTAAAAGTTATGGCAAGGCATGAATTTGTTGGTTCAATGCCGCAGCCAAATCTTGTGAGGTCAAGGCATAGGCTTGGTCTCCTCAAGCCTATCTCGATCCAAAATCTGAGGCAGAAAAAAAAAATCTCGCCCTATGTTGTAAGAAACAGGCACCCATTATTTGAGATTCAAAAAATTAGTTACCCATTTTGAAAAAATAAAAGCAGTATTCAAAATCCCCTCAAAAATAAAAAGATTTAATTTTTTAAGAAATGGGTACCCATTTTTAAAAGTAGAAAATGGGTATCCGATTTTAAAAAAATGGGTACCCATTTTTAACTTTGTACCTATTTCTAAAAAATTCATATTTTTTATTTTTTCAAAAATGAGGTACTTGATTTTTTAAAAAATGGGTGCCCATTTTTAAAATTTAGGATCGGGTACCCAAGCCAAAAATGGGTGCTCATTTTTAAAAATTGGGTACCCATTTCATAAGAGGTCTCATTCCGTGGAATTGACTTCCACAGAATTGTGACCCAACTTTGTGCATTCACCCACATTGCTTGTTTACTTGAATATCTCACCCTTGGCTCACCCACCCTATAGAATATGGCTGTGGGTGTGATGTCTTCAGATTCAATCTGTTTATAGTCTCAGAAGATATCAAATTCTTTTGACTACCACTATCAACAATAAAATGCAAAGATTTTCCTCCTACCCACATTTGTGAATGGAATAATCTCTCTTCATCATCACAATCAAATACCTTTGCAATGGCCATGGTGGCATATGGGCCAGCCTCAATAATTTGTTCATCCTCCTTTTGCTTTCCAAAATATGTCATCTCAGGTTCAATAGATTCTTCATGGGTTTCCATCATTAAATTATTTATAGTTTTACAATCTTTAGTGTTATGAGAGGGACTTTTATGGACTTCACAACACATGCTTGATTCTTGCCCTGTTTTCTTTACCCCCGATGTCTTCTTTGCTGGTGAATTTGGAGATGGTTCCTTGGCTATTTTTTTCCCCATTGGCTTCTTACCTTCACCTTTCCATTTGTTGTTCATTGGATTTTCCCTCCTCCCTTTTTGTTTGAACTTCTCCTCAATTTTTGATGCATATTTGAAAGCATTGCACAATGTTTCTATATTTGAGAAATCCATTTCAGTCTGAATGTATCTATGAGGACCACTCTTATACTTCAAAACTCAATATTTTTTTGAGTCTTTGATGCCAAGCTTTGCAGAGAGAGCATGAAATATGTTGGTGTACTCCTAAATTGATTGGTCTTTCTTCTGTTAGAGTATTTGCCATTGCATTTTTTTTGTTCGTAGGTATCCTTAAGGTAATATTCTTGTTTTATATGCTCTACAAATTCTTCCCATGTGGTTTTTCCATCAAATAACATAGAAAATTCATGTCCATCTTATGCCTCTTGGGTTTCTTCAGTTGTTAAGTGCACCTCACATGCCAACTTCACATGACTCTCAGCTTTGAGGAGGGTGAAGGTTATCTTTTCAATATCTAAGAAATTATTAACACAAAAGTACCTCTCCAATTTGGACAACCTGTCATCAACAACATTTGCATCAATTTTCCCTTGAAAAGTCAGAATATCAAAATTTACTTGCACTTTGAATGGGGTTTGCCTGCCAAATTTTGAATTGCTTGGACCAGCATGTAACTCTCATTTATCAAGCATCTGTGAAAATTGTTGCATCATTTATTCACATTGTTTATTTAATGCCTCTTCTACCAATGTTTTGAAGGATTCATCCATCCCCTCTAATAATTGCCATTTGCGACTGTGTCTATCTCCAAGGAAGATAATCTGAGAGATCTTTCATGGGCATTCCCAACCTTCGATAAGTTGACTATGTATGATGGGACATACAAGAGTGAACAAGCTCTAATATCATCAATCTAAATTAAGAATTCAGACTATAATACTTGGTGTAGAACCTGTGGTATTGTGACTAAATTGAAAGCAATTAAGATGTAACAATAGATGTTTCTGCAAGCTAAAAGTGATCCATTCATTTCGAAAAATATAGTTTATACAAGTTTGATGGATCCCAAGGTTCACCATTATCCCTTGGAAATGAAAACAAAAATTCCACATGCTAATTGATTACAAAATAAACTCTAACATCTATAAAAACTACAAAAATCTATATTAAAATTTACATCTACTTGTAGAAGTCACAACTTTCTACTCATAGCTCAAAATCACAAACTATCAGAATTTTTGGAAAGATCTTCTAGAGTTCTACATTTATTGTCTAAAGTCTTAAGCATAGCTATGCCTTCTTGGCCTTACCAAAGCCCATAAATGCCCCAGGGGCCTCTAAAAATGTAAAATACTATAACATAGAAAATACCAAAAAATTATATTTCAGATTTTTCCCATTTTTACTTATGAAAACATCTTCAACATCTTTTTAGACTATGTTTTGATCACTCAAGTAAAATAATTTGAAGTTTTAATCAAAGAGATTTACCAACACTTCTATTGAAATTCAAAACAATTTAGGGGGTTTTAACACTTTGTCAAATATACTATCTAATGGGAACACGATTCTAAAGGATAATGACACCAAATGGATCTCTTTAGATGAACAAGTGCATCAAGTTTTTTCTAAATTTCCATGATTTCTTGGGCTTATGAACTCAAGTCGCGATGATGCAGGCATACCAAAATTTCTTGAGCTAGTTTGAAGGTTAAGTAATGTATAGACACTCCTAACATTAGCAATTATTCTCTCCATGCTAGAAGAAATGATGGGTATAATGAACAAGGCCCAACAAAGAGCTATGCATATTGCAACATATGCTAAGTTGTGTACATTGACATGCATGACACTTGATAATCTCTATCGGTATCTGCCAACATTTTGTGATGATGCAAGATTTTCTAATTGGACGAGACTCGCAAATTTGAAAAATCCTAATAATTTTTTTACAAATCAATGCATATAGAGAGTTATGTGCCAATGTACATGGTGTTGAGATACCAATCCACTACTTTGCTAGGGACGACTCCAAGGAACTAGGAAATAACTCAAAGAAGTGACTATTAATTGTTACAAATGAAGTCTTTCCCAAGATTATTAAGTGCTTCTGTGAGGCAATGGTCTATGCTATCTCCTCACACATTAGAGAAATATTCCCTCTAATCAAATGACTTGATTCCATGTTTATTGTGTTTCCTTATTATTGAAGTCCCAACAATTTGAAAGATTTTAAAAATAAGATACTAACTTTGATAGACCATTTTTGCAAAACCAAAGAATTCAATGGAGTAACTCTATATGGAATTTTATATGAATCTCATTTGAGAGAGCAATCATGTCATTTTGCAAAGATAATGAAGGAAAAATATGAACTTATGTGGAACCCCAAAGAAGAAGGATTGGTAACCAAGCTTTGGAAAAATCTAGTTCAGAGTGATAAGTTGATGGACATAATATCAAAATATTTCAAGGTCATTGATTATGTCCGACCATGATATTGGGGTCGGTGGAGGGTGAGATAGTTTTTAGTGCTTCGATGTTCCTAAAGTCAGTACTGTCTTAAAATGGAAGCACTTCCTTTTAAAACCTTTTAACCCTCCTTAGTGTGGTTTCTCTCTCTCTCTCTCTCTCTCTCTCTCTCTCTCTCTCTCACACACACACACACACACACACACACACACACACACACACATCTCTCATTTCTATGCATGACCCTTTAGGTTTTATTTTATAACCTTTTTATCATATCTTCTAGTGTGGTTGCTCTCTCTCTCTCTCTCTCACACACACACACACACACACACACACACACACACACACACACACCTCATTTCTATGCATGACCCTTTCGGTTTTATTTTATAACCTTTTTATCATATCTTCTAGTATTTTCATTATTTCCTAAATCTTTTGCACTTTCCCCAAGACCTTGAGGCCCCTTTTCCTTGAGACACCCTTAAGGATGGGATGTGTGTGTGTGTGTGTGTGTGTGTGTGTGAGAGAGAGAGAGAGAGAGAGAGAGAGAGAGAGAGAGAGAGAGAGAGTGTGTGTGTGTGTGTGAGAGAGAGAGAGAGAGGGTAAAGACATGATGAGGTGGAGAGAGGATAAATAAAAGGGAAGAGATGTGATAGCAAGGAGTAGATATATCTTTGTCATTGTCTTTTTGTTATTGACTTTTGTAAATATTTACTTATAATATTATTTGTTGTTAATTAACTACGGTAGTAATTTTTTATAAATTAGCTAGAGGTCTTTTATTTCATGAATTTATTGTATAATTAATCAATATCTAGGTTATAAGAAATTAACATGGTGTCAAAGCTCTAAACTATTAATAAAAAGCTAAGTTTTGTGAGACAAATTTCAAGAAAAATAAAATTTCTTTGAGGATTCCATTCTATAGCTATAGCTAGTGTTTCAACATGAGGATGGCCTTGAGGGTGCTTCAAATTGTTGGTAATGGAAAGTTTAGATTATACTAGTTCTCAAGAAGAACATGTTGTGGGCCTATGTTAGTATAGCAGTGACTCCTCCAGTGTACAATCCCATCGTCATAGACACACATGAAATCAAGGAGGCCACGACACAAATGATTATCCTTGATAGGATAAGAGATCACTTAATTCCTCATATGTCAAGGAAAACTACTACTAAGAAATTTGGCATACACTCACAAAACTACATCAAAGCGATTATCAAAGTTGTAAGATGATGCTCAATAATAAATTGCATAATACCAAGATGTTTGAGGGAAACATCTAGGTTGACATCTTACTTTTCTAGGTTGACTCGGATCAGGGGTGGGTTAACAACTATTGGTGAGATGATTATTGAAGATGAATTGCTTATATATCCTTGAATTGGTTTTTGAAAGATTGGGATGTATTTTTCAAGTGTGTTGTTGGCTAAGATTGCCTACCTAGCCAGCTAAGGCTTTGGGATGATTTTGTCCAAGAGGAGATATGTAAAGGTGCTAAAAAAGAAAATCATACACATAAGATTGAAGATGAAGATAATGTTGCTTTTGTAAGAAAATGAAAGTAGAAGGCCAAGAAAGGGCTAAGTGAAGAGTCTTCTTCCAAGAGTGGGAGAAAGAAGATCTGAGTAAATTGAAGTGTTTTTGTTGTCATCATTAGGTCATTATGTCGACCAATGCCTAGGTAAGAAAAGAAAGGGCAAGCAAAAGAATTAAGTTGCAATTACTACAAAAGTGAACGAGTTTTTAACATGGTTTATGAATGAATTTTCATTCATTGCTTGCCTCTCAAGTCCAGTTGCAACAATGTGTGGTATATTGATAGTGGAGAACCAAATTGGGAGGAAGAGAGTTCCCTAAACATCAAGAGGAAATATTTCCTTGATATATTAAGAGGAAGAGATTTCCTTGAGATATTGACATGAAATAAATTTTCCAAGAGTACACTGGGAGGAAGAGATTTCCAAGAAAAATTGGGGAAGAAGAAGAAATACAATTTTAGCAAGAGAAGTAGAGTAAATTATTCTTATAGATATAAATTTCTATACTGTCTCCTATAAATTTTTAGATTCTTCTAAAGATAGTTTTTAGCACAAGTTATTTGCCCAAGTTCAGAGTGAGTGTTTGGATAGAGAGAGATGATATTGTGAGGCTGAAATATGAGAATCTTGTAATCTATTGAATGAGTTATTGCTCTTGAAGGTGAATAAAGGTGCGGTTGCACATTTTCTTCACCATAGATTGCGTGGAGAAGGAGATTGTGAAAATCCAATAGTAACATCCTGATAAAGTCTTAGTGAATAATAAGTTTGTATTCTTCGAGGATAAGTTGGGTGTTTTGCATAACACCTTCATCACTAAGAGGGAGTGTCAATTTTTTGTTAAAAAGAAAGATAAAGTAGTCTTTTTTCAAAGCAACTCGAGTTGAATATTTAGCATCTACTTTGTTTTTATTCTTTAAAAATAATATTTTATAGGTTTGCTAGGTTAAGTAAATCAAGAATGATTTTAGATATGATTTAAAACCAAAGAAAGTGACATTATTTTCTTGCAAGATAAGTAAAGCAGACGAGTTCTATATAAGTAAGATTGTTGTAGCAAACTTGTATTGTAGTTTGAAGAGAAAGTTTGATGTTGGGATGAATAAAAATTTGTATGTTTTCCCCTCTATTAGGGTTTTGTGGTATATCTTCTTTATTGTCTTTTTTTGACTAATTAATTTGTAGTTAGGTTATAAGAAATTAACACTTTCAATCGATTCACTTTGTCCTCATTTATAATGTTTAAAGACTTGCATATTAATGTTCCATTCACTCATCCACTTGTCATATTTTACCCACATATTCTTCTTTCTAGTTAACACTTCCTTGATCATCATTTTTTTTTTAATGAATGAGAGATCTTCAAATTTTGTGTCTTTTTCGATATCTTAATATTGCCGCCATCATCAATGTAACTTACATAACATTACCTTTTTTAATTTATAAATTATCATATGGAATCCCATTCTTTTAATTAAACAATTTTGGATTCTCTCTACATACCTCTTTTTTCAAGTTGACTTATTAATTCTTTTGGAATATAATTCTCTTAATTTTCAAGTTCCATAATTCTACATCAAAATTTCTACAAATTCTCCAAAGATCTCAAACAATTGTATTTGAGTCTACATATACTAACAATAATATTACAAAAAATTCTATAAATTTTAAACTTATGACCTCTCTTTCAAAAAAAAACAAAAAGTTCACCACAAAAACTTTAAATTATTTGCACCCACTTATTCTCTCTCATATTTTGTCCATTTTTTTTTTCAATAAAATCTCCGTTATACTCTCTTTTATTTTATCAAGCATCTCACCATCTAAATGCCCCACCGAGTTTGTTGATCCACTCTGATGGCAATATCAATGAGAAAATGCAACGTAATATAGCCAACATGCAATTAATTAAATCATATATCCTTCCAAAAGAGTGGCCTCCCAATTATTAGTCCACCTAAAGATAAATCTGTCACGAACTTCAAGTGCTGATTAAACCGGTGAATAAAGTAAAAAGCAGGAGATCGTACTGCCAATCAAAGAAAGGGAGTTTACCAATCAATAGAAAATTCATTGAGTACCTAACACTCATTTTATCATTATAAACTCCATGATTATATATATATTAATAACAGCCGTACATCATTTCTTACACTGAAAGAAACTTTTGTAGATGATATTAGCTGTATCCCTAAATAATTCTGATATCTTCACAAACAAAATACAGTGTATTAATCTGCTGTACCTTTCATATGCTTGTCTAAAAGTTAAAAATGTTCTCAACTGCCGTCAAATCATAAACTGTGCATCCAACCAAATGGGATTATGGATGAAAAAAGTACTTTGTACAAAGATAAATTGCTGCGATTTTGAAGGTTGTTTAATGGAGTACTTGGAAAATACAGTATGATTCCTTCCGTTATTTTTTTCTGGGAAAGTTGTTCTGAGGCTAACAGTCTTAATTTTTTAAACAATGTGCTGTAATTTATGAGATTTCGTGAATTTGGGGTCGTACGGTAGCATTTTCCCTGTGTAAGTGAGGTTACACGTCAGTATCTGGTCAGAGTCGGGCGTTTCATAAATATTCGATGTTTATGTTTGACCAATCATGACACTGCACTGGAACAGAAAAGGCCTTTGAAAAGAGGATATTTTTGGCCCTCGGCTAACAGTAGGATTATCCATCCACCGGGCTGATTTAACCCATTTCCTTATTCACACGCCCTCAAGTTACATTTGCCCAAACCATATCATTGCATCTCGTGTGTGTCGATATCCATAAACGTTGCAGCAGAAGGGAAGGAGGAGGAATTTGAGGTCCTCATTGTCCCATCGATTCTATTTATTCCTTCATTTTGACAATAAGCATATTATCCCCATATTTGGTAAGTCATGGATGGTGGAATGCCCACGTAAGTTGTAGATCTCATATCAAAGGTCTTCTTCGTCTTTCCTTTTTTTTATAGCACTGCAAATCATGAGTGTGGGTTGAAGCGGCTCCCCATCTGTCTGCTGAACTGCCCACCATGTTTTTCATGTCTCCTGTCTCCTAAGCGCCCACCATTTTTATCCAGGCTTTCTATTGCACCCAAATCAATAAGTTTTCAGCCATCCACACCCTTTAACCCTGTGCCCATTTCAGTTCAGTGTAAGTTCTTTGGGATATTCTCTCAATTGGGTACCCGCTCCTTCTCTTTTTTCGAAGAGTTGGGTTCCTCAGAATGGATCCCATGGGTCCCTAAGCATCTCTACTGTATAGAAAGCATGATGGTGGTATGAGGTAGTGAGAGCCCTTGAGTGTGTGATTCAGAGGCACAAATGGGTAATGAGGAGTGTGAAGTTATTGAGGAGGATGAGGAAAACTCCGGGAGCGGCAGTTCAGGTGATTGTCAGAGGAATAAAATGAAAGCCCAGCCTTCCTTCCCTTACGAGGTTTTGGAACATGTTTTAGACTTTGTAAAATCTCATAGAGACAGGAATGCGGTGTCAATCGTTTGTAAGGCTTGGTACAAAATGGAGTCATGTACGAGGGATGAAGTGTTCATAGGGAACTGTTATGCTGTTTCGCCAGAGATCGTGGTGAGAAGGTTCCCCAGGATAAAGTCCGTGATTCTCAAAGGAAAGCCAAGGTTTGCAGATTTCAGCCTTGTTCCTCCTGATTGGGGGGCTAATCTTTATCCTTGGATCCCGGCAATGGCACCTGTATATCGTAGGCTTGAGAAACTCTACCTAAAGCGCATGACTGTCACGGACGAGGATCTTTCAGCCATCGGAGATTCTTTTACTAATTTTAAACAGCTAATCTTAGTTTGTTGTGATGGCTTCAGCACCACTGGCCTTGCCATGATTGCGAGCAAGTGCAGGTACAATTCTTATTTCACCCTTTTCCTTGATTTTATGCTAATTCAAAAGCAGCTTGACATATTAGTTTTATAGATCTTGTTAAGAAAGTAAGGCTGAAGTAATGAGTGAAACCGCAAACCAAGCGCCTATAAGGGTTTCACACTCGAGAGAAGTATCAGAATCCGATGCCTAGTAGGGTTTCACACTTCAGAGAAGTGTACTTTTGATTTCACTTAGAGCCCTAAGATATGGATCTGAGAATGCATATTTTCATGCTTTTAATCAGATACACACATGGCGCTGTATATGACCTCACTTGGGGGCATATAATAGAGTTTAGTCCCTTGATATGCAATTGTAAAGGAAACATTAGTATCATCAATGTTTCACTGTGGAACACCGTGCTGGATTTTCCGTCCTAGCTTCCTAAGCATTTATAATTCTTTAGGGCACATGTCTTTTCCGAATAACCCTATTTAGAGTTTATTGGAGTAGGTATTTGTGTACCAAATACTTACAACTCACTTGGACAATCCCTCTTCCAAGTCCATCTCTCAGATCTGGTGATAACACGTAAGAGCACATTGACTATTCATCTTGCAGAGCACTGCTCTTTTAAGCGCGTTAATGATTCTTGTGCCTCAAACATGTTAGTCGTCATACTCATGATCCTGGGATAACATGATCCATTGGTCTGGATAGGATGAAGGTCTAATATGCACGTCTCCAAGAATGGCTGAAACCAAAGAAACATTCCATTTCTTTACATTTTGATCATCAACCCTAGTTAATATCTTGAGATTAAACTCTGACAAACTGTTTTGGTCTACGACACATATGCCTGTAACTGTAAACTAATATGCAGTTGCAGGCAAACAAGCATGCTGTATAGTTTAGATTTTTCTTCAGTAAAGATGTAATGATCCTATGTGTTCTAGTGGGTTTTGTATTAGAGCCTATCCACTACATTAATATTTTCGGTTATCTGACTAGCTACACCTTCTGAACTACCAGTCCCTCAGCTAGCCGATACAAAACTTTGCAGTCATGAATAGTAAGAAAGTGATTCTCCAATCCATTCATGTTTGCATGGAAAAGTTTGGGTAAAGCATTGGACATTTGGCGTTTGAGGTGCTGTAAGTGGTTGGCTTAATGCACTCCATACTTACCTAAAATGATTTTGTTCCCAGAGTTGCATAAATTAATCTATTATTTCAAGTTGTTAACCCTACTCACTTTTGGCGTCTATGTTGTATATTGATTTGAAAAATCAGTATTTTGGTGGAATCATGCAAAGAAATTCTAACAAAGAAATCTGTTTCTGCAGATATTTGACAGAATTCACATTAAATGACGCCGAAGTAAGTAACAGCAGCGTTGATTGGATTGGCTGTTTTCCTGAGACAACAACTTCTTTGGTATCACTTAATTTTGATTGTTTGGAGTGCCCAATAAACTTTGACGAACTGGAAAGGCTGGTTGCACGAAGTCCTTCACTCAAAAAATTAGGACTGAATAGATTTGTCTCTATAGTACAGCTGCAACGACTTCTTTTGAGAGCACCTCAGCTTACTAATCTTGGTACAGGTTCTTTTGGGCCTATGTTTTTACAAGAACAAGGAGAAAATCTCCGTGCTGTATTTGCCAATTGCAAATTGCTTCAGTGTTTGTCAGGGTTTCGTGAAATTGTACCAGAGTACCTTCCTGCCATCTATCCAGTCTGCTGCAATTTGACTTTCTTGAATTTCAGCTTTGCTACCATTGGAAGCAGAGAGTTTGAAGAAGTTATCCACCATTGCCATAAATTGCAGCGTCTTTGGGTTTGTTATCTTCCCCACTCCACTCTCAATAAGCATTATGATCACAATAAAAATGTCAGTGGGGAATCCCAAGTTCATTTGTAGTAAGGAAAACTGAAATAGAAATTCGCAAACAACTTAAGATATAGTAAGATAAATGACCAATACATCTCAGATCAAATTTTGTTGCATTTCAAACCAGTAAGTTTTCCTTCAACTAACACTAAACTTGGATTCAGGGCCTGGTACAGTGTTCCTGTACCTCTATTTGTGTCTTCTGGTGACCGGATAATACACTGCATTTTAATTGTACCCATCTTTATTCTCCTGTATCCTATGTTGAATGATATCCCCATTCCTGTACTGTACGTATATCCTATGTCCCGTGGAGTCTGCCTTCCTTTAATAGCTTATTCCATTTCTTCTAGAACCATGCTGAAGGGGTGCATGTGACCCTGACAGGAATAAAGAACTAGAAACAACCATATCTTTTTTGTCACTTTTATTTTTCTCTCTGGACCCTGTTTGGAAGTTGGTCTTGAATTAGTTCTGAACAATGCATTTTTCGGCTCATTCACTTTATAGCAAATGGTTTCCTTTGTAAGAGCGGAGTTTATAGTTCTATGTTTTCTCAACATGATGTTCGAAAATCTAAGTCAAATAAATGATACACGTTTGTCATCAGGTTATGGATACAGTTGAAGACAGCGGACTACATGCAGCTGCTGAAACATGCCAGGACTTGAGGGATCTCCGTGTGTTTCCAGTGGATGTACAAGAGAATGGTATAAGTAGTGTATCTGACAAAGGTCTTGTTGCTATTTCAGAGGGCTGTCCAAATCTTGAATCTATCCTCTACTTTTGTCAACAAATGACCAATGCTGCTGTGGTGACCATGTCAAATAATTGTCAAAATTTAGTCGTCTTTCGTCTTTGTATCATGGGTCGGTGCAAACCTGACTATATAACTGGTGAACCCATGGATGAAGGCTTTGGTGAAATTGTTAGAAACTGCAAAAACTTGACAAGGTTGGCAGTATCTGGTCTACTTACTGACAAAGCATTTGAATACTTTGGGACATTTGGAAAATCATTAGAGACCTTGTCAGTGGCATTCGCTGGTCAGAGTGACTTAAGTATGAAGTATGTGCTTGATGGATGCAAAAATCTTCGAAAACTTGAGATTAGGGACAGTCCATTTGGAGATACTGCACTTTTATCGGGTTTGCATCACTATGAATCTATGAGATTTTTATGGATGTCTGATTGTAGAGTCACTGAGCATGGCTGCACAGAGCTTGCAAAGAAAATACCTTCCCTCAATGTTGAAATTATTAGAGAGAATGAAGGAGAAAATGACTATCTTGTGGAGAAACTTTATGTATATCGTTCTGTTGCAGGTCCTAGGAATGATAAGCCATCATTTGTAATAAACTTTTAACCTGCTACTTTCTTTATTTTGTAATGGCAATTGTACTGTTTGGCTAGGCATTTCAGGGGCTATTCTCATTTTGAATTTTCATATGAAAACGAAGTCCTTGTACATATTTTTTTTTCACTGCCTAGGCAAACATAATGGCAGAATAGAACAGGAACTCCTTCAGTTGTCTTATTTCACTCATTGTAAACCAGGCTATGAATGCTGGGTTCATATCAACTTGCGAAATCTTGCTCATTCTTGGAAAGCCAATTAATTATTGCTCCGTTCACATCCATGGCCACTCCGTATTTGAAAATATTGTTCATTCAGAATGATTGGGTAAGGTTCTCTTTAATAGCATTTTTGTATCATTTTTTTAGTTTGCATTAAGAAATCAGAAAATATTCATATTTATTTTGTTTAGGATTTGCATCTTATTGACAGGCAAGAGTTCAGTATGACATTTTAAAATTATCTTAGAGGTGCAGACAGATAACAGTTATTTTTATCTGATAGTTGATTCTGATCTCATTGAATTTTTGCATATAATTGATAGGGTTTTGTTAATGACTTTTTAGTTTTTTGATCTGTCACTTTCTTGGTGACATGTTTGTGCATTTAGTTTTTCTCCAGTTTAAACCATTGCAGCAGGCTATGGTAGTAACCTATTCTCTTAGTTACGTTAATGATGAAATTTTGGACCAAGTGGAATTAATTGGTTAATGCTGTCCCAGATGAAACTGTTTGATTACATACGGTTTGGATAAGGAGTAACCATATATGTGGTGGTGAAGATTTTGAATTTTTTTCTGTAAATTATTGTTTATGAGTCATATCCCACTTTGACTTTAATAAATCTGGAAATCTTTCTATATTTCTTTCTAGTCTAAAAGAAGCTTTCCCATTGAAGCAAGGTGTTTAATTGTTCAGGTATGTTATAAATAAGAAAGTATTCATTTTTGGCTTAGACTGAGCCCTTAATGTGCTAGAGGATTCAAAGAAAGTTAACAGCTTGAATTAGAAAATATGCAAAACATGGCCCAGTGCTTATCAAATGCACTATAAAAAACAAAAAGTAGTCTGGGAAAAAGGAAGAAATGCCAGAACGTCCACCCAAAATTTGGGTTGTTTGCTATATACTGGTGACTTTAAAGTTGAAGGGATTAACCTCTTTAGCCCTTTTTGATTAATCAAACGTCCTTTGTTCTTGGAGTTTCCCTCTAATAGTATTAATAACAACATTACTGAGAAAGCTCGTTATATTTTTTAGAATTGGTTGGTATGTTTTCATTGGAATATCTTGCTCATGCAAGAGTTATGTTATTTTATATGGGATCTTACTAACTTCATCATTGAAGACATCCAACACCTGTAACAGTTATTTTATATGGCAAGGATTTCCAGTATGTTTGTAATTCTTTGCTATTTTTAAATCTGGACCTTTGTTCCATATTAGTTAAGCTGTGGATCATTAAGGTAACCAAACCAAAACAATCAATGATATAATCCACAAGGTGTGCCAGTGAAGAATTAATGTACTCCTTGCGAATAATGTTTTGAATTGCACATGCTGTGTTCACTCAAAGCATGTGGATTTGTTTGAAATTTCATAGCATACCTTTATTTACTAGGTGATATTTGCTTTCTATGTCAATATAATTGATGGTGGGTATAATTGTTTTGGTTTGGTTAGATCATCATATGTATTACAGATTTGCCCTCTATTTGTAGTTGGTATCTGGTTGAACATAAATTTAAGAATATTTTCTATGGAGTGGGAATATTATGTAAATCTTTTCAGGCCACAAAGTCTATTTATATGATTTGTAGGTTATATCACATCCCTTGATATCGCTTATATATTGCCTGTTCAAATCATTCTTTGCTCTTCCCATTGACATCATGAATGCACTGTTTTGCCATGGCTAAATGTTTGGACACGAGTCCTGTATCATGTTGGCTTTGCACAATAATCTGTACACTGTGTAAGGGTGATTTAGAGCTTTACACTAATGGCATATATGCAAATTTGTGAGGAGGGAAAACATTGGATTTTCAGATGAAGGTTGTATTTTCCATTGACATCATGCATGAACATTTTCCTTGGCTAAATATTTGAACACAAGTTTTTGTGTATATTGTTGACTCTGCACGATAATCTTTCATACTTTTTGAGGGTGGTTTAGATTTGGACACTACTTGCATTTGAGAAATCTGTGTGGCTGGTAAAATCTTCCATCAAAAGGTTATGCTTTCTGGTCACCATAGGTATGTGCGACACATTTACAACTTTCTTATGTAAATACACAAATCATCTTCTGCTTCCTTTTTTTCAATAATGAGGGCTATTCAAGAATTATGGATGTGTTTATACTAGCTATATGGCTTTTTTTACAAACATTTACAACTTTCTTATGTAAATACACAAATCATCTTCTGCTTCCTTTTTTTCAATAATGAGGGCTATTCAAGAATTATGGATGTGTTTATACTAGCTATATGGCTTTTTTTACAAACAGCTAATATTTGTTTGGTTTACCCTCATGCTTCACGAGTTTTTCTTGACTGCACAAAACTTTTTCATACTTGTCAGGGTGTGGTTGAGAGTTGGCCTCTACTTGCATTTGAGCAATCTGTGTGGCTGGTAAAATCTTCCATCAATATCGGTCAATGTGGAAGTCTATGTTTACGTCATGCTTTCTGGTCGTCATAGGTTTGTGTGACATGTTTTCAACTTGCTTATGTAACTATGGAATTCATCTTTTGCCACTTTTTTTAAACAAGGGCCATTCGGGAGTTATTGATGTGTATGGTCTACTAGCTTTATGGCTTTCTTTTATCAAACAGCAAATCCCTTGTTTGGTTTACCCTATGCTTCTTAGTCTCAAAATCAAACCAAATTACTAGTCTGCATATTCCTCCCAAGCTGCTAAAGAAAATAAGAGACAAAAGGGGCACCTTTTCTCAAGTTGAAGAAATCAAGGATGATATTGAAGAGCAGTGAGCACCCATATAACCAAAAAATAGGGAAAATTTGATGGCAAAGAGATTAGCTTTGAAACTACAGCAGTAAGAACTGAACCATGACAAAGGAACACATTCAAAACTAAATGTAATCTTAAAGTGTTGTAAAATAATTATAGACAGTGATAGCATTGACCAATGGTGGAGAAGTTGGCAAGAACAGTGGTGGCACGTTTGAATCCATAAAAGGTAACATATGGAAAAGGGATACCAAGTTACTGGTGAGTGCAATGACAAGTTATGTTGTGATTCTGTTCCTACGGATGTGTGTCATATTCTTCAAGAAATGTGATACATGATGAAAGGACGAATCCAACCGCATCCAAACATGGCAAAAATGTATGAGCTGTTGCTAATAAAAAAATGAAGTGGAAGAGCCTAGAAGTGGGGCAGTTTCTTACTATTTGATAAGAAACTTCTATGCGAAATTAAAAAGAATAAAGTATGTTGCATTGTCTTTCCTTGAGAAAAAATTAAGGATGGTGATATTCCAATACAGGTTTCAGATATATTGCAAGATTGTGCAAAATTATCTACAAGGAATTGCCTAGAGTTTGCTACCTACAAGGCAAATCTCAGACTGAATGGATTTGATCCTTCGAAACATTGGCCAACCTAACAAAGAACTTGACCAAACAGACCTGCAAATTCTTTCTTTTCTCACAATTATTTCTTTAGAACCGGACCATCAAATTCTATATTTTATCACAATTCTTGCCTAAAAAATATATCTGCAAATTCGATTCTGTCCAGAGAGGGTTAATAACTCACCCTACTTTTATTATGCGGAAAATCTTTTTTCGGTGCGCGTGTATGGAGACTCTGGAATTTGACTCGTAGGCGAATTGTTATCCTGCGGCGTGGATGAGAAACGAGATCAACAGGGACGCTGGATCCGCCATGAAGCTAAAGGAATGGGCAGAATCCAGCCCGGCAACACCACCAATCCCAATGTTTTTGCAGGCAATAATAGTGTTAAAACAGTCCAGGGTTTCGATTTTCCCAGAGTGGCTGAAGAACACAGTTAAACAGTTTCTGCAGATGAATTTTTTGTAATGAAGATGGATGTGGAGGGCACCGAGTTCGATCTGGTGCCAAGACGGATGGAAACAGGGGCTATTTGCTTGATTGACGAGCTGTTTTTTGAGTGACACTACAATCGATGGCAGAAAGGATTGTGCTCTGAAAGGAACCCCAAATGTCAGAGAATTTATGGGGAGTGTTTGGATTTGTTTGATTCGCTCCGTTGTCCTCGTACATCAATGGTGGTGTGCTGAATACAGGAAACGTTAAACCGATTGACTTTCTCTGGGTCTTAAATGCTTTTCCTTTAACTGGGACTTTAATTTCATCTGTTCTTTTGCACGATTTTCTGGATTGCTTTATCGGAAGAACATGAGTGAATGAAACGCCAATTGATCTGAAATGCTACTGTTACTTCGAATTTTTTGGCCATAGTCAAGGAAAAATTCATGTCTACCTTGGACCATTTTTGGCCTGTTGTGAACAGAAGTATCCAAAAATATCTGCTGTTTGTTTGTTTGGATGTTTATCATGTGTATAAATTTGTGGAGTTCAACTTAATCATTTCTCTCAAGTGGCAGCTGAGTACAGATATTCATTGTACCAAAACATACATATATTTTCTAAGTTTGATATTTATTTTTTAGGTAAAAATTTATTTATTTTAGAAATACTATTATGAAATAGATTTAAAAACTAAAGTGAAAATTTATCTATTTTAGAAATAATATTACAAAATAGATTTAAAAACTAATGCACTTTCATATAATCAATAAGTAAAATATATATCTATTTTAGAAAAATGATAAGTCTATAAAAATAAATGTCAATTTTTTTAATTATAAAAATATTAAATTTATCTGTTTATCTATTTGTACAATTTTATATTTTATTGTATGTATTTTAATTTTTTCAATTTTTCAAAATTGATTTGTCAACTCAACAGATTGGTTTGGACATTCAAGACATTGGAGTGTTTAGATACTTATTTCATATAAATTTCATTTTGAAGAGATTAGGAGTAAAAACTCAAAAAAGTACAGATAAGAAGAGGGAAAAAAGATGGAGGTAACTTGTCATTTTTAGTTTCATAATTGCTTAATATTATTGACAAGATTAAGAAGAATAATATAACCAGAGAAACTTATAATTTTTTACCATGAACTTTTAAAATTTACATCCCCAAATAATCTAGACTAAAAAACATAAGAAAATTCATATATTATAAAAAGTTATGTAAACCAAATTTGCTCTTGGGAATGAGGGAAAATGAAATAGGTCAGTTATACACCCAAAGATTTGCAGAAAATTAACTACAAATCCGATCTTGGAAGAAAATCATCAGCCGCTGAGGATTAGCAACCAATGTATAACTAGGTTCAATCTTCCTTTTCTGTATAGTTAATAGAATTCATAATAGTATGTAGAGCATTAATGAATGGGAAAAATAAGGCAACTTTGACTATTTAACACTTACAACCTAGAAATCAAGCCTTTCTGTATGATGTACCTCACCCCAATTAGGGTTTCGATCCGATCCAGATGATAATACAAAAGAATTTTCAATTACATTATTACCAAATTGCAGGTACACATAGGAACTATGTTAATCAGGTATATATGCATCTTATTTTCCTCAGTTGCAATTCAAAATCATTATTACCAAGTCTGATAATCAAACAAGGTATGTCTTTTGCTTCAAGGCGTAGCCTGGAGGGATATTGTTTCCATGCTTCGGAAGATATACATTGTTTCCAGGATTGAAACAGGGGAATGCGTTTATCTTAGGAGAAATTTGTAGAACAGAATACAGTGGCAGGCTCACGGCTTGCAATAATGATCGCAACATGATTCAAATGACAGGCACATTGCTCATGCTAAGATCATAAATGATTCCCACTAGCATTTTCCAACTTTCTTCTGTAAAGATTTAACTTGAATAACCAATCTATTGAATTGATACACAAAGAAGGTTTGCAAGTCCTTTAAAGAAAATTGCAAAATAGTAATTACAAGAAATTCAATTAATCAGATTATTATGGGGCTGGTTAATCTCAAGACAAAATGTACCAAAGACAAAAAAAAAAAAGTCAAACGCGATTCTTTTTCAGATTTACGAAAATACAGCGAAATTTTCTCAAAAATTTTGTTGTTTTTTATCACAAAATATACAAATCATGAAGATCAAATGTTGACAATTTCAAAAAAATTCCGTGTTTTTATTTTTTCGAATTTAGTCAATGGTGCAATTTGTAGAGAGGATAGCCGCATCCGATTATTATTCATATTGTTCTAAACATCATACACTAAGGCTTGATTTTAAGTGTTAAATAGTCAAACTTGACTTATTTTTTCGAACTTTATTTCTCCTTTAGTGTGTGATGTTTAATGTGGAGGCAGTTGGACTCATTCCATCTGATCCTAATGAACTCTTCTTGCTCAATTGTGTTAGGATAAACCACGGACAGAAATTAAAAAAAAAAAAACTACATGCAAATATAACCAATAACAGAAAATAATAGAACACACAGAAATGAACACAAGGCACCAAGATTTAACGTGGTTCACCCAATCCCTGGGCTACGTCCACCAAACAGCAAGTCCGATCTTATTACAATCCAGTGATTACAACCTGATTACAATCCGTAATCCCTTACAGCTCAATACCGCCGCAAGAACCAATTTCGTATCACCACATCTGAAAAATACCCAACCCTAAGCCCTTTTTATACAAGTATTAAACCGCTTTAGGGTTATAACATGTCGGCCATATGTACAATACTTTCCTGATCAATCACCACAATCTAACAATCTCCCACTTGGGGACTGATCAGGCTCCACACTAAACAACAATCTCCCACTTGGAGACTGATCCTGTAGCAATACAACTACCGTATGGGGCTCCCACTGGATCAAACCACCCTGGACTCTGCTGTTCTTTTATTCACATTTAGTCTAAAAGACCAACTGAAGCTGAAGAGGAGTTCAGCTTCTCCCTTGTTACAACCTTTGTCAACATATCTGCTGGATTTTCATTGGTATGTATCTTCTCCAGCTTTAACTGTCCATCCTCCAAAACTGACCGAATGAAATGGTACCGCAACTGTATGTGTTTGGTCTTAGAATGCAGAGCTGAATTCTTAGCAAGATGAATGGCACTTTGACTATCTGTGAACAAATAATTATCCTTCTGAGGATGTCCCAATTCTTCTAAGAAGAACTGAAGCCATATCATCTCTTTGGCTGCCTCTGTAGCAGCAACATACTCTGCCTCTATAGTGGAGAGAGCATTAATCTTCTGTAGCCTAGAAACCTAGCTCACGGCTGCCCCACCAACAGTAAAGACATAACCTGTAGTACTCCGCCTGGTATCAATATCCCCAGCCAAATCTGAGTCAACATAGCCCTGTAAATCAGAAGTAGAGCCCCCAAAGTGTAAACACTTATTGGATGTTCCTCTCAAATATTTGAGAATCCACTTGACAGCATTCCAATGCTCAAAACCTGGATGACTCATATACCTGCTAACGACTCCCACTGCATGTGCAATATCTGGCCTAGTGCATACCATAGCATACATCAAACTTCCTACAGCTGAAGCATAGGGTACCTTGGACATCTTATCCTCCTCTTCCTGTGTCTTGGGACACATCTCCTTAGTCAATTTCAAATGACCAGGTAAAGGTGTGCTGACAGCTTTAGCATTCTCCATAGAGAAACGTTGCAACACCTTCTCAACATAATCAGCTTGAGATAGCGTCAATGTTCTGTTCTTCCTATCTCTGCAAATCTTCATACCAAGGATTTGTTTTGCTGCCCCCAAATCCTTCATAGCAAATGCATGTGCTAATTGGCGTTTCAGCCCCTTAATATGATCCATGTTAGACCCAGCTACAAGCATATCATCAACATATAAACATAAAATAATGTAGCTATCATCATCCAACCTCTTAAAATAAACACAGCAATCTGAATGACACATATTATATCCATGCTCATGCATAAAACTGTCAAATTTCAGATACCATTGCCGAGGTGCTTGCTTCAAGCCATATAAACTTTTCTTCAATTTGCACACTAAGTTCTCCTTACCTTTGACCTCAAAACCCTGTGGCTGAGCCATATATATTTCTTCATCCAAATCACCATGAAGAAAGGCTGTTTTAACATCCATCTGCTCTAAATGCAAATCTTCAGTAGCCACAAGGCTTAAAACAGTACGAATAGAACTCATTTTAACAACAGGAGAAAATATCTCATCAAAATCAATTCCCTTTTTCTGTGCAAATCCTTTTACAACTAACCTGGCCTTAAATCTTTTCTTACCTCCTTCCTCTTCTTTCAACCTGTAAACCCATTTATTCTGTAAAGCCTTTTTACCTGCAGGCAACTTGCACAAATCCCATGTCTTATTTTTCAGCAAAGAGTCCATTTCATCTTTCATTGCAGACTCCCACTGAATCTTAGTATCCACCTGCACAGCTTCATCATAACTTTCAGGTTCACCAGCATCAGTAAGTAAAATAGAATACAAAGAGGGAGAAAACCTTTGTGGAGGTCTAATTGGCCTTGTTGACCGTCTAACATTCATTGGTGCGTGTGGTATTTGTTGTTGCAGTTGTTGCACATCATGAGGAATGGCTGGAACATCAGCTTTTGGAGTATCATCTAGCACTACATAATCATCTTCTTTCTTCTCATGTTGCTGCAACAGATCTTTGTACAACACTTTTTCATTGAATATGACATCCCGACTTCTTATAATTTTATGATTTTCAAAATCCTAAAGCCTATAGCCAAATTCATTAATGCCATATCCAACAAAGACACATTTCTTTGATTTAGCTTCTAGCTTGGTTCTATTTTCAGAGTCTATATGAGCAAAAGCTTCACAACCGAAGGTCTTGAGAAAAGAATAACTCACCTTCTTACCAGTCCATGCTTCCTCTGGAATACCACAGCCCAAAGGAGTAGAGTGACCTCTATTAATCAAATATACTGCAGTATTGACAGCCTCCGTCCACATGTGTAAGGGCAACCCAGCATGCAACCTCATGCTCCTTGCGCGCTCCATTATAGTCCTGTTCATGTGTTCAGCCACTCCATTTTCTTGTGGAGTCCTTGGAACAGTTTTTTGTCTACGAATACCATTAGTGGAGCAATAATCTTCAAATTCATGACTACAATACTCACCACCATTATCAGATCTGAGACATTTTAATTTCTTACCAGTCTCATTTTCAACCAAGCATTTCCATTTCTTAAAAGTTTGAAATACATCAGATTTCTGTCTAAGGAAATAAACCCATACTTTTCTAGTTGCGTCATCAATAAATGTAACATAATAATGAGAGCCACCAAGGGAAGATACCTGAGCCGGTCCCCATACATCTGTATGCACAAGCTCTAATTTCTCCTTTTTGTTTTCCTTCCCTGTCTTTACAAAACTCACTCTCTTTTGTTTTCCATACACACAACTTTCACAGAAATCCATATTCACACATTTTAGACCTGGTAAAACTTTCCTTGAATGAAGTACTTTCATACCTTTCTCACTCATGTGCCCAAGTCTATTGTGCCACAGCGCTGTAACAGAATCTACAGCAGCTATTTGTTCTCCCTGCTCAACTGTAGTAATTGTTCCTGAATATTCATTTTTCTTTGAAACAATCCAAGTAGAAGGAACAATATGACCTGTACAAAGATATAAGGTGCCTACTTTCACACCTTTTGCTACTACAAGGAAACCTTTTGAAACCTTCCAATTTTTATCATTAAAAGTAACTACACAACCCTCATCACCGAGTTGCCCTGCTGAAATTAAATTTCTACTTAGTTTTGGAACATGTCTTACCTCATGTAGTAGCCAATGATTCCCATTCTGCAACTTAATCTTAATTTTTCCCTTTCCAACAATTTGACAGGGTTCATTATCCCCCAAATAAACAAGCCCAAAATCCCCTTGGACATAATCAATGAAATAACCTCTATGAGGTGTAGCATGAAAAGAAGCACCAGAATCTAAAACCCATGAATCATCAACACTCTCTAAAGACAGAAGCAAAGCATCCTCTTCAGATTTGTTACTTACCACATTTGCCTCTTTGTCTCCATCTGATTTATCTCCTTCATTTTTCTTTCGAGTCCAACAATCTTTCTTTTTGTGCCCTGGTTTCCCACAGTACCAGCAATCATTTGGTCCTCTCGATTGAGACCTCCTCCCCTTTGACTTTCCTCTTGATTTCCCACGATTTTCAGAGTTACTTCCTCTTTCAGTCGTTCTGCCCCTGCTTTGTGCATTTAAAGCACTTCTTGATGTAGATCTACCTGAGGATTTTCTACGAGTTTCCTCACTTAAAATAACACCGATCACATCATCATATTTTAGGGTACTAGATCCAGGAACATAATTACTCACCGCCATTACCAAGCCATTCCAGCTTTCAGGCAAAGAACACAAAATCAAGAGAGCCCTAATTTCTTCATCAAAATTGATACCCACAGAAGATAATTGACTAGTAATAGTATTAAACTCATTTAAATGATCTGCAACAGATCCACCTTCTGCCATTTTCATATTAAATAAACGCTTCATGAGAAATACCTTATTTGAAGCGGAGGGCTTTTCATACAGTGTCACTAGGGTTTTCATCAAATCTTCTGTCGTCTTTGCTTTTGTAATATTAAATGCCACCGATGGTGCCAAGCATAACCGAATGCTTCCGAGTGCCTTTTTGTCCAAAAGATCCCATTCAGCCTCTGACATAGTTCCCTGATTCTTTGCTTTTCCTTCCAACGGCTTCCATAAATCCTTCTGATATAAATAGTCTTCCATTTGCATCTTCCATAACTAGAAGTTCTGCCCATTAAACCTGTCAACCCTCAACTTACCCTCATCTACCATCGCTCCCACTCAACTGTGAGACTCCCACTTAACCGTGAGACTTTCCTGCAGAGGATAACTGAAAGACAACCTTGCTCTGATACCACTTGTTAGGATAAACCACGGACAGAAAAAAAAAAAAAAAAAAAACTACATGCAAATATAACCAATAACAGAAAATAATAGAACACACAGAAATGAACACAAGGCACCAAGATTTAACATGGTTCACCCAATCCCTGGGCTACGTCCACCAAACAGCAAGTCCGATCTTATTACAATCCAGTGATTACAACCTGATTACAATCCGTAATCCCTTACAGCTCAATACCGCCGCAAGAACCAATTTCGTATCACCACATCTGAAAAATACCCAACCCTAAGCCTTTTTTATACAAGTATTAAACCGCTTTAGGGTTATAACATGTCGGCCATATGTACAGTACTTTCCTGATCAGTCACCACAATCTAACAAATTGCTTTATGCAGCAACCAAATTATTTTCCTTCTGTGGAACCATAGAACAGAGGTGTAGTAGTTTGACTTGTTCTACTGCAATTAAACGTTGGAAATTAGGTTGATTACTTGATATTAAACTTGGCAATGATTCCTTGTCAAAAATTAAAAGGAGATTGATGAGAGAGTGATTATAGGCCTCTCTTGTAAATTGCTTCAGTTTATTTGATTGCTTTACTGTGGAATGTAGAGGATATCAATTATAGTAAAGTATAATTCTAGAATATTTTATAACATTTGCAATAATTCTTAGTATTGGAAACCTTCAATGTGTGTAGAAGGCGAATGTGATTGTTTTTAAATTGCATTATCTCAATACAAAATTTGGCATGCCTTACATCAAACTACTAAGCATCAGTGCTTCCAGTCTGTTGAGATTACTGCATATTTATGTTTGAAATAACTGTTCAATTCTGGAGTTAATGTTCTATGTCGTTAATTATGCATTTTTGATATATTCAAATGGAACTATTTCTGTATTTTGAATGCCATTATGATTAAAAGGGATGCCAATATGTTGTTAGTGCTTGAGAACAACATATCTTCTCGTAGTGTAATTTTTGAAGCTAATTCTTCTCTTCCTGGATGAGTGCATTACCTTTAGGTCCCGTTTGGTTGCGAGAATAGGAGCAGAATAGGAAAAGTTATATACTAGAATTCGCCAATTTAATGTTTGTGTGTGAAAAATAAAAGTGGAATAAGAATCCTCCTCTCCTCATTTTACCCTAAAATGGGCATAGCAGAGTTCCTTAAAAAAGTTGGAATAAGAATAGTCTATTCTTATTCCACTTTTTATAAAGCAAATATTATGTCTGTCGGGTTTGTGAGTTTACTCCCATTTCATTTTGCCGCTCGATTGTTCCATCTTCATTCTGCCGCTCGATGCTATTCGCACATTTGAGAGCCATCGATGCAAGATTTTCCCTTCTGAGCACAGCAAGCATTTGAGAGCACCAGCCTTGTATGCCCTTGATAGCAGGTATGAAGCGAAGCCCTTTCAGTTTCTTGGATTTTATATTTTTTTGCATCTAACGGATTTGGGTTTTGTATTTTTTGGCAGGGCTTTTCTTGTGTCGCCAAATCACCAAACACACTACATATTTTGGCGAGCGAAGGGAGGGTTTCCAAACACTAGGTAATTTTTTACCTTCGGTATGCTTATGGTTGTAATGAAATAGGCCCTATTATGGATTCCTTTGGCAAAACACATCCTTCTATGGCATCTTCTATGCATTCTGGCTTCAGATTTGTTTTGTCATGATAAAGTAGGCTATGGAGCTACCAGTTTCTTTAGGGCACCAGATGACTGTTCATTCTCTTTGTTTGTGAGTGCTTATCTTGACTTACTAGGCTATTCAATAAGACTAACCCTCAAGGCCTTCATACTGTTCTACATTTCAGATCTTACATAAGAATCTTTACCATGTTATAATATTATAAGTTTGGATTCATAAATTGCAGAATCAAAATGGCGGTAATGTTAAAACCTTTTGTTGCCATTTGAAAGATGCTCCTTTTGGTTTCCATTTTAAAGAGTTATACATGTTTGATTTCTAGGTTGTACAGATGTAAGAAAAACATGTGGGGGTTAATCTAGAGATTTTAAGTTTGTTTTGCATTGCTATAAACATAATCTTTAGATTGTATGATGGATTTACTGTTTGTATAAGAAGTAAGAAAACATGAGGGGATTAATCTTAGAAAATACCATGCACTGCTATGGAAGCAGTCTTAGATCTCTGCTAGGCTAGTAGGTCAGATTTAGGGATATTTATCTTAGAAATACCTTTCACTGCTATGGAAGCAGTCTTAGATCTGCTAGGCTAGTAAGTCAATTTTAGGGGTATTTACCATTTGGTGACAAATAATTTAGATATCCTTATGTATGGGGATGGCTAAGCCATGCAATTTTATGTGTTCATTTTTTTGTATTGAAGTGTTTTGCCACTTCCATGCATACAATTACTTGTCTTATTCTATGAATAACATTTTCTCAAGGACTTTTATACAACTGTATATGAGTCTTGGAGGTGATCTATGTAATAGTTTAATTGAAGTCCACTCAAGTTCCTATTTTGATTGCAGTTTGTGAAAATCTAGAAAATATAGGTGGAGTTTTAAAGTCAATATGGACGTAAAGAAGGTTTTGTGAACAAAAGTTGTCAAACCATGTGACATTTTCTTATCTACCAAGTTGCCTTTGTTCACTGATAACACATTTGGATTGCTTAATTTGTTTTAAGGTGGGTGGAACTCATCTCTACAAATCAGAATATCCAACTTTGAAGTATATATTGCCTTAATGATTTACATCTTTAATTTCCATTGAATCTGCTAGGACATAATTGACATCTAATTGTTTAGTGTGTGGATGATTTTCGTTTGGGTCAAAGAATTTCCTTGACCATGTTTTCTCTCAAATCGACAAACATTATTAAATGGAAAACTCGGTATTGCCCCATTGATTTAACAAACAACAACTAGACCTAGCAATGTGTTGTGAATCAAAATGATGTAAAACATGGGTTTTTTAGAAAGCCTATAGGTTTGTCCTTATAAATGCTTGGTTTCTCATTTTTTGTCTTTTGTTGATTTTTGTAACTTGAGTGTAGGGAGAACATTCCAACCCTAATTGGGCAAAGACAACATAACAGTAAATATGTTATAAAAAAACTAGAGTGCAATGACATTCATATAGTATTGCCAATTTCTTATAGAAAAACTAAGTACATTATTTGTCTATTCATAATTTTAGGCTGTGGCTAATGTAATGCTAATATGATGGTTAGACTACTATGACCAAGATGAAAAATTTAGGATTATGGATATATATCATGGAACACTAGTTTTCCACCTAAGAATGAAACATGGGCTCAATGGTTATGTCATTGAGCTAGGTGTCGTACCTACAAAATACATTCCTATTTGTGGTGATGAAACAAAGAGTGATTTGAAAGGTCGATTAAAAGTTATTTTTACATTCCTATTCCATCTTCTCAAGATACCTAGGAATGTCATTCTTGGTTCTGTAGAGTCACTTGTGGGGAAGAAATGTCTTATCAACCTTCCAAATTGAATTCATCTATATTGCCTGGGTTTAGATTGCAAGTAGATTCTCTATGGTGCAAGAAACAATTTGAGCACCAACATTGGACACCTCGAATAGGCAAGAGGCTGCATAAGGGAAAGGAAAGGGAAAAGAATCTAGATGATCTGATGTTTTGAACATTTTTTATATTGTTTTTATAGGCAAGAAGCTGCACAAGGGAAAGGGAAGTGAAAAGAATCTAGATGCTTTGATGTTTTGATCATATTTTGTTTTGTTTTGTTTTTTTTTTTGTTTTTTCTGATTTTTTGGTAGTATGAGGTAGCTGATCTTGCTTGACCCATGTGAGTTGTTTTCTTCTATGTTGACTGGAATTTGTCTTCAATGGAATTTTTGTTTTGCTAGAATTTGTACTCCAACTCCTCATGAGTTAATTTGTACACTTGTCTAGAGAGAGAGAGAGAGAGCCATTTTGCATAAAATTGGTGCCAACTGATGGTTAGGTTTTTGAGCTTTTTAAAAAGAATATATATCAATATCGGAATTTGAATATGTGGACACAACATTTATGAAGATCCTAGGGATCACATCAGAGTGGAATGTTGTTTGTATGAGTCTCAATTAATATTAAAGATTTCCACAAGCTTCATGGATTGTTAACATCAAACAGGGGTAAAGGCCTAAAAGCTTTGTCAGGCATGAGAGGCCTTATTGTCAAGGTCAGTTATTGACTCCTGAACCTCATCTTTGTTGGGACTAATGTTCTCTCCCCCATAATCACTTTTCTAATCCATAATCACTTTTCAATCTCTGATTAGAATTAATTATTGATTTACATTGAAGCAAGGCCATGGCTGGTCGGTTACTCCAAGATCTTCAACCTTTCCAGAAAAGCATACAATAAAAAACATTTTTTAAGTCACCATACCTTTTACATTGTCCATGAAACTGTTAAATAGAGAAATCACAATAGCAAAAGTAATAGAAGTAGATCACCAACAAAAGTAACAAAGATGATCATAGATAGAACTGCATAAAAATCTGTTGGTTCTTCTAATTTATAAAATGTAATAGTAGTACATATTTATAATATAATGTGATTTAATAGACATTCAAGTTTCAACAACATTCCTATAAATCTTGATTTTGACAAAAAACTTGTGAAGTAATAGAAATGATGAACAACTCTACAATCTTTAATTGAATCCTACTCAAACTCTATGACACATGAACAATAAATGTAAACTCAGTTAGACTTATTCTTACAGTTTCCTGAATAGATACCTTGTTTTGGTTCCACCCAAGGTTTGCCTAACTTGTAGATTCAAATTTTTTTTTTCACAATAGTAAGATTCTTGGTATGATATTCAGTAATGAATGCATTAATAAGTCACCTGTTGAATACTGTGCCCATGATTGATGGGGTCATCGAGGAGTTTCAATGTTTCAATTCTACTCAAACTGGCAAACAGATCAACATTCCAAGGAATGATAAATAATTTTGATCAAAAGAATTCATTTTATAGGAAACATTTAATGGAAGAAACTCAAACAATTGAGTGAAAGCATTAACGGTTATATGGCATTTATGTATATAGCAGGGCTTAGACAATTTATTTTGTGGTCAATGTAAAGGCTATTTAGATAGAATGAGTTCATTTCATACATAACCAGTGCATGGATTAAAATATACAATGTTACTAGGCGGCTCCACTTTGAAGATCTAGTGTCCCTAAACTGTTGAGATTAGCAGTAGCAGTACTATGTACACTAGGAGATGAGCCTGTTACTGAGCTTCCCACTTGCTACACCTAATTTATACTTGTTTGGTTGGAACCAAGCAGCAAGGAGGCAAAGATTGTTATTTTCCCACTTCTACTCTCATAAAAAACACTCTTGTTGGTCACATTGAGACTAATAGATGATGGATTCAAAGTAGCAGTCATAGAGACCACATTGTCAACAATAGTTGATCCATTACTCAATCTAAAGGCAATCAAGGCTTGTGTGCCAATCATTTGAACCCCATTAGGTTTTATACCCCAACCTACCCAGCCCCCTGAAGTAGTAGGGGGAGCCTGGAAAGCTATGTCCAAAGAACCATTCTCTACAACAAAGGTATATGATAGAGTAGCTCCTAAAGCTTGTAATTTGTTGCAGTTTTTGTAACTTTTGGCCTCAGTTACATTGAATTGTAGTGGGCAAATTGAATTTGAAGTCTGTGTAGATACATCCCATCCAAACAAAAACACAACAACAAACAATATCATGAACATAGGGCGCCTCATTATTCAAACCATAACAATTTAGACAAAGTAAATGTGGTTGTGGCTTGACATATGAAAGCTTGAACTTGCGATCTTCAAATTATTAGGTGTTGCTACTAGCGTTTGGGTATCAAATGCAATTCTGATTTTAAGCCAGGAAGATCATTTTGATTGTCTTTTGTTTCCTGTTGTTACATGATATTGTTGAAGGTATATTTGTGATGCTTGTTGATGAGTTGATGATTTGATTTCTGTATTATAATAATGCTGATTGTATTCCTTTTTCTTCCTTATGTTTGATGCTTATAACATTATGTGGTTGATTATAGGATTACTGCATGTGTGCACATTGTTACCTAATGTGATTGCTTAAAAACAATGGACTTAGATTATAATGAATGATTGTACACATTAGCGAGACATACTATATTAGTCTACCTTTGTGATAATATGCATGTTTTATACCACAAATTTATATCTAGTCTACCTTTGTGATAATATGCATGTTTTATTGCATAGCCTATATATAGTATATACTATTGACATTTCATTACTGTCATTTGTTTCAGATTTCATATTAGCAAACTGATTTTTGTTTCAAATTTTGCTCTCCTCATCTTTGGTATTGATTTTTATCTAGGTCATCGATGGATCTTGCTAATGACCCAAGGATTCATGGTCTCATTGGTAGGAGGACTAGAATCATGCTTGCACTTGTAGCTGCTCTTGTTGCCCTTGCAATATCCATTGCAACATCTACACAAGAAGCAAGAAGAGAGAGGCGTAAGCATAGAAGAGATGAAATCCCATTTTATAAGAGTATTATTCATTCAAATGAGATTGATTTCCATGACCAGCTTCATATGACTAGAACAACCTTCTTTCATCTATCCACTATTCTTAGGTAGAAAGGGATCATTGAAGATTCTTGCAACATCACTTTAGAAGAAAAACTAGTGATGTTCCTCCACACACTCGAGCACAATTTGAGAAATTGTAAGATTGCTCATAATTTTGGTCACTCGAGAGAGACAATTAGTAGATACTTCCATAAGGTCTTGTGGGCTATTTTAGCGCTCCATGCTAACTATATGTTGCCCGCTGAGCCAAACACTCCTCCTCAAATTCTTGAGAAGGATCATTTTGATCCCTACTTCAAGGTATATCTCCTATTGCCATATATTTTGTATGTTGATTATTACTCATAATAATATGCTTTTTAATGCAAATTCATGATTTGTAGGATTGTATTGGAGCAATAGATGGGACCCATATACCGATTACTATTGATGTCGACAACCAAGCTAAATATTGTTATAAAAAAGGCAACCTATCACAGAATGTTATGGGTGCATGTTCTTTTGATTATAAGTTTCAATACATTCTTGCTGGTTGGGAAGGGTCTACAGAAGATAGTCATGTTCTTGCTTCTACTTTGTCCAGATCAGATCCACTAGTAGTTCCCCTCGATATGTGCAATCAACTTGTTAATGTTTAATTCCATTGATTTTATGGGAGACATGTCAAGGTTATATCAATATACTTTTCATACATTTGTGTAGGTAAATTTTATTTGGTTGATGCGAGATATCCAAATGTACCTAGATTTCTTGCTCCTTATCGATGTACACGCTACCATCTAAAGGAGTTTTGCAGAGAAAATCTGATTAACTCTCCACGAGAGCTATTTAATCACCAACACTCCTCACTTTAGAATACAATAGAGCATACATTTGGCATTCTGAAGCAACGTTTTCCTATCTTGAGGCATGCAACATTGTATCAAATAATGACACAGACTAAGATTGTCTTAGCATGTTGCATCTTTCACGACTTCATTACGATAGAGGACGACATTCCTTGTGAAGTTAAAACTAAAGAGGATGAGCATTCTGGGATAAATGTACCAATACTTGAGACATATGGAATGACTCAACGAGATAGAGATGATTGGAGAAACTTTCGAGATGAAATAGCTCGGAGGATGTGGGAAGACTATAGAGTGCAGGCTTAGTTGTAGTTGGAACATTACATTTTGTTGTAGAATATATATTGGCAGATATTTTTGATATATATATATATATATATATATATTGACACTTGTGTGTTATTTCAAATGAATGAATTATATGTGACATTTTCATCATCATTATAATGTGGCTAAGTATGTTGACTAGTGTGAGTTTGTAAGATATTTGTTTCTTTGATTTGTAATTCAATGCATACACTATTGTCTTGTGACTGGTGTCTTCAATGATATTGAGTTTTCATATTTGATGCAATCTATGTTGAATTTTTGGATACAAAATGTGGTTGTATGTCAAGCCCTCGAAGACACTTTCATACCCTTCAAATGACTCCTTCCTCACAAGAAGACCCAACAAAAGACCTAGTTGAGTTGTAGGCATTTGCATGCTCTCTCCTTCAAAGAAAATAAATAACTATAATCAACAATTAAAGTACTTGAATTATTTCCTATTGTTATATTCCTCAACGTATGCTAAACTGTAATTAGATTATTATAGTCTTAGTCATGAAAATATATTTAATGCAGCATTACGTGCAATTGATTGTTTCTTTTAACATTAAGAATAAGTCTACCTCTACAATGTATTTTCATAGTAGCATAGCTTTGGCTACTGAGAACATATTAGATTTCAGGTACTTGAAAGCTGCCAGAGTTTCTCTTCAGTACAGTATAATGAATTAGGGTTAGATTGGCATGGAGGAAATTTTTTTTTGAGGGAAACCCTTTTAGAATTCAAGTTTTGCCAGCAATCTAAGAAAAATAATTATAGTATTCATTTATATATCAGTGTCCATTTTTTTGGATGGACACTTATTGTGACATATAGCTATGAACTTCTGTGGTAGACCATAGATTTTAGAGCTGAATTTCATGTTTTAGCAATGTACAAATCCTTTTTTATTTCATACATTTTTAGCCTAAAAGAATTGAGCATTGATATTATGGGTATAGCAAACTGATCAGTGTTGTAGTGGGGAAAGTAACAAGTGGTTGTTGAATTTATGAGTAGTTGCAAGAATTTTGTGCTACAAGTAAGGTCATTAGTTTCATATTTAGATTCCTTGCTTCCAGTGCTACGCAAAGAACCTCGTTAAAATATTCCCTTCTTTTACACAATAATCTTCTTATCACTAAATATTAAAATCTGCCAACGGGGTTCATATGGAAACAGTAACGAGAAGTATCCAATGGCTTTCTTTGCATGTTATGAAACATAAAATTGATGGGACACCATATCATATGTCAAAAGTGATGAATTTTCCAACAACTTAGAGTTAAGGCAATTTTAGCAGCACTTTGTCTTTCTAAATATATTAGATTAATGAAGGCATACAACTTTTATAGCTTTGATATTGATTGTGCTCTACTATTTACTTTATATTAGGTTTCAAGCTTTCAAGAATTGGAAGTTTGGCCCCTAATTTTATTCCCTTTTTGTGATGATGTCTCTAGAAACTTAATTTTTAGGTGCCAAGACTATAATTTGTAGTACATAAACCTGCATAATCTATGCATTGTTATCCTTTTCATCGTGTGTGCATCTATAAGTATGTAGATAAATTTTTATTTATAGATACATATAATACAAAGAATCCATAAACTAGTATAAACAACTTAGCTACATAGGTCAACTAACTGAGAAAAGTGTATGTAGTTCTTAATTGATAATAGAGAAAGTAGAGGTTATAGATTAGTTTGGGATTGGGGTGCAACATGTTGTTTTCTTTCCCTTTCATTGTTAACATTCCTGTTTCATTTTAGGAAATTGAACTTTCTCATTTAATTATTAATCTTCATCTTGACATTAAACAAATAGAGGTACAAAAACACTCTTGTTAAAAGGGTTGCATCCTTGTGAATAAGTGCTGCAAGAGCATCATTGATTCTTTCCAAATTATCAAGGGTTGTAACTTGGGCGATATTGATTTGGAGCATGTCCATTGCATTTTGAACCTGACCTTTTAGCATACAAAATGCTTCAACTCACACTATAACACTGCTCTGGTCAACTATGTCGGGAAGTTGAGCTATTTGTGCTATTGATGTTGTTCTATATACTAACAAGTTAATGAATTTAAGGGTGCTAATGTTTGTGCTGCTGATGTTGTTTTATGTTCTTAAAACTTGATTCCTTGAGCTTCTCTAACTCTGTAAGATGCGTATTGTTGTTGAGGGGTTAAGCTTAATTTTAACATGCATTTGAATTGAAGACTAGAGCTTGTAGGTTATGAGTTTTCCTTGCTGAATATTGATTTTGTTAAACTTACCTATAGGTTATCCATCTTTCCAAAATTCTGTCAAACCAAATATAGATACATTCAATGCTAGCACAATGCACTTCACATTACATCTTTAATGCATTGTAGAGAAAACACAAGACACAATCTCTGAATCATTTCGCATTAAAGTTCAAAAAGAGTACTTTATGATATTTAGTTTTCATATTTGATGCAATCTATGTTAAATTTTTTGGATACATAATGTGGCTGTATGCATATTGATTGATGCGGGTTTGTATTATGCTTATTTATTTGACCATCTTCATTTTTGCATACACATTATTAAGGTCTAATATTATATGGTCGAGTATTTTTACCCATTTTTGTTATGTTCCTTAGCATGGCTCAAGAAACACAAGTCAGCAATGCACCTTTTACAAATAGGGTGCTATGGACTAGGGACATGGAGCAAAAATCTCTTGAGTTGCTTCAAGAGAAAGTATAGCTAGGTCAAAAAGGTGAAGGTGGTTTCAAAAAGGAAGCTTGGACTACCATTGAAAGGCGGTTCAATGATGAGCTGAAGCAAAATCTGACCAAGGATAATTTGAAGAATAAATTGAAAACATGGAAAGCGGAATTTAGAGTAATGAAAGATTTAAGAAATACAAGTGACTTTGCATGGAATGAAGGTACACAGTTTGTGGATGCTGAAGACAGTGTTTGGAATGAGTTTTTGAAGGTAAAATGGTATTTAATATTCATTTTGTTTACATATAACTTTATATTTGTAAATTTAGTATTGAAAGACAACTAACCATTTCAATTATTTTTTAATTTGCAGAGGAAAGAATTCAAAAACACAAAAGTGTATAAAAGGCAGCCATTCCAATACTATAATGAGTTAGCCTTCATTGTGGGAAATGACATGGCAGAAGGTAATGCAACTACCATGGCTTGGGAGACAGAGGAAGGGAACATTATGGATGAGGCCATCACTCTTGATGATGTTGGGGATTTTAGTATACCAGTTGATGTTGATAGTCATTTGGATGAAGACTTTGCTCAATCCAACCAATCAAGTGCAAGTGGTAGTCAAAGAATATCACCATCTTCATCAAGGAAGGGAAAGAGAAAGAAGGCGAGCATGGTTGGTTTGATGGATACCATTTGTGAAGCCATGAATAGGATCCACAAGGGCATGTTAAAGCCTTACATTGTCAAAGTGGATAAAGAGGATTCTGAATCTATTGGAGAGATAATATATGATGCCCTCAAAGGCATTCATTGGATTAGTGAAGATTCAATGATAAAGGCATATGATGATTTTTTGGTTGAAACCAAAAGAGCAAAAGGCTTCTTGAGAATGACCGAGGGGGAGAGAGTCAAATACATACAACTTAAGTATGGAGGACTCTAGAGTTTTGTTTAAAACTATTTCAAATTATAGTGACCTTTATATTTGACTACTTTATAGCATGCCTTATGTACGCCTTATGATATTATCAGCTGCAAAACATATTTTTATCAGTTGAAAACATATTTTTATCAGCTTTTTTATGACTTTATGACATGCATATATGGAAAATTATTCATTTCCTTTACTTGTTTAAATATTTAAAGATGCTTGTACCTGCTCTTCTTATATATTAACCCACAAGGTGGACTTAGTCATTTGCATTAATCATAGAACTATTTGCAGATTTGATAGTTATTGGTACCAAATTCTTTACACATTAGTCCCCAACTTCTATTGAGCTGCTTGGATAGGCATTTGGTCAAATAGTTTGCATGGTGTCTAGGCTGCTTCAATTATTTTGTTGGGTAAAATGCAGAATACTATGATATTCACTTGTGTTGTTTGACTACTATCAGCATTACTAACTCTTGTGTTGTTTGACTGTAATATTCACTTGTGTTGTTTGACTCCTATCAATATTACTAACTCTTCTTCTATTTAGTAATATCTACATCAACATTACTAACTCTTGTGCTATTTGGCTCCTATGGATAATGTCTTAATTTGGACAATGTCATTTTATTTGGGTGTGCATAATGTTTATCTCTTCTTTCTAGTCATGTTTTTTTCTCATTTTCAGAAACCTATTGTTTGATTCTTCACTCCCATAAATAATGCAGCAGTAGGAGATGTTATACTTACCATTTTCAGGATTTCATATTGCTTGATATAATGATCCAATTGAATTTAAAACTGAAATAGATGCAATGATGTATTTTGTTGTGAATGACTCCTCGGCTATATAAATTGATATTTAAATAGGCTTTTAATAATGATTATAAAGATTTTGTATAGTGATTTAAAAGGCTTTTATTATAGTATGTGTATTTTCATATAACTAATGTATTTTTTTTATGTTGCAAGGTTGATGGCTTTAATCAATGTGCCAACATGTCGATATGGTGCTAGCCCTTGTTTGTTGAAAATCTCCAACACACAAAAAATCTTGGGTGTAAATTTTGGTCTTGCCCGCGTAAGAAAAAAGTCATTATTAATTTTCTTAGAAATCAGCATAATGAATAAATAATTGTTATACTAGGAACTAATGAAGATTTGCTATTGTAGGGACATAATGGATGTGGATTCTTTGAATGGGCTACTGATGCACAAACAAGTACAATGCATGATTATGGAGTAGAGTGCAAGTGTTGCAATAGTCAGAAGGTTGGAGTAGAGTGCAAGTGTTGCAATAGTTAGAAGGCTGAAATTTACTTTTTATGAGGTCTTGTTTGTCTTTTAATTGCATTTATTTGTTGGGAACATATGCAAAAAAATGCATAGCTATAATTTGTATAAGGATTTTTATCAATGACAAAATGTCTAATATTAGACTTGATATTTATTATAAACTTTTGTTGGTTGTTCCCTATCTTTGTTTGGTGAATCACACTGTTGTATTTGGGCTTTATATTGTAATACTTTTAGATTTGATGTACAAAGTTTCAGGACCTTTCAAAACCTATTTTTACCTAATCAAAATTTTTGTTAAAATTATCTTTACAAATAAATCTTATCTTTAGCCTTCTAAATAAAACTCGGTCCAAATATTGTATATTTTACTTTTTAAATATATTTAAAACAAAAATGTTTGTGTTCGTCGAAAATGAGAGACAGGTGGCATCTCCCTTGATAAGGACGGGAATAGTCTTTGGACTTTCCTTCACACATGGTTTAAGGCTATCAATCATTGACAGTTCTTACCCAAAAATAAAATAATTTTAGTTTTGATATTATATTCAAATTTATAGTTATATTTAACATAATTTTTTATATTCTTTATGCATACAATAGTATTTATAATCAAATTCTTCAAATGTAATTAAAATTTTAAAAAATGTTGTCAAATATTTATAATTAAAAATTGTAACTTTTGACTTCTTTAACAATAAACATATATATTGAAAAATCATGCTTATAATGGAAACAATTTGAGACAATATTGAATATAATTTTAAAATAACTAGATTTAAATCCAATGAAAAGATCCAAAAACGTGGGTATGACAAAGTGAATTGATTAAACTTGGTTGCTTTTAGTGTGGGCTAAGCAAGTAAATATATTTGTGGATAAGACAGGTATAAATATTTAAACTTTTTAAACTTTGAAACACGTTTAACTTGGTATTAAATGAAATATGTGATATACCTTTCTTACTGATAAAGTCAATTTATAATGAAGAGGGTAGTAAATTAATTTGACTTATAAAAATTTAACAAAAAAATATTTTTTATAAATTCATATTAAGATTAAAAAAAAAAGAACTTATTCTAATTCCTATTTTTATTGATGCAAGCAAACACGGAATAGTCATCTACCAATTTCTCTTCCGGGACAACCAAACACCTCCAAATGATATTCCAGAACTTATTTTTAGAATGCGTAAATTCTGGAAAAGAGCTTATTCCAGCATAGTTGAATTTTGCATTGACCAATTCTAGCAACCAAATGGGGCCTTATTGATTGCAGATCTATTATCATACATATGATCTAACAAGCATAATAAAAAGTTATTCATTTTAAGTTATCACTAAACATGGTTTCTCCTTTTTCTTTAAATGAGTGCATTTAGTCTACCTTATGGTTGGGTGTAATGTGGCAATTTGGGAGGGATAGAAATGGATATAGTATGTTTTGTTTCTTTCTATTCATGTTGGTGTAAATAGATATTTACTATTCATAGTTTACTTAGGTTAGTGCATAATTTTATTATTTTGCATTATTTTATTATTTATTTTTATGAGACACTCAGGAGTTTTTGTACCTTTTTGAGTTGTCATGTTGACAACATAGAGGTACACAACTCTATTTTAGCACATGGTGTCTACAACATTGGAGTTTGCATCATTCACTGAGTTGTCATGTAGACAACACAGTTATTCACACTCCTAATTTAGCACAGGGTGTCTACAACCCTGATTTGTGTGCTACACCATTGTAGGCTTATCCTCTCATCATTGCACTTGCTTCTGTGTTAATGGAGGATAACCCATATCTGATGGATATGTGCCTGGTTTTATGACTTATCATGATGCTAATTCCTAGGCATTCTAGATGCATCTCAGAGGCCTTTATATACAGGCACTCCTAGTATACTTGTACATGGTATTGAATATCATACTCCTAGTATATTTGTACATGGTATTGAATATCATACTCCTAGTATACTTGTACATGGTATTGAATATCAGAGGCCTTTATATACAGGCACTCCTAGTATACTTGTACATGGTATTGAATATCATACAGTTATTCTGATCATACTCTGGTCTATTTTGTGCTTATGTTTGAGTTCCTTGGTCTTGGGTGAATTCTACCCTATGGCAAATTCTCACAATCCGTTAGTTGTGATTAGAATGAATATAATATGTTTTACTTTTTTTGTCAGTTAAATCTAGCTCTTAAAGTGCTTTGGTCAAAGCTATTTATTTTACTGCATATATGTAGATATGTTGTTATTTTATTTCACTGCCACATTCCGTAATTGGGCTACTTAGACATATGTGGAAAGTTGTATGTTTCACCTCTGCACTAGATCCATCAAATCCTCTTGTTCTAAGTTGCTAGATATTTGAGAGGTGCCAAATATTTTTCCATGGTGTATTTACTTATTTTGAGTGTGGTTTAGTTATTTAGGGTATGTAATTTGGAGCTGTGAAATGCAAGATCTTTGTCATTCTATATTTAAATACCTATGCAATTAAGATTGAAACACACCTAGGACAACAAAAAATGATCAAACTATTTCATAACACAAACAAGATAGCGAAAAATGATGAAAATATTTTATAACAGAAAAAATTACAAATCAAATGCAAAATGCGATTGTACACTTGCTAGTCAAACTTATAAATTTCTATTTACAATGATTTATTTATGGATTTGATTGTGTTAATATTTTTACCATCAACGTTTTGTATCACACTACGTGATCTATCATCAAGATGAAAGAGAGCAAGAGATGCAAAACAAAGTCATACTTAGAAAATTTCTCATTTTTTATTTAGAAAATGTAGTCATAATTAAAAAGTCATCTATAAAAAATGTAGAATTCACAATTTTGTATAGAACATAGAAATAACATTTTTGTATCAATAGCCAATTTGAAATAAGCACTTTGCATCATGACCCCCACAAGTAACCTAGAAATGGGATAAACATTATCTAAGGTCAAGGAGTAAAGATCGATATGAGTTTCACATAGAAGAAGCCTCAAGAAAAAGAAATAAATCCTAATAAACCAAAAATTAGAAAGAAAATACCCAAGAAATTTTAGAATCTGACCAACATCTACCACAATTTCTAGAAATTACAAAATTGATTTTGTGACAAGAAAATTTTCTTGATATCTTAAGTTCCCCCCTAATTTCTAGACATCCCTATAAGAAGGAAATGATACAAAATCGCCCAAAATAACTTCTAGTCTAGTAGACATAGTTTCTAGGATTCACAACTAGTAGCCAATAGATATTGCTACTCCTCACAAGTTATCAAGTACACATGAGCTCCTTCAAACAAAATAGTTAGACACAAACCTTTGGAAATTTTAAGTGCTCATTAATCTAGTTTATTTTTCAAGAAAATGTCATTCAACCAAATCTACATGCACTAGATTGTTCATTAAAAAGATGAGGGCTAAAACATAATTGATAACCAAAAGGAAAATTGGCTACTTTAAAGAAACCAAAGAGAAAAGCACAAAGGAAAAAATTTCATCGACCTCCTAAAACAATGTATGACAATCAGCAAGCACCTCTAATGTACACAACACAACACAACATATCATATAGAGGCTTCACTAAATTTTATAAGTATATTAAACTATTGAAACCATATTTAATTTGATAAAACTGATGGGTATAATATATTTTCTAATATAAGAAATTATTAAAAAAATATTCTATAACTTTTAAACTAATGTACAATATGTTAAATACAAAAAAAACTCCTTAGGAAGAAGATAGTGTCTCCACTTCTTCAATGCCTGAACTATAGCATAAAATTCCTGATCATAAATATAATACTTTCTGTTGGCTTCATTTAATTTCTCACTGAAATAAACAATAGGTCTACCTTCTTGGCTCAAAACAACTCCTATTACAATACCACTAGTATCACAGTCTACTTGAAACACCTTATCAAAATATGGAAGTGCTAAAATAGGCTGCTCTATAACTTTCTATTTCAATAGATTAGAACTCTTATATGCTCCTACAATACACTTAAACTCTTTCCTATCTCCTCTCATTGTTTCAATCAAAGGGCCACAAATACCACTAAAACCTCTGATAACTTTTTTGTTAAAATTAGCTAGTTCATGAAAAGATCTTACCTCTGTTGCACTCCTTGGAGTAGGCCATTTGAGAAAATACTTCACTTTCTCAAGGTCCATTTTCAAACCCTTTGCTGATACAAAAAATCATAAGTACACCAACTCCTTCACAACACTATACTTCTTCAAATTTATCAGCAACTTTTCCTTCCTCAACTTGTCAAACACCTTACTAATGTGCATCAAATGCTCATCCAATGTCTTATCAAAGATCAAAATATTATCTAGGTAAACAATGAAAAAGTTACCTAGATGCTCATTTAGTACCTCATTCATGAGCCTCATGAAAGTGCTCGATACATTGGTTAGCTCAAAAGACATGACTAACCACTTGTACAATCGTCCCCTTATCTTGAAAGAAATCTTCCACTTAGATCCATCTTTGATGCAAATTTGATGGTACCCAATCTTTAGATATATCTTCGTGAAATACACAATTCCACTCAAACAATCCATAATATCATCCATATGTGGTAATGAAAATCTGTACTTGATTGTGATCTTGTTCATAGATCAAGTATATGTACACATCCTCTATTCTCCATTCTTCTTAGGTGCTAATATTGCTAGTACAACACATGGACTCAAACTCTCTTGATTCAAGCACTCCTATAAAAACTCACGCACTTGTGTGCTTAACTCCTCACTTTATGCTAATGTCATTCCATGTGCTTCCTTATTTAGAAAATTGGCTCTTGAAATCAAGTCCATTTGGTGACTGATCTTCTGCACTAGGGGTAATCTATCGAGTACATTATTTAACACAATATCCCAACAAATTTGCAACTTCTTTAGATACCTCCTTGACTTCTTCTTTACCATCTTTTGGGATTACAAAAAAACACATATGCTCATGCCTTATACCCCTGAGAAACTCCTTTCTATCAATAAAACATATCCTGCTAGCACTACATGCCTTCTCTTCTTTCTCCTTCGATGGCTTCAACTTATGTTTCACTCCATCCTTTGTCAGAGTATACATATTTGCATGCCAATTATCCACACCATGTCTATCAATCTACCACAACCTACCTAGTGACATATGGCATATGTCCATAGGTATGATATCACACAACACCTCATAGTGGTAGTGTCCAATCTTGAACTTCACTAAGCATTACTCATTGACCATGACCTTGTGGTCATCCTACACCCAAGCAATACAGTATGGGTGCTAGTGTTTCTACCTCTTGAGATTTAACTTTATGACCATCTTTTATGATACCATATTTTCAGTGCTTCCACCATCAATGATCACATCATGATATTTATCTTCACATTCACACCTTGTGTGAAACAAACTACTCCTCTGATCAGGTTCATTCTCACCAGTCAACAACACTCTTCTATTGATTAGGACTTCTCCTCTTTCGACATCTTCAAAATGTGATGATTTTTCATCTTCATCAACATGTGTTATTCTAACCTAGCCATCAGTTCTTCTATCAGTCCTTCCTTGGTCCTAGGAACACTCAAATGCTCTATGCCCTTCTTCTCTGTAGTAAAAACATTTTGCACTGAAGCATCCTCTTCCAACACCTTTCCCTCTTTCTCCTCCTCTCTGATTTCTATTGTTCTTATCAAGGAAATGATTGGAATTGTTTCCCCTTTGGTTCTAGTTGTTATTGCTAGCCTCATCCCTATTCTTCTGATCATCATTTTGGCCTCCATAAGACCATCTACCAAATCTTCCAATGCAACCTCTTCCTCTATTTTTGTTATCAAACTTCTTATTGAACTTTTCCTCAACTCATGGGGAAAATTGGTATACCTTTTCAATACTATTCATTCAAACCAAACTCAATTCCTCATGAATGCTTGGCCTTAACCCATTAAGATAATAGATAAATCTCTACTGATCAACTTCTGCACAACCAATTCTAATGAGAATTCTATAGAACTCTTTGGTCTACTCCTAAATTGATCTTCCCACTTACTTCAACCCTTTCAATTTCTTTAGTAGATCAGTTTCATAATCTACAGGAATAAATTGTCGCTTCAATTTGAGTATCATATGGTCCCATCAAGTGATTTTTTTCCTTCCCTTTTCTATTTTGCTCCAACTAAATCTCTTGCCACCAGATCTTCAAATGAACCTTCAACTTGGTCTTTACAAATTTGACCCTATCTAGATCTTCAATATCTTCATACTCAAAGTATTCTTCCAATTCATTGATCCAATCAATCAATTCCTCTGGGTTAAGATTTCTCAAAAATGTTAGAACCTCAAAGTTAGGTCTTTTTCTAATCTTGGAAATGACCCTAAAAAGTCTTTCTTCTTCTAGGTTCAAAATAACCTGTTCTTCAACATTTTCTTCTTCTTCTTCTTCATTCTCACTTTCATCTCTTATGACAAGATTTATTCCTCTGTGCATTTGTTTGTCTAATGCTTGCATCAGTCTCTAGAGGGCTCTAAAAACCTCAGGTGTAACACTTATGACTCTTCCACTACACTCTCTTCGTGGAGGCATTTTTTGCACTTTTGCTGAAAATGTAGTACAAAATGTCTCACGATCGGCGATCTATCCACACACTCAGCCCAAACCACGGTCTTGGTGCAAACTACATCCCAATCAATGATCTATTTATACACTCAGGAATTGGGTTCTATATATGTGAAAAACCTACTGTCAGGAGCACGCTTAGACAAGGCCAGGTTAGTTTTAAATGTTCATATAAGAAAGATTAAAGCAATAAAACAATTAAACCACTTGTATTTTACTAAGCTAAACAACTAAAAAATAGAGTTCCCATGCAACCTCAGAGTAGCTCAACAAGGGCACCCAATGTGAACCTTATTGGTGTGCTCCAGTTGGAGGGATGTGTATGTGCTCTCTCAAACACAACGATTTGAATCCCAAAGTGATTGAAATGAAATGCAAGATGAGATATGAATCTAACTAAGATGAGTGAGGGATGCTTCAAGAGGGGGCTATGGAAGAAGCCATTCTCAAAACATCTTAAGAAATGGAGGCGAGTGCAAGAAAGTAAACTAGATTATTAATGCAAGAAATTAAATCTAACAACTACCAAAGAGTTAGTAACAATGCATGAAATCACTAAAAGCTCTAGAACTATACTAGCATGATAAAAATACAAATGAGGGAGATGAGAATTTCTTGAGACAAGGGCTCTATTTATAGGATTAAGAGAGGCCTTTGGGAGGTGGTATCTATGTGGCATCCACATAGGTGCCACAAGGGAGACACATAGGCTAATGAGACAAGCCATGCAAATGTCAACATAAGCCTTTTTGGTAGAAAGGATGGCTCAAGGTTTGCTCACACATGTGTGAGAAACCTTGGAGAAAGAAAAGGGGGAGAAGGGTGTAAGAGTGTAAGACTTTTTGAATAAAATAGTAAAATGAAAGCTTTCTTGGGTCTTGAGTTGCTCACACATGTGTGAGAAAATACTTAGGGACTAAGATGTGTTTAGGATTAATTAAGTGAGATTAATCACAAAATTGTGACACAAGATATACACTAGGAAACTCTCACTGAGGGAAAGAAACCTAGCCTCCAAAAAGGATCCATCACCATGTATTAATCAACAAAAACACTATTGCAATACAACCATGGAAGCCTTCAAAGCCATAGCCATAACCAAGCAATCTATGAGAACAAGCATGAATCCACACATCCCATGTCATGCTTCCAACCTTCACAAATGCTCCCTTGGCTAACTTGTCAAGACTTGTCTTGCTTGACTCATGCCTTTTTTTCCCTTCTTCTTCTCACTCTACAAAAACTACCCTTGTGGCTGCTTATATAGTAGCAAGTCTCACAAAACCACCAAGTGGTATTACATAAATCATGTGCTACCTAACCTATTGATCCCACATTTAATATTGGAAATTTAATTCTTTTCCCCAATATTAAACAATTACATGAAATATTATCACAATGTTACAATACAACTCATCAAATATATCCCATGAAAATATTTCCATGTTGCACGCCCATCTAGGTGAAACATTACATAATAAAATAAAATAATACATTATAACAATATTATGCAATGTGTGCAAAATCCATTACATTAACACAAGAAACATAATTTTATCTCTTAGTCCATAGAAGAGGCAGAATATGCGGTAGCAATAATCAATTGTTCTAATATTGTTTGGTTCAAACAACTATTGATAGGTATGAAGATAGAGATCAAGGATCCAATAGTCATATACTGTGATAACACTAGTACAATCAATATATCAAAGAATCTAGTAATGCATACCAAAACAAAGCACATTTCCATAAAATATCATATCTTGAGAGAATTGGTGCAAGATAAAGAAGTCAGATTGGAATATGTAAATACTAAAGAACAAATTGTAAACATATTCGCCAAGCCATTACCTAAGGATGCATTTTTGTATCTAAGAGGTAAGCTAGGGTTCATTCGCCTACTTGAAACTCATTAAATGAAGATTAGTGATGCATCAACCAAAGCATGTTGAAGATCAATCAGTTGGTGCAATGTTGACAAGGGCATATTGCAAATGAATCAATACTTGAGGTAGATTAATATTCATTGAATACTCTCTTTGGTATGAGATGTCAAAGAGGGAGAAGTTTTTTTTCATATCTCATAGAAATTTTGTAAAGAGATGTCAAAGAGGGAGAATGAACTTGGTTTGATATTAAAGACAAAGTTTACTATCAGAAGATGTTGTAGCAGACAAAAGTTTTCTAACAGAGGGAGAAACTGAAGGCAGAAAGAGTTCACATTGATAGAGGGAGTTCTGATGGATGAGAATAAGAATGAAACTAAGGATAATTCCTTACTTTATTCTTGCTCTAAAAATTTCATTGCATTATGACATGTTGTGTTGCCATCAATGCCAAAGAGGGAGATTGTTGGAATAATTGATTAATTGTGTATGGTTTTTGATGTTACACAAAATGTCATATCATTATCAATTAGTGTATGCTGAGCTCACTTAGGTATTGAAGACAATTTTTTGTGTTTTTGGAGCATTCCAGAGTTTTCCTAGTTTAGAAGACAATGTCTACTGAGTTCACTCAAGAGATAAAGGAAAGTTTGTAGAAAATGAGTGTTAACTGAGCTCACTCGGTCAATGAAGAAAAAATTGGATGGAACCAATGTTAACCAAGCTCACTTGGTTGCCAAAGGATCTTTGCAAATATGCAGTGTTAACCGAGTTCACTTGGTTAACATAAGAAATTTTTTTATGAGTTAGTGTCTACCAAGTAGAGTCAGCTAACAAAGGATTTTCTTGTTTTGATATATTAAGTTCAATTGATTTGTTTGTTGGTTCTAGCCAACTAAGGAGATGAATATTAATTATTCTAAGTTATATTCTAGCTGACTTAACAATATGAAAGATATAAATATAAGGTCAAGTTGAGATTTAGAAGAGAGAATGCATGGAAGATAATTGAAGATTTAATGATGCTAAGAGGAAGCAAATTAGAAGGATAAAAATATATATCCTTGTGAAGCTTAAAAGATATACTCGATCAAGAAGGATCAAGTATGCAAACCAAAATTGAGATCTGTAATCAGCAATTCAGTTGCATCAGAAATTAGGTCATCTCATTGTAACTCTCTAACCATTGTTGTAGTGAGCTAAATCTCTTAGCAAAGTTGGCTTAACAACTATTTGTAAATCCTCTAACAAGGTGGCATTTCTATTGAATTGTCCAAAGACCTCTAACAAGGCCACTCCTAATAGGGTGATTAAATCCTCTAACAGGGTCACACCTAATAGTGTGTTTTGTAACTTTTAATATGGTTGATTCCTAACAGGGCTCACTTCAGAAGAGTGAAAATCAATAACTAGTTGCAATTGGTGGTTTTTCCCAAATTGGATTTCTACATTAATTCTTGGTGTCAAATGTGTTCATACTAATTCTCTTATGTGTTTGCACCTAAGTTAAAATAATAGTAATCTCAGATAAAATTTAAGATTTGAATGTTAAGTATTTGTTGAGCATTTTTAGTGTTTACCAAGTTACAACATTTTTCTGTGTGTTAGCTAAGCATTAGTAGAGTTTAGTTTTTAGAGTTTATTTTGTACTGGCATCTAAGGGATTTGGGATTTATTTTTGTAGCAACTAGTTCACCTCTCCCCTCTTAGTTACTCTTCTTATATTTCCAAAAGAAAACATAAAATTTCATTCATGGTTCTTGCTAAAACTCAACTTCAAAATCATATTTCCTTTTCATGTTTGTAGTGTTAGGAGGTTCCACATCTCATGCTCCTTGAAGATGCGAGTTCAATAAGTGATTAGCCATCATTTGGTAACTCTCTTCATAGTCGATGCTCGGATTATGAGATTGTTTGTTTAATAGATTTAGATTTATGTTTTAGAACTAGTTATTTTGAAGAATCTAAGGTCCACTTGCCTAGGTCTTGTAGAGCCTAAAGTGTAGAAGGATTTTATCCTTGTTAGTTGGTCCAACCCTTCCTAGATTTGAGCATTGGAGTTAGCTTGCTCCTTAGAATTTTTGTTGAAGAGTGTTGGTAATAAACCTACTATTTTGGAAACCTGTCAATATCAACCAATATGTGTGCAAAGTAGAGAGACACATGGAGGAAATGGTATCATCCATCTTTAATGAAGGATTTGAGAAATACAAATCCACAAAACCTGAAGAGCACCTACATGCAAGAACCCATCACAAAGAAGAGAAAACTCACAAGAATTAGAAGTTTCACCCTTTAGATTGATTTTTTGAGCATCTAATTTAGGAGTAGTCTTGGAGGAACTCTCGCTACCTATTGAATCTATTTTGGGCTTCAGTTTCTATTTTGACTTCCCTATAGATGTTTGATCAACCAACGCCCATGTCCTTGAACCTGTGATAATATCCAATTGTGTAAGCTTGAACTATTCTCTAGTTAATCGATCACAAAATACCTCAAAAGTGGGAATGGTAAATCTGAGACCCAAAGCATCCATAGTGGAATGGAAGGTAGAAGAGAAAATATGAGAGTTTCCTCGAATCTTTGTTGTTTGAACCTCATGAGAGAGTCATCAATAGAGGGAAAATCATCTGGTACAAGTGAAGTAAGCTTTGCCTCAATCTAAAGTACTCTAAACTCGTTGATGGTGCCAAACAAGTCCTTGAACTTGTCCCACATTACTGGAACACTCGTCAAGATGAAACTGAAAGATATCTTTAAAAATCAAAGAAATCAGACCCATGGCTTCCTCCATCTTATTCCTGTGCTGCAAAGTCTGATATTAACTTTGAAAAACTGGTTTCATAGTATCTAAACAAGACCAAAAACCCTTTAAACAAAAATGTCATTGCATAATAGACTTCTATGTGTGATAGCTATGTAGGTTTAGAAGTACTAGATAAGAAGAGGTCTCCGCTATTATTTTAGTAAATTGTTTTGAATTTTTTTGATATACTGATATTTTAGCAGAATATAATGAAAAAATACCCCTCACTATGCAATACACTAAACCCCAACTTACAGAAGGAATGTTTATACAAGAATAGAGAAAAATATTTAGTTGAGTATAAAAAATTCTTGGTAAAAAAATACTACTTAAATGACAAATAATTTGGAAAGTGCTCGAGAAGAGATTTTTGATGCTTCTTTCAAATTGGAAAATAGAGCTGAAAGAAGCAAGTTATGGCCCCTAGAAGATAGAAAGAATCATCTGACTTCGAGCAAAAAAAGGTACCAAACTAGAAAAAAATCTAAAAAATACCTTCACCATCATGTTTGTCTTGGAATCATCTTTTTGACGCTTTTTGGGATCCAAAAAATGCCTCCATATGCTCAAGTTAGAGCCAAAAAATTGACAGGGCCTTCGTATAGAAAGAAAATTGCAAAAGCCCCCCCAAAAATTGAATGAGGCAAAAGCAATAGCCCCTGGCCCCCGATGTGACCACAGGATGGGTGGTGGAGGCTAGGTGGGGCTTGGGTGGTATGCAACCAATGGGCTAGCAGTATTGAAGTGACATGCGAGCGGTGGCATGCAGGCAAAGAATGCAGATGGTGATGGCCGAAAGTCAAAGCATGAGAGCAAAGTGTTGGAGACCGCTTGCGATGACCATTGACAGTTAAAAATAAATGCAATTTTAAATTGGTTTTATTTTTATTTTATTTTTTGTGTCAGATTGCGTGCCAAGGGTTGTATGACCCTTATAGGCAAAAATAAGTTGCCTCAAATTTGCCTAGTGTCCAAAATTGACAATTTTTTTAATTTATAAAAATAGGGGTTTTGATGTCTTCTAAAGCCAATCGTGAGGTCTATTTGACCTCAAAGTGCTCTAAAAATTAGATAGCCCATATTTTCATAGAAAATACTCGAAAACAACCAAATCTATTTTGTCAAACTCTCGCTCCTCTTTTCCTCAAAATAAGAACAAGTTACAACAGGTTAGGCTCTGATACCATGAAGGATTTGAGCAATGCAAATCCACAAAACTTGAAGAACACCTACATGTAAAAACCTATCACATAGAAGAAAAGACAAAGAAGAGGCAAGGGTTTTGCTCTAAGAATATGGAAAATTATATTATCAGATTGAAAGAATGAATGAAATTTACAAATGATTAATCCTTATAGAAGTAGATCAAAAAACCTAAAAGGGAAACCCTAAGAGGTAAATGACATTTAATAAGTACTATTTAATTATTAAATGGAAATGCAAGTGCAGAAAGGGAAATCTTAAGAAGGGAGTAAAGGTAGTTTAATAAATGAAATGAAATTAAGGCTTTACTCTAGCATTTAATAAATAATAAATTGAGTTACTAAGGGCATCATAAAAAGTATTCTCCCAAAAAAGAATGGAAAAATTAGGAATACAAACCCACAATAGGCACATGTTGAGTGATTTAGGATGAGAGTTGAAGGAATCTATCCAAGGTTTGAAATTTGATTGTTATCAAGAAGTTTTGATTTTCAAATCTCTTTAAGACAAGCCCCTAGAGGGAATACAACAACACCCCATCATATATAGCAATCATAAGCATATGTTTTATGATTTTAAAGGACAAGATTTAGTGATTATAATATGGTAAAAGGGTACAACCACAATTATACAAATGCGAGAACACTAAACAAGACAAGAATTCACATGTATTAGTCTAGATGATAAAGCTCAAAATAAGAATTTTAAAAAAACTAAAATCAAAGTTGTGATTCTTCCATTTGATTTTACACAAGCATTAAAATATTCATTGAATGTTGAACAACACATTTCCAACCCTTTCTTTCATTTACCATTTCAATATATCATCTTAATTTTATTTTTCCTTTTGCTATATTTAATGAAAATAAGATTTTAAATGTTGAAATATATTTTTACCATTTTAATTGGACATTGTAAGAAAATACACATTGAAAGAAATGCACTTTTATCCTTTTCAACAACTATCCTTACAAAAAAAGGGATGGGAAGAGGATCATCCTTAAGCACACATTATCAATGTCTCAATCCCTTCCATCATCCCACATCTAAGTGCATAAATGAGAGTGGTATAAGTAATCAATAAGATGATATAAATGCTCTATGGAAATGCTTTATGTTATAGCTTTTTGGTGAATTTTTTTTTTTTCTAATACAATATTCTAACAAGTGTCATCTAAGATTGTTCTTAATTACGCGATCTTAAATTTATAACTTAAGTTGTTTTAGTAGGAAAATAATAAATAGTGGTGATATTACTATCACGATCCAACTATTTAGTTTTCAAGTCAAACTCATTGACCCATGTTTCATGAGTAGTGGTTCAAAATAACTCATTTCTTGTGAGAATGAATGGTACACAACATTAATTTCATCTAGGTTATGCTCATGGGGGTGAAGTTTTGGACCTTTTTAGAAGGTGGTGACCTATCCCAATATTGTTCCAACTCAAGTGCACTTAACTATAGAGTTTTCTCCAAAGTTAAACCCACTTAGCTTGCTACCCCCATTTCAAAACATTTAGAAAGTGCTATGTCTTATGAATAATTCATTATAGAGCCCTTTTAGCTCATCTATTGATAAGTAGGAGATATTTTTCACAACAAGTCAAATTCTAATATTGTAGGTATCAATATTCACCTGTGTCATTTTTGAGATAAATTCATTGTCCCATGCCCCATGATAGTAGTTTATAGGAACTCATCTCTTATGAGAACGCATGAAACTTAGCAGTCATCCCATTTAGCTTTTGGTTGCAAGGATGAAGCTTTGATCCTTCCTAGGATGTTATCCATCCTAGTCTTGCTCTAACTCATGCAAGCTTAACCATGAACTTTCCTCAAAAGTTAAACCCACTTAGAATGCTACCCCATTTACAAAATCTTAAACAAGTGTTATGCCTTATGAACCATTCACTATATAGCCCCTCTAGCCCATCAATTGATCAAGAAAGAGGTATTTTCTAGATCAATTCAAATTGCAATATTTTTATTAGGATTCTACTATTCAGTTTCAAAGTTAAACTCATTGACCCATGTTTCATGATTAGTTGGTTCACAAGAACCCATCTCCCATGAGAATAAATTGAAGATTTAGTGCTCATTACTTATAGGTGATGCACACAAGGATGCAACTTTTGGCCTTCCTGAGGGGTTGCCCATCCCAATATTGTTATAATCCTAGCATGCTTAATCATGAGGTTTCCTCCAAAGTTGAACCAACTTAGCTTGCTAACGCATTTGCATAACCTTAAACAAGTGTTCTGCCTTATGAACCATTCATTATAGAACACCTTTAGCTCATTAATTGTTAAGTGGGAGAGATTTTCACATCAAGTCAAATTGTTATATTGCTATCAATGTTCAACTATTTAGTTTCCAAGTCAAACTCATTGAGCCATGATTCATGAGTAGTAGCTCACAAGAACACATCTCTCTTGAATATTAATGGAATGCTTATCATTCATGGCATCTAGTTGATTCTCACATGGGTGAAGCATCAAGCCTTCCTAGGAGGTCACCTATTTTAATATTGCTCTAACTCAAGCACACTTAATCATGGAGTTTCCTCCAAAGTTAAACCTCATTTATTTTCCTATCCCATTTGGAAAACCTTCAACAAGTGTTGTGCCTATGAACCATTTATGAAGATCCCCTACAACTCATCAATTGATAAGTAGGAGATATTTCTTACAACAAGACGAACTGTGATATCACTATATGATTCAATTGTGTAAGTTTTGAGTCAAACTCATTGAATAATTTTCATGAGTAGTGATTCACAAGAACTCATCCCTCATGAGAATGAATGGAACACTTAACCTTGATTGCATCTAGGTGATGCCCAGAAAGGTGAAGCATTACACCTTTCTAGTAGGTGATCCATCCCACTATTGCTTAAACTCAAATTCCAAAAAATATAAAACAAGAAACTTTAAAGTTAAAATAAACAATTACAATATGATTATAAAAAAATTCATATACATAAATTTTAAAAATTTAAATTAATCTTATTTATAATAGAAGTGAAATTATTTGCAATAATATATGCAAAGTTACAAGGTTACCAAACTCAAGAAATATCAACTTCTTGCCATTGAAATTTTTTATGGCCTCATAATATGTAAAATATGGGGCCTTTCTAGCATTCAAATGAAATTGGACCAATGCAAACTATTTTACAATCCATGGGCCAATTTCATCATTTAGTGGACATCGATATAACTATCTTTATTTTATAGTAAAGTTCGTCATATTTAATAGTTCATGATGTTAGAAGGAACAATGGAAATTGAAGTTTACAAGGAGTTAATTTTGTCCTTCTGTGGACATTAATATTATTATCTTTATCTTACAATAAAATCTATCACATTTAGCAAAATGTGCTGTTAAAAGGTATAGGCATGTGATAGTATTTTTGGGAACACTTGTATATAATGATTGCTAGTGTATAAAAATCTTAATAATAATAACATGGAGCTTTTCTACTATTCAAATGAAATTGGAACAATAGAACTATTTTACAATCCATGGGTCAATTTCATCATTTAATGGACATCAATATAACTATCTTTAATTTACTATCTAGTCCATCATATTTAATAGTTTGTGATGTTATAAGGAACAATGCAAGCTGAAGTTTACAAGTGGTCAATTTCGTCCTTTGGTAGGCATTAATATCATTATCTTTATCTTATAATAAAATATGTCATATTTAGCAAATCATGTTGTTAAAAGGTTAGTCATGTGATAGTATTTTCAGGAGTACTTGTATATAATAATTTTAGTGTATACATTCTATAATCCATCATCAAAATAAATAAATAGACTTAATGCTATTAAAAATCATAAGACAAACTCACATATGTAATATTAAAAACTAGCAGTTGCATGTTTTTGTACATGCAACAAGTGCTGATAGAAGATGCAATTTTAAATAAAAATGTAAAATGAGCATTAATAATGTAAACTCAAATCTTATTTAAAGTTTTAAAAAAAAAAAAACATAAAGATGAATTTTTAAATATTTTAGGAAATATAAATATTAATTTAGAAACATGTTTGAGATTTTTAAAAATATTACTAATTTATGTCATGTTTTATTTTAAGTAGAGTAATTTTATTAGATGAAATATTTTTCCATTTTAACTCAAACTTTAAAATATACCAAATTGTTCCCTTGATTTATTAAAACAATACAAAGAAAAAAAACTTGAATATGTGAGAAGAAAAGAAAAAGGTAATTTGATACATAATATAAAAAATATTCATAAATCTTTAGAGTTAGAATGGCTCATGGTTTAAATTATACCAATTTTTCTACTTTGAAATTTCAAATTGAGAAAATTGCTTCTACAATATTAGCCCACTTTTAATAGGAATAGGGAAGTAAAAGAAACTCCAAAAAAAAATGATAAAATAAAATAATAATATGAATACAAACAATGAGAAATAGATTTTGAAAGAGGAACATGGCCCAACAACCAGGGCTAATTATAAGAAGACTGAGGTCTTGAAAACCAAAGAAATGGATGATTTTAAGGCCTCAGTGGTTAACATGAATATCCTTGCAGATTAGGCTGCTGGTGTCTTGAAGACCCTGTAGCTGTCTTTTTGCTAACTTTTTGCTTTTTTTTGTTGTTGTTGTCTTTTCCTATTGTTTGTAGTTAGACTTATGGTCTTAGTTAGTTCTATTTTTGGTGTTGATGCAGAGTACTTTTGGGCATCTTTGCTCTTGTTGTTAGCTACTTTGTATAAGGTTTTGGGTTCTTTAAAACCCATTTTTACTTAATCAAAAGAATTAGAATTAGATATGATCTTTTAATGACAAATATCATGAGAAAGTAAGAGGAATTAGATATGATCTTTTAAAGACAAATATCATATTGTTTCTCATCCTAATAATTCATGTAAGAGGAATTCTAGAGTCATGAGAAGGGAGGCATAAGTATACATCAAATATAATTTATAATAGTAAACTAAACATGGTTGAAGATATTACCATTGTCCTTACACAACCCAATAAACTTACAATGCCCAAAGATAAAATCATGGATAACTTCATTAGCTGAATTGAGATGGTTGAGAAGCTCAAATTGTTCTACTCCTGACCATACATTTTGATTAATTCCATCAAGTAAAAGAGATATCTAGCACAGAGGCGAGAAAATCTTGCTCACAATTTCACTGCAAAGTGTATTGATTGATGTACAAATGCAAGAACCTCACACAAATAGTGAACATCAGACTTCCCAAAACTACCTTGGGAAAATATTTCCTTACACACCATCATCGTCTAGACTGCATACATAAAACCATAAATAGTGAATGCAAAGCTATAGCAAACCACTAAACTGTTGACAAACATGAATACCATCTTGTTCTCTGTTGTAAGTTGTGAGCTCATTTCCCACATTATGCAAACAAAGAGAGATAGAAAGAAGGCTCTCTAGTAGAAAATAATGAAATGTTTAAAAAAGTGATGGATATAAGAAGAGGGAAAGGCAAGGCAAGATTTCCAACACATTTAGAATAAGAAGAGGAAAGTTTCCCAAAGTTATTTTAGAAACAACTAAATTCATATAGAATTTTTTATTTTAATAGCTTATCCACTAGTTATAGTTTTTTAAAAGTGCAAGATTAAATTGTAAAAGAAAATATTATGCTTTTTTTAATAAAAGAATGTGAGGACTAATCGGAAAAGATAATTATTGGAGAAGAGCCGTACAGCTTTTCGACAACAAAATACATTTCCAGGAGCAAAGCTCCAACTCCCACACAAAGTCTATTGGCTTAATTACATATAAACACTCACATCCACACCTATAGCCCTTGTTATCATACAATAAACTTAAACTATTACAATTAAGCTATTTTTAGCAATCTAATATGAGAACACGAGCCTTAGACTAATGTTATTATAAATCAAAATAACATATATAATAGATATAATTACATATAAATATCCACAATCACACCCATATGCCTTGTCACCCATAATAAACTTAAGCTACTACAATCAAGTAATTTTAAACTACCTAATTTGAGAGCTCGAGTCTTTAGCTAATGCTATTACAAATCAGACCACACCCATTTTCATATCCATACCCATACCCATACCCATACCCTTGTTATTTCACAATAAACTCTACCGTATTACAATCAGGTTGATTTTTGGTCTGATATAGAAACAAGAACCTTAAGGTTAACCTCTTCCACTAAAAGCTATAAAAAGGGGCATCCTTGCCTTGATGTCAAAAACTCGTACTTGACATATCTTGATCTGTAGTGAACTCTTTAATTGGCAATAACTTAAAAGAATGTTTTGCTGATCCTCTTGTAGTTGTCAGAGCAAAATAATGTTTTCTAGTTTAATCAAACCAATCTCCTCTTTGAACTTGCCAAACCAATCCCCTCAATTGTCCCTCCCAATCAAACCATCAAACTATCCTCCTGTAATCTCACTTTTCGCATTGCATTTCTAACCAAGCCCTTTAATGGAGAAGCTTGGTTTCTGGAAAACGCTCCTTTTCTGGATTGATCACCAACACTGTAAGCATCAGAAGCTCTGAATTTATTCATCATATCAATCAGAAGCAATCTATTCTCTTTAGGTTTCCCCTCAGCCTGACATACTGGTTTGGCTTCTTCAACTGCATCATTTCCTTTTTTACCAAGTTCATCCTTTGGACTGAGCTTGGCATAAGATTTTCCATGCAGAGCACGAGAAAACTGAGGGGAAACATTTCTCAACTTCTCATGGTCTGAAGAGCTGTAACCGGGCTTTTTTGGGGGGTTTAATTTAGCTCCTGACCTTAAAGACCTCACCCAATCAAAATCCTTTTGGAATTTCTTCTCTGGATCTTTTGGGTGTCCGTGACTCTTTAAATTCCTGCCTTCATTGTCAAGACCATGGATTTTTATTTCTCTGCAAGATGATAACCCTAACCCTAATGGACTGGTACTCCCCAGGGGCAACTTTGGGTACAAGATCGAACCACACTTCGAATCTTGCAATGCAGCATTGTAAGACTTCAACGGCATCTTCAATTCGGATGTATGATCTTCACATTCCCCTTTTCTGATTTTCTGGCGAGCATGTAGCCGTGCAAGCCTCTGAGTAAGAACCAGGATATCATCCTTGATCTCTTCCTCTAATGACTTCTCAATTTCTTTTTCTAACTCTGCTTTAATTTCCATTTCATCCTCCGATATGATCATTCCATTATTAAGGCCTGATAGAGTCTTATGATACCTATTTGACTCTGCAGGCGAAGTACTTTTGTGCGGCGGAGTACTTTTTTCCATTAAAGGGGACTTGAGCTGCGCTTCAATTTTTATCATCTTGTAACGCCTTTTGGAAGAAATATCAGTGAGATTTCCCCTGCAAACGTTCACTGAAATAGATTTTTCAGAAAAACAATGAATTGGATTTTTGTTGCGGGAAGCACTCCGGGAGTCTCTGTAGGGTAGATCTCGACGGAAAGAGTTTTTGCGTGAATATTCCTCCTCCTGATTAGAGCAATTTGAATTGCTTAAGCTTGTTCTGAAAGCTGCATTGCTCCAGAACACAGTCTCCGGGCCTTCATCACGAGAAGCAACATGCTCATCCGAGTATGAAACTGGCGAATCTGCAAACACAAATTTCAATCAATAAAACAAAGCAATACACAAATCTTAATCAATTAAACAAAATAACACACAAATCTCAATCAATTAAACAAAATAATACACAAATTTCAATGAATTAAACAAAATAAAGCCCTAGCTCTATATTTAATTCGAGCTAAACAAAATAAAGCCCTAGTTCTAGATTTACATCCCCAAATCTCAAATTCACAATTGCAATGCAAAGGTAAAACCTGGCAAATCTTCAATGCTTCTCCTATATTCTTCCTGAACAGCACAAATTGATTTCTTGGCTACCATATTCATATTTATACGAACTTCAAAAGATATCTTCCTTGTCGGGCGTTGAAATGATTTACCCCTGCCAAACACTTATATCGCCTGCAAAAATCACAGAAATTCGGTAAACATGAAAGTTTTCTATTCATTTCCTGAATTTGAATTTCAAGCTACAAAAACGTTCCCGTTAAGAAGGCCGCGCAGGCGTTCATCCGTTTATAAGTCATTATCTCAAATAGGTACTTCAAAATCTTTTGATTTCTTAAATATTTTGGTCATGGTGGGCCGCATTTTGCAGCAGAAATCCTGCAAATCGAGCCGTTGAGATCACTCTTGTTATAAAAAAGTCGATTCTGCACATTAATTCTCTCACAATTGTGTGCCTCAGCATTTGTCGAAGCATGATCACTGCATTAGGAGCAAATTACCAGTGAATTGCATTGGCTATTTCGTATGAGTAGGAGGAGCGTTTCCGTTGCATAAGATGGTACAACTTCTTTCCCTTGTAAAAAAAAATCACGCCCTACGTTTCATTTTCTTGAATTATAATTCACTTCATTCCATGAGGAAAAGAGGTCAAGACCACAACAATACTACTTTAGGTTCTACCAACTTGTGTTTGTTGGAGCTATAACATCCATTGGTTTGTTGAGTTTTTAAGATTTTATTGTAGATTCTTTTAATGTTTAATATTTCAAATCAAATTTTATGAATTTTATGATTCATTGCGAAGGAGAGTAAGTATGAAAAGAGAGAAGTCGTAGCTTAGCTCTATCTGGTTTAGTAGTTGAGCTCGAGGCTTTGGTTTACCCCCATGTTGTAGTGTAGTTTAGTTTAGTTTGTTTATTTATTAAATGTGATGAATACATATAATTGACCATGAATTGCTTATAAGGTACAATTTACAAAAGATGGTAAAATTGGAAATAAAAATTACGATCCAAAGAAATGTAAACAATCATCCACATTAAACATATAATTAAAGAAAATGAATACTAGAATTAGTCCTCCACAATGAGATTGTTAAATAATTTACATTTTGGAAACCATGTCACTTAATTGTGTTACAAATACTTTGTATAAATCCCCCTTTACAAATAAGGAGCATTTCATGGAAGAAAGATTACTAAAGTCTTCTATATTGTAATGGATTCTTTGGATGTATTAAAGAATTCCTTTAGAATACATTAAGTTGATTAGATAACAAGTGACAGAGGGAAGAAAGAGCACCAAAAAGAGGAAGATATGTAAATCATTTTTTAATCTTTTTATAATGTTCTCTAAAATATTCTTTTAGATTATTATATTATTTAAACTATTTGTTTCAAATGATCTACTTGGCTTCATACGTTTATCTAGCCCAAATGCTACTCTTCTCTCATAGACACTTATAGTGTTTGATTTTACAAGTACATTAATTTGACTATATGTCATGGTTTTATATTCCCTTATTATCAACCTCCTATCTTTCACCTATCCTATCAAGATATTCTAAAGTGGGGAATAACTTTTATGTTTTAATCTATTAATGTCATCTAAGGATTGAATTCAGTTAAATCATATATCTATCTACTTTTAATGTTATAGTTCCATATCCCTTTCTATATAGTTTTATATTTATCCTTTCTCTCACCTATCCTATCAAGCTAGTCTTGTTATATGTTAGTTAATAGATTTATCCTTTTTCACAAATAGATTTAAAATCCTTCTTATAATGTAATTTGGGCTTTCCAGGTCATGTTGTTAACTAGACATTAGAAAAGGACAAATAACATTTGCACATAGTCATGACACAAATGTGATTATGGGTCCAAATTAAAGGTGACATAGATAAGTAACTCAAAGATCATCTTCCTAATGCCCATAAAGAATAATTAGACGATGGAATATGATTTCCTTTGAATAGTATGGACAAGCTTAAGTTTAAAGATCACAAATGAGCATACCTGTGAATTGATGTAGGGGAAGATAAACATAAAGGAATAATATAAAAGCATAAAGAAAAAATGATCATCAAAAGAGGATATAAACAAACACAAAGATTCATAAAATTCTTTTTTATTTCCTTGATTAAATCAAGAAACACAAAGATCACATCGTTCAAGACAACAAAACATGCTCATAACTAATTTTTGCATCACTTCTCCTTTAAAGCAAAATTTGAATGTCTTCTTCTGATCAACTAATATTCATGTCTCCAAGGACAAGGGGAATCAAAATTTGGGATCATTCCATTGTCATTTAATTACCTATTCAAATATCTAGCTACTTTTAACTTTTGCAAAAAGAGGGGTAAAAATTTATTAAGATAGAAAGGAATACAACAAGGAGAGCTCAACAAGGAGCTCGATCCTGAGCAACAAGATCATCAAATTCTTGCACCATCTCAAAGGACAGTTGTCCCCTATCCCTAATATTCCAACCCGGATCATGACTAGAAGCCCATTTGGCTAAACAATCAGCAGTTCTATTCCATTCACGAGGAATATACATGAACCTAATGAACTGAAAAGAGGAAGAGAAGAAAAGAATCTGCTTAACAACAGTGGCCAGCTGCCAACTAACATCGTCAAGCTCTTGCGAAGAAAGCATGTTCACCACCACCTGGGAATCAGACTCACAAATAATCTTACTCCATCCTCGCAAGAAACACTGTTCCACAGCATATAAAATAGCCTGAGCTTCCATGAGATTGTTAGTATAATCACCCTTATGAACTGAGAAGAAAAATTTAACATCCCCAGAACTACAACGAGCCACTCCGCCAATACCAGCCGGACCAGGATTCCCACGGGAAGAACCATCAGTGTTAATTTTCAGAACTCCACAGGGAGGAGGAGTCCAGTGCCCATCCCGGTTAACCCGACCCTTCCTCTGATGGTGAAGCTGCCTAGACATAGAAGGAAACCTATGAGCTGCAACCCCATCCTGCAGATGAAAATTGAGGCGATTACAGATAGCAAGATCAACTGGATCCATACCCCCATCAAGCTCACACTTCACAAGAATAGTTTCCTAAAGAGAATGTGATATTTTCCACGAAAGATGCAAAACACCAAGCCGAACATCTTGGAATATGCGATGATTCCTCTCCAACCAGATATGCCAAAGCATGAAAGATGGGCCAGCAATCCAAGCAGCATGGAGAGAAGAAGACTTGGAGGGAGCACTACCCAAGCAAGCCCAAAACTCAGGCAAAGAGGAAGCATGCCAACAAGAGCAACCCCAAGCGCTCCACCAAAGGTGCCATATCTGAGTAGAATAAGAGCAATGGAAGAACAGATGGGAGATAGACTCCTCTCCATTACCACACAAAACACAATAAGAGGGGCCCTGAAATCCACGTTTACAAAGATTATCCCAGGTAAGACAACGGTTGTGAGCCACTAGCCACATGAAAAAATTGCACTTGGACCAAGAAACTTTATTCCAAACTTGCTTCCACCAAGGGACCTCAGCATCCCCAAATAATTGTCTAGTTATCTCCTGATACCCAGCAGAGACATGATATTTACCAGACAAGGTACCGCCCCAAGCCAAAACATCTGGACCAAGCAAAGAAGAACACTCTCTAGAGGCCAGAATTTGAGAAAGCTCCTGACGATCCATGTCTGTACCTCCAGGAGGCCAATCAGAGGAATGCTTCCATCTGTAACCAACAACAGGTCCCAATTGATAAGGAGTCTTGTAATGAGCCACTTTATCCCATCCAGTGGCAAGAAAAGAGTCACAAAGAGGCTGAAGATGAGGGTATATGGATAAAATGGAAGGGAATCCATCCCAAGCATCAGACCAAAACAAAGCCTGAGAACCTCCTTTACATATCCAGAATAGACCCCTCTTCACCAACATCGCACCTGTCTTCAAAGTATGCCAAACCATTGAGCCACGACCTTCAAGAGGAAGTGCAGAAATAGAGCAAGGATCAGCACCATGAAAATATTTATGAGTGATAATATGAGCCCAAAGTTGATGTTGTCCAGAGCACCATCACCAATAAAGTTTAGCAGCCAAAGCTTGACTACTCAATAGAGCAGATCAAAGACCAAGACCACCCTCCTTTTTAGGCCTACAAACAGTTGCCCAATTAACCAAGCTCCATTTAGTATTACGCAAATTACCACTCCAAAGGAATTGTCGAGAAAGAGCATCAATTTATGCCTCTATCGATTTCATTTCCAACTACTTTTGCTACCAAATATTGTATGAGCTTGGATGTTTTTGAAGGGATAATCATTACTCTCCTTTGCAAACCTTTGACTTTGGCTAATCAATTTTTTTTTTTTCAAAATTAATTTAAGTAAATTTAACATTTTCTATTAAATTTTTAAGTTCCTTATATTTTGTGGGCATTCTCCTCCATATATATTTGTGTTCTTTCCATCGTAACAAATACCTTTCATTGTTGTTTTTACTTTCTCAACTTCTTATAATTTAGATTGCAGTTCTCTCAACCACTTTAGTCTCCTTTTCTTTTATGACAAAATCTAAGTGTTTCTCAATTCCTTTTCTATGTGGTTACTTTTATTCTTAAGTTAATATTTCTTTAGGTTTAGTGCATCCAATTTTCACTATTGCCTTAAGACATTTTCCTCATCTTTACTGCCCTTACCTACTAATAACCCCCTAGTATTCCTTTTCACTAAAACCCAAATTATTTTTCATACCTTGGATAAATTTTTTAGTGTCTTGAATATTTTTATATAATTTTGTAGTCAATTTTTTTTTTCTCATCTTTGGAAGTGTGCTTTTAATTATAATATGTAGATGTCCTATAAGAAAATTTCTTCCTTTTCAAGTAGGGCTTTCATGTTATCACCCAATTTTTTTTTTCACATGTACATGGTAAAAATGGAAGAGAAGGAAAAGAGGTTGATTACTTCTTTTCAAACTTGCAAACTCAAAAGGAAGGCGTCCCAATAGGCTCAAGTGAGGACCTAAGCATTGAATGGGGAAGTGATCCTTTATAAATATGTAATTTTAAAATGCACAAGGGGAAATATGTAATGTAGATTACAAAATGGACAAATAGAGACAAAATTGGAATTAAAAACACCTATAGCTAAATGCCACAAATTGGAAATGGGTTGAATTGGGGTTCAAACTATTGTATAGGCCTATGATTTAAATTTGATTTAAATTCGGAGAGTATAAAATATTTAGACATTCAACACCTAGGTACATTACATTTTACATGTTCAATGTTTGGTACTTTTGGTTAAAATCATGAAGGATCCTCTAACTATTTTTGATCTACTAGAAAAGTTTTCACAACTTTGTAATTTTTTCCTACACACATTCAACAAAATTTGGGCAAAAGAGTTTTGCCTCAGTCAAACCTCTATTTAGGAATCAAAATTGAAAATGTAATGAAATTGTATAAAGGAAAGTAATGTAAAAAGGAAAATGTTTGATTCACCTTGTATAAACCCTTATGGACAAATGTAGGAACCATTTGTATCCATAAAGATGTTTGAATGTGTTTTGAATTAAGGACTTAAACTTGGAATGTAGAATGAGAATCAAGAATTCCCCCATGGATACATGGATTTATGAACATCACTCATAGATATTCAATGTAGACATGATTGATAATCACTTGTAATGAAAAAGAGTTGAATGTAGATAAAAGGAAGGATATTCTTACTTGATTGATAATTCATCTACTCAACCATCATGAGAGATAAAACTTATTCAACAGAGAATATATCCTTGGAATTGATTTGAATAAATTAGAGAAACAAGATTGCAAATGCTTACCTTGAATATTGAATCTCATTTCCATATTGTTCTTTATTACTTGAACTCTTAATCAATGGACTCTTGAAAATAGTAATGAATATGATATTCAAATTGAGTAGAGATAGGGTTTTTATATACGTCATCTATACTTTTTCCACCATTTTAGAACGCAAAAATAAGATAGGTGAACCACAGGATCTAATACTCTATTAACACACCAATGTAGGGATTCAAGCCAAATTGGTGCCAAAAAGTGAGGGAATAGAATGTTTGAAATATCTTGCTCATAGGTGAAGAATGTTTCAAGAGATCTATATCTAAGGAAATTAACCTAAATTTGAAATGGATGTCAAAAGGGTAGAAACTAAGCAGAAAAGGAAGAAATGAGTTTCTAGGATAAAGTATAATTGCAATAAGATCTTGAAATCACCAAAATAAGGCCTCATAGAGAATCCAATTATGGGTGCTAACTCTTTAGGATGATACATTTAGCCTCCACTTTAGTGAGAGTATGAGAAAATAATCATGCTCACATTAATTATTAAGTAGATAAATCTTATCAAGGTGAAGGAGACAAAGAAACATCAAGCTCCTAAGTGACTTAAGGCATCTAAAACCAAGATAAAAGCAACACTGAGAGAGAGAGAGAGAGAGAGAGAGAGAGAGAGAGAGAGAGAGAGAGAGAGAGAGAGAGAGAGAGAGAGAGAGAGAGAGAGAGAGAGAGAGAGAGAGAGAGAGAGAGAGAGAGAGAGAGAGAGAGAGATCATTTCTATAAATCTTGCAAAGGAAAAACACTACTGCAAAAGATGACATCAATAGTTTAGAAAGTTATGTTATGCCAGTCAACCCATAATTAAATGGACCAATCCTTAAGGAAAGAATTATCTCCAATAAGGGATCCCTAAATGGTGATCAATCCTAAGGAAATTACTATCTCCAAATGGATATAAAAAAGGAAAATCAATCCTTATGGAAAAATTATCTATGTTAAGGGATTTGCTAAATAATGCATAGGGGCACACAAATTAAAAGATAAATATAAAGAAAGAAATGGGTAAGAGCACAAAGTTGGGCTGCAATTCCACGGAAGTCAATTCTGTGGAATGAGACCTTCAAGAAATGGGTACCCAATTTTTTTAATGAAGCCTTCAAGAAATGGGCCGATTTTAAAAATGCGTTTTGGGCACTTGATCCATACTCAAAAAATCGGGTACCTGATATTTTAAAAATTAGGTACTCGATTTTGGAAAACTACAAAAGCCAATTTTTGGGGGGTTTTTTGTTCATTTTTACAAAATGTGAGCTTGATCTTAGTAAGATATGGGAGCCCATTTTCAGAATTCTACTAACCCCCTATTGCTCTCTTTTGGCGTACTAGGTATTTTACTTTGTTTTCTACTATTTTATTTCATTATTTTCAGTTTTACACTTTATAATTCTGTCAATTTATTAATTTTTTTCACTTTTAATTTGTAAAATTGTAAATTTCCATTGTTAATAGTATTATCTTTAGATTATTGTATCTGTTCATTTAAATAGTTTCATATATTTTAATTTTTAAAATTTGCAGATGTTCATTTAAAAATTATTATTTTCTAGATGTTTCAACATATTTAATAAAAATTACAATGTTGAATGATTAGATATATGTAAATTAAATTGTTTAAACATGTAATTACATTCAATATTTTATATTTATTTCAACTAAATAATAATTAATTATAAATTATTTTGTAAACCATATTTCAAAGAAAGTAAAACTAACTATATTCCTAAGTCTAACCTCAACCTAGAACCAAAACTGCACAATAAATAAATCTAAACCCTAAACATAAAACTAAGTATTTAATGTGTAACGCCCTGCCAAAGGACCCAAACACAAAACTAAGTATTTAATGATTTTACTTATTGTATTGTACTTTGTTTCATGAATCGAAAAGGGATGATGTAATCTATTTTATAAATGTATATTCTTTCAGCCTTTCATACCCTGTGAATGTACAGTGAATGATTGTGCATTTCGAATTAATGCCAAGTGGCATTCAGAATAAATGTATATTATTTAAATGGGTCGAACTTGTAGTTACTCTTTCATTTGGATGTGTTATTGATTTTACTTCTAGTATAATAATTTAAAAATTAAATGTGACTCAATGTCTTGGGATCCTTAAGGAATGTAATCTCTTTTCTTTTCGTATGTATTATTGTATGTTATTGCTTACTTAGTAAAACTTTAGGTTAGTTCTTTGGATCCCTTGGTTGGGCATTACATAATGTGCTCCCTTACCTTAAAACCATATCTTTTTTAATAAAACTACACACTAACTATAAACATAGTATTAAATTTGATGTAAAATCTCACTCTCACCATAATTCTAAGCCTAACCCTAATCATTAATAAACTTAATCCTAAATGTTAAACCACAATTCTAATTGTAACTTCAAATCTTCAACTTAACATTTGATCCCTAGCCAGGTAACCATAACAATAGGTCCATAATGGAAAGTAATCTTAATCCTAGGTTTGAAAACTTTATTTAATGATTTTAAATTGGGTTGAAGAAATATTGAAATCTTAAATGATAAATTATAAAATAGCACTTCAAGAAAAACTTATTTTGTACACTTATAATATAATTATATTAATTTGCTAATATTTCTCTTGATAATGATATTTAAATATGATTTAAATATTCTTTTAATTTCTCCACACAATATGTAGGACTTAACTTTTCATCATAATTTGTGTAGATAATACATTTCAATCGATATGGATTTTATCTTTAGATGTGTGTTTGATTCTTTTAGCATGAGGTTTGTTCACATTGGACATAGCTAGAGTGTCATGAATTTGACAAAGAATCCAATCTTCCATAAGAAATAAAAAAACATGGACATCCAATAATATCTTCCAACTACGATCTTGTTATCACCCTAACTATTACTATGACATGTACACAAAACATAATTGTGATCTAGTAATCAAACATGAAGTTGCCTATAAGTAAACACCACTTTTTGATACACATTCTTGGTATCGTCCAAAATTTTCTCCTTAGGAAATGGAATGAGTGAAGCTCGATATAAATTTAAAATGCTCCTTAACTGCTCATTTGATTGAATATTTGAGCATACAAATTTCCCATCAATATCTTTGAACTGTGACAACATATATGATATGACATCAAGTTAGACACAACTCCATCCTTTGTTAATATAAATTGTAATATAGTTAATATTGATATTTGGTACTTTGAGATTTCAACTATAATAATAAATAAAATTGGAAGAAAAATTATACTTTATAAATAATTATAAAAATCTTTCAATTTGAAAATACAAAAAAAAATCACAATTTTACATTTATAATTTAATTATAAGAGTGTCTACTCTATTTTTAAAGTATATTCTACCAAACATTTGAAACCAAATTTGATCATTTAAAAATAAATTATTCATTTATTCTATGAATTGGCGAACATTCTATTAATATGAAGTATAAGTATACCTATTGGATGAGAAAAATATTGGTAGATACATGATCATATCCTTTTATAATTAAGTCCAAAATAATTCATAAATTATAAAAGGCCATTAAGTCACAAGATAAAAACCAACATAAACAATTGTTTTACGATTCAATAAATTTGTGAATATCACCTGAAGTGACACCATATCTGTGGAGACGAAGAATTCGAAAACCCAAGGTTGTGGTGTTAAGATTTGTGCAAGGACTTTCTCTACCACACCCAATACCATTGATATCATTCCTTGATACCTACTATTCAAACCACTTGTTACAAATATTAGGAATGGAGTAAAAGAAGAAGTCTTAATTTAGATACCTTTTAACAACAATTTGCAATGCTCTTAACCTTTTGATAATTAAACTCTATTGTTTATTTTTTAATATACATCTTAAATGATATTTTTAATGAAATTGTTAACAATAATTCTTGTAAAAAATAGAGAAAAAAAAAAAAGAAAATAGTTTTTGGAGCCACGTGTCATTTTTATTATTCATTTCTAGCCTCCAAATCTCCCCTTTTCTTGGATGGAGGATTTTATAACATGTAGAAGTGTACCTATCAAATATGGGAGCACGAGCCAGAAGCAGGACCTCTTCGACTAAGAGCTAATGACAGAGGACTGTTCCCTTTGTTCACCAAATGTCTTTGAACCCATCGACAACTCCCTTTTCCATCATTAGGCAGAAAGAGTGCAAGAATGGAAAAAGAAGAAAGGAGTGATTCTAAAAACACAAAATCAAATCCAAAAATATACTCACATTTACTAATAAATTGTGGAAATCTAATAATGTTAATATTTTATATTCAATCCTATTTATATGTTCAATCCTAATTGTTTTAATATTGATATTTAATCATACAAATTTGCTAAAGCATAATCATAAACATATTTATATAAGATATTTTTAGAATTCACATTTAAGTTGATTTATTAGTATAGTTTTCTAGAGTATTATTTTATGATTAGGCTTAAATTTGGTATAATGTTCAATCATCCTTAACATTAAAGTTTACTTAAGTGTTTAACTTTATTTATTTAATTGATTTGGTTTTAAAGATCTATGCATTTATATAACTGATATTTTAGATTTATTTTATTAAATAGTAATTTTGTGTTTTTTTATGTTGTTTAAACATATGTGTAGATTATATTTGATGGATCCAATCTCACCCCCTCCCCCTCCCCTAGCCCTGCCTTTGCCCCCTCCATCTCCACCTCCACCTCCACCCCCACCTCCATGACCACCTAGTCCTCCTCCACCACCTACTGCAGAGGATCTGTGGGAGAGCATGAGGCGTAATCTTAGCAACCTCATGTGAGATATTGAGACTATTAGGCACAAGGCCCACCCCCTCCTCACCTACTATGCCTTATGGATAGCATGTAAGGCGTCATTTAATCTATAAAGCATTTGGATCTGATATTGATAGCTTTAGATTATGGAGGCAAAACATGTGTGCCTATTATTTTGATGGCCTATCCTATAGAGAGGTCCATAATCTCAAAATAATTAAACAACAATTTACTAGATATTTTGTAAACCCTAAGATGGGTGAGGAGATTAGTGAGAAGAAGCCTCACATTTCTATTAGATGGTGCATGCATCTGTGTATATCAACACACTTTTGGGAGCAGTGGTGGATGGTATTTGACCATCCACCACATGCTAATCATGAGGTGCCCATGTACTTCCATAAGAAACTATGGGTTGAGTTTGAAACCCAATTATTTTGATATTAGAGCATTTCAAGGGGTTGGTAGAGGGATGCCTCAGGATAGGCTTGGGGTAAAGTTGAGCGATAGAATAAGAAATCACATACATCCTCAGCCTCTTGTACCACTTCCCACACTAGTTGTCCTAGCACCACACCATCATCGAGTAGTGTCATCTACTCTTACCTCATTGAGTGCCCTTTCAAACAATTTAGTAGATTAGTAGACGTAGATGAGAGATATTTGTCCACTTGGACACACTTGTACTAGTTGTGGAGATATATGTAGAGGCCCCCAAAGCAATGTTGATATGGCACATGATGACCATTATGATTTTGATGATGTTGTATATGCTGCCAATGGTGATGGTGGTGATGATATTGATGTGTCATCATTTGTTGACCTCATGTAAGGAGAGCCTAGAGACAGTCAGGAGCAGTAGGAAATTTTTTATTTAAAATTTAAATATAAAGTACATAATACATGTGTAATTGTAGTAACAATATTAATGTATGCTGATTTTGAAATAATAGAGGATAGATGATACTATTCCTCCTAGGAGGCAATATAGTCTTTTTTCAAGACTTGCAGATGTTGGCATTCCTCATACAATATGCACTTTGAATTACACTGTAAAAATGTACATTCAAACTCAAATTTAATAACATGTGCTCGTATGTTCTTTTTATTTGATTTTCTAGGGATTGTCGGCTGCTACACAATTTGATGTCAGTACAGGTTTTGATCCATTGACTACTGAGGCACAACCTCAAATACCTATGGTATGAACTTTTGACTCAAGGCAAATAATTTGTACTATTTTTATGTATGTACATTGTTATTAACTTATAATTTGAACAACTTTGATTCATGTGTATAATTTTATGTGTTTTGATTTTATGAACAAGAGATGGATTGTACTTATCCATATAGGCTTCAATATAGTGTATTTTTGACTCCATCTTTTGACCATGTGAGACATGCTGATGATCATCATGCTAGCATATCTTTAGACACATTTGTGATAGTGGCTACTACTCAGGTATGATATCTATACATGTTTTTATAGTGTATACAAAATATAGTGTACAAAATATGTACTTTTTAGTTTATGTACTTTGTAATTAATGTATATATAGTTTTGACTCAATATTTATGGATCCATAATTTTAGGACTATGTCGCCATGAGTGTTGCTGAGAGTACGAGACTAAGCCAGATGGAGGTACCTACATCATCCCTTGAGGTTAGTATTGTAATTTATGTACATACATAGTTCATTATGCTCTTTATCAAATTTAAAAAATATATGTATTGTAAAATACAGGACCTCATGACTGCCACATTTGGTAGCTTTCACAGTGCACCTCCTTCTGTTATAGAGGGACACCCATCTCATCTGCTATTACTTTTATTATGTAATGAATATTTAATTTATTTGCAAGCTAGATTTTGAAACCCATTTCAATTAAGCATGTACATTATGCGACACCTCATGTTACACAAGATGATCCATCTACCTCACGAGGTGTCCCACATGATGAGACAACTCATATTACATAGGATGATCCATTTTCCTCACGGGGTGTCCCACATGATGAGATAGCTCATGTTACATAGGATGATCCATTTGAGTCCTCTTCGCATGGACTAAAGAGGACTGTAGATCAAATAGATTAGGTCTTTTTGGCACCTTTATATTGTTTTTTTATGACACATTGTTTATTTTGATGCATTTTGTATTAGGATAGTTAACTATATTATGTGTATTTTTTGACTTCATCTATCATGTTATGACATGTTAGACCATGCACTATTTTTTTACGACTTCTTATCATACTAGTGTATGTAGTATATATTATTATGTTAGATCATGTTGTAAGTATTCAAACCATTTTCTTTATTGTGACATATTTTATTCATGTTATGACACATTTTGTAAGTATATGGTACATGATCAATAATTTTAACTATATATATATATATATATATATATATATATATATATATATATATATATATATATACAAACATTAATTTAAACATGTTTGACTATAAAAGTAATGGAAAAAACTAGGAGGTCGTGACTTTAATTGACAATTAATTTATAATATCAAGTGCACACCTTTAACTTTCAAATAGAAGTAAACTCCTATTTTTAAATGTTTACATGTTTCACAATATGTGTAAGACAATATCAATGACATATTTATAGAAGTGAACTCAAAATATAAAATTGGTTCAACACATTTCTTCAAATGAGGTCCTGTAAAATAAAATTGTAAAAAAAAAAACACATGTTAATAAAAGCATAAATTAATATGAGCTATATGAACTATGTAAATATGTGTAATTTTTATGTACTCACTATGTGTAATTGCACAAGATTTTGATGTTTGATCCACCTTAACATTTAAATTTGAATAAATTGTAATTGAGACCTGAATACAAGGTATATATAAGTTCTCTAATTTTCTATTGGCAATGCATACATAGATGTAATTAAATATACTAAGGAAATATATAAAAATAGCACAATAAAGAAAAAGCTTACATGTGTTTGATTTAAATGTAGTCATCCCACTGTACCATCTAGATCCTCTCTCTTTCGCAATGCATATATGATTGTCTCGTGCTAGTCCATTGAATTTGTCCATAATACCTTATTGGCGGGTCTCCCTTTTTATCTTTCTAATTTGATATTCATTGCCACAACCAAATGAGAATAGTGTAAAATCTTTTTTTTTAATTGGTAGTCTTCAAATGCTGGTAAACCATTTCTTCTTGTTAGGTATCTACGTAGCCAAGTGCCAGCTACAATGATAGACCCAACTGGATACTCAAAACCATCATTGTCTACTTGATGACATATCAATTTTTTCTTAGGTTCCAAACATCTAGCTAGCCAATATTTAGTTTGTTCATTGTTATAATTAGGTGCAATAACAACATAAATATGTCCTACAAGATAAGATAAAGTACATAAATACTTTAATCACATGTGTACATATATAAATAATATGTTAAAAACATGTATGTACTTGAATTATATTAATGACATGTACATAAATAAATAATATAAATTGAAGCATGATCACAACAAAATCTAATTAAATTGTGCATACTAGGTTGTATGAGGTCTAAAATACGATCATAGTCTTCTAATGCAAAAGTAACATTCTGGCCTTCATTTATTATATCATCTTGAAAATGTGTGTTAGTAAGTGCAAATGTTTTTTTTTGCAAATCTTCAACCCATTCTATATTCTCACATTCTTCCCATTCACCCACAAGACAAAATTGACAAAAACAAGCAAGCTCTCTAGTCTATATAGTCCAAGTGTTAGAATCTGAACTCCTAAATGAATGCCATTTAGTTGATCCACTAATTGTAACACAGTCATATCTTGAAAGGATATTCTTCTCTTCAACTAGGTAGAAGAAACATTTGATTGTAGAGTTCTCACTTGATCCTGTGTATAAATATTTGTTTCACCATTTGACAATCTCATGTGCATTTTTGAATTTGGCTTTTTCCTCAAATTTTAATTGCTCTCTACTAAGGGCTCTCTTCACGCATGCACCAAAACCATCATGTTCTCCTTTACCATGACCATCCTCAAAAAAACTCCACAAATGTTTTATATTAGTTTTCCTATGTGTCCTACTCAACCAATAGAACATTCTAACATTCATTAATTGTCTTGTATAATTATTTGACCATATCCAATGTTGTGTCATTTGAATTTTTCTCTCTTTTAAATTATTATAAAAGACCTTGAAACAATATTGGACAAACTCAGATGAATGAAATTTATTATCACTCATATAAAAATGGTACTTTCTCAATATTTTTTGATCCTCCTTTGTACTATCAGGTGCATGCCTATAAACTATATGAACATAAATTGTTACTTGCACTGAATTTTAATATTGTGGTTGCACCTCATCTTGCGATGCAAGTGTGTCGTTCTCTACAAAGTCAACAACTAAAAGTATAGTACCAATTGGAAATGTATTTTTACATGTGCGAAATTGTCCATCAAGCCATCTAGCATATTGAGAGTGCTTAACATATTGTGGTATGATCACACTCTTAAACTCATCCATAAATGCATGACAACTAACTTTATCTATAACTAGATCATACCTTCTTCCAATCTTCCCATCCTTTAATGAATATTCAATAGTTTTGAATCTTTTTACCTCAACTAATTGTTGTCCAAAAGTAGTCAAAGCATTTTCATGCAAACATTCATTTAACAAAGAAAGAATGCCACACATATAACATGTACCAGAAAGACATGCATTGAAAAGAAAGTATTGATCATTAGGTGACTTACAAAACAAACCTGATATGAAATCCTTTATAGTTTGAGGTGGTATTTTTATACCACATTCCTGCAAGTTTTCTTTACTATGCATGGTACCATGTATAGATTGAAATACATCATAATGGTAACAAAATTGAATATGAGTTTTGCAACAACATGTGATTCTTTTCTTATTAATCCTTACATACCATGGTTTACACTTTTCAAAAGACCTTTGACTAATGGTAATAGTTAACACCTTACCATCTACAAATCTTCTAAACAATTTAGTTTGAGTCATGTCCAAAAGGTGTTTAGGATGTGGATCACGTATTTTGGACCCAACTCTCAATTTAAGAACTTCTCTTGAATTAGGTGATACTCTTGTATTATCATGCCAAAATTTTTCAACCAAACTTTTGACATCACTAGTAAGTTTCATATTACATCTTGGGAGTTTACCACTAGAAGTCCACAAAGTGTTTGCTAGATCATATTCAAAGTTAACCCTTCTCTTTACAGATCTTTCTAAAGTCTTACGATTCACATTAAGATATCCACTTATGTTGCTAATCAATCTTTTGTTAGTTGTTGGTTTGTTAACTAAAGCTATTGTTATTGCTCGTCATGCTACATTCTTATCTTTAGAGCAACTTTTATTTCTGATAACATCAAAGGCACTAGAAACAGTAGATACAACTTGTTTTAAAGATTCATTTTTATTCTTGGGTTTTGCATACATTCGTAACCTTTTCATTACTTTTCACATTTTAGACATTTTAATTAGTTGCAACATCAGTTGACATTCAAATCCAAATTTCTTATTATAAAAAAATTCTATATAATCTATTAGCATGTGTCCTAATTTGTCTCCATGAAATCGATTCCTCAAGATTATCTAGCACATCATTAGGAAAATGAAAATTATGTTCAAGCACTTTAGCATCATTCTGACATGTTTGTTTAGTAATTGGTGTTTCTATGTCTAGATTCATACAATTGTTATTTTCAATTGGAATTTTATTTTCAATATTATTTGGGATTTGAATCTCATTTTCAATTTTCCTTGGAATTTCTTTCAGGGCATACATTTCCATTGGAGTTTGTTGTGTATGATCGTTTGACAATCTATTCTCATGAAGAAAATCTAAATCATTATATCATAACCAACTTCTAAACAATCACCAATTTCATCTTGAGAAAAAATTTGAGGGTTTGGAGACACACCTGTATTGAATGTTTGATTAGAATGTGCACCTGAATCTCCTTGTAATGGGTTCTCTTCTTCAGCCTCTTCATCCATTATGGTATTCTCAATGTCTTTCTCCTTTGAAATATTGCTCAATTCTCTAATTCTTTGTCTTCTCTCTCGTTGAAATTGTGCTTCACACTCTTTATTTGTTACAATCTCATCATTTGTCAAAACTTTTAATTTCTTCTTTCTTCGTTGTTTTGATCCCATGTTTGCACCAGTTTTCAATTTGAATCAACAACTTGTAAATTGTAGAAGAAGACAAGAAAATAGAATAACTATGACAAAATTCATTGTTGCAAATCAATATTGTTATTCAATCATTGCAATCATTGAAAAGTGATCTGTGGGGCATCTTTTGGGGCCCAATAGGTAGATCAAAATTAGGTACCCCATTCTTTAAAAATTGGGTACTCAATTTTTAAACAATTGGGTGCCTATTTCTATCAATGACTAAAACCAAATCGAGCACCCAATTTTTGAATTACAAATTGGGTCCCCGATTTTGTGAATTTGCTTCAGTTTTTACCTTGGGGAAAGACATGGCATAGGCTTGGTCCCACGAAACCATGCCTTCATGAACCATTTTTTTCTAAGGCATTTAATCAACAATTTTAGGGATTGGTGTAATTTTTATATGGTTGCCCCCATTGAATTTTTTGACGAAACAAAAACCTATTATAGGTCTTACTGTTCTAATTTCAAAAATGTAAGTTTTATAGTGTTATGAGTTCATTTGCTATTTTTCCATTATTTATTAATCAAAAGTATCTCTTCAATGTTAAATAGTGACATTCACTAAAACTTTAATAACTTTTTAATTTTTTCATATTTTGTAAATTAATTTATATGTCATCAATCTTCACACGATTCTTTTAAAGTTAAAAAAAAAAAAAAAATAAATTTTGATTAAATTATGGTGTCTGTACACAAGACATTTTAGAAATTAGCTTAATTGTCAATTAAAAATTAATAAAAAATATTCATTTAAAAATGCAAGAAAAATATTCTCATCAATCTTTGGTGTGTTAGGTAACTCCATTTAAAAGGATTTGCAAAAAATCATTTAGTTGTGTCAAATTATGGTGTCCATACACGAGCGTGGTATGGTCCTGAAACAAGCATTTTGAAAAAGTGGTTTTTAAAGATCCATACTAAAAAAAAAATCTATCATATGGGTATACAAATAAATTGCATATTCAAAAAGAAGACCTTAGGCACTAGAACTTTTATTTCTAGAGTTTTTTATATTTAATTTCTAAGTGCCTCAAATTTTGGCATCAATTGACAAAATAATTCAAAAACAGGGAAAAAAATTCCACTTTTTGGCCAAAAGTGAGACCCAACTTCTTGCACTGACCCAAATAACTCCTATTCCATCTACATGAAATATATTTCATTTAATTATTATGTGTATAAAAATGTAAAATAAGGAGCAGAGTGTATGCCCAATGTTAAAGCGATTGTAAATTTCTTAATGGGAACATTGACAATAATAGAGCATACATGCACCCACAAGAAATGTTTTCACAATTTGATTACCTAAGGAAAAAGAAAAAGAATGAAATAAGTAGATGAAAAAAGAAAGCACAAAAGAGGATCTACCAACTTAGGGGTTAGTATGATCATATGGTAACTCATGTATATCAAAATAAAATTTCATCATTTCCTAAAGGTGGTAGAACTAAAAGGACAATGGAAGAATGTCATTTAAGAGCTAAAAAGAAGAGTCTTTTTGGGTTGATATAACGAAGGCCAAAAAAAAAAAGTTACCATTTTACAATAATTCCCAAATAGACAATAAAAATGTCGATTTATGAATAGTGGTATATGCACAACATAACATGTAATAATATATAGATAAAATAAGATAGAAATAGAGGAATGTCACACAAACAAATTTCGTCATCACCTTGTACCAACAAAGAAACAAGGTTCATCTAAAGAAATATAAATAAATTAACATATAAGAAGAAACACATAATGGGGGAAGTACATTAACATAAGAAAATAGAAAGAATCCATTGTATAAGAGGAGATAGTCAAACATATTGCCTCCCCCCTATATTAGTCTTTATTATTTAGAGAATGTGGGAAACATTTAAGAGAAGAAACATCGAGCACAATAGATAGAAAAATATTTGGTTCCCATGTTGGGAAGAGTCACTTTGTTCATCACTGGGATTAAGAGATAATTAATTTTCAAGTATATTTGGTAAATCATGAACAACATTAATAAGCTCATACATATTAGAATCACTACCATGAATATCATCATTTGCATTAGAAACATCAAAGCTGTTGTCATCAAGAGTATCTTCTTCATCTAAATTAACTGTAATAAAATCTAAGATACAAATATAACTATCATATTTGTTCAATTTTATTTTATTAGCTTCCTCCTATAATACCCCAAAATTGGCTTATTGCCACGATCACCAATTCTAGTATATTTTTGATTGATTCTAAAGTCCTACATCACTAGGCAATTCTTATTCTGCTACTCGCTACTTGACTTAATTGTCAAATGCAGAAAACTTAAATCTGCATTAATCATACTCTTTATTTAATTCCTAAAGTATTGATTCATATTAGTCACATTAAACCTATTGATTAAGATTTAATTTAATTATTAAGTATTTATACTTTAATTAAATTAAATTATCTCCTAAGGCTAATGTACTATGGAATTAAATTAATTTAATTTAATAAATATGCCTATTTTTAATTAATTAAACAAAATTATTTAATTAAATGGAGAAGCTACTTCTAATTAATTAAGTAAAGTTATTTAATTAAATGGGAAGTTATTCCTAATTAATTAAATGAAGTTATTTAATTAAATAAGAGAAGTGCCTCTAATTAATTAAATAGAATTATTTAATTAATAAGAAAAGGTAATTATGAGAGCATATCTCATTTTATTAAATTAAACATCTCTCCAAAATCTCTCTTCAGTTCAAAAAAGGGAAATTCCTAGTTCACTACTGATCAAATTGGAAATGACTTAGATCACTTACTCTGACACTAAAGTCTATCTAAGTTGATTGACTCTTACACTCAGATTTGAGCCAGTTAACTCCCTTTGATTTGAGAATCTTCCTTTATGACTGAACTTCATCTTCAATCCTGACTGTTGATTGAAATCGATCTCAACTGTTGATGGATTCAAAGAAAATCTATTTAAGAGACCCTCATCTCTTCATTTAAAAGGATGAATTAGAATTTGCATTGAATTGCTGTTGAAATTCATACTCACATTTGTTCATATTTTTGCATACATCTTGCATTCTTAGTTTAAATTCATTTAGCTTAATCATGCATAGGTTAATCTAGTTTTGTTTCAATTGTTCCTATATTAGAATTCATTTCTCATTCTAGATTAATCTGCACAATCATATAGATTAATTTCATTTCTTAAATTCTTCGTTCTTAGAGAGTTTGGTTGCTTAACACCTCAAATCTGAGGATATCTAACAAGCAAAATCCATTTAGATAGAAGGCAATAGGTCACCTTGTCGGCTAATTTTCAGACGAACAATCCAATGTTCATTCCAGGATGAATCCGCAAATAAGGACCATGTTGAAGTGTGTGTTTTAGCATAGGCCACATTTTCAGATATACACCTCCCTCAAGCTTTGAATAGGTTTGGTTAAGAGGAATCAAAGCATCAATATGTGTCTTAGAGGAGGAATTATTTTGAGAAGAACACTCATGAGCTCCAACACAATAAGTGAAACCATTGAAATTTTGGACCATTTCATCATATTTATCATAGGAGTCTTGCTGTAATTATCTAGTGTAAAGATTATTTTTTTGGTTATAACTATGTATCACTAAAAATGTATTAGTATACTCAACATGATACTTCTACAAGAAATTCTATTTAGGATTAAAAGAACTGTTAACCTATGAAAATTGACTTATGGCTCTCTATATATAATATGCATTGATCCATGTTAATGATAGTGCTCTCACATTGAGCAATGAGATCGCACAAGGTGCATTATGGAAAAAGAGACTCAAGGAGGAATAATGCAATAGATTATAAGATCCTCGAGAACTCTATTGATGCATGTATGCAAGATGATGGAGATTAAACTAAGACTACAAGATTTAAACTAGAATTTGAGAGAATGATTACAAACCTTGTATTTAAGCTAGATATATGAACAAGATAACTGAAACTAAAGAATGTGTATACTACATGACTAATGAAATATGTCTATAGTAATGATGTGATAAAAATGGATGAAATATTCCTATAGTGATAATACAACAACCATTGATGATCTCTTTCTCATAAAATACTTGATTTGATTTTTTTCTTCTAAGGGGTAGGTGTCAAGTTTAGGTCATACCATGATTAGATGAGGGTAAGGTTAAGAATTATTTAAATACAAAATGTAAGGGAATTTATGACACATTAGATTTATTAAACCCAAGGTGAAAGAGTCACTTTGACATGTTGGATTATTAATCAAATGTGTTAAGTGTCACTATGCCACTTTGGATTATAAAATCCAAGGTGTAAGAGACATTGTGGCACCTAGATTATTTAATCAGCCCACTTGGATTATTTAATGATTCACATACCCTCTTGGTATTATAAAAAATTATTTCATGGTCCACTTGACATTAAATTAGTTTTAAAAATCAATTCAATTTCTTAAGATGATTATTGATATCTATTAATGAATAGTTCAAATATTTAGACATTAGGTTATGTTTAAGAATCAAATTTATTTGATGAATTTTCATAACCTAACCATCTAACAATTAGGATTAAGAGTTCATGGTTTAGAAGACCATTTTTGGGTGATTACAAGTACAATCGACATGCTAGTAGGTTCTATATGAACACCACAAAAATGATGACTAGTAACATTTTCTATTCAGTAAAGAGGACCATTAGGCTCTTTAATAACCTATTTAGGATCAAATGCAATACAAAGATAGATTAGGTTTAAGTTTAGTTTTGGATCGATCGATAAGGTTGACAATACTATTGACTTCAATACACTCAATGACATAGTCAACAATATGGGTGGAATAAGAAGAGCCTCAGTAGACTCAACAATATTTGGTCAGATAAGAAGGTGTCATGTCCTCATTTTAAGATAGAGTTTTAGTAATAAATAGATAATATAATATTATTAAATAAATAATGATAGTAAATCATATTAAAATATAAGAACAAGAAATAATAATTCAATATAATATCTATTATCATTAAAATAATATTTAGTATAAGATATAAAATAATTAAATAATAAAAAATTACAACAAATGAGTAAATAATAAAAATTAAATACAAGATATACTATTGTAGAAAGTATTTTAGGAAAGATCCTACAACACACTAGTAAATTGTGAGCCTCTAATCTAGGAGGTATTGGGTTCGAGTCTTCTCAAGCTTAACACATAATAATAAGTATTTCAATAAATAAATAATAAATAATCAAGGCTTCGACCCATTACCTATAAAAAAATATTGTAGAAAGTATGTTACCTTTCTAAATAGGAATAAATAATAAATGATAATCTACACAACATAAATAAGTAAGTAATATAATATTAATTAACTAAATCCATTGAAAAGTCAAGAGATGTGTAACAAAGAGATGTCTCCTTCAAATTAATATATAAAAAGGAGGATAGTTCATTTGAAAGAGGAAGAAAGAAGAGGAGAAGAAATGAGTTAAAGAAGGTCTAATGAAAGAGGAAAATAATGAGAAGAAAACAAGAAAGTGACTTTATTAAAGGGTTGCAATGGTAAAAGGATGTGACTGTTCAAATGTTTTGTAATTATGAATGGTTCAAACTCTTTGAAAAGGACATAGATGATAAATAAAACAATATTTATAAATTACCATTGAATAAAAATGCAAAAAATGATAATGGTATCAAAAGGAGAAAATATAATAAGAAAACAAAAAGAAATAATTGCATACCTTTTGACATATATTTAACATGAGAAGCAAGACAACTTTAAAAGGTGGTAAATCCATCGTAAATGTATGTATACATTAGGGATATTATATTGTTAGTGTTACTTTCATAATTATTTCTTTCTATTCAAATAAATATTGAATGAGATATTATAAGTGCATAATATTTGTAATAATAAATGATATGTTTATTGTTGGTAAAATGTTCAATGCTCTCCTTGAGATTCATGACAAGGGCTTAATTACCTCCTATGTACTATAAGTTGAGTGGTTGTATCAATCATTGATAGATCGATCTTTTGGTGCAATGACAACTCCACTCTAAGAAGTGGTATTAGAGCTTGGTCATAGGTTTGAATTATCAGACCCTTGGGTAATGTTGAGGGTGAGATTGTTGGCAAAATGTTTAGTGCTCTTGTTGGGATTTGTGTCAATGGCTTAACTGCCTCATGTGTACTATAAGTTGAGTGGTTGTATCAGGCACTAAAATATCTATATTTTGAAACAAAAACAACCCCACTCTAACATATGTATGTATATAATATACATACATATGTGTGTGTGTGTGTGCGTGCGCGCCCACACGCATGTATAAATTTATTCATATAAACTATACACATATGAAACTTCAAATGGATAATATGTATACATGATGTTATTGTTATTAAAATTTGTATTGCATGAAGATATCAAGAGAGTCCATTGTGAAGGAAAGGGAGTGATCTCAAATATATGTAGTGACAGTATTAGAGATGGGCATAACTCCCCATTTGGCTGACACCACCTAGATGGTCATAATATATATAATATCAGTATGTGACATTTATGTAATCTCCATCAACATGCATGAGACCAATGAATGTCTATAATATTGGAATGTGAGATTGATATAACCTCCATATGAAGGAAATGAATGAGATTAATATAATGGATAGAATATTTTTTTGATATCAACATATGCATATGTGTTAAGGTCACTGGATATAGATTACCTCCTCTAGGAATATACTTAGAAGGAGCGCTCTAGAGAATAAGGAAGTTATCGATGATGGTACTTAAATTGATGATATATTGTTCAAGACCTAGAAATACCTAGGTGGGGTTTGCAATCCTCGTATGGAGATGTCTTTAAGGTTTTGGGTTAAGATAGAGGGTATAATAGTATTTTTAGACTTTTTATTGTTTAATTATGGCATTTATATTTTATGTAATAATTATCGCTTGAGATAACCCTAATAGTGGGGACATTACATAAAGGAAAATGAATTGTATAAATTTACAAGTTTGAATTGGGATGTGCTATGGAATTGTTTCCTTGGTCATTAACACCACCAAAAAACATAACACTAGAATCATTGAGGTCTTGAATAACATGAATCAAATAGAAACACTTCTCACTTTCATGGCTAAGCTAACAATGGTAAAATACTTTATGATCTAATATATAGGAATTTTTTTGGATGTGTTAATTGGTTTAATGAAAGGAAGTTTGAAATCCTTAACATTAATCATATGCAACATCACACTATGTAAATATTCAAAAATAGGTGTAAGATTATGAGAAGGTCTAAAAATAGATGAGAAAGGAGTCACACCTTTGGATTTTTTGCCACTCTATCATCAAAATTGTCTGATAAATTATTGATCATGATAAATCTCCTAGGTTTTTAAAAAAATTTAAAGGATTGAGATGAGAAATAACTCTTATCAATTATATCCTTTGGAGGATTCCTCAAGCACTTTGAATCACCTAATGCTAGTAATTGTGAAACATTGCACACAATTGAGTAAAAGAAGAGAATTTAGAAAGCAAAATTTTATCTCTAACACCTTTTTATAAATTATCAATGCAAATACATTGAATATGAACATTAGGCACTAGGCAAGAGCCTACAACACAAAGTAAATTGTAAGATTCTCATGTGGGAGGTCTTGGGTTTGAATCTACTTGAGCTTAACACATAATAATTAATATCAAAAAATAATAATAAATAATATAGGCTTTGGCCCATTACCTATCAAAAAATTAATATGAACATTAGGCACATGATAAGAAATTTAAGCATGCAAATGCTTAAATCTTCCATTGAAATCAATCACTTTGTCTTTAACATCTATTTTTGATTAATTAAAATATATTTTGAAGAGGTTTTGAAACCCTATCCAATATTAAGCTAAAAATTTAATTCATTAAGCCCACATAGACAAATCATAACAAAAAAAAATAGGCCAACGAAGATACAGAAAGCCATCCATCAAAAGACAGTAGTTGAGAGACAACACAAAACATTAAAAAATAAAATACAAAGACTAGAGACCACATAGTAAAATGTCACTCAGGCAATGCTATTAAGAAGATCTACTACCTGTAACTCTAGCTGATGCATACCTTCATTCACCTTTTTTTATTTTAATAACCTCCTTGTTGGTTGCAACAACTTACTTCCTGGTGCTAGACCTAGTAATTTTCCTTGGGCTACCTTGACTATCTCTAGTGTCCTCCTAATATTTAGCAATCTTCAAAATGACATTCTTTCCTACAAAGCTCTCCATTTTGTTGATCAAGATATTGATGTGTTCATTGGAGGCTTTCAAAATTTTGTAGCTCTAGTAAAAAATTCTCTTAAAAGTATTCTCTAGTCTCAAAGTCCTATTATCCAATTCAAAAACCTTTACTTCCAATCTATAAAAGATAGCCATGTCCATGATAACACTCATGTTAACCTCATTCCTAGTATAAATATCAACACTCTTCTTAATTTTGGCCTTTTCTTATAGGTTATTCATCCTATCATTCACATCAATGAATTCATGATAAAGCCATTGAATAAACTTTAAATTATTTAAGAGGTTGTTATGAGAATTCTTGAAACATCTAGGGCTGAATCTTTGTTGGAGTCACTCAGAATCAACATTGAAGGGTTGATGAGCTCCCCGAGAACCACCTCACCCCCCTCATTCCTTTTGACCTCCACCTCAATCTTCTCCCTAGAAATCCCAACCTCACTGAATCCATATCGATTTTTCTTAGGAGTATCCCTAATAGAGGGTTTAATAGGTATATTAGGTAGAGGATCCTAAATCGAATACCATGGGAATCAATAACCTTCATTTTTCTTGCTCTACCAGCATCCAAAAATTCCTTAGAAGGCTCTAACAAACACTTACTAGGGGAATCTAAGATACATTTCTTCCTTTTTATTCTCATGGGCTTCATGGCCAAATTTCCCTATTTTTTTCTACCTATAGAAGTAAATCCCTTCTTTTTCTTATTTCCTTTCAAATTATCAATGTCTATCTCCATGTCATAATCATCCTCATTATACTCCTCATCTAAGGAGATGATCATTTTATTCACTTTCTTTTCTTTGAGTTAGAGTCTTTAACTTATTTCTTCACCTTCTTCATGGGAAACTTCAAATCATTTCCTTTCCTTTTATATGTTGAGATCTCAATGTCCTCTAAGTGCATATCATCACTTTGTTCAATATCCAATAAATCCTATTGAAAATCAAACTCCTTTGACCTTGTCTCTAGATCTTCATAATTGTGAATAGATTTATCCACAAAATGAGTGACAATATTATCATCAATTAAAATGATTAATCCATCATGTAGAGGTAGGTTAGTCACAACTTTATCCCTAATACCATGAATTCTAGAATTCATAGAAGTATAGAGATATAAGGGAATGTAAATGTTAATGGCATGCCTAAAATGGTTCAAAAGTATAAAATTTTGGGTGCAAATACAAGAGAATCTTCCATCAAGAGCAATGTAATACACAATAGCTCTTAGAAAATGCCTCCAAAGCTTCTTAATGTACTTTGGGTGCTAATATGTTTTACCTCCCTTATCCAAGGAAACATGTTCCTTCTCATCCTTTGGAGACTTTTCCACATGAGCATTTGAGACTTTCATGTCTCTATAAATTTTTTTTACCAATAATTGGGATTCTCCTCACCTATGAAATGAGCTCATAAGTGATGGTGAAGGTCCTCCAAAAAATCTCCAATGTCCCTTCATTCCATCCCTTGAGAATAACCCGCTAACCTCAAGCTTTCCACAGTGCAATCTCTCCATGAAAGTAGTTAAATCATCATTCTTTAGAATTTCCCACACCATAGTTATCCTCTACTATTTATCACAATTTTATGAATCTCTTCTAACCTCCAAATATTCTTAATGTACTTTGGGTGGTAATAGGTTTCACCTCCCTTATCCAGAGAAACATGTTCATTCTCATCCTTTAGAAACTCTTCCACATGAGCATTTGATACTTTCATGTCTCTATAAAATTTTCTACCAATAATTAGGATGCTTCTCACCTATGAAATGAGTTCTAAAGTACTGGTGAAGGTCCTCCAAAAAATCTCCAACGTCCCTTAATTTCATCCCTTGAGAATAACTTGCTAATCTCAAGCTTTCCACAGTGCAATCTCTCCATGAAAGGAGTTAAACCATCATTCTTCAAAATTTCCCACACATTAGTTCTCCTTTTCCATTTATCACAATTTGATGAATCTCTTCTCCTTCATTGGCATCCCATGTCGTTAGTGCACCATAGAAAAATCACAAAAAACTAAATGACAAACTCGTTATTGAAGATATGGGTAAGAAAAAAGAATGAAATGTAGGGTCTTCAAAAATACCTATAAAGAGTGTAGGATAAAGGTGGCATTATTGTCAAAATTTTCCTTACAGTCCTCCTAACTCCTTGTAATAATAAATTCATCTCTCTAAAGTACCATCTTCATCACTTAAAATAACCCCTTCCTTTCCATGTATCATGTCATAATTAATACATGACATGCCAGCTCATCTCTTGGTTAAGTCTAACAACCATGTTGGCAATGAAGTCAACAATAGTGTTAGATTTAGAGTAAATATAGGAAATGAAATAACTATCTAAAGTTATTAGGGTATCCAAAGTCTCCTTAACAATATTGTTAATGGCCCATGAAGGTTTGGATTTTCCTTTTAAACAATTTTGAATATTATTTAAATCACCCTCCAACCAAAGTTTGGAAACACCCATGTCTTTAGCCAGCGTAGTGGCTTGGAGAAATGCCATCACCTCCACATAAATGGTTAGTCTATTTTCCCAAATTTATTTAACACTCTATTAATAATGCATCAAATCATTCAAATAAATCCTAGGACCATTAGTTTTTTGAGACTTTTGAATGAAAGTATTAGTAATTTTCTAAAAGGAATCAATGGAAAAAGGAGGCAACCAACAATACCAATGCAAGGCTTTATCTCATAATATTTTAGTAAATAGTTTATCCATGAACCTATGATCATGAGACAAATCAATGCATAGTGTGTAAAAGGTTTTAACATGAGTCGAAGGATCACCCTTACCATTGTAAGTATCTAAATGAGGAATTTCCATGTATTGGTGAACAAGGACATGCAATATATCTAAAGATAAAGGACTAGAAATGCCACAAATAGGAATTTCAAACTTAGATTGAGTTATAGATGAAACCTTTTGTTACAATTATGAAATGGTTTAATCCAGGTTATTGATAGTAGATTTTGTAGAAAGAGTGGTAGGAGATGTGTGTGAAAGGTTTGGACCATTATAAGAAATGGAAGGAATGATAGAGTAAGAAAAAGGAACATTGTTGTAAAAGGTTTGTAGATGATGACATAGGCACACATGGAACACTTAAAGGAGGAATAATAGTTTTAGGAATGTTATTAACATTAGTAGGATTGGTGTTTTGAATGGAAGTGGTTATTAAAGGTACAACATAAGTAGATGCACTAGGTATTGAGGTAATAATAGGAATGCAAGTCTCTGTTGGAATTTACAAATGGGGAGGTTTACTTCTGAGTGGGGGGGGGGGGGGGGGTGAATCAGAAGTAACTAACTTTAACCTTTTAATTTTTTTTTATCTGAGATCATTCATATGCATCTAACATATCTACTTAACATGAAAAATAAAGACATGCATGAAAATAGATAACACAAGATTTTGGTCACCTAGAAACCCTCCAAAATGAGAAGGTAAAACTAGGGTGGGGATGAAACCCACAAAGTATCAATGTAGTAATATGTAACTATTTAAGGTTACAAAGTTTGACCACTTCCAATGGTTTTTCATATGAAAATTCTATCCTATTAAAGACTTTACACCCTGTTAAAAGCAACCTGGTTAAAGGATTTACAAACACTCACTTGGAATGTTACCCTATTAAAGGATTTAGCACCTTGTTGAAAGGCTTACAATATGGCTATTAAAACAACCTATCATTATAGGATTTTCATTCCTAATACAATGGCTAAAAAGTATTAGAAAGTCTTGACCTGATGACTTACAATCTTCAATTGTTGATTCCAAATCCTTGTTCTGCGCAATCTGATATGATCCTTCACGATCTAATATGTCTCTACTTGAAATGCTGATGTTGTATTCTAACCAATTGGATTCTGCAATGCTGCTCTTCCTTTTCTAAGTCTTTTCACCTCTCTGAACTATTGGCGCTCAAAATTGTAGCTCGAATTTTGAGCACTGTTGAGAAATTGAGCCCTATAAATGCTTTTGATGCCTATGTACCTGGCTATACCTTTGAGCCCCATGAGGAGTTTAATGTTTCTAACACCTTCCATTCAGTCTTTCTACCTATTCCATGAAGTTAAATTTCCATTCTGAGTCATTGAGTAAAGTTTTGTTTTAAGCAATTGTCAAATCTGCATTTTACCCTAAGTGTCAAACAATGACAGAAAGCTATGTTTGCATCTGAATATCTCACACCTAGAAATATTTTGTGACTTGCTGCTTTGGGAGTATCTAGTGTTCATATTCGAGAATGTATGTTTCAAATTTTGAGTCATTTTGAATCCTTTTGACTAGGTTTTGAATCCCTCAAAGTTGGTAGTTTACTATTTTCATGCTTTTGCACATTGCACATAATTCTGGGAAGCCCTGTTTGACATGTTATAACTTTGACCCAGTTGATTGAAATTCTAAAATTCCTTTTGCGTTACATTTTAGACATCAGAGACCTATTATGTTTCAAGTTTCGACTTATGATGAATCCGTTTGATCAATTTTCAAATGTGATTCCTAACACAATTTCTATTTTTTTACTGGTGTCAGCATTTGCAGATTTGTCAGGACCCCTGTTCGTGATGTTATAACTCTTAATCCATGATAGGTAGGATCAAATGGATTGTAAAAATGTGTTTTCCATTGAAAATAATCCAGGTGTGTCAGTTTGCAAGTCATGACAAATCCATTTACACACTTTTCTAGGTCAATTCCATTTGCAAAAATCGATCTCCAACCATTGTTTCAATTTGCAAAATCCAAGTAGCTCACTTTGACCACTTTCCATTTGCATCCTATTATTCATCATGAGCCCAAATTGTAGATCTATATTCTCCTCATGATAGAGAACCAATGTCCTAGTTTTTGTTTCCCCATGTGCTCATTTGCCCAGTTTTCAAATCCAAATCTGAACCTAGTTTATTGCTTTCTGACGTGTTTTATTGCAGGCAATTTTGAGAAGTCAAGTTTGACGGTCAATATATTTTGACTTTGAATTCATTATGAGATGAGATTCGACAGGGTAGGAGTATATGGAACAAAGAATCAGTGTGTTCAATCTCAGGGCCTAGTCAAGTGTTCAGATCTGTTTTTAAGGCCAATCATGTTAGGAATAAGGTGTCTCAACCTTGTATAATTCCTATTCTTATTATTTGTTTTGTAAAATGTATTTCTTGCAAATAATGTTGATGTGCCGACATCTTGAATTGTGTGTAAGGAGATCATGACTAAAATGGTTATGACGGATTCCTATGACACGTAAGAGCTATGTTAGGAAGATTCAATGACAGGTGAAGACATGTGGCAACTAAGATATTTGAGTACTGTACACTCTACCCCAATAGTGGGGAATTTTTTTGGGGTTCCTATTTTCTCGGAGAATGGTAAAACCCTAATACGGTTTACCTTTTGGGAGTAGCCCTAAAGTGAAGTGCATGTTATATAAGCATTATTAGGTTTGCGAAGAGATGTGATGCGAAAAAGGTGTATTGTTGGTACTGCGAGTAGCTATTGGAGTCTTCTGTTGTCAATGTTGAACTTGCATTGCAAGTGTATTGTAACCTCGTGTTGAAGATAACACATTGTGCAGGTTCTAAAGGGGTGGAGTTGTTTTACCAAAAGGTTTTTCCCCACCAGCAAATCCTTGTGTTATGTGTTCCTTTCTCTGTCTATTTTCTGTATGCATGTTTGGCTGCAATATTGTTGTTTACATGATATTGAATCTATAAGTGTAGAAGATTTTAATAGGATTTGCATCATACTTTCCTTATGAGATTAGTGTAGTAAGCTGTTTCCGCACCCGAGTTTCCTTACAAGTGGTATCAGAGCTTGATCAACTTTTGGTCCTAGTTGTTGGGTAGGGTTTTTTGAGCTAATCTCAAGTTGAGTGGGAGTCTTGTGCAGAGCATCCTAAATCTTATTTGCAGATTGAGATGGCAAGTTCATCATATGGAAGAATGGAGGTGGAGAAATTTAATGGCACTAATTTTGAGTTGTGATCGGGACCTATGGGAAGTGACTACAAGCATTACAAGACCAATAGCTATAGCTCAAGCAGATTGGGATATCAAAGACCATAAAGCTAAGGGTCACATAAGACTCTGTTTAACCGATGCAGTCCTTCTGAATGTTCTAGATGAGAAAATCGCATATAGTTTGTGCGAGAGACTTGGGGCCGTGTATCAGGCCAAATCTTTGGTGAACAAGTTTTTCCTGAGGAAGAAGTTGTATTCTCTATGAATGGAGGAAGGTGGATCCTTAACCAATCATTTAAATGCATTTAATCTACTGGCTACACAATTGACATCAGTGGGTGTCAAGTTAGAGGAGGAGGATCGTTGCTACACACTGTTGTGTTCTTTATTGGATTCATGGGACCATCTTGTGATGGCTCTCGGAAGCACATTAGTCACCTTCAAAATGGATGATGTGGTGTCTTTGTTGCTATCAGAACAGATGTAGAGAAAGGCTTCAGTTTTGAAAAAAGAAGCCCTTGCTATTCGTGGGAGATCCACGAAAAGAGGAAAGAAAAATGACAATAAGTCTGACAATAAGGGTAGATCCAAATCCCGTGGGAAGTCAAAGACTTCCAATAAGTCCAAGGCAAAATGTTGGAACTGTGATAAGACTGGGCACTTCCGTAAAGACTGTAAAGAGCCTAAGAAGAAGAAGAAAGCCTTAGATTCTGGTTCTGAAAAATCTCAAGAAGATGGCGATGCATTCATCATAGCTTTGGCAGCCCATGCATCTGATGATGTGTGGTTGGTTGACTCAGGTGCATCTTTTCACATGACCTCTCATCGAAACTGGTTCTCAAGATATGAAGAGTTCAATGGTGGAAAGGTGTATTTGGGTGATGATTCTCACCTAAAGATAGTTGGACGCGGAAGGGTCACTATCAAATTTCCTGATGGACGAGTAAAGGGAATCAATGGAGTTATGCACATTCTAGGTTTGGCACGAAACCTATTATCTATAAGTATGCTGAATGATGTAGGTGTGCAATTTGTTTTTTCTAGAGATGGATGTTAGATGATGAGAGGAGCTATGGTGCTTGCTAAGGGTACTAGGAGAGGTACTTTGTTTTAGCTTGATGCACACATTTCTTAGTGTAATAGTTCTTCTATTTCAAAGAAGAGAGTAGCTATCACTTCATCCCCACCATCTGAACGAGTAGTAAAGAAGACTGTGGTTAGTGGTTTTGATGGTAGTGCAACAAGTGTACCTAAGGGTGCAAACACTGTGGAAGGAAATCTTCTTGCAGAAAAGACAATGTTGTGGCATTTGAGATTTGGTCACATTGGTGAGAAGGGTCTCAGAACCCTGAAAAATAAAAATCTTGTTGAGGGGTTATATGATTGCAATCTCAAGTTTGACTTTTGTGAACACTGTGTATATGGTAAACAAAATCATGTTCAATTTTACTCTAGTTCTCACAAATCTTCTGATGTTTTGGATCTTATTCATTCTGATGTATTTGGTCCTGTAAAAGTTCCTTCAATCTCCAAGTCTGTATTTTTTGTATCTTTCATAGATGATTATAGTAGAAGGACATGGATTTATTTCCTTAAAAGTAAGACACAAGTCTTTAGTTGATCAAGGAATTTAAAGCCCTTGTAGAGAATCAGACTAGTAAGAAGATTAAGTGTGTGAGAACTGACAATGGTGGTGAGTTTTACTCAGCAGAGTTTGAATAGTTCTGTAAAGAACAAGGTATCGAGAGGCATAAGACAACTCTGTATACCCCACAACAAAATGGAGTTGCAGAGAGAATGAATAGGACACTGATGAAGAAGGCTAGGAGTATGCTTAGTGGAGCTGGTTTAGAACAAAGGTTTTGGGCCGAAGCTGAGGCCACTGCTTGCTATCTGGTTAACAGATCTCCTACATCAGCCCTTGTTGGTAAGACACCCATGGAGGTGTGGTCTGGTAAGAAGCCTTCAATTAGATATCTTTGTGTTTTTGGTTGTGAAGTTTATGCACCTGTTCCAATGGAGAAAATATCTAAGTTGGAAAACAAAGATGTTAAATGTATTTTCATCGGGTACAGTGTTGGTGTGAAAGGATACAAGCTTTGGGATCCTATGACTAGTAAGGTATTGTATAGTAGAAATGTTATTTTTAGAGAACTAACATCTTCTCCTATTGTGCTACAACTAGATGAAAAAGAAAAGGAAAAAGATGTTGTTCAGTTGCCTCCTACCCCTGAGAAGAATGAACAATGAGACCATGTTGGGTCTAATGATGAGGAGAGGTCTAGCAGCTCTGATAGTTCAGAAGAAAAGGAAGAAAAACCTCAACCTTAGCCCTTGAGGAGATCCAAGAGAGAAAGAAAGCAACCAGAAAGGTTTGGTTATTCTATGTTAGATTCCAGTTGTACTTTTGCTTTGATTACTAACACTGATGAACCTAGATCTATGAAAGAGGCATTGGGCATGGAAGATGAAGGTTCTTGGATTGAGGCTATGGATGATGAGATGGCTTCATTAGAGAAAAACAAAATGTGGGACCTTGTACCTTTGCCTAAAGGGAGCAAATCTGTTGTCTGTAAATGTGTGTTCAAGAAGAAATTTTGTGCAGATGGCAGCGTTGAAAGTTACAAAGCTAGATCGGTTGCAAAGGGGTATTCATAGGTAGAGGGAATAGATTATGGTGAAATATTCTCTCCTATTTCAAAGTTGACATCCATTAGATTTCTATTATCTCTTGCTGCATCATATGATTTAGAGATAGAACAAATGAATGTGAAGACAGTTTTCCTTCATGGTGATTTGGAGGAAGAGATTTATATGTCACAGCCTGAGCACTACATTGTTAAAGGTAAAGAATCCTTGGTTTGCAGATTAAAGAAATCTCTATATGGTTTGAAGAAATCTCCTAGGATGTGGTACCTTAAGTTTGATGCCTTTGTGTAGTCAATTGGATTTGTAAGATCAAAATCAGATCATTGTGTTTATTTCAGAATTGAAAATGATCGCCTTCTTATTGTTACATTATATGTTGATGATATGTTGCTATTTTGGAAGGGTAAGGGTATGATTTTTGATTTTAAATCTCAATTGTCAGCACAGTTTGAGATGAAAGATCTTGGGGCAACTAGGTACATCTTGGGTATGGAAATCAGTAGAGACAGGTCTAACAGAAAACTTTGGTTGAGTCAGAGTAAGTATGTGAAGTCTATGTTGGACAGGTTCAACATGGCAGATTGTAGACCACTATGTGTTCCTATTCCTGTGGGAACAAATTTATTTGTAGATGATTGTCCAAAATCTCCTAGTGAGGTAGAGGACATGAGTAGAGTACCTTATGCTAGTGCAGTTGGTAGTCTTATGTATTCTATGGTATGTACTAGACTAGACATTGTCCAAGCAGTGGGAGTCCTGAGTCAGTTTATGGCTAACCCTGGACGGGTACATTGGGATGCAGCTAAGTGAGTATTCATATATTTGAGGGGTACATCAGATTACTCCATATTTTATCATGGTAACTCTTCTAGATCTCCGCATTTAGTTTGTATTCATGGATTTGTGGATTCAGATTGGGCAGGTGATATTGACCGCAGGAGATCCACCAGTGCTTATGTGTTCACTATGTTTGGTGGTGCCATTAGTTGGATGAGCAAGTGACAACTTGTGGTTGCTTTGTCCACTACAGAAGCTGAGTACATGATTGCTACTCATGCTTGTAAGGAAGCCATTTGGCTTAAGAGATTGTGTTATGATGTTGGTGTTGATGTAGAACAGATTACTATTTGGTGTGACAGTCAGAGTGCTATTTGCCTTGCAAAGAATCGAACTTTCCATGCCAGAACGAAGCACATTGATGTGCAGTATCACTTTGTGAGAGATATGGTGGAAGATGGAAAGGTAAATTTGGAAAAGGTAGATACTATGAAGAATGTTGCAAATGCATTAATGAAACCAGTGGGCACTGAGAAGTTCAGATGGTGTTTGGAGTCTATGGGCCTTTCGGCCTATAGTGGTTAGTTCTTGTTATTTCCTGTTGCTCTTATGAGGTGTTTGACAAGTGGTAGAATGTTAGGAATAAGGTGTCTCAACCTTGTATAATTCCTATTCTTATTATTTGTTTTGTAAAATGTATTTCTTGCAAATAATGTTGATGTGCCGACATCTTGAATTGTGTGTAAGGAGATCATGACTAAAACAGTTATGACAGATTCCTATGACATGTAAGAGCTATGTTAGGAAGATTCAATGACAGGTGAAGACATGTGGCAACTAAGATATTTGAGTACTGTACACTCTACCCCAATAGTGGGGAATTTTTTTTGGGGTTCCTATTTTCTTGGAGAATGGTAAAACCATAATATAGTTTACCTTTTGGGAGTAGCCCTAAAGTGAAGCACATATTATATAAGCATTTTTAGGTTTACGAAGAGATGTGATGCGAAAAAGGTGTATTGTTGGTACTATGAGTAGCTACTAGAGTCTTTTGTTGTCGATGTTGAACTTGCATTGCAAGTGTATTGTAACCTCGTGTTGAAGATAATACATTGTGCAAGTTCTAAAGGGGTGGGGTTGTTTTATCGAAAGGTTTTTCCCCACCGAAAAATCCTTGTGTTATGTGTTCCTTTCTTTGTCTATTTTCTGTATGCATGTTTGGCTGCAATATTGTTGTTTACATGATATTGAATCTGTAAGTGTAGAAGATTTTAATAGGATTTGCATCATACTTTCCTTATGAGATTAGTTTAGGAAGCTGTTTCCGCACCTGAGTTTCCTTACAAGTCAAAGGACCTCCTAGTGCAAAAGTGATAGGTTGCAAAAAAGGATAAAATGAGATTTAAGTGTCGTTTCAATGATGGATTTTGTTTGCAATCAGTTCAAGATGATTGGTAGATTAGTTTGAGATGTTCAGTCGTTCAGAAACAAATTTTTTTATTGTCAGACTCGCTTTTGGGCCCGACTAGTATTAGACTGATAGACATTGGGGCATTGAAATTTTCATGAAAGGATTTTAATGGTTGTCATCATTATGTGTTTTGTGCAAATGTGTATTTTCCTCAGGGTTAAATGGCATGCTGGATCACATACATACTAGAAATGAAAGAAGATTGCTGCTATGATTTATTTGTATGAAATATAGTTTTAAGGCGAGACTTTGGTACTACAGTATTCTATCAAATCTGAACAAGATATAAAATTTAGTGGTGGCTATATAAAGCTTCTTAGTGGTTATGTAAACCAAAAGAAGTATGGTAAAGATACGCCTTATAGTGTATGTGTGGTCCTAACATATGTGGTACACAAACAAAGAAGCTTCATACAATAGTGTCATATCAAGGTTGGTAGAAGCAGAAGCATCAGAAGATAAAAACAACAACATACAAAATGACATGTTCATGACTTATTGGAATTTATTGTTCAAATACTACTTTTCTTGATGGCTTGTAATTGAGTTAGTAGATTTTGGTATCGTTATTCTGTCATTGGACCATAAGAGCAGAGATGGTGATTGTTACCTTACACATATTATTATTCCTTCTCTATAGAGTTGCTCAATCCCAAGTTACTAGTGACTATGATGCATTGATGGCTTTCAAGGCCTTAGCTAACACAAATCATAGAATCACTTCTTCGAAAGGCAATGATCCTTGCAATGGCAAATGGTTTCGTGTGTACTGTGAAAACAAGAGGGTAATTCATCTTGTACTAGAGAACGCTGGTTTTGTGGGTCCAATGGATTCTTTAGCCGATCTGGACTAGTTGAGAGTTTTTAGCCTGAAAGGGAATTCTTTGAATGATACCATGCCAAACTTGACTAAGTGGAGAAGCATGAAATTGTTGTTTCTCTCATACAATAACTCTTTTGGCCCTCTACCTTTATCCATCTCATTGTTGGATCAGCTTTGGGAGGTTTGATATCTCAAACAATGTTTGCAAACAAATCCCACAATGTTAGAAAGGCAAGAGAGGCATCATTCACGTTTGTGGAAGGAATTCCAACCTTCAATGCAGTCAAACACGTGATATGCAAGGAGAAAGCTACATGACCAGACCAAAAGGAGCATCTTGGAAGCAAGAAGAATTCACACATAGTATGAAACACCAAATAAGGAAGGAAGCACTACAATGGAGGTGCCATTTTGAGGTATAGGGCAGTAGTATTGGAGCCTCATGCAGAGCCCACCTTATGGTAGAGGGGAGGCATTTTTAAGGAAAAAGACACCACCAAAGTAGAAGACCACACATTCAAAGAACTGGAGGCGCCCATCATGAATTAGCCGCACGTAAAGGAGAAAATCTCTAGTTTAAAAGAGTAGCCACGACATGTTAAACATAGTCCCATGCCTTGCAGGAAGAAAAATTCACAATGAAAAGTAGCCCCACACATTTAAAATAGGGGAATTCGCTGCCACAGGGAAAGATCTAAGTCATCTCACACATGTAAAAAGGAAAGCTCACAGCAGCATCAACAAAGACCCAACGCAAAGCATGAATGCTGCCAATCAATGCCTTGGGAGAAAGAAAGCCCTGTGGCATGAATAAGATGAAACCACAAGTAGAAGAGATTTGTGTGTAAAGGAAAAGATAGGGTGTCAACAATGAATAGCTAGTGGTAGCAAACAATATAGTTTTCTTGCATTTTAACTGCTATATGTAAGGAAGTTCGTCTTGAATGGTCGCAATGATTGAGAGACTCCCCTAACATTAATGAGAGCAACATATTTTTGAATATGGAAGAAAAAAAGATACTCATGCCAAATGTCAAGAAAGAAGACGCCATAAGAATCTAGCCATAGCCTGAAGAGGGAGCTCCATTGTTGGTGAAGAGAGAGTCTTCGTAGCAGCTAAGCAGAGAGGAAATCACTCATAGCAAGGGAAAACAATGTTAAGCCATATATCCCACATTGTTAGTGGCCAAGACTTCTTAAGTTTTTAAATGCAAAATGACTCAATAGACATTGTGTCTTAAGAAGGTGGATGTTTTGGAAAGCCATGTGCTATGTGTGGGGTCTGACCCAGGTGCCAGCTGGTGGAGACTGGAGTTAAATTTTGAATGCCCAAACAAGCAATATTGGTGATGATGTCAGCAGAATTGAGATTGCCGAAAAAAAAAAAAATTGGCTAGTTGCTATGTAACTAGCCAAAAAATCCCAAGTTTTTCGGCTAGCAACATAGCGACTAGTTGAAAAATTCAAGAAACTAGCAAGAGACAAAAGATGGTCATGGGTCCCACTTCTGACAAATCGAGTAGCGCAAAGTGGCATCCAGATAGTGAATGCAGTGATAAGATGATGACATGGCATGAAAAATGGAGATGGAAGGAGATCGTGACATGTGGCAAATCATGTGGATGTTGCTATGTCGCCAAGTGAAGATGCTCATAGGTTAACCATAGCGACATAGTAAGGGTTGATATGGTGATGACACGTGGCAGATGATGTAGATCATGCGGGCCAATCACAAAGTGACATGTGGTGAGCTCGGTCAACAAAAGTTTGACCCCAGATTCAAAGGGCAAGGAAAAATGTGAAGGCAATAAAAAATAATTTTTGACAAAGTGGGTGCACGTTTAGAATTTTAAATTCTAAAGGTCATATTCTAAAGTTTGAACTTCAGAACATTTAAATTTTTCAAAATTTAAAGTCAAAGATGTTGCAGACTCAATTGAGTTTTTCTAGCAAAAGGGCATTTTTTCAAACTAAGTTTTAAGAGGTTTCAGAGAGGCTAATATAGCGATGTTATATATTGTCAAAACCAAAACGAGATGAACTTTTCGAATTTGAAGTCAATTTTTGTGCAGGTGCTCATCGGTTCAGTCTATAAGCCAAATTGCGACTCCCTTAGTAGAATGCCCAAAATTTGTCATTGATCATTAGGATTAGTCATGAGGTAGATAGAAAGGCTTGATGAAATGTAAAAGTGAAGAAAATCAATTTTAATCAGTTTTCTTGTATTCTTGAGGCCATTTCAACTGATTTTTACCTTTTACCTTGAGTTCACTTTTACCTCAGAATCAGTTATGCTCTTTCATCATGACATTTCTGAGATATTTGATGCCTCTGAAAGAAAATTGAAAAAGGGATTAGATAGGCAGTTGAGGAGAGAGATTAGAGAGAGTCTTTTCATGGCAAAGAGAGGGAATTTCATGTGGACAGATGTCAATTGAAGGTTCAATCCAAGAATTCCTTCCTCTATATCAATCTCATTCTTTCTCATTGTTAGGGTTCCATTTTTTAGAAGAAAATGACTCACTAGTGAGACACCATTCTTCAACATTTCTTCTTGTATGAGAAACATTTATGTTTTAATGAAAATAGTTCAGATTTGTTAGGTAATTTGTGAAGTATTTCTTTATGTCTTTCATGTATTTGGTTTCAAGGAAAACAAATAAAGTGCAACAAAAGGTTTTAAATTTAGTGTGAATCTTGTCTCCTATTCATGGATGTGTAATTTCTTCTAATTTGTGAACCAAGAGCATGAATTAGGTTGCATTTCATTTTGGAATGTATGTGGTTAAAATGTTTTGTAGATGGAACAAAGAGCCATGTAATTGCTTGGTGTTTATCACAGGGTTTGCAGATTTCATGATGGGATAATTTGAGTATGAGATTCAAATCTGAAGCAGATGTCTATTCACAAGGTGAAGGATAGATTAGGGATCTTGATGTAGAGATATGTTTGAGATTTCTAGAAGATGTATGGTTATAATTCATTTAATTTCCCAATAGATAAGGCACTGATCAGAGATAGGATAATTAGGTTTTGTTGCTCATACCTGGGTCTTGCTAATATAAACATATTAAATCATTTTTCCCTTTTATGTTGAAAGTTATTCAATGTTTAACCTGCACTTAGCTTGCCGGTTTCATGAGTCATGTTAGTAGCTGTTTCATGCTTGTGATTTATTAGTTAAGTAAAGAAGATTTAGGGGTTTTATCTACTATTTGGATTCTAATTAGGCTCATTGCATTAGTCAATAATTGGATCCTAAGAGGTTCACTCATCTAGGTTTTGCAGAGCTTGAAGTGTAGAAGGAGTGTAGTCTTATAGTTAGCCCAGGTTCTTGATGAATTGTGTCCATTATTGGAGATAGCTGCCCATAGACGCATTCTTGCCTTGCATACTTGGTTTTTCAAAACTGTTAAATCAAGAGCCAACATGAACTTCACTAGCATCCTCCCATAAACTCTCACTCATGCACGAATAATGAAATTTCGTCCTTCTCTAAAGGCTTCAAAGACTTAGGGTTAGGTATGAATCTATGATCAATATTCATTCTTCTTTTCCCTCTCAATTCTTTCACTTTTCCTATTGGCTGCATGCTAATTACATAGGGAATATAAAAGATTCGATCTTATCTTCAACATCCTTCGAGATTCATCCTGAGTCAGCTCAAAAATAGTTTACATTTGAGTTTTTGAAGGCACAAACTCATATGCTAATTATTTTTTACTCGACACTTATTGGTTATTGATGCTTGACACATATAGGAATTCTATTTTGCTCAACATATATACTTTTCTTGGCACCTATAGTGACTCGACATCACTTATCACTCGACGCTTGAATCTTGCTCAACACTTGAAGCTCACTTCAAACCTATTGAATTTTTGGCTTAGCACATACTATAGCTCGACATCTGTATCATACTTGGCATCAACTTAGAAATTGGTTAAGTGTGTTGACACTCAATTGTCAAAACCAATCTAAGACCAACAATCTCCCCCTTTCTCATGAGTAGCAAAAACACTTAACTAAACATTATGAATATGGTCTCTATGAGTATAATACATATCCTGTTTGGAATATGTACAAAACTTCAAAAACTTGTTCAAAATTTTGTAGAAGGCTATATACCTTAAAAATTTGTAACTCCCCCTGATCTAGAGTGCCATTTCTGTAACCAAATTTCCTTAAGCTGAATTTGTCTCATACTGATGTGTTTGATACTCTTTGACTTGTCTACTTTGTGTCTACTTTGTTTTGGGTCTGTATCTTCTCTATTTGTACTCCCCTTTTATTTTTGCTCCCCCTTTCACATCCTCTTGTAGTTTTTGTTATCCTTTTGGCTTTATTTCTTTATCTCTCCTCAAAACTCAAAATTTAAATATCTCCCCCTTTGGGTATTCTGTTTCCTTTGGGTCTCTTTTATTATCTCTCCAAAAAAATGTATTATGCCCTTTATCTACACATTCATTCTTATTATCTCCTATCTTTATTATATATCCCCCTTACATGAATATCTCCCCCTTTTTGACACTTATATCAAAGGGTCCTAAGAATGAATGGAATATTTAGCCAAAAATGTTTTATTTACCTCCATTATTATCTTTAGAGAAGCATCCCAGTTGTCTAATTCTATTTCCAGTGCTTTGAGCTGGATGGCTATCTTTGCTACAAGATGTACAAGGCCTTCTAATGTAGAAAGATTAGGATCTTTCTTCAAAATTTTTTTTGCATAGGCCATCTCTTTATGTAATACTTCTAGGTGAGGGGTGATTGTAGATTGAATTTGTATTAGTTTGGCCTTAACATTAGCCTCTTCTTTTGTTAATACAACTAACTCCTTCTGAGTGTGAAGTGTTGTTGCAAAATGCTTCTCACTTTGAGCTAGATCCTTAGGTAGCTGTGTGCTAGATATTTTAAGGTTCCTCTCCAAGTTCAATATTCTCTGGCTAGTTTCTTGTGTGAAATATGAAGAGTGACACAATTTGGAGTACAATGAGAATATATTCTCAAGTACTGTTTTCACCTTTTCTACCTTCTTAGCCAGTTCAACTTGTGATCGTGCTATCTCACTCTATATCTTCTCATTAACCTTCATTTGAAATTTCTTTTTAGACCATTCTAATAATTTGAAATTAGTATCAAGGTCTTCATTTTTGACCTGGTCCACTATGTTGGATAGTTGCTCCATAATGGGCTTTGTTTCATCAGGTACTAACAAGCTGAATGCATCAAGGAATATGTATTTGATTTCTACTAATGTTTTCCTTTGTCTATACTCATTTTTGAGTATCTCCTCCTTATTTTTACTTTCTAGTGTCTCTTGCACTTCATTTATTTGTGCTAGGTTCATTTTCTTATAGTCATAAGTTGGTATGGCTATTTCTTCATCAAGTGCAGGGTCTCCATAGTGAAGTACCTTGTAAGGCCTCGCCCTGACCCATTGTAACATAGTTGATACATTGTTATTTTGATACTCATGACTCGATATGTCGAGACACTGTCAGATACACTAAATATATTATGTTATTTCATGTTGTGTGATGTTTTACTTTTAGATATTTGATTTTATCATTTAATGCTTTATGAACATGTATAATTATGAAGTAAGTGAATGCATAATTAACACTTTGATTATGCAATTTTAATGATTAAGAATATGAGTAGAATGAGATAAACAACTCACTATTTGAAAGATGAATGTTTTAATTTATGTGATTTCCCTGATACGTTATATACATATATGCATTTGATTTTCTTGAGCTACAGATGTGTGCAATAAGTGTGCAAGATATTTTAGCTAAGAAATCTAACGGAGGAATGAGGTGAACCCTATGTACCATTTGTGGAAACCTCATTGTTCATATTTTATTTGTATTGTGAGATGTATGAATGTATCATTCCATAATCACTAAATGTTAATGTTTCGTAACAATTTTTTTATAGTGTCTCTTGATACTTGTGAATTGTATATGCATTCCAACATGATAGTTAGGGTTAATTGAGTAACCTAAAGATCTAAGTCAAACTAGGTTAATGACCCTTTTGCTAATTAGTTAGTTATCGAGATTAATTACCCCTAATCTAGATTAGTGTTTAATCTACATTTTGGAGGTTGTTAGACAATCTTAAAATTTCTTAGCTTTTGATAGCTCCCTAATTAATCCTAAAGACCTAAAATCATAAAATCTAAGTACCCAAGGGGTATGGGTATGGGTTGGGGGCATTTTCCACCCCCTTAGCCCATTTTTTTGACTTTTATGGTCTCTCAAAAACCCAAATTTTTCTTTATTGCGAAAATTGATAGTCTTCATCATGAGTTGAATGAATTTAACTCCACCTTGAGGTTAGCCTTAGGTTTAGTTGTGTTAGAAGCCTTTAGAAATTTTGGGCAAGTGGGGGAGTTATTGGTTTTAGAGGTCATTGAGTTTAGGATCTTATTTAGAGGTAGTTTTGAGAGGGTTTTTGTTATTCACCCAACCTCTAGTTTTAGAGGGGAATTCAGAATTGAAGGAGAAAGAGAGGGAATCAAGCTCATCTCAAATTTGTGCATTTACCATAACCCATTTTTTGAAGGTAGGAATACTTCACCTCCTTTTGTTCATGTTGAGTTTCATGTTTCAATTTTATTGCTTATGTTTGTTTGTGTGTGTGTTGAGTATGTTGGGGGGGATTGAAACAAGTTTTCTTAAATGTCTTTCCTTTGTGTTTTGTTTTGAATTTTTAAAGAGATTGTATGGGTTTATTGACATTACTCATCCTTAGATAGGGAAGAAGTGGCCATGTATGAGGGAAGGTCTTCAGTTGGACTCCAACAGTGTAGAGTCTCTTCTTAGGACGAGAAGAGGGAGAGACGGTAGGGTGTTATGGGCCCCTACTTGTCAGTACAAACCACATATGAGTTTTGGAATGTAAGAATGGAAGAAAAAAAGTTCTTGAGTTTATAGCCCAGATAGTGCACATGTTTTGGTGTTGTGTTTGACATCTCCTATTAAAAAAAATCCACCTTATCCCTAGTTTGGTTCAATGTTGAACCTGTTGTGAAAACTTGGGATGGGAGTGAATGTCTAATTTTTTCTTCATGCTATGATTGGTTGTCTCCTGGTCAGTTTTCATTCTCTCCATGATCACCATGATGTATTGTAGAATTCAAAAAGGATCCCTTGTTAAGGGCCAAGAAGGAAATTCAATTTGTTATTGAAATCTAGCTATGTTGAGGAGATTTCTCCTTAGGATTGTAATCCTCTGTAAAATGTATTTAAACTTATCATTGAAGTGGCAATGATATCGAGTTTTCTTCCTAGTTCTTTCCCGGTGGAGCCTTTGAATTAGGTATTTAATATAATAATGATTGAGTAATATCGTTGCTTATGAGATTTTTGTATTTTTAGTTATATGTGTGTGGATAAAAAATGAGATAAAATGATGTTTACTCTTCCTATGGCAATCTTATCTTTTTGAAAATTTACTTATTTGATTAAGGTTAATTAGATAAATATGATGATATATACTTTTGCATCTTGAAATCAAAATATGATAAAGAAGATTCATTGGTTGAATTGTATCTCATTTAGTTATTTTTGTGAGTATTAGGAAGTTAAAATGTTCAACTCGACTATTCATGTTTTACTTTTAATCCTAAAATAAACTTAGAAAAAAATATAGGAAGAAAAAAAATACTTGTCTTAAAAATTTGACACTGAGAAATATATAACCTAAAAAAAAAAATATACAATCCTAAGAGCAAAAAGCTCACTGGATTTTGTATGGAAACAAAATCAATTGCCTTTTTGCAAGAGAGCATAAAAAAGATTCCTCTAAATATTCCCTTGCTTGATGTTTTTATTATATTCTATAAAAGAAGAATAATAAATAAAAATATAACTACAAATATAAATATCTATTTCTAAAAAAACATTATCCTATTCTATCAAATTTTTATTTGCCAACTTTGCTTTAATTCATAACTCCTCTTTCCAAAATTAAGCACTTGAAAGCAAAATTTTGAAAAGATCATGGTCAAATGTTATTAAAGGGGATGGGATTGCTTCCCTACGTATCCCCATGTGTACTAGACTAACATGACAATGGGATTTAGGGGAAACTTTAGTGTGTGCAGGTTGGATTTAAAAAAGAAGAAGTCATATTTTAAGTTAGACAACAAAAAAAAACTTTATTAGTGCATACTCCTTACTTGCAAATTTGTGTTGATAGCAAACAATGGATTGGATTGGGTCACATGCTGACCACCTTGGGAGGGGTCTTGGAGTTGGGATGGGTTTTGAACCAAAGTCAAACACATTAAGTTTGAGAACACCTTTTCAATGTTTCTCTTACCCATGTGAATTGTATGCCTAGCAAGACATTTGCTTGGGGACTATGTACACCACCATCCCCCACTTTACCAGCGCTTGGAGCCATGTGCCCAAGTTGGGAAACATGAGTAGGAAGGTGGCTAAAGGTGATTAGTTAGGTAGGTGGGAAGGGTTAGTTGTTAGGTTAGTATTTTTTTCAAATAAAGTTTTAAAACATTTTTAGATTGGTGGTTTATAAGTTAGTAGTAATAAAGTTTCTTTTAGATTTAGTTAGTTATGTTTAATTAATTTTACTATTTATATTAAGTGTTAGTAGAATGGAGTTAGTGTGGTTAGAGTAACTTTTAGTATGTTTTAAATTAATTAATGTTAAATATAGAAGGGATTAGTATTATTGGAAGGTGGTTTGTTTAGTGTAGTTTGTCCTAAACTTTTAAATTAGTATAGTCTAGTTTAGTTTTGGTGTGTTTTAGTTAGCTTTAATTTTAAGAAATTAATATGTTAGTAAAGTTAGTAGTAGGATTTGTTTAATTTGTTAGTCTGGTATTAATTTAAAGTGATTAGTAGGCTTATTAATCATTAGTACATTTGAATGTTAGAATTTATTTTAGTATTAGATAAAGGTAGTTAGTATTGTGTTAAATTAGATGTTAATATATTTAAATTAAAAATGTTATTAAAATTAGTTGTATTAATTATTATTTGGCTTAACTTAAGTTTATATTATCATTGCTTTACACATATTTTAATTATTTTCATGGTAAGTTTAAAGACAATGAAATTGGTTTAAATATTTGATTAGTATTATGTGTTTGGGTTTAGTATATTATTGCTTTGAAAGTGAAATATTTTAAAGGTATATAAAAGTTATAGTGAGTTCAGTTGCTCGGTAGGAGTCCCTCTAATAGGTAGATTAACCAATATCTGTATTGCCTCTTACTCTCTTTCCTTGGGGGTTTTCTCCTCTTCCTTATCTTCTTCACTCCTACCTTGATCAATTACAATGATTAGAGGAGGTGCACCTTAGCTTTGTGCTATAGGAACCTTTTTTCCTATCTACTCCTTTGCTGACTCCTCGACAGTTGTTGTTACTATCACTATGGGATCAACCTTAGTAGTTGTGTCTTGTGCTACTTGCTCTTTTGGTTGATCATCTGTTGCTATGGGAGGCTGTGAAGGTGGTTCTTGTGTGTTCACCTTCTCCTTGGTAATTTTAGCTGCAACCTTTTTGTAACTCCTCTACACTCACCAAAATAGGGTTTGTGTACAAAATTGATTGCAATGTTTTTTGGTGAAGGATCTTTTTGAGATCCTCTTTAGTTAATGGATTGATGTTTTGACTTGAGGTGTCAAGAACATCCTTCACAATTATGGTTTCTTTAGATGTAGGTGCTACATGTGGAGGAATGGGTTGTGGAAATTGGGTGTCTTGGACACTCTGTCCTTGCTACTACTCCTCAGATGTTGGCTCATCATCTTTATGTGTCTTCTCCTCCATTGTTACCTATTCTTTCTCTTTCTCTCCTTCTTCCTCCTCATTTGCTTGTCCTTCCTCATCATCATTTCTTCCTTCAAAGGGATCTTCATAGCCTTCCTTGATAGTAGTCAATCCATAAATCAATTTCCACATTTGTGTGGATTTCTTTACAACATCTTCTATTTTATTTTGCAAAATACTAAAGGCTCTATATTTGGGTGCAAATTTTCTCCCATGTTTCTTACTGGCCTTACTTATTTGACCTTTTGTAAGGTCTAGCATCACACCCGCCAATGTTGACTCCCTTATTTCCTTCTCCATATTTAGGCAGTAATGCCATTTATTTTCAACAATGGAGCTTATCTCCTTAGGCATAGAATTGTCCAGTTCAAGTGGAGTAGTATCATAGTGTAGATGGATTCTTCTACTATGTTCTATTCTTCTCTTGACAATTTATTAAAATCAATGGTTTTAAATCCAGTTAAATCTACATTATCTCTAATGTTATCACAAACATTTTCTAAATTAGATTTGGTGGAACGTCTTACCACAATGAATTGATCATTGTCAGATTCTGTCTTCTCTTCATCTGACTCTGGGGGTGCAACATATTTTCTTCTTTTCTTTTCTGTAGGCCCTCCTTGCTCTATGGCTTTATGCTTCCCCTATTCCTTTTCCACTTTTGTTGTTGCCCTGGTGTCTGCACTTGTAGTTGGCTTGGCTAGGCTCGACTTAGCTGCTTTCTTCTTTTTTTTGGGTTGTGTAGCAGGCTATTTTTGTGTTTTTCTCTTCTTAGGTTCAGCCTTGGGTGCTTCCTACTTAGCACCTTCTTCTTCCTCTATTTCCTCATCCATGCCTTGGGTCAATGATAATGGTTCTTGACCTTGTTCATCTTCCTCATCTTTAGCTTCTTCTTCATCTTCTTCTTCTTCAACAATGCCCTCACCAAATTTTTCCTTTAACTTCTTAACCAATTTGTCCTTTTTCTTTAATGTGGAGGTAGTCTTCATCTCCATGTCCACCTTTGATCTGACCAAATCAGAAGTCGCAAAATGTGGTGCACTTTTGTCCACTTCCTCTGCTAATAATGTAGTTATAGTTACAGAAGCCTCATGTATGTTTATCTCATAGCCAAGAGGTCTTATCCATCTAACTCTTGGTATGGCTACTTGTATGTAAGTATAATCAATATCTACAAGAAAACATACATCATTTACATGTTTTTCTACCAATGAAATAGGCATCCTTAAGCTCTATTTCATGGTCTTCTTGAAATCTTCAAAACAAATTGTCATAAGAGTTTCAAAATTATCTCCTATTATTTCAATATATTCATTTACTTGAGCTACTATTGACCTATTGGTTTTCCAACTTAGTTTTCCAAAGGATCGAAATTCATTTTGTATATAGAAAAATATATAGATTAAAATTACACCAAATTTGTGCTGTGCTCCCTTGGTTCTCCTTATTGCTGCTAAGTTCTCATTTATTTGTTGCAATTACAATTCTGCAAGATCATGAGTATGATCCTTTTTCACTAGTTTGTAACCAACATCCACTACAATGCAAGGTACACTGTTAAGTCTACTGGATTGATAAAATTTATGTGAAATGAGTCTAATAGAAAAGTCAACAAGAGGGTCTTGGATAGTATCAATAGTCATTCTTCTCTTGTTCCATTTGGCACTTGTGTTCTTCTCAATAGCTTCCTTTGAGTCACTTCTAAGGGTCTTTGACCGTTCTAGGGTTGGATACCCTATTACTCTGTGAATGATCCTTTTTGTTATTTTCACTAGACCGCCTTCTAGCCACAAACTTCCATCATGAATTCTATTAAGTACAATTCTAATACATTCCATTTTGAAGATAGTGGGGAATTCTAGGGCACGCATCAAACCCTTCCTCTCAATGATTTGGTATTCTTCTTTTAAGACTTTGTTTTCACACAATTTGTCATAGGCTTCCCTCATCTCCATATCCCCAATAGCACCAATCTTATAGTTATAACATCTCCTAACATCTTGGACCATAACTACCTTAGGAGGAATAACAAATAGGGCTCCGACTGTGTCATTTTTGTATGCCACTTCAGGGATTGGCCAAAAATAAGTTGATTTACTTTGTTTGACACAAGTTTAACCTCAAATGACTCTTTCTCCTAGGGTTTCCTAGAACTAGAGGCCATTTTCTTCTATCTAGGGTTTTAAACATGAAGAAAATGTGAGATTGTGTAGCTCAATGCTAGTGTAAATACCTTGAATTGATGAAGTTGTGCTAAATCACTATTGAAATCAGCTCAAATGCTAGATTCTCTACTTTGAAATCATTCTTCACTCTTCTTCATCTTAACTCTTTGTTCACAATGGAGAAAAAGGTTCAAAATGTGATAATATACCTTATTTTCATAGCATTTAATGCTTAGTGCATTTACAGTTGTCCACTTAGCTACTTAAGAATTTTTACATTACTCAGCTTCCATTGTCTTTCCACCACTCGACATCCACTGAAGTATCCCTCACTCGGCTTCAACTAAAATTTCTCTTTACTCGGCTTCCACTACCAACTCGACTGTAACTAATCATTCAACTTATACTAACTTTGGAAATCAACTCGGCATGTATTGGGATTTTACTTGGCATCTAAAGGCAACTTTTCTTATTTGGCAATATTGGTGAAAACTTGAAGTTTTAACTTTGCATCTCTATACATGTTGATCTTTCATTTTTAGTACTTGCTTGTTTAGGAATTGATGTATGTTAAATCTTTGTATATCAGTCCCACATACCTTATTTTTCTTAGTTGGTTGAAGTGTGACTACTTGACCTTTTGGGTGAAGTGATCTCTTCATTTGATGTGCTACTTCCATCTTTATTCTTCCATGTCTTATTCATTTCTCCTCTGATGTGTTCAATATCTACCTTCTCTTTTTTTTTTGTTGATCTCTAAGTTGGGTACTTTTGACCTTGTTGGGCAATTCCTACTGATATGACCAGTCTTCAAGCAACTAAAGCATTTAGTCTGATTGAGCCATCTACTATGGTTTTCACTGAAATGTGTTCTTATGTAATTTTCAGGTATGTGTCCATATTCTTGATAGTAATGGCAGCTATACTTGGTGTTGTAATCCCAATTTTAATGATGTCCATGATTATTTCCCCTTGGTGGTTGATTAGGTGTCCACATAGACTTTGATCTACACTCTAAAGCTCTATGTCCATGCTTCTTGCAATTGTAGCAGTGACCTTCAATTCTTGGTGTTCTTATAGTCCTAGTCCTGCAGTCATGTGCTTGATGTGCTTGCTTGTTGGACTTATGATAGTGACCCACATTTTTAGGTTTGTTATGCTGATGGGCATTCTTTCTCTTGCATACATTAGAGGTATATCCTTTTTTACCACAAAAATGAAAAGTAGTTTTAGTGTTCTTACCTTTGTTAATTCTTTCTTCTGTAGTCTTGGATGACTCTCCCTTTCTTCTTCTGTATCCTAGTCTTGAAGTATCATTGCTAGCTCTTGGTGATTTCAATAGCTGTTCAAAGTACTTGATGGCCTCATTAGATTTATTGAAGCTCTCTGCAATTTCCTTTTCTCTTTTCAGGTCATTTTGTAGTTGTCCATTTTGCATCTTTAGTGTGGAGATCTCAATATCCTTGACATTCAATTCATGATGTGCATTCATCATCTGACTTAGAGTGTCTAGCTGTATGTTTGAAATTCTTGCAAGCTCAATTGACTTTTCTTCCAATATTTTGGAAAGATTTCTCTTGTCATCTCTAGTAGAGCCTTATCTTCAATGGCTCTTTTCTTCTATTCAGTCACTTCCCAAAGCATCATGGCTTGAGATTCTTGTTCAAACTTGAGAGTTCTAATCTCTTCTACTTGAGCTCTATTCTTCTTCATTAGGTCTACTATTTTTGCATCAAACTCTTTGTAATCTCCATTTGCAAACAATTTTGAGGTATCAATCTCCTTGTATTGTGTATCATTCTCAGCTATGGCAATCTCTCTTCTTCTCTTTAGAGATTTTCTCAATTCTTCTCTGGCTTCTTCCAAAGTATGTAAAGCAAGTTTTATATCAATCACCTAGCTTTCTATGACCTTCCCAAGTTTGTAAACTTCCATTTCTAGATCTTTTCTCCAAGTTGTAAGGCTCCTTCTTGTGAGAACTTGGTTCTGATACCAATTGTTGGAATTTACAAGTGGGAAGGTTTACTTCTTTGGGGGGGGGGGGGGGGTGGGTGAATAAGAAGTAACTAACCTTAACCTTTTAATTTTTTTATAGCTGAGATCATTCATATGCATCTAACATATCTACTTAACATGAAAAGTAAAGACATGCATGAAAATAGATAACACAAGATTTTGGTCACCCTCCAAAATGAGAAGGTAAAACTGGGGTGGAAATGACACCCACAAAGTACCATTGTAGCAAAATGTAACTCTTTAAGGTTACAAAGTTTGACCACTTCCAATGGTCTGCCCTTTGAAAGGCCTATCTTGTTAAAGACTTTACACCCTATTAAAAGTGACCTGGTTAAAGGATTTACAAACACTCACTTGGAATGTTACCCTGTTAAAGAATTTAGCACCTTATTGAAAGGCTTACAACATGGCTATTAAACCAACCTATCATCATAGGATTTTTATTCCTAATACAATGGCTAGAAATTATTAGAAAATCTTGACCCGATGACTTGTAATCTTCAATTACTGATTCTAGATCCTTATTCTGCATAATTTGATCTAATCCTTCTTGATCTGATATGTCTCTAGTCAAAATACTTATGCTCTATTGTAACCAACTAGATTTTGCAATGCTGTTCTTCCTTTTCTAAGTCTTTACACCCATCTAAACTTCGCTAACATTCTCCCATAAACTCTCACTCATGCTTGAATAATGGGGTTTCTTCCTCCTTTTAAAGGCTTTGAAGACTTAGGGTTAGGTATGAATCTATGATCAATATTCATTCTTCTTGTAAGAATTTCAAAATGATGATATTCATTCAATAAATATTTTGAGAGTACACTAGAAGTGCTTGAATATAAAGGCCTCAAGAGAGCTTCTAGAATGCATAGAAGTTAGCATCATGATATGTCATACAACTAGGCACATGTCCACCAGATATGAGTTATCCTCAATTGAGCATGGGATTAAGTGCGATGATGTGAGGATAAGCCTACAATGGTGTAGCATGCAAATCAGTGGTGTAGACAACATGTGCTAAATGAGGAGTGCAGATAACTATGTTGTCATCATGACAACTCAGTGAATGATGCATACTCTTGTGTTATAGACACCATGTAAATAATTAGAGTTGCATAACTCAATGAGAGTACACAAACTCCTAAGTGCCTCACCTAAAATAATAATAAAATAATGCAAAATAATTAAATAATGCATTAACCTAAGTAAAACTTAAGTAAGTGTAATAAGTAAATACTTATTTACACCAACAACCCCCCTTAAGTACAACTTAGCGAAATGCCCTTAAGCTTATGAAATCTAGGATGATATGCAAAATGGGTCCCAGCTACTAGGCCATGTTAGGTACCCATGTACATAATGATATGCAATCTCTCGTAAAGTAGGGAAAGAGGGAAAACATCATAGGAAAAACCCTCCCCCCAAAAGAGAGATAAATAGGGATGCATGGATGGATGGAGTAATCAAGACCCCCCCATTACAACATACATCCAATATATACATAAGATAATGATGAGAAGAGGTAGAGAGACAGGATGGGCTCGCCCCCAAAGAAGAATGCCAAACAGTGACTGCTCCGATGAAGAAGCTGATCCAAGACTGCAGAATGGTGTTCCTCCCCTTAGGAAGAAATAATGCCAAGCGTACAAATGAGACGCTTTCACTGTGTGTGGAAAGAATCTTGTGAATAAGTGATGCCTCTGAAACCTATTCAATTGAGTGAAGAACCTATCCCAAAGAACTGTCTATCTCTGCAACTGGTGAAGAACCCTACTGCAATGGCTGATCATAAGTATCCATAATTACTTCAACCTGTGAGGATCGATCATGTAGAGAATTAACAAGAGAGTCTGATGGAACCCTCATGACAACTGCAGAAGGTAATTTTTCATCAAGAAGAAGAGGCAGATCATCAATGCTGTCCCCCAAATCTATCACTGAACCTATATCTAGAAGACTAGATGTACCCTGCTATGCTGGACCTATCACTGTGGTGATGTATGCATGTGGACTGAACTGATGAAGTGACCTCTCACTGTATTTGTTGACAAAACTCCATGTGTTTGAATCTATTGAAGCACTATCCCTAGAATCACTATCAGTTTCCACACTGTATGATGTGCGAAGAGGAGTAGAGGACAAGCTTGGTGAACTTTCCTCAAAATTTACATCCTTCTCCACAAAAATCTAATGAGTCTTTGGATCTAGAAGTCTATATGCCTTCACATTGTCTTCATAACCAATGAAGGTACAAGGCCGAGGTGTCTATGCCTTGCATCCCCTGGAAGATCTCTTTGCCCATGCAGGACAACTAAAGACTCTAAAGTGTGTCACAATAGGTTTTCTGCCGCACCATGCCTCAAAAGGAGTTTTTCCATCTAAGGATGGATGAGGAGAATGATTAAGAATGTGAGTGGAACTTGAGATTGCTTTGACTTCTAATGATGGATCTAGAGACGTGGCATGAATCATGCAACTTGGCATAGACTTAAGAGTGCGAATCCTCAAAGCTGCAACATCTGTCTTATGCGGACTAAATGTTGAAGGAGTCTGAAGATCAATGCCCTCATGTCTACAAAAGTCTTTAAGTCTTCTGTTCACATCCATGTTTCCATTGTCCATGTGGTGTACTTTGATGGCTTTCCTAGATTTCTATTCTACATGAGTCTTTAAGTCTAAAAACTTGTCCAACACTTCATTCTTGTTATGAAGAAAGTAGACCCAAGTGAACCTTGAAAAGTCATCAATGAAGGTAAGTATGTAGCGACCCTGGCTGAACGCAAAAGGACTTGCTAATACTATGTGAACCATTTGTAGAATACCTATTGCTCTAGAAGACTTCCCTCTTTGTAACTTCCCCTCTGGATGCATATCCACTAAATCTGTTGAACATTCACCCTTAGAAAAGTTGATTTGAGGTAGACCTTTCACCATTTGGTTTATGTAAAGTTGCTGAAGATAGCGGTAGTCAAGATGACCATACCGCTCATGCCATAATTGCATGTTTGAATTAGATTGTGATAAAAAGGCCTTTGAAGGAGTCTTGGGCACAAAATGAGAGAAAGAGCACAACCTCTTGTGATCATTCACTTTCCCCACTGTAACCAAGCAATTGTCTTTAAAATTGTGCACCTGAACCAATTTTGGAAGGAACTCAACTCTATGTCCATCTCCAAGGTGAGTGATTTGCTATATTGAAAGGAGATTTGAACTTAGGTTTGGAACATAGAGAACCTCTTGAAACTCTCCATTTTCCATCTGCACATTTTCTTTTCCTTCAACTTCCATTTTTCTATCATTCCCCATGAAGATGTGCGGTACCTTTGAGTGATTAAATGAAGAAAAATCCTCTCTTGAAGAACCCATATGATATGAGGCACCTGAGTCAAATATCCATTCTTTTGAAGAGTTTGCATTTGCCATGAATGCTTACTCTTTTCCCTTTGAATCTGAAGAGGACCCTTTATCCTTATAAGCATTAGGCAATGGAACAATATGTTTCTTCATGATTTTGGTTAATTCATCAATCTTTTTAAGATAATACTCATGCTCTTCATGAGCTGATTTCTTGCAATAAGCACACTTCTTCTTCTCCTTATTGTTGTCCCCTTTCTTGTTGGAATTTGAGGAATTTGCCTTGTTGATTGGATTGAGGTGTCTTTTCTGCATCCTCTGATTTATCCTTCTTCCACTTCTTACCCTTTCCTTTAACATTGAAGCTGTGCACACTTGTTGATAAACAACATATTCTCTCATATTCCCACGAATGTGGGACAAAAATTGAATCTTGGCAAGTGCTATCTGCAGGTTCTGGTAGATTTTTTCTCGCCCACCCTACAACACGACTACACGACATGCGGTGCCAACTCTGTGCCTACATGGCATCCAATCAAACAACTGTGACATTAGCAACCTAGTCATCGCTAAATCACCATTCAACTCAGCCCATGTCAACAGTCTATATAGACAAATTAGTTGGACATGTCTGCAATTTCTGTACAATTCAACTTATTTTTCTATACGGACTGTTGACGTGGGCTAAGTCAGATGGTGATTTAGCAATGATTGGGTTGCTGACATCATAGTTGTTTTATTGGATGCCATGTAGGCATAGAGTTGGCACCACGGGCCATGTAGACGTGTTGCATGGTGGGTGGGAAAAAATCTACTAGAACCTGTAGATAGCCCTTGTCAAGATTCAAAAGATAGCCACCAAAAAGTTTTAAAGTTGCTAGAGATTCAATTTTTGTCCCACATTCGTGGGAATATGAGAGAATGCACTATTTATTAACAACAACACATAGCTTCAATGTCAAAGTGTTGACATCAATTGATGAGTCTCTCACCGATAAACAAGTCCCCTGATTTCGGCAATGAAACTGCCGATAAATATGCACTCTGTGCAGTATAGTGGCCGCTGTATATTGATCAGATTTAATATGAAGCATGTGTAGTATTTTTCCTCTGTCCGGACTCGAAAAGTAATTTTGAAAATACTAGATACGAAAATAAATTGCAGAGAAGAAATTGAATGTAGATCCAATAATAAGATAATTAGATCAATGAAACGATCATACCCAAATTGCAATTTGGGGCCTTCGGGTTCTGATTTGCAAATTTTTTTTGCCTCACAATCAACTTTCACCCAATATAGGCAAATTTATAGTCGATCTTCATCGAATCAATGCTTCAGATGCAATAGTTAGGTCTGATCTAGCTCTAGACGCTCCCAATTTCTACAGATCCTCTAAATTTGTGTCGAGGTGCTGAACATGAACAGTCTTGAACGACTACGTGATGAGAATCCTCCTCAGCTCTGATACCATGTAAGAATTTAGCTTAGGCTAGAATTCACCCAAGAACTAAAGAACTCAACACAAGCATACAGTAGACCAAAATAGATAGAGTATGATCAAAATGATGATATTCATTCAATAACTAGATCAGAGTACACTAGGAGTGCCTAAATATAAAGGCCTTAGGAGAGCTTCTAGAATGCATAGAAGTTAGCATCATGATATGTCATACACCCAGGCACATGTCCACCATATATGGGTTATCCTCCATTGAGCAAGGGATTAAGTGCAATGATGTGAGGATAAGCCTACAATGGTGTAGCACACAAATTAGTGGTGTAGACAACATGTGCTAAATGAGGAGTGCTAATAACTATGCTGTCATCATGACAACTCAGTGAATGATGCATACTCCTGTGTTGTAGACACCATGTGCATAATTAGAGTTGCATAACTCAATGAGAGTACACAAACTCCTAAGTGTCTCACCTAAAATAATAATAAAATAATGCAAAATAATACATTAACCTAAGTAAAACTTAAGTAAGTGTAATAAGTAAATACTTATTTACACCAACACTTCTTTTGCCACTCAATTTTTTTCACTTTTCCTATTGGTTGCATGCTTTCTTGATTTTTCTCATTGGCTATGTGCTAATTACATAGGGAATATAAAAGATTCAATCTTATCTTCAATATCCTTCAAGATTCATCCTAAGTTGGCTCAAAAATGGTTTACATCTAAGTTTGTGAAGGCACAAACTCATATGCTAATTCTATGTTACTCGACACTTATCAGTTGCTAATGCTCGACACATATCGAAATTCTGTTTCACTTGGCTCCTATAGTAATTCTGTTTTGCTCAACATCTATGCTCTACTCGGCACCTATAGTGACTCAGCATCACTTATCACTTGGTACTTGAATCTTACTCGGCACTTGTTGAATTTTTGGCTTGGTGCATACTATAGCTCAACATTTGTATCATACTAAGGATTAACTTAGAAATTGGTTAACTGTATTGACACTCAATTGTCAAAACCAATCTAAGACCAATAGTCTCAACACTAGTGATAATGGATTAAAACCTAATTCCTAGGTATAATCTCTAATATGATTGACATTATTACCAATGAAATGAGAGATAGTATACAATATATTAGGGTCAATGCACATAGATGGTGTATGAAAAAGTAACAACCATATGGAAAAATTTCAAAAATGAAGAACTTGGCTGGGTTATGACTTCGTAAATAATGATCCTAACTTTTATTAAAAAATGACCAAAGGTTTTATAAATTCCAATTGGTTTTTACTATATAAAAAATTTCATGTTATATAAAACATAAATAGTTTTATTTTGTAGTGAAACCCTCATTTAACCTAACATCTTCATATTGAGAATAGTAAGAGGAGGCTAAAAAAGAGTACAATATTATTAGGTTTCTAACCAATTTTTTTTTAGAATTACTGACAATTCTTCACAATGTTGTGTCATTCCAAAGGCAACAAATACATTTATATTATTATTTTTTTTTCAAATTCAATTATAGTAATTTTTTTTGCATTAATTTTGTGTTCCTAATCAATTTCATGTTATATTCTCAAAATATACCTAACAAAAATAATACTAATAGCAGTATGTTCTTGAACAAAAACCACTACCAAACCCTCAAAATATCACTCCTTAACAACAAGAAAATCCTTAAAATAGTATCTTGAACAAAAAGGAAAAGCTTAAAACATTGCCTCTTAACAACAAGATCAAACTCAAAACCATTCACATCCTCTAGTAGAACTTGTACAAGACACACAAGAGGACCTTTTAAATTTCTTGTCATTGGACACCTCTCAATTTTCTTAGATAGTGAATAGGTTGAGTTCCTTTGATCAGAAGCATCATTCATATCTATCCACAACCATAGAATCAATGATCAATGGTGTCAAGGAGGTATCCATACAAGTTACTAAGTGGTGGACATGTAGGGATATACATTATGCATTCTATTGTAATGGGTTTTCATATGATGAGGTGTAAAAAAAAAATCATATATAAATTAATATATATGCTCTTTCGAGAAAACCTAAAACTAATGAGACCTTACCTTAGGATTCAAAGAGATTTTCTATACATTGGTATAATCATCTTTGGCTAAGAAATGCTTTTTGGCATAGTTTATATATTATCATGGATGAACCACCTTGTAATAATAATGAGGTACTTTTGTACGTTTTGAGAAATTTATATTAGTTTATCTTTGGCTTGAAGTCAAATTACTTTGACATGTGGTAGTTTTGGGCTAGAGTGAGAGGCTTTTTACAAGATAGAATAGGAGCTAAAAGGGTGGTTGACACAAAAACTATGGTTCCACTAGCTACTAAACCTATAGTTCACATCATAATCCTAGTAGCCCTAAATGATTCTATGAAGTTACAAAAATGAGCTCAGGGCTCAATTTTTATCATCCTAACCATTTCTCAAACCATTAAAAGTCTAAGGAAATATTTTGAACTTTCATAGCTAGAACTATTAAGGTCCCATATCCATCATGAGAAAAGTGGGAAGTCATATATTTTATAATAGGAGGAATTTTATTAGTAGACATCTTGGTCTCATCAAGATTCCTTAGAAGCATGTAAAGAACTTGTGATAAAAAGAACCCATAAGTGTATAACTTATCATAATCATAATGCTATAAGTAAGAGTCAATGTAATAATAGTCATGCACATGAAAATCAAAAGTAGATAGATATAATATAAATTTGAAATTTGAAATAGGTATTCCATCACTCATTAATGAAGAACAATAGTATATTAATGAAAAATGCATCTAACCATATAAAAAAAACACAAATATTTAATGCATACAATGTAAAAAATATTAAATAATTAAATGCACATAGAGGAGATCTAGGAATGATGAAGGGTGTTCATCTTAATCACAAAAACAAAGAAAAAACAACAAGTTACAAGAAAAAAGGGTTGGCTTCTTATTATCTCCAAAACTAAGGAATTGAAAATTTCAAAAATACATGCAAAGTTCCATGGATATTTTTATTACAATAGTCTATAAGCTAGAACCATCACCAACAATCAAGAACTACCCTAGACAACCCTACTTTTCTTCTACAAATAGATAATTTTCTACTGTCCAAGAAGGTTCTAGAAATTTAGCCCTAGCCCTTAAGCTTGACCAACCCTACATTATTTGATTACATTAGAGTTAGCCCAAATAATTTTATTTTTATATTTTTTAGGTAGCCCAACTCTTGGAGACCATAAAATTTTAATCATAGCTCTTACTGACCATGATAACTAATTTGTGGAAAAAACACCTCCTACAATACAACAGGTGGGATGGGAGGATCCACAATAGTGGGTTATACAGTTTTACCTAAATGGACACTAAGTTGTGAATTGTTTAAAACATTTTCACTTTTGGATGCAAAGCATTGTTTAATAGTTACAAATTTGAAGATGAAGTAAATTAGAGTATTTTAGGATTTTCTTTGAATATTCTATTTTTTCCTGAATTGATTTGATTCAATTTTTTTTTCTTCCTTGAAAATTGATATGTTGTCAAAAACTTGACTTTTAAAGAGTGATACTATTTTTGACATGCCTTAGTTTTTTTCTACAAAATATATCAATGCAATTCTTTTGAATTTAGTTTGTTAACATTCATACCAAGCTCATAGAGGTGGTTTTATGTCTTTATCCTTAGTATTTCACATTTTATTGACGTTTCAAGTTGAACTAAGTCTAACTCTAATATATATTATTATTAATGCATATAACTTATTTTGTATTTGTCAGATTGCAATATTTATTTATTCAATAGAAATAAGACTCAAATAAGAAGATTTTGGTTATTTAAAAAAGAAAATTCTCTTGTTTACTATTTTTCCATGAGCATGCAATACAAAGGTTTTTTTGATAATAAACCTCTATTCAATTGATGTAAAAAATGTAAACCTAGAAACTCAAAATGTATCAAATCCATAGTCATCAGAAAACTCGTTATGAGTACTTGTGTAATGCAAAAATGACATGTCTTCAGTGTACCATTTGAACATAGTAATTATGGTTGGAAGCCATGAAAACAACATGAATCTTGTAGACTCTCCAAAACATTTCTAATCAAGGACTTTTGATAGAAACTTACTTTTTTATCAAAAGTACCTCCCTACTTTTGATTGAAACCTAATTTTCTTAGTTTTGATTAAAAGTAGTCAGCCGAATTAACCTTAGTAACAAGCTTACCCAGGTACTTTTGATAGAAATAACCTAAGTAATTTTTATAGAAGCCCAGGTTGGCCTTAAAGAAATTCTTTTAATTTTTAGGTTGTTACATGAATAAGAAATGATTTTTTTTTTTCATTTTTTCAATTCAAATTAATCAGATAATTTACACTTTTAAGATGAAATATGTTTAGATCATATTTTTTCAAATTTTGCAAATAAATTTATGATGGGATAAAAAAATAAAAGAGAAAGTAAGTCTGCATAAAAAATATGAAAAGAAAAAGAAGAAAAAAATAGTCGAGATACATTAGCATGATACTATAAAAGGAAGCAAGGCATGTCTCTTTTTACTAGTTTTTCCTTGAAAGAAAATATGGACATAATTATAAAACATTGTGAGAAATAAAATATGTGCATGTATACAAAACAAGATCATTTTTCATCAACTACCACACTACACATATTATTAAATTAGTAGCAAATTAAAAAATTCCTACACTGATCATAGTTTCTAGTTGCACAAGAGCTCCTCTTCTTAATGCTCAAAAAAATAATTTATGCTTCTTGATATAGTGATAATTGTGTAATTTTTTTCCCAGCACGTGTCCTTTTGATCAATTTTATTTCAATGACTTTAATTCTCATTAAAATTTTTATGTAATTATAATATAAATTTATATGGAGGACTATGCATATATTTCTCTAAGCTCAATATTCATATCACATTATTTCTCTCCCTACTCTATATCTCTTTTCCTATCTATCCTCATCCTCTATATCACTCTATATCTATATGTCTCCAAGCCTCTCTAAATAATTAGTTATATCTAACACCTTTTTTTCTCTATTCCTCCCACTCTTCTCTCATTCCCTTTTGATATATCTCTTGAGCTCCACCCCATTATACTCTCCTCTGGCAACTCTAATTACATCTCCCTTCCCTATCAATATCACATATCTTTGTCTCTCTCTCCTACACTTCCTCCCTATCCCCCTAAACATCTCCCTATGTTTAACACATTTTAAAATTCTCTTCTCATAGATTTCTATCTCCCCCTTTCTATTCATTATAAACCTCAAGCCTCTCCTTCATTCAACCTCACTCTCTCTATCCCCCCATCTCTATATAACTTTAATCTACTTCTCTCTTTTTAAAAAAGTTTTTTAATATTCAATCATGTTGATGTAACTTTTATTTATTTAACCTAATGGATTTAAAGGTTACGATTTTATTAGGTTTAAGATTATTTAAGATTAAAAGTGTTAAAATTTAATTTGATTATATCTTCTTATATCTTGTTACATCTCTCTTCACTCTTTATCATGTTCCCACCATATTTATCTCACCTATTTTATACAACTAAATATTACTCATTCGTCTACCTCTCTCCCTATTTCTCTCTCTTTTTATATATCCCCTTCTCTATCTAGATATCTCAATATTTCTACCATATAATCCATATCTATTAGTATTAGAAACAATAGTCCACCAACATAACTAGGGGGAGGGGGGGGGGGGGTGAATTGGTTATATGACAGTTTAAACATTTAGCCTCTTAAAAAATCTTGGCCATTCAAAGTAAGCAACAAACATAAAGAGATGCACATAAATAATTACACCAGATATGTTGACTAGGGAAACCCTCGATTAGAGAGAAAACCTTGGTGGGAATGATGCCCACAAAATGATGTACTAATATGAATGTTTCTTCTTAGATGATGGACCCTATTAGGAGTTTATTACAAAATTTAGTACAAGAGTCCCTGTTAGGAGACTTTGAATCCCTATTAGGAGATTCCAAACCTCTTAGGAGTTGTGGAAGGTAGTTGAACCCACTGTTCAAACAACTTTAGGATTAGATCAATGAACCCACTACCCAATTGACCTTAATACTATTCCTTTCAGAATAATAGATGTGTAATAGGTTTTAACTTCTTCCTCCATCTAGTAAATCAGACTTCTTCATCTTTAGATCATGCAATAAGATCTAGAACTCTGTGATCAGTAACAACAACCCTTAAGGTCACTTACACACATTAGTAAATCACTCTGCTCTACTGCTTAGTAATTCAAAAGTCTTCACTTCTTCACCATGTTTGCAAAATATGAAAACATCTTTATTTTATACCACACTCAATAATAAATCCTTGAGTCATCTTCACACTTTGTTATCATACATTAATTAAATGAAATACACATTTAATAAATGTTGTTAGGTCACAGTCATACACAAACTTTCACATGTGTGACTTCCATACATGTGCACTTTCTAACATCATCAACGATTAGTAAATTATCTCCAGTTCACTGTGCAACCCTTCACTACAATTGTAATGAATTGTAGCAATCATGCAATGGGAACTACTTTTTTGATACTTTGTTTTTATATGATTTTCTATAAATCAATCATATCTTCTGTACACTATCGCTTTAGGTTCTACACACTTGCCCATGTAACAAATACACAATGTAGTATGCACTAGTAACTATGCATCATCAGATAAGTAATATAATGTTCTTAATACAAAAATCATAGTTAGCTACTCTATCAGTCTTTTATAAACTTATTACTATGTTGTCATCAATGATAAACATAGTTATAAATACATCATGACAATGTTCTACAATGCTCCCCCATAGCACCAGCATTTGTGCTAACAATCTCCCCCTTTGGCATTGATGGTGACATAGATGAAAAAATCTAGTTCCAAAAATTCCAACAAGTCTTTTCAAATCCGTTTCATCAATCAAATCTTGCTTCATGAAAATCCTTTATTGCAATACTTCTCCCCCATAGTACAATGTTTTTCATGCCATACTTCTCCCCCATTGACATCAACGTCAAAGATAGTACACAAATGGTTCAGTTTTCTTGAACATCCAATAATTTATCAACATGACCACAAGCTGGTCTGTTGCTTTACAACTTTGTATATAAGTCCATAAAAAAATCAAGTGTCTAAAGAAACTATTATATACCAAATACAAATTACCATGAGTCTTTTTTTGACTCCATTCATCATAGATACTCCCCCATACAATAAGCATCAATATTCAGTCCAGTATATCAATAGTGCTCTGTTCCCTAGACTGATGCACTTTTTCATCTTTTAGTCTGAAATAGGCATGGGCATACCCCTAAGCATACCTCTTAGGTAATCAAATGTATCCTTTGGTAAGGCCTTCATGAAAATGTCTAAAATCTATTCCTTAGTGTTAATGTAATCCATTCTGATTTCTTTTTCTGCAACTTTTTCTTTCAACACATGATACTTTATAGATATATGCTTAGTCTTAGAATGCAAAATAGGATTCTTAGACATGTTAACCATATTTGTGTTATCATAATAAATGATAATAGGTTCTTTAAATGTAATTCCAATATCGTTCATCATCTACTTCATTCATATGACTTGATTACGGTTGTTCACTGCTACAACATATTCTCCTCTATAGTGCTTTGTGAGGTGCAATCTTGCTTCTTGCTGAGTGAAGAAACCAATCTTCCACCAAGAAAGAATGCTCCTCCACTAGTGCTTTTTCTATTATCTGTATCTCTAACCCAATCAACATCAATATAAGTGCAAAGAGTAAAGTCATTACTTCTATCATAGCAAATGCCATAATTAGATGTTTCTTTTAGATATCTAAATATTTTTTTATTGCTGTGTAATGATATTCTTTAGGATTAGCCTGAAATCTTGCCACAATTCCAACCACATTTTCTATATCAGGTCTACTATGAGTAAGATACTGCAATTCTCCAATCATAGATCTATACTTCTTTTGTTCAACAATAGGTGTATCATCCTTACTTGATAACTTGTGGCTAGTTACCATAGGAGTTCCAATAGGTTTACAATTTTCTAGACCAAATCTTTTAAATACTTTGTCTGAGAAATAAAGATTCCCTCTTTGTTTTGAACAATTTGCAATACTATGAATTTTTTTTCCCCCCCTATCATGCTCATCTCAAACTCATTCTTCATATCTTCTAAGAATTTGTTACAAGCTTCATCATTTCCTCCAAAAAATATATCATCAAAAAATACAATGATTATCAAAAAACCATCTTCTATTTCTTTCAAATACATGTTGCTATCTGTTGTTCCTTTAGCAAATCCAAGCTTTGCCTAAGTATTTATCTAACCTTGCATACCAAGTTCTAGGTGCTTGCTTTAATCCATACAAGGCTTTCTTTAATCTACAAACCATATCCTTCTCTTATGTCAAAGGAAAACCTTCTAGTTGCTCAATGTAAACTTCTTCTTTAAGTTCTCCATTCAAGAATGTTGATTTGACATCCATATGATATACCTTGAAATTTTTATTTGCTACATATGCCAAGAACATTTTGACTACTTCCATTCTTGCTATAGGTGCATATGTTTCCTCATAGTCAATTCCTTCTTGCTGAGAGTAGCCTTTACATACTATTCTTGCTTTGTTTCTTATTACTTCTCCTTGGTCATTCATTTTATTTCTGAATACCCATTTTGTACCAATCACATTTTTGTCGTTGGGTCTAGGAACCAATTCCCATGTGTCATTTTTTATTATCTGTTGAAGTTCTTCCTTCATTTCTTTTTTCCAATGATCATCATTGATTACTTCATCTGTACTTTTTGGTTCTACTTGAGATATTAGGCATAGTTCTTCATTGATTCTACTTCTTTTCATTACTCCTTTTTCTTTACGTCCTATTATCTGATCAATAGGATGATTTCTTATCACATTTTTATTTGGGGTAGAAATTGCTGCTTCAACCCTTATTTTAGGTACTATGCTCTGTTCTTCTCTTACTTATTTAGTTTGCACATTATTTTGCAAGTCATTGTTAGTCTTGAGAAATAATTCATTACATCATTTGGTCATCCCAGAATAATAATCTCCATCAGAGTTATAATCCATCATGTTTTCTTTAGTGCCAAACTTTTCATCTGTTCTCACATTTGCGCACTCTACTATAGTTTTTGTTCTATAATTGAAACATCTATAAGATTTTCTTTTTAATGAATAACTAAGAAACATACATTCATAGCTCCTTGGATCAAACTTACTGACATCATCATCTCTTTTGATGTAGCATTTTCTTCCAAATATTTTGAAATATTTGACTGAAGGTGAGTGACCAAACCATAACTCATAAGGTGTTTTCTCCATACCTTTTCTAATGTTTACTCTATTCAAAGTGTATACTGTTGTATTGATTGCTTCTCTCTAGAAAGTCTTTGGTACATCATTTTTGAATAACATAGCTCTTGTTGCTTCAACAATTGATTTTTTCCTTCTTTCAACAATCCCATGATGCTCAGGTGTATGGGGTGAAGATAGCTGTCTCCTGATACCATGTTATTCATAGTAGATATTGAATTCTCTAGAAGTGAATTCTCCTCCTCTATTAGATCTTAAGCTTTTGATTTTAACTCCAAATTCATTCTCTACTTTGTTCTTGAATATCCTAAATTTCTCAAATTCTTATGATTTTTCCTTGAGAAAAGCTACCAACATCATTATGGTAAAATCATCAACAAAAATCATAAAATACCTTCCTCCATAGAATCCTCTTATTTTTGCAGGACCACTCAAATCTATATGAACAAATTCTAGCTTTTGTGTAGTACCAAACTGCTTGCTAGGGAATGAGACTTTCTTCTACTTAGCCAAGATACATTCCTTACAGATAATGTCAGTGGGCTTAGTGATCTTAGGTAAATCTCTCACAACAAATGTATTACTGGCTTTCATAATGTTATCAAAGTTAATGTGAAAAAATCTTTTGTGCCATAACCAACTGCTATCAACTTTAGCTACCACACATGTTTAACTAAAATAAATTACCTATGGTTCTTGTGCCAGTACCAAGTAGTTTTTTCTTTCTTGTTCTTGATAATGCATGTGTAATTACCAAACTGCAATTGGTAACCTTTGTCCATAAGTTGTGCAACACTTAACAAGTTCTGTTTCAATCCATCAACAAAATAAACATCATCAGTATTTGTTTTACCATCTAGTGTGATAGATCTAATTCCTATAATGTGGCAGGCTACATTGTTCCCTCCTCTAACAATTCCTCCATCATGGCTTCTAAATTTGACAAATTTTCTCATATCACCAGTCATGTGATGTGAACAACCACTATCAATGATCCAATCCTTCCTTTTGACTTGTGAGATCAGTGCAAATTCTTCTTTGATTGATCTGTCAAGATCATCATCCTTTATAGCTATGAATCATAATTCATCTTCACTTTTTTTTTGATCAGATTCTTCTTCCTCTTCTTCTTCATTAGCATATAAATAATTTCTAGGTCTTCTAGATTTGAATCTTCCCTTATACTTTCTTTCTCTTTTATGACACTTAGATGCATAATGACCATATTCATTACATGTCCACCATTTAAAGATATTCTTACCATCTTTTTCCCTTTCCACAAGAAGGGCCACTCTTTCCTGGATCTTTTCCTCAATAGACTTGTTGCTGCTAGCAATGTCTCCTTGAGCTTTTGTGTTCCTTGCTAGACCCAGTTTAATATTAAGTGCACTAAATGTTGTTTCAAATTTTACTAATTCTCTAGATTATTTCAGATCAAATTCTTTAGCTTCCAATCTACCAAGCAACATTTCTTTGGGAAATTAGTGGTACAAGGTAACATTACATGAATAATCTATGTTGTTGTACTCACTTTTAGGTAGAGCTAATAGTATTGCTTCTCTTGTCCTTATGTTGCACATAAATACTTGTCTTTGTTCCTCACTATAGCTTTCAAGATTGTCTTCTTTTGCAATGTTTTTAGGTGCCTTGGTTACAAGCCAATATCCTGGACCCATGCACAAAAGATGAGTCTTTATTTATCCTTCCAAGTGTCATAATTTGTCCCATCAAATCTTGGAGTTTCCTTTCTAAAATTTTTTTCCATGGATCTCCCAAAGTTATTAAACTTTTTCTTCAAGGACTTGAGGATTTGATACCAATTTTTAGAAACAATAGTCTACAAATATAACTGAGAGGGGTGGGGGGTAAATCAGTTATATGAAAATTTAAACATTTAGCCTCTTAAACAATCTTGACCATTCAAAGTAAGCAAGAAACATAAAGAGATGCACATAAACAATTACACCAGATATGTTGACTAGAGAAACCCTTGATCAGAGGGAAAACCCTAGTGGGAATGATGCCCACAAAATGATGTACTAATACGAATGTTCCTTGTTAGAGAATGGACCCTATTAGGAGTCTATTACAAAATTTAGTACAAGACTCCCTGTTAGGAAACTTTGAATCCCTGCTAGGAGATTCCAACCCTATTAGGAGTTGTGGAAGGTAGCTGAACCCATTGTCCAAATAGCTTCAGGATCAGATCAATGAACCCACTGTCCAATTGACCTCGATACAATTCATTTTAGAATAATAGATGTGTAATAGGTTTTTACTTCTTCCTCTATCCAATACGTTAGACTCCTTCACCTTTAAATCATGCAATCAAATCTAGAATTCTATGATCAATAACAATAACCCTTAAGGCCACTTACATGCATTAGTAAATCACTCTGCTCTACTGCTTAGTAATTCACAAGTACTCACTTCTTCACCATGTTTTTCAAACACAAAAACATCTTTCCTTTATACCATGCCAAATAATAAAATTTTGAGTTAGCTTCACACTTTATTATCATACACTAATTAAATGAAATACACATTTAATCAATGTTGTCAACTCACAGTTATACACAAAATTTCACATGTGAAAATTTTGTACATGCATACTTTTTGATGTCATCAATGGTTAGTAAACTATCTCTAGTTCATTATGCAACCCTTCACTACAATTGTAACAAACTATAGCAATTATGCAATGGGAACTACTTTCTTGATACTCTATTTCTATACATTTTTTTGTAAATTAATCATATCTTCCATACACTATCAATTCAGGTTTTGCATACTTGCCCATGTAACAAATACACAATGTAATATGCACTTGTAACTATGCATCATCAGATAAGTAATATAATGTTCTTAATACAAAAATCACAGTCTACTTCTCTGTTAGTCTTTTACAAACTTATTACTATGTTGTCATCAATGATAAACCCCATTATAAATACATCATAACAATGTTCTACAATGCTCCCCCATAGCATCAACATTCATGCTAACAATTAGATCCTACTCTATATTTCGATCTCTACTTATGTCTTCTTATCTTCCTCCCACTTCCCCAAGTTTATCTGTTTCTAGAACTATATATATATATATATATATATATATATATATATATATATATATATATATATATATATATATATATATATATATATATCAAACTCCCTCTATATATTTTTGATGTCCCCCTCCTACTACTATATATCTATCCCACTATTCCCCTTCTTATCCCATCCCCCCCCTCTCTATCTCTCTCCACCTCCATCTACTCTTTTCTCTACCTCTAACTAAGTCTCTTTTCCCTCTTTATATACCATATATTTATGTCCCCTTCTTGCACTTCCTCCCCACCCCCCTAACCATATCTATAAGGTATCAACATGGCTATATAACTTTAACTTCACTTATTTACATATCTTAAATAATATATGTGATTTAACTTCTTGAAGCATTATAATTAGAATTTAACATTTTTTAATTAAGTTTTAGCATTTACTATTATGACATTACAAAATTTACAATTATGATTTCAAGGTGTATATATGGAATTTAGGGTCAATTGTATGATTGAATAATTAGGGTTTTACATCTTTTACTAGGGTTTATCATTTAGAATTGAATATTTTAGCGTAAATTGCATTTAAGATTTAGGGTCTTCTAGAGATTTAGAGAACCGAGTTCAAGGTTAAATTATATTTTTAATAAAATAAAATGAATTAACCATGGACTTGACTAAATTAGTATATTTACATGTGTAGGATGTACTCAACAAGGACAACTTTCTAAGGTTGGAGAAGGGTCATCTTAAGCTCTAACAAGTAAACATGTCTCTCTATATCAAGTAATCTCTCTTTATTTAGTCAAGCTTTGTAGGTAAAATATTTTAGAAACCTTTCCCCTCGCTTGATATTTATTTTTTTATTGTGTATAGTATTCAATGATGGAAATGTTGGATAGGTGGAAACTAAAGTTGAAGCAATCAATATTGAAGAAGGTTTAACATAAGGTCAAAGAAGTATGTGCATGTCTCTTTAGTTCATTAAGTTAAATTTATAATGTTTATATGTTGGGATATAATTATATAATATTTTTTTACACATGTATATGTCCCCTTAAGACTATCTTTGTTGGAAATATAAGATAGGCTAGGTTATTGAGAGGGGAGGGGTGAATCAGTAAACAATAAAACTTAATCTTAACTCACCAATTAATCCTTCATATGTATTCTAATCTAATTGCATATATGAAAAACTAAAAGCATTAAAACATCCATAACACTTTGACACACAAGGTGGTGAACTCGAAACCTTCGAAATAGAAAGTAAAATTTGGGTGGGGATGATACTCACAAGCTTTAGTATTGTAGTATAAAGTTGGCCTGTTAAGGCTTACAATGATCACTTCCAATGATCTTCCCTATTAGGAACAATAAGGACTTCTAGGTCCACCTTGAAAAAGGATTTACAAACATACAATGAAGTATGCACTCAGTAAAGAGGTTTACAAAAGACTATTAAGTCTACCTTGTGAAAAGATTTAATTATTCCACCCACTAAGATGATGAATTAGTGGTTGATCTCTGATTCACAAGTTTGATTTGCTGAATGGGATTCCTTTGGTGTGTAATGATCACCTTGCTATGATGGATAAATCTTTGCTTCTCGTTATACTACTTTTAGCCTTCTTACTTTGCACTTTTTTCTCTTAATGTGTCTTATTAATATTTCATTCATATTCATATTTTTGAATGTGATATAGTACATTACATATATACTAATCCAATTTACAATTCATCAAAGTTGACTACAATAAAATTTTCACCAAAATATACAAAGTTGGCCCAACTACAAGTACTCAGGTTCTAAAGATAAACTCGGTGAGGTTATGACACTCGATAACCATAGTTAATGCTCAACATCACCATGCACTCGATGGATGTAGAAGCTCAGGTCATACTAATCACTTTCAAGTAGTCTGAACTTGATCTGCACAAGTGACTCAATGAACACTATAAAACTCAACATATAAACTAAATCACTTGGTTGACACTACATAGCTTGGTCAACACTATCACTGGGAGCTCAGTATAAAATAAATCACTTGTTCGACACTATATAGCTCATTCAACACTAGATTCACGTTGTTGAAACTGTGAACTTAGTAAGCATTAGAAAACTTGGTTTGCACTGAGAAACATGGTAAACACTACAAAAATCAGTTTACATTGATAATCACCAACTTAGTAGATACCACTCAGTAGCAATTGTAGAACTCATTTTAGCCTAAATTACTTGGTTAACACTATAGACCGCAAGATAAGCTCAGTAGTTACTAACCATTTAATTAAGTATGTGTTTCACTAATAAGAAAGCTTGATTGTAATGGAAACAATCTTAAGATTTTTAAAAAATTTCTTGCAACTCAAGATCAAGTAAAAAATTAGAATGTTAATCTATCTCAAAGTAATTAAAAATATGATTCATCACATTGATTATTAGACTAACAACAAGATTTATCACTATAGAAACCATGTAATTTCCACTTCTTGATCCTTTCATTTAGTCATAGGATGTGGAATGTGGAGGTGGAGGCTTGATGATCATAAGAGAATATTACATGTGATTCAAGAGAGATCTGACCCACTTGATACGAGACATAAATAGTTTATAATACACATTACGTGTTTTCTTGAACTATGTATGCACTTTGGTTGAACAATTTGACAATATTTGTATTATTAATTTTTACTCTTACTTGGAGATGTTATATTATAATTGAAATACAACTACCTTTTTAATTTATTAGGATGTGTGTGATATGTAACAAGTTCAAATTGTGATATGTAACTACTTGTTCAAATTAGGACATGTGTCTTAAAGGGATGAAATCAGGATATGTGTCTTAAGGGTATGTTATATTGCAATAGAAGTTTTACTCTTTCATTTAACTACACAAGATCAAATTTTGATATGTAACTGCCTTTTGAAATTAAGATATGTAACTAATTAGGACATATGTCTTAAGGGTGATGTTATATTGCAATACACATTTTGTAATCTTACATTTAACTACTTGTTCAAATTAGGATTTGTAACTAATTAGGGCATGTATCTTAATGGGATGAAATATTGCAATACAAATTAAACACTATTAAATCTAACGACTTGTTTAGATTAAAATATGTAACTACTTGTGGGACACAAATTAAATCATCAAACATATTTTTAAGTTATATTAAATCAAAAATATTTAAATAATATATTATCAAACATGTTAAATCACTTATCAAACATACACCATCATATTGTTGGAAACTACAACTGGAGCAATTTTTATATTGTCATTATGTGAAACCTATATAAGATAGAGTGTTAAACCTAATAGAGAGACATTTACTAAATGTGTAGAGTATGATATCATTTGATTGATGAAGATAATTTGAAAAGAAAAGATCATGAGATGACCTAGTGAAAGGTTGACTTTAGATGTGTTAAGTATTAAGGAAATACAATGGGCACTTGATAAGTTAGTCCTTGACAAGATAATGTATTGTACAATCAATACATGAAGTGTAGAAGATTGTTGGATGAAGCTAAGAGTTGAAACAAGTCAAAAGGATGAACTTACTTGATTATTAGTATTGCACAATTAATGAAGGAGATGAAGTAGAAGATTAAGGAACTTAAGTAGAAGCCAAGAAAATTAATTCAACCTAAGTGTTAGTTATTGTTCATCAAATATATTAAGAAATATAGTAATTATTGAGTGTAGTAATGGTCGAGTGATCTTGTTGATGCTGAGTGAGAAAGTATAGTGAGTGTTGAGCTATATAATAATGACTGAGTAGAAGCACACAATGATTTCTAAGTGACAACAAAAGTTACAATTTGAGAAAGATTTGATTTTGAGGCTGACATAGTTGGAATTATGAATTAGTCAAAGCTTGTGGAAGATAAGGATTGATGAGTTGGCATATTTAATGCACTAAATAGTTTTTTATGCAATCAAAGGAAATAATTTTATCAGAAGTTCCTAGAAGAGGAAGGAGAAAAAAAGATGGAAGGATTCGATGAGTCTAAACTAACCCTAAGATCAACAATGATGTTTAAGTGGCAAAAGATAAAAATTACCTATTTAAGGAGGCATAAGGAATGAATTTTAAGGTTGGTTCATTTTTTATTAGTAATATTAAGGAGAATTTGTGAAGAGGAGAACACTAGAGTGAAGTGTGAAGAGTTTTTGAAGTGTGACTACTTGAGGAGATATCAAGCAGATTAGTAATGGAGATGTCAATAAGGCCAATCAATGAACCATTAGAAGAGAGAATGGAGGTCCAAATTCACAAAGTGAGTTGTACTTTATAGATCAAACATTCTATTACATCCTAACCATTATATCAATCCAAAATCCATTAATCAAGGTTGACCTAATAGTCATTTTGTGAATCCTTTGATCAAGGTGACATTCTAAGGGAATGTTCTAGAGTTCTCTACCAAGTTGATTAAATCCTTTATTAGGGTTACATTTAATAGTGTGTTATATAACCTTTAATAGGCTCAGATCTTAACTAAGCTCACTTTAGAAGAATGAAAAATTAGTAGCATGCTACTTGGTGGTTTTTTTGAAATTCTTTTCCATGTTAAATCTTGGTGTAAAAGTGTTATTTTCATGTGTAGATGTTATTTTTTTTCATAATACATTTTATAATAGTTTATTTACTGGAAATTGACACATATAGAGACAAGCAGTTAAGATATTATATGAAATGTTAAATTGTTGATGATATTCTATAGAGACTGACTGGGTATTTGAGATTGATTAATATGTTTGAAGTGAATAAAATTTAAATTGGTACATGTTGTGGTCTCACAAAACATCATGCCCCATTTTTTAGAGAAACCCCTTAAGAAACCTGGTCAGGTGCCTTGATCTATTAGGATCTTCTTCTATGACTAGGTCAGTCCTTGGTCCCCAATTAGGAAAAATTGAGTCATAACAAAGGGTGAGAAACTCAACTATTGGCCTCATAATTGCAAGTACAAAGTTGCACATTAACACACTATGTGCACAAGTGCATGTGTGCTGAGTGCACATCCACACACTCACCTCCTATTGAGGATGCACACATACACATGTGTGCACCCTTGGAGGTTTGCACAATGAATCCTTCATCTATAAATATGACCTTTCTTCCCTTCTTCCTCACTTGTGATCCTCTTCAAGTTTGCTATGCTACACCTGCAACAACACAACTCCACTCTGCATGTTCATATCCAAGATAGTTAACATTTGTTACCATTTTTTGCCTCCCACCAAAAATTTGAATTTGAATGGTTAACCCCACCCAACGGCTACTTCCCATTTTAATATTTTTTTAAATGTCATGGAAATACAAAAAATTAAAATGATCAAAACTTTATAGTATTTCCTATATTCCCTAAGTTTGTTTCTGTCGGTCTACACTTTTTGTGCCATCATATCTCACATAGATCTACTATAGGCACTTTCTCGCTTTTGAAAATGCACTATTTTTACATAATGCGGGGAAGCCCCCTTGCAACACATGGATCGGTGGGTCCTTTCATTTTGCGTGGGCCACAGAAGGGAAGAGGGTCAGTCCAGCTGGCAATTCTATTGGCGCCTACATTCTTGCATTCTAAGTTCTGTCAGATTTCCTGACAATGCAGAGAAGTGCTTTTCAGTCATGTGGCAGGGTGAGTTGGTAGTTTGATTGGTTCTCGCATTCCTGCATTTTGTCTTTTGTTAGGCTTTTTGACAATGTGAGCATGCCCCTTTATGACACGTGTCCCACAATGTCTGATGTTCCTAGTTGTACCTTGCACCATTCGATCTCTCAGGATCAATGGCTAGCGCATGCTTTGAATAAGGAGTTGTGAGGAAATTAAACAATGTGGGTATGCACCCTTGCGACACATTGCATAGTGTGACATCATGGGCCCACTCTTCTTAGGAGAAATAAATAAATTCTGTCATGGCACTTGTCAGAACATGTGGGTTTGAAAAGGTGGTATTCTATTGAGCAGCAAGATCCACCGTTCGATGCAAATAGATCAAGGGTTGGAACTTTCCCACATTATAAAGCTATGAGGAAATTAAGCAATGCGGGCAAGTGCCTTGTTGCCACATGTCATCATGGGGCTAGGTTAGGTTGAGTTAGATGATGAGTGTTTCGTGGGCCCAAATTTTTTGAGAGGTAAGCACAGTATTATAGGGATCTTTCATGATCGTTGATCTTGTGCAGATCAATGATCGATGCTTTCTTGCATTATGAAGATACAAGGACTTTAAGAAATGCGAGAAAGAACCTAAGGGACATGTGTCCCAGTGGGCCTAGCCAAGGTATTAACAATTAGCATTGACAGTTGGGCTGGCGGTTATGTGACTATCACGATTAGGACTTTTTGAGAAGGTGGTGCAGTTAGTAAAGATTATGTTGGTCAACCGCGTGGAGACTTGCAGGGTGGCAAAATAAAATGAAGTTATTGGCCCATGTGGCCTAATTTGTGTGAAATATTTAGTTGACTATTTGAACTTACTGATTCATGAGCTAGAAACAAGGGATATCAAGATTTTTTGCACAATTTGATCCTTGTGATCAATTCCAATCACCCTCGAATGAATGTTAAACCCAGGAAAACACTCCACCACCCAGTTGATCCATCTACCTGGTTAGAATAGTTTAATGGCACAATGTTTGTCTTCTCAAGGCCCTGTTCCAACAAAGAGCAGATATCATTGCATCTGGATCTGTGCTCAGATAAGATTTTCTTTAGATCTCCATGATTATTCTTTGTAGGGCTTAATGGCAGTGGTTGTAGAGTAATTTTAGTTGGAAAATATCTCAGTTATGCTTGAGCTATAAAGGAAAATTTTGTAGATTTTGTTAAGGTCGATTCTTCTTTGTTTTCTTTGATATTGCTCTGCAACTTTAGTGTAAATCCCCTTTGCCTCTAAACTGTATGACATTTTTCCTTATCTCCTCTAGCCATTGATGTAAAGTGCAAGAGCTATTTTCCTCTCATTGGTGTATTGTAGAGATCTGAAATCTCACATGACTGTATCCCTTTTGGCCTATGAATGATATATAATTGAATCCTCTCTTTCCTTGTGTTATTCATTTGGGTCTTCTGATCTATATGTGATTGTTAGATTAAAGCAAGTCTAGATGTGTATATATTTTGGTGTCATGATGGTTCAATAGTGCATGTATGGGAAGAGATTGGTTTGAACGCTCTATTTTGGTGCATCATCCACTTAGGTTAGAGTAGGTAGATTTTATTTTCATGCATTCCTTCTCCCTTTTTCTCTCCAAGAGTAGTTAGGTGCACCCTGATAGTAAAGGAAGCCGGCCTTCTCCAGAGACTCAACCTCATAGTTCAAGTCCCATAGCTTGGAGGTTGTTTCCATGTTTCACAAGATTGTCCTTAGGTAAAAACTTTGGACATTGGTGCAAACTTTTGTTACAATAGTTTTTGGCATGCCAGGTGGGACAATATTCAAAAAATTTCAAGTCTATTGGTGTCAAAAGGAACATTTCAAGATTAATACCAAGGAGATAGTACTAGCTTCAGTGTTCAAGCCTTCAAGAGGTTCATTCTTCAAGTACTTGATGACTCTAAACTTGAAATACATCTGGTTCCAGACCGAAGTTGTAGTAGCTCATGCCCAGAGCCAAAAAATGGGCATCTTCTAGAGGTAAATTTCAGTACCAAGAGCTTTCATTTTCAAATCCTAGAAGAAGGAAGACTAGGGTATCTTTATCGCTAGTTAGGAGTGCAATAGCAAAAAATATGCCTGCAAGATCTATCTCTACTCCTCCTACTGTTAGATCTTAGCCTAGATTGCCATCAACACATATCAATAGATCCCTTGTCTATATGGCACAGCCTAGAGCCCATATTTTTGCCACCTTTAATGGTGGAAGTCCTCTTTTGTTGGCTCAAAGATATAACATACCAATAGCTGCACTCAAAAGTATACCAGAATTTATTGGTGAAACTTCTATCTCTCCTTTAGAACACATTCAAGAAGTTGTAAATGTTTGTAATATCCATGGTATTACAGAAGATGATGTTATAGTTAGGCTTCTAGCATCATCTTTGAAAGGAAAAGCACTAAAATGGTATAGAGATTTGGCTCATGGTTTTGTAACAGATTGGGATAGATTAGGCGCAGGACTATGTAAACACTTTGAGGAAAAAAGTGTCCATTTGTCACTTTTAGAATAGTTAACTACTATAAAAAGAGTCCCCCATGAATGTATGACTGATTTCAACTATAGATTTCAAAAGACATGGGATAGAATACCTAGTTCAGTAAAACCTACCCCTAGTAATGCCTTCTTGCATTACCTCAAAGCTTTTAATAGTGACATTGCCACTAAAATCCAAACTATGGGAGGGGATACTTTTCCTAATGCCTATGACATAGCAATAAAGTAAAAAAAAATCCTAATACAAGGAGGTAAGCTAGCTCGAAGGCCTCCCATGCCATTCTTTCCTAATGTTCCAAATTACCAACCGACAATGGCTCCTCTTCCCACAACTTCTACATCACAATCCCCCACTCTAGTTCCTCAAGCTTCCACATCTTCAAATGGAATGGATGAAATCAAGGAGATGATGCAATCTATGATGCTAAACATAGATAAGATATTGCAGGGCCAAGATAAGAAGCTGGAGGATAGTTTCTCTATGATGTAGAAAATGAGCAATAAGGTGGTGACTTTAGAAAGATAGAAAGCTCAAGGTAGTAAGGTTCATCAATTGCAGCATCAAACTATGAACAGTGGTAGGCCTCCAAATCATAATTATGGGAACAATTCTTTTGATCAGAATAGGTAGAATAACCATGCTTGAACCTCAAATGTAAACCAAAGCAGGGCCATAGTCCCTCAAAACAACATGGCCCAAGATCAGGATTTTTCTCCCTCTTGTAACTACTCTTATGCTCATTGTATGTGTTAGAAGGATGAATCTTATTTGGCCTTGACCACCCAAGAGCCTGCAATAGGACAATCATACAAGGAAGACCAATTTAAAGATGCCTCGTATATGCAAGGACAAGGTGATTGCTCCTTTATGAATCATCAAGTGGAGGAACATTGTAATGTAAACTAGGATTCCATTGCTCACAACACTAGGAGCAAAAGAAGAGCTATTCAAGATACTACCCCTCCTTCTCCCAATTATGCCTCAACTTCAAATGCAATACCTCATGAGCAAGCAGTAAATAATCCATCAAATACTTCTCAATAGAAAAGGTGAAATAATGGCAGAAAAGATGTAAGTGATCCTCAGGTTGCTCCATCTCAAACTCCTACAAATGTAGTTCCCAAGGCTTCTACCAAAGTACCTATTGTGCCATTTAGTGTGGTAGAACAAATGAAGAAGACAAATGCAAATATTTCCATGTGGGATGCTGTTGCTACTATACCCATGCAAAAGAGGTTGCTGTAGCAAGAATTGGAAAGTATTGAACCAAAGGATCAACCACCCAGCATGGAAAGCGCCACAAGCCTAGTACAACCATCAAGGGAGGAAGAAAAAAAGAAGAAGGTTAGACCCCCTCCATTTTATGTTTCTTTAATCATAGGGGATAGATATGCTGATAGAATTGCAGTACTAGGTGCATCAAATGATGTGCCAGGGAATCTTGAGGAAAAGAAGAAGAAAAAAATCAAAATGGTAGTAAGGCCTGCCATCCTTGATAACAATATCCATTGGCAAGTGTTTGAATCCGATGAACAAATTGTAAACTTCTTGTAGAATGAAGCAAAATTTTTAGATAGAAACTAGTCGAGACTATAGGATCAGTATGGCGATCAAATCATTAATCTCAGTTTCAACAAATTGCCTAAGGGTCTCATTACCTTAGAGAGTTTTTTTAATCCTGATGACCAAGCAAGAGGCAGAATCATGAACTTAGCTATTGACAAGGATGATCACACCCTAGTCATGATTGCTGATGGAAAATCCTTAAACATGGAGAAGGTATGTTCTGAGACTGAGTAGAAAAGTTTTATTCATCTATGTCAAGAATTTAATGATATATTTTCCTAGACATATGATGATTTAAAGGGTTTTGACCCAAGGTTGTTTCAGAATACCATAGATTTAATTAATAGTGTCAAACTAGTAAGACAAAAATAGAGGCCAATAAATCCCAAGATTGAACCCTTAATGAGAAAGGAGCTATCCAAATTGATTGAGGCCAATATAATTTTTCCCATTAAGCACTCGTCATGGGTAGTAAACCTTGTCCCTGTTAGGAAGAAGAATGGAGAAATTAGATTGTGTGTGGATTTTAGGGACCTTAAGCAAGCTTCCCTAAAAGATCACCATCCTCTACCTTCCATAGAGAAGATTTTGTCCAAGGTCAATGGTTCAAAGAGGTTTTCATTTCTTGATGGATTTTCTGGCTACAATCAAATGTTGGTCAAAGAGTTTGATAGGTACAAGACTGCATTCACTACCAAATGGGGTACTTATGCTTATTGTAAGATGCCATTTGGGCTAACAAATAAAGGTGTTATATTTCAGAAGGCAATGGAGATGGCCTTCAAAAACATGATTGAAAAGTTTCTATTAGTTTACCTTGATGATATTATAGTGTATTCAAAGAATGTAGAAGATCATTTTGATCATTTAAGGTAGGTGTTCTTAAGGTTTAGAGAGTTTGGGGTATCCCTTAACCCAAGAAAGTGTGTCTTTGCTACCAATCAAGGAAAATTATTAGGACATATTGTATCTGAGGATGGTTTAACCATTGATCCAGAAAGAACAAAAGCAATACTTTCTCTCCCTCTTCCTAAACATAAGAAAGGGTTGCAAAGTTTCTTTGGTAGCATAAATTTTGTGAGAAGATTTATCACTAATCTTGCTACCATGGTAAAACCCCTGACAGCTATGCTCAAGAAAAGTATGGTCTTTGCATGGACCAAGGAAGGGAAGGAAAGTTTTGAAGAGATCAAGGTAGCCATAGCCTCAACCCCTACTCTCATTAATCCAAACTTTGAAAAGGATTTCATCCTTTATACCCTAGGTGTTGAGTCAAGTATTTCTGCTGTCCTGACTCAAACAAATGATAGAGATGAAGAACAACCCATAGCCTTCTTTAGTGAAGGGCTTAAAGAGTATGAAGACAAATACAACTATGTAGATAAGCAAGCCCTTGCAGTCATCAGAGCTTTAAAGAAATTTAGACACCTCTTGTCTCACAATAAGATTCATTTGTTAGTACTCCATGCTAGTGTGAAGGATTTCCTTTTGAGAAAAGATATTAGTGAGAAGAGAGCTGGTTGGATTACTAAAGTAATGGAATATGATGTTGACATCTAGATCACCAAGCTGGTAAGAGGGAAAGGGTTGTGTAAAAAAATGTTATTATCTCAAGAATTAGATGAGGAGGTTGTTATGATATTAACAGAGCAACAAGAGACAAGAAATGATGACCCAAGGAATTGGATGGATGATATGAAGAATTTCTTATTAAGAAATGGATATCCTCAAGGGTTAGATAGAACTAAAAGGAGACAGTATAGATTGTAGTCAATCCCTTATGTTATAGTTGATGATATCCTTTTTAGGAGAGATTTTAATGGAGCCCTATTAAGATGCATTGACATAGACCAAGCTAAAAGAATGATCAGAGAGCTTCATGATGGTCCTGATGGTGGTCACTTCTCAGCAAGGACAACTACAATGAAGGTCATGAGGGCTGGTTACTACTAGTCATCCCTACACCATGATTGTCATAGGTATGTGAGGAAATGTGGAAAATGTTCTTTCTTTTCTGGTAAGCAAAAGATTGTAGCTCTTCCTCTTCATCCCATTCATGTGGACCAGCCTTTTGCTCAATGAGGATTGGATTTCATAGGCCCTATCAATCCTCCTTCTAGTTCCAGTCACAAATAGATTTTAGCTACTACAAATTACTTCACTAGATGGACAGAGGCAGTTGCACTGAAGGACACCATAGAATCTTCAGTTGTTGAGTTCCTTGATGAAATTGTGACCAAGTTTGGTGCCTCTTCAACCATCATTTTAGATAATGAAAAATCTTTTTTAGGAGCTTAGATTTGTGCATGTGCAGTTGAGCATAATATCTACTTAAGCACCTCCTCAAACTACTGTCCTCAAGGAAATGGTTTGGCTGAGTCATCAAACAAAACTTGATTAGGATTATGAAAAGAACTATAGAGGATAACCAGAGGTGTTGGCACCAAAAGTTGAGGACTGCACTTTGGACTGATAGAATAACACCTAAGAGGTCAATAAGAAATTCACCATTTACGTTTGTATATGGTAGAGAAGAAAGGCTTTCAATTTCATTAGAATTCCCATCCGTAGAACTAGCTCACTAGCTAGAGCTAATTGAAGATGATGCCATGATAGTAAGAATGGTAGAGCTGATGGAGCTGGAAGAGAAAAGAAATCAAGCCATGAAAACCCTAGAAACACATCAACAGTAGGTGAAAAGGAGCTTTGACAAGAAGGCTAGGGTCAAAACCTTTAGAGAGGGTGATTTAGTTTTTAAATGGGATGTAGATAGGGAAAAACTAGGGAGACACTCAAAATATGATGCACTATGGAGTGGTCCCTATCTGATTGTTAGTTGCAAGTAGGCCAATGCTTTTCAATTCAACAGGCCTGGTGGTGAAATTTTTCCTATCCTAGTCAATGGGATCTATCTCAAACCATGTTTTTGATAGGGCTTGAAGTTTCCTTTACATAGGTAGCTTAGTTTTCTTCCTGTTGTTCTAGCTTTCCAAGAAGTGCACAAGCACATGTGTTTGGCAGAAGGTTTTCAGTCTCTAGTTTTAGTTGTAGAGGGTAGGTTTTCTAGAGTTTCGATGTTTTTCTACTATAGATGTAGGGTTAGGGTTTCACCATGCATTGATCTACAGTTTTATGACTCTATAGACCAATGGATGTATAATATCACTGGTCATATACATAGCCGGCTTGCATCCCCTCTGAGTCATCAAAAATGTTACCATTTTTTGCCTCTTGCCAAAAATTTGAATTCAAATGCTTAACCCCACCCAATAGCTACTTCCCATTTTAATATCATTTTAAATGTCATGGAAATACAAGAAATTAAAATGATCAAAACTTTATAGTATTTCCTATATTCCCTAAGTTTGTTTCTGCTGGTTTGCACTTTCTGTGCCGTTAGATCTGACACAGATCTACGGTGGGCACTTTCTCACATTTTGAAAATGTACTACTTTTATGTAATGTGGGGAAGCCCCCTTGTGACATGTGGATCAGTGGGTCCTTTCATTTTGCATGGGCTATAGAAGGGAAGAGGGTCAGTCAAGCTAGTGATTCTATTGGTGCCTGCATTCTTGCATTCTGAATTCTATCAAATTTTGTGACAATGCGGGGAAGTAATTTTTGGCTACGTGGTAGGTGGGTCCATATTCTTTGAGCCACTATAGATAGGGTGGACAAGGTGGCAGGGTGAGTTGGTAGTTCAATTGGTGCCTACATTCCTACATTTTGTCTTTTTTCAGGCTTTCTAACAATGCAGGCATGCCCCTTTGTGACATGTGTCCCACAACATCCCATGTTCCCTATTGTACCTTCCACCATCAGATCTCCCAAGATCAATGGTTGGTGCATGCTTGCAATAAGGAGTTGCGAGGAAATTAAATAATGCGGGTATGCACCCTTGCAATGCATGGCATGGTGTGACATCATGGGCTCGCTCTTCTCAAGAGAAATAAATAAAAATTTTCATGGCACTTGTCAGAACATGTGGGTTTGAAAAGGTGGTATTCTATTGAGCAACAAGATCCATTATTTGATGCAAACAGATCAAGGGTTGGTGCTTTCCCACATTATAAAGCTGCAAGGAAATTAAGCAATGTGGGCAAGCACCTTGCTTCCTCGTGTCACCATGGGGCTTGGTCAAGCTGAGTCAGATGATGAGTGTTTTGTGGGCCCAAAATTTTTGAGAGGCAAGCATAGTATTATAGGGATCTTTCATGATCATTGATCTCATGGAGATCAAAAATCAGTGCTTTCTCACATTATGAAGATACAAAGACTTTAAGCAATGCGAGAAAGTGCCTGAGGGACAGGTGTTCTAGTGGGCCCAACCAAGGTATTAACAGTTAGCATTGATAGTTGGGTTGGCGGTTATGTGACTATCACGGTTAGGATTTTTTGAGAAGGTGGTGCAGTTAGTAAAGAAGATGTTGTTCAACCGTGTGGAGACTTGCAGGGTGGAAAAATAAAATGAAGTTATTGGCCCACGTGGGCTAATTTGTGTGCAATATTCAGTTGACTATTTGACCCTGCTGATTCATGAGCTAGAAACAGGGGATATCAAGGTTTTTTGCACAATTTGATCCTTGTGATCAATTCCAACCACCCTCAAATGAATGTTAAACCCAGGAAAAACACTCCACCACCCCAGTTGATCCATCTACCTGGTTAGAATAGTTTAATGGCACAATTTTTGTCTTCTCAAGGCCTTTTTCCAACAAAGAGCACATATCATTGCATCTGGATCTATGCTCAGATTAGATTTTCTTCAAATCTCCATGATTATTCTTTGTATGGCTTAATGACAGTGGTTGTAGAGTAACTTCAGTTGGAAAATATCTTAGTTATGCCTGAGCTATAAAGGAAAATTTTGTAAATTTTGTTAAGGTTGATTCTTCTCCATTTTCTTTGATATTGCTCTACATATTTAGTGTAAATCTCCTTTACCTCTAAACTGTATGACATTCTGCCTTATCTCCTCTAGCCATTGATTTAAAGTGCAAGAACTATTTTCCTCTCATTAGTGTATTGTAGAAATCTACAATCTTGCATGACTGTATTCCTTTTTCCCTATGAATGGTATATAAGTGAATCCTCTCTTTCCTTGTGTCATTCATTTGGGTTTTCTAATTTGTATGTGATAGTTAGATTAAAGAAAGTCTGGATGTGTATATCTTTTGGTGTCATGATGGTTCAATAGTGCATGTATGGGCAGAGATTGGTTTGAACACTCTATTTTGGTGCATCACCCCCTTAGGTTAGAGTAGGTAGATTTTCTTTTCATGCATTCCTTCTCCCTTTTCCTCTCCAAGAGTAGTTGGGTGCATCCTGATAGTAAAGGAAGCCGGCCTTCCCTGGAGGCTCAACCTCATAGTTCAAGTCCCATAGGTTGTTTCCATGTTTCACAAGGTTGTCCTTAGGTAAAAACTTTGGACATGGGTGTAAGCTTTTGTGACAACAACATTTCCAAGGTAAAAAAGAACATGAGGATGCAGACATGTGCACCCCCAATAGGTGGACATGGTGCACAAAAATGAAGTTTCCTCCTCCAAAATGAGTTACCATTATTGGAAATATAAGGTAGGGTAGGTTACTAAGAGGGGAGGGGTGAATCAACAAACAATAAAGCTTTAACTCACTATACAGATTAAATCTTCATATATTATTATGATCTAATTACATGCATGAAAGAATGAAACCAATAAAACATTCATAACACTTTGACACAAGATATGGTGACTTAGAAACCTTCCAAATAGAAAGTAAAACTAGGGTGAGGATGATACCTACAAGATTTAGTACTAGAATATAATGTTGTGCTATTAAGGCTTATAATTGACCACTTATCGTGACCTACCCTATTGGGAGCAATAAGGACTATTAGGTCCACATTGTTAGAGGATTTACAAACATACAATGAAGTATGCACTCTATTATGAGATTTAGAAAAAGACTATTAAGTCCACCTGGTTTAAGGATTTGATTGATGCACTTGTTAGGATGAATCAGTGGTTGATCTTTGATCTACAACTTTTATTTCCTAAATGATATTCCTTGAATTTCAATGATCACCTAACTATGATAGATAAGTCTCTGTTGTACCTTATAATGCTTGTAGACTTCTTCAATTTGCACTCATTTGCTTCTTACTTCTCTTCACATATATATATATATATTTCTAATTTTTTCATTGGATATGATATAATACATTACATATATATACCAATTCACTTCATTACTTTTTGGAGTTAGCTACAATACCGAATTCATCATAATTCACAAAGTCGATCCATTGTTGTAAATCAGGTTTAGAAGACAAACTTGGTGATGTTATGACACTTCACAAGCATTGTCAATGCTCAACATAATTTGGCACTTAGTTGATGTTAAATCTCATTCCATACTAATCAATTTGAGTAGTACAAACTTGGTTAGCATTGTGTGACTCAGTGAGAAATGAGAAACTTGGTAGATACTGAATCACTCAATTGACACTGCATGACTCATTCAACATTAAATTCTCTTTGTTAACACTGTGAGCTTGGTAGACACTAATATACTTGGTTAACACTATAGAGCTTGATTAATACTAAGATCTTCACAACTTCTACTAGAAAGCTTAGTAGACACTGCTATGCTTGGGCAATACTATAAACTATCTCAGATGCTTGGTAGATACTATGAAGCTTGACATGAATTGCGTTGTGACTGTTTAGCTTAGTAGCAACTAAAACACTTGGTTAACACTACTAGATGAATGATAAGCTTGGTGGAAATTGTAGATCTTGGTAGCAATGTAACCAACTAATTAAGTGTCAAGTCACTAATAGAAAAATTGACCTTAATGTCAACAATCTCCCCCTTTGACATTAGGGACAAAAACACTTATCATACCAAAAATCTTATTTCTCAAAACTTTCCTTATCAACAATATTTATCTTCAACTTTGTTTTGACTGCTATCTACTTTTGTAGCTCAGTTACCTCTTACTCTATTTTATTTTTATTTTTCAAGATTTCTTTTGTAAACATATTTTCTACTTATCTCTATACATGTTTCTATATTACAACTCCCCCATACATATATCTAGTGTATGATAATATTTTCTTTCTATACAAATAATCTTCTCCCCCTTTTTGACATAAATGCCAAAGATGCAAAATATTTATAAGTTAATACCAAAATATGACAAGAAATCATTGTGTACCTTGAAAATTATTACCATTGTCTTGTCCCAATTCTCTTTCAATACCTTGGATGCATGCAAGGCTATCTATACCTTTGCTGATAGTTCCATCATGTGGTCAACTATTGAGAAGTTATTATCATAGACCAATGTTTCTACATGTGTAATATGTTTTTGCATTGTATCCATGTTTGGAAGAATCATGCTTTGGAATTCTACAAGTGTGGCCCTAATCCCAACTTCCCCCTTAAAATTTTTTCTTGAAGGTTTGTCAAGTATCTGATCTTTGTAAAGTGTGCAGAGATACAACTAGGATTAAGTGACAATTGATGTACACTTTCCTTCATATCCTTATCTATCTTGGATAATTTATCATTTATTTCCTTTGTAAAGATAGATGTGTCACTCAGTTTGATAAATAAAGAAACAACATTATTTTAAGATGTTTCTAGTGTAGCAAGCTTGGTCAATAGCAATCTTCTGTGTTACTTGCTTCAAAAATTTATTTTCAAAATTTCTCTCTATTCTCTATGATAGTGTTTTTTGTCCAATTAGTTTTTCATTGTACTCATGGACAATTTCAACTAACTGATCTAGAATGGGTTGATTTTCATCAACTTCAATGCTCAAAGCATCAAAAAATATACTCTTGATGTCCTCAAGGACTTGATATTTCTTTTTCCTCTCTTCTCTAAGCTTTTGTTGCTAGCCCTCTTCTTCCAAAGTTCTCCAAGGGTGTCCATTTGATCATGTTTAATATTGGAAAGATCCCAATTTGGTATTATAATATCTTCCTTTGGATCAATCTCTTCCTTAGAGGTTTCAACTTCTTGACCCTTATCCTTAGGAATAATATATGAAAAAATTTCTTTTTCCTTTTTCAAAACTTTAGTGCTCAATTGAGACTAGGTCTCAACTGTCATTACACTAGCCATGGTGGAAACTATACATGGTGGATTTGCATATTCATGAAAACTTAGAGAAGAATGCAAGTAGAATGACAATGAACTAATCTAAACCCAAGAAATCATTTTCAAATAGAGACTCTACAAACATCCTATGTTTCCGTAACTATAACCACTAAGATTTCTCTCAGACCAATATCTCAATGATAGTTCTAGAATGGGAGTATCCCATGAATGTAGATCTACAAAAATGTATGCAAGATCTATGTGATAATATCAATTATATGAGTATTATAACCCTAGAATGCTATGCTATGAGTATGAAATAGGCTAAATATGTTCTAAATTATGCTAAATAACATGAAAACAATGCTAAAATACTATCAAAATGACATGAAATTACTATAACAATAATACTAACATGCTAATTCTAAATGTGCCTATAGTGTAGATTCATAAAACTTGGGTCCTTTAGCTCTTGAATTTCTCTCCTATTTATAGGATTTTAGAAAGGGTTGGGGTAAAGATCAAGATTTCACTTTTGATTGGAGGGTAATGGTGAAACTGTAAGTATCTCATAAGGCACCAAGAGGAAAAGTCCAAGAGACTTAGTTTATGAGGATAAAAGAGGATTTTCCAATTCTTTTAAATATAAAAATGAGCATTTTCACTTTTGCAAGGATAAATAGATTTATTGATTTAATAAATGTTCCATTTATTTTCAACTTTTGACTTTTCCTGTTTCCTTTTTTTTTTAATTTCATTTTATGATTTATGAATTGCTTTTCCTCTTTTTAAATAGATTTAATTCCTTTTGATTTGATATTTGATTGATTGATTAATGAATTGATGTAATGATTGATTTGGAATTCTATTGTGTTCCTTTGATTTAATCCTTAATTTTCAATGTTTGATCAAAATTGCATTTTTTAGGTCTTTGCCAATTTTTGGGTGTCTACAAATGCCCCTCTTTGAGCTAATATGAAAAACATATTAGCTCAAAGACTGTCTTGATTCCCTGATTTTAGGTCAAATTTTGATGATTGGGTGTCTAATTGTTAATAACTTGATGTCTATTCATCATTGGTTTTGCTGATTCAATGTTTTTATATTGTGATGTTTTGCTTAGACGCCCTAGTTTTTTTTGATTTGATGTTTAAATTTTTGGGTAGGATAGGATGTCTTTGATATTTTGAAAAAAAAAAAATTGATGCCTCACTTTGGATATTTGTATATGACCCCCTTAGAAATGAAATTGGAAAATTTGATGTGTAAAAATATTGAGAGTCCAATTTTATTTTTGAAATAAATGGTTAGAAAATTTGGAATGAATGTCACATAGGTTATGGTTGATTAAAACCATGTTCAAGAAAATATTGATCGAAACATCATAAGGTTTGAAAAGGTTATAAAATGCCCTAAAGGGTGTCAAATAGGTCAAAAGAACATTTTCACCTTTCATTTTCACATTCCCGTTTTTCTATTTGTGACTTGGAGCTTTGACCTTGTGAAGATGGTTGTCTCGTTGCGTGAGCATAGGTTTGAGAAGGATCATCAATACGGGTGGAACGATGACTATAGTCCCCTAGTAAGTCATTGAGATCTTTAGTTTTTAAGATTTTAAGATGTTTACATGTGTTTTCTCAATTTTTGCATGGAATGTCCCTATGAATACTACATTTTGACTATTTTACTGCATCTAATGTTTTATGTAGCACTTTTACTTTCTTTCAATGCATTTGATGTATATAGTAGTGCATCCACATACTAAAATGGCACCTTCAAAACCTTAGGTTAACAATTAAATAGTGCATACATAGATTTTTGTAGTGGATTCACATGTTGCAATGCATTTGAAGTAACCTGTAGTGCATCTAGAGTGTCAAATAGTGCATACAAATTTGTAAGTTTGGTTAGGGTAACTCTTGCATTGGAAGTGTATGTTTTAGCACATATGACTGATCGCATAGCGCCTTTTCCTTAGATAGCACTTTTGCATTGTGAAAGAACACATATAAACATGATAGTGGTACATTTTCATTTTGTGGCACATCTACAGATTGATATAGAACTTTTATTGAGTTCTGTAGTGCATATTCATTTTGTAGCACATACATGGTAGGACATTGTACATTTGATACATAAGGCAATGGAAACAACTTTTGCAGTGCATTTGAGCTCTGTAATAGCACTTATGAGGTTTGCATAGCACAAATAGTTATGTTACATTGATTGAGCACAAAAATCTTGACCATGAGTCTATCTGATGGTGATTTTATGTAATAGGAAAAACAATAGGGATATCTTGTTCATAGGGTGAAGTGTAGGATCAATCAATTAATGTCAGATAGGTGAAAAATGGTGCCCCCCTTAGGATATAGAGTAGGGTAACTAACATGACCATCTTTGGATATAGAGTGGGACAAATAAAAAGTCCACAATAGAATTATTAGCTAACTAGCTAGATAATCAATTGTAGATTGATGTTAAATAATCAATTATGATATAAGATTGATGTTGTTATTTGATTGTGTGATGAACTAGTATGGGGGCATAAGCTTATGGTGTGAAGATTGTATCCTTGGCCATTGGATTCTATAGGTATATTTTTTATTGAGGAGTGTCAAGTTATGGAGAGATGTGGATTCACAGATTTACTACAGATGCCCTAGTTCTGAGTGAATAGAGAGTTATTGACAGCTGTGGCTGAGTGGTGGCACACAAACCACAACACCTTCCACATGCCCATGGGGGAGATGACTATTACCCTTGAGGATGTATATCAAATATTTTAGATCCTAATAGTGGGAGATTTGGTATACTATGATCAGATGATAGACAAGACAACATGACAGTGTGTCATGATTTCAAATGTTGTAGTTTGAGCCATTGCTGGCTATGTTGGCTAGACTAGTAGGGGGATTTTTGTTACTAGATAGACAAGGTTAGGGATGTCTAGTTAGATGGGGCCATATCATACAAGATATTATTGAGTATCTATATAGATTTGCATGGGGTACCTGCATATTGGCTTATTAGTATCATGATTTGCATTAGGTTGTGTATTTGAGTTCCTCATCACTATCAGTAGGGGTAGTATACAAATATGGATATGGAAGCATCTACCTATCACTTGATCAATATATGTGTGACAACAACCAAAGGACATGCCATACATATATAACTATTCAAGTGTTATCATGCAGCTCCATCTAGGTAAGATAGAGTATTGGAATCAAATTTTGGATGACCTTGATGAGGTTGTATGATGGCCATACATGTTTACAAAGGCATCGGTCGAGGATGATGATGAGATGGTGTATTTATTTGGTCCATGATATTGTCAAATTCCCTCAATGAGAGAGAGATTCTGCTTTAGGCATGTTGTGAGACAATTTAGTTGATGGCGAGGCATGACATAGGGAGTAGTGAATTATGCTCAGATATAGTTAGAGAGGCTAGTATGGGGCCAATCTTGGAGTATGAGGCTTCTTGGGAGGAATTTTTTTAGATGATAGAGACACCATAGGTATGGGCACTAAGGAATGGAGAGGCAGATGTAGGGATGGAGGGTGGCTATGCAGGATGGTTTAGAGAGCACCCATTCCTAAGGTACATAGATCCAATAGAGCCTATTCCTAGTATCGATGAGTAGTCAAGTAGAGGAGATGACGGGGATAATGAGGGTGGATGAGGGAGAGGTAGGGGTTAACAACAAGCTAGAGGTAGGGCTAGAGGTGGAGCAAGGATACAAGGGAGATATGTAGGGAGAGGCTGAGTAGCAGTGTTACAACTATAAAGGGTTATTGCATGGGGACACTATAGAGGCAGGTAGGGAGATGAAGAGAGAGCCACGACCAAAGTAGGGTGTGGATGAGGGGAGGTGTAGGTAGTGGTTTAGGGTCTATCCAATAGGTAGGTGATGTTGGGCATAGCATGACAAAGGAAGTCAAGGCTAGGTTTCCCAATGATGTACAATTTATTTGGTGATAAAGGTCGTGGGTACAAATTTTGACTCTAGGTGCATAGGCATTATATGCATAGGGGTAGTAGAAAGTACAACCACATAATAATCTACCACTAGAGAGGCTAGTTAGGTCATCAAATATAGAGACTTGGATGAGTGCCATGGAGGCATGGATGAGCGAGTTAATGAGAATTGTATAGGCTCTTATTACTACGATGACACCAAGGCCACCACTGCCATCAAGGATAGATGGAGCTATAACCAATTAGATGGCCATAGCCATACCTATTACATAAATGATATTTGTGATCGAGTAGGGTCCTCAAGATGAGAGGAGTGCCCCCTGTGACCAGGGGCTTGCAGAGCAAACATAGATAGATGATGCAAATGGTGAGACATAGGGTTTATTTGTGTATCATTTTGTATTGCAATTTTATTGACATGTCATGTGTAGCATTGATGAAGACCTATTGATGTCCATGTGGACATACTTTGCAACCTTTTTATGTTCATGTTGATGTGATCCTTTTGACATATGATTCGATCTTTTGATTTATGAGATATTCAATATTTTTGATGTTTAGACTTGTGCACTTGTTATATCATGGACTCGTGTATATATGTGATGTCATGATTTGATTGATATGATAGTTGTAGATGTTGATGCATTGTTTATGATTAATGTATTATATAGATTAGCATGATATGTGTATAGTGAATGAAGTAGTTGAATGGCATGTATGAGTGAGATGTGCTAATGAGATGTGTGAACGAAATGTTAGGTAATGAGATGCATGAACTAAATGAAATGTAATGTAAATGAGATGAAATAAAATGTGGTATGTGATGAAATGAAATTGGATGTAATGAAATGTGATGTAGTGAATTTTGATGAGTGATGAGATGTAATGTAATGGTATGAATGTAATGAAATATGTACAAATAAAATGTAGAGAAATGAAATGAAATGAGGTATGTGATGAAAAGAAATTGGATGTAATAAAATGTGATGTAGTGAGTTGTGATGAATGAAATCTAATAAATAAAATGTGATGTAATGAAATGAAAATTTGATAAAATGAAATGTAATGTGATAAAATGAAATGAAATGAATGATAAATAAATGAAGAACCTGAACGAATGAAATGATAAATGAAATGTGAGTGATGAACTATATAAATGGGATGAAATAACATGAAAGGATGTGTATAAATGTAAAATGAGGGATGGACAAAAAATGGAAAATAAGATGATAAGTGAAATGTGATGGTAGGATATGTATAATGGGAATGTAATGTGATATAATAATAGGTAATATGAACAGATAAAATGGGAAATGAAATGAAAAATGAGTAAATAGAACATGATAAAATGTGGTAAAAGATAATAAAATGATATGGGAAAGAGTAACGAATGAAATGTGATAAAATGAAAGGAAATGATAAATAAAATGTGATCAATGGGATGAGAAATAAGTGTAGGGATAAATGAAACATGATTGATTTGAAATGATAATAAAAAACAAAATGAAAAGAAAGATGATAAAATGAAATGATGTAAAAATAAAATAAAATGGAAGGAAATAATGAATGAAAAGTGAGGAAATGATAATGTTAAGTGAAGTGAGAAAGCATGACGAAAAATGATAAATGAAATGATGTGATAGGTGAAATATGATTAAGGGAAATGAAATATGAAACACAATTAAATGAAATGATAATGATGAATTAAATGAATATAAAAGAAAAATGACAAATGAAGTGAGACAAAAAGTGAAATGTGGGGAAATGCAATGAAGTATGAGATGATAATAATGAGATAAACATAGAAGAGGGAAGATCAGACAAATGCAAGTGAAAAATGGAAGGAAATGATTATACTAGAGATGAAAAGATGTGAAAGAATGGGACTCAACATTTGAGATTCAAAAGGCACAAATGGAACTTGAGATACAAGTAAGAAGAGGTGACATGACAAATTCATGAAATATGATTAAAGGTGTTATGAATAGTGACCAATTTTTTTTGAGATTCAAAGGTCACACAATGCAATAGGTGGAAGAAATGAGATGTGGGAATGAAGTGTGATGCAAGGTGGTAGTGTTATGATGAGACAAAGTCCAGAATAGTTGAGTGTTAACCATGCACAAGTATGTTGTTTTGTGTCCTGTTGTTTGATATCCTTTCTCGAAATGTGTAACTATTTTGTTGAATGGTGTTTGTTAAGCTTGTTTGAATTTTATGCCAACTATTTGTTTTCAAGGAACCCAAGATGAAAATGAAAACTAAATGAATGCAACTAATTGTCACTTTTTGTAAAGAGATGCAAATTAACTATCATCATAGAGAATTTAGTAAAAAGTGACCTAGTACAACCACCACTACTTAACTATGGTGATATGAATACTGTATGACATTAAGAAGTACAACCAAACATAGGAAATAAATAAAAAAGATAAGAAAACTATTAAGAAAAAAGTTATAGCTGCATTAAATGGAAATAGGCACACAAACAGTCACATGTAAAATAAAGAACCTCACCTAAGATATCATACAAAATTGATCGAGGTACACATGGCCTTCTGGATGAGAGGAGGCACTTACAAGTGGACACCAATGATGTAGAAAATCAAAGGATCACTAGAGCAAAGTAGTGAAAAAATGAAAGGTAAATAAAATACAATGACTTCATCTGAGTACCTCTAGTCAAGTACATCATTGAGGTACTAGAAGTTTATAATAGTAGAAAAACCATTGTTGGCAGATCACTAGTGTGGATAGTTGTGTACAATAGTGTCAAGTTTGTTCAATTCTTGGTGGACACAATTGATGTAGGAATTTGGTAGTGTCAATGGTGATTCAGTAGTGAGATCATGCGATTGTGGTAGAAGATATGTATTAGGCATGGATTAGGGTGTTCGAGTGTCATAATCAAGTGGCAACTATACTTGGTACTGGTGCAGTGTGATGCAGAGAGTGGATGTGTGGTAATGGTAGAAAAGTATGAGTCATGGTGAGTGATGGCCATAAATAGGTGAATAATATGCAGATGAAGTAAAGAAAAATGAATGGTATAATGCAACCATTGAATTTATTGATAAGTCCAAGGAAGTGTCGAAGTGAAAGCATGTCAGGCTCACTAGATTAGTTGCAATAGGAGGGTGATGTTAGCCAAGGAGGATGGGTGAGGTAGGGATGGAGAACAAAAAATAGTCAACAAACCTCCAAGGAACTAGTGTATTAGCTTGAACTTCAAGCATTAATCCATGAGTGAGGTGAATCAAGTCATGGGGGCTTGGTGCAAACAAAACTTGAGGGTTTAGGAGTTAGAGTGGAAGAAATTCCATTTTTACTATTAATGATGTTGTTGGGGAGCACAATATAATTGGTGCTGTAGGTGGTATTGGATGAGGAACTGATGATGTAGATAGAAACTAGTCCACCTAGGGAGACTAAGAGTGTGTCAGTAGTGGCGATGGAAAGCTCAGAGAGAGATAGAAGATGTTAGTGTAGGTGAGGTAATGAGTGCAATAAGTCCATTGATTAGCCTTCGGATGATGGAGAAAAATTGATGAAAGAGGAGAGGAGTGGATCTGGTGCGATGGAGACACTACTAGAGGCAGAGAGGAATGAAGGCAACAAGTGAGGTGGAGGACTTACGCAAAATGCTAGCTATGGAGAGAATCTAGGAAGATAATTTGGAGCAAGAAGTTGTATTTTTTTTGTCATTGATAGAGAAATATCATGAAGATTGAGCATACATAGAAGCAAAGTGGCTCCGATTAGTGGTTAATTCAGAATGGGCTCGAGTGTAGTCGTTAGAAGAAAACCTACAAGTAGAATAGTCACAAGTAGAGGGAAATGATGTGGGTGTGTAGGAAAAGTGATCACATGCACAAAGATTATAGGAGTCACTAAGGCTGGCTCAAATGGGTTTAGAAAGTGTACAAAATGAACTAATGTTATTGCAAGCACAATCTAAGTCATTTAGGGAGGCAACCACAAAATTGAACACCCTATCATTACAGTTGCAAGAGAGGTTAGCATTGAGTGAGTCAAAGGTGAGGTAGTCTTAATAGTGATTGAATGAAGCTTAAGAACATGTGGAGTGCTAGAGAATGGTAACTGGTCAAATATAGCAAGAGCAAGATGTGGCCCAATGAGTGATCACTATATTAGGGATACACAAGCTGGTGAAGAATGTGTTTGTGGATATGCAACAAACTGTGAAAGTACACCTAGAAGTCACCTATTATATGGGGCTTTGTCATTAGTTTGTGGATAGAGAATTCCTACAACTATTAAATGGATAATTGTGCGGTGGGAGATTTCCAGTTCTCGTGAATGCGGTGTGGGTGCAAAGAGGATTGACACTAGGAGTCTTATCCTCTGGAGCTGGGCCTACAAAAAAGCCCCTAATCTAACACCCTGTCCTACCACCTCTTCACGAGAGGCTAGAACAAATGATCTGTTAGATGCTATTTGAATGTAGTATTGTCATTATCATCATAATAGAATAAAAAATTGTGTTTTTGTGACAATGAAAAGGGTGTTAATCATCCATGATGTTGAAAGTGTTGGATAAACAATGTCATTTTCATTTTTTCTATTTTCTAGATATGTTTTGGATGTTTTTGGTATTTTCAGGAATATGTGGATGTTTGTGGAATTTTGATAAAGATTTGACTATTTTTGGATGTGTTTGTGAATTTTAGAATTTTTACATATATTTGGAAGGTTGTCAATTTCCATGAAAATGGGAGCAACAAAATGTGCAGAGGAAGATTGACCTTCACTTATGTGGGGTAATTGAATAACAATGTGGGCTCTCAAAGAAAGATGAGTACAAACTTATGTAACATTTGGAGAGTCATGGTGTTTAAGGCATAAAAACCAAGAAGTGCTAAACCATGAATTGTAAGACACAATTTTGTATATATTGTTAGCCTTTATAGATAAGCTTAAGACCAAAGCTAGGATTTTTCTCTACATGTTTTCTAAGATGGATGCCCACAGGGCTTGTAAAAGGGCATTTGGGGCCTACGAGAGGCTTTGATAGCTAAAAGAGGCACAAGAAGGGCCTTGAAAAAGGTGTTTAGCGGTCCAAGAAGGATGCTTGGGCCTTGAAAAGGTGCATGGGGCCTAAATAGGCACTTGAGGGCTGAAAATGGCACATGAGGACCTAAAAAGGTGAAGAAGAGCCTTGAAAAAGGTGTTTGGTCCAAAAAATGCACTTTGGGGCTTAAAAAGGTGCTTTAAGGGGCCTAAAGAGGTGAAATAGGGCATTGAAAAAGGTGTATGGGCTTAAAAAGGTGACATAGGGCCTTGAAAAAGGTGCTTGGGCCTAAAAAGACACTTGAGGGGCTTGAAAAAGTGAAGTAGGGCCTTGAAAAAGGCATTTGGGCCTAAAAAGGAAATTAAGGGGTCTGAAAAGGCGAGGAGATCACTGCGATCTCTCAAACATATGCTTACTTATTCTAGGCCCCTTGGTTGGGTGATGATGAAATAGTTTGACAGATATCTGGACCTTTTGGGATTGCATTGATATATTTTTTGAAAGGTTGTTGGGTTAATCATGGGCTTTGCAACATAAATAACATTGATTATCCATCCAAAATTATTGTTCTTGACAGGAGGAAAGAAAAGGGACTCTACTAGAGCCTTTTCTACTATTCACATTGTGCCAGATTTTCTAAAGCCCAACAGGATGTTTCAAGAAATAACTACATTATTTCTTAATGCAATTGAGACACTTTTTATTGGTTTTCTAGAGGTAATAGTACCATAAAACATTCTATAAAATATTTAAATATTTTTCAATATAGTGGGCCTCACCATTGATTTCACATAAAACTGGTCAAAGTATGTAAAACTATCCCGAAGGAGCAACAATTATAGATGGACACTAGCTCTACATGAAATCAATGGATCATCAGTTTGAAAAAATACAAAAATAAATTATGCATAATCAAATAGCCTGTTTAAGTTGATTTTGTTATTTTTTGGCTTGATTTTTGGGTGAGTTTTGATAATTTCAAGATTTTTTGACTATTGTTGACAATTTTTGACAATTTTTGAATGTTTCTGACAATTTTTTTGACTGGTGGTTGGATAAAGGAAGATGTGAGTGAGATTTTTTGGAATAGGGATATAACCATGGCCTTGTTGGAGCACATAAAGAGTGAAGGAGTCCAAAAGTGGGCCAAAAGGCCAAAAGTGGGCTCAAAGAGCTATATTTGAGATAATGGAGGCAAGCAAGTATTTTTGGGACTTCAAATGGATTGTATGAAGGCTAAAATGGATATTGGGAATTATTGGCCATGGAAGATATCTGAGATGTGCACTGAATTTCTTGCAATTCATATCTGTGATATCTTACAGCATAATCAAACTCCATGTTTCCTCTGAGATTCTTGCCATCCTATTCTTGTTGTTTTGCTGGCTTTCTCTGTTATTGTGAACTGTATCCGATGCCTAGAAACCACTAAATTGTAACCCTCAAGTATTTCTCAATTGGGTATGTGTAAAATTAACTCAACTATGAGAAGGATACAAATAAGCAAAAATTTTCTTAGAGAGAGTTGCTTGTGTCATGCTTTGTTGTCTTTTGGTATTGAAGGACTTGTGTTGTTTAGGGAAGTCCAAAGGTGTTATTTCATTATTTTTAAACCAAAGGTGACATTCCTCATCTCTTTTGTACGAGTTTTTTTTTAATGTTTTTTGGTGTTTTAAATTTTTTTTTGGTATTTTCGATGATGAGGTGTTTCCTCAAAGCTTTAGACATAAAATCTTTTGAGATGGATGTTGTTGATGGGTTTTACTAGATCATCTCCATCATAATCAGAAAGTATATAAGTATCGATCTTGAAAGATTTTGTGACAATGTAAGGACCAATACAATTAGCCTCCCATTTTCCTTTCTTTTCCCTAGCTACTTGATTCTTAGGATTTTCTCAGAGGACTAGGTCATTGATTTGAAAAATATATGGTTGACCTTTTTGTTGTAATTTCTTGATAGCCTATTCTAATACACTTTGAGGTGCTCATGTGCTACACATTGATGTTCTTCTAATAGTTCTAGCTACTCTAGATGGGCCACTTTGTAGTCCTCATTTGATAGGATACCATGAAGAGTAACTCTCAAGGATGGGATCTCAACCTCTAATGGAAGAATGACTCCATAGCCATAAATTAAGAAGAAGGGTATTGTTAACCTCATAATGGTTTTTGACACTTGAGTGCCAACACATTTAAACATATTCCACATTGGCTGCTGAGTACATCATGCATGCCAAGTGATCTTCATGTGTCGATTAGTTTTTAGATGCCGAGTGAAGAATGCTGAACAAAGAAGTGACAAAGAATGCTGAACAAAGAAGTGACAAAGGTAAGAATTCAAAAACCACTTGTCATTTCTGTAATAAGAAGGGACATACAACTAATGTGTGCAGGAGTAGAAGATTCAATCAATCAAACATATCCAAAAGTATCTAACACAAGTGCAACATGCAAGGACACATGACAAAAAATTGTAGATCCAATGGCACAAGGACTCAATGATTTGATGGACATTGTTATAATTTCAAAAAATATGGACATAGAGCATTTGAATGTAGATCAAAACCTATGTGGACATCAAATCAACCAGCAAAAATAGAAGGGAATGGAAGTCATTATCATTGGGATTACAACACTAGGTATAGTTGTCATTATTGTCAAGAATATGGACATATACCACAGAATTGCATAAGAACACATTTCAAAGGGAACTACAAAAAATGGTTGAATCAAACTACACGTTTCAGTTGTTTGAAAACTAGTCATATCAGTAGAAACTGTCCTACAAGATCAAAGGCACCTAAGACTAAAGATAACAAAGGAAAAAAAAAGATTGACATTGAAAGGATAAGAGGGCAAATGAACAAGACTTGGATAAAGAAAGATGAGTGCAGCACATCAAGTGGAGGGATCACTTCACCCAATGGGTCAAGTGATCACACTTCATCAAACTAAGCATAAGAAGTACACAGGACTGATATACAAAGCTATATCATACATCAATCCCAAGATAAAGAAGCTAAGAAAAGTATAAATCTACATAAAACAAGGTGTCAAGACAAAAGTAAATTTTGATGCCGAGCTACCTTTGGATACTGAGTTAAAACAGATACCGAGCTCCCAACAGCGATCGAGCTAATAACTGATGCCGAGTTGGAAAACTCCAATGGAAGCCGAGTTAGGTCAAAATTTCTTTAGAAGTTGAGGATTTAATGTGATGAAATTAGGGTATATTATCGCGATTTTAATCAAATTTTTGCATCACGATCAAGAAGCAAAGGAGAAGAAAGAGAGCTGAGTGACTTCATAGCAAGAATCCAGTATTTCAAGTAGATTGCAACCTCATTCAACGCATTTTTTATTGATCTAAAGGTATTTTTGTCTGTGTTGAGCTACGTAATTTCATACCCATTTGTTGTATAAACCCTAGTTTACAAAAATGGCGTCAAGTTCAAAGAAAGACAAAGAAAATAAGTCATTTGAAGTCCAATTAGTTTCAAATGAAGTTAAGCAACCAAATTTCTTCCCTATTCCTAAAGTTGCCTATAAAAATGACCTAGCCAGAGGTCTTTGCCACATTCCCCCAAAAGTTGTAATGGTTCAAGACGTGAGGAGATGTTACAATTGCAAGATAGGAGCTCTAGGAGACATGGAAATTAGACAAGCTTATGATAAACTATGTGTAGATGGAGTACCAAAAGAAGAATTTAAAATCATTGAAAGAAAGGGTTTGACCCGAGTTTTAAGTTTTCCCACTGTAATCAAAATTGAATGGGTTAGACTTGTATTAAGCAGAATCCATGGAGGAAACTTGTGGTTATAAGATATGCCCATCAAATTGACAAAGGAAATTATACATAGAGTAACAGGGTACCCAACCCTAGATCGGTACAAGACACTAAGAAGTGAATCAAAGGAGGTTATTGAAAAGAATACTGGTGCTCAATGGAACAAAAGAGGAATGACAATTCATACCATACAGGATCCACTAGTAGAATTTGTTGTTAGAGTCATTGCTCACAAATTTTATCAATCCAATAGACTCAACAGTGTACCATGCATTGCAGTAGATGTAGGTTACAAATTGGTGAAGAAGGATCATACTTATGATCTTGCAGAACTGCAATTGCAACAAATAAATGAAAATCTAGCTACCATAAGAAGAACAAAGGGCACACAATGTAAATTTGGAGTAATCCTAGTTTGCATATTCTTTTATGTACAAAATGAATTTCCTTCTTTTGGTAAAGTAGCATGGAGGAATGACAGAACCATCATTGCACAAATAAATGAATATATTGAGCAAATGGGAGAAAATTTTGATACTTTGATGACAAGCTATTTCGAGGATTTCAAGAAATCCATGAAGCAAAGGTCAAGGATACCAACATCCTTAGTAGAAAAGCATACTAATGATATATGTTTCTTAGTTGACATAGATTTTACTTACATTCAAGCAGTAATACCAAGAGTAAGATTGCTAAGGCCATTTGGTTACGAAATCAATATCAGCAGCAATAACTGCACTATTGGCAGAGGAAGCAGATAAAAATGCACCACATTTTGGCACTTATGATGTGGTAAGATATAAAATAAATATGGAATTAAAAATTGCTTCCACATTGAAGAAGAAAGATAAATTGATCAAGAAGATCAAGAAGAAGTTTGGCAAGGAAATTGAGGCCGAGGCAGAAGAGGAAGAAGATGACAGTGAGGATGAAGATGAGCAGGAACAAGGGCCAATGGAGCTAACTCAAGGTCTTGGAGAAGACAAGGAGTAAGGTGCAGAGGAAGAAGAAGCCAAGGAAGCACCAACTAAAGCTGAGCCAAAGAAGAGAAAGGCAACAGAACAGCCTTCAACCAAGCCCAGAACAAAGAAAGCTGCTGCTCCATCACCTCAAAAGCCAACAACACGAGCATCAACAAGAGCCTCTAATCAAAAGACTAAAGAAGAAGTTACCAAGAAGAAACAAGTCAAGGAATCACAGGAATATCCGAGGAAAAGAAGAAGGTATGTAGCTTAACCTAAAACTGATGAAGAAGAGAAAACAACAGCAAAACAAACAGAAAAGGTAAGCAATTCATCAGTTGATACCTTATACAAAAAGATTGCGAATGGTGACTTGAATAACTTTAAAAAAAATGATTTTAGTAAATTTACAAGAGAGGAACAAAATAAAATAGAAGAAACAGTGTATCGAATGATGGCACAGTTCAAGTACACTCCACTTGAACTAGATGGCCAATTGCCAAAGGAGCTGTCAAAAATTGTAGAAGATAGATGGCATTTTTGTCTAAAAATGGAGAAGGAGATGAGGGAATCAACCCTAGCTAGTGTATTGCTGGATTTGACTAGAGAAAAAGTTAGCAAAGCAGTCAAAAGGAATAATAACAGGTTTACAACCAAATACAGGGCATTCTTTATACTTCAAAATAGAATGGAAGAGATTGTTCAAAGAACAATGAAATCATGGAAGAATTTGTATAAAAAGATTGAAGATTTTCTTGAGGAAGAATACAAGGAAGAAGAAACCATACCAATAGAAGAGAGGAAAAATAGGAAAGAAGAAGAAGAAAAGAAAAGAGAAGAAGAGAAGAGAGAAGAAGAAAAGAAAGATGGAGAGGAGGAAAAGACACAAAAACAGGATACAATGGCAACATCTGAACAAGAGGAGCAACCAGATCAGAGTGTGGAAGACACATAATTGCCACCCCCTAGCCCTCCACAAGCATCCATCTCACCTATAGATACAATAAAAATTACCTATAGATAAAAATATTTGAAAAGAATTCTTGACCAATCAACTCAACAAGCAATATTATGTGCAGATCCAGTATTGGTTAGTATAGATGAGTTACAGAAACTAGTAGAAAATATAGTTAAAGATAAGGTGAATACATAAGAACCACCTTCTATCACAACTAATAGTAGTCAATTTGAAATACCAACAAGTATAATTGATGCTGCAAGACAAAAGCAAAGTGCAGCTGTAGAACGAGAAAAAGAACAAACAGGATAGACTATTACATCTGATCCTCCAACATAAACACAACGTGCACTTCCACAGATAACAATAATTGATCATGGTAGATAGGAAGAGGAGGAAAAAATAAAACCCCCTAAAGAACAGGAGGCAATACAAACACTAATAAATTTGCCTACCTCGGGGACTCCTTTACACAAGCCATTACAAATTTCAGTACCATCATCCAGTACTACTAGAGTTGCAAGGGTAATTCACTATGGACACCCTAAATTAGATGAAGAGATAATCATACCAAGTTATGACTCAAAATCAATAACCATTGATCAAATCAATGAAGTGCGGGATGCACTAAATAGAAGGAAAAGATAGGAAATACTCAGGAAAGAGTATAAACATAAGCATACACTTTATGAGATCAAGGACATCTTTATGGATGCCTTCAGTTTACAATCACCAGATTAGTCAAAGCATATCAAAGAGCAACTAACAGATATTGTTGACTAGGTGACAAATGAAGACCTAGAAACCAATGCAAAACTTATGGAATGGTCAGAAAAGAAATTTCAAGGGAAAGTGAATGAGAAAATATCAAGTCAAATCACACTTTCACAAGTAGAATTGGCAAAGCTTATTGATAAGGTGAAGAAGGTACTTGAGAATATATTCTCACTGTACAAAAAGTTGTGTGATTTTTCATACTTCAAACAAGAAACAAGCCAAAAGATACTGAGCTTGGAAAGAAATTTAAACATCTCAAGCATGCAACTACCAAGTGATCCAGCTCAAGGTGTGAAGCATTTTTCTCAATTGCTTCACACAAACAAAGAAATAGCTGTATTAACATCAGATGAGGCTAATATCAAGGCCAAAGTAATACAACTCCAGTCCTCCATTACCCCACATTTAGAAATACTCCATAAAGAGCAAGTATATGCTGAAAATGTACTCAAGAAAGATCCAAATCTTTCTACATTAGATGGACTTATTCATCTTGCTGTCGAGACTGCCATCCAACATAAGTCACTAGAAATTGCTTTGAATAATTGGGATGCAGCTCTCAGAATGATTATGGAGGTAAATAGCACATTCTTGGCCAAATATGGTCTTAACCCTTAAACATTATTTGACATAAGTGTAAAAAAGGGGGAGATATAGATTAAAAAGGAGTTATACAGAAAAAAGGAGGAGATATAGATTAATGAGGAGAACAGATACAAAGGAGGAGCATTGATATACAGATAAGACACAATCAACTCAGGGGGAGTCACAAATTTTTTGAGGTATATATTGTAAGATTGTAAGTCAAAAATTTTGATCAAAGTTTTCAATATGTACATACCAATCAGATTAGTAAATGTACTTATAAGGTCAGTTAAGTGTTTTTGTCACTCATGTCAAAGGGGGAGATTGTTAACCTCATAATGGTTTTTGACACTTGAGTGCCAACACACTTAAACATATTCCACATTGGATGCCAAGTACATCATGCATGCCGAGTGATCTTCATGTGCTGAGTAGTTTTCAGATGCCGAGTGAAGATCAACTGCTGAGTGAAAATTAGATACTGAGTGAAAATCAGCTACCGAGTGTTAACAAGTGCCGAGTAACATAAGGTGCCAAGCTACTTAAGGTGCCGAGTAATACAATTTTGTTAAGGTGCTGAGCTATCCAGGAAACAACATGTGCCGAGTATTTGCAATACTTCAAGAGTCGAGTAACTCAGTATATCAGCATAAGAGTTTGTAATTGCACAAACTATGATGCAAATAGTTTTTACAGCCAACATAAGGTAAATCTTGAAGGATTTAATGATGAGATTGAATCTTTTATTTTCCCATGCAATTTGCATGCAGCCAATAAGAAAATGCTAAAGGCATGCAACCAATCAGCAAAAGATAAGTATTGAGCAAAAAATGAAGATTGAATGTGGATCGTAGATCCATACCTAACCCTAAATTTTCAAATGTCTTTATAAGAAAGATGAAACTTCATTGTAAAATGTAAGAGGTAATGAGATAAAAGGTGTGAGAAGACATACAAGGGTTCGCAAGGAGTTATATTTTCAAAAGTGAGGATTATCAGATCACAAAAGGATCCAGATTAGAGAAAGCATAACAAGTGCCTGCAATTAGCAATCAAGGATTGTAATCAGTCAGGTTTATTATACCTAATACTCTCCAACAATTGTATTAGAATGAAAATCCTATGGTGATAGGTTAGCTTAACAACTATTTTGATAAAACCTTTAACTAGGTGATTAAATCCTTTAACAGGGTGACACTTCATGTTAAGTGTTTGAAATCCTCTAACCAGGTCACTATTGACACAGTGTAAAGCCTTTTACAGGGTAGGACTTTAACAGGGCAAACCATCAGAAGTGGTTGAACAATATTGCTGCAGTAATTTTTGTGGGTATCATCCCCACCCCAATTTTACCTTCTTATTCTTGGAGGGTTTTTGGGTTACCAAATTCCTGTGTTTTGAGTTATTGATGCATGTCTTTTGTTTCATGTTTATTTGATGTATTTACATGCATGCAATTTACTTTCAGTTAAAAGTTTTATTCGCTAAAGTATGATACTTATGATTCACCCCCCCTCTCATAAGTACTCTTTCCATATTTGAATATTCCAACAGGTATAGCAGCTATAGGTGTCATAACACTCATCCTGTAGGCCTAGAGGGTGGGATTTAGTTGTAAATGCTGATTTCTACCAATATCATTGAAAATTCTTTTAAGAATGTTGATAATGGTCTTGTTGGTGGCCTCTCCCTTGCCATTACCTTGGGGATAATAGATTGACAAGGAATGGTGTATAATGTGAAATTTCTCACATAATTCATCAACTTTTTGATTTTTAAATTACAAGGCATTGTCCATAAGAATGGTATGAGGTATGCCAAATTCACAAATGATATGGTTTAGAATGAAGGAAGAGATTTGTTTTCTTGCAAAGTCAGCAAGCGGCAACACTTCAACCCACTTGGTGAAACATTCTATTGTGGTGATAATCCATTTATGTTTGTCAGAGTAAGGTGAGTTGGCTCTAATCAAATAAAAAACCCACTAATAAAAAGGCCATGGTGTGGCTAAAGGGTTGAGCTCTTGGGCTGGCACATGAATAAGGTTATCATGAATTTGACACTTTTTGCAAGTTTTAACATAGTTGATAGAATCCTTTTCAATGGTTGGCCAAAAATAACCCATTCTAAGAATTTTCTTTGCTAGCATATGTTGGAAATATAGAAGGAGTAACTGAGGGGGGGGGGGAGGGGGGTGGGGGGTGAATTATTTACCACAATTTTTTTTTTCTAGATCCCTTAGATGTCAACAATACACTTTAGACTGAGAAAATTGATTGTTGCTATTACTTGATAAACATATAGAAAATGCTGTAACTTGGTAAATTTAGAGTGTGAATTACTTTTAGCAAATCTTAAAACATTAATAGTAATTAATTTGCAAGCATAAGAGAAATAACATGAACACATGAGACACCAGGATTTAATGTGGAAACCCAATATGGGAAAAACCATCAATGTAACTAGTTACTATTTTTCACTCTTTTGAAGTGAGAGCTGTTAAGAGCCAAATAAGTTAAAGGTTACAAAACACACTATTAGATGTGATCTTATTAGAGGATTTAATCACTCTATTAGGAGTGGCCTTGCAAGAGGTCTTAAAACAATTCAATGGAATTGTCACCTTGTTAGAGGTTTTACAACTGGCTGTTAAACCAACTCTATTAAAAGATTTTAGATCATTGTTATAATGGTTAGAGAGTAACAATGAAATGACCTGATTGTGATGCAACTAAATTGTTGAATCTAGATCTCTATTCTTCTCAAAATTTGATCCTTCTTGATCAAATATTACTTTTCTGCTCCACAAGGATATCTTCTTATCCTTCAAATTCACTCTCACTCTTTTCTTCTCAATTCAATCAACACACTTGCACACACTTGAAAATCACAACTTGACCTTTTATTTATACCTTCTAGATTGTCAAGTCGACTCAATACAAATTACAATCACCAATACTTAAAATAATTAAGCTTCTCATGTCAAAACAAAAAAATTCCTTTATTAGCCAATCTTGCTCGATAAACACTAGTTCTAAGATAATTTATTGTGTTAACCAACAGAAGCTTAGTTAACACTGCGAACTTGAAAAAAATTCTTTAGCAATCGAGTGAACTCAGTTAGCACTAACTCTATGTAGCTTTCCTTTGTTAACTATGAGAACTCGATTAACACTATTTTCTACCATAATTTCCTTTGACACCCGAGTGAGCTAGATAGACACTATCTTTGTAGAGTAAACTTCAAGAATGCTCAGTAGAGAAAGAAAACTATCTTGTTGACCAAGTGACCTTAATAAGAACTAACTAACAACTGATATGACATTTTTGTAACAACAAAGACAACACAAAATTAATCAATTGTATCCAACAATCTCCCTCTTTGGCACTGATGGCAACACATGTCATCGCACAATGAAATTTGAGAACAAGACTTTCTCTAGTAGAAAGTTTCCCCCTCCTAGATTTCTCACCAAAAATTCTTCTTTCATGCAGTAATCTCCCTCTATGAAGGAATTGCATAACTTCTCCCTCTTGAAATGACAAAAACAAATTTCAGAAAGATATGACAGTAATCTTCTCCCTCTATGATAACACATGTAAAAGACAACACATACCAAATTAGTATCAATGTACCTTGAGTACTGATTCATATGCAATATTCTCTTGACTATGCTACATCAACTAGTTGATATTCAACTTGGTTCCTATTGATGCATCACTAAAACTTCATTTAGTGAGGTTCAGATAGGGAAATGACCCCTTTCTTACCTCTTAGATATAGAAATGCATCCTTAGGTAATGGCTTTGTGAATGCGTCTACAATTTCTTCTTTTGTGTGGACATATTCCAATTTAACTTCTTTGTCCTGCACCAATTCTCTGACAAAATGATATTTTATAGCAATGTGATTTGTTTTGGAATGCATCAATGGGTTCTTTGATATGTTAATTGCATTAGTGTTATGAAAAAACATGACAAATAGTTCTTTGATCTCAAGCTTCATGCCTTCCAACAATTTTTTAAACCAAAAAATGTTAGAATAATTCACTGCTACTGCAACATATTCTACTTCTGTTGTAGATTGGGATGTGAAGTTTTGCATCTTGTTCAAGATACCAACCTTTTACCAAGAAAGAATGCTCCACCACTTGTGCTTTTTCTATCATCAAGATTTCTTGCCCAATTAGCATTAGTGAATACCTTTAGGTTCAAGTTTCCTCTAAGTTTTTACCATAAACCATAGTCTTCAGTACCTTTCAAATATCACAAGATTCTTTTGATTGCCATCATATGATTTTCTCTAGGTTTAGCTAAGAATCTTGCCACTATCCCAACTACTAAAGCAATATCATGCCGTGTGTAAACTACATACTATAATTTTCCAATCATTGATCTATATAAGGTCTAATCTACTTCTTTGGAGTCATCATCTTTGGTAAGCTTGAGTCCAATACACATAGGGGTACCAACTAGTTTTGAATCTTCCATTCCAAACTTCTTGAGTATCTCCTTGATATACTTAGATTGAGTAATGTAGATACCATCCTTATTCTATTGTATCTATAATCCAACAAAGAATTTTATCTTTCCAAACATGAACATTTCAAACTCTTTGTTCATTTGTTCTAAAATTCTTTGTACAGATCATCATTTCCTGTAAATAGAGTGTCATCCACTAATATCTCTGTGAATAGAATCTTGTTATCTGGTCCTTCCTTGATATACAAACTATTGTTATCATTAGTTCTTTAAAAACTAATTTGTATAAGGTAGTTGTGTAACCTTTCATATCATGCTCTAGGAGCTTGTTTTAGACCATACAGTGCTTTGTGTATTTTGTAGACCATGTAGCTTTTGTTTGGATCAACAAAACCTTCTGGTTGTTCAATTTAGACTTCTTCATCAAGAATACGATTGAGAAATGTAGATTTAACATCAATATAATATACTTTAAATCCTTTGTGAGAAACATATAAAAGTAGGGTCTGAACACCTTCTAATCTTGTAACAGGAGCAAAAGTATCACCATAATCAATTTGTTCTTCTTGAGAATACCCTTTACATAATAATCTATCTTTTTTTCTTGATACTTGTCCATCTTCATTCAACTTATTTCTAAATACCCATTTTGTTCCAATCACATTTTTATCTTTAGGCCTAGGAACAAGAGTTCAAGTTTTTTTCTTTTCTATCTATTCTATTTCTTCGTTCATTGCCTCAATCCAACTTTCATTTTCTATAGCATCCTTAACACTTCCAGGTTCAAAATCAATAAGTAAAAATGTAGCTTTAGCTTGCTTCTTGTCATAGTACCTTCTAGTTTATCTCTAATAATTTGATTAGGTGCATGAGTCCTTCTAATATACTTGGCCAATATAGGTTCTTTTCCCTTTGAATGAATTGCACTATCTTCATTTTGAATCTCAACTTTTGGGTCGGGTCGTTTAGAGTTGGTAAGCATTGGCTTGATAGCTTCAGAATGTGACTCAGGTCCTTATGAATCAGTTTGAACTTCTTGCTACTTGGTAGCTAAGGAAGACTTTGGAGGTGAAGTCTCCTTATTGTTAGATGTGTCTAGCAATGTATCGGGTTTGAAGTAAACAAATATTTTGTAGTTCTAGTTCCCTTTTGCTTTCTTCTTCAGTCTTTTCAACAAACTCATCAATTCTCACATGTGCACTTTCTATGATTTTATGAGTAGTCAAATTCAAACATTTATATGCCTTAATTCTACAAGAATATCCTAAGAATATACCTTCATCACCTTTCACATCAAACTTGCCTTTTCTATATTCTTTCAATAAATAACATTTACTGCCAAATACTTTTTGGTAACTTACATTGGGTTTGTAGCCATACCATAATTCAAAGGGAGTTTTATGTGAGTCCTTCTTCAACTGAACTTAGTTCAAAGTATGAACTACAGTGCTAATGGCTTCCTTCTAGTATTTGATAGCAACATTCTTTTCAATCATCAGAGTCCTAGCGTAATACATAATGGATATATTTCTTCTTTCAACTATTCCATTCTGATTAGGAGTACCAGGGGCTGATACCTATCTTTTAATTCCTCTCTCAATGTAAAATTTATTGAATTCATTAGAGATGAATTCACCACCTCTATATGATCTTAATCATTTCAATCTTTTCCCTATTTCCTTCTCTACTCTTTCTAGATACCATTTGAATTTCTCAAATGCTTCTAACTTTTCTCTAAGATACATAACAATAATCATTTTAGAGTAGTCATCAACAAAAAGAATCAAGAATTTTTATCCACTATAACTTTCTATTCCAATGGGTACACATAGGTTTGTATGCACAATTTCCAAGACATCTTCAGATTGATAGTTTTTGCTCTTAAAACTAGTCTTTCTCATTTTGTCAATTTGACAATTTTTGCATAATCCAACATTTGGTTTCTTCAAACTAGACCTACCTCTTACTTTTTTGAATTTTCTTATCTTTACCATATTATCAAAGTTTGCATGACACAGTCTTCTATGCCATAACCAACTTTCTTCCATTTCAGTAATAAAACATGAGCAATTTCCAAGATCAAGATAAAATAGGTTACCTCTTGTTTGTTTGCCTGATCCAATCAGATTCCCTTTGTCATCCAGTAGTCTTGCCTTGCCATGCATGAATTCTACCTTGAATCCAATGTTGATTAGCTATGCCACACTTAGTAGGTTATATTTCAGTCCTTTAACCCAATAGGCATTGTCACATACAAGTTCATTGGTTAATGAGATTCAACCTTTCCCTTTTATACAACAAGATTCATTATTTCCAAACCTTACACTACCTCCATCATAGTTTTCAGAGCATTCAAATTTTGTTTTGTCTCCATTTATATGATGTAAACATCCACTATCTATTATCAATGTATCATTTTTACTAATATGAGAGATAAGTGCCATCTTATCTTCTTCATCATTAGATTCATTTTTCACAGCAATGTATACTATTTTATCCTCACTGTTATCAGAATCTTTAGCCATAAAATAAGTCTTCTTACCTTTATGTTTGAAGGATTTGTGACTTTTGGATTCCTTCTTGGCTTTGTACTTGTGGCTCTTCTTTTCATCCTTTCTTTCTTTATTTGGGCACTTGGCAGCAATATGACCAATTTCTTCACATGAAAAGTAGATCAAAGGAACCTTACCTTTGTACTTTCCTCTTCCTCTAGAATATTTTGTAAGTAAAGCTTCAACAACTTCAAGATCACTATCTGAGCTTTCCATAGTTTCTTCTTCACTTTTTGACTAAATGTCCTTCATTTTCTTGCCTTTTTCTTTGAGTGAAAGTTTACCTTCAAATGCAAACTCAACATTTTTGGAAGCTAGAACATAATTTTCAAAGTTGTCTAGCTCAAAAGCTGTCAACCTTCCTACCAAGGCATCCAAACTTAACTTTTGATTTGGATCACATCTCTTTTCTTGAATAAAAAATACTCTAATTGCATAGATAGTTATAAGAATTTTACTTACAATAGTTTCTTCCTTGATTTCTCTTCCAGAAGCTCTAATTGCAATAACACTAGCTTTGATTCTTTCCACATATTTGGTAACATTTTCATCTTCTCTCATTCTCATCTTATCAAACTATCCTCTAAGGCTTTCTTCTTTGGATCTCCTTACATTTTCATCACTACCATAGATGTCCTTTATCCTTTTCCAAATATCAAAAGTATTTTTATAGTCTTTGATCTCATCAAATTCATCATAGTTGAGAGCAGATGCACTATCAATCAACATGATGTTATGGTTCTTTTTCATAGCAAGATCTCTAATAGATAATGTACCAGTAGGAGTTTTGTATTCTTCATCAAGGTATTTTCTACTTGAATCACTAATGGTGGCCAGATGAAGTCTCATGAGTCCTTGCCATGCTAAAAAGTTATCTCTATTTAGCTTTGGAATCTCTCTCTTGTAAGACATCCTGATCTTTAGCTTATGTCCTTGAAAGCTTTCCTATAAGCACCAACGGCTCTAATACCAATTTTTTGAAATATAGAAGGAGTAATTAAGAAGGGGGGTGTGGGGGAATGAATTAGTTACCACAAAAATAAATCCTCGATTCCTTAGATGTCAACAATAAACTTTAGACTAAGAAAATTTATTGCTACTGTTACTTGGTAAATACAGAGTGTGCATTACTTTTAGAAGATCTTAAAACTTTAATAGTAATTAATTTGTAAGCATAAGAGAAATAACATGAACACATGAGACACCAAGATTTAGTGTGGAAACCCAATATAGAAAAAACCACCAATGTAACTAGTTACTATTTTTTGCTCTTCTAAAGTGAGACCTATTAGGAGCAAACCTAGTTAAAGGTTACAAAACACACTGTTACATGTGACCTTGTTGGATGATTTAATCATCCTATTAGGAGTGGCCTTGCAAGAGATCTTAAAACAATTCATTGGAATTGTCACCTTGTTAGAGGTTTTACAATTGGCTATTAAACCAACTCTGATAAGAGATTTTAGATCACTTCTACAATGGTTAGATAGTAACAATGAAATGACCCAATTGTGATGTAACTAATTGCTGAATCTAGATCTCTGTTTTTCTCAAAATTTGATCCTTCTTGATCGATTATTACTTTTCTGCTCCACAAGGATATCTATTTATCCTTCAAATTTTCTCACTCTCTTCTTCTCAATTCAATCAACACACTTGCACACACTTGAAAATCACAACTTGACCTTTTATTTATACCTTATTGATTTTCAAGTCAGCTCAATACAAATTACAATCACCAATAATCATTACCATATTCAGCTAGAACCAATACTTAAAATAATTAAGCTTCTCATGCCAAAACAACAAAATCCTTGATTAGCTGAGCTTGCTCAATAAACACTAGTTCTGAGATGATTTTTTGTGTTAACCAACATAAGCTTGGTTAACACTATTAACTTGAAAAAATCCTTTGGTAATTGAGTGAACTCAGTTAGCACTAACTCTATCCAACTTTCCTTTGTTAACCATGAGAACTCGGTTAACACTTTTTTTGCCATAGTTTCCTTCGACACCTGAGTGGGCTTGGTAGACACTGTCTTCACAAAGTAAACTTCAAGAATGTTTAGTAGAAAAGGAAAAATGTCTTTCTGACCAAGTGAGCTCAATAAGCACTAACTAGCAACTAATATGACATTTTTGTAACATCAAAGACAACACAAAATTAATCAATTGTATCCAACAACATAAACACACTAGAGTGTGACTCATAGATGCCTGCATGGACTTCTTATAGAGTGACTCTTGACTCATCCTTTTTAAGAAATTTAAATAATGTACCATCAAGACCTTTCCTATATAGTGTGTCATCCACTAAAGTGTAGCATGAGGTCTATTAAATGAAATTACATCTTTGGTTCTATTAGAGATCAGAGGGAGTGGTGTTATTACAGAGGTAGGTGATGATGGAGTTATACCAGAGGTAATGTCTAAATGGAAAATAATGAGGCAATTAGGTTGAGTAAATTTGGGTTGAACCACCTCTTCTATTAAGAACTTATACCACTCATGCTGCTCTGGTAACTAAAGCAAGGAGGCCAAGGTAGCCATGGCATCTACTACTCTATTCTTATCTCTAGGAATTTGTTCAAAAGTAATGTGAACAAAATATGCCTTAAATGTGTCAACCATGTATTTGTAAGGCAATAACTTTTTATCCTTGGTTTGATACATGTCGATGACTTGATTGATGATCAATTGAGAATCTCCATAAGCTTCTAGCACTATTAATTTCCATTCTAAGGCTAGTTTAAGGCCTAAAACCAAGGCTTCATATTTCAGCATGTTGTTTCTATTGGAAAAAGTAGTTTTTAGGACTTGGGGATGGTAACACTTAGAGGTGAAATGAAAAAAATACCAGCACTTAAATCATGGTGTGCATAAGAACCATCAAAATAGAATGTCCAAATGATTAGCTTTGTTTGAAGAATGTGTATATATAGAAAATTAGCTAAGATAGGATTCGAGCTCTCTATGGGCACATCTACCAATAGATTGGCAATGACCTTTTATTACTCAATATCAAACTCGTTTAGGATCATTATCCACTTGGTTAATCTTCCTATAAATGCTATCTTGCTGGGAAGATACTTGATGGGATCAATCTTTGAGATGAGCTTAACCTTATGTGTCAAAACATGATGGCATAGCTTTTGTGAAGCAAAAACTATGGCTAAACAAGCTTTTCAATAAAGGTGTAGTTAAGCTCATAGTTGACCAAGGTGCAATTGATGTAATAAATGGCCATTTCTTTTCCCTGGTGATTTTCCTATGCTAAGAGGGATCCAATTGATTTATGTGTTAGGGAAATATATAGAAATAATAGTTTGTGTGATACTGGAGGTACCAACACAAGTGCATTTACAAATAGTTTTTAAGTAAATCTAATGCCATATGACACTAATCATCCCATTTAAAAATTATGTCCTTATGGAGAAGGTGGCTAAAAGGTGCACACATTTCTACTAAGAGATGAAGTGATAGATTGATTGAAGTTTTCCTTGAAGAGAACATAGCTGACTCAAGTTCTTTGGAGGTTTCATGTTGACTATAGCATGTAGCCTTTTAGGATCAATCTCAATCCCTTTGGATGAAACTATGTACGCTAGGAGTTTGCCAAATTCTACTCCAAAAAGTGCATTTTTTAGGGTTTAGCCTAACTTTGAATGCTTCTAGGTAGGTGTATATCTTGTCTAAGATGGGAAGATGATCTTCTTGGGTATAAGATTTGGCAAGGATATCATCAACATAATCATCCATAAAGATGTGCATCATGTCATAAAAGATAGTGGTCATGGCCTAGTGATAGGTGGCCCCTGCATTCTTGAGGCCAAAAGGCATGACATTTTGACAAAATGTGCCCCATGCACACATAAAAGTTATTTTCTCTTGATCCTTTAGTACTATCCAAATTTGGTTGTACCCTAAAAATCCATCCATGAGTAAAAACATGGAATAGCCCACTATCAAATCTATAACTGTGTCAATGTTGGAAAGGGGGAAACCATCTTTATGACATGTTTTATTTACATCCTATAAATCAGAAAAGATGCATAGCTACCATATTTCTTGGATATAGACAAAAAATTTGATATCCATGATGCATAAGCTAAGAGTCAGATAAAGTTTGTGGTGAGAAATTTCTCCAGTTCTATTATGAATGCAATGCTATGTGGAGATGCATCTTTCTTAGCTTTTGCTTAACTTGCTTGGCCTCTAGAGAAATATTGAGGTGATGAAGGATTAGAGTTGCATATAACATTGGCATGTCTATGTCAGGCCATGTAAAGTTTATTTGCCTCTCTTTGAAGAAGTAAATGAATGCACTTCTTTCTTCTATGTTTAAAGACTGTACCAAATGGATGATCCTTGGTTTCTACTCTATTCCAATGTTGACCTTTTCTATAGGTTCAATTAGGATGGATGATCCTTCCTCTTATGTCATTTCTATTTATTTTGATTTTTTCTCAAGATCAGCTACAACATAGTGGTGGTTATTAATGCTTTGATGTGCTTGACCTATTCTAGTATGACTAAGATGATTGATACCAAAGCCATCTATGTGAATTCTTTTTTGAATGGCATGGTTCAACCAAATTAAGGTAGACAAAAACATCATGCTCGATGTCAAAATTGGGAATATGGTGAGAGTTGGTTGTATCCTAGCTGATGAGCTTAGGTTGGATTAAGGAGAGGGGTGTATAATATGGATAGGATTTAGCAAGGTTTAAGGACATGACCTCATTTTATGGTTCATACACCATATCTATTAGGTCTATGATATGTGCTTCCTCTAAAGTATTAGAAAAAGTAGAGCTTAGGAGTGGCTCATAGTATTCATTTTTTACCTCTAATGGAAAGAAGTTAGGAAATAAAGTTTGAAACTAAAAGCATCAATAGGTTCATCATCTTCATATGATGTGATGTGCCATGTCTATTTTTTATCAACCTTTAAGTTTTTTTGATGTGTGTTGGCTCTTAGTGAAGTAAAGTCTAGATGAGAGGTTGATCATTATGAAACAAAACTATTGGATATGGAAATGTGAACAAAATCACATTCTTTATCATGAACAGACTCCTTCAATAATGATTCAAACTCCCACTTGGTGGAATCATCATCATCTTCATTATTAGAGGTGTCCATGAATGGTTCCCTTGTAGGATGGAGATCCAGGATGGATAGGTTTACATTATTGTTGTTAGCTATTATTTAGTTGTTGACATCTTTTTCCTTAGGTACCCATAGCAGAGTGGAAGAGGAGGAATCACTATGTTTGGAATAGGACCTAAAAGTAGTTTATGTATTATCTTGTTCACTATAACCTACCCCTATTTTTGATCTATTAGACCTAAACTATGTTCCTAGGGGTTTGATGATGCCTTTGTATTTCCCTAAAGGGTGATCACTTGTATATCCCATCTTTTTCATTAAAACAAAAAATTTTCCATATAGGTGTGGGGAGATGTCAATATTTGTATTTGTTCACTGGTTTCACCTATGGAATCCAAAGATACACCACGCTCTTTGACAAAATGTGCATGATAAGGTCTAGTGGTGGATGATGATTTTTGTGAGATCTCAGAGAGAGTAGGGGATCAAATAATGAGACCAAGTACTTTCCTACCCCTTTGTATTGTAGTTTTCACTTCCTATCAAACTACTGTTAGAAATAATAGTCCACTAAGATAATTGAGAGCTGGGGGGCAGGGGCGGGGGCGGGGGCTACAGGGGGTGAATTAGTTATCCAACAATTAAAACATTTATCTTTCTTAAATAAACCTAACCATTCAACCAAAGTAAAAAAAAACCATAATAAGATGCACATAGAAAATTACACTAAATATGTTAACTAGGAAACCCTTGATCTAAGGGAAAACCCTAGTGGAAATGATTCCCACAAGATGATATACTAATATAAATATTCCTTTTTAAAGGATGGACCCTATTAAGAGTATTTTACAACATTTAGTACAAATGAGTCCCTATTAGGAGACTTTGAATCCCTATTATGAGTTGTACCAACCCTATTAGGAGTTGTAGTACAATGTATGAAAGAAGAGTTCACTGCCCAAACATGCAATTTCAACTACAAGAAGAGCTCACTACTCAAACATGCAATTTACTATTGTGTTCCTCTTTCCTCTATTTTGTAAACTGAACCAATCAATGTTAGACCTTGTAGACTAGGTCAAAACCTCAGATCCAAATATACACCCTTAGATTGAACAATAGAACCTCGACAATGAAGTTTCCTTCACTTCCTCTCTTCTCTTCTCAGCTTTGCATTCCACTCTCTTTGTTTCTTATAATCACTTCTCCATGTCACATATCCACTCTATATAATAAAAGAAAATTTCCTTCCTTTATACCAAGTCCATAAAACAATTCCTAAGTCAACTGTTAGACCTTCTCAATCAATCATTATAGGACCGCATTAAGAACATGTTACACTTAGTGATAACAATAAAATCTTTGACCTTGCAACTTTAATATCTTTCCATACATGTAATATTATGATGAGAAAGCTTAGCCATGTCATCACCAACATGTCTTTTTCGTATTCTCAACCTTGATTCTTAGAATAACAACTCCGCTAAGAGATATAACAAGTTTACTAGAATATGCTTCTGTAAACCCTATCTCAAAAAAAACATCACCAAAACTTACATAACTTCATCTAGACCTATCATTTTTTTGTCTGATGTTAACTACATATACTAGATACTCAAAATTATCTTCCATAAACTTGGATAGTGAGACTACTGAACTAGCCATCTGTACCTACTTGATCTTTCCGTTGTTCTTTTTTCAAATACCACAAAAGACTACTATTGTTGACATCAATGAAAAAATCAGTCATAAATGTAACATATCATCATAGTAACATATTTTCAATACTCCCTTATAGGAATATCATCAGAATTCATGCTTCCAAAAATCTCCCCTTTTGGCATTGATGGAAACATAGATGAAAAACATCTAGTTCCAAGAATACCAACAGCAAAAGATTGTTAATATTTCTTTTCAAATCCTCTTCATCAATCATTCTCCCCCATTGATATACCTCAATATTCTTTCCATCAAATTTTCATTCCATGCTATACTTCTTCCAAACATATTGTACTTCTTCTTGCCTATATTTGCTTTTCCCCATAATGTTCTTCATCATGATGTTTTTGCTTCTCCCCCATGATTTTTTTTCATGACATACTTCTCCCCCATTAATATCAATGTCAAAGGTTTTAGAAACCATAAAACTCTACACTAAATGATTCTTACTAGCTCAAGTTTCCAAAGGAACTATTCAAAACAACATCCAACAAGAGTCCTAGTTGACTCTGTCCATCATAGATACTCCCCCATTTAGGAAGGATCAACATTCAATCTAGACAAACAATGGTGCTCTATTACACTAGACTGATGCACTCTTGCATCTTCTACTCTAATGTAAGAAGGGGTATAACTCCTAGAATACCTCACAAATACTCAAAAGTCTCTTTGGGAAGAGGCTTAGTGAATACATATGCTTGATCCACTCTTTAGTGCTCACATACTCCACTCTAATTTCCTTTTTAGAAAATTTCTCTCTCAACTTGTGATACTTGATAGAAATGTGCCTGGTCTTAGAGTACAACATTGGATTCTTAGACATATTTATTGTGCTTGTTTTGTCACAATATATGACAATAGGTTCACTAATTTCTATCCTTATATTCTTTAGCATCTGCTTCATCCAAACAAATTGATTGCAATTGTTTGTTGTTGTAACATATTCTGATTCCATTGTACTTTGTGAGGTACAATCCTACTTCTTGGTTAGCCAAGAAACCAATATTCCTCCAAGAAGGCTCCACCACTAGTGCTCTTTCTATCATCCATATTACTTGTCCAATAAAAATTAGTATAAGAACTTAGAGTGAAATAATTAGATCTATCATACCACAATCCAAAGTTTGGTGATCCTTCTTCATCTCTTCTACAAACTTGTCATTTTCCTCATTATTTCCTCCAAATATGATATCATCAACATATATTACCAAAATAACTAATCCATCATCAATTTCTTTCCAATAGAGATTACAATCTGCCATACCTTTGCTATATCCAAGTTTTGTCAAATGCTTGTCTAGCCTTGCATTCAAGGTTCTGGGTGCTCACTTCAAGCCATACAATTCTTTCTTTAGCCTACATATTATGTCCTTGTCATCTATCAAAGGACAACCTTTATGTTGCCCTATGTACATTTCTTCTTCAAGTTATCCATTTAGAAATGCTGACTTGACATCCATCTAATACACTTTCAATTTTTTATATGCTATATATGAAAAGAATAATCTTATTGCTTCTATTCTTTCCACTGAAACATAGGTCTCATCATAGTCTATTCCTTCTTGTTGTGAGTAACCTTTATATACCAATATTTATTTCTTCCTTAAAACTTCACCTTCCTATCACATTCTTGTTTGCTGGTCTAGGGACCAATTCCCATGTCTCATTTTTTACTATATGATATAATTCCTCTTTCATAGCTTGTTTCCAATGATCATCTTTAATGCTTCATCTGCATTCTTAGGTTCAACTTGAGATATCAAACATAGTTCTTCATTGTCTTTGCTTCTTGTCATCACACCTTTATCTCTACTTCCAATGATCTTCTTAGGTGGATGATTCTTTTTTATATTCTTTCCCGAAGTAGAAGTTTCTATCTCAACTATTGACTCTACTAAAGGTTTTAAGATTTGTTCTTGCCATGACTCTCCTTCATTCTACAAATAAATGTTAGTCTCAAGCAATACTTAATTATTCTTTGGCTTAAAAACAACATTTAAATTGTAGTAAACTATTCTCTCTTGTATCCTAAATTTCTCATCAATTCTCACATTTGCACTTTCCATAATAGTCTTAGTTCTTAGATTATAACATCTATAAGCCTTGATTTTCAATGAATAACCAAGAAACATACCTTCATCACTTCTAGCATCGAACTTACCAATGTCATCATCTCTTTTGATATAACACTTACTATCAATTTTTTTGAAATACTTAACTATAGGTGAGTGACCAAATGATAGTTCATAAGGGGTCTTGTTTGTGTCTTTCCTAACTTGTGCTCTATTCATAGTCTAGATTATGTTGGCATTAAGTTATTATTACCATTAGTGACAAAACTTATCTATATCAGTATAGCTATCGAGCTCATCACTCAGTCTACAATGTATACTAAGCATTCAGTGGTAACCTTGTACATTCATCACTTAAGCAGTTTACACCGAGCTTCATAGTTCATACTAAGTATTCAAGTGTTAACCAAGCTGAGTATAGCTACCGAGTGAATGTGAAAGTATAGTGTTTACCGAGTGAAAGAAAGGTAAAAAAAGGATTCAATTTTTATCGAGTGATGCAAGCATAGTGTTTATCGAGTGAAAGCAAGGTAAATGAAGGATTCAATTTTTACCAAGTGATACTATATTCACTGAGTCTCCAATGGTTATCGAGTTTAGAACTATGTTAGGTGATTAGTATGGAATGAGCCTTCACTTTTACCAAGTGTATGACAATGTTGAGTAATGCAGTGGATTATGAGTATCAGAAGGTCACCGAGTCAGTTCACTGAACCTGAGTTATTTACTGTTTGACCGACTTAGTAATATTTTGTTCACTTGTGTTTTTAGCTAACCTTGCAATTGTAATTATTGGAATGGTATATATATGTAATGTATTATATCATTTGTATGATGTATGTGATGTGAAGAGTATCAAGAGAGACATGTAATGTTTTGAGAAGTGAAAATGTGAATCAGCAGAAGAGCTTAGTATTTAGCAAGGTCTACAAGGAGCAGTAAAGATTTATCAGTCACAAGAGGTGATATACTTCAAGGATCTAATCAAAAAATCAAGTTTGTAAGTAGATCCACTATTTCATCCCAATAGGTGAATCAATTTTGTAAATCCTTTAATAGGGTAGACTTAATAGTCTTTGTATAAATATCCTAACAGAGTGCATACTTCAGTGTATGTTTGTAAATCCTCTAACAAGGTGGACCTAGGAGTCCTTTATGCTCCTAAAAGGGCAGATCACTAGAAGTGGTCAATGTAAGCCTTAACAGGCCAACTTCATACTATAGTAACAAAGCTTTGTGGGTATCATCCCCACCCTAGTTTTACTTTCTATTTGGAAGGTTTCTAGGTCACCAAATCACTATGTACATGTGTTATGAATGTTTGATTTCTCATATATGTAGTAGATTAGATGAATGAAAGATGAATGGTTAAAGTGTTGAATTGTTTGAAGTTTTGAAGTTACTGATTCACCCCTCCCCTCTCAGTAACCTATCATATCTTTAATATTTCCAACAATTGGTATCAAAGCATTTTGGTTCTCAGGACAAAGCTTGATAGCTTGAGCAAAGATCAAGGACAATGGAGATATTCAGACTTGACAAAGCTATTGAAAATGAAAAGCTAGATCTAGAAATGGCCATGACTCAACTCAAAGAAGAAAAAGAGCATCTTTCTCAATCCTTAAAGAGAAGGAAGGAACTTGCAAGACAAATGAATGATCATTAGTATGTTCAAGAAAATATTGAAGACCTTTTACCATCAAGAAGTTCAAATGAAGCTAATGAGGCTATCAAGGAACTCCTAACAAAGAATGGTTCTCTGCAGGAAGAAGTAAGAAAGCTTAAAAGAGAACAAGAAATCTAATCAATCAGGCTATATGAAGTTTTAGAATAGAGAGACAAGGAAAATGAAGACTTAGAGGTAAGAAATAGTCAATCCCTTTAGCATGAAGATCTTGTAAATCAACTATCTAATGCAAATGAAGAAATTATGAATCTAAGATCTGAAAATGAAAACTTGAGGAATGATCTGATCACTGAAAGAAAAATCAATGAAAGCTTAAAAAGTGACTTGAGATCTGAAAGAAAAATCAATGAAAATTTGGAAAATGACTTGATCATTGAAAAGAAAATCAATGAAAGAATGATGAAATCTCAAGCAGACATGACTTAATTAAATTAGCAAAGTGAGCAAAATATTCATAGACAAAAAGGAAAAGTTGGACTTGGTTACAAGGAAGAAGGTGAAACCTCCAAGCAAGGTGCCCAAAGGAATCAAAGACCTACTTGCAATCATTGTGGTAAGCTAGGTCACACATCAAACAAATGTTGGAGCAATGGAAAAAGTAAATTCAATTGTAAATGCTACAATTGCAGTTAGCTTGGTCATAAAGCTAATTAATGCAAGGAGAAACCAAAATTTGCAAGCAATTATCACAAGTGCAAGAAGCATGGTCACAAGGCATTCCAATGCAGATCCAAATCATTCAATCCAGCTAAACAACTTGTTAAAGCAATCTTTGGATTGCATTACAATACCTAGTGCAGATGTCATTATTGTGGAGAATATGGACACATTGGTAAAGACTGCTCAAGGCATCATTTGAGGAAAAGAGACACAATAGTAAGATATTATACATGCACTGAACTCAGTCATATAGCTAAAAATTGCATGAATATAGGAAGAGTTGAAGATGAAAAGAAAGCTTAAGTTGAAAATATTCAAAAGCAAATGAGGCAACAATGGATTCCAAAATCTATCGAGCAAGATAGTTCAAGTGATGGCAATGTCACTCAAGAAGTGGGTGACTCCATCATTTCCAATTAGATTCATAAAGGATCTAGAACTGTATCATCAAGCTATATTTAGAGCAGTTCCATATGCAAGAAAGTAAAATGATCATATTAGTATTTCAGATACACAAAGATCAAAGAAAGAATATCTTTTTGCTGAGTTGCATCTATCAAGGAAAGTCAATTATAGACCTTACCGAGCTAGGTTAGGAATAACTAAAAGTTTTATTCAATCAATGAGTTACAAGCTTCTACTGAGCAAATGAATAACAGCCTGTCAAACACTATGTCATCTTAGCTACCTTCATACCAAGCATTTATAGAAAATTTTCGTCAAAAGGGAAGAATTCAATTTCATTCTTCATTGCAATTTTAGAGCTAAGAAATTTCAAGAAAATTCCAAGCAACTCCAAGCAATTTCAAGCAATTTTAAAGCAGAAAATCTGTTCAAAATTTTCTTACACTTACTGACTAGCAATGGCATCCGGGAGTAGCAGTGGCACCAAGACAAAAAGAGGTTCAGAAATGCTGGTAAAGGGCACAAAATGGAAAGTGCCCAACTTCAAAATTGTTTTGGCCATTGCAAAATCACTCGACCCGAATGGAGCTCAATCACAAATTCCACCTAAGTTACTTCTTATCAATGATATTCATACTCATTTCAAATGTTCTATTCAAGAAATTGGAAATGTAGAAATGGATAATGCCCTAGGAGAAATGAGTATAGATGGCTCTTTGAAACCTGAATACAAGCATCTTGAAACCAAAGGTTTGACTTATATCTCGCATATTCCTAGAAGCTTCCAAACCAAATGGATTAGGTATATTCTGAGTCAGGTGTACAATGGGAAACTATGGTTAGAGAAGCCAGTGCTAATCACAAAGAAGATGATTCACAAAATCACAAGTCTCCCTATGCTAAGCAAAGAAAAAACCACCAAAACCATAGGTCAAGAGGAGTTACAAAAGAAAACCCTAGCTGAGTGGGATGGTAGAGCTTTAAAGGTCACCACTGTATTAGATGTCGAACTAAGATTTGGCATTCATGTCATTGCCCACAAAATCTATAGCTCTAGTCGACTAAAAAGTGTACCTTGTGAAGCTGTGGATTTGGATTTTAAAATTGTAAAGAAAAACTTATTGAGAAAGCTGAAAAAAAATTGATAATAAGGTGCTAGAGCACATTGCTCAAAAGATAGCAATAAAGCAAGTTGAATTGTTAACATTTTTGGGAAATTTTGAAAATCCTTTTAATAATGCAATATCACTTTTTGCTAAACTTTGTGATGTTTCTGGCTTCATCAAGGAAATAAAGGATAAGTTAAACAAGATTGACATTGATATGCAAACAAGTGCATCAAAGTTGGAGGTGGACTCCTCCTCCACAACCTCCTATCACACCAAGATCAGATATTTGGCAGATGTTCAAGTAGAATTATTGAGAGAGGAAGCAAGGATCTAGTCTACACTCATAGACATCCAAAATATGATCCTTCCTGTCATGGACACAATACAAAAACATCTTGTACATTACAAAATATTTGTCCAAGATCAGAACTTCTCAGTGGCTGATCACTTGATCCAATTATCAGCAGAAGTTCAAACTACCCTCTCCACCTGTGAAATCTTGCAGTAGTCTTGGGATAGTATTTTTGCAACCATTCTTAAGGTACATCAAGAATTTCTATCTCATTTTGGTGTAGCCATATAAATTGTATATATGCAGTCCTTTGGCATTATTGTAAAAAAGGGGGAGAGATTTAGAGGAAAGTCATCACTGTAAGTGATAGGGGGAGTTAACACTCAATAAAGTTTGGATCTATACATAAGTATATTTTTATATACAATAGTTCTACAAAGATCAATTTTGAAAAACCTAAATTGACTCAGTCAGGCTATGTACATATGTTTTGGCTTATAAGTATTTTTGTCACTAATGCCAAAGGGGGAGATTGTTGGCATTAAGTTATTATTGCCATTAGTGAAAACACTTATCTGTATTAGTATAGCTACCAAGCTCATCACTCAGTCTACAATGTATACCGTGCATTCAATGGTAACCTTGTACATTCATCACTTAAGCAGTTTACACTGAGCTTCACAGTTCACACTAAGCATTCAAGTGTTAACTGAGTTGAGTATAGCTACTGAGTGAATGTGCAAGTGTAGTGTTTATCGAGTGAAAGAAAGGTAAATGAAGGATTTAGTTTTTACCGAGTAATACCATATTCACCAAGTCTCCAATGGTTACTGAGTTTAGAACTACGTCAGGTGATTAGTATGGACCAAGCCTTCACTTCTACTAAGTGCATGATGATGCTGAGTAATGCAGTGGATGCCGAGTATTAGAAGGTCACCGAGTCAGTTTAGTGAACTTGAGTTATTTATTGTTTGGCCGACTCGATAATATTTTGTTCACTTGTGTTTTTAGCCGACCTTGCAATTGTAATTATTGGAATGGTATATATATGTAATGTATTATATCATTTGTATGATGTATGTGATGTGAAGAGTATCAAGAGAGACATGTAATGTTTTAAGAAGTGAAAATGCAAATCAATAGAAGAGCAGAGTATTCAACAAGGTCTACAAGGAGCAGTAAATATGTATCAGTCACAAGAGATGATATACTTCAAGGATCTAATCAGAAAATCAAGTTTGTAAGTAGATCCATTGTTTCATCCTAACAGGTGAATTAGTTTTGTGAATACTTTAACAAGATAGACTTAATAGTATTTGTATAAATATCCTAACAGAGTGCATACTTCAATGTATGTTTGTAAATCCTCTAACAAGGTGGATCTAACAATCCTTTATGCTCCTAACAAGGCAAATCACTAGAAGTGGTCAATGTAAGCCTTAACAGGCCAACTTCATACTGCAGTAATGAAGTTTTGTGAGTATCATCCCCACCCCAATTTTACTTTCTATTTGGAAGGTTTCTGGGTCACCAAATCACTATGTACATGTGTTATGGATGTTTGATTTCTCATATATACAGTAGATTAGATGAATGAAAGATGAATGGTTAAAGTGCTGAATTGTTTAAAGTTTTGAAGTTACTGATTCACCCCTCCCCTCTCAGTAACCTATCATATCTTGAATATTTCCAATAGATTATTGTATTCACAAATTCTCTCCAAAACATCTTGGATACATCATTCTTTGCTAACATAGCTCTTGCTATTTCTGTAATTGATCTAGTTCTTCTCTCTACTATACCATTCTGTTTAGGGGTTCTTAGAGTTGATAACTATCTTTTGATTCCATTTTCTTTAGAAAACATGTTAAACTCATTTGAAGTAAATTCTCCATGTCTATTTGATCTTAAACATTTAATCCTCATACTAGATTCATTCACAACTTTATTCTTGAATATCTTGAACTTAGCTAATGCCTCAGATTTCTCTGTAAGAAATACAACCCACATCATTCTAGAAAATTCATCAACTAGAATCATAAAATACCTTTCACCATAAAATCCTTTAGTCTTCTTAATACCACTGAGATCTGTGTGTACAATCTCCAATTTTTTTGTAGTAGTAAACTTATTGCTAGGAAAAGAAGCTCTGTTATGCTTTTCTAATATACATTCCTTGCAAATTGTGTTAGTAGGTTTTACAATCCTAGGAAAATCTCTAACTACAAACATACTACTAGTCTTTACAATACTATCAAAGTTTATATGAAAAATATCTTATGCCATAACCAATTGACATCTACCTTTGCAACCAAACATGTTATTTTAGTAGGATTCAACTAAAATGCATTACCTCTAGATCTGGTTCCTATTCCAATTACCTTTCCATCTTTGTCTCTGATCATGCATATATTTTCTATGAATTGCAACTGACTACCTTTTTCTACTAGTTCTCCAGCACTCCAAAGATTTTGCTTCAAACCATCAACAAAATAAACATCCTCAGTGTTAGTTTTACTATCAAGAGTTATAGATCCAATACCTTTAACTTGGCATGCTGCATTGTTTCCAAGTCTGACAATGCCTCCATCCTAACTTTTGAAGTCAACAAATTTTTTTGTATCACTAGTCATATGATGTGAACAACAACTATAAATTATCCAACCAAATTTCTTTTCAACCTGTAACACCAAAGCTACTTTATCTGGACTTTCTTCTTTAATAGCCACAAATCCAATTTCATCATCACTAGCACTTACTACTTGTTCATCAACATCATCTTCTTCATTTGCATAAAAACATTCTCTATCTCTTCTAGGTTTGTAATTTCGCTTATATTTTTTTCTCTCTTTTAGGATACTTAGATGCATAATGACCAAATTCATTACAAGTCCAACAATTAAATATTTTCTTACCATCTTTTTTTGTTCTTATTAGAAGGGATACTACTTCTTCAATATTTATATCATCATTAGATCTACTACTACTACTAGAAAAATATCTTCTAGCACTTCTACTCCTTGATAAACTAAGTCAAATATTCAAGGCACTAAAAGCTATTTCTATTCTGGTTAATTCTTTAGACTATCTAAGATCATTCTCAACTACTTCAAGTCTTCCAAGAAATGTCTCCTTTGTGAAATCTTTGGTACAAGTTATCAACAACTATATCATTTGAACTACTGGCTTAAATGGTGGTGTTAAGCTCTTTAATATCTTCCATATTACCTCATCATCTACTTTGGTTCCTCCTTGAGATCTAATTCATGCAATAATTTCTTATATCCTACCTACATATGTTCTTACATATTCATCTTCTATCATTTTAGCATCTTGAAATGTGAAAAATTCAAATTTCTAACCTCAACTTCTTAGAATGTGCATCACCCTTCAAAACTAGTTTCTAAAGCTTTCCAAATCAAATGTGAAGTAACAAGTGATTTTACTTGATTGTATTAAATTTTAGGAAGTGTAGTCAATAGTACTTCTCAAGCTCTCATGTCACACATAAAAATATCTCTTTCTTCCTTAGTACAAGTTTCCAAATCTTTTTCAGCAATGATTGTATTTTTTGATTTTGTCAAGATCCAATATCTTGGACCCATACATAGTAGATGTGTCTTCATATTTTCTTTCCAACTATTATAATTTGTTCTATCAAACTTCAAACTATCTTTCTTGAAAATGCTCTCCATGGATCTGCCAAAGTTGTTAAACTTTATCTTCAAGGACCTGATGCTTTGAGACCAATTGTTAGAAACAATAGTCCACCAAAATAACTGAGGGGGGGGGGGGGGGTTGAATTAGTTATCTAACAATTAAAACATTTATCTTCCTTAAATAAACTTAACCATACAACCAAAGTAAACAACAACCATAATAAGATCCACATAGACAATTACACCAGATATGTTAACTAGGGAAACCCTCAGTGGGAATGATGCCCACAAGATGATGTACTAATATAAATATTTCTTGTTAGAGGATGCACCATATTAGGATTCTATTATAGCATTTAGTACACATCAGTCCCTATCAAGAGATTTTGAATCCCTATTAGGAGTTGTAGTACACTGTATGCAAGAAAAGCCTACTGCCCAAACATGCAATTTTAACTACAAGAAGAGCTCACTGCTCAAACATGCAATTTACCATTACATTCCTCTTTCCTCTATTCTATAAAACAAACTAATCACTATCAAACCTTATAGACTAGGTCATGAATCTTAGATCCAAATATGAAACCTTAGATTGCACAATAGAACATCGACAATGAATTTTTATGCACTTCTGCTCTACTCTGCTCAACTTTGCATTCCACTCTCTCCATTGCTTATAATCATTTCTGCATGTCACATATCCACTCTTCATGGTAAAGTAAAATGTCCTTCTTTATATCGAGTCCATAAAATAAATCCATAAGTCAGCTATTAGACCTTTGTAATTAATCATTAAAGAACCACATTAAGAAAATGTTACACTTAGTAATAACATTAATCTTCTGCATTGCAACTTATATATCTTTTTGTACACATAGTATTATGATGAGATAATTTAGCCCCATCATCACCAACATATCTTCTTCGTATCCTCAACCTTGATTCTTAAAATAACAACTCTACTAAGAGATATAAAAAGTTTACTAGAACATGCTCTTGTAAACTCTATCTTAGAACAAACATCACCAAAAATTACATAATTTCTTCTAGACTTATCATTTCTTCATTTGACATTAACTGCATATACTAGATACTCAAAAGTATCTTCCATAACCTTGGATAGTGAGAATGTGTAGCCTATATTCTATACCAACTTGATCTTTCTGTTGTTCTTCTGTTAGATACCATATAAGACAACTATGTTGACATCAATGAAAAACTCAATCATGAATGTAACATATCATCATAGAAACATATGTACAATACTCCCCCATAGGAATATCATCAACATTCATGCTTCCAAAAACTCCATCAACCTATCCATTTCCTCATAATTTAACTATTTAAGGTTTTTTGATGATGATATTGAAGGAATAATAGAATTTGAATAACCAAATTTCTCTTTACCCTTAGTTGATGTAGATAAGTGGTTGTTATCTTAGCTAGTGGAATATGAAGTATCTATTGATTTGGACTAGCTGATGTCATCTGTTAGGGTACCAATTTATTCCCTATTATGAGGAACAAAGGAATTACAATACTGGGCAAGGTTTTGATCCCCAAGTATGGTCACCTCTTTACCCATGTACGAAAATTTGAGACATTGATGGTAAGTGGAAGGAAAAACTTGCATGTCATGGATCAATAACCTTCCTAACATGATAGTGAAAGTTAATTTTAAGTCCAAGACTTGATAGACAATTTCTTTTACAACTATACCTACCCTAATTATAAAAATAACCATGCCCTTTGAGGATCTCTCCTCATCATCATAAGCCCTAATGGTGATTCTCTTCTTTGGATCAACAACATCCTCTGTATATCCTAGTGCTTTTACCAAATTCAATGTGAAAATGTTTAGGCCTACCCCACTATCAACTAAGGCTCTCTTGACTCTATTTCTATGGATAAAGACTTCAATATGAAATAGATAATTTTGTGGATGGATAAAAAACATGTCATCTTTGGCTAAAAAAGATATGTAGTGACGGGCAACTAGGTTACTTACCATGTTTTGAAGTCTACTAACATCAAGGTCATTTGGCACTAAGGCTTTGGTGAGGATCTATTTATGCTTAGGGAAAATTTGCAACAACTCAAAAATAGAGATATGGGTGGGAGTCTTGACTAACTAGCTGACCAAGCTGTATTTGGGTAAGGTGGAACTCATAGTTGCATGATCATAACTTGTTAAGGGGCCTAGTAGGATGACTTTAGAGGCTTGACCTTGGGTAATAGTGTTTGATGATTGTTTTTTTATTCTTATCTTTAATTATGATGACATTTATGACATGATCAAATCTAGAGATCATGTTGACGGTATTATCATAATGGCAAGTGTAATTAACCTTGTCATGGGAAGGAATGTTCTAATATTTTCTAGAGGATTTGCATTTATCATGGCTCATGAAAGGTTTCTTGAAGGTTGTGTGCTCTTCATTGTTGTACATATTATTCACTTCAATAGTTCCATAGTTGATCAATTTTTATATGGCTCTTTTAAGGGTGTGATAGTTGTTGGTTAAGTGCCCCCTATTTTGATGGTAGGCACAAATATGTTTCTTACTTCACCACTTTGGTTTAACTTGTAGTTCATAGGGCTTGGCTTCAGGGAGTACAATGAGTTCATTTTCTAAGAGTGTTTTCAATACACTCTCATAAGACACCCCAATAGGTTTAAATTCTTTAGATATATCCAAAGATTGGTATCCTCTTGGGGGAGGAGCTTGATTATAGGCTACTTGTTGAAAGAAAATTGAAGGAGTTGTCAGATTGCATCAGTAAAATGGACAATCATCATCTTGTCTAGGTGGGTTTTCTCTAGTATTTACTTGGTGTTATTGACAATAGGATACTATTGGTTTGGATAGGGTTGAGTTTGTGGTTTAACATGGTTAGCTTCAACCACCCCATCATTGACTATATTTTTGCTGTTATTTCTCCACCGTGACTTTTGTTTATCGGTAGATTGATTAGATACATTGTGAGTCTATGAAGAGTTGTTTGAGAAACACTTACCATCTTTTTGTTTCTTGATGATATCATTGTTTATCAGGGTTTCTTCTACTTTGACTCCATTTTCTAATGTAGTTTTAAAGTCTTTAGGACCTTGGAGTTGCAGTAGGTGTTAGTTTGGAGAGGCTATTAATGAATATGTCCATTTTTTCTTTATCTCAATTGTCCTAATGATATTTGGAAAAGGTATGCCTCAATCTTTGTAGCAACATTTTGAAGGATTCTCCTGGTAGTTGTTTGGTGTTACATAGGTCGATCATGGTGGTATCCCTTTCAATGTTATATGAGTACTATTTGATAAACATAGCAACTAGTTGATCAAATGACTTGATGTTGGAGAGGAGTTTTGAAAACCACTTCATAGATTGTCCTCCTAGGCTTTTAGGAAACAACCACATTAGGTAAGTTGTGTCATGGAAAAATTCCATCTTAGAGTATAGAATTGTCTAAGGTGATCTTGAGGATCAAATGTACAAAAATAATTTTCATATTTTGGTAGTTACACATTATACAAGAAAGGCATAAAGGTGATGCTCTTGTCAAAAGGTAGGGGACACACCTTCTCAAGGCTAAATTCTACAAGCTTGATTTTCTCATTCTTCATCCTTTCCATTTCTAATTGTAATTCTTGTAGTTTTTGTGTAACAACATCTAAGGGTGATTCTTCCTCATCACATTTAATATTTAAAATGTCAAAATTGGATCGTAGCATGGTACCCTATTTTTATAATGCTAACAAGTAGTGTTCTTTGTGTTTTTAAAATATTTTTTCCATGATATCAACAAGCTCATGTTTTTTTTGGAAATCTTCAATTTTGGTTTTGATGCTCTTCTCATCCCACATGTTGGATGAACCCATTTTGAAAGAGGGATTTGAGTTATAGTTGAACAAGGGAAACTCATGGGTAACTATATTTGATGAACAATCTATTGGTGTGATGGGATCAATAAGATCTTAAGATCACATGTATTTGATGGTTCTCTTGGCTATTCTAACACTCATCCATATAGGTGATCATTTTGGTTTCGTGGCTACACTAATTTTATGTAGTGGCATGAGATGTGGATAGGATTCATCTTACTCTTATGCATTTTCACAATATGAGGGTGTTTTTAGATGATGGTTCATTTGGAGTAACAAGATAAGTTCAAAAAGGTGTTTGGTACTATTGATAATGATGATCTCAATTTCATGAACTTAAGTAGGGAAAAAATGTGTATCTCCAATCATTTCTAGCTTGATATGTGAGGTGAAGCAACAATAACTATTGGATTAAGAATCTTTGGATGGAACTTGCAATGTTGGTTGTTTCAAGAATGGTTATAGTCAATTTTAAAATTTCTCAATCTTGGGAAATGTCAATGAGGAAAAAAGGGTATCCAAAATTGTTATTTGTGTACAAGTGTTGTGTATGTAGATAACCTCTATTTTTGGTTTTCTCTCAAACATGATATAGAAAGTGTTGGATGTTCTATTTCAATGAGTATATGCATTATTTCACAACTCACTAGGTACTATTCTACAGAGCATATGAGCTATTTAACTATTCAAATGCACTATTTTGTGAATCAAATGCATTTTTATGTAGAGTAAATGTGCTATTTAAATATTTAGATGTGCTATTTTTAGTTAGATGCACTATAATAGAGGTCAAATGTATCACAAAATGGGTCAAATGCACTATGTTAAGATGTAAATGTGCTATTTTAGGGTCTTCAATAATGTTCTTGTTTTGAGCTTGGTTTCACATTAGTTTGTAGTTACATCTTTTTGGAAGGACTATGATCTATATTGAAGTTTATTATTAAGTTTTAAAACATCCAAGCATAGTAGTAGTAGAAATGGCAATGATATATGAAACCACACACACCTAGAAAATGGAAGAAGAGGGCTTCCTAACAAGGTTGTCTAGAGTTCATGACTAGTAGGTTTTAGTGTTTAAACAAAAATGTTTGAATTTAGCTCCTAACAAAGAGCTTCCCACCAATGCTAAGGAGGTTTGGCATAATCCCTTGCGAGACTAGTAGAGGAAGGCTATATTTTGAACATACTTGGCTTGCATTTGACTAGGAATGCAAGATTGGAAGGTGTTCCCTCTTGCCAGCCCTACTTAGAAAAATCTTGGAAGGTAGCCTTTCTATGGCTAAATAAACCTACCTAGTAGAAAGGAGAAAAAATAGAAATAAAAAATAGGTTTGGGAATTCAATCACTCTAGAAGAGTGAGAGCATACCCTGACTATCTTGACCTCTTGATGTAGGAGCATCCAGAGGTATAAGGGCAATCCTATGTCAACCAGACAAATGTACTTAGACATAGTTTCTATTTCATGTGTATTCATTTCTGGATACCCATTTGGGTCAAATAAAGGTTCCAACTCTAATAGTTCCATTATCAGTGTTTTAGGATAGAGTATTTGAACACCTTGGGATACATGTAAATGTCAAAAAAAATAGGAGTATGTAATTGAGCCATCATTTTGGTGAACTAGAATGTGAAAATTGGCTAGATGAATGTAATTATAATTTGGATCATTCTAGAAAAAGAATTAGGTCAAAAGGCCCCACGGTTTGAAAGTTATTGCAATGTTTCAATTTTTGGAGACCTCCTAAGAATGCTTCAAAGTTAGGTTAGGGGAATTAAATGACCTTGAAAAGGGCTAAAAAATGGGGGATGAGTGAAGCTGGTCCATAGGGCTATAGAGCACTTCGAGAGCTTTTCAAAAACGTAAATGGTTTATCAATCGGAGCTACGGTTCAAAAGTTATTCCTCTTGAAAGTTCGGTTACCATTTCTGGATTCTTCTAGATTTGTGTCGACTTCTAATGTAGCTTTTGGAGCCTTCTTTTTGGTCGGTGGATGTCAACTAGCACTTTCTAGAATGTACTCCTAATCCTTAACCCTCTGGGGTCTATTTAAGAACATTTCAAGCATTGTAAATGGCAATTCAAAGTGGAGTTTGAGAGGAGGTACTAAAAGGAGAAATTATCTCCAGATTTATACTATTCTAAGCCCATAGGGCATGTTTTGAAGTCTATTTTCTCTATACTAAATGTATTAGCTCATTTACAAAGTTAATAAAGTTTTCCATTTCTTTTCGTGTCCATTCTATACTTGGGTTGTGTCCCCATCAAGTGGTATCAGAGCAGGTTTTCCTGAGTGTGTAGATAGAGCGCTGACTGTGAGGTAATTTGCACCAGGACTATGTGGTTGTGGGTTTGAGTTAATAAGATGCCTCCATGAAGAGAGCATGGTGGAAGGGCCATAGCTATTAATCTTGAGGAGGTTAGAGCCCTCCAAAGGTAGGTACAAGCGTTGCATGATGAGCTACGTAGGGGAACAAATGTTGCCACAGGTGACGAAAGTGAGGATGACAATGAAGAAGAAGAAATTGGACTAGAAGGGAAATTTGATGGGGAAGTTCTAAATCATGCAGAGGAAAGGCTTTTTAGGGCCATTAATGAGTTTGGAAAAAGACCTACAATTGATGTGGGTGTATTTTTAGGAAATCTGAAACCAGATGAGTTGATCAATTAGATTAATGAACTGGAAGAGTACTTTGAGTATGAGGATATCAGGGATCTAGATAGGGTTAAGTTTGCAAAGGACAAACTAAAAGGCCATGCCAAAATTTGGTGTCAAGAGGTTCAATTGGAAAGAAATATAAGAGGAAAGGAGAAGATCACAAGGTGGGATCGTATGGTGGACAAATTGAAGAAGCAATTCATTCCTATTAATTATGAGCTTGATTTGTTTAAGAAGATGCATGGGTTAAAGTAAGCAAGAAAATTAGTCCAAGAATATACAGAGGAGTTTTACTAACTTTTGATTAGAGTAGGGCATGCAGAAGAAAATAAGGAGAAGGTTGCTCGTTATATTAGTGGGTTGCGACCTAGCATCCAAGAGGAATTAAGTTTGGTAAGAATGACTACCATTGAAGAGGCATACCAGTTTGCCCTACGAGTTGAAGAGAAGCTAAATAAGACATTTGAAGGGAGAAAAAGAGGGCATGGTCAAGGAGGAAGGGGTAGTGGTAGGTCATCTGGAGGCCGAAATGAAACCCAAAAGAAAAATGAAGATGTGGGTACTAGCAAGAACCAGAGGAACGAGGATTTCAACCACTCCCATGATTAAGACTTTGGAAATCAGAGAGGAAGAGGTAGAGGACATGGACAAGGAAGAGGAGGCTTTCATGGTACCTATTTCCATTGCAATGAAGAAGGTCATCGTGCCTTTGAATGCCCTCAATGACAAGGAAGGAAAGATAGGAGAGCTGAGGGTCAAGCTAGGGTTGCTCATGTGGATGAGGATGCACAATCATCTCATACAGTGGATGCAAAAAGAGGAGAGACTTTAGTAAATGAAAGGGTCCTACTAAGTGGTGAGATTGAACCTGGACAAAGGAGGAGTTTACTCCGTACTAGGTGCAAGTGTGAGGATAAATGTTGTGATGTTATCATTGATGGTGATAGTACTGATAACTTGGTATCAGAAGAGATGGTCTCTAAGCTGAAGCTCAAGAGAGAGAAACACCCCCAGCCCTATCAAATTGCTTGGGTGAAAGATGATCATAATGTCTTGGTAAGTGAACAATGTTTAGTGAAATTCAAAGTTGGGAGTTACCATGATGAAGTTCTTTCTGATGTTATTCCAATGGATGTCTGCCATCTATTTTTGGGAAGAACGTGGTAGTTTGATAGGCATGCATTACATGATGGTCATGCAAACACATACTCTCTAACAAAGGATGGAGTTCACCACAAACTGAAGCCCATGAAAAAGGAAGGCAAAAAGGTATGTAGCAGTGCTAGGATTTAGCTTGTTGATGGAAGGAAGTTTTTAGATGGCATGAAACATGAGCGTATGTGCTATGCTTTGATTCCTAGGAAAGATAAAGAAGGTAGTAGTGAAATACCAATTGAAGTTTCAGATCTACTAGGTGAGTTTGGAGATATTATCTCTGATAATGTTTTAGAAGGATTGCCATTGGTAAGGAAAATCAATCATCAAATAGATTTAATTCCAGGAGCTAGTTTTCCTAACAAGGCTACTCATAGGATGACTCCTAATGAAACTGAGGAGCTAAATAGATAGGTTCAGGAGCTATTGAGGAAGGGCTTGATTCGGGAGAGCCTGAGTCCATGTGAAATACCTACAGTACTGGCACCAAAGAAGGATGGAGAGTGGAGGATGTGTACAGACTCTTGAGTTATAAATAGGATAACCATCAAGTATCAGTTTCCCTTGCTAAGAATGGATGATCTTATGGATTGCTTGAGTGGAGCTTAGTACTTCACAAATATAGATCTCAAGAGTGGCTATCATCAGATATGTATTCAGGAAGGAGACGAGTGGAAAACTACCTTCAAGACCAAGGATGGTCTTTATGAGTGGTTAGTCATGCCCTTTGGATGGACGAATGCCCCAAGCAGCTTCATGCACTTATGAATGAGGTACTTAAGAAGTTCTTGGAAAAATTTGTTATTGTCTATTTGGATGATATTTTAATTTTCAGCAAGACTTTGGAAGAACATTTATTGCATATTTGTAGTGTCCTTGAAAGGTTAAGGGAAGAGAAATTGTTAATTAATCTGAAGAAGTGTATCTTTGCAAAAAGGGAGTTAGTCTACTTAGGGTTTGTTATATCACCTGAAGGTCTCAAAATGGATACAAAGAAGGTAAAAGCCATCTTGGAATGGCCTACTCCAAGGTCTTCTACTGAGGTAAGATAATTTCATGGTCTGGTTAGTTTTTACAGGAAGTTCATTAAGAATTTTAGTGGCATATCTGCACCCCTGACTAACACAATAAGGGGGGATAAAAAAGAGTTCAAATGGACTGCAACAGCTGCGAGAAGTTTTGAATTGATGAAGAAGAAGGTGATAGAACAACCTATGTTGGCACTTCTAGATTTTAGAGAGGTGTTCCAAGTGGATTGTGATGCTAGTGGTAGTGCTATTGGGGCTGTATTAAGCCAAGAAGGTAAGCCTATTGCATATTTTAGTGAAAAATTGAATGATGCAAAAAGGAAGTATTCTGTTTATGATCAAGAGTTCTATGTAATAGTTCAAGCCTTAAAGAAATGGAGGCATTATTTATTTCCAAAGGAATTTTTTTTATATACTGATCACTAGGCATTACAGTACCTAAATAGCCAAGGTAAATTGAATCAGAGGCATATGAAGTGGGTAGAGTTCTTGCAGAGCTATACATTTGTGTTGAAGCATAGAAGTGGAAAATCTAATAGGGTTGTAGATGCACCTAGTAGGAGACAATTGTTACTTATAGTAATGCAGGTTGAAGTAGTTGGGTTTGGTGAACTCAAGAATATGTACCCTGAGGATCCTGATTTTGCTGAAGTATGGAAAGCTTGTGAGAAGCCTATTGCTGTAGACAGAACATAGTGGTTAGACTATCTAATTTAGGATGGTATGTTATTCAAGGGCAGTCAATTATGCATTCCAAGGAGTTCCATGAGGGAAAATCTCATTAAGGAGAAACACAGTGGAGGGATGGCAAGGCATTTTGGTTGAGATAAGACCATTTCCATTCTTAGAGAACATTATTTTTGGCCTCAAATTTCATAGGATGTGAAGAAGTTTGTATAGAATTGCCAAGTTTTTCAAGTGGCCAATGGATTTAGTCACAATACTGGACTATATCAGCCATTGCCTATTCCATCAAAGCCATGGGAGGACATAAGTATGGATTTTGTTCTTGGATTGCCAAGGACACAAAGGGGTAATGACTCAGTATTCTTGGTGGTTGATAGGTTCTCCAAAATGGCACATTTCATTCCATGCCACAAAACTCATGATGCTATCCATATTGCAGACTTGTTCTTCAGAGAGGTGGTAAGATTACATGGTCTCCCAAGGAGTATAGTTTCTGACAAAGATACTAAATTTTTAGGGCATTTCTGGAGAACATTGTTGAAGAAGTCGAGGATAGACTTGAAATTCAGTTCCACACATCACCCACAGACTGACGGCCAAACAGAAGTATTAAATAGAAGTCTGGGAAATTTGCTAAGATATTTAGTTGGGGATAAGCCCAAGGGATGGGATTTGATTCTACACAAGTAGAGTTTGCTTACAATAACTCTATAAATAGGAGTACTAGTAGATCACCATTCCAAATTGTATACGTAAGTAGCCCAAGGACTGCACTAGAGTTGAGGAAGATAGAGCAAGGGGAGAGGACAAGTGCTGAAGCTAGAGAATTTGCTGAACATATCAAGCATCTACATCAGGAGGTTTAGGCACACATTACCAAGATGAATCAAGAGTATAAATCTAGGGCTGATAAAAGGAGAAGACATAATGAATTTGAAGTAGGGGATCTAGTCATGTTACGCTTACAGAAAGAAAGATTTCCATCCAGTACTTACAACAAGCTAAAAATGAAGAAATTTGGTCCTTGCAAAATTTTGAAGAAACATGACTTAGGAAATGCATATGAGGTGGAGTTGCCAGATGGTATTCACATTTCTCCTATTTTCAACATTGCAAACTTAACAGAGTATCATGATGATGGTGTAGATGAGGAGCTGATGTTAGAGCCATGTCCAATTCCTGCTTCTACGAAGGAGAAGATAGGAGACATTCTAGATCATCGTGTGGGTAGGAGTACCAAAAATAGGCAGTATGAAGAGTATCTGGTCAAGTGGAAAAGACGGTTGATAGAGGACTGAACTTGGATATTAGCAGATGAGGTTTCCCATTTGGGATTTCCTCTACCATTCATAAAGTGAGAAGGTCACTTTTCAATCTACCCTGGGTGTCTGATGTAGGAGCATCCAGAGGTATAAGGGCAATCCTATGTCAACCAAAAAAATGAACTTAGAATTAGTTTCTATTTCATGTGTTTTCATTTCTGGATACCCATTTGGGTCAAATAAAGGTTCCAACTCTCACAGTTCCACTATCAGTGTTCTAGGATAGAGTATTTGAACACCTTTGGATACATGTAAATGTCAAAAAAATAGGACTATGTAATTGAGCCATAATTTTGGTGAAATAGAAGGTGTAAGTTGGCTAGATGAATGTAATTGTAATTTAGAGCATTCCAGAAAAAGAATCAGGTCAAAAGGCCCCACGGTTTGAAAGTTGTTGCAGTTTTTCAATTTTTGGAGACCTCCTAAGAATGCTTCAAAGTTAGGTTAGGGGCATTAAATGACCTTGAAAAGGGCTTAAAAATAGGGGACGAGTGAAGCTGGTCCATAGGGCTATAGAGCACTTTGAAAGCTTTTCAAAAATGTAAACGGTTCATCAATCAGAGCTACGGTTCAAAAGTTATGCCTCTCGAAAGTTTAGTTGCCATTTCTAGATTCTTCTAGATTTGTGTCAAATTCTAATGCAGCTTTTGGAGCCTTCTTTTTGGTTGGTGGATGCCAACTAGCACTTTCTAGAATATACTCCAAATCCTTAACCCTTCGGGGTCTATTTAAGAACATTTTTGGCATTGTAAAAGGCAATTCGGAGTGGAGTTTGAGATGAGGTACTGAAAGGAGAAATTATCTCCAGATTTATACTATTGTAAGCCCATAGGGCATGTTTTGAAGTCTATTTTCTCTATACTGAATGTATTAGCTTATTTACAAAGTTAATAAAGTCTTCCCTTTCTTGTTGTGTCCATTTTGTACTTTGGTTGTGTCCCCATCACCTCCCAAACATAACAAACATAGTCGCTTAATAACAAGCCCTTTAACTACATAAAACAAGAGGCTCCTAGTTAAGATATGTGTAAATTATTTTCCCATTTGATTGTAATTGATCTTTATAGAAGGTCTAGCATTCTGATCAGCTCAAAATATTTCAGAGCATAGGGCTACTTCCATTTAAGTCGGCGAGATCAAATGTTTCTATTAAGCTAGGTTTCAAACTTAGAAATATCACACTTTGAATTAAAAAAGGGTCAAGGTCCACTTCCATGGTTTGATGCTAGCAAAAGGCTAGGCACATTTATGAGGGTCTTCATTCCTGTTGTACATTGTTAGTGACCCGAGAGTTCTCATTAGTTTAGAAGAGGTCTAAAATAACTAGAATTTTGATGTGGATGTTAGATGTGATGGTTAATGGACTAGATAAGATGTATGATAGAAGATAACAAATGCATCACAAAAAGTTGTAAATGCACTATAAGAATAAGCAAATGGAATGTAAGATTAAGAAAATGCATTGTAAGAATAAGAAAATGCACTATAAGAATAAGCAAATTCACTGTAGAAATCTTCAAAATATTACAAAAACACTTCAAATGTGTTAAATGACTAGTCAAAGTGTTTAAAAAATGTTTAGAATTCTGCAACATTAGGAAAATGGTAGATTCGGTCATCATGAAGTTGGGAATGTTTTTGAAAGTTTGTTGATCTCATTATGAATTTACCAAATGTTGTAGAACTTGCAATGGGTTAAATCTGCACCAAAAACTAGAGGAAAAATATAGATCTAAAAGAAAAAGAAAAGTTTAGCAAGAAAATTTGAAGAACAAAGAGGCTTTAAGATGAAGCCCCATGGTGGGTGCCAATTTGTACATGATGGATTCATGTATTCATGAGACCATAGAGAAAAGTGCATGTAGACTGATAAAAAACTAATCTAAATCCAAGAAATCATTATCAAACAAAGACTCTACAAACACCCCATGTTTCCCTAACTACAATCACTAAGATTTCTCTTAGAGCAACATCTTAGTGATAGTTCTAGAATGGTAGTATGCCATGAATGTAGATCTAAAAAGATGTATACAAGATCTATGTGATAATGCAAATTATATGAGTATGATAACCCTAGAATGTTATGATATGAGTATGAAATAACTGAATATATGCTAAAATGCTATCAAAATGACATGAAATTACCATAATAATAATGCTAACATGATAATTCTAAATGTGCCTATAGTGCAGATGCCTAAAACTTGGGTCCTTTAGCTCTTGAATTTCCCTCCTATTTATAGGATTTTGGAAGGGGTTGGGGTAAAGATCAGGATTTTACTTTTGACTGGAGGGTAATGGTGAAATTGTAAATATTTGGTAAGGCACTAAGAGGAAAAGTCCAATAGACTTCGTTTGTGAGGATAAAAGGGGATTTTTCTATTCTTTTAAATGTAAAAAGGAAGATTTTCACTTTTGTGAGGCTAAACGGATTTATTGATTTAATAACTATTCCATTTATTTTCAACTTTTGTCTTTTCCTTTTTCCTTCTTTTTGTTTCATTTTATGATTTGAAAATTACTTTTCCTATTTTTAAAGTGGTTTAATTCCTTTTGATTTGATATTTGATTGATTGATTAATGGACTGATGTAACAATTGGTTTGAAAGTTTGTTGTGTTCCTCTAATTTAATCCTTAATTTGTAGAATTTGATCAAAATTTTATTGTTTATGTCTTTGCCAATTTTTGGGTGTCTACAAAAATAATATTTGAAGAAGTAGGAATAAAAATAAATGTAGTAACAATATTAACATAGAAATACATTACTATTTCTTTTTAAAGCCAAATGCTAGAGAAACATGTTGCTCGACAGATGAAGTGTTTGAGACTTTAGCCATTAAACCACTCAGTAGAGTAATTCCAAAGATTGGTTGGGTGCTAGGTGATCTAGTTGTATGACAACCAAACCTTCTCTAAGCCTAATTGCATTAAGGATTTGCTCAAATAATGAGGAAAGGAAGTCATAACTTCTACTGCATTATTTTTTGCATTAGATTCCTCAATAATTTGAATTTATGGAAGACTTCTTCTAGTAGCTTCTTGTTCTTCTTCCTCCTCCTCATCATCAAGATCCTCATTATCTATTTCATAATTTATGATTTCTACTTCTTCCACATAAACTTCTTTAGCATCTTTGTCATCCACTTGCACAATAGTCTCTAGGCTTGTGCAGCCCATAAATGTTTTTCCATGTGGTAGTATTGGATTTCACCAGACATTCAATGTCCTTTAGCAATATTAGACATGTATTTAATTTAAGTCTAACCTTCTACTCATTCTTTTTCAATGACATCTTTATCATTGAGATTTGGCATAAGTTGTCTCAAGGTTTGTTCACTAATGTCTTTAGAAACTTTCAATGCATTATCCCATTGAGGTTTGAGTACTTTTAGAATTACATCAAGAACTTGTTGTGTTAAGTCATCTGGTTACTACTTCAACTTACCCAATTTTGTCACAAGGGCATCCTCAATTTTCATTTTATCCCCTTGACTCCTAGTCTCATACTTAATAGACTTAAAACATTTCATACCTATTCCATGTTCCAATTTTTTAAATTTTTCTTGAAGGGTAGAGGTAGACATGTGAATTATAATCTTTCTAGCTTCCTCTTGGATTTGGCGGATCTTCTTGTGAACATAGTAGGGAAGGACTTTACAGGTATGGTTATTATAACCTTCCCTTTCTTCTTGGGAGGTCCCTCTTCCTCAAGTTCATCTTCCTTTCAATTCTCCCCTTCATCTTTATCTTCAACTAAGTCATCTCCCTTACCTTTAGTAAGCATGAGAGGAGAGCTTAATTTCTTAGTGTTCATTATTTTCTCTATCCTTTTTCTTCCTCTATTCACTGCTAGAGTCAATTTGAAAATGGGAGCCTTGTAATAAACTCAACAAACCAATATCCCAGAACCTTTCTTAATCTTAGTGCTAAAAGATGCCAACACTTGGCAGGGTTTTGAATATAGGAGAAATCTTCAACAACAACTCCTTGAATTTATTAGGGGCTCTAAATTTTCTCTTTTCACTATTCTCTAAAAATTTCTAGTCAAATAATACATTCAATTTTCACCTTTTAACAAATTTCATCTTTTTGATTGCCATTAATTCTTTGTATGCATATTGTCTTGGTGATAGGTGTTAGAAATATAGATGGAGTAACTAAGAGGAGGGGGGGGGGGGGGGGTGTGTGAATCAGTTACTACAAAAACAAATCTACAAATCCCTTAGATGTCTCATAAAACTAGTTGCTATTGTCACTTAGTAGCCACACAAAAAGATGTTGTAACTTGGTAGATGTAGTGTATGTTATCTTTAACAGATCTTAAACATTCATCGTGACTAACATGGATGCAAAAAGAAATATCATGAACACAAGAGACACCAGATTTAATGTGGAAACTCAATATGAGAAAAAAAATCAAGTAACTAGCTACTAATTTTCACTCTTCTGAAGTGAGCCATGTTAGGAGCCAACCCTATTAAAGGTTACAAAACACACTATTAGGTGTGACCTTGTTAGAGGATTTAATCACCCTACTAGGAGTGGCCTTGCTAGAGGACTTTAGAACAATTCAATAGAACTATCACCTTGTTAGAGGATTTACAAAATGGTTGTTAAACCAACTCTGTTAAGAGATTTAGGAATCACTACTATAATGGTGAGAAAGTAACAATGAGTTGACCTAAATGAGATGCAACTAAATTGCTAATATAGATCTTAGTTCTGCTTCACTAAATGCTCACTGATCTAATAAATCTTTGCTGATCCTTAAGGATATCTAATCCTTCTTCAAAATTCACTCACACTTTCCTCTTCACACAATCAACACACTTGAATGCTCACTCATTACAATTTAGAATTCATAACTTGACCTTTTATTTATACCTTGCAAATTATTTAGCCAGCTCATTTACAAGTCACAATTATCAATAATCATTACATCAGTTAGCTACAAATATTACATGAAATAATTAAACTTTATTTCCCAAAACAATGAAATCCTTCATTGGCTGACCCTACTCGATAAACATTGTTTCAGAAATGATTTTGAGTGTTAACCAACTGAAGCTCAGTGAACATTGCAAACTTTGCAAAATCCTTTGGAGACCGAGTGAACTCAGTAAAAACTAATTTTTCTTCGTTACCCTTATGAGCTCAGTAGAAACTAACTTTTTCCATAGAAACCTTTGACACCTGAGTGAGCTCGGTAGAAACTGTTTCCATAGAGTAACTTTCAAGAATGCTTAGTAGACTCTAGGATTTGCTTTGCTAACCAACTGAGCTCAATAGACTCTATTTTATAATTGATATGACATTTGTGTAACATCAAAGGCAAGACACAATTGAACAATTGTATCCAACAATCTCCCTCTTTGGAATTGATGGCAACACAACATGTCATAGCACAATGAAATTTGAGAACGAGTCTTTTTATAATAGAATAATTCTCCCTCTTAGATTTTATGCCACAAACTTCTCTAATGTAGTAATCTCCCTCTATGAAGGAATTACATAGCTTCTTTTTCTAACAACAAACTCCCATAAACAAATTCAAATTTTAGAAAGATATGATAGTAAACTCTCCCTCTTTGACAAAACATACCAAAGAAAACACAAGCCAAATGAGTAACAATGTACTTGAGTACTGATTCATATGCAATGTTTCCATGACTATGCTACATCAACTAAAAGATCTTCAACTTGGTCCCTATTGATGTATCACTAAAACTTCATTTTAGTGAGCTTCAAATAGGGGAATGGCCCCTAACTTATCTCTTAGATATAAGAATGCATCCTTAGGTAATGACTTGGTGAATATGTCAGCAATTTGTTCTTTTGTATGGACATATTCCAATCTGATCTCCTTATCCTACACCAATTCTTTGAAAAAGTGATACTTAATTGCAATGTTTTTGGTTTTGGAATGCATCAATAAATGTTTAGATATGTTGATTGCACTTGTATTGTCACAAAACATAAAAAGTGGTTCTTTGATCTCAACCTTCATGCCTTCCAATAACTACTTGAACCAAACAATATTAGAATAGTTTACTGCTGTAGCAACATACTCTGGTTCTACTATAGATTGGGATGTACAATTTTGCTTTTTACTTGTCCAAGAAACCAACCTCTTTCAAAGAAATAATGCTCCTCCACTTGTGCTTTTTTTTTCATCAATGTTTCCTACCCAATCAGCATCAGTAAACACTTTCAAGTCTAGATTTCCTCCAAATTTGTACCACAATCCATAATCTTCAGTGCCTTTCAAGTATCTCAAGATCCTTTTGATTTCCATCATATCATTTTCTCTTGGTTTTGCTGAAAATCTTGCTACAATACCAACTACAAGTGTAATATCTAGCATTTTATGAACTACATACTGCAACTTTTCAATCATTGATCTATATAAGGTCTGATCTACCTTTTTTGATTCATCATCCTTAGTAAGATTTAGTCCAGTACACATGGCAGTCCCAACTAGTTTACAATCTTCTATACCAAACTTTTTGAGTATCTCCTTGATGTATTTAGGCTGAGTGATATAGATACCATTCTTGCTCTGTTGAATTTAAAGACCAACAAAGAATTTAATCTCACCAAACATTGACATCTCAAATTCCTTGTTCATTTGATCTAAATATTCTTTGCATAAATCATCATTTCCTATAAGAAAAGTATCATCCACAAATATTTCTACCAAAAAAATCTTGTTATCTGGTTCTTCCTTGGTATACAAGCTATTTTTATCATTAGTTCTCTTAAAACCAATTTGAATAAGATAGTTATGCAATCTTTCATACCATGCTCTAGGGGCTTTTTTTAGACCATACAATGCTTTGTGTAATTTTTAGACCATGCCCTTCTTGTTGGGATCAACAAAACCTTTCAGTTGCTTAATGTAGACTTCTTCATCTAGAATACCATTGAGAAATGTAGATTTGACATCCATTTGATATACCTTAAATCCTTTGTATGCAGCATATGCAAGGAAGGTCCTGACACCTTCTAGTCTTGCAATAGGAGAAAAAGTCTCTCCATAGTCTATTCCTTCTTCTTGAGAGTAGCCTTTACATACTAGTCTAGCTTTGTTTCTTGATACCTTACCATCTTCATTCAACTTATTTCTAAAAATCCACTTAGTTCCAAACACATTTTTGTCTTTAGGCCTAGGTACAAGAGTCCAAGCTTTATTCTTCTCTAGTTTCTATATCTCCTCATTCATATCCTCAATCCAACTTTCATTTTATAATGCATCTTTGACATTTCTAGATTCAAAATCAGCAAGTAAACAAGTACCTTATAGCTTACTTCTTGTCATAGCTCCTTCAGATTTGTCTCTAATAATCTGATCTAGTGCATGATGTCTCCTAATATACTTGGCCAATACAATTTCAATTTTTGTCTCTAGTTGATCTGACTATTACTCAGGTCCTTCAGACTCAGTAGGCATTGGCTCAGTAGCATCTAAATGTAACTCAGGTTCTTGCAACTCAGTTTGAACTTCTTGCAACTTAGTGATAAAGACTTGGGAGTAGAAGTTTCCTGATTGATAGATGTAACTGGAACTATATTAGGTTCAATGAAAGTAAATCTCTTGTAATATTCTAGTTCCTTTTTACTTTTTTCTTCAATTCTTTCTGCAAACTCATCAACTTTCACATGTGCACTTTCTATGACTTTGTGAGTAGACAAATTCAAACATCTATATGCCTTACTCTTGCAAGAATATCCCAAAAATATGCCTTCATCACACTTCACATCAAATTTACCTTTTCTAGATGTTTTCAAGATGTAACATTTACTTCCAAATACTTTTAGGTAACTTACATTGGGTTTATAGCCATACCATAGCTCATAGGGTGTCTTGAATGAGTCCTTCTTCAATTGTGCTTGGTTTAAGGTATGAACTGCAGTGTTGGTAGCTTCCTTCTAGTATTTGATAGCAATGTTCTTTTCAATCATTAGAGTTCTTGCACAATCCATGATGGATCTGTTTCTCCATTTAGCTATTCCATTTTGTTCGGGAGTTCCAGTAGCTAATACCTATATTTTGATTCCTCTTTTAATGCAAAAGTTATTGAATTCATGGGAGATGAATTCATCACCTTTGTTTGATCTCAAGGATTTTAGTCTTTTCCCTATTTCCTTCTCTACTCTAGCCAAATACCATTCAAACTTCTCAAATACTTTTGACTTCTCTCTCATATACATGATAGTCATCATTTTAGAGTAGTCATCAACAAAAAGAATAAATAACTTTTCTCCAGTATAGCTCTCAATTTCAATAGGTCCAGACAAATCAGTATGCAGAATTTCCAAAATTTCTTCAGATTAATAGTTTTTACTTTTAAAGCTAGTCTTTCCCATCTTACCAATCTGACAGTTCTTGCATAGACCAACCTCAAGTTTTTTTATATTAGGAATGCCTCTTACTTTCCTAAATTTTCTTATTTTCACCAGGTTATCAAAATTCACATGACATAACCTTCTATTCCATAACCAACTTTATTCAACTTGAGCAATAAAACATGAACATTCACCAAGTTAAAGATAGAACAAGTTACCTTTTGTTTGTATGCTTGATCCAATTAGCTTTCCTTTGTCATCCAACAGTCTTACCATTCCATACACGAATTCCACTTTGAATCCAATATTGATTAGCTGTGGCACACTTAATAGATTGTGTTTTAGTCCTTCAACCCAATAGGTATTATCACATACAAGCTCTTTGGTTAGTGAGATTTTTCCTCTTCCTTTTATGCAACAAGGTTCATTATTACCAAACCTCACACCACCACCATCATAGTCTTGAAATTGTTCAAACCTCTTTTTCTCACGAGTCATATGATGAGAGCAACAACTATCTATGATCCATGTATCATTTTTTCTCACATGAGAGATAAGTGCTATCTTATCTTCCTCATCATTATCAGATTCATCTTTCATAGCAATGTAAACAATCTCATCTACACTATTGTCAGAATCCTTAGAATCCTTAGCCATGAAACATGTTTTCTTACCTTTGTCCTTGAATGATTTGAAGTCTTTCTTGTCATTACACTTGTGACCTTTCTTCTCATCCTTGTTTTGCTTGTTTGGACACCTAGTAGAAATATGACCAATTTTCTCACATGAAAGATAGATTAGAGGAAATTTAACTTTGTATTTTCCTTTGCCTCTAGAATATTTTCTTGTTAGTAGAGCTTCAACCACCTCAAGATCACTATCAAAACTCTATTCTAATTCTTCTTCACTCATTGACTGAGAATCCTTTTTCTTTTTTTCCTTATCTTTGAGTGAAAGCTTGGCTTCAAATGCTGATTCAATGTTCTTGGATGTTGGAACATAGTTATCTTAGTTATCTAGCTCAAATGTAGTCAATCTTCCTACTATGGCCTCTAAATTTATCTTATGATTTGTCTCACATCTTCTTTCTTGAATTGTAGGAACTCTAATTGCATAAATGGGAAGCAATTTTCTAAGAACTTTACTTACAACTATTTCTTTCTTGATATCTCCTCTAAAATCCTTGATTGCACTAACACTTTCTTTGACTCTTTCAACATATTTAGGAATGTTCTCATCCTCTCTCATCCTCATCTAATAAAATTGTCCTCTTAGAATTTCTGCTTTGGCTCTCCTCACATTTTCATCACCTTCATAGATATCTTTCAGCTTGTTCCACATAGCAAAGGTAGTTTTCTAATCCTTGATATCATCAAATTCTTCATAGCTTAGGGTGATGCAGAGTAAGCACAAGGAAGCAAAGGTTACTTCAAACCTTCTACCCAAAACCTCCAAAATTTACAAAGAGTTACTCAAGGGCTTAACACACTTCCCAATAGACCATAATTTGAGTTTAAAAACTCTTCAATAGGTTCACAATCCCAACTCTTCAATCAGGACATAAAATCAACTATTTCCTACTTGGAGCAACAAGGCTTACTACCCCTCAACTTGGCAAAAAGTGGGTTTTTGATGTTCCCAACCTTCCTAACACCAATAATGGCTTGAAAAAACTCCAATATGAACAAAACAAGGAAAATAAATGATTGGAACCACTCCCAACAACCCATAATGCAAAATGCAACATTTGACCTAGTAGCCCAATTAGGCCTCCTAACTTAGTTTTTCAGCAATAACACAAAAACCTTCCAAAGGACCTAGAAAATAAATTATACTTTTGAATATACTTTTTCAAGCTCTAAAAGACTCCAAAGTTACAAGGCTTCACTCCACTCCAACATGCCTTAACCCAAACCATGCACTTAGGCTTAATTAACTACTTTAGGCATGGTCTACAAGGAAATAACGAAGAGATGGGTTGATGAAATCAAACCTCCAACTTCAGAGTGTTCTCCTAACCCAAATAAATATGTTTTCCTTTTACATCAAGTCCCCAACTTCCCTTCTTTACATTATTCCATCAAATTGCATAAAATAAGGTCTAATACATAAGGAATATTAGACCTAGGGCTTGCTTCCATAATTATTTACTATAAACTCCTACTCCAAGAATTTTAAAATATGAAATTTCATTATCATAACTTTTTCCATTCCCATTTGAAACAAATCCCAATGGTAGATTTTCAAGGCCATTTCTTTGGCCAAACCCTAATTTTGAGGGTTTCACAAGGCAATGACTTAGAAAATTCAATAATTTGGATGTTCTGATTGGTAGGAACTTGAAATAAAAACCAACACTTCACAAATAAATAGGGCAATTAAACTAGTGTAGAAATTTTACTCTCCAACCATCCAAGGCCATACTGTATGGAAAAATCAGAGAAAACTGTCTTGAAACAGATTTTATTCATCCAAAAAGTAAGTACATTTAGTGTCTTCATCCATCAGATGCTTAAAGCCTTAAACACTTAAACTACCCTAGCAAACACAAAACATGTTAAAATCCACTTATTTGGATCAAATGATTCCCATGTTTATATTAACACCATGGGGTCTTGTATCCATTACGTGGGTGGATGGTCTTAGGGAGATCACATGAACAACCCCTAGATTTTATTACATTGAACAAAAAAAACTTTTTCTTTAGGGAGATCACATGACTAACCCCTAGAATTTATTACATTGAACAAATTATTTTTTTTCTTGGGTGCTCTGCACCATAGGGAAGATGCAATGTCTATCATCATGGTGTTATGAGTCTTCTTCTTAGCAATGTCATTAATGGATAGTGTACCAGAAGGAGTTACATATTCATCATCAAGATATTTCAATCTTGTATCTCCAATAGAAGCTAGATGGAGTCTCATGAGACCTTTCCATGCTGAAAAGTCATCCCTATTAAGCCTTGGAATTTCCCTCTTGTAAGTTATCCTGATATTTAGCTTAGATCCTTGAAATCCTTACTACAAGCATGAAATGCTCTGATACCAATTTTTGGAAATATAGATGGAGTAACTAAGAGGGGAGGGGGGTGTGAATCAATTAGCACAAAAAAAAAATCCATAAATCCCTTAGATATCTTATAAAACTAGTTGCTATTATCACTCGATAGCCACATAGAAAAATGTTGTAACTTGGTAGATGCAGTGTATGTTATCTTTAATATATCTTAAACATTCAAAATGATTAAAATGCATTCAAAAATAAATATCATGAACACAAGAGATACTAGATTTAACATGGAAACTCAATATGGAAAAAACCACCAAGTAACTAGCTATTGATTTTCACTCTTCTGAAGTGAGCCCTGTTAGGAGCCAACCTTGTTAAAGGTTACAAAACACACTATTAGGTGTGACCTTTTTAGAAGATTTAATCACCCTATGAGGAGTGGCCTTGCTAGAGGACTTTAGAACAATTCAATAGAACTATCACCTTGTTCGAGGATTTACAAAATGGCTATTAAACCAACTCTATTAAGAGATTTAGGAATCACTGCTACAATAGTGAGAAAGTAACAATGAGTTCACCTAAATGAGATGCAACTAAATTGATGATATAGATCTTAGTTCTACTTCACTAGATCCTCATTGATTGAACAAATATTTGCTACTTCTCAAGGATATCTAATCCTTCTTCAAAATTTTCCCACACTTTCCTCTTCACACAATCGACACACTTGCATGCTCACTCAATACAATTTAGAATTCATAACTTGACCTTTTATTTATACCTTACACATTATTTAGTAGGCTCATTTACAAGTTATAATTATCAATAATCATTACATTAGTCGGCTATGAATATTACATGAAACAATTAAACTTTATTTCCCAAAAAAATGAAATCCTTCATTAGCTAACCTTGCTCGGAAAACACTGCTTTAGAAATGATTTCTAGTGTTAACCAAATGAAGCTCGGTGAACACTAAAAACTCTACAAAATCCTTTACAGATTGAGTGAACTTGGTAAACATTGATTTTCCTTCGTTAACCTTGTGAGCTCGATAGAAATTGACTTCTTGATGTAGGAGCATCCAGAGGTATAGGGCAATCCTGTGTCACCCAAAAAAATGTACTTGGACTTAATTTCTATTTCATGTGCTTTCAAATCTGGATACCCATTTGGGTCAAATGAAGGTTCCAAATCTCACAATTCCATTATCAGTGTTCTAAGATAGAGTTTTTAATCACCTTGGGATACGTGTAAATGGCAAAAATATAGGAGTATGTAATTGAGAAATAATTTTGGTGAACTAGAAGGTGTAAATTGGTTGGAAGATTTTCACTATAATTTAGAGCATTCCAGAAAAAGAATTAGGTCAAAAGGCACCATGGTTTAAAAGTTATCGCAGTTTTTCAATTTTTGGAGACATCCTAAGAATGCTTCAAAGTTAAGTTAGGGGCATTAAATGACCTTGAATAGGGCCAAAAAGTGGGGGATGAGCAAAGGTAGTCCATAGGGCTATAGAGCACTTTGGGAACTTTCCAAAAATGTAAGCGGTTCATCAATTGAAGCTATGGTTCAAAAATTATGCCTCCCAGAAGTTCGGTTACTATTTCTAGATTCTTCTAATTTTGCCCCGACTTCTAATGTAGCTTCTAGAGCCTTCTATTTGGTCGGTGGATGCCTATTATAAATTTCAAGAATGTATTCCTAATCCTTAACCCTTTGAGGTCTATTTAAGAACATTTCTAGCATTGTAAAAGGCAGTTAGGAGTGGAGTTTGAGAGAAGGTACTGGGAGAAGAATTTATCTCCAGATTTATGCTATTATAAGCCCATAGGGCATGTTTTGGAGTCTATTTCTCTACACTAAGTGTACTAGCATATTTTTATAGTTAATAAAATTTTCCCTTTCTTGTTGTGTCCATTCTTTTCACTAAGTGGACAAGGAAGAGGAGGCTTTTGTGGTACCTATTTCCATTGCAATGAAGAAGGTCATCGTGCCTTTGAATGCCCTCAATGAAAAGGAAGGATAGATAGATGAGCTAAGGGTCAAGCTAGGGTTGCTCATGTGGATGAGGATGCACAATCATCACATTCAGAGGATGTAGAAAGAGGAGAGAATTTAGTAAATGAAAGGGTCATACTAAGTGGTGAGATTGAACTAGGAAAAAGGAGGAGTTTATTCCATACCAGGTGCAAGTGTGAGGGTAAATGTTGTGATGTGATCATTGATGGTGGTAGCACTGATAACTTGGTATCAGAGGAGATGGTCTCTTAGCTGAAGCTCAAGAGGGAGAAACATCCCCAACCCTATCGAATTGCTTAGGTGAAAGATGATCATAAGGTCCTGGTAAGTGAACAATGTTTAGTGAAATTCGAAATTGGGAGTTACCATGATGAATTTCTTTGTGATGCTATTCCAATGGATATTTGCCATCTATTTTTTGGTAGACCATGGTAGTTTGATAAGCATGTAGTACATGATGGCCATGCAAACACATACTCTCTAACAAAGGATGGAGTTTGCCACAAACTGAAGCCCATGAAAAAGGAATGCAAAAAGGTATGTAGTAGTGCTAGGATTTGTCTTGTTGATGGAAGGATGTTTTTAGATGGCATGAAACATCAGCGTATGTGCTATGCTTTGATCACTAGGAAAGATAAAAAAGGTAGTAGTGAAATACCACTTGAAGTTTCAGATTTACAAGGTGAGTTTGGAGATATCATCTCTGATATTGTTCTAGAAGGATTGCCACCAGTAAGGCAAATATGTCATTAAATAGATTTAATTCTAGGAGCTAGTTTGCCTAACAAGGCTACTCACAGGATGACTCCTACTGAAACTAAGGAGCTAAATAGACAAGTTCAGGAGCTATTGAGGAAGGGCTTGATTCAGGAGACCTTGAGTCCATGTGTAGTACCTGCAGTACTGGCACCAAAGAAGGATGGAGAGTGGAGAATGTGTACAAACTCTCGAGCTATAAATAGGATAACCATCAAGTATCATTTTCCTTTGCCAAGAATGGATGATCTTATGGATTGTTTAAGTGGAGCTCAGTACTTCATAAAGATAGATCTCAAAAGTGGCTATCACCAGATATAGATTTTAGAAGGAGATGAGTGGAAAACAACCTTCAAGGCCAAGGAGGGTCTTTATGAGTGGTTAGTCATGCCCTTTGGATTGATGAACGCCCCAAACAACTTCATGCAGTTTATGAATGAGGTACTTAAGAAGTTCTTGAGAAAATTTGTTATTGTCTATTTGGATGATATTTTAATTTTCAGCAAGACTTTGGAAGAACATTTATTGCATATTCGTAGTGTCCTTGAAAGGTTAAGGGAAGAGAAACTATTAATTAATTTGAAGAAGTGTATCTTTACAAAAAGGGAGTTAGTCTACTTGGGGTTTGTTATATCACCTGAAGGTCTCAAAATGGATCCAGAGAAGGTAAAAGCCATCTTGGAATGGCCTACTCCAAGGTCTACTACTAAGGTAAGATCATTCCATGGTCTGGTTAGTTTTTACAGAAATTTCATTAAGAATTTCAGTGGCATATGTGCACCCCTGACTGACACAATAAGAGGGGATATAAAAGAGTTCAAATGGATTGCGACAACTACGAGAAGTTTTGAATTGCTGAAGAAGAAGGTGACAAAACAACCTGTGTTGGCACTTCCAGATTTTAGAAAGGTGTTCCAAGTGGATTGTGATGCTAGTGGCAGTGCTATTGGGGCTTTATTAAGCCAAGAAGGTAAGCCTATTGCATATTTTAGTGAAAAATTGAATGATGTGAAAAAGAAGTATTCTATTTATGATTAAGAATTCTATGCAATAGTTTAGGCCTTAAAGAAATGGAGGCATTATTTATTGCCAAAGGAATTTGTTTTATATACTGATCACCAGGCATTACAGTACCTAAATAGCCAAGGTAAATTGAATCAGAGGCATATGAAGTGGGTAGAGTTCTTGCAGAGCTATACATTTGTGTTGAAGCATAGAAGTGGAAAATCTAATAGGGTTGCAGATGCACTAAGTAGGAGAGAGTTGTTGCTTATAGTAATGCAGGTTGAAGTAGTTGGGTTTAATGAACTCAAGAATCTGTACCTTAAGGATCCCAATTTTGCTAAAGCATGGAAAGCTTGTAAAGAGCCTGTTGCTATAGATGGAACCAAGTGGCTAGACTATCTAATTTAGGATGGTATGTTATTCAAGGGTAGTCAATTATGCATTCCAAGGAGTTCCATGAGGGAAAATCTAATTAAAGAGAAACACAATGGAGGAATGGTAGGATATTTTGGTTGAGATAAGACCATTTCCATTCTTAGAGAACATTATTTTTGGCCTCAGATTTCATAGGATGTGAAGAAGTTTGTACAGAGTTGCCAGATTTGTCAGGTGGCCAAGAGATTTATTCACAATACTGGACTATATCAGCCATTGCATGTTCCATCAAAGTCATGGGAGGACATAAGTATGAATTTTTTTCTTGGACTACTGAGGACACAAAGGGGTAATGACTCAGTATTTGTAGTGGTTGATAGGTTCTCCAAAATGGCACATTTCATTCCATGCCACAAAACTCATGATGCTGTCCATATTGCAGACTTGTTTTTCAGAGAGGTGGTAGGACTATATGGTCTCCTAAGGAGTATAGTTTCTGATAGTGATACTAAATTTGTGGGATATTTCTAGGGAACATTGTGGAAAAAGTTGAGAACAGACTTGAAATTTAGTTCTACACATCACCCGTGGATTGACGGCCAAACAAAAGTGGCAAATAGAAGTCTGGGCAATTTGTTGAGATGTTTAGTTGGGGATAAGCCCAAGGGATGGGATTTGATTCTACCACAAGTAGAGTTTGCTTACAATAAATTTGTAAAGAGGAGTACTAGTAGATCACCATTCCAAATTGTATATAGAAGTAGCCCAAGGACTGTACCAAAATTGAGGAAGATAGATCAAGGGGAGAGGAAAAGTGTTGAAGCTGAGGAATTTGTCGAACATATCAAGTGTCTACATGGGGAGGTTCAGGAACACATTACTAAGATGAATCAAGAGTATAAAGCTAGGGCTGATCAAAGGAGAAGACATCAAGAATTCCAAGTAGGGGATCTTGTCATGGTATACTTATGAAAAGAAAGATTTCCAGCCAGTACTTAGAACAAGCTGAAAATGAATAAATTTGGCCCCTGCAAAATTCTGAAGAAACATGACTCAGGAAATTCATATGAGGTGGAATTTCTAGATGGTATTCACATTTCTCCTATTTTCAACATTGCAGACTTAACAGAGTATAATGATGATGGTGCAGATGAGGAGCTGATGTTAGAGCCATGTCCAATTCCTACTTCTAAGAAGGAGGAGATAGAAGACATTCTAGATCATCATGTGGGTAGGAGTACTAGACATAGGTAGTATGAAGAGTATTTGGTCAAGTGGAAAGGATAGCTGATCGAGGACTCAACTTGGATATAAGTAGCTGAGGTTTCCCATTTGGGATTTCCTCCCATTCATAAAGTGACAGGGTCACTTTTCAATCTACCCTGGGTGTTTGATGTAGTAGCATCCAGAGGTATAAGGGAAATCCCGTGTCACCCAAAAAAAATGTACTTAGACTTAGTTTCTATTTCATGTGTTTTCATTTTTGGATACCCATTTGGGTCAAATAAAGGTTCCAACTCTCACAGTTCCACTATCAGTGTTCTAAGATAGAGTTTTTAATCACCTTGTGATACATGTAAATGCCAAAAAAATAGGAGTATGTAATTGAGCCATCATTTTGGTTAACTAGAAGGTGTAAATTGGTTAGAAGATTTTCATTTTAGTTTAGAGCATTCCAGAAAAAGAATCAGGTCAAAAGGCCCCACAGTTTGGAAGTTATCACAGTTTTTCAATTTCTGGAGACATCCTAGGAATGCTTCAAAGTTAGGTTATAGGAATTAGATGTCCTCAAAAGGGCCAAAAAATAGGGGATGAGAAAATATAGTCCATAGGGCTATAAAGAACTTTGAGAGCTTTTCGAAAATGTAAACGGTTCATCAATCATAGCTACTATTCAAAAGTTATGCCTCCTAGAAGTTCAGTTACCATTTCTGGATTCATCTAATTTTTCGTTGACTTCTAATGCAACTTCTAGAGCCTTCTATTTGGTCAGTGGATGCCTATTAGCACTTTCTAGAATGTTTTCCTAATCCTTAACCCTCTAAGGTCTATTTAAGAACATTTCTAGCATTGTAAAAGGCAGTTAGGAGTGGAGTTTGAGAGAAGGTACTGGGAGAAGAATTTATCTACAGATTTATGCTATTGTAAGCCCATAGGGCATGTTTTGGAGTCTGTTTCTCTACACTAATTATACTAGCATATTTTTACAGTTAATAAAATTTTCCCTTTCCTGTTGTGTCCATTCTATGTTTGGGTTGTGTCCCCATCACTTCTACCATAGAAACCTTCAATGCTCGAGTGAGCTTAGTAGAGATTGTTTCCACGAAGTAACTTTCAAGAATGCTCGGTAGACTTTGGAATTTTCTTTGTTGACCACCTGAGCTCCATAGACTCTATTTGATAACTGATATGACATTTGTGTATCATCAAAGACAACACACAATTGAACAATTGTATCCAACAATAGGATGTCCTCTACTTGGTTTGATCTTTAATGCTCACAAGTCACCTTCAACTCAATAAAGTATCTTGACTCAGTAGGAACTACCAACTTAAAGAGAACTTTGAACTTATCAAGTTTACCATTACTTAGTATCAACTTGGTACTCAGTAAAGTCACCAACACAATATCCACATCGAAAAAAAATGCAACCTAACCTTTCTAAGTAAGGTCTTGCAACTCAACCTTGCTTAGTAAGGTCTCGAACTTCCATCATTACTTGATGATCCTCATGGATCTTAAATGTTGATATGAATCTTTTTTCTTGCTAGCTGGAACTAATGTTAGATGACTTCTTTTGAATCATAGTTCTACTGATCTTCATAGGGAACTAAGTTGAGGTGATTGTGCCAGCCAACTCATTGACTTGGGTGTCAAAAATATCATGACTTTGGCTTGCATTCTTTGGAGATTTTTGCACCCATTGTTACCTCATTTATTTTTTAATGTTCTCTACTTTATCTTTCTTTTCATCTTCAACTCTACCTCTATTCATACTATTCTTGGCAAGATTCCAAGTTCTGTACAGACACAAAATCTCTTTGTTGTATCTCTTTTCCTCATGTGATGTTTTACACAATTTTCTCCAATGTTCCCAAAATCACCACAGTAGTGCCATCTACACCATGTGTTGTAATCCCAACCAAATATTGCTTTCAAATTTTTTTCTATTAGATTCCATTTCCTAGTCTTCACTTTGAAGATTTGTATCCTTATTTTTTGTGATTATGACACTTTCCTTTAAACTTAGGTTTATTGGTACATTCACTTGGTATATGCCCATGCTTATTGTAATTGTAACACTTTCCATTCAATTTTTCTTTACCATTTCTCCGACACTTATTTGATGTATGACCTATCTTACCATAATGATTGCAAGTAGGTCTTTTATTCTTTTGATCTCCTTGTTGAGATGATTCACCTTCATCTATATATCCTAATCCAACTTTGCCTTTGTGTCTATATTGAGTTTTCTCATTCAATTTATTCATGATTTCTTGAGATTTCATCATTCTCTCATTGGTTTGATTTTCAATATTGAGATCATTCTACAATCTTTCATTCTCTATCCTTGGATAGATAAGCTCTTGATTTGCATCATTGAGTTGATCAATAAAGTCTTCTTGCTGAAGGGATAGTTGATGGATTTCATTGTCTTTTTCTTTTATCTCTTCTTTGGATTTGTCCTTCGTTCCATGTATTCACACATTCTTACTGATTGGATTTCATGTTCTCTTTTTAGCTTCCTGACTTCTTCTTGAAGAATGAGATTCTTTTCAAGTAGGTCTTCATTTGCGACATCAACTTCATCTAAATTTCTTTCTAGGCATAATCCTTCAATTATTCCTTCAATGTAGATATTTTCATTTATTTTTGCTACAAGATCTTTCCCTCTTTACAAAGATTGAGAGAACTGCTCCTTTTCTTTCTTGAGTTGTCCAATAGCCAATTTCAGATCCAACTTTTCATTCTCAATAGGCTTATCTAAATTTTATACCTCCATTGCCTCTGATCTTTTCTCAAGTTGTTTACTCTTCTAATATGAGAATGAAATTATGTAATACCAATTATTGGAAATATAAGGTAGGCTGGGTTACAAAGAGGGGAGGGATGAATCAGGAACTAATAAAACTTTAACACATTTCACCAATTAATCCTTCATATATTATTCTGATCTAATTGCATGCATGAAAGAATGAAAGTAATAAAATATTCATAACACTTTGACAAAGATATGGTGACCTAGAAACCTTCCAAATAGAGAGTAAGACTAGTGTGAGGATGATAACTAGAAGCTTTAGTACCATAGTATAAAGTTGGCTTGTTAAGGCTTAAATTTGACCACTTTTGGTAATCATCCCTATTAGGAGCAATAAGGACTATTAGGTCCACCTTGTTAGAGTATTTATAAATATACAATGAAGTATGCACTCTATTAGGAGATTTAGAAAAAGACTATTAAGTCCACCTAATTAAAGGATCTAACTAATGCACCTATTAGGATGAATCAATGGCTGATCTTTGATCTACAACTTTGATTTTCTAAATGAGATACCTTGAATTGCAATGATCACTTAACTATGATACATAAGTCTCTGTTGTACCTTATATAGCTTGGAGCCTTCTTCAATTTGCACTCATCTACTTCTTACTTCTTCACACACACACACACACACACACACACACACACACACACACACACACACACACACATATTTCTAATTTATGCATTGGATATGATATAATACATTACATATATATACCAATCCACTTGATTACCTTATGGTGTTGGCTACAATACCAAATTCATCATAATTTACAAAGTTGGCCCATTATTATAACTTTGATTCAAAAGAAAAAATCGGTGATTTTCTAACACTCAGAAAACACTAACACTCAACATACTCTGGCACTTGATTAGCATTGAAACTTGGTCCATAATGATCACTTGAAGTAGCAAAAACTTAGTTGGCACAATGTGACTCAGTGAACACTAAGAAATTTGGTAGATACTAAATCACTCGATTGACACTGCATGACCTGGTTAACACTAAATTTTCTTTATTAACATTGTGAGCTTGGTAGACATTGATATACTTAATACTAAGATCTTCATTATTTCTATTGGAAATCTTGGTATAATTTGCAACGCTAAAGCAATACTATAAACTATCTCAGATGCTCTAGTAGATACTATGAAGCTTGGCATGAATTGCATTTTGACTATTTATCTTGGTAGCAACTAAAACACTTGGTTAACACTACTAGATAAATGATAAGCTGGGTAGAAATTGTAGAGCTTGATAGCAATATAGCCAACTAAATAAGTGGTAAGTCACTAATAGAAAAATTGACCTTAATGTTTTTAACCATTACATAGTTCAATTGTGCACCTTGTGTGCATGCTTAATGTGCTAAGTGCGCAACTGCATACTTTATATTTAGTGAAGTCTTGTGCCATGCAAAGAGTGCAAATGTACACCTTCCACACATATACAAGTTTGCAAGGTGCACATGTGCATATTTTAGGTATAATAGGGGGATTTTATCAACCTTTTATTCATTTTGTTTTTGGTCAATGCTATGTTAGTCTGAGTCACACTTTAGCATCATGATGGGTTTACAACATCATAATATTGATTTCTCTCTTTTGTGCAAATATAATGGTGTCCTCTTCATCCTCCATGGCCATGAAGATAGCACCAAAGCCAATCGCTTCCAAGTATCAATGAGTGTCAATGAAATCTCAATTTTAAGATAAGCATTTTGAGATCCAAGACACCGAATTAGGGCATATTGACTTGAAGACTTTCCTCTTGTTTGGTAACAATCCTTAAAAGGCCAGCCATAGTGTTAGTGATAAGTTGATGTGGGTTGTTAAATAATGCTTCTCACCCAATGTTAGTTCAATCATCTGAACTAATCATGACTTTGGCACATCACTATGTACCGGAGGAAAAAGTGGTCAAGAGTGACTAGAGAGATATTCCTAGACATAAGAATTCAAAACATTGAGAAATTATTCAATCTTCCATGGGTGGATTAGTACCTCTAGATCACCTATGAATGGGTAGATAGATGGTATAGGGAGAATGAGACAAAATTCAAGGATGTTTGTGAAAAAAAAGTACCTGATTGATAGGACACCTATGGGAAGGAGAAGTGGAAAGGTTGACATGACCAAAAGGTTAGATGGTAGATGAGATTGGCTACTTAATTATTCTTCTGAGTAGAGCCATGAGCCTTCCTACAACCAGTCATCTAGAAAAATGGATGATGCATTTCATAAAATAATAAGAACATGCAAGATGATTGGGCCATGATACTTAGTGATAATCTGGATGAGCAATTGATTTTAGTAACAAATGATCCCTACTTTTATATGACATTCTACATAGTGTATCTCTTAGCGGTAAGACCCACAAATCATCTAGGATTGTACCAAAAGGAAGCATGCAGGATGCAAATACCTACCCTAATATAGTTTATCCATAGTGGGTGAGAAGAAACTCCCACTACAAAGCATTAAATATAGGGTGGTCAATGATGGGTTCATTTTTGCCATCATCAGGTTCATTGAAGGGGATTATGCAAAAAGAATACAAATAGAAGCAACAATGCAAATAATGTAGATTAGAGCATATTATATCTAATTCAAGACATTCACTTATATCTGGGCAGTTGGTACCCTCTTGTGCCCATAGAAGCTCACATGACATCGATCAAATTTTCTATTGCATATAGTAAGAAAACCAACATTTTCTTATGACAACGTGATGAAGCAAAATAAGAAGAATTGGGTGTGGCTAATCACCATTGGGGCCTTTGAAGTCAAACAGAAACAAGATTTTCCTACATTTTATTGAGAATGAGATCATATATGTGTGTGTGTGTGTGTGTAGACACACACACACACACACACACACATATACACACATATATATACATACATACATACATATATATACATATATACATGTATATATATGTATGTATATATATATGTATGTATATATATATGTATGTATATATATGTATGTATATATATGTATATGTATATACATATATATATACACATATGTATATATATATACATATATATATATATACACATATGTATATATATATACATATATACATATATACATATACATATATACATATACATATACATATATACATATATATATACATATACATTGACATATATATATATATATATGTATATATATGTATATGTATATATATATGTATATATATATGTATATGTATATGTATATGTATATGCATATGTATATGTATATATGTATGTATATATGTATATGTATATATATATGTATATGTATATATATATGTATCTATGTATATATATATATATATATAACTATTATAATTCAAAACAAAAAAAAACTTGTCTACAAACTGCCAAAAAATAAAAGAATAAAATGCCCCTTTCATTTGCATAAATTATCTAAATATAAATATTTCAATATAATGATCCATTGATGTTATGTCAAGCCAGTGTCCATCTATAATTACCACTCCTTCAGGATGGGTTGGCGTACCTCGACCAGTTTTATATGAAATCAAGCCCTATATTAAAAATATTTAAATATTTTATGACAATTAGGATGCCCTTGAAAATATATATTTGCGCTATCCTAAAAAAACCTTTTGATCCAATTGTCCTATGAAAACAAATTCTTGTCCTTGTATCTCTCAACAAAGATGTCAATAACATTCCTATAGACCTAAAAATTAAGAAGTAGCATTGTTATGTCTTGTATCATGTTTCAAGGCTTGACATAAAATCTAGCACACTATGGATAGTAGAAGGAGGTGCCTAAACCCACTATCTCCAACTTCCATTCTATTAAATTAAATCAAGATGGATTTTGAGACTTAATTATGTTGTAGAGGTCATGCCTGCCCAATATTTCCCAAAAAATCTCTTAATGCTATCATGAAAATCCTCGTGACCCAAATAACCACCTTTTAGATGTTGAACATTTTGTGGACCTTAGAAAATTAGATACCACTTATATTTTCATGAAGATATATCCCAATCTTTCATTGCCATCCAAATAAGCCATGATTTTGTGTATACAACAACACTACTACTAGTAACGTATAAGATTGGTCTACTTCCAAATCATAGGAAGCAAAATAAGAGAAAGAACACTAAGAGAATCAAACCCTTGATTGTTGCAACCAATTGGGCCTCATAATAAGTAAATGTTACTCTACATGGCTAGACTAATTTATGATCATGAGACATTATCTTTCACATGCCTTTTTTAGGCTCGAAGCACTTTTTTAAGGACACAACACCTTTTCAGGCCCCAAAATGCCCTTTTAGTCCCAAAGCACCTTTTTCAATGCCAAATCACCTTTGTAAACCTTTCACAATGCCTTTTCAGGCCCGAGTATCCTTTTGGGCCCCCCATAATACCTTTTTCAGGCTCTAAGCACCTTTTTCAAGGCCTAAATGCCTATTGAGGCCTTCTAGTGCCCCATTTTAGGACCAAACACCTTTTTAAAGGACCATTCACCTATTTAGACCCTCCATCACCTTTTCGAGCCCATACACACCTTTTCAAGGCCAAAGGTTACTTTCTTTATCAACTCTAAAATGTCTATCTCGACCTACACCCAGAGAACACACATTAATTCCCTACTCAGCAAGTGAGGACATTTCATCTTGGTTTTGGCTCTCATTTGTATGCAAAGGCTATCACTATATATATAATTTCTCAATCAACCTCTTCCTATAATTTGGGAGTTAGCGCTTCTTTCCTTTTCAACCAAGTATACATAATATCTCTAGGATGTTGCACAAGTTCACATGTATCTTTCATTCAAAGCTCACATGTCTTTTAATTCCAACCCATTTATTCTACATCTGAAAATATCAAAACAAGTAAAAAATCTCCACAAACATTTAAAAAAAAAAATCAACAAAATAAAAAGAAAACCACACATTCTAAAAATAAAAAAAACCATGGCCACACTTCTACCACCATAGGGTTCAAAACATTATATAGAAATTCCCAAAGCACACAAGATTCCCATTTGTTTATAGTAATTTTTCATTTACTTATCATGAGGCCATGATAAAATTACAAGTGCAAACTTAACACAACACTTCCTATGACCTTCCTCATGGAGGTGGCATGGTTGGATTCTTGGTTGGGGGCATTCCCCTTGGTGTTATCCTAGAAGATGAAGCTCTTGATGTTGATCCTCATCTCACCCAAACAACATCATTAGTATAGGGAACTTACTAGTATGTAGATGAGCATTCAACAACTAGGTAAATTTCTTATCCATTAATTGTGTCTCTTTTTTTTGCTCCATTGGGATTGATTGATAATATAGCCCCATGTAATACATGAATTATCGATGCTCTTTTATTGTCCTTTACATATCCGTGAATACATTGTCCACCATTTTTTTATACCTAGTGTAGTAATTTCCTATTGGGCTACATCATGCTCCTTTTGCATCTATTCGGTTGTCATCTTCTTGTGCTCCACATCAGCTTTAGCCTCACCAAGCCACTACTGACACTACTTCACCTTTGCATTACTCACTATCAACCACTCCTATAACTACAATGATACCATGTCTATTTTTGAAATGACATCCTTAATAGACTCTAACTAGACTTTTAGTAGCGCCAACTCATTTTGCATGCTCTCCAAACCCATTTGCACCATTCTTAAAGCATCATGCAATATTTGCACTCGTGTTCACTTAACACACACACCAACCTCATTTTCTTTTTCTTGTGATCTTTCCACCTGCAGCTCCATTTCCAATTCTTTCACCTAAGCTCATTCTTTGTTTACCACCACTTTGAGGCATCTTTATTTTTTCTATGACCCATCCTCATGCTCTTTGTCCATAAAATCCAACAAAAATGTGAACTCTTGTTCCACATTCTTTTTCTGGACTCTCTCTATCGTAAGTGGTTTTTGTAGTTGCTTCACTTCATGCTCTAGTTGTGCCATTCCCTCAGTCTTAGGCTTTAGCTTAGACACACCCAATGATCCCATCTCCTCACTCATTGGCCTTTCCATAGGCCTCCCAAGTCTAATTAATTTACTTTCCATGCTAGTCACCTTGACTCTACTATCATCATCATTCTTTCTCTACACTTTTTATCGAGCCTTCTTGGGAGATTCTATCTACCTCACAACCATGACTATCTCTTGCATGGCTTTTTTCACCTCTAGTTGACTCCCCTTCTCTCTCATCATTAGATCAACACATAGATCCTCCTATAGTGTGAGTTGCACTACACTCCATGATAATATTAACAAAGATGAAAAAGGAGGTTCTTCCACCCTGAATTCTGAGCCTCGAGGATGCTCCTACACAAGATCTATATGACTCAACCCAATGTTCTCATGACCTGGTGCCCAGAGCTTAGGTTGACTCACCAATTCACCTAATGTATGATAGGCACACTTTTCCCTTAGCATTGCCTCTCCCATCCTCTATGATTCACATAACTCATCTCCACCTCTTGTTGGGATTGGTCTAGTATGTCAATCATGCTCAAAGTCTTCCACTCACTTCACCTCTCAAATGATTTGATCTAACACAACTATGATTCTTCCACTTTATTATTTTTTATTTTGCATTCTCATACTCATCTATTTATGGATAAAAATCAATGGGCATTTAAATTTTTTTTTCATGCCCCACATTCACTCTACATGACTAGTTGTACTGAAGCTAGATATAGAAACCTCTAAAGTTGAACATTACTAGGCCATAGTGTTCCTAATTACCCACCACATAAAACCACACATCTCCTAAGGCATTGAACAATGACCCTATTCTAAAATCCTAGATACAAAATCAACACTATTTTACTCAATGGCTAGTTACACAAATTATAAAATGACTTTAGTCTACATAGAAGAAACAAAATTCACCCTGTTGTACCCAAGTACTAGCATAATGATCCACAAATATTATCTTTTTCATTTTCATGTGTTTCTAGCAACTCGATGATGTAAATGACTAGAGGAGCTAGGATGAAATGATGATATTTTAGTTTCTTTCTACTTACATTTTTTTGATCTAGTGATCCTACAATTTTATGTAATGTCTATGCCCATTTATAAGTTCCTCCTCTCGATTGGAAGGCCATGTGTACCTTGACCAATTTTATATGAAATCTAAGGTGAGCTCTCTTATCTGAAATCTTCTTATTTATGTGTGTACCATCATTCTCTCTATGCTTTACTATGGTAACTTTATGTTTGATAGTTACCATACTTTCCATGTATAATTTTTTTGCAATGATCAAAATGATAAAGTATTCATATTGCCATGTTTTAACCAATGGTGATTGTACTATATTATTTTAGGTACTCAATAATGATATTTAATATGCATCTCTTTAAAAAATATGATTGTTAAATATATTCATATAGATTGTATTTCATGTTCGATCTCTCAAGATCATGCAAAGGTTGGCAAAAAATGGGGCATATCACTAAAAACTATCCAAAGGCCTGCCATCAAAACTAAGGAAGGGTGGCAGATAAAAAGAAAAACAAATAATAAAAACAAAAAAACAACAACAAAATCACAACCCATAACAAAAACAACATTGAAAAATTCACACATAAAACCACTATCATGATGAATTTTTGTTTCTTATTGTGGAATTTCTTGTTTACCAATCATCACATTTTGTGGCACTTCATTACTCCATTATATCACACTATCTTTTCTTTAGATTGCATATAATTATTTCAGGGACTATTTTGTGGCTGTTTAATCTCAAAGATTTTGGTTGCACATTCCTCTTATTAAAATCATTTTTCATCACCATTCATGTTATCACTTACACAACCTATTTTCACTTTCATTATCATTTTCATTGCATATCATTACATTTAGTTGTGCTTTAGTCATCCATTATCTCACATTATTCATTATTTGGATCACCTATTGGGCTTCGTGAACTCTTTGTGGCCTTTGAATCTCAAAATTTTGAGTTCTTCTTTTATCTCATTACAATCATTTTCATTAATCACTTACATCACAATTCATTTTTGTCACTTCATCTTATCCTTAAACCACATCATTATATTTCATTACATTTTTTGATTTTACAAGCACATCATTTTCATTTCATTACATCTTAATATTTCATTAAACCACATCATTTCCATTTCATTGAATTTTCATATTTCATTCAATCACATTATTTCCATTTCATTACATTTTAATCAAACCACATCATTTTCATTTCATTACATTTTTATCAAGCCATTTCATTATTTTCACATTTGTTTCCATTTCAATATATTTCATCACATTTCCTTAAGCCATTTAATTTTCATGTTTCATTAAACCATATCCTTTTTCATTTCATTTCCATTTCACTACATTTCCTTACATTTTCATATTTTCATTAAACCATTTCATTATGTTAAATCATTTCATTCCATTTTCATATTTCATTAAACTACATCGATTCCATTTCATTTTACTTCCATCAAATTTCATTGCATTTTCATATTTAAACCATTTCATTAAACCATTTCATTCCATTTGCATATTACCACATCAATGCCATTCCATTACATTTTGTTACATTGTCATATTTCATTAAGCCACATCATTTACATTTCCTTACATTTGTATTTAATTACATCTTCATTTCATCCCATTGTCATATTTTATTAACCCACATCATTAACATTTCATTACATTATCATATTTTAATTCACCATTTCCTTACATTTGCATTTCATTAGATTTGCATATTTAATTCAATCATTTCATTATATTTTATCCAATATCCATCTATTTACTACACCTGATATTTTTATTCTACATCAAAAAGATCCATATTCATCTCATACACATGTTATCTATCTACATTATACATTTATTCATCTACACATCATAATCATACATAGAAAAACAACTGCACTATCACAAATACATAGACATGCACATTATATCATGCATAAAAATACCATGGAAACAACACAACATAAGGATATCAACATAAAACATCCATCATATAATTGCATACCACACATAAAGCAGGAAAAGTCTATAGTAAAATAACAAACACTCAATCTAAATGCTCATAAATTAGTATACCAAATGGTCAATATAAATATAGTTATGATACATATAATAATTAGATTGATACAAAAACTGATACAAAGGCACATTACGACATCTCACCACCTAGGCCACTAACCCATCTCTTTGAGTCTAATCTAGAGGTGTCTGATGATTAGGAGAACTTGTCCCATCTCTCTATGCTTGACTTTATGGAGCCCTCTCACTTAGGATACCTCTAACAACACATGTACTCTATGTGCTTGGTATGGATAGAGCTACCTAACTCATGGTAGCTCTATCTATGCTTGGTGGTAGAGGTAGAGGTGAAGGCCTTGGTGCTATTGACATGATAATCTCCTATACCATGCTAGACAATTGACTAATATAAAAGCTAATCATTCTAAAATGTGCCTCTACAACATTCACATGCACTTCCAAATTTGATGACCCACAATATATAGGAGTCAACTGCATTTGGGCTACATGTAGTCATGGTTGTGACTATGGTTGGGAGACCTATACCCTTATAGGTAGATCATGACCTTGTGTCTTTGCCTCCTCACAAACTTCACATCCTCTTGAAGCCTCACCCTATGCTAACTTACTCTCCCCCCATCAAAATCATCCTCTCACCTACTAAGCCCTATTTCACTCTTTAAACCTATCCTACCAGTCACACTTATCGATGCACTACACACAATAGCTCTAGTGCCTGCTCCCATCAAAATTCCCCCACAACCATTAACCACTTTGGGCCTATCCCCTATTGCATCCCCTAGTGTTTGCACTGACATAGGTATCTGCACTGGAACCTATGGCACAACCCTCTATTGGTGTATCCTCGTGGCTCTACCTTTGCCTCTATGCCTACCTATACCTTATAGACCTTGGCCTTTACCCATCCCTCTCCCCCAACCACTCTCACCATCATCATCCTCATATCTGCTCAACTGCCCTCCATCCTGACATCTCTTACATCATCCCTCAGTGACCATCTCTGTGGCATAATTATCATCTACATAAAAGCCTCCTAGTATGTCTTATACTCTAGTGTGGGACCCCATACTAGTCTCTCTGAATACACACAAGCATAGAATGCTAATCTTGGTGGCATCCCTTGTGTCCAATGAAGCTACCTGACTACCCTAATAAAGAAAATATTTTAATCACTAAAGGAATATGACCAAGAAATAACAAGGACCAAAGACATATACCATCTCATCATCATCCTCTATCCATAGCTTTGTATACCTATAGGGCCTCCACATGACCTCATCCATATTATCCAACATAGACCTCCAATGCTCTATCTTTCTTATGTGAGGCTGGAAAACAATACCTCAGTACATATATATATGAAGGGCATGTCTTGTGGTTGCTAATGAACACATATAGACTGCGTGATGGGAAGATGCTCCCATGTCCAAATCTATAATAGCTTCACACTAGAAGATAGTGATGTGGCTCCTAAATAGACCACTTGATGTAAATCATGATACAAATGTGCTAGAATGAAACTACCCCACAAAAATATTTGTGGCTGATCAATCATATCCTAAATGATGTGGTTCTATCCAAATAGACATCCATGACCTTGCCTATCTGGCAAGAGAAATCCTCCTATCAATCTTGCTAGCACTTCTAGTAAGGGATCATACTAAAGCATCTTAAACCATGGAATGCTATCATCCCTAATATCATCATCTGCAAAGAGGTCTCTACCTGCATTGCCATCATCTATCTAATCATAATATACCAAATCCCTCATCGTAGGGATCTAGAGAATCCTCTATACTTCCTCCATTATAATCATCATCCCCCAAGTGGTAAATGCAAGGTTTTGTGGTTTGAGTGCCACCACTCAGCCGTAATTATCAATAATCCTTGGTTCATCCAGAACCATGAAATATGGAGAAAATATGAAAATCAACATCTATCTATGACCTATCGATAATTAATCACTAGTCTTTCAATCAACTCTAATAGTCACGAATACAAATCACACACCATGAGCTTTTTCCCACACACCTATTCACACAAACATCAAACAACTACATCAGTCCATCAATAAAAGTGATTATCCTACTTTAATTTAGGTCATCAATATCTAGCTATCTAGGTAAGGTTTGATTAGGAACCAATTATATGTCTATCTCTATATCTTCAGCTAGACACAATGTTCTTCTCACCTCTGTATCCTAAGGCAAGATCATTGCACCTATTTAACCTATTGGATTTATCCAGAATCTCATTTTATGATTCCACTCCTATTTTTATTTGGTTTTGTGTGACCATATTATCAATCAAGCATCTACGCTCTATCTACTCACTCAATATTGATTCCTAAAAACCTACAATAGATTAACAATCATTTTCACATTTGAACATTGATGTTCTAGATGATCTATTATCCAACATATCTTGAATTTTCTCCATGACCTTTGACAATTAAATTAGACATTAAATTCCCTATTTTACAATTCAAATGTGCTATTCAAAACAACAGATGTGCTAAAACATTTTTAGGCACCATTACAATTAACAAAAGTGCCAATATACTTTACAAAGGCACTACAACAAACAAATGCGCTATAACTATATGAAAAGATGCTCCTATTGGAAAAAGTTCTTCTACAAAATTTAAATGTGCTAATATTTGATATTGTTACACATTTTTATCAAAGAAAACTTTTTTTAATGCATATGCACTATTTTGTCCTACATATGAACTACACTATCATGCATATGCACTACACAAAACATATGTGCGAAAAGACAAACCTATGTGCTACAATAAAAAACTAGGGTATCTATGAATGCAATAATTCATCCTACAGATGCACTTTTTGAAGCTACAAATGTGTTATAAGTAAGCAAAAGTGCTAATACATTAAACAAATGTGCTATTTTGTACACAACATGCATTTGTAACCTAAAAATGCACTAAATTCTAAAAAATTGACCACAAAACCAAAAAATTCAAACTCAATGAGGTTTCCAGCTACATACTAGCGCACCATAACTTTAGTTAAACACTAATATTGATGACCCTTCTCAAACCTATGCTCTCACAATGGGACCACCATCCTTGTTAGTCTAGAGCTCCAATCAAGTGAAAATGAAAGGTGAGTGTAAAAATGATTAGGTAAAAGGGTTTCTTTTGACCTATTTAAACCTACTTAAGGGCATTTTTGACATATCTTTGAACCCTTCATCCTATCATAACCGTACAACTTTTTCTCTTTAGCATATTGGCCCTAGCTATTAATGTCATTCATTTCCAAAATTTTCAATCCTTTGTAAAAAAAAAAATCAGAAGTAAAATTGGAACATCAATATCTTGAAAATAATTTATTCCAATTTCATTTCCAAGGGGCCATCTTATCCATATCAACAATAAAATTTTCAAACATTCAAAACATTCTACCCTAGTCAAATGTTAAATCAATCATATAGGGGCACCCAGACACCATATCTGCATCAAACATCAAATCATCAACAATCAGTCATTACGACAATATCAAATTGGTAAACCATAACAATCAAGTATTCAACCACCAAATTTGACTTAAAAATTAGAAGAATAGAGACATTCTTTTGACTAATATGCTTTGCATATTAGCTCAAACAGGGGAATTTGTAGACACCATAAAATTGGCAAGACTTTGGAAGCATGATTTTCATCAAATCAATAAAGATTAAGGACAAAATTAGAGAAAATAAGGAAAAATAATAGACATTTGGATTAATCACAATATCAAATCATTTACATAATTAATTTAATCAATTAATTGCCTAATTCCTTGATTACTTCACAATTCAACTACCAAAAAAGTTATTTCAAAGAGGAATTTTAATTTAGAGGGAAATAAAAAATTAAATAAAAAAATAAAAATATAATTTGAAAATAAATAAAAATTTATATAAATTAAATAACGTCCTTATCTTTTCAAAAGTGAAAATCTACTCTTTTAAATTTAAACAGAAATGAAAAAGCATATTTATCCTCATAATTCAAGTCTATTGGACTTTTCCTTTTAGGGGTTTATGAGATATTTTTAAATTTACCATTACCCCTTATAAAAAGGTATTTCCTATATCTTTACCCCCAACCCCTTCTAAAATCCTATAAATAGGAGGGAAAATCAAGAGCAAAGGACCCAAGTTTTATGCACCCTTACTATATTCATATCTAGAGCTAGGAATTATCATGTCATTTACTAGCATTACTATAAACAATTTTAGCATCTTTAGCATTTTTTTTTTCATCATTTAGCATTGTTTAGTATCATCTATGCTCATATCTATAGCACATTCATGCTCATATCCTATTAAGTATTACATTTACATAGATCTTGTTAGAGTAAATCATTAATTTAATTTAATTTATTAAACCACCTTTACTCCCTACTTAAATTTCACTTTACACACATGTAATTCCATTTAATAATTATATATTTTACCTCTTAGGGTTTCTCTATTAGGGTTTTACGATCTCCTTTATTAGGATTGGTCTATTGTATTTTCATTTTATTATTGTTAGTATGATAATATATTTCTGCATATTTTTAGAGCCAAACCCTTGCCTTCTCTTGTCTTTTTCTTTCCTATGATAGGTTCTTGCATGCATGTGTTCTACTAGATTTGTGGATTTTTTCTCATCAAATCTTTCATGGAATCAGAGCTAGATCTACTGTAGCTTGTTCTTATTTGGAAAATAAAACAGGAACAAGGGTCTGATAGAATCTAGCTATTTTAAGGTATTTTTTGTGGAAATAGGGGGGTCTCTAAAATTAAGATTATTTTGAGGAAAAATAGACCTCATATTTGGATTTAGAGAATGTCAAAATCCCTATTTCTATATAAAACATGTGTATTTTGGTCAACATTGCATTCTAAGGAAAACAAATATTTTCCTACCAGGGCCGTATGACTATTGACGCTTGAAATGAGGTGAAAAATTACAAAAACAAATTTAAAAATAATAATTTTTTAAAATAATGAATCCAATTTTAAAATTGTTGTTGTCACTCCACCACTAGTGTCCACCTCCTCCACTGCGTGCAACCACTATGTAGCTTGTGCATCACCACTTGCATGACACTCGCATGCTACCACTACCTACATGCTCCTTCGCTCCTCCTATGCCAGCCTATGGTCACATGGGGCCCTAGGGGCTTATGTTTTAGCAACAAAGTTTTTTTTTGCAATTACAGGGTACTTGGTAGTTTTTTGGCTCTAATTTCAGCATACAGAGGCATTTTTGTGCAAATGAGATATTGTTAGAAAGATCTTTCTGAGAAGGACACAATTTCGAAGGTATTTTTTGGATTTTTTTCCAATTTGGTACCTATTGTTTAGTCAAAGTCTAATGATCCTTTCCCCATTTCAAGGTGCATAACTTGCTCATTTTAGCTCTTTTTTTTTTTATGAATAGACTTTTTCCATTAATTAAAATTTAAAGATACATATTCACAAAAAGCGGACAGGGGATACAAGATCACCCTACGAGTTCAAATGGCCCAAGGCCAGAGATCAACTATTCATCAAAAAACATATATAAGTAAATTTTTTGGATTTTTTTCTAGTTTGGTACCTATTTTTTAGTCAAAATCTAATGATCCTTTCTCCATTCTGAGTGGCATAACTAGCTCATTTTAGCTTTATTTTTTGATCTAAAAGAAACATAAGAAAGCTCTTTTCAAGCACTTTCTAAATTCTCTATTATTCAATCAGTATTTTTCAAAGATGTGATTCATAAACTAGTTTTGTTTCCCTTTTTACTTATATAAAAATTATTTATGGCATTTGGGGTTTGGATTCTTGCATTGTGGGGAGTGTTTTATATTATTATTTATGTCGTTTACATTAGTAAACCAGAACTATTCAAAAAACCAAACACCTTTTAAAACAATGGCCAAGACTTCTTCTTGTCTAGTTCCTCAAAACACACATAACTATCACACATGGAGATCTTCTATGACACGACTTCTTTGTTCAAAGGGTTAGTGGTGTTGTTTAGATGAAGTAAAACTAGTCTTATAGAGGCTTTTTAAGGTTATGCAACATAGGAATAAGATTGATTTATTTGAATGTTTCATATAGCTTGCAGTTTCATCTTGATGGATTTAATTCCCCTCGAGAAATGTGGGCCAAATTCAAGGACTTGTTTGGTACCATCAATAAGTTTAGTGCACTTCATATTGAGGCAACATTTTCAATTCTTGTACCAAATGTGTTTTCCTCTATTAAGGAGTATTTGGTGAGGTTTAAACAATAGAGATTTTTGTTATATAGTTGTGGGAAAGTGAAGACTAATAAGGAGTGCATTTATCTGGTATTGTCAAAGCTTCGAGAAACTTTTTAGATTTTATCCTCTATGTTCCATTCCACTACAAATTCTTTGGGTCCTAGATTTACCATGCCCACATTTGAGGTATTTTGTGATCTTTCGACTAGAGAGAAAGCCAGGCTTTCAAAATTGGACTCTCTAACAAAACCAAATAACTAGGCATTGGTTTATCAAAAATTGATAGGGAAGCTAAAGAATAAATCAGATTCAGTAGGCAGTGAGAGTTCCTCCAAGCATTCTCCTAGATTAGATGCTCAAAAATTAACTCCAAAGGGTAAACCTTCTAGGTCTAGTGAGTATCCCTTCAACACTAAGAATTTTATAAGTGATCCTTGTAATTTTTATGGCTAGGAAGGATATCCAATTTCTAGGTGTTGGAAACATCTTGAGGCTTTAGAAGAGGCCATGTAGTAGCATAGTATTGCTTCTTTGAAGCCACCACCTCGTCCATCTAGGAAAGGGTATGCTCTTTTTACATGAGCATTATCTTCATCAACTACTTGGATTCTTGATTTAGGTGCTTCCTAAAATATGAAACACTCATAGGATTTAGTTACCTTAGTTTATTATAGTGTTACTACACATAGTGCAATTGGTGACTCTGCACATCTAATAATTTCAGGTTTAGGCACTATCTCTTTAGAGGGTGGTTCCCGACAAGATGTTCTCTTAGTTGTGGCCATTTCTATAAATTTTTAATTTTGGCTTTGGTAAGATAGTTGAGTTCTCATTACATAATGTGATTATTTGATATCTCCATGATCTTGACTTGGTTGTTGCTAATGGTACTATTAATCTTCAGTCTCGGTTATATCAGTTTGATGGCATTGAGAGATTCAATTGTACAAATGTTTCTCTTATTTCTCATGCAAACATAATAAGAAAGATTTAGTATGAGAATTTTAGCCATATCAACTATAGATGTCTACAATAGATGAGTACACAAGAGCTAGTGATTGGGCTACCCTAGATTTCTTGTACTAATGGCCTTTGTCAAGGTTGTGCACTTGGAAAACATCATAGAGATTCATTTCTAGTAGGTAGATCCATATGTGTTAAGGCACCATTGGACTTGATACATAGTGATCTTATGTAATTCCCCACTCCATCCTTTTTAGGTGCTCAATATGTGCTTATCTTCATAGATGACTTCTCTAGATGCACATGGGTGTACTTTTTTATGTACAAGTTTGATGTCTTTGATTCATTTCAAATATTTAAGGCATTTATGGAGAAGTAGTCTGGTTTTTTTGTTAGGCATATACACACTATCAATGACACAAAAAATGTGAACTAATCTTTCAGATATTTTTGCATGAAGCATGGTTTACAACATCATTCACTATTCCCCATACCCCTCAATAGAATGGGGTTGCAGAGAGAAAGAACAAGACATTACAGGAGATGACCAATTGTATGATACATTCTTGAAGTATGAGGTCTTCATTTTGGGTTGCAACAATCAATTGTACCAACTATATTCAAAATTAGATGCCTCACAAGGAATTGCAACATTTGACTTTTGAGGAGGCTTGGACTCATGTCAACCCTAGTGTTTCTACATTTTACATTTTTGTTAGTGAGGCCTGGGCCTTCATTCCAAATGTTCTGAGGAAATCCATGGCGAGGAAGAGATGGCCCCTCATATTTGTTGGCTACTATGAGGATGTAAAGGTTTCCAGGTTGTTTGATCCTAATTCTAGAGAGGTCTTGTTTTAGTGAGATGTCTAGTTTGATGAGCATTATCCTCAGATGGAGCCACCCGATTCTCCCTCACTACCTAGTGTTTCCTCTTCTCCTCTATAAGATTATGTATCCTTTGAGGAATATATTTATGTTGACCCCCTTTCACAACCTTCACTAGATGTTTAGCAAGTTCCCAAGTGGGCTTATGATACTGTTGATGCAGTTGGACCTATGGTAGGAGATCCTTTAGATTATCATTGTACTCATGCTCAAAAAATGGTACTAGACTATTGAGTCATGTTGTTTTAGGTGATCTATAGTGTTTTTCATAGGTGACAAGACACTTAGAGTAGGATAGGGCTATGGATGAGGAGTACTCTTCTTTGATGAAGAACCACACTTGGGATCTTTGTCCTCTTTTGAAAGGAAGAAAGTTGGTTTGGTGCCGGTGGGTGTACTATACCAAGTATTTGTAGATGGTTCTATTGATAGGTACAAAGCATGTCTTGTTACAAAATATTTTTCACAGGTTGAGGGTATTGATTTCTATGAGACCTTTTCTCTTGTCACCAAGATGAATTATATTCACCTTGTACTCTCTCTTGTAGCTTCTTAGGGATGAACAACATTTTAGATGGATGTGAAGAGTACCTTTTTGCATGGATACCTATATGAGAAGAACTATATGGAGCTGCCTCATTGGTTTGTGTAGGAATCTTCTATGGTATGTAGGCTTTAGAGGTCTTTTTATGGTCTCAAACAAGCCCCTCAGGCTTGATATGAGAAGATGGATTCCTTCTTGCTTGCTTCATAGTCCACTCGGTGTCATTATGACCCTATAGTGTACATTTAGTATCATGGAAATGACATATTGGAACTTGTGCTGTATGTTGATGATCACATTATTACAATTAGCTCATCCTCTATTATTTAGAGTGTTTAGTGAACTCTAAGAGAGTAGTTTGAGATGACAGACCTTGGACTTTGACACTAGTTTTTGGACCTATTGATTGTTTAGTCTTTAGATGGGATAACCGTACTCTAGAAAAAGTATGATCTTGATATGCTTTAGATATTTAGCATGCTTGATTACAAGCTTTCTCCCACACCTTTTATGTTAGGTGTTGTTTTATATACCACTTGTACTACTCCTATACTGGATTTTACTTTGTATAGACAACTTGTGGGTAGTTTATTGTACGTAACACACACACACACACACACACACACACACACACACACACACACACACACACACACACATCTTGATATATCCTTTGTAATTGAGCTTGTCTCTAGGTTCTCAAATGATCCACATGAGAGCCCTTGGCAAGCTTCAAAATGTATTTTGAAGTACATATGAGGTACTACATGTTATGGAATTCACTTCACATCAAGGGATCCTCACATTAGGATGGTCATATTGATGATCAGAAGTATACTTTTGGAATTTTTTTTGTCTTGGTTCTAGTCTCATCACATGGTCTTGAAAGAAGTATCATGCTCACATATTATCATTTATAAAGGTAGAATATAGAGTAGTTGTGCTAGCTAGTTAGGAGGTTTTATAGCTTCAACAATTGATGATAGAGTTTGAATTTCCTCCTAATAATTCCACCTCTCTTTTGTGTTACAATTAGAGTGCTATACACATTTCCTACAACCCATTTGAGCATCAGACCAAGCACATTAAGATTCACATAGACTTCATTAGGGATTTGATTCAGTATAGCTCTCTTAGCTTGGAGTACATTCCCATAATGGATTAGGTTGCATACATCTTCACTAAACCTTTTGCATGCCCACAGTATCTTTAGCTGTGTTCTATGCTTAGGGTGAAGGAAGCTTTCCTTGGAAGGTCTCAATTTTGAGTCCTTCCTTCCTTATTTTATATTTTTTAGCTTCTTCTATTTCTTTTTGGAGTAGGGTTTTTCCTACATGGTTTTCCCTATTTCTTTAATTTTTTAGAGATTTGGTTGTATTGGGTACCTCATCAGGCCATGTTGCTTGGACCTACTTATGCTTTCAACATTTTAGTTTCCTTGATTTTTCTACAATGTTTGTAGCTTCATTATTTCTCATCTTAAAGGGGTTTGTTAGAGTAAAGGATAAATTTTATTTCATTTATTTCCCTACTTAAAATTTCACTTTATGCACATTCATTTTCATTTAATAATTAAATATTAATTATTAAATGTCATTTACCTCTTAGCGTTTCCCTATTAGGGTTTTACTATCTCCATTATTAGGATTGATCCATTGTATTTTCATTTTATTCTTTTCAGTCTAATAATATATTCTTGCATATTTTCAAAACCAAACCCTTGCCTTCTCTTGCCTTTTTCTTCTCTATGACAGGCTCTTTCATGCAGGTTTTCTACTAGATGTTTGGATTTGTTCTCATCAAATCCTTCAGATGTCATATAGCCTTTTATCATAGGTCTGCACAAATAGCATAGTCCCATTCTAGAATTGTCCCTAAGATGTTGATCTAAGAGTAATTTTAGCAGTTGTATCTAGGAAAACATGGTATGTTCATGAATTGTTAGTTTGGGGTTTGCTTCTTGGGTCTACTTTTGTTTTACTCTCTCTCACAACACTTCACACCAAGGTCTAATGAATATGTGAACTCTGTTGTACAATAATGTATACACTAAAAATCATTATAACAAGTACACCCAAAAATACTATCATGTGGCTAGACCTTTTAACAACATAATTTTCTAAATATGTTAGATTTTATTATAAGATAAAGATAAAGATATTAATGCCTACCAAAGGATGAAATTAATCCCTTGTAAACTTCACTTTGCATTGTTCCTTCTAACAAATGAACTATTAAATATGACATACCTTACTATAAAAATATTAATGTCCACTAAATGATTGAATTGACCCATGGATTATGAAATAGTTTGCATTGTTCCAATTTCATTTTAATTCTATGAATACCCCATATTTCACATATTATCAGGCCATAAAAAAATTCAATGGTAGTAAGTGTATCTTTCTTGTGTTTGGTAACCTTGTAACTATGTGTGTATTATCACAAATAATTTTACTTTGATTATAGATAAGATTAATTTGAATTTTAAGATTTGCATATGAGAATTCATTTATAATTATATTTCAATTGTTTATTTTAATTTTAAAAATTCTTGTTTTCAATTTTTTGGAATTTGAGATAGAGCAATAATGGGATGGGTGACCTAATAGAAAGGTTTAATGCTTTACCCTTGTGGGTATCACCTAGATGCAATCAATGTTAAGTGTTCTATTCATTCTCATGAGAGATTATTTCTTATGAATCAAAACCTGATGCATATGAAACATTAGTCAGTGAGTTTGACTCAAACATTTATACACTTGAATCTTGTAGTGAAGTTACAATTTCATTTTTTCTAGAAAATATCTCCTACTTATCAATTGATGAGTTGGAGGGGCTATTCATAAATGGTTCATAAGGCACAAAACTTATTAAAGGTTTTGCAAATGGGATAGGAATTTGTTAATTTTTTTAGAACTATTACAAATGTAGTTGCAATGTCTCTTTGGTATATATTTTCTAGATGGCAACCATCTCTCTGATCACTAGTACATTTGGGTCCCATTTTCAACCTAAATTTTCAACGACAAGCCAATTTGGCTTGTCAAATTCACTTTTTTTTAATATGATCCTAAAAAATCAAAATTTTGATGATACTTGAAATATTTTTCAAAAATTTGAAGGGACTTAAGTTTGTTGTCAAAATTTCTACGACACTTAAGTACTTTCGTTGAAATTTTGACATTGTCAACATATAAAGAAAGAAAAGTGAAATGTCATTTTATTGTGACATTGTAAATTGTGGGCACATGGGTGGGTTGAAGGAAAACCACTTCTGATCAGCATTGTTGAAGGTAAGTTTTGTTTGATTTTGTTAGTAAAATTTTCTTGATAGAACCAATGCACGAAATAAGTATTCTTGTGTTTGAATAAATCAAATTCGTGGACATTGCAACTGATCATGTCGGTCTCTCAATTTTTCCTTTTGACCATTTATATCATATCCCTCCAGCTTGATCACTTTCTCCTTTAGCTACATATGGTAGATAGAGGTCACCATATTCTCCCCTATACCTCCTACTACTTAGATCTTAGAAAATCAACTATGGTACAAAATAATCTTAAAAAGGTAGAAAACACCATATTCAAAAGTACAAGGCACTCAATTCTTCATCATCTCCATCATAAAGAACACAGTTTCTTGAGGATGACACATAAGGAGTTTCACATATAGGCTAAATCAAAGAGGAGGAATCTCCAACCCCCTCAAATCCCCCTCGATTCAACCACTCCCCATAAAATTGATGGGATGCATGAATTTCTCACACCAAACTTGCTCCCCCATTTTGTATCTATCCAAACAAAATTCCATTCGGAAGTTCCCTAACCCTCAATCTCCATGGTGACAATCCAAATCCATAACCCCTAGGCACTATTTTAATCACATACCATGGTAACATTGCAGGAATAAATACTTACACTCCAAAAATTAAGGCTTTAGCCAACTGTTCTAGACTATCAACTTATTGGAATGGGGAGGTTACAACTAATCTGGTAAAATGGCGGAATGAAGCATTCCAAGAATAGGTAAGTATCTTCCCACTAAAAGCAACCTAATTTAAGACATCATTAGCATCAAATTTTGAAAAAGAAATTTCATTTATTTACCTTAAGCCTTAGCCATGCTTAGAACAAATTTGTAAGAAAAATAATATATTTGAGCTTCACGGACATAATACCTAGTCCAAAACATAATAGTTATCGTAGCTTTTTAGGCACCAAATATAATTAATTTCAATGTTACATTAAATTATGATATGGAGTTTGATGATGAGTTCTATATGATATGCTTTTGGTCAAGACTAATTAAATTTATTTTAATAGATAATATTTTTTTGACAATAAATAATTAGTCTGTTTGAAGAATTTAGTAATTGTATCTTGTAATATAGTCTAATGTTTGTTAATAGAGAGAAATATAGCAATCACTTCTCATTGCTAAGAATTTACATTAAAACACCATTATAATCGATGTTTTCCTCCATATATCACAAGATTGATTGCAAAACACTGTCACATATCACTTCATCAATTGTGAAGGCTAGATGGTTGAGCTTACGAAAGAATCTCATCAACCATGTAGTATTAAAATGAGACATATTCTACTTCAAATCACCTACACATCTTGTGACTTGTATATAATATGCATTGAAAATATGAAAAGGAAGAAGATGGGCCCAATTTAAAAATAGATTAAATCCAAGGCAAAGAGAATCTAGGTAAACTTTAAGGTGGGTTTAATCAATGAATCAAAGATAATAAAACCATTCGTGATTATATTGAAGAATCAAAGACAATATATATGATTATTTTTCAGGTTCTAATGATGTGGATATGCCTCCTTCCATGAGGCCAGCTACCACTCTAAGATTTTTGACTATAGGATTAACAACACAAAACATGCAAACATCCACACCTACTGCAACTAGAGTTGGTAAATCCTTGCTTTGCTGTATTTTATTATGTGATAAATATAATTTTATTTGTACTTTCTTGTTCATTTAAGTATAGTATGACTATCATGCCTGACCACTACTTTGGTTTTTCTACATATTAGGACTTTTTTGTTATAAGTTCCTTTCAGATGTTATGTTTTTATTTCTGTAGAACTGGGTTTTATTAATGTCCTTGGGACATGTGATTATTGCTAGACAAACTTTTTTGTTTCAGAAATACTCTATTTTGAGCTTTGGTAGAGGCACTTATGAATCTAACAAACTTTTTGATGTATTTAGAATTAATGTCTGATGTTTCTAGTTTAAATGATATTGCTGTGTATAGACTTTAGGTAAAATGTGACTGGTAAAACTATTGAAAAGTTTTTAAATTAAGCTTAGGTTTTATGGTTGTAGCTTTCATATTTTATTCCATGTCAGCATATTGTTTATGATTATCATGATTTATATTCAATGTAACAATATTAATGTTAATACGCTGTATATTCGACATTTGCAGAGCTTTGGTATGATTTAATTGTGATTAATCCATTGGCCTGTGTTGAATTTAATTTAACAATGTTGCTTAGGGTTATGAGTTTATGTACTCGATATTTTCCTAACCCTACGTTGGCATGTCAAATATGTTTATGCATTTGTGTTTGATAGGGGCTTATTACCTAAGTTGTATTAGTTTAAACAAATCCCATTTTTTAAAAAAGGGGTTTAAAAACCCACTGCTGTTATAACATATGTGGCTATTATTTTATTCATATATTATATGTGGTATGAAGATTTTATTTCCCTAAAACCCTAATGGGTTTCGAATGCAAAACTTAGGGATTTTCATTGTTAGCAAGCCAACTATGGAGGTGGTTTCCGTATGCACGACTCTGTGTATGATTTTAGTTTCTTTTAATGCATTTTATGAAGGTATTAATATGTCATTGATCACCTAGTTGGCCATTTCATTTTTGTTCAGTGTTTGCTGGGTTTTGGCTAGGAATTGGGCCGCTTTACTCTGAAGTGAAACACCTGTGAGGTGTTGCTAAAGTATAGGCACCATGGTTAGGAAGAAGCCCTATCTTATGAGGCTGAGCTTGTTTGTATTACACATAGCTTGTCATTCAGTTGCATTACTTCTAGTTCCTTCTATTATACTCTATTGTCAAAGTTTCTCTCAAGTTTATCAATGTTGGCAAATTGGAAGTGTGGTTTTGACTTGGCATTTGGGGCTTTAGCAGCAAGCTTTGTTGTAGAGCATTGTGTTGAGCTTTTTCCATCTACTATATTTCAAGTAGGGGGCTTTCTTTATCCCTATCCTCTTTCTGTTGTGTATGTTACACTTTGAAATTGTAAACTATGAATGTTAAAAGTTGTTTTGTTGAAGATGTCACATATTGACACCCAAGTGTGGGTGTATGCAGGGTTCGGCAATGAAATTGTTGAGTTTTACATATCCCCAAACTCGGATGTGGGTATGGTGTAATCACCTTGGTATTGTAGCTTGTAGTAGAGTTTTGCTATATGTTATGGAAATGAGTAACATTATGATGTTTTCGGCTTCCATAGAGCCAAGTTCTATGTGCTTTAAGTTTTGGTTTATATTATTATTTGATATTTTGTTAAATAGTTTGCATGCGATATATATATATATCACAATCTTAATACCATGTTGTGTTTATAAGTCTAGGTTTGGGCATTTTAACATATGGTTTGCATGTATTATGTGGGCACTATTATTTACCTTAATAAGGCATACGAACTAGAGTACAACATTTTATCAAATAGTTGATTAACACTCAGACTTGATCATTATAAGGTTGTGGAAAATCGAAACATAGTTAGAGTATTAAAATAGTTACTATATAGTAAACAGTAGTTATTGATTTGTTACTTTCGAAATTGGCAGTAGAAGATAAGTTACAAATAGATGAAGAATGTAGTATCATGTTGTATACTAATTTGATATCCATTGCATGTACATTCTTAGTATATCTGTTTGATGTGTATTTTAAGAATAGCTATGATGAACATATATCGAGTTGGCTGAATTTGGTTTATCCTATTCAGTTAATTAATTCAGTGAAAACTTTAAAATGAATTGGGTGGGTTAATTACATAAGTAAAGATAATTGGCCTTACCTATGACTTAAACCTAATTGGTTAAGTATGGAGTACAAGGCAAACCTCTATTTTGTCATTGACAAGTATAATAGAGAATTTCATTATGTGTCGACTATGAGCATACCATACATGGATGCAAACTCTTAGTGCCATAACGATGACACCTCAGTATATATATGATTCATTTACTAGTTATTCTTAATGAGATTTTAATTTTGCATTGTTAAGTAGATGTTTACTTCTTGCATATTAATTTTGGAATTGCACTATGTTAAGTGGATCAGATATTTGCATTATGGTTATGTATATGTTTATTCTAACATGTATGCAGGTGGATTACACTTTTCAAATTAGTGTGTACTGATCCCTCTTTGTGTTGTGTTGCATTTCTGTGTGTTTTCAGGTGCTTCAAGTTGATTAACAAGTAGCTAAGGATGACTGTTGAAGTTACATCTAGAAACAAAATTTGTTACTTGTAGGGTCCATATGTTGGACATAGGCATTTAAGAATGATATTGTAATTCATTATTGTATTTAACTCAATAGGTATTAGCATTATAATTTGGAAATTTATTTTGGGGTTTACGAATTGAGAGTGGCTCAATCATTGTTCTTGTACTTGTATTATGTTGAATAATAATTTTAAAAAAATTACATACATTGTACTTGTTCTTTGTTTCAAATTTATTACTTATGTTTAGTGTAGCATTACAATGACATTGATTAACTTTGTGCAAGGATATGTACACCTTCTCATGATGGTATAATAGATACTAGTACTAGTGATAATTTACCAGCCTTTCCTGGAGCATCCCATGTTACTTCTATCAGATTGTTGGAGGCATCATTGATGATGGCCAAGAAAGATATGATTCCCTCAAAATTTCCTAATCTTCTGGGTACTTTAAAATTGTAATTATTTAGAGTGTAATTGTAGTTTACTTATTCATAACTCATTTTTGACTAATGATACTATGATGATTTTGTAGGAAATGACCTTTTTTATGAAACCTTTTGTGATTTAACATTGAAAATATTTGAGCCCACATTATGTAAAAGATACGTAGCTTGATATAGTTGGTTGCTGCATTTTTCTATTCATCCATTTGTTATAATATACTGAAGGTACATAGCTTGAACCAATTTTTTTATCTAACAATTTTTTTTTTTGTCAAAAGGTGAAATGAGCAAGGCCCTAAATTAAAAGATCAGCTCATAAGAACTATGGAGGAGCTCTTTTGTCAAAATATTTTGAACAGAGACCAAATTACTAAAAAAGATTGCAAACATCTAAAGACTATGAGAGATCAATACAGGAGGGCTCTAAAACTCAACCCAGAGTATGAGTGTCCTCCTATGGTTCCAAAGCTTGAGTGGAATGAAATCATTGAAGATGAAAAAGAGATAATTCTAAGAGATATTAACTCACCAACTAACAAAAATAGGTATGTGGTAGTATTAATGTAATTATGCACAAATTAGTGATGTTTATATTTATATAATCTAACATATTTATAATATATTTCAAAATTTACATATACAGTCTGCAGGAAACATCAAAGGCTACACAAGCTAGGAAAGAGAAGGTTGGTCAACACCATCTTGGTTTTGGTTGGTATATGAAAATTTACTCATGCCTTGTAAGTAGCAGTAGATAAAATTTCATATCATCTTTTTTATATAAAATTACAAATAAGAAATACATTCAATATTGATGATTTTATGCAAAAAATATAAGGCATTGAATTTAATCTAGCACCCACAAAAGAGGACAAACAAATTGGCTTCAAGAAAGGCTATAAAGCAGTGGTTTCCTTCCACTACATAGATTCTAGTGGCCAAAGAGACGTAGAAGATTCTAGTGTACCGGTACACACACAGGGAAATAGGCCCATTGAATAATAATATAAATTGAGAACTTCATGTGAAATAATCTATTTAATGTTAATTTCAAACAATGATAACAATGCATGCATGACATTTCATTGCAACCTTCTACTCCTAGCATAGATCTTACTCATGATGGCGAAGGCACAAATCCTATACATGACAAAGGCCTTGATGTGCATCACAATGATATAGCTACATATGCAATTTCTATTAAAAATTAATTATGTAATTATTAATAAAATTTAACATCTTAAATTGCAATTGGTGTAACCTTTATGTAATAATTTTTTAGTATGTAGAGCGTGATGCTACTACTAAGCATATTAAGATTGAGATTTAAAAAAATGTGATAGTAGATGATGGGGAACTATCAAGTAAAGAAGAAATCCTTTTTATGTTCTTTAGATTAATGAAATACTTATAACATTAAAAAAATGTTTAAAATTAAACCCATTGATTTCTTATTGCAAGGGCACATCAGCCTTGTCCTCAAAAAAAAAAAAAAGCCTCATGTCATAAGATTAGAACTACAAGAGCCACAAGAGAATGCCGAAGGTTCTCATGATGTGCCTAATAGCCTTTATCTTTAACAAAAGAAAGAACAAAATAAGGGATTAATGTTAAAAACCTGGTTTGATGATGAATGTGTTGATGAATTTTTATGAATGTTACTTATTAATGAATTTTATGTAATGTTATTGAATATTGTTATGTGATTATAATGATTAACATGTTCAAAAATTATTAATGAATGTTTATATATATAAATGAATTATATGTCATGTTAATAAATGTTATGTGTGTTGGAAGCATGAATGTTGATGATATTCCTATGGGGGAGCATTGTAGATATGTTACTATGATGATTTGTTACATTCATGACTGAGTCTATCATTGATGTCAACATAACAGTCTTTTGTGGTATCTGATAGAAGAACAATAGAAAGATCAAGTTGGTACAAATGGCTAGTTGAGTATTCTCACTATACAAATTTATGAAAGATACTTTTGAGTATCTAGTATATATTTAGTTAAGGTTAGATGAAGAAATGATAAGTCTACAAGAAGTTATGTAAGTTTTGTTGATGTCTATTCTGAGATAGAGTTTGCAAAGGCATGTTCTGGTAAACTTGTTATATCTCTTAGCAAAGTTATTATTCTGAGAATCAAGGTTGAGGATATTAAGAAGACATGTTGATGATGATGTGGCTAAGTTTTCTCATCATAATATTACATGTATGGAAAGATATTCAAGTTTCAAGGTGTAATATTAATGGCATCACTAAGTGTAAAATGTTCTTAATGTGGTCCTATAATGATTAATTGAGAAGGTCTAGCAGTTGACTCAAGGAATTATTTTATGGACTTAGTATAAAGGAAGGAGATTTTCCTTTATCATGTGTATTGATTAGAAGTTATTGTAAACAGAAGAGAGAGCAGAATGCAAAGTTGAGCATAGTTGAGCAAAAGTGAAGGAAACTTCATTGTCAAGGTTTTGCTTAGCGATCTGAGGTTTGATAATTAAATTTGAAGTTTTTGACCTGGTCTATAAGGTCTAATAGAGATTGGTTAAGTTGATAGAATAAAGGAAAGAGAAACATAATAGTAAATTTCATGTTTGAGTAGTGAGGTCTTCTTGTAATTGAAATTGCATGTTTGGGTAGTGGGCTTATCTTGCATACATTGTACTACAACTCCTAACAAGGTTGGCACAACTCATAATAGGGTCCATCCTCTAACAAGGAATATTTATATTAGTACAATTATCTTGGTGGACTATTGTTTCTAACAATGTGAATATAATGATTGATGTGTTCACAAATTATTGATGAATGTTTGTACATATTAACTAATTGTATGCCATTTAAATGAATGTTATGTTATTATAATGATTCAATGATATACTTCTAAAATGAATGAAATACATCTTTATTTAGCTATTAATGGGGAATTTAGATTGATTACAGGGATGGGGAGAGGCCAAATGAGCTTCCACCTTCACGTGGTTGGCCTTGTTAAGTAGAGAATATGAAAGGATTCTCAAAACTAAGTGAAGCTCAAACTAAAGCTACCAAAACTAAACAAGAATATATGGTCCCATAAATTCTTCCCAATTCCTTACCAACTTGAAACTCAAATGAACCTTCACTAAATCATCATAACACCTTCTAAATAGGATCAAACTCATTGGTTGATTACAAAGTCTTTATGAACAAGTTCTCAATGGAAGCTTCACCATTTCTCTCACAATCTGATTTGAATGTCATACTATGACTGTGGCATAACAATGACACATGAAAGGATCCAAACCTTTCCAATGAAGAATTCAAACCAAATAAATAACCTCAATGTACTTCAAGGTCAATCATAGTGTTTTGTTCCCAACCATATAGACCTGATCTTTAATGAATCAATATATTACTATAACTATAACTATTATGGTCAAGACAGTATGATAATGTCTTTTCTACGCAAGGACTCAAAACAACTTAAAATCCATTTTCGTCGAATGTGAAGGTTCATCTCATTAAACTCCATAGAATAATAGGAGGCTTTCATTTATTCCATGTTGATGTAGACATGTCTAAGATTCTTCCTTGGCATTGTGAACACTCCATCCTACTCACTTCTCTTCATCTGGTGAGATATCTTCATTTTCATCATCCCAACTGTATACATCTATAAACTCACCAAGTATGCCACCCAAACACACTCTTCTATCTTGGTAACAACATCATATCAAATCTTCATTCTTGGGGCATAAACAACCTCCATGATCTTCTCATGACCCATTACCGACACTATCAATGTATCCTTTTTACTGAGATCATTTCTTCTACCAAATTGTCACTTACCTCATGCCATTAATTTTGGTATTGTAAGTCTTCATTCACAATAAAGATTACATAATTAGCCTCCATACCCTTCTCCTCACTCAAAGGACTCATAATTATCCCAAACATCAATAACTCATCATAATCAAGCCCCATATGACTTACTTCCTTGTTGTCCTCACTATCACCTTTTCCTTCCACATTGGCTTCAACACCTTGAACCTCTTCAACACTAGGTTATTCATATTCTTCACCATCCATCACTACTTAAACATCTTGAACTAGCTCATTTTCAAGTTGTTTATCATTTTGTTTCTTCAACCCCATCTTCCTCTCCATGGTGTCAAGCCTCATTATCTATATCTTTCTCGGTAGTATAGCTCTACCTCCTTTCCTCGCACAATTTTTTCCTCTTCTCATCTTTCTCTTTTTTCTTTTTTCCATTAATAATAAATTATCCCTTAAATATATTTTTATATCAGTCAAAACATATAAATATGCTTTAAATGTTGATGATAAGTGTAATTTCCTCTAGAATAGAATTCCCTAGTGACTCAAATCCAAAAATTTAGGAATGAAATATATGATTTATGGAGGGTCCTCTTGAGTGAGGAATTTTTTATTTGCAGCTTTTTCCCAAGGATGGTTTGACCATTCATATATTTTAGCTTACAATAATGAAATTATTCTTCTAAGATTTGGAAATGATTTTTATAAGATTAATCATCTGGATTCTACTTCCTTATGAACTCCACTGAATATGTTATGGAATTAGATTTGAATTTTACAAATAGATAGATTAAGTATAATTTTACAACTTGAAATTACACTTATCTTCTTATTTTGATTGATATTTAACTTATCATCAGGCTTTGACATCTTTTATAGACTAATATAGTCTACTAAAAACAACCTCCAACTTTGTAACTATCCTATAAACATATTCAACTAATTTTGTTTCTTAATCCCTTATGTTATGATTTTGACAACTTACACCATTTTTGCAACTTTAACATGTATTTCTTATTCCATTGCATCAAATAACCTCTTATTACCCCTTTAAACTCAAACATCAACTAAACTCTAAAGCTATCCTTGAATCCATCTATTAGCCCTTTTTAGGCCTATTTGCCCATATTGGTAACCTTGAACATTTTGACACATTTTTTATTCAAACTTCATTCAAATGGTTCTAATGACCATAGTTACTTTGGATCACTTTTGTAAAATGATAGGGATTTATCACACTCCCCATAAAAATGTTAAAAGGTGGTGATTCATGTGTTGATTCTCAGACCCAATTGCATTTTTAAGGAGATTGTATTTAGATGTTGAAAATGTTGTCAAGCAACATTGAAAACTTTTTTCATTTGTAATTAATTACACCCAAACCATTTTAGACCTCATACAATAGGTGTAATATGACTTGAAGATGTTCCCAATGCCTAAGAACACTAGATTCTAGCCTTACCTCCTTGATTAGTTTGACCATGATGGCTTATATATGCAACTTAGGCCAATGGTTTTATAGTTTGGTTCATTATTGCATATCACTTGTTCCATACATTTGTATTTTGGGTTGATATTGCATAGGATATTAGGTGGAGCTGAAAAATGCAACATGTTTTCATTTTTTATACAGGTCATTAATGTAACCGTGTTATATTTTTTTAGCTCCATCTATTTTCCATGCATATGGAACATTTTTGCACCAACATTATTGATTTAGAGTGGTTGAATCTTATTTTGGATGGGAGGGAGAGAAACCAAAGACACATGGATGCTTAAGTGGCTATAGATAATGATTCTTCACTATTTACATTCTATCACAAAGTTTCTTTTTTTGACTATTGCTACATTCTACATTTTGATGTTATTAAAAGTAATGTTTTGTTTCCTTTGTTTAAATATGTCATGCCTTCATTCACTAAAATTGATCTCTACTACTTCCAACCATATTGGTAACATATTGATCTTAGTCTTCTTAAAGTTGTTGTTATAACACTAATTGATCATAATTTCATTATATTTGGTTGTAGGGTACTGAGCAATAGAATTGATAAACTTAAGTTGGAGTGCTCAAGTTTGACAATATTGATACTTGAGGTTTGTCACTGCACTAACAATCCCTTTTATTAATTTATGATCTAGTTAAAACATTAGTGGTTTTAATTTTCCTATTAAAAGTATTGTAGTTATAACTTATTATTGTATCATGTCATTATTGTCTCTCACATGCATTATTTTCATTATTGTAGATGTGGATGCATGAACTTTGAAGTCTCCAACATACTTGGATCTCTTTTGTAAAATGATAGGGATCAATCGCTCTCCCCATAAAAATGTTGAAAGCACCATCATTGTACATAATCTTATCTTTAATCGATATATCAAAGAATGTGTGGTGAGTCATGTGTTGCTTCTCAGAATGTTTGTTTCACTTTCTCTTTCATAGAAATCTTAGTTTTCTTTGGTAAAAATAAATTAGCTTGCAATATGTATAGTATTTTTAAAAAATCACAAGGTGAATAGATACTTTCTTACTAACAAGAACTAGGTTGGAAGATGCTACTAGAAGATGTTATTTCAAGAAAAAAATTATTCATCCTAATTCTTCTCAAGTAGAATTTAATTCAAATTAAATATGATTAGTAATTGTGTCTACTCAAGTTCTCGAGTCTAATTCTAAGTCTAATTTTCTATTGAAAACTTTATGAAAAACTAAACAATAAGGTGTTTTTTGACCAAATTGATGCATTTTTATGTTTCTTAGGAGTCTTCTATGTTTTGATATGTAGTTGTAGGGATTTGAAGGAATTTAGAGTGGGAATAAATAAAAGTTTCAAAATTGACCAAAATTTTGTCATGCAACAATTTTTGTTCCTGAGCAACTTTTACCTTCCCAAATAATTGTAAAAGTTGCTCAACAATAATTGTTCCATGACAAATTTTTTTGTCAATTTTGCAACTTTTATTTATTCTCACTCTAAATGTCTTCAAATTCCTACAAATGCATGCCAAAATATAGAAGACTCCCAATAACATAAAAATGTATGATTTTGGTCAAACCCTAGCATTGAACAATGTTAACTGACCCAATGTAATGCCCCGCTCAGAGATCCTTGGAACAAGGATTCAATTCAAGGCAAGATATTTTTTCTTCAATTATGAATTCACATGACAACATCATATAAGGATCACAATTATCACAATGGAAGACTTCACCAACAATCCCAACAACCAACAAATCCCCAAATGCAAAAACCTAACTAACACGACTAAACTAAAGAACATAAACTCAAGACAAGATTAGAACACAAAACCTTCAATCTATAAAATCATGAAACCACTAGCATTCCTAAAGGGTACTCAAAATTCTGAATTGCATTCTCTAAAAAATAGTAGAGATGCCTCCTATCTTTTGTGCAAGAGAATAACATCTGACAGTCTCATTTGAGGAAGTACCTCTTTGCATGAGAAAGTATAGTGAGCCACATGAGGAAACACCATCTCATGTGAGGACATGCCTGGCCTAGCAACCAAAACACCCAAACTAGTGTGGGGTTTTACAGAAGGACTCACCATAAGCTACATGAAGAAAGCCTGGATACAATGCAAACATTTGCATTCTCACTCAAGAATGTACAATTTTGCGTGAGGATACAAATAAGTAAGCCAAAAAACATAAATATAAAAATTTAAGAAATAAAATTCTTCCACACCAAGGAGTACTAGATCCATGTAAATTGTAAGAAATGAATAATGTTGAGCAAGGAACGAGAAACAATCCAAGTAAGTTAAGTGTGAAAAAATGTTACCATAAGATAAGCAACTCCAAGAGCATACACCAAGATGGTTCAACAATGGAGACAAGGATTTATAAGGGGAAAGCAAAGAAAACCCCTTGTGAGTTATTATGAATGAAGGAAAATGCCTAAAGAAGAGAGAGAGAGAGTGTTGGAGCAAAGATAGCTCAATACAATAACATCAAGTGCTTAGAGTGTTATGTTGTTGTGAAGAAAGAAGGAGGAGCATCTCTTATATAGAGATGAGAGAGGAGCATCACACAAATGTAGACACTCACTCAAAGTATTCCCTTAAAGGCCAACACACAAAACATTTTTCATTATCTTTAGTTTTATTAACACACACATTTTATTTATTTATCACTTACTTAAAGCTCCCTCTACCAACCTATGGTGCCATGATTTTCAGGCTATGAGATAGAAGCCCACTCCATATGCTACCCTACCCTACCCATGCTCATCTAACGATGAGAGCCCATAGTCATGCATATTCCCAACCCAACCAAAATGATCATAACTTCCAAAATTACAATAGAAGATTGGGCCTCGTAGGTCACCTAAAAAATGTGTGTGCATGTACTAATGTGTGGTGCACCACCATCATGAAGATCATAACACAAGGACTAGATTGGAACACATGCAAAATATCGCTTAACTAAAATAAGCTTGAGAGTATAGATTCTACACAAATCCCAATAACAATAAAACCATACATCATGAACTCACTCAACTGGCCTCAATTTGGGAGAATGGATTCTACACAAATCTCAGTATCCACAAAACCAAAGCAAAGGTCCAAGAGAAACAATAACACCAGATATAAACTCACTCAATCAAACACAATGTTAGGAGTATAGATGTGACATGCATCCCAATGAAAATAATAAAAGTGCAACAATGGTCTGACTAACATCCAAATAGATGATCCATGTCCATGACCATACTCATGCCAAGAAAATCAAAGAAAATATGGTGGCACATAAAATGAGGTAAAAACCCAAAAGATTGGAAAACTTCAAAATTAAAACCCATTTGATCTTTAGGCACAAAAACCCTAAAAATATAGTAAAATTTGGGTTCAAACACTATATGCAAAAATGACCAACATAACAACATGAAACCCCAAACCCCCATCCTGAAAATAGGGTAATTGTTCATACCAAACTAATTGGGCAGAACCAACAAATAAAAATGGAGGGGAACACTAGTTCTTAGCCTCCTAACAAATAGATACCAAAAAGAAGAAGATGAAATAGAGTAGAAACAATAAAACAAGAGAACCCACCTCATAGCCAAAAGTACAAAACAAGAATCTGAACCATAAAATAAAAATCCTGCAAAAGTAGTTGAAAATCATGGCAATCCAAGGTCTCCCTAACTTGGATCCAATGAGATCAATCTCATGACAATCCCATGCTCATAGCTCCCACAACGAACAAAACTATAATTCTTCATGAAGAGCATTTGGGTTTTACTCTCAAACTTTCTAATTCAAAAGTGATAATAGAGGAATTAAATTCCTTTTTGGGTACTTATTCACTTTTTGAGTGAATAATCGATTAGGGCAAATAACCGACCAACCTAGTTAAACCTTGAATCAACCCAAATGAAAATAGGCTATTCCTATTAATATGAATTCATCTATGGAAAAGTTGCCAGAAAATAAATTCAATAAAATTAAAAGCCCAAAAACCCAAAAACAAAAAAATTTCCTTAACAACTTTCATGACATTGTGAACCTCTAAATGTACAAACATGCTCATTGGTCTAATCACATAATGAAAATGAGTTCATATTTAATAATCACTAAAAGGATCAATTAAACAATTAAAATAAGGATACGTTGACCATACAAGGATGACATTTGTAAAATATGAATAGTTGAATCACTAACTCCACGTGCCACTACTAGGGATATAAATCCTCCACACTAAGTGACATATTTGTCAAGTGCAATTGCATATAATAACATAGCTGAAGCAATAAATGCATTAAATCACTTAATTTAACCATTCATCAATTATATGGAAATAATCTATTTACATCACTCACGTTTGCATATAGAATAATGAAGCAAGAATGAAATAAATAACCATAGCAATAAATCCATCACATAACATAATCAGAGATAAGTCCAAATACTAGATAACTAGATATCATCATAAAACACACTGTCATCTCAAATGACATCATCATGCAATATGATCAACTAAACAACATATTAGTCTAACGTCTATGATATTGAAATCAAAGTATAACATCTAACCCTCAGGTCATCTCAAATGTAAAACCAATATCTCTCAAATCAAAATATAACAAGGTAAATATTCGCAACACATAACCAATGAATCCAATATGGACTATCCATTTCAGGTTTGCATCCATCAAGATGACTTACAAAAATCAAATGGGAGAGGCACTACATCACCCCTCCCACCAAAGACTAGGCTTACTCCTAGAAGCCTACAATCCAAGAATAGAAAACAAAAACATCAAGTGCAAAATCAAAACCGAGCAATCATAATGATTCAAAAACCCCTTTGCAAGCCAAATAACTCCAACATCCACAAACCATCTCATCAATAGCCAGATAGGTCAACCCCAAGAGAATAGGTCTCACATAGGCATTAGGTCCTCCAAAAAGGAACCTCCTATGTGTTAGGAAAACCCATCTATCCATAAAGTCAATAATATAAGGTAAGACAAAACCCACTCTACCTCATCAATAGGTGCCCAACTAAAAATGCACCTACCACTTGACCACAAAACAAAGTCAAAACACTACACACTTCCAACAAGAGTTGGCATTATGGGGAATAACCATCCAAAAATTCCCAAGAATACTATCATGCCACACATAAACATCATTGAATCGACATAAATTTGTGCTTTAAACAAATAGGATGATGGTTTACTAACAAAATTACACACTCCAAAAGGATACTTACCACTACTAGTCACCAAGCATAGGAGCACATAGTCTTTATGGTACAAAAAATCTCAACTATTGATGTGAACTAGGGTTACATAACCTAACTAGACAAGATATCACCTTTCCATAAGGTTGCAAATAATTTCAATAGTGGAAAAATCATGTAATATCTTCATACCAACTCATAATATGGTAACATGTGTTCAATGATATCATGTCCCTCCAGCAACATGCTAGGAAAACCACACCCATCCTATTGCTAAACTCAATCTCCAGCCTCAAGCCAATGGTCAATGACAAACTTGATTGAGATAATCCTCTAGAAGATATAAGCTTAAGGAGAAAGAACTATATAGTATTAGGACTAAGAGGGAGTCTCTCTGAACCTCTACACTAAATCATTAAAAGATGCATTAGAGAAAACTCACAATTCCACCAACCATCAAAATGCTCATCCTACACTAACTAAGCTAGGGGCATAACCATGCTAGCCTACTTTCTGAAGAGAGAAAAGGATAAAGATAAATTCCAAATTCAATGTCCAAATGGTGGATCTAGACTCATCAAAAGACAAGGCAACAACAACCTCTAGCAAGGAACACTAATAGTCCACACTTCTTCTCACCAAGGTGGGACAATTTTATAGGAAATGCATAGACCTAAGAACAAATCTTGACAAGTACCTAGAAGATTATGAAGATTTTTAACATCTACCTAAGAATAACATGAAGGGTTAAACTTCTCCAATGGCCATGAATATGATGTGTCATGATTGAATTGGTCTCTACTTGATAAAAGGTACTTGAAACATCGATCTCCAACTTCAGAAGTGTGAAAGAGTTTCTTGTTATTCCACAAGAGAAATTTTTCATTAAAACAATCTCACGTGAAGTTTCTCACTAAAATAGGTGAGAAAATGTAATGAACCAGGTGAAAAAGTGCATGACCACTTGATTCTTGTGCAAAATTTCAAATCTGTACAAAATTTGCCTTCACTCCAGAGGCCATGACTTTAACATCCAGACTCTGATTGACTCTATTTGAAAAGTATTAGAAAGATATTGACAATTCCTATAACATTATAGAGCTTAGAGAGTCCTAAGACCTAAGAGTTTGAATCACCACTCAAGACAAAACATCATAGGCAACTCAAACTCTCTCGATTACTGAGACATGTAATGGATAGAATGTCTGAAACAACTCAAGAGAAAACATGCCCAAAATGACATAAGACATGAAATGAAAGCCAATTCACACAATAAAACCAATATTACTCTTCTTCCATAATTTCATTAGTTAAACATTATACAAGCATTGATGCACAATGAAACTAAAAGGTTTTCAAAGCAAGGGTTCAAGAGTCACTTACCATAAAACAAGTACATATCTTTTCAAAAATACATTAAGTTTAATCAACATTTAAACCATTCAATTACATTAACAACCTTATATCTATGACAACCACACTAGTATGTTCTCTATGATATTATCCCTTGTACGTACTACCAAAGGTTCAAGATGAACATGGTAGAGTCACAACACACAACTAGGAAGCAATTAAAACACATTCAGAATAGTCATCATGAACCAAAACAAAAGTCCAAATGGGAAATTGTCAATTCCAATAGTAAATCACAAAAGAGAGCAATAAAGAAAATTTGATGACTAGTCCAATAAAGGAAAATACTGAAAACCAATGCTTTCTCAACAACATGAGGAAAATACCTCTAGCCAAATAAAATAAGGCATCAATCAAATTATGTCACATGTGATGAATAAGAATAGTGACACAAGAGGGGTAAATCACCACACAATGCTAAGGAATACATCATCCTAGCAATGTTAGAGAACACACTCACTCACATCAAGCAATATACCATCAATAACCTCATGCATATGCTGAAAACAATAATTTCCATGCAATGCAACATTTATATATCCATCAATTTAATACAATTTCCATAATATTATGAAGCAATTAGATTGGGGACTTAAGTCATTAACCCAAAGGATCTAATGAAAGACCTACTTATTTGCAATGATTCACAATAACACTCATTTCTTAATGAAAGGAACCATTGCATTACTATGTTGACATAACACAAAATCACAAATAAGATTCATTTATTTATTTACAATTAAGAGAAAATAGGGAAAAAAATGCACCTTACTCCACAAGGAGAACAAAAGGAGGCACTCAAAGCCAAAACATGGACACCAATAAATGGTTCCATACAAAAGGGTCACACAAGCAACCAACCAAACAACGCACATTAATTTTTTATATAAAACTAGGAAGACTTGCTTCCTTCTCCTTAGAATGCTCTAGTCTCATCTTCTAGACAAGTAAGTCCATCACAAGTAGATACCAAAGCAACAACACTCAGGCACTATTATCAAGACATTGACACTTAAACGACACAAATACAACCATATGAGCAACATATACACATAGATCCCAATGTTTGAACATGGGCTTTGATACCAGATGTAATTCCCCACTTACAGATCCTTGGAACAAAGATTTAATTCAAGCTAAGATATTTTATTTTTACACACTAATAGATTCGACACCGATTTGCGACGGCTATGTGTTGTAATTATGATAAAAATGTGTCACGAATGCGACAGACATAGACATCATAGTTATTTAGTCACAATTTACGACGTCTACCCTTGCCATCGCATTTGCGATGCCCATCCGTCGCTCTGCAACCACCTTATTGTCACACCAACCCCATCATAATTCCTCTTCTTTTCGTCGACATTGCGACGGGGTTTTCGTCGCATTTGAGATGCCCATCCATCGCTATGTAGCCATATATTTTTGGTTTAACTTCCACAGCCGTCGCAATTGCGACTCCAATTGCGACGGGGTTGCCGTCGCATGTACAACAACCCCGTCGCAATGTTTGGGGTTGCCGTTGCAATAGCAATGGAATCCCCAACAATTGCGACAGGGTTGCTGTACATACGACGGCAACCCCGTCACAATTGGCATCCCAATTGCGATGGATGTGGAAGTTAAACCAAAAAAAAAATATTGGCTTGAAACTAATAATTTTTAAAAAATTACTTGACCTTTAAATTACTATCCATAATTTATTGTAACATAAATAAAATAATTAAATACACTTTCTAAACTGTGACATTTTGTTTATGAAAAATAAGAAATTTTTAAACAAGCATATTACACTAAGATGTTTAAACAAAAATCTAAACCAAAAGTTCTCTTTCTGCCTACCAAAGCCATTAAAAAATTGAACTCATCTAACCACAAATCCAAAAAATTGAATGTTGATAAATGATATGATCAAAGAATACATTATTACAATATAAACAAGTAATTTTTTATATTGTAAGAATGTATTCTTTGATCATATACCTTGTCTCGTACATTATCTTGTCTCGTACAATGTATTTTTTATATTGTAAGAATGTATTCTTTGATCAGAAGCATACCTTGTCTCGTACATTATTTGCATCTTCACATAATAGTTAGAATTGATCAACAAGGAACCCATCCACCATGGAGACACTTAACCTTGATGCTATGTACAAGTGAACTTCGGATAATCGCTTGTCTATATCATTGACGCTAGTGAGCTGCATGATTGACCAATGACTTGATTACTGGTAGCAACCATTATGTGATAATCATCATGATATGCATCGAACTTCATATGCATTGCCATCCATAGATATGCATCCACTCATGATACATACATTGTCATCCACATAAATGCATCCATTTATGATGTTCCATCACATGCATACATATATTCATGACACCCACACCATATATAGACACATCCATCTAGATGTAAATGCATCATTATCATGCATCATCCACATCATGTTATCATTGTCACATTATTGCATTCCAATCCACATTTCATTAAGCATCATATCAGTATGCACATATCTCTGAAAAAAGGAAAATCATCAGATCTAATACAACAATAACCATAGATCATAAGACTAATGAATCACCATACATCATTAGACTAAAGAAAAATATGATCGGCCATCACTTTCGATTCATATATCGGCCTTATAAGTTTACCATAGTACAATAACATATGCTGATAGTATTATCCACCTGGCAATTAGTGATTCATGATTAATAGCATAATCGACTGGCAATTGTTAGCAATAATCACTCATGATTAGTTCACTGAATAATCATGAATGATTATTGGGTAACAATATAATTAGCAGTTGTTATGAAGGGTGGCATCTTTCCACCCACACAATTTCATAGTTTGATGCACATATATATACAGGTCAATCAGCTCTCCAAGAGGCAGTGAAGAATTGACGTTTGATAACTTATATATGCCCTTGCAAAAAGTGCTCAACTTAGGAGCATAGAAGGTTACTACCACAAACACTGGTACAAGTTATTTAACTATATATCAGAGACAACATCCATTAGAGAAGCATAAACCATATTTTCCATATCAGAGACAGCTTCACAATCCAGAGAATCAGTGCATAAGCCATTCAAAGATATACCGGAGACAACCTATCTCTGTTCACGAACACCATACCAATGTGTATTTGCAGCATGGATTAAATAGAGAGATCAGAGACAACCCTTCAGGTTATTGAGCATATTTTTACATTGTTATATTTGGCACAGCCTTTTCTTATTTGTATGCTACATTCTATACTGTACAGAAATTCAGCATTTGCATTTGGACTTACCAGGAAGACATTTCATTCTGATCATAATTGTGTATGCCTTTGTATATTTGAATCATTTGCATTATTTACTACTTGTTAATTAAAATTGGATCAATAAAACAATTATTTAAGTAGGAATTGTATATTTTCAGTAGTGTCTCATATATACCAAAAAGGGGACATACAAACACCTTGTATCTGGATGGCAGTTCCCATGAAACAATAGCTCTTAATATAGCATCGTTAATTGTTTTAAACAAAGCTTGTGAAGATCTCAACTCAGAAATCTTTTTGAAAAAGGATTCTAACTATTCTCCAATCTTCATCAAGATATGTAGCTAATTCTGCAAATGATGTTGGGAAGTCCACCGAATTGCTTCATAGGCTTCTTCATCCTCACCAAAATCTTGGCTTATAGACTCTTCCTTTTGGAGGAGATTTACTAGTTCCTCAAAATTGGGAATATGTTTCGTGACATTCAATGTTTTCATAAACACCTTGTATCTGAATGGTAGTGCCTATAAAACAATAGGCACCAAGATAGCATCATCAACTGTTTTACCCAAGGCTTCTAAGGAAGCTCTCTACTATTCTCTTGTAGAGTACAAGAGAATATAGAAATAAAAAATTAATATTTTTGATAAAAGGAGTTGAGAGATATAAAAATTGTTTTCAAAACAAAATTTTACAATAATTCATTTTGAAATTTAGGAAAGAATTAAAAATAGCTCCCCACAAATTTAATCATATATGCATGCTTCTAAGTTTTACATACATGTCTACAAGTAAACTGTTAGAGAAAATATAGGAAACCAATTGACGAAATAGGGGAGAGTAAGATGAAATGTAGCTTACTAATCGCCCAAATTAATTCTAGGAGCTTGGCATTTTAGTAGTTCTTGGACTCTTGGGTTTTGTGATGTCTGTTGGGACCATGATCTATGACTAAGGTTGTCAACCCACCTAGTTTCCTTTGCCTTGTCATCCAATGCCACTTATTCCATGATTCAACAACATAGATAAAGTGAGCCTACATCCTAGACAAGGTCCAAAAGTCCTAGATAGTATGGACCTAGTCCACCTAGTCCAAACTCATCGCCACAATTGACTCTTGCAAGTTCAAGAGGAGATGCAGCCTATTTTGCTCCAGCAAAAACTCTCTTCAATATTTTTAAGATGTTGAGGCTTTGGTCTCATAGGAAGATGTCAATGCTATTATTTTAAAAATAAAGAGACTACTCAAACAGAGGCAATAAGGGAGCACAGAGTCACCACTTTATCACCTAAGAAACAGAGATCCCTGTGCTCATCACATCACAAGCACTTGTATGCTTGTCAACGCATATAGGGTTTTGATTGGAATGAAACACAATCTTGGAGTAACCAATATTGATGTTTGGAGACTTACACATCCCACTCATTGCTACAAGCCAAAAGGAAAGATAGATTGGGAAATTGACAAAACAATGATGTTATGAATAGTGACTTCTATGCAAGACTTCAATCCAAGATGTGAGACTGCTTAGCAATTCCTTCAAATCATGTTAAATCTATTCCTAGTATTCATAGACATAGCATAAACATCCTATCTTCCTCCTTTGTCTAAGGCACACCTTCCTTTCTTTTTCGAGAAGTACAAGAAGTGGAAATTGATAATTGTAGCTTAGAAAGGTAAGTTTGAAGTAGAGTTCAAGTTGGAATGTACTTGTAGGAAGTAGACTTCAAGTAGACTCTACTTTTCCCAACTGCTATTATAAAAGGAAGCTAAGGGTTGAAATAGAGTTCGAAGAAGGGATTTCTGATTTCCAGCAGGACAAAAAGGATAAAGTTTACAACAATCATCAGCAAGGGAGAAGGTAGCTATATCAAGTATATCTCAGGTTTGTTGTTTTTTTTGTAACTTGTTTCAGAGCCATTTTGAATGATGAACTCATTGAAAAGGATATAAACTGTGTATGATTGTGTTTTTCTTTTCTAGTTTTCTGCTACTTTATTTTGTCAAATAAACCTAGTAGTGTAAATCTACATCTGATCTATTTACCTAGATATTGGATTTAAGAAATTAACATAGTATCAAAGCTTTAAGGTCTAAAAGAAAAGCACAAGACATATAGCAGCCAAAAGTCTCAGGTTCGAAGACATGCTAGATGGGGTTTCAAACTTCTTGCCATGGAAGGGAAGAGTCACACTACTTTTAAAAGGACAAGACTTGTGGAGAATGTAGAGAAGCTTCATCCAATGCAAATAGATCTTTCACTTCGGGTAGCACAGGATAAGGAAACTAAAGGACAAGGGATGATCCTAGATGTTGTAAAGGATCACTTGATTCCGCATATAATAGAAAAGACAAAAGCTAAGGACATGTGTGATGCCTTAGTTGGTATCTTTCAGAGTGACAATATGGCGAACAAGATCTAAAAGTGTCGGATGACCAAATCTGATAATGTTATCAATTACCTTATGAGGATCACACAGATCCATGATGGAGTTCTTACTGCCCCAATGACTAGCCACTAGTTCACATGGAGTTTTCCTTATTTTTTCCTTATAGTGCACTTTGAGTGCATTTTACATCATTTAGGGGCTTTAATAGCCTATTACATCATGTAAACACTACCATCCACCCATAACTCTTCCTAGGACACCCTAGGACTTCAAATGACCCCTTACATCATATTGATTCCCTATTTGTGCCAATTTGAGCTTCACTACTTACATCTTAATGAGCTTCACTTTGTTTCGAGAATAGTTTAATATTCTCTACTAAACAGGGCCAACCAAATGAAGGTGGAAGCTCATTTGGCCCCACCCCCCTCCCCCTAACATCACTCTACATTCCCCATTAACATCTAACATTCATTCATTCTTTCAACCATTAATAAAATGTAACATTCAATCAATATCACATGATAACATTCATTAACACATTAGATTCATAAACACGCAACATTCATCAATATTTTGCATTAACACATAATTCATGAACATTCATTAGCAAATAATTAAATTCATTAAGACATGAAATTCAATCATTATCAATTAAGGTATGTAGATGACAATCATTTCTTTTTTTTCTTTCTATTTCTTTTTTCTATGTAAGCTCTAAGAGGAGCATCAGTGTCATCATCAATTCCCCCCTCATCAGTTCTTTTCTCTGTTCTTGATGATCTCAAATTCATATGTTGTTGCAAAGGGGGGTCCTCTGCAATAAAAAATTATAAAAGAGTTAAATTAAAAATAATTTATTATAATTGTTACAATTATTTAATTATTTTAAATAACATAACTGTGGTGCTCTTTACCTAATCTGACCACATCATTTTGTCTGGACTCAACGTCAACACGCTCATGAACATCGATGCCTCGATCCTCTACAACTGCTATACAAAATGTTACATTAATCCAAACACCAATTGCAATTACATATAAAAAATTTAATAGAAAATGTATACCTCCACCACTGGGATGCACATCATGCGAACCTTCAGCATTCACAGATTGTGTAGAAGGATCGTCAGGCTGCATTCCAACATCCTATGCATTGTTATCATTGCTTGCTTAACATCAAATAGACTAATTGGTAAAGTATTTAATTTGAAATAAATTTTATTTAGCTTATTTACCTGTGGCTCAGATGCATCATTATTAAAACCTTCCACACTAATTTCAGATCATAGCCATTCAGCCACCGCTCTATAGCCTTGTTGGAAGCCAATTCTCTTATCCTCTTCTGTGAGGCATCTCTTGAACTCTGAGCCTTGCATTTTTGTGTGGTATGGTGAATTTTACTTGCATGGTATCATGAGTATAATCACATCATAATCATAATCACATCCATCATAAGCATCACATAAAAATTAAAAACATTAAAAGGTACACAATATGACACTTAAATCAAGCTCAGATTATAGATATTATTCTAGTTACAACTCCCTTTTATAGATATTTAATGAATTCCCTTTTTGAAACTAAACACTTACAAATGCTTTTGACCTGAAAGAAAATAAGGCTCAATACATTCACGCATCAATATGTGTTTTAAATAGTTTTATTTAATTAATTTAGATTAATAGTTAATTTAGATTAGCAGTATTCTATTCTATTTCTATTAGCATACCTCTAAATTTCATCATCATCATCCTTGTCATCGTCATCATCATCATCATCCTCCTCCTTGTCATCATCATCATCCTCGTTGTCATCATCATCATCATCCTCGTCATCATCATCATCCTCACCATCATCATCGTCATTGTTGTCGTTGTCATCATCAACATCATCATCATCAACATCAACATCATCTTCATCTTCATCATCATCATCAGTAGCAACATCTTCATCATCTTCTACTTCTTTGATATCTTCTTCTTCCATTGCATTATACTTTATTGGCCTTCCTCTCAATTCATGTCTAACAACAAATGACCAACCTGGTTTATGTGGAACCTTTGAGTAAAATACCTATTCACATGGGCTTGGAAGAACATAGGGCTCATCCCCAACTAGCTCAAACAACCTTGTATTAACCATTTTAAATCCATTATCATGTTCAATAACAATTCTATTAGGATCATTTGGATTAAGTCATAGCCTGTACCATTTGACAACGAAGAGTACTAATTTGAAGGAACTAAAATCACAGTCTAGTATATCATCCAAAATGCCATAGTATCAATTTTTAGACTCTCGAGGATGTAATTCATTTCTAGATGAAATATTAGTCACTTGAAAGACTGCAGTTATTCCTGAATCACAAGTTTTCTTCGTGTCATCCAACACTTTGACGCAAAATTTTTGACCATTACAGAACATAGCCTTGTGGTGTTTAACCTGCAATAATATGTGAAACATGTCAAAAATATTGTATCATGAGTTGATAAACATACGGGTGATTAATAAATTTGTACGTACCTGGAAATCTCTTAAACCACATGCTAAATCTATTTCCCTTTGCGTAACATTGGAATCTCCATTACGATGAGCTTCTTTAACCAATGAAGATACACCTTCCCATGTTAATGTCTGACCAAAATGTTGACATCGTTCAATCCATACCGTCATCCAATCAAGATTGTTTGCAATATACAAATGTAGTGCATCCCACTCTTGAGCACCTTTCACTTTCCTCAATGTACCTTTCCCAATCAAGTACTCCCCTTCTAATTTTTTAAAAGGCTCGAGATCCCAAATCTGATCTATACGAATATTTGATGCAAACTTAGGAAGATATTCAGTAATGTACACCATAGTCTGGTATACCATATATCCCTCTACCATAGAACCCTCAGGATGTGCTCTTTGTTGAACCAAAGCCTTCAAAGATTTCAAGTGCCTCTCAACCATCCACATTGACCTACTGTGTACAGGTCCACACAATTCAATCTCCTCAACTAGGTGTATGCGGTAGTGTTCCTATGCATTGAAAAAAGTTGGAGGCAGACACTTTTGCATTTCACACAGTAAATGAGGAATTCTTCTCTTCCAATAGTTTATATCTTCTTTATGGATTTCTTTAGATGAAAACCACCTACATTAAGAGATTCAAGTCACAAAAAATATATAGATACGAGACTTTACAAAATAATATACAATAGATTACATAGCAAGAAAAACAAATCACGAATATAATAAATATATACAACAAATTGAATAGATATTACTGCTTACCTCATGTATTTTCCAAGATCGTATATCACTTGTTTGATGTTATTGTTGAAGGGCTCTGGGAGAGATAGAGGAAGCACATACTGCAGTAATTATAAACCAATCATTTCATTGTTTTCTAACATAACATAATGAACAATACACATAGTTTATGAATATATTGTAAATACAGAAGAACATAACTTACCTTGATGAAAGTATGCCAATCATGCGTTTTGAGCCCTGGCCCAAATTCACTTTTTTTTGATATGAGATTGTTTATGTTCATAGCAAATCCTGTGGGAAATCAAATTTTTCGTATGAATTCTTTTATGGCATCACTTTTTTGCTCTGTCAATAACCAAGGAAGGGCACTTATATTAATCTGATCTCTGTTGCTATTTGAGTGAATGAAATTCTTCAATGCATGATTGGATTCATGAATGTCATTACAAATTTTGACAATTTTTTCTTTGTCACGCCTTCCATCCAATATTTTCCACAATGTCTCTATTATATTCTTTCCAATATGCATAGAATCAAACAAATGCACAATTTGTAAGTGGTTGTAGTAGGGCAACCTGCTAAATTGTCTGGGATAGCTTTTTAGTCCCTTTGGAAGGTTGTCAGTACTGCCTTGACGACCTTCACGATCATCAATTACACAATTAGTAAACAAAAATCACAATAGAAATATATAAATTACAAACATAAACCATTAGGTGGAATGGCATTACCTCGACGATTAATTCTATTATATTCCAACTTCCATAGGCGAGGTGTCATTCTTTGTGGCTTTGATGTAGTCTCTTCTTTCCCATTGAAAAGATGTTTTTCTGTACTTCGATACTTATGATTCCTGTGGAGGAAGTGTCTACACTCATCAAACACCTTCTTTCTTAAACTTTTTGAATGAAGAGATTTCATTTTTGGACCACAAACTGGACATGCAAATTTTCCCTTTGTTTGAAGACCTACAAGATAATGATATAATTGGATTATTAAATATGTTGATTTTTATACATTAATGAATTATCATGTGCAACTTGAATTCACTATAACATACCACAAAAATGTGTTAGCCCTGGGGCATCATGTATTGTCCATGCAAGTATTGCATGGAATTGAAATTGTCTTTGTCCTATTGGTCTAGACATGTCATACATAGTGACACCATTCCATAACTCCACCAACTTTTCGATAAGAGGCTCAATATATACATTTATATCTTTAACTTGATATTTACCTACTTGAATGAATAGTAACATTACATAATTATTGTGACTGTTTTACTGCAAGATTTGTAAGTACATGTAAATTAATAACTATCAAATGATAAGATACCTAGAACAATCATTGCCAACATAATGTGCTCCCTCTTTATTGACATCCACAGAGGAATGTTATTGTTGATAACAAAAATAGGCCACACCGAGTAAATAGATCTCATCTCTCCAAATCGATTGACACCATCCACTGCCAATGAAAGCCTGAGATTACAAGGTTCTTCTTTGAAGTGTTGCCACTTTTCCTCTATGTGCATAAATGCCGAACCATCAGCAGGGATTCAAATAATGTCATCTTGACTTCTATTGCGTGTATGATAATCCATAAATTGAGCCAAGCTACTACACCTGAATAATTGTCTCATCCGTGGAATAATGGGGATGTAACAAAGAACCTTTTGAGGCACCTTTTTTGTTAGTCGATCTGTTTGATATCTACTCGTATGACATACAGGGCATTGTGTTGCAAATTCATGGTCTTTATAATATATAATATGATCATTGGGACAAGCATGTATTGCTTGATACTCCATTCCAATATCTTTCATAATAGTAGATAATTATCGATATGAGCGAGGTAGAATATTTGATGATGGTAACAGAAACTTGCCTATCAATCTACAGGAAAAAATATAAGTTGTTAATATAAAAAATATTAGTGGTACATTATTCACCCTTTGTTAACTATAAAGACATATATGACATACCTTAACATACGTGACATAGTTATGTTGGATAAACCACTCATAACCGTCAAGTTCAACAACAACAATACAGCAGAGAGAAGAGTTGTTTGGGAGTCTTTATATAGGGGCTCGTATGCCTTCTCAAGTAGAGGTACATCGAGGCTATCATCATCATTATCATCAGATACGCTTGGACTAAATGTGTCATGGATCAATGTATTTATACCATCATCTTCAATTGTGTTTTCTAGTGCATGATAGTCATCTTCCATGGGATCATTGTCTTCACCATGGATATTTGTACCTCCATGTTCCTCCACTTCAAAAAATATATTCTTCAAATTGTTGTGGTTCATATCATGTACTTCCCTGGGGAGATCAACCTATATAAAATTGATTAACATAAATAAACCATGATTATCAACTCATCATCAAGTGATTTCATATGTATATAAATTGTTAAAATGATATAATGAACAAATTACCAGTGGATGATAGTCATTCCCCCCTTCAATGTGACCATTCTCCCTACAATGTCTCTTAGCTATTTTGATTAGCAGTCTTCTACAATTTAAGCCCTTACAAATTTTGCAAGGACAATAAGATTTTCCATCACCTTTTCTTTTCAAGTTAGACCACAATCTAGCGATTGTCTCCCTATTTTGTTCTTCACTTATATTATCTGACATGATCGTTCTTTGCAGAAGCAAAAATCGAGCTATGAAAACTTCGATCTACAACTTTCACAAACTAAGAAAAATTGTCAAAAGTACACAAATCTTCTTAGACCTAGCTAAATACTTTAATATTTAAAAAAATACTTTCTTTGACTTTATTCCTAAGACATTTAATCCAATCACCTTTTATAACATTCAATCAATTGCTCTAGGCAAATTTTTGGATAAGATTATTTGTAAAACTTTGGCCAACCACCTGAAGGTCTTATTTATAAAGACCTTACAACATTAAGCCACTAAAAAATATGCAATTTTCATACCCAAGCACGCGGCTATATAACTCGTGCAACAACCTTCTTGCTTAGATGTAGAAACTCTCCAGCAATCAAATCATACAAGCTACAAGGCCTAACAGCAATTTCAAAACATATAAGCTAAAAGTCTAGTTAAAATATACATTAGATTAAAAAATATGCAATTTTCATACATGAGTGTGTGGCTATATAACTCATGCAACGGCCTTCTTGCTTAGCTGTAGAAGCTCTCCAGCAATCAAATCATACAAGTTACAATGCCTAACAACAATTTCAAAACATGTAAGCTACAAGGAAAGACATATTATATGACATGGCAAAAGGAAAAAATTTTACAAGTGTTAGCAAGACATATTAAACGACATCGTAGTGCTAGAGAGATCACAATTATATGAGTCTAGATTTTGAATGTAGTCTTTCAAAATTGTGTATGGACTATGGTAGTATACGCATTACATAAAGACCATTGTTATGATAGATTATAACATTTTCATTTCTATTTTATGCATGTGAAGAGGAGGATATTGCAAATTGGAGTAGTAGGAGGTCCTCCACACTATCTGGTCAAAGATAGATCTATTTGGTGGGGGCTTTCCTATAATGGTAAACCTTTGGCTTTAACATAGAGTTGTTTAGCCAAGGCTTGGAACTTAAAGGGGATCTCGTTGATACAGGACATTATGGATGGTGGGCAGCTAAGGGAGTGGGAGGATATCAAATACAGATTTAACATTCCTGACTCGCAGAAAAAGACATATACCCTTATTAAGAAAGCAATGCTTAGTTGTAAGACAAAAGAATTTTTAGATGCTAATGGATCCTTAAAGAAGATTAAATGGATTAATGGTAATCTATTGTCAGAAAGTACTACCAAAATTTTTTATCTTTGTATGAAAAATGACTCCTCTCTCATAGCCAGGGTGTCTCAATGTTGGGGGAAAATTAAGCCTTTTTCTATTTGGTCTTTTTTCTTTGAATACATGTCAAAAAGTAGAGGAGAGCCAAAAAAAAACTTTGTTTCAAGTGGTTGCTCTTATTTAAGAAGTTAGCTCTTGGGAAAGTCCTTTCATCAATTGGTCTTGCTCCTGTGTGTTGTAATATTTGTAATGTTCATGAGTCTTTTGAGTACCTATTTTTTGAATGTTTATATGCACGTAAGATATGGTCTATTTTTTTGGGGTCTCCATGTAAGTAGAACTGTATTAATAGTTTTTCCTAGTCAGAGATCCTTGCTGGATATGTGGATAGATTTGATTCTAAATTCAATAGTTTTTGGTTTGTTCTGACTATTGAGGTGTTATGGATTCTATGGAAGGATAGGAATAAAGAAATCTTTCAAGCCGAGAGGAGTAAGCTTACTGAGTTTAATTTTAAACTCACCCATTTTAATATTATGTCACAAGTATCATTGGTTCTTCAAATCAAAAGATCAGACTTTATGAGGCTAATATGTGAAGGGTGCTTAATGATAAAGAAAGATCAAGTTCAAGCTGCAAACTATGTTTCAGGATTCCAATCCTTCTTGGCTCCAATAGAAATGGATGAATTGAACAAATATATTAGTGAATGTCAGTTGCAAGATGTCCCTCAAATTGAGCTTCCTCAAACAGGTTGGGAAAATATGTATAATCAAGAGGAGGATCAGGTTGATGTTGTTCAATCCGGTTGGGGAGCTGATCAGCAATCTGGTAGAGGTTTAGTCCATAATCATGAAGAGCAGGGACTAGTGTAGCATGATGGTTGGAATACAATGCCCAATCAAGATAATAGACAAAGTGAAGCTGATCAAGTGGCTCACGCAGAGGTGTCCAACGTCAAGGATGGATGGGGTCAATTTCAATAGTGAATTTTCAGATTATAAATTTGCTAATATTTGTAATGAAAATGGATTGTAGTCTAAGTATAGCTAGTTAAAAAGAACTGATACCATCACCCCCTAATTTTGTAATTGTATATATTCAAGGGGGTGTGAAAAGTCATTTTTTTTTCTTTTTCTTTTCAGAACTCTGAACTTGTGATGTAGATATTTATTAAACTGTCTTAATAGAAAATATATATATTATTGTTATTGATAAATAGTTAGAATAATAAAATTACTAAAAATAATAATAACTCTAAAAATAAAAATAAAAATAAAAGTGAAAATATATGAACTTTAGGATTGAAAAAATTGATTGGCGAAATTAATAAAAGAGAGATGAAAACAAAGAGGGAAACTTAGATTTTAAATGAAGGTTTTGTATTTAAGAGTAATAAAATTTTTAAGTCTTCAAATGTCGGCCGTTATTTCTGAGCTACATTATTTCAAGACTAAGATTCGGTTGGCATTCTATTTAATGACTTTTTTGAAAGCCAATTTTTCCAATCGCTGACGAGTGATTATTTTACAGGACGAAAACCGAACAAACTATGAAAACCACGAATAAATAATAATACAATTATTCACCAATAATTGTTTCTGTAAAAATGCTTAATTTTGGCTGGATAGATGCTGCAAAATTGTATTCCTAAAGGCCATATCACCTGGATTAGAAAAGGCAGTTCAAATTAGAAACCACAAAATTTAACAGCGGATATCTGTTTTTTGATTATTTTTACTTGACGAAGCTTATCTAGATGAGCAATTTGCAACTAAAAAGTTTAGAGCCACAGTGGAAAAGGTGCGATCTTTGTGAAATAGAAGAGGAAACTTGGAAACATACATTCATTCTACATAAAATTTAGATTTCAAACAAAGAAGAAACATTTACTGTAGCATCACATTGCACAAAGAACAAAATTAGGAAATAACTCTGTTAAGAATTTCAAAGAGGGTAATGGCAGTTGCAAAGGAGATAATGAAAAGAGTTGTCTTCTTAGAGAGTATGCATTGAAATGGTTCAACTCATATATCTCTAGGAAGTGCACTTTTAAAGAGGTTGAAGACGAAGAAAATAACATGCAAAATGCAGAGCAAGATCACATGAGGAAGAGGGCAAGAAGGGATATAGATGATGGTAGCTCTCACTTTAAAGAGGTTAGCAAGATCTAATGTTCTTTTCTGTAAACATCTTCTAAATGCAATCAACACTAAATGTACTATTCATATTTATAAAAGAATGAATACTAAATATGTAAGAAATATCTCCTCCATATGAATACCTATTTTACTTCTAAAATTGCTAAAAAGTTATAGTGTCCTTTATTCCATGAATTTTTTTATTGTGCTTGTAAGCACTACAGAATCTAAGTGGTTGCCCATACAGTTTCCAATTACAGGTGGATGACAGGTGGGCAACACAAAATTTTCCCCTCCATGATTGCCTTTGATTCTGGCTATTTGAGATAAAATATTGGTTGTTGACATGATACAATTTGCATCTCAACTGTTAAAAAGTGGGAGACGCTCTTATATGCCATTGAGGATGAACCGACAAAGGACAAGCTCTGACTTCCCATTGGGTAATTTTGGTGCATTTCAATCAGCTACTTAACAATTCAATCAAATAAATTATTTATTAATTATATTTAATACATTTAGGCTAAATACATGGGTGAGAGGTCATAAATTGAAATCTTATAGGAAACATGTATGCACGTCTTCTTTGTAACACAGTTAAATAGTTCTTTTGAGAAGTACCGAATATGCTTATATTGCTGTAAGTTTCTATAAATCCATGTACACATTACTTGATATCATAGATTATAAAAGAAGTGTTTTATTTCTTTCTTTTGATTGCAGTTATCAAGAAACCAATGGAAAAAGAGAAGCAGAGTGTTTTGTTGGCATATGAACTTCTAGTGTCGCAACAATCTGGAGCGGCAGCTCGTAAGATATTAGAGCATGTGGAGCAGTTCCAGTCATTTTTTGAAGGAAAATCTTCAACTCATTTAAAATCAAATGATGATTGTCAAATTTCATCAAGATCTCTAGAACCTTTGGCTTTGACAATTAAAGGTACATCTTCCTCAAGATTTTTGGGCATGTATCAAATTTTAAATCTAATTTTATGTGACAGTTTTGTAATTCATTTTTTCAATCCAATTGTAACTATATTGTAAACTGTTAATAGCTCAATTACAAGCCTATAATCTAAAAACAAAACATCAATTCTAGTAGAGCTCTAAATCAAATACATTAATATATAATAATTCAAATATACCTTCTCACACATTGTTCGAATAGACTCCATTGTTCTCTAATCCTTCAAGACCTTGTACATAATTGTATTGTTTCAGAATTAAATACTAACTTAAAATGACATGAAAGAAAAATATTGTTGATTGATGACACAAAGAAGATAGAAAAATAATACTAATCATAATAAACAGACAATGATAACATGCTGGCAATAATACTTAATGTGATTTTTTAAATATCAACACACTAAAAAACCTCCATTTTAAATCTGAAAGTATATTTAACAAGCAATAAATTTTCATTTAATTTTTTCCTGCATTTGAATAGTTTATATTTTATTTATTTTCTAATAATTGCTTCTCATTTGTTCCATAGAAAACACAATACCAGTATCAAGTTCAAACAGAATCTCTACATTAAATATTGCAACACCTTCATTTTGTATTAGTCATTGCAACATCTGCCTTGGACCTATTGGAGCATCATCTAGTATCACTAATGTTGTTGAAAGTATTCTAATAGTTCCAAAAGAGATGAAATGCTTTTGAATGTGTTTATCAGATGTATATGGGGTTCCTGAAAAGACAAAAGGTTTTCGAATGTGTTTATCAGAGGTATGTAAGGTTAATAATGGACTATGTCCCTAATTTTCCCCCTTTCTCAAATTCAAAACCCCCATTTTGTCAAATTTTTCCATTGAGCGAGACCATGACTACACAGGGGTTGCAAAGATCTTGAAGAAATATGACAAGACAACAGGAGGCGTGTTGCGGCAGCCATTCATCTAGGAATTTTTGTAACAGCCATTCTTCACCACAAAGCTTCTCTCCAATCTCGTCAAGACATGTGAAGAAAAACCCTTGAATTTGAGCAATGTTGCATGCTAGAGAGCATTGTGCATCCGTGAAGCATCCAAGGAAGCATTTTTACAGAGTGCGAGCTCACATCAATCCTCTCAATGATTTGCACTTTCCTGTACCTCTCTGTCCAGCTCAATTCGATTATGCTAACCATTTCCCTTCATATTTCTTTGAAAAACATCTCCAAGACAACAAATCTCCAGTGCCTAACCCTAATGGCGAAGCTCAAGAAGAACACGAAGTCTCAAACTCTAAGGATTTGAAACCAGTGAACGCATGTTCTGCCTCAACTGGTCAAGAAAAGAAAATTCAGTTTGTAGATATTGGTTGTGGCTTTGGTGGGCTTCTGGTGTAGCTTTCACCCATTTTCCCATCGACCCTGATGATAGGCATGGAGCTCCGCGACAACGTAAGTGAGTATGTTAAAGAAAGAATTTTGGCTTTGCGAAAAGCGAATCTGGGCCATTATGATAATATCTCTGTAGTGTCCCTACTGATTTTGTTTCCAGAGCATATAAAAAGGAAAAAGGAGGAGAAAGAAGCAGCAAAAACTTTTCCATTCCTTGGGTGCTCGATTTGGCAATTCAGAGGTAGTGATAATTCTCGACGGTAACGGAGCTCGATTCGGCGGCAGCAGATAATGAGCAATGCGCCTCTTTTTTTTTTTGCCTTATAGCTCGACGATGTTGCAATTGCGACGTCGTCGGGCTATAAGGCAAAAAAAAAAGCCAAATGCAAATTGATGTCACAAAACACTCCCAAATCTATTAGTGACAAGTATGAATGTACATGACAACATCATATAGGGATCACAATGATTGTAATGGAAGACTTCACCAATAATCCCAACAACCAATGGATCTCCAAATGCTACAACCTAACTAAGACAATCAAACTAAAGAAGAAAAACCCAAGATGACATCAGAATACAAAATCTCTGATTTGTCAAATCATGGAATCACTAGCATTTCTAAAGGGTACTCAAAAGTCGAGATTGCATTCTCTAAAAAAGAGTGGAGATGCCCCATTATTTTCATGTGAGAGAATAACAATTGACAACCTCATGTGAGGAAGTACCTCTTTGTGCAAGAAAGTACATTGAGCCATGTGAGGAAACACCAAATCAAATGAGGATATGCTTGGCCTAGTAGCCAAAACATCCAAACTGGTGTGGGTTTTTGTGTGAGGATTCACCATAAGCTACATGAGCAAACCCATTACACTACACAAATATTTTCATTCTCACACAAGAAAGTATAATTTTGTGCAAGGATACGAATTAGTAAGCCAGAAAACATAAAGATAAAAAGATAGGAAATAAATTTCCTCTATATTGGGGAGTACTAGATCCACATAAATCAAGAAATGTGTTGGTGTTTTAAAACTACTAAGCAACACAATGCTCAATACCAAAATGATATCACTCACACAATCTAAGGATTAGCCAATTCCTATTAACAATTATATGTGCAAATCATTTGGACCCAACTTCAACAAAACCAAGGGTGGTTTTCTTCTCTTTAAGCTCTGCAAAACTAGGGTGGGTATACCCAGGGATGATTCAAGACTGGTAAACACTGTATGAGAATTATTTTAGTTTCATTCTGATTCTCATCTCAAATCCTCAAATACATGCATAATTCTTGACAATTTGATAAACACATACCATGCAATAGATCTAGCCAAAATTCTTCCATATATCAGCACGTGTTCTCAGTAATAGTGGTTAATTGAGGCTAAAACATTCCATGCAAACAAGTACATGCCAACTTTGAAGATATTCAAAAAATAAAAGTAAAATTGATTATAATTCAGCATTTGAAAACCATTTATGACATATTTCTCTTCCAGCTAAATGAAATTTTACCAGTGCCTAATCCATTCGGGTTCAGAGTCTACCACAAATCCATTGATCTAATTTGTTGCCTTACAACAAACATTATCAACAATTCTCACCAGAATTCATCATTCAAAAATCCTTTATACTATTGTAGAAACCTTATCAAAATCATCAAAGCTTTTACTTAATTCATTGAACTAATAGTAGGAATGAACAGATATACAACCTAACTGGATTGCATTCAATATCACAAGCCTTTACTCATACAATATCAAGATAACCAAGTAACTAAAAGGAGAATTTTTTTAGAAATAACTGATATGGGGACAGCTCATAATTTGTATTCATTTTCTTTGAAAATTGTATACATTCATAGTAAACTCAGAATGACCTTAGGAAAACACATAGAACATTTTATATTCATGTATTCTTAGGAACTAATAGAGAAAATATATCATAAACTTGCTCCAAACATTGGACCAAAAACAAACTAAGTATATCAGCTAGAAAACATTAGAAATTGGACCATTCTCTAGCCCTGGAATCTCACTTATATAGTGTGAGATGCAACAAGCTTGAGGCTAAGACAAAATGACAGGTGTCCTTTGCAAGAAATATCTACATACACCTATCACAAAATGACAAAATGTGAGTAACAGAAAGATTTATACATCAAACATTCCTTTTGTGGGACCCTTTCTATTACATCATCTATTGTTGTTGATTTTGCTACTATTTTGATCTCTCTTTATATGCAACTACCAAGCTAGCCAACGATGAAGATTGTTTTGATGATTGCAAGTTGGTCTCCACCTATGGGCTTGCACCATCTTTATCTTGTACAGTGGGAATAAATTCTACTTTTCCCTCTTCTTTGGTTGTATCAGTGTCTTGTGGGCCCAGGTCTGCAACTGAAAGAGACTGATCATTCTTGTCTTCTTCTCCCTATTGGCTTTATTTAGCGATGGTGTCAATGATTTGGATCTCATCACCCTGCACCTCATCACTGTCAGTTTCATCTTCATCAAACTGTTCACCAGGAAGTATTTCTGCCATCCACTTGTCAAACAAGGTACCATCTGGCCAATTGAATTGGAAAATATCTCTCTATCTTTTTAACATATACTTAGCCTCATTATCAATAGTAACAAAATTTTATTTCAAAGAATCAAAGAATATTTGGGCTTTCACTATTTCTTCAGTTGTTGTGGCCCACCATGCATGCCCTATTTAATTGATAACTTGATTCATTCTTTAAAAAAATAAATCATCAAGTTCCTTTGCCCATTCATCTTTGTTTTTTAAATTATTTTTCTTATCTAGGGCACGAGGAAACAAACTAAATTTTTAGCTCTTGTATTTGTTCAAGTAGCCTACTATTATTCTCTGTAAATGAATCCTTTTGTTGTCAAAATCAGCAAGATCAGAAACAATATCAAAGGTTTTTTCAATTTGATCATAAGAATTATTTATGACAAGGAAACACAAAAATGTCATTTCTTTCTCCCTTCTCACCCATTTATTCACAATAGGGTTTAAAGCCTCATCATTGGCTTTCAACTCCTCCTAGATATTGATCACCCTGGGCAACTGATCATGGATTAGTGTCCATTCAACTTTGTCCCTCAAATATGTGAGAGCTTTTCTTAATTTATCTTCATATTTTTCCTCCAACTCTACATGTAAGGCCCATAGGTTACCATTTTCTTCTTCAAAATCCTTAGTAGTGTAGTACTGTGGCCTTTGGGGTGTATTTGGTATTTCTATGAGGGAGGTGGATTTAAAGGGTTCAACTAGGGGGCGAGTGTATGTTATTCTTGGCCGAGTGGATTTTCCCAATAGCTTGTTCTCAAGCTCAATTCTCTTTTTTACCTCTTTATTGTAGGCATCCACAACTGCCTCATATTTTCTTTGTAATTCAATCATTTCCTTTTCTTCCCTTTTTGCAATAGCCAAGGCAAATTGAGAATAATCCACATTCATGTGGGCTTCCTGTACATGTGAGGTATCAACAATTCTCCTCACAATAATACTCCATGTTAGTCCTGAATCATCAAGCTATGATGGAACAACCCTGGATCCTCTTCTTAATGACCACATAACAATAGTAGCTTGGTCATTACTAAATTTAGTTCCCAAGAACTCCTTTTTATTTGCATCTTGCAATCCCAAATTATTTGACACAGAATTAAAAATCAAGGCATCAACAATGGCCCAATTGGGCAATAACAAAATATTTGCAGTCTTTACCATTTGTCTCCCTTCTTTAGGGGTTATATTCTAGAACTTTTGAATCATTTGTTCCTTTATTTTATTTTGGATGGAGGCTTCATCCATTTCTAGATGCTCTACTTTCACATTCTTACATCTTTCCTCAAAATTGTGCATGTTTTCCCTCCAAACAAATTGATGGAAACCCCTAGACTTTACAAAATTATCATCAGAAAAAAATTGCTGATTGGCTTGTTCCAAAATAGGATCCAATTCCCTTCCCCTGAAATCTACTACAGCCAACTCAAAACTTGGCACAGGAGTCTCCTGAGGGTTCCCTTCATCAATCTCTTGTTGGGTAACAAAAATTCACCCTTGTGATCCAATTTGTTCAATTTTCTCATCAGTGAGCTGCTCCTCCTCAATTCTCAAAGGGGTTTGTGAAGGTGAATACTCCTCAACATGAGGACCCTCCTCCATTATTATTTTTCTCCTCCTAGGGGAGGGCTCAGGAGGCCTTTCTTCAAAAAAAGTACTAGTAGATTCAACTATCTACTTTCCTTTATCCATAATGGGCCTTTGACCCTAAATGATAGTATATCCTAACCTCCTTTGAACAACTAGTGGGCTTGCCCCTATATTAGGAGTGAATCCCAATCTCCTCATTATTTCCCTAGCCTTATCTGGAAAAGAATCAGAGAAATATTGCTTTTTATGATTCATCACCTCCATTATTTTAGGGAACATATTCATAAGCTTATTAATTCTATCAATAGTAGTTATAGCATTACTTAGAGGGTTGTAATCTTTATCAAAACAATTAATGAAACTCAAAACTTTTGAATAGGCTCTCCATTTTTCTTTCTTTGTTTCTTGCTCCTGTAGAGAGTACTCATTCCTTATTACATCTTTAGGGAAATAAAATTCATGCTCAACTAGATGAAGCTTGATCCTATGCCTAAGAGCCAAATTAAAGAAACCCTCTGCATCACAAAAATGAGGGTGAGATACTGCCATCTTATACTGATCCAAAAATTTGTAGAAGAAGACCCACCCTTCCTTGGTTATTACAAACTAGTGGGCTACTGTGCAAGTGGGAAAAATTGATCCTATTCCCCTTTTGTGTAAAAAAGCTTCTTCTACTCCTCCCAACTACCACAAGAATTCAGCTACTCTGACCTTTAAGGGCACTTGGTAAGATAGTACATGAGGTGTTCCCTCGAATCCATAAATTTTAATAATAGTTGAAACTGAATATGGGATGATATCTCCCCAATTATGTGAAAACTTTAGATTGTGGGGTTTATCCATAGGCTTAACAAGGTGCACTAGTGCCTTAGGGATCCTGAGATTGTCACTCAATATGAGGCACCTTAGTCTGGAGGTGAAGTACCTGCCAAATCTAAAAAAACTAGCATTTTCTACTTCCCCAGTCATATCTACACTCCACAATTGAACTAGCAGTGCTTCCCCCTCTTGCTCTCTATTTAGAACCATTTCTTTACCAAAGTATGTAGCCCCCTTAAATAGAAACATATGTATCAATAGGGAGTATTGGCCCCAAACCTTCTCCACCTTGCCCTTTGCAATCCCAACCAATCCACTATGAATCTCATCTGCCAGGTAAGAAGAAAAATTAAAAATTATTTCCACATCGAAAGAGGAGATTTGAGTGATCATATACATGAAACTCACAGGGATAAAGTCTTCTTCACCCTCTCCAAAAACTTTGCACAGGGTCCTGTATATATCTATTGCCCTGGCATTAAAGCATGCTTTCTTGAAAGATTCTTTAGAGGATGATGTTATTGCTGGTAGGGTTCCAGTGCACCTTGTCTTGTTAGGTTAAAGAATATATTTGACAAATGAGTGTCAATACACTTAACCAAGATCAAGAATAAGTGCCGAGTGCAATAGGTGCCGAGTGATAATAGGTGCTGAGTGATAACAAGTGCCGAGTAACAACAGGTGCCGAGTGATAACAAGTGCCGAGTGTAACAGGTGCCGAGTGATAATAAGTGCCGAGTGATACAGTTTTTGTTTAAGTGCCAAGCTCTCCAGGAAATAGCATGTGTCGAGTATTAGAAATACTTTAGGAGTTGAGTAACTTAGTAGAACAACATAAAAGTTTGGAATTGCACAAACTATGATGCAAACAATTTTTGCAGCCGACAGAAGGTAAATCTCAAAGGATTGAATGATAAGATTGAATCTTTTAATTTTCCTATGCAATTTACATGCAGCCAATAAGAAAAATGCAAAAGGCATGCAACCAATTAGCAAAAGATAAGTATTGAGCGGGAAATTGAGATTCAATATGGATCGTAGATCCAAAACAAACCCTAAGTCTTTGAAGTCTTTATAAGGAAGATGAAATTTCACTGTAAAAGAGAGAGATGAGATATATTGAAAGACATACAAGGGTGCATAAGAAAATCTATTTTCAAAAGCAAAAGTTATCAGATCACAAAGGATCAAGATCAGGAGAAGGCGAAAAAGGAGCCTGTATTCAGCAATCAATGATTGTAATCTATCAGGTTTATTGTATCTCATACTCTCTAGCAATTATATTAGAATGAAAATCCTATGGTGATAGGTTAGCTTTACAACTAGTTTGCAAGATCCTTATGAAAAGGTGATTAAAATCCTTTAACTAGGTGACACTTCATGTTAAGTGTTTGAAAATCCTCTAACCAGGTCACTATTAATACAGTGTAAAGCCTTTAACAGGGCAGGCATTTAATAGGGAAAACCATCAGAAGTGGTTGAACAATATTGCTGTAGTAAATTTTTGTGGGTATCATCCCCACCCCAGTTTTACCTTCTTATTCTTGGAGGGTTTCTAGGTTACCAAAATTTCGGTGTTATGAGTTATTGATGCATGAGTTTTTATTTGATGTATTTACATGCATGCAACTTATTTTCAGTTAAAATTTTATTGGCTAAAGTTTGATACTTATGATTCACCCCCCCCTCTCATAAGTACTCTTTCCATATTTGAATATTCCAACAATTGGTATTAGAGCTAGCTAGGTTCTCACAAGGAAAAGCCTAACAGCTTGGAGGGAAAAGATCTAAAGATGGAAGCTTTCAAACTTGGAAAGATCATTGAAAATCAAGTGATAGATGTGCAACTTGCTCTGCATAGCTTGGAGGAATTCAGAAACAAATTGAGAAACTCACTAAAAAAGAGGAAGGATCTAGCCATAGCTGAAAATGATATACACTACAAGGAGATTGATACCACCAACATATTTTCCAGTGGAGACACTAAAGAATTTGATGCAGCAATAGCAGGACTGATGGAGAAAAATAAAATTCAAGCAGAAGAAATAAGAACTCTCAAGATGGAACATGAATCACGGGCTATAATGATATGTGAAATTACTGAACAAAAGAAAAGAGCAGTTGATGATAAGGTCATGATGGAAAATGACAAAAAGAATCTTGCAAACAGACTTGAAGAAAAATGTACTGAACTAACAAGGATCTCAAGCATGCAGATGGATACACTTGCACAAATGATGAACCTTCATCATGAACTCAATGTAAAGGATATTGAGATCTCTACCTTGAAGATGCAAAATGAACAAATGCAGAATGAATTGAACAGGGAAAAAGAGGTAGCAGAGAATCTCAACAAATCAAGTGAAGTAATCAAATATTTTGAACAGTTGCTGAAATCACCAAAATCTACCCATGATACATCAAGACTAGGATACAATAGCACTGAAGTTGGAGAATCATCAAAGAATGTTGAACAAAGAAGTGATAAAGGTAAGAACTCAAAACCCACTTGTCATTTCTATAATAAGAAGGGACATATAGCCAATGTGTGCAGGAGTAGAAGATTCAATCAATCAAACATACCCAAAAGTTTTTGTCACAAGTGCAACATGCAAGGACATATGACACAAAATTGCAAATCTGATGTCACAAGGACTCAAAGATTTGATGGACATTGTTATAATTGCAAAAAGTATGGACATAGGGCATTTGAATCTAGATCAAAACTTATGTGGACAGTAAATCAACCAACAAAGACATCAAACCATGAATTTTGGGATTACAACACCAGGAACAGCTGTCACTATTGTCACGAATATGGACATATCCCACAGAATTGCATAAGCAAACATTTTAGAGGGAACTACAAAAGATGGTTGAGTCAAACCACATGTTTCAGTTTCTTAAAAACTGGTCATGTCAGCAGGAATTGCCCAACAAGGTCAAAGGCATCAAGTTCCGAGTTCAGCAATGGAAAGGAAAAGATGGATGTTGGACATATCAGAAGTGAAATGAATAAGACATGGAGAAAGAAGGATGAGTCCCAAGACATATAAGAACTACAAAAATGAAATCAGCATAAATAAAGATGCTAATTCAAAATTGAGAACTTTTTGAAGATATGTCAAAATTGTCTTTAGGAGCCGAGTTTCTAACAATGACCGAGATTGATAGTTGATGTCGAGCTATGAAATATCAATAGGAGCCGAGTAAAGTAAAACATAATGGGAGCCGAGTTATAATGAAATCTTTCAAGAGCCGAGTATACAGTTGGCAGCGTACTAAGTATTTATTACTCTATTTTGAAGGGTACATAAATCCTATTTCCGATCATTTTCCCACCATTCGAACAAGAAGCAAAGACGAAAAAGGAGTGGAGAAGATCAAGATCAGCTTAGAAGCCATTCGTGAAGATTTCAACAGCGATTCAAGACAAATTTCATCGATTTAAGGTATTTTACTTAAGTGCTGAGCTACATAAGACTCATAAATTTGTTTAAGTCATAAACCCTAGTTTGGAAAACAATGGCATTTGGGTCAAGAACCACCAAGGGTTTAGAGAGTCATGAAGTTCAGTTGGTCAACAACAAAGTAAAAAAAATTTAAATTTAAGCCCATTCCAGAAGTAGCATACAAGAATGATCATGCAGGAGCATTATCAGTTATTTCAGATAAAGTTGTTATGGTACAAGATGTTCACAGATGTTATAATTGCAAAATTGGAGCCATAGGACACTTAGAAATTCATAATGCATATGATAAACTGTGTGAAAAAAAAGTACTAAAAAATGAGTTTTCAATAGTAGAAAGAAAAGGATTGACCAAAACCCTAGCATTTTCGACTGTTTTCAAAAAAGAATGGGTACGGATAATTTTGAGCCGAATACATGATAGAGATTTTTGGTTAGAATCAGGGCCAATAAAATTTACCAAGAAAACTATTCATAGGGTTATTGGTATTCCAACCCTAGATCGGCCAAAGACCCTGCGAAGTGACAAAAGGGAAATAATAGAGAAAAATATAGGTGCCAAATGGAACAATAGAGGAATGACTATCGACACAGTCACAGATCCCCTATTAGATTTTTCTATGAGAATTATTTCACACAAATTCTATCAATCAAGCAAGTTGAATAGTGTACCTTATATAGCAGTTGATGCTACATACAAGATAATCAAAAGGGATCACACTTATGATCTGGCAGAGCTCATGTTTCAACAAATTAATGAGAATATGGGAGCTATAAGGAAGAGTCAGGGAGCTCAATGCAAATTTGGATCAGTTTTGATGTGTATGTTTTTCTATCTAATGAAAGAATTTCCTTCTATGGGTAAAGTAAAATGGAATCTAAATAAAACAATTGTTGAACAAATTAATGGATACATTGAACAGATGGGTGAAAATTTTGATGCCCAAATGACTAGTTATTTTGAGGACTTCAAAAAGTCCATGAAATAAAGAATGAGAATTCCAGTCTCATTGACTGAGAAATATGAAAAAGATATTTGTTTTCTTGTAGATATAGATTATACTTATATACAAGTAGTTATGCCTAGAATAAGATGGATTAGGCCACTAGGTTATGTACTTGATGTTGATCAAGCCTCTACAACAATAACAACTCTACTTGCAAAAGAAGTAGATAAAAATGCAAAATTTTTTGGAACTTATGATGTTGTCAAATCAAAGGTAATAACAGATTTGAAGACTGCTTCAGCAGTAAAGAAGAAAGAGAAAATGGTGAGACAAATCAAGAGAAAGTTTGGAGTGGAAGAAGAAGAATGAAAAACAGAAGAAGAAGGAGAAGACATTGAAGAAGAAGGAGATAAACTTAAAAGTTAGACTCAAGGGTCAGAAGGAGACAGAGAGGAAAGTGCTGAGGTAGAAGAAGCCAAGGAAGCACTAGTGAAGAGAAAGACCACAACTCCCTCTACTCCTAAATCTAAGGGGATGAAAGTAGCTTCCCCTACATCAAAGAGACCGACCACAAGGGCTACAACACAAAAAGCCCAAGAAGAGGCAAAAGGAAGGAAGAAAGACTCAAAGAAGACTGCTGCTGAGTCAAAGAAAAGGAAGTTCATTCCCCAACCTAAAACAGATGAGGAGAAAATAGAGTCAGAGGACAATAGTCAATTTCAAGTGGTAAGACACAAACCTCAGACTGCTGTTGATAAATTATATTCAAAAATTAGAAATAATGATTTAAAAGGTCTAAAGAACCTGAATTTTTCTAAGCTCACCAAAGAAGAGAAAAATAAACTAGAGGAATCTGTGTATGCTATGATGGCTGAGTATAAGCACACACTTCTAGAATTAGATGAATCTATGCTGAGAAAATTGTATAAAATTGTAGAGGATAAATGGCATTTTTGTCTACAAATGGAAAAAGAAATAAGGGAGTCTACATTAGCAAGATTTTTGCCTGATCTGACTAAAGATCAAATAATGAATGCCGTAAAAAGGCATAATAATAGATTCACTCCCAAGTATAGAGCATTAAGCGTATTGCAAAATAAAATTGAAGAGGTAGTTACCAAATCCAAAAGATTGTGGAAAATAGTTTACAAGAAAATTGAAGATTTATATAATGAAGAATATAAGGCAGAAGCAATTGCCAAGACAAAGGAAAAGAAAGCATCAGAAACAAAAGAGAAGAAACTAGTGGAGGAAAGAAAAGAAGAAAAGGAAGAAAAGGCACACAATGAGGAGAAAGAGGAAGAGAAAGATACAACTGAGCCACAAGATCAAAGTATAAAAGATATACATATATCTCCTCCTAGTCCTCCTCATGCCACCATCACACCTATAGATATGATAAAAATAAAGGATGTTACAGATACCTCAAATCTAAACATTAATCCATTAACTCCAAAGAATGTGGAAATCCTTGACCAATCATCACTAGTAGCAAAATTAAGTTCAAATCCTGTATTGGTTAGTGTTGATGAATTACAGAATCTAGAAGTCAAGGTGAAAGCACAAGTGCCACCTTTGACCACACAAACTACTGGTATTCTATTCCTTCCACCACCACCTCCACTAATTATAGTCACTGGTACACTCCAAGTGTACCAATGGCACAAAAAAAATGGCACACAATCGAATCTAGAATGCGCATCTTCACACTCCAAGTGCCGAGTACAACAGCAAGGGAAACAAAAGAAATATCTGAACAACCAACAAGTTCAACCCCACCTAGCATTCATAAAAGGGATATTCAAGCTGAAGAAAAAGAGACATAGAAAAAGGAGACTACAATACAAACATTGGTTGCATTACCAAAATTTGGTACTCCTTTACAAACTCTTCAACAACCAAGCATAGATAGATTATAGCTAAAAATCAGAACACTAGGCTCGAGCTCATCAAAGGCAGTCAGGAGACTTCACTATGGAATTCCTGAGCTTGATGAAGAAATAAAGATCCCATATTATGAATCTAGTACTCTTACTTGAGAAAAGATTAATGAAATTCAGAGTGCACTAGATAAAAGAAGGAGACAAGAAGCACTAAGAAAGGAATACAAGCATAAGCTTATATTAAATGAAATTAAAGACATATTCACAGAAGCCTTTTTCTTACAATCTCTATATGAGTCAAGACCAATCATGGAACAACTATCTGATATAGTTGACTAATGAAGACTAGGAAACAAATGCCAGATTGCTTGAATGGTCAGAAAAGAAGTTTCAAGGTAAAGTAAATAGTAAAATATCTGGTGATATAGCACTGTCACAAGAAGAACTGGCAAAGAAAGTTATAATAGTTAAAATTGTACTAGGAAACATTTTTTCCCTGTACAACAAGTTGTGTGATTTTTCCACATTCACACAAGACACTAGCCAGAAAATACTGAGATTGGAAAACAATATGAAAACTTCTAGCATGCAACTCCCCACAGATCTAACTCGGAGTGAGAAGCATTTTTTCCAATCACTTCACACACAAAGAGAGCTAGATATTTTAGCAGCAGAGGAGGCAACCACAAAAGCCAAATTGATACAAATGCAATCATCAATTACTCCTCATTTGGAATTACTTCACAAGGAGCAGATAAATGTAGAGACAGTCCTCAGGAAATACCCCAACCTTTCTTCATCTGATGGACTTGTACATCTAGCAGCAAAGACTGCCATCCAACATAAGACATTAGATGTCACATTAGAAAATTGGGATGGAACTCTGAAGGTACTCCTTGAAGTAAATAGCACATTTTTGGCCAAATATGGCATTTCATTGTAAAGACCATTGACATAAGTGTCAAAAAGGGGGAGAATAAGTAATAAAAGTTGAGTACAGGAATGAAATGATAAGTATAATAAAAGTGGGAGATAGCAGAGATAGCAAATTTTGAAATTTTGGGGGAGATAGAAAATTTTGGGAGCAAAGTTTGAATGAAGGATAAATTAATGAGTCACATGGATCTTAATTAAGTGTTTTTGCCACTCATTTCAAAGGGGGAGATTGTTAGCTTAAAGAATAAATTTGACAACTGAGTGTCAATACACTTAACTGAGATCAAGAATAAGTGTCGAGTGCAACAGGTGCCAAGTGATAATAGGTGCCAAGTGATAACAAGTGCTGAGTGATAACAGGTGCTGAGTGATAACAAGTGTTGAGTGCAATAGGTGCCAAGTGATAATAAGTGCCGAGTGCAACATGTGCCGAGTGATACAGTTTTTGTTCAAGTGCCGAGCTATCTAGGAAATAGCATGTGCCAAGTATCAGAAATACTTCAGAAGCCAAGTAACTCAGTAGAATAGCATAAAAGTTTGGAATTGCACAAACTATGATGCAAATAGTTTTTGCAGTCGACATAAGGTAAATCTCGAAGGATTGAATGATAAGATTGAATCTTTTAATTTTCCTATGCAATTTGGATGCAGCCAATAAGAAAAATGCAAAAGGAATGCAACCAATCAACAAAAGATAAGTATTGTGTGGGAAATTGAGATTCAATATGGATTGTAGATCCAAAACAAACCCTAAGTCTTTGAAGTCTTTATAAGGAAGACAAAATTTCACTGTAAAAGAGAGAGATGAGATATATTGAAAGACATACAAGGGTGCATAAGCAAATCTATTTTTAGAAGCAAGAGTTATCAGATTACAAAGGATCAAGATCAGGAGAAGGCGAAAAAGGAGCCTGTATTCAACAATCAAGGATTGTAATCTATCAGGTTTATTGTATCTAATACTCTCTAGCAATTGTATTAGAATGAAAATCCTATGGTGATAGGTTAGCTTTATAGCTATTTTGTAAGATCCTTATGAAAAGGTGATTAAAATCCTTTAACTAGGTGACACTTCATGTTAAGTGTTTGAAAATCCTCTAACTAGGTCACTATTAATACAGTGTAAAGCCTTTAACAGGGCAAACCACAGGAAGTGGTTGAACAATATTGCTGCGGTAAATTTTTGTGGGTATCATCCTGACCCCAGTTTTACCTTCTTATTCTTGGAGGGTTTCTGGGTTACCGAAATTCCGGTGTTATGAGTTATTGATGCATGAGTTTTTATTTGATGTATTTAGATGCATGCAACTTATTTTCAGTTAAAATTTTATTGGCTAAAGTTTGATACTTATGATTCACCCCCCCCCCCCTCTCATAAGTACTCTTTCCATATTTGAATATTCCAACATGTCTAATTATGTCCTTCTTTGACATATATTCTTTTTCTAAATCTATCAAATTAATGGGCACATGATACCTAGTGAGAGGTCCCAAATGAAGAACTTCTTGAATCTCTTCTGGACTAGTGGTGATTAGAATTTCACCATCTACTCTTCTCACTACCCTAGTGGCTTGATCATAACTCTTTTCCATTGCTTCAAGGAGATCATAATCCATAAACACATTGGAAACAACTAGCTTTCCCAGGTTGTGTAGACACTCAAAAATGGTTCACAACTATGTTTTCATCACTTCTTCATACTAATTTGTCCCATTTTCTCATTCTACTAACTTTGATCTTTTGGCCAGATTGACCATATTTCGTCATTTGTATCCCCTTTCACATCAATTTCATATCAACTTGAAATCATATCAAATCAACTCGGAATCACCCCAAATCAACCTAGAATCACTCAAAATCAGTCCTAATCAACCCAAAACATATCAAACATCCCAAATAAATCATCATTTATTTTACTTCTAGGTATTGTTGTGGCTTTCAGTGCCTTGGAAACCTATCAACCTATCAATCTTTTCAATCTGACCTTAGTACTGTTGTGGCTCTCAGTGCTAGGTCAAACTATCATTCATGTCATCCAATCTTTGACATTGTTGAGGATTTCAATGTCAAATCATGGCATCATCAACCATTTTAATAACATTGACAATGTTCGACGGTGTTATTATGATCAAACCTTATCAATCAATTTCAAACCTATAGCATTTACAATGTCGGTTAAATGTTACATATCAACCAATTCATGTCATGTGTCCTTGGCATGTTATCAACTTCAATCAATCAATTTGACCATGGCTTTGGTCTACCTTTTTCATCATCTTATTTGATATCCATCATTGTCACATTTTTTTCAAAGGATACAATCGCATTCATTTAATCAATTTGGCCAATCATTTACTAATTTTCTCTATATGATTAAATAACCCATAATTTAATTCTATTATTGTCACTAATTATTCTTCCTAATTATTATCCTCAATTAATTAATTTTATTAGTTAATTGATTCATTATCTGCAAACCATGGAAATTCTTAATTTCCCAAGTTCCATTTTCCATCATTAATTCCATTTTCTACTAATTCTTATTTTGTGGAATAAGAGGATTTTTAATTCAAATATTCCATAAAATATTGCATCCTCATGACACTTGGATATGACACCTCGTGGATTCTCCTTTGAGACTTGGCTAAGATTTTTCATAATCAAATATTCTTATCTCTTACACATGTCTCTATTTGGCTTCTTTGTCATAGATTCTTGGCTTTAAGTGGGTTGAGGTGTCTTATGATACGTCATAGATTCTCTTCCACATTTAGCCAAGTTTGACTTGCATGTGTCATAGAATCTCACAATTGGCATATTCTATCATATGCGACATAGGAATCTCTTGCCACATCGCACATCTATGGGTGACAAATCCAATGCCCTCACTTTGAGTGTTGATTATAAAATGAACACTCTTTCTCTCATTTTGGGATCTGAAGGCTTAAGTTTTTAAAGTCCAAATCTTTGAATCTTTGAGTCTCTACTTCTTTGCATGTTGCATTCTCTCTCTCACATAAAATCACACTTCAAGTATTCTCATGGCATTATCCACATCATAGGCTTTGGCCTCAACCTTGTCTGCACTATAGGCAAACTGGAGCTACAAGCATTTGGAGAAGAAAGAAGGACATGGGAGCTACAAACAAAAAAGGGAGTTTTTGATTATGTTTGCTTTCTTTTGTTTAGTTTGGCTTTCATGGTAGACTAGTGGGTGCTAATATATGTTGATTGAGTTTTGTGATTTGCTCATAGTATGTTATGCATTTAACCCATTTTCTGGTCCTACAGGTTGAAATTCCATATATTGGCATGTGGGGCAAATAGTTTCCTTTCTGTAAACCATTTCTTGAAAAAATTCAAACCAGTTTGCAAGGTTTGAGCATCTTGGACCTAGTTACCCTTATCATACAATCCATTTACTATCCTCAACCTAGGGTTTAATGAGGTCAACTTGTTAACTTACACTGTCTCTACAATAGACTCAGGAAGAAACTCAAGCAAACCATCATGTACATTTCTATCCATTTAATTTACTTGACCTAAAAACTCCTTCTTCAGAGGCATCTTTGATTATGCTTTACAGAACTGAGATACTTACATAGATTATAGTAGGATTACTTACTTGAATTCTATCCTCATTTTCCTCTGTATTTCTGCAAATATTTTGCGAACAAACTACTTCACAATCTTGCCAAACTTCAGCATGATCTTCTTCAATAATTGCTTCTGCTTAGGAAAGGCTTGAAATATTTGTTCACGTAAGGTGAAACTGATAAAAAATTTTGTATTATACTCTATTTTTCCTCACATGCAAAGCTTTCATGTCTAATTAATACACAAAGTGGCACCACCTTCTGCATTTAAATCTACGCTGTCAATCTTTAAAATCCTATGATCATGGGATACAGAGAAAGACAACTTGGTGTTTCACTTGACAAGTTGGCTAGTCAATCCAATGAAAACTGCCCACGTACATAGCTCCTTCCTTGATGGCACTTCTATCTGGACCCACTAGCAACTTAGGACATGTGTCAATAGGTCACTACTTCGCTATACATAAAGAACGAGCACATTTCCATACCAAAGTAGTGACATCCATTGATTCGATCTTGATGTTGTGGATGATATATTATTGCATTACCTAGAATAATAGTGGTGGGCCCTCATTCGCTATCGCACTATACATATTGTTTGAGCAACTCTTCATGGCAAGATAGCAACGACCATTGATCTGAGACTAAATCAAAAGTGGAGAAACTACACAAAGTACCCTGAAGGTGTTGGGTCCCATAAAATCTATGTCGCATAGATAAAACAACTTGCAACTTTCCACAGCGAGATAGCAAGGACTATTGATTCTAGTTTGATCTGACGATCGGGATTCCTTATATGATTTATGAATGGGGTGTGGGTCCAGGGCACTAGTGACATAGGATAATTTGCACTTCTAGCACAAACCAAACCTTTCTTTTAATCTTAGTCACCCTTACACGTTACTTGAGGTCCCACTGGTTATTCTTTTCATGGCACCTCACTACTTCGGTAATGGTGAGATGTCAAATTTTTTTGATAGCAAGGTAGTGAGCTCCAGTGACTTCAATAAAACTTGATGTTGGAAAAGTAAAAACCCATCAAATCATCATCACCCCTACCAACTACTTCTGATAATAGCATTTATTACTTGTCATGCCACTTAGATAGACTACAATTACCGAGAAACTTGGAGGCCACCATTTCTTTGATTTCACGGTGCCTCACTACTTTGCTAATGGTGAGATGTCAAGTTTGTTCGATAGCGAGGTAGCGAGGCATTTGAAAGACCTTTATTCTGGCACTGACTTCTAGCTACTTCAACTAGGTCCCTTTTTCTATTTTGATAGTTCTTACAAGGTGCACATGACTGAAAAGTCAGCCAGAAAAATAATCCTTGACTGTCATATTTTCATTTTACGATCCCATTTTATAAAATTTTTGGCACTCACTATCTCGCTATGTATAAAAAGTGCTCAACTCTTCATATGAGGTAGCAACAATGGTAGATCTATTCAAATTGGATGGTGAGGAACCTAAGAGGAAAGGTTACTTGAGGGCATGGGAAAATTTCAAAAGAAAATAGAATATTCACCCAATTTTTAAAAGAGTTTCACACCCAAAAATTACAAAAGGAAAGAGACAAATGGGTTTTAATGAATTTTTTCAAAGGTTAACAAATCTGGATGACCAAAGGCCATAAACCCTACTCACCATTAATGGATACAATCTAAATTTTTATACCTGGACAAAGGAATTTTATCATGCAAAAATTTAGACCAATAGAATGAACACTCGAGTGCATAAAAAATAAGATGCCATGAAACATGAAAGAGGAACATCTATTCATCTAAATCATTGTAGTAAAACAACATACTAAAAGCAACATTGTAGTGTACAAAAATAACATTGTAATAACTGAACAACCAAACTAAGTACATGGTTCCTTTGAATCACCAATAGTGTCATAAGATCATTAGGGGTCCTAGCCATCCCCCACATGTAACATCCCAAAATACCTACCAAATCGTCAGTGCTATCTTATGAAGACATCACTACTAAAATGTGCTACAATATAAGAAGAAGGAAATCTAACATGTTAGAAGTAAAGCATAAGATAATCCATTAAATCAACCACATCATCTATCATATGCTAAACATCATACGAATAGGAAATCTAACATGCTAAACCAATAAGTAATAGATACAACAACAAAGCAATTCACATCATCTAATCATATGCTAAACATCATAATATAGGAATGCATGAAATAAACTAGCACCATCTAAACATGACATCCAAGCATTCCAATGAAAGCATAAATCACAAGAAAGCATAATTCATAACTTGAAATATCAAGTAAAAACATCCAATAATGATCGCACTAGGAAAAAAGACCATCTCTATACACTAGTCCCCAATAGTGGTATAGGTAGCTATGCTTCCCAACGACATGGAACCTATAGGCCCACTCTTGTCATGCTAATGGAGATAATGATCCAACCACAAACATACATAAATCACAACATCCATTACTAACATACACGCTAGATAGTATGATGATGAAAACCAAGAACATAGGCAATGCCCAAACTATAGGTCCTAGTCAAACACTCAGTGAGCTATAAAGTAGGGGTTAACATCATGGAGAGTCACTTGGAATTGACAAGCCCAAGCTTGGATCATGTATGGAAACACTTGCAAGGTACTCCCTTGAAGGAAAATGCACATAACTTTTTTCATTATCTTTAGTTTTATTACCACTCACACATTTTATTTAATTATCACTTAATTAAAGCTCCCTCTGCCAATCTATGGCACCATGATCACCAGACTACAAGATGGAAGCCTTCTCCATATGCTATCCTACCCTGCCCATACTCATCCATTGACAAGTGCCCATAGGCATACATATTCCAAATCCAATCAAAATGATCATAACTTTTGGAAGTACCACAAAAGATCGGGCCTCATAAGTCACCAAACAAATGTAACTAGATATACTCGTATGTAGTGCACCACCATTACGAAGATCATAACACAAGGATTAGATAAAAACTAAAGAAAAATATCACTCAACTAAAACAAGCTAAGGAGGATAGATTCTACATGAATCCCAAGAATTAGAAAACCATACACCATGAACTCACTCAATTGGTCTCAATCTGGGAGTATGGATTCCATACAAATCCTAGTGTCTAAAAAACCAAAGCAAGGGTCAAGAAGAAACAATAACACTAGATATAAAATCACTCAACCAAACAAAATATCAAGAGTATGGATGTGACACACATCCCAATGAAAATAATAAAATTGCAACAATGGTCTGACTAACATCTGAATAGATGATCTAAGTCCATGACCAAAATCATGCCAAGAAAACTTGAGAAAATAGGGTAGCACACAAAATGAGGTAAAAACCCCAAAAACTAGAAAACTTTGAAATTAAAACCCATTTGGTCTTTGGGCACAAAAACTTTGAAAATCCAATAAAATTTGGGTTCATAAACAATATGCAAAAATGGCCAGCATAACAATGCAAAACCCAAACCTCCATCCCAAAAATAGGGGAAATGTTCATGCCTGACCAATCGAGAAAAACCAACAAATAAAAATAAAGAGAAACACTAGTTGTAAGCCTCCTAATAAATGACTACCAAAAACAAAAGTTGAAACAAAGTAGAAACAATAAAATGGGAGAACCCTAACTTATATCTGAAAGGGTAAAATGGGAATCTAAACCATAAAATAAAATCCCTACAGAAATAGCTAAAAATTATGACACTCCAAGGTCTCCCCAAGCTAGATTCAATGAGATCAATCTCGTGACAATCCTACACCTGTAGCTCCCACAATGAACAAAATGATAATTCCTCATGAAGAGGATTTTGGGTTTTACTCTCAAACTTTCTAATTCAAAAGTGAGAAGTGAGGAATTAAATTCCTTTTTGGATACTTATTCAAATTTTGAGTGAATAATTGATTAGGGAAAATAGCCAACCAACCTAGTTAAACCTTAAATCCACTCAAATGAAAACAAGTTATTCCTAGTAATAGGAATTCATCTATGGAAAATATGTCAAAAATTAAATTCAATAAAATTAAAAGCACGAAAACCCAAAAACACAAAAATTTCCTTAGCAACTTTCACAACAATGTGAACTTCTAAATGCATAGACATTCTTACTATTCTAATCACATAATGCAAATGAGTTTAGATTTAATAATCACTAAAAGCATCAATTAAATAATTAAAATAAGGATACATCGACCATACAGGGACAACATTGGTAAAATATGAATAGTTGAATCACTAGTCAATGTGCCATTGCTACGGATATAAAACCTACACACTAAACAACATGATCAAGTGCAATCACATATAATAACATAGCTAAAGCAATAAATACATTAAATTACCTGATTTAACCATTTATTCAATTATATAGAAATAATCTATTTAAATCACTCACATTCACATATAGCATAATGAAGCAAGAATGAAGTAAATAACCATACCATTAAATCCATCACATAATATAATCAAAGATATTTCCAAATAATAAATAACCAAATATCATCATAAAACAAACTGTCATCTCAAAATGGCATCATCATGCAATATGATCAACTAAACAACATAGTAGTCTAACCCTTAGGTCATCTCAGTATAACATCAAAGTATGACATCTAACCCTTAGGTCATCTCAAATGTAAAACATAAGATGAGTAACCAATATCTCTCAGAACAAAATATAACAAGGTAAATATTCACAACACATAACCAATGAATCCAACATGGACAATCTATTTTTGATTATTTAAGCAATTAATAATGGTTGTTTAAACAACATTAAAAGGCACTTAAACCATATAAGCGAACACAATCATAAACATGACTAACCACTACTATAGGAAGCTAGTCCAATTTAGCATGGTAATAGTACATAATGCAATCTCTACACACAACTATGGATAATCAAGCAACAACATCATGATACCTCATCGATCTTAGTAACCACTAGCACAAACCCCATTGAACCATAAATTACATCATAATCTTGTAAATCATAGTAACATAAATCCAATCACCTCAAGGGTGTAGACTACTCATGGTCCCATTCATGATCCCTTCTCAAGGAGAGATCAACAGGTTTGCATCCATTAGGATGACTTACAGAAATCAAATCAGAGAGGCACTACACCTAGATCTTGACCAACAGTTATGATTAAGACATCATAACTATTTAATGCTATGTATTAGTTAGGAAAATTGATGTAGAGTGCACACAATAGAAACCTTTACAATCATGGTTAATCTTCCACCATGCACAAAGTACCATTTAGTGGAACAATGATTGCTAAATATGAAACTCCAATATTAATTCAAAATTTCACTTTTCCTTTCCTAGGTTTCACTTTTTACTCCTAGGGTCTACCTTCCATGATAGTTACAACACTCAAAGTGATGCCTCAATTCCTAGGTCACTCTAAACTTGTTCAAATGATGTATTTATCGCAAATACCAATAATTAAAACTCCTTGCAAAGTTTGGACATACAAACTATAATTTTGTGGCTTTAAGCCTTCTGTCCACCTAGGACTCTCCTAGCAACTTTTCCTCCAAAATAAGGGTAAGTTTGTGGAATCAAAATTTTTTGTGGTGGATTCAACCTACTCAAGTGAAACACTTTCACTTCCCCAAATACAGATAACCAATGTCACTTCTGCAACACAAACACTTACAAAAAAATAGTTTAGCCTAATTGATCAAGTTAAGCTTTGCCTTAATAGAAATATTTTAAATTGAGTGCATGAAATTGATCCAGTGGCTTGGTGATCTTCTATAGACTTAATTTGACCCAATACATCTAAAACATTAAGTGTAACTAAAAAATAACATATCAAACTATTCATTTATCAACTACTAGTTATCTAGTTGCATTTAGGAAACAAAATAATGCACTGACATGATGCATGAAAATCAACCTAGGCTGTCTTATGTGGTAAATGTGTTGTATCTTCATTCATCCCCTTAACTTCTAGCTCAATACTCCATTTCATGACTTATGTTAGATCTCTCTCTCTCTCTCTCTCTCTCTCTCTCTCTCTCTCTCTCTCTCTCTCTCTCTCTCTCTCTCTCTCTCTCTCTCTCTCTCTCTCTCTCCCTCCCTCCCTCCCTCCCTCCCTCGGTCTCTCTCTCTCTCTCTCTCTCTCTCTCTCTCTCTCTCTCTCTCTCTCTCTCTCTCTCTCTCTCTCTCTCTCTCTCTCTCTCTCCATGGAATGAAGCCTTCAAGGTATTAGGGGTGTGTTGGTAGCTCCAATAGTTTCTAAGGTCTTCTCATTGTGGGAATAATCACATGAGTCTTAAAAAGGGCCAGGTTGAAAGAAATTTCTAGAGCATGCTTTGTCATGAAGGCCCAAGAAATCAGAGGTTGTGGTGGATTTTGATAAGATTTTCCTCAAAGAAAGGCATCGAGAGGGGTCTTGCTTTAAAAGATTGACATTAATTAATTTATTTTTAAACTATGATTGTCATCAAAATTTTGACACCTAATAGTCTCTATTTCAATGATGCCTTTCGTTGATGGCATTAAAAATTTGTCGATAAAATCTCAATATTATTAGTATTTTGACATGGCTTTCCATGAAGGGCATGGCAATCTTGTCAATAACAATCTCCTAATCATTGATCTTTCGACTAGAATGGTTGTTGATAACACTTTTGTAATTTTCAAACTTTTAACATTTACTAATAATGGTTTGACATCTTGTGATAGAGATTGGGATGATTTTCAATAGAGTGGTCCATCAATATATCGATAGCCCTAGATTACATCAACATTTTGACAAAATTATAGCAATGATATTTTTTGACCTTTGAGTATCAAAAAATAGGTATAAATTTACTAGTTTTTATTAGATGAAATATGGATAGACATGTCCCTTTATGGGACAGGTCTATTCATTACTATTTAGTATAATAGTTTTTTATTAACACACACACACACACATAGTGAGTTTTAGCCAACTAAAACTACATTAATATTAACACTCCCTCTTAGTAAAGGAGGATAAACTTAGGACCATGTATTACCTTAATGTAATATAAGAATATATTTGATCAAAAGGTATTCAACATTTTTATATCATAAGTATTGGCCTCTACAATATCAACAAATGATATTCAACCAATACTCTAAGTAATAGCATTAGGAGTAATGGATTTCTTAATGTCATCTCATATGACACTTACCATGTACTCTTTGAGCAATGGCCTCTTAGAATGTTGAGCTGCAAGATATTCACCAAACACTATGAGTAATGGCCTCCTAAATGTCATCTCATATGATATTCACCATGTACTCTATGTAATGGCCTCTAGAACATCAATTTCTATAGCATTCACCATGTACACAAAATGTTCATAAGGTATGTGCACACACATTTTTGTAATGTTTAACACCTAGAAATCCACAAATAAAAGTATAATCTATGATGATTTTCATAGACATCGTAAGACATCCATCATAATATAAAATTAAGTTATTGTAAGATCATCACCTTTTAGTAACTTCTATAAATACAAGTGATAATCATTTGGAAATCATCACTTCCTCATGATGTATATAAAGGGTAGGCCCATTTAATCATGTAGTCACACACATGATACCAAAATTTTACATGGAGCCAAATTTTCCTTTGATTTTGATATGATCAATTTATTCAAAGACCAATTGAAATATATCCTCTATCCATAACTTCACAGATGTGTCATACTCACCTCTAAATCTCATATCGATACAAGAACATTATCAGAGAAAAAAAAGAAGGAAAATTGCTAGTATGGAATTATAAACAAGATATTACCTAAATATATATACAAATAAAGCTATTTCTCAAGATATGAGTAAATACATGAATAGTTGTCATAGTTTGGGATAATCGTCATGCAATAAATACTCAGTCGAGGCCACATGGGCACCAAGTGGCACCAACATGTTAGGGGGTACTTGGTTGAGTATGACTCGACTAAGTACCCCTTTCCATATAAAAGCCACGAAGGGCCCTTCTAGCCCCTCACTTTGCACAAAGGGGGCTAGAGGAGCAATGTTGATCTATATGATTCATTCGGTCGAGCACATATAAATTATATAAAATAATTTATTTTTTTCATTTAGCTTTATTAATATAAATGTTAAAATTTAGTTTTTAAATTTTTTTAATTAATTATGGTAATTTATAGTTATATGATAGTTAAAAATAGTTACCATAATATAACCTCATTTGTATGTTTCTAATAATGACCAAGTAATTATACTAAAAATTCTAATTCTAACTTAACCCTAAATAAAGTCTAAAAATTAAAATATAAATGGATTCCAACCTAAATACTAACCCATCCTTAATACTAACTATAAACTCAATTAGACTGTTACCCTTAACTAACTTAAACATAATGTTAGCCATACCCTTAGTTGAAGCTCAACCATAAACTAATTGAATGTTGGAAACTTACAATTGGAATAATTGTTGTTTTCTCATTAATGTCAAATCTATTGATAAGTCATATTGCAACCTAATCTAAATGTCATATCCATTTGATTAATGAATAGAATTTGAGAAGTTGGTCATAACAATCACACTAGCTAAAGGAAAGGTTGAAGTTATGAAAAGGGAGTTAACATGGATATTTGATTAGATAGAATTTAATGAAGCAAAATGATTGTTTATGTCAACAAAGCTAAGCCAAGTCGAGCAAAAGAGTAAAAAGCTAAGGAAGGCCAAATGATGCTAGTGTCAACTAGGCTATAGTTAGCGCTCAAAATATTTAGGTTTGACAAAGAATTAGCATTGACCAAGAAAGATAGTTGATTCCAAGCCATAAAGCATTACAATGACCAAATAATTCAATGATAACCAAGTCTCAAAATTTAGAGATTGTCGAGCAATAATATAAGAATGAATGCAAGGAAACCACGAAGATTGAGCCAAAACATTTTATTTCTTGGGAGATTTAAATTGTGTTGAAGATAAGATCTATGAGTTGTATCATTAAATTCAAGGAGAGGATTAGATAAAAACCTAATAAATATATTCTAAAGAAGTTTCTAGAGGATGACCAAGCATTGTTAGAAATAATAGTACACCAAGATAACTTGAAGAGGGGTTGACTCAGTTATCCGATTAAAACATTTATCAACCTTAATTAATCTTAACCATTCAATCAAAGTAAACAATAACCATAGCAAGATGCACATACAAAATTACACTACCCTATTAGGAGTTTAGCTGACCTTGTTAGAAGTTGTAGAAGGCAGAAGGACCCACTGTCCAAACAACTTCTAGGGAAAGACTACTAAACTTCACTATCCAATTGATATCTCAACTATTCCTTATATAATAATTGTTCTTTCCTCTATCCTATCAACCAAACCAATCATTGTTAGACCTTGTAGACTAGGTCACAAACCTTAAATCCAAATATCAAACCTTGGATCTCAAATAAAACCTTGGCAACAAAGTTTTCTTCAACTTCACTATGCTCTGGTTATCTTCACAATTACTTAGTGTTCATCTCTTTTCTCCTATTTTCTTCTCTTCATAATTCATGCAATCATTTATACATAACAAAGGAAAATTTCCTTTCCTTATACTAAATCCATAAAAAAATTCCCTAAGTCAACTATTATAGCTTCTTAATTAATTGTTATAGGACCTTATTAAGAACATGTTTTACTTAGTGATAACATTAATCTGTCACCTTGTAACTTGAATAACTTTCTATATGTGTAATATTATGATGAGAAACATTTGCCACATCATCTCCAACATATCTTCTACATTCGTTTAACCTTGCTTCTTAGGATAGTCTTTACCAAAACTTGCATAACTTATTCTAGACTTAATATATTTTGCACTCGAGGTTAGCTGCATATACCAAATACTTAGTAGTATCTCCCATTGATCTCACTAGTGAAAATATTCAATGATCTATCTGTACAAACTTGATCTTTTTAGCTACATATACTAGACACTTAGTAGTATCTCTCATTAACCTCACTAGTGAAAATACTCAATGATCTATCTATACAAACTTGATCTTTATTGCTATTCTTCTGTCATATACCATAGAAAACTACAATATTGACATCAATGACAAACACAGTCATGAATGCAACATATCATAAAAATAATGATCTAATCATATTTCTACAATACTCCCCAATAGGAATATCATCAACATTCATGCATCCAATGATCTACCTCTTTGGTATTGATAGAAACATAGATGAAAAAAATCTAGTTCCAAGTATACACACTATTATCCTTTATTTTCAAATCCTCTTCATCAATCATACTAGCTTCTATGTTCACATTCTTATACCCATTTATATACCTGAATGTACTTTGTATCAAAATGATTTTCATGTTGTAATCTCTCCTCCATTGACATCAATATCAAAGGTTTCAACAACCATCTATCATTTCATTTTGCCAATCTCTACAACAAGTGTCTCTGACTTGCTCAAGTGTCCAAAGAAACTATTCAAAAAAACATCTATCAAGAGTCCTAGATGACTCTATCCATCAAAAATACTCCCCCATATAGGCAGCATTAGCATAAAATATAGACAAATAATACTGCTCTGTACTACTAGACTGATACACTCTTGCATCATCTACTTTGATGTAGGTAGGGACATAACCCCTATCGTACTTCACAAATACTCAAAAGTCTCTTTAGGAAGAGACTTGGTGAAAATATCTGCAATCTTCTCTTTGGTTCTTACATACTCCAATCTGATTTCCTTCTCTACAACTTTCTCTCTCAACATATGATATTTTATATAAATATAATTAATCTTAGAATGCAACGTTGGATTCTTAGATATATTCACTATGGTTGTGTTATCATAATGTATGACAATAGGTTCATTGAATTATTTCCTTATATTCTTCAACATTTGCTTCATCAAAACAACTTGATTATAATTGTTTTCTACTACAACATATTTTTCATTTGATGTACCCTATGAGATACAATCCTACTTCTTGCTTAACCAAGAGACCAATCTTCCTCCAAGAAAAAATGCTCCACTATTGGTGTTCTTTTTATCATCCATATTTCTTGCCTAATAAACATTAGTATAAGCATATAAAGTGAAATCATTAGATCCACCATACCACAATCTAAAATTAGGCATTCCCTTTAGATATCTAAATATCCTTTTAACTACTACATAATGTTCTTCTCTAGGACCAACTTGAAATCTTGCAACTATTCCAACTGCATTCACTATAACTAGTCTTATGTGAGTCAGATATTGCAATCCTCCACTCCTAGATCGGTACTTCTTATATTCAATAATAGGTGTCTCATCCATTATAGATAACTTGTGCCTAGTTATCATAGGTGTTCCAATTGGTTTACATGTTTCCAAACCAATCCTTTTCAATAGATCTTTCAAATACTTAGTCTAAGAAATAAAGATTCCTTCTTTATCTTGCACAATCTATAATCCTAGGAAGTATTTTATTTCCCCTATCATGCTCATTTAAAATTCCTTCTTCATTTCTTTTACAAACTTGTTAATTGTATTATCATCTTATCTAAATATGATATCATTGATAGATATTACCAAAATCATCAATCCATCATCTATTTCTTTCCAGTATAGATTACTATCTACCATACCTTTGCTAAATCCAAGTTTTGTCAAATGCTTGTCCAACCTTGCATGCTTGGTTCTGGGTGCTTGTTTTAAGCCATATAATTATTTCTTTAATCTAAATACCATATCCTTATCATTTTTTAAAGGAAAACCTTCAAGTTGTTCTATGTATACCTCTTCTTCAAGTTCTCCATTCAAAAATGCTAACTTGAAATCCATCTGACACACTTTGAATTTCTTATGTGCTGCATAGGCTAAGAATAACCTTACTACTTAAATTCTCATCACATGAGCATAGGTTTTGTTATAGTTTATTCCTTCTTTCTGTGAGTAACACTTACATACTAATCTTGGTTTGTTCCTTACAAATTTACCTTGTTCATTCATCTTGTTCCTAAATACCTATTTTGTTTCTATCATGTTTTTGTTTGCTAGTCTAGAAACCAATTCCCATGTCTCATTCTTCACTATCTGATCTAATTCTTCTTTCATACCTTGCTTCCAATAGTCATCTCTACATGTCTCATCTACATTCCTTGGTTCTACTTGAGATATCAAACATAGTTCTTCATTTATTCTTCTTATTGTCATCACACCTTTATCTCTATTATCAATGATCTACTTTGATGGATGATTCTTTGTCATATTCTTACCAGAGGTTGGAGTTGTTATCTCAACTCTTAGCTCAGTTGAAGATTCCAAAATTTATTCCTGCCTTAGATTACCTTCATTCTAAAAATCATTTTTATTCTTAAAGAATACTTCATCATTCCTTGGTTTAGTAACAATAGCATTCTCATCATCAAAATTGTAGTCAACTATTCTTTCTTGTATCCTAAATTTCTCATCAACTCTTACACTTGCACTTTCAACAATAGTCTTAGTTCTCAAATTATAAAATCTATAAGCTCTACTTTTCAATGAATAACCAAGAAATATACCTTCATCACTTCTAGCATCAAATTTACCAACATCGTCATCTCTTTTGATATAACATTTTTTGCCAATAATTTTGAAATACTTAATTGTAGGCAAGCGACCAAACCGTAGTTCATAAGGGGTCTTTTTTGTGTCTTTCTTGACTTTCACTTTGTTCATAGTGTAAACTAATGTATTCATAGCTTCTCTCTAAAATATATTGGATACAACATTCTCAACTAACATAGCTCTTACTACTTCTATTATTGACTTTTTTCTTCTCTTTGTAATGCCATTCTCTCTAGAAGTCTTTAACTCAACTTTTTCTTTGGCTCTAGGATTCAATCTTTTCTCTTCAATCTAACTCTCATTGTACAAATCATTGCTAATGATAACTTCTATATTTTCATGGTTAGCCTTTGGATCAACAATAGTTACCAAAGCTATCTCTTCTACTACTTCCTTTTCCTTGACCAATTCAAGCTCATTATCGCAATCATTCAATAATCTTTCCATGCTTTAAATTCTTCATCTTCATCAAAAAGTGAACTCTTTCTAGTTTTCCTTAATCTCTTAGGGAATGTACATGAAAAATGACCAAACTCATTACATGGCCAACAAGAAAAAACTTCCATACCTTCTAGCTCTCCTTTCATGAGGAGATCAATACCTTCCTTGTTATTCATGTCTTCTTCAGATCTTGATCTATCTTTACTTTTGCCTCTATCCAAAAACTTAGTATAAATCTGTACACAGTTCTAATTTCTTATCAAGAAGCTCCATCTTTTGGGTGTCAAAATTTCCTCCATCGAACATAGGACTATCTTTTTTTGAAATAACTCACCATTGATCTCCCAAAGCTGTTAAGCTTGTCATTCAAGGACCTGATGCTTTGATACCAATTGTTAGAAATAATAGTCTACCAAGATAATTGAGAGGGGGGGTGAATCAGTTATCTAATTAAAACATTTATCAACCTTAATTAATCTTAACCATTTAATCAAATTAAAAAATAACCATAACAAGATGCACATACATAATTACACCAGATTTGTTAACTAGGGAAACCCTTGATCAGAGGGAAAATCTTGGTGGAAATGATGACCACAAAGATTATATATATATATATATATATATATATATTCCTTGTTAAAGGATGGACCCTATTAGGAGATTTTGAAATCTTGTTAGAAGATTCTAACCCTATTAGGAGTTGTAGAAGTTAGAAGGACTTGCTATCCAAACTACTTTTGGGGCAAAACCACTAAACTTTATTGTCCAATTAATCTCTTAGTAGGTCCTTGTAGAATAATTATTCATACGGTGCTTTATCCTCTTTCCTCTATCTTGTCAACTAGACCAATCACTGCCAAACCTTCTAGACCAAGTCAAAAACCTTGGATCCAAATATCAAATCTTAGATCTCAAAATAAAGCCTTGGCAATGAAGTTTTCTTCAACTTTCCTCCGATCTACTTATATTTGCAATTACTTGGCATTAATCTCTTTTTTTCTCTTTTCTGTTCTTCATACATCATGTAATCATTCATACATAACAAAGGAAAATTTATTTCCTTTATACCAAATCCATAAAACAATTCCTTGAGTCAACTATTACACCTTCTCAATTAATTATTATAGGACCTTATCAAGAACATGTTTAACTTAGCAATAACATTAATCTACCCATATGTGAACATGCTTTACTTATTAAGAACCTTGTAACTTGAATAAATTTATGTACGTGTAATATTATGATGAAGATTCTTAGCCACATCATCTCAAACATGTTTTCTACACACATTTAACCTTGCTTCTCAAAATAACAACTGTGCTAAGAGATATAACAAGTTTACCAAAGCACACTTCTATAAACTCTATCTCAAAAAAAATTCACCAAAACTTGTATAACTTCTTCCAGAATTAATATCTTTTGTACCTGAGGTTAGCTACATACATTAGACACTTATTAGTATATCCCATTAACTTGCTAGTGAAAATAATCAATGATCTATCCAAACCAACTTGATCTTTACCATTGTTCTTTTGTTAAATACCACAAAAAATTGCTATGTTGACAGCAGTGATAAACACAGTCATGAATGTAACATATCATCAAAATAATAATCTAATCATATTTCTATAATAATCCCCCATAGGAATATCATCAAAATTCATTTTTATAATAAAGAATATGGACAAATACATTGAATCAAGTTGAACCTAAACATAAGCCATAAAATCTGTAGTGGGGATGAAAAATGGTAAAGCTAGAATTGACTATCTAAATAGGTACAAATCCAAAAAAAATTAAGAGAGCTTCTCTATGTTTGTGCAAGGTGCAAGGTGATACATATATAAATGGTGCATAGATAGAGGTGGATCATAAATGTACAAGTGTGTGTGTGTGTGTGTGTGTGTGTGAAGCTAGAGGATAAAGCTTGTAGAGATGATGCTGATATTGATAAGTGAATTTGAGTAAAAGGCTTAAGTATTGTTGAGAAGAGTAACAGCTTTCTTGAAGGATTTCCAAGAAAATAAAGATCAAAAATAGAAATGGAAGCCTTATTAGTAATTTAGCATAAGGACAAAACATAGATCTAAACCTTAAAAGGTGAGTTGTAATCATAGATCAAAACCTATTATTTTCTTTCTAATAATTGTAAATAGTTTTCATTGAAATCCTTTTTAACAAAGCTTGATCTAACAATCATTTGAAGACTTAACAATCTGTGTAAATCCTTTAATAGTGTGACATTCTAAATGGAATGATCAAAGTCCTCTGACAAGACTACTTCTAACAGGGTGATCAAAATCCTTTAACAAAGTCACATTCAATAGTGTGTTTTGTAACCTTTAACAAGGTTGGCTCCTAACAACACTTACTTTGAAAGAGTTAAAAATAGTGACATGTTGTTGGTTTTTCCCAAATTTGGCTTCCACATTAAATCCTAGTAACAAATATATATTGAATTCTTTATATATTTTACATTTGATAATGTTTTCATTAGGAAAATAAAGTAATGTTTAAGATAGTTTTATAGTAGAGATTGAGCAACAGTAGGATAAGCATAATAGTGAGTGTTTGTGTTTAAATTATTCAAGTGGCACTTAAGGACCTTGAGCAACTGATTGGCCACCCCCCATCTCAATTATTCTAAACATTTTTAGCAATTGGTATCAAAGCTTGGTGCTTATAGAGAAAATTTTGAAGGTAGTTAAAGCCATAAACCATGACTCACAAGAGAGATGTACCAAAGATGAAGGGGGATAACTTTCTTGCATGGTAGACCTTGATGAGGTTGCACATATCCAACATCAGTGATGTTACTAGCAACTTTCTAGAAAATGAGTATGTAAAGGTAACAACTACTCCTCTAGATATTGATCAACTAAAGAAAAAGATAGAACTCAACCAATCAATGTTGGAGATTACCTCAACCATAAGCTATGCCATGTTTTTGAAGACCATATATGGAGGTGACAAAAATGTCCTAAGAGCCAAATCTGAAAGCCTAATAAGAAAATTTGATGATATGATAATGATAGAAGGTGAGAACATAGTACAATGTCATAGAAGAGTTAAAGAGGTTGTTAATGCTATTGATGGTGCAAATGGAGAAATCAAGGATGAAACAGTAATAAGTAAGGTATTGAGGACTCTACTCCCAATCTATGCAATTATAGTCTTTGCAATCTGAGAATTGAGATACATACTAGGTAACAATTTGACCTTAGAAGGTTTAATTGATAGACTTACTACTTTGAGATGTCTAACTCTGATAACTACACATCTTCTACTATTGAATCTGCATTCAAGTCACAACTAGTTCTTAGAAAAAGAAAAGATAAACATGTTAAAAGTGATAGTGATAGTTCTGATGAAGATATTGATGAAATTGAAACCCTCATTGAAAAAATATTTGGTAGAGGAAGAGGTAAATACACATTTAAATTACCTTTCATTTATTTTTTATGCAATAAAATTGGTCATATTATTGCAAGATGTCCTAACAGAGAGGATAAGGATGAAAGGAAGGAAAGAAAGTACAAAGGAAGAAGAGATGACAAAGACTACAAGAGAAGAAAGGATTTAAAAGGTAATAGATCTTGTTGTATTGTTGAAGAAGTAACTGACAATGAATCTAAGAGTAATAATGATGAAGTTGTATATGTTGCTATAGAAGAAGATTCTAATGAAGATGAGAAAACTGCATTAATCTGTTATGTTAGTAAAAGTTATAGATGGATAATTGGTAGTGGATGCTTGAATCATATGAGTGGTTATTAAGATAAATTTGAAGATATTGGTCCATACATAGGTGAATGTGTTAAATTTGGTAATGCTAGCCCATGTATTTTAAAAGGTAAAGGCACTATTCAACTGACTGACAAGATAACATGTGACAATGTTTACTAGGTTGAAAGACTTAACTAAAACTTGTTGAGTGTTCCACAGTTGAAAAAATTACGCTACAAAGTTGAATTTCACAATAGGAGGGCCAAGATACATGATGTTGAAGGTAAGCTTATTTGAACTGGTGACCAAACAAGAGGGAACTTGTTCTATCTAGATTTATCAAATGAGACATGTTTGTTTGCATAACAAGAAGATGTTTGGTTATGGCCCAAAAGATTATGTCATGTCAATTTTTACAATTTCATAAATATTAGTAAGATGAAGAAAGTAAGAGTGTTTGCTAAACTAAAGAAACATGATAGTGCTATGTGTAAACAATGTTAGTTGGGAAAAATGACCAAGTCTAGTTTTAAGAGAAAAAAATACACTGCAAGTGATATTTTTTAATTAGTTCATACTGATCTATGTGGACCCATTGATGTTCAAATCTTTTGTGGAGATAAGTATTTCATTCTATTTGATGATGACTACTCTAGGATGATTAATTAGATGTTTCTTAAAGATAAATTAGATGATTTTTAGTTATTTAAGTGGTATTTAGCCAGAGTTGAAAAAGAAATAGGGAAAATTCTAAAGTGCTTAAGATCTAATAGAGGCAATGAATTTATTTCAAATGAGTTCAATACATTCTTTAATGAGAGAGGAATCAAAAATAGATGTTAGCATGAAGGAACCCTCCTCAAAATGTAATGGCTAAAAGGAGAAATAGATCAGTAATGGATTGTGCAAGAACATTAATGATGGAGAAGAGCGTATCAAAGAAATATTGGAGAGGAGTAGTTAGTACTATTGTCTCTACCCTGAATAGAATACAAGTCAAGAAAGCTTCAAATGCTACACCTTTTGAATTATGGTATGGTTATGCTCCTAATGTCAAATATTTCAAAATATCTAGAAATAAATGCTATATAATGAAAGATAATAGGAATGGAAAACTTTATACAAAGAGTGATGAAGGTATATATTCCTTGGATATTCCACAAAGAGTAAAGCTAATAAGTGTTTGAACTCTAACACTAAAAAATTTGTGGAAAGTGCAAATGTGAAAATTGATGAGTTTGTAGAAAGAAGTGATACTTCATGTAATGAAGAATGTGAAGACTACAATACATTCATCTATGTACATGATGATGCTCCCAACACTCAAATTGAACTAGCAAGTCAAGCTGCAAGTTCCCATTAGACAAGAAGTGATGGAGTGCAAATACAAATTCTCAAGCAATAGAGAGTGAGTGTTGAGAAATAGACTAAGGATGTCGAGTCATAGACAAGGAATGTTGCCCATCAGATAGAAAATATCAAGCTTGTAGAATATGAACTAGAACCTAAACAAGAAAGAGAAAATGAGCCTAAGATTTATTTTCTGGATGAACTTGTAGAAGAGCCAAGAAGGAAACTACCTGTGCTAGAAAAATATGTGAGAATACATCACAGTCCTGAAAAAATCATTGGAGATGTTGAATCAAGAGTTATGACAAGAAGAAGACTTAAAGATGACACATGCTTGATTTGTGAATTTGAGCCCAAAATAGTTAAAAATGTTTTAGACAATGAAGATTTAGATTCAGGCAAAGAATGAAGAAATTGACCAGATTGTGAAGAAAAATACTTGGACTTTAATGCCAAGATCTAAAGAAAAGAATGTTATTGGGACAAAATGGATGTTTAGAAACAAACTCAATGAGTATGGTGAAGTAACAAGAAATAAGGATAGATTAGTATGCAAAGGATATACACAAGAAGAAGGAATTAATTATGGAGAAACTTTTTCTCATGTGGCAAGACTTGAATGAGTCTGGAATTTGCTTGTATATTCAGCTTGCAAGAATTTCAAGGTATGTCAAATGAATGTCAAATATGCATTTTTAAATGGTATACTTGAAGAGTAAGTGTACATTGAACAACTTGAAGGATTTTCTAGATCTCGATAAGAAGAGAATGGTATGTAAACTGAACAAAGCCCTTTATGGATTGAAGCAAGCCCCAAGAACATGGTATGAAAGATTTCCTAACTATTTGATGAAGATTGGATTTGAAAGGAAAAAGGATAACAATAACCTATATTTGAAGAATAGTAAGAACAATGAAGTATTATTATCTAAAATATTTATTAATTATATTATATTTGGAGGAAAAGAAGCATTATGCAAATCATTTTCTAATGAAATGAAGAAAGAATTTGAAATGTCTATGTTTCATGAGATCAAATTCTTTGTCGGATTAAAAGTTTGTGAATTGAAGTTTGGTATTTTCATTACACAATCCAAATACATTAAGGAGATACTATTTTCTTTATATGGAAGATTAAAGGTCAGCAAATACACCTATGTCTATAGGACATAATCTATCTAAGAATGATGATTCTACTAATGTGAACTAGACCCTATATAGATCCATGATTGGAAAACTATAATATGTTGTTCACAACAAACCATATATTACTTTGGTAGTTAAAATAGTTGCTAGATTTTTAGAAAATCCTAAAGAGAATCACATGGTGGCTATACAATGGATAATGAGATATCTGAAAGGTACAGAAGACTATGAACTATATTACAAAAGAAGTGATAGATTTGAACTGAAAGTGTTTAATGATTTAGATTGGGCAGGAAATATTGATGATAGAAAAAGCACTAGTGGAGGTGCATTATTTCTAGGAAATAGATTGGTTTCATGGAAAAGAAAGAAGCATAATTGTATTTCCCAATCAATAGCTAAAGCTGAGTATGTGGTAGCTGTAGTGAAATATTCAAACACAATGTGGATCAAGCAATTACTGAAAGGTATGAAAGAAGAAATTATAGATCCAGTGGTTATCTACTGTGATAACACAAGTGCTATCAACATTTAAAAGAATCCAATAATGCACACTAAGACTAAGAACATTGCTATCAAGTATCACTACTTGAGAAAATTGGCTCAAGACAAAGAAGTGAATCTAGAATGTGTGAATACCAAGGAACAAGTTGTTGACATATTTACAAAACCCTTACCTAAAGATGCTCATTATTATCTACAAAAAAGCTACTTAAGAAGGCAAGGTTCATTGCCTCACATCTGGTAGTTAAAATTTCCTATATAGTGATGCAATACAACTCTAATTTGGGACATTCCTAAGGTAGATAATTTTGTACTACATAACAAATCAGTTATATATAGATGATAGGAATTGACCAGGCATTTAAAATATACATAATTTAGATGTATGAAGAGTTTGAAGCTCTAAAAGCCATGCATCTTTGGCATTTTTGACAAATGGGGGGAATATACAAAGAGAAAGAGAGATTACTAAAGATGGAGAGTATATAGATAGAGGGAGAATATTACTGAGATAAAGGGACAAATAAGAAAGAAAGAGTATACCAAGATTGAGAAGAAAGGCACATCAAAGAGGGAGATCTATCAAATTAGATGAGAGAATTAGAAATGATGAATTATAATGATAGTAAAATGTTTTGGATTGTATGGTAACTAGGCTAGTATTAGTATTGAGATGATTGAGATGTTGCCATCAATGCCAAAGAAGGAGATTTTTTGAAACTTACAATTGGAATAATTGTTGTTTTTCATTGATGTCTATTAATAATTCATGTTTATAGCTAATCTAAATATCATATCTATTTGATTGATGAAGAGGATTTGAGAAGTTGGTCATAAAAATAGCACCTAAAGGAAAGGTTGAATTTATTAAAAGGGAGTTAAAATGGATATTTGATTAGATAGACTTTGTTAAATAAAAGTACTTGTTTATGTCAACAAAGCTAAGCCAAGCCAAGCAAAAGAGAAAAATGCTAAGGCCAAGTGATGTTAGTGTCAGCCAAGCTATAGTTGGTGCTAAGAAGATTTAGTGTTGACAAAGCATTAGTATCGATTAAGCAAGATAGTTGATGTTGAGACATAAATATTAGTAACAATAGTCCACCAAGATAACTAAGAGGCCAAGGGGGGTTGAATCAGTTATCTAAAAATTAAAAATTTCATCAAGCTTAAATAATCTTATCCATTCAACCAAAGTAAACAACAACGATAACAAGATGCACACATATAATTACACCAAATATGTTAACTAGGGAAACCCTTGATCAAAGGGAAAACCCTAGTGGGAATGATGCCCACAAGAGGATGTACTAATATAAATATTCCTTGTTAGAGGATGGACCCTATTAGGAGTCTATTACAACACTTAGTACATATGATTCCCTATTAGGAGACTTTGAATCCCAGTTAGGAGATTCCAACCCTGTTAGGAGTTGTGCCAACCCTATTGGAGTTGTAGAAGATAGAAGGACCCATTGTCCAAATAGCTTCTAGGACAAGATCATCAAACTCATTGTCCAACTAAACTCTCAACTATTCCTTGTAGAATAATTATATGTACTATACTTTAAATTCTTTCCTCTATCCGGTCAACCAGACCAAACACTGTTAGACCTTGTAGACTAAGTCACAAACCTTAGATCTAAGTATCCAACTTCAGATCACATAATAAAACCTCAGCAACAAAGTTTGTTTCACTCTCACTCTACTCTATTCAACTTCACATTCTAGTCTTTGTGATTCTTATGATCACTTTTCTTCAGTTCTCATGATAAAGGAAAATTTCCTTCCTTTATATTGAATCCATAAAACAATTCCCTAAGTAGGCTGTTATACCTTCTTAATTAATTATTATAGGACCACATTAAGAACATGTTACATTTAGTGATAACATTAATCTTCCACCTTGCAACTTGAATATCTTTCTGTACATGTAACATTATGATTAGAGAACTTAACCACATCATCATCAACATGTCTTCTTCACATCTTTAACTTCAACTTTCTCGAATAAAAAATCTCAGAATAGTCTTTACAAAAACTTGCATAACTTCTTTTAGACTTAATATCTTATAATTTTAAAGTTAGTTGCATATACCAGACACTTAGTAGTATCTCCCTTTAACCTCACTATTGAATGTACTCAACGATCTATCCATGCCAACTTGATCCTTTTATTGTTCTTCTGTCAAATACCAAATAAGACTACTATGTTGACATCAATGACAAACACTATCATGAATGTAACATATCATCATGATAATGATCTGATCATGTTTCTACAATACTCCCCCATAGGAATATCATCAACATTCATGCTTCCAATAATAAATTTTTATTCTCAAAATTTAGACATTGTCGAGTGATAGTATAAGAATGAATTCAAGGAAATCATGAAGATCAAGCCAACACAGTTGGTTTCTTAGGAGATGTAAACTATATTGAAGATAAGATTGATGAGTTGGATCATTAAATTCAAGGAGAGGATTAGGTAAAAACCTAATAAAAGGATTGTAGATAAGTTTCTAGAGGACTATCAAGAAGATGGACAGATATATTGAATCAAGTTGGACCTGATCATAAACCCTAAAATCTGTGGTGGTGATGAAAAATGATAAAGCTAGAATTACCTATTTAAAGAGGTATAGATCCAAACAAATTATCAAGGGAGTGTTTTTATGTGTGTGTAAGGTGCAAGTTGATGCAAATGTAAAAGGTACATAGATAGACATGGGTTAAAAATGCACAAGTGTGTGTGTGTGTGTAAAAGCAAAGCTAAAGGAGAAAGCTTGTAGAGATGATACTGAATGTACTCAATGATCTGTCCATATCAACTTGATCTTTTTCTTATTCTTCTGTTAGATACCATAGAAAAATACTATGTTGATATCAATGACAAACACTATCATGAATGTAACATATCATCATGATAATGATATGATCATGTTTCTATAATACTCTCCCATAGGAATATCATCAACGTTCATGCTTCCAACAATAAAGTGTTATAGACATTGAGTAATTCAGTGATGATTGAGTGTCAAAATTTAGAGATTATTGAGTGATACTATAAGAATGAATTCAAGGAAATCATGAAGACCAAGCCAACACTATTGATTTCTTGGGAGATGTAAACCATGTTAAAGATAAGATTAATGAGTTAGATCATTAAATTCAAGGAGAGGATTAGGAAAAAACCTAATAGAAGGATTATAGATAAGTTTCTAGAGGACTATCAAGAAGATGGGCAGATATATTGAATTGAGTTGGACCTGGTCATAAACCATAAAATCTATGGTGGTGATGACAAATGGTAAAGCTAGAATTGCCTATTTAATGAGGTATAGATCCCAAAAAATTATTGAGGGAGTGTCTTTATGTGTGTACAAGGTGCAAGGTGATACAAATGTTAAAATTACATAGATAGACATGGGTCAAAAATGCACAAGTGTGTGTGTGTGTAAAAGTGAAGCTAAAGGAGAAAGCTTATAGAGATGATATTGATATTGATAAGTGAATGTGAGTAGAAGGCTTAAGCATTATTCAAAAGTGTCAACTAATTTGTTGAAGGATTTTCAAGAAAATCAAGATCGCAGATGACAATGGAAGGCTTATTAGTAAGTCAACATAAGGACCGAATAGAGATCTAAACCTACAAAAGTGAATTTTAATCATTGATCAAAACCTATTGTTTTCTTTCTAATCATTGTAAATAGTTTGTATTAAAATCCTTTGTAACAGATGTTGACCTAACAATCATTTGAAGACTTAATAGTGTAGGCAAATCCTTTCATAAGGTGACATTCTAAATGGAATGATCAAAGTCCTCTAACAAGGCCACTTCTAACAAGGTGATCAAAATCCATTAACAAGGTCACATTTAACAGTGTGTCTTGTAACCTTTAAAAGGGTTGGATCCTAAAATTGCTCTCTTTGAAAAAGTGAAAAATTGTGACATATTGATGGTGATTTTCCCAAATTGCACATCCACATTAAATCCTAGTGCCAAATCTATGTTGAATTCTTTATATGTTTACATTTGATAATTTCTTCATTATGCGAAGCAAGTTATGTTTAAGACATTTTTATAGTTGAGACTGATCAATAGTAGGACAAGCAAAACAATGTATGTTTGTGTTTAAATTGTTCAAGTGGTACTTAAGGACCTTGAATAACTGATTTACCCCCCTGCCCCTCTTAGTTCTTTTAAACATTTCTAACAATTGAAACCTACATTAATGATAACTAGACTTGTTAAACAATAATGTTAACCTATTTATAACCCCACACATTAACAGTACTTTAGAAAAGAACCCTACTAACCTTAATTCTAATATTAACCCTTAATTACAATTCTAACCCCTAGTCTAGCCCTAATTATAACCTGATACTAACTCTAACCCTATTTTAACCTTGAGCATAACCCCAAGATTTATCCTAAAATAATATATTATGTGCATGGCCTAACCTTGACCTTAGATCTAATCTAATACTAACCCTAACTTTAGTGAATCCCTAATACTTAGTCTAACCCTGATTAAGACATGCTACAATCCCTATCCCTAGTTCTATTATTCTCTAATAATATATGACTAATATTAACCTACTCTTAATCATAACCCTAGCCTAATAGTTACTCTAATAAAACCCTAATACTAATTTTAATTATAACCTTAATTTTAAACCCTAACCATAACCATGATTGGACTTTAAAATTAATTTAACCTTAAACTTGACTTGATGATCTCCCTTATTTAAAAACTAACCAAGAATGTCAATCTTGAACCTAACACTATTTTTAAACCTTAATTTTTATTTATTTCTAACCCTAACTTGAGAACTTATCATTAACCCTACTTATACCCTAAGCCTCACTTAAATTAAACACTAATCCTCATTGAATTTTAACCCTAATCTAACAAAACCTTTTATCCTAACACTAGAAACCTAGTTCTAGCATATCATTACTACTTATGCTAATCCTATAATACTAATCCTAACATTAATTCTCAACCTATCACTAACCTTAATTCTATGTGTAATGTAAAATCTATTCTATTTCAGTAGTAATTATAATAATTATCTTAAGTCTTACCCACTTCTTAACTATATAACTTTTACATTTATGTAAAAATTTATCATTTTAATTGTTCATGTGTATTAAGGTGACATTTGTACACTTAATTTAATAATGTTAAATTTAAATTTTTTAAATATTTTTAAGTTTAAAAATATTTTTAATTTTAAATATCATTTGGATGTAAATGTAGTTTGAAGGATGTAATTTACAAATTTATGTACACGTGCATGCGCGCGCTCACATAGACACACACTTGCCTGTACTAGATTGAGTTTAGTTGCACTATTTTTTTCTAATTTTATATCTATTCACATGTGCACACTTTCAGTGTTTATCTATTTTATTTTCATATGTATTTCATCATATACATACATATTATGGCATCCAGTGGTTCAAAACGTAGTGTAGGGGCTATTAGTTGCCAATCATCATGCAATAGTGAAAGAACATAGTCTTCATCATAGGATCATACATCCCAGAGTACAAGGATCTATAGAGAGGTTTTTATCACACCTTTTCATAATTATCTAGATAAGCTAGAGTGTACATTGCAAAATTTCATTATCCTCCCTAATAGGGAGAAACTACATTATATCAAGACTGAGATTTTAAGTATGATTTGAATATTGAATCATACAACCCTTATGATAATCCATCCATTAAGACATATCACCACATGTTATCTCACACAATTTTAAGGTCTATGAGATTTAACACTATAGACACAAACATTTTGAAACAAATGGTTAAGACTGCAATATTTCCTCATTACTTACCTATGCGTGTAATGAGAGCCTATAGAGTGGCAAAGTGTGAGGACCCTCTTGCTGCCCCATTCATATGTCCTAGATGGTTGGGGGTACATCATATGTGGCCACAAAAGGATGAGGTGCCCTTTTATTTTAAGAAACATGTGTATGCAAAATTTTATTTGGGTTATGATGTGGACTATACTAACTATTTGAGTCATGTATGCTAGGGGAAGGGTTAATTTGGGGATACTTTCATATCACCTGACCTACCACAACCCCCTAATAAGAGGGATTTGGTGGGTCAAAAATTTTTGGTTCTTCCAAAAGGTTTTGAGGACTATACATGAGTATAAGATTATACAACTAAGGATGCTCATGTAGACTTATACTCTAGCATTATGTCAATCGTGACTTAGGTTGATAAGTTGTCATATCATCATTTTTGTAGGTACATGTTATAATCTCAAACCACTCCATTTTTTGATCCATCATATCCAATTTATGATCTATACCTTTGTTATGATATTCCTACATCGGATGAGACAACATAGCTACCAGAGGGTCATCTGTACACGATGAGCACTATTCTAGTCAAAGATCTCATTGAGGAATATCAAACTATCAATATATTATATGGGATTAGTTTTTCTAATTTGCCTAACCTCATAGAGGATCATTTAGGAGATCCTCTAATAGAAAAAGCCAAAGACATGGAGATGTAGGGTCTATTAGTTCTAGACAAGAGAACATTTTGATATGTCCTATAGCTCTGAGACCTCCTCCAGAGAAGACAACTTAGGATGCAATATAGTCTAGACTACCTCTAGTATAGTCCACACCTCCTACAATAAAATCTACTCCTCATCTATAGTAGACACCTACTAGCTACTAATTCATGACTTGATTCACATCCCTTCGTATGGATGAGACAATTGGTCCTCATCCAATCTCCATATAGTCTATTGATTTATCTAAGATTGGACATTCATTCTAGGTATGAAACTAGAAATGGACTAAAATTTTCATGTTAAATAATTTATAATTATGTGTGTGTGTGTGTATATATATGTATATGTATATATGTATATATATTTATGTATCTATTATATTACCAATCAGATATATTTATATGTATATATATTGTATTAAAATAGGCTCATGATACGATGGCATCATTTTCATATGGAGATTTGCATACATCTAGTCATCCTATTGATCAAGATACACAAGTAAGTTTATTCATTTGATTTATAAATTTAAAATATTTTGAATCAAAATGTATTTCATGGGCTCAAGTCTTATATATATTATAATGTATATCTAATTTATTTTTATGTAATTTGTAGATCACTACAACATTTTTACCATTAGGTGTGGTCAACATGAGACATATTAATCCTATTGATCAAGATACAAAACTTAGTTAACTTGAATTTAATCAATAAATTTAATATTTATTTTGAATGAAAGTATTTATATTGGACTCTTCTTTGAAATATTCATAAATGTACATATCTAATGTATTGATATATATGCAGACCCCTATAGTAGCTGCACCATTAGGTGACCAAATAGGTGGTTCTAGGGCTACATGAATTAGTTTGTACATCTAGTGATATCTTTAGATTTATGTAATTCTTGTTCACATTGTTGATAAAAATTATTCAAATGTATATTTTCATTGATGTTACACAAATTGTATACTCTTACTAAGTACTATCAGTTGGAGCCAATTTCATAAGACTCCAATATTCATCAAGCTATGAGTTTCAAGGAAGTTTGTATTAACATCTAAGGGATTTGGAATTATTTTAGTGGTAACTAATTCACCCTCCCCCTCTCAGCTACTCCTCTTATATTCCCAACAATTGGTATCAGAGTTGTCAGTGCTTGTAGAAAAGGTTTTAAGGACCTAAGCTAAAGATCAAGATGTCTTATAGAAGAGAGATTCCTAAGTTGAACAAAGATAACTTCAAAGCATGGTGGGATCATGAAGGTGCATTTGGAAACTATTGGAGATATAGACCTAAAATTCCTAGAAATAAGTATGTGTCACCTCCTAATCCTTTGACTATGGATCATATGGCACAAAAGAAGAATCACAATAGAATGATGATTGGCATTTCCTTTTCTCTCAATCATATTGAATTTGATGAAGTCAAAGATTGTCCTACTACTCATGAAATGTTGAACAAGCTGCAAAAGATCTATGGAGGAAATGAAAATGTGAGGAGAGCCAAAGTAGAAATTTTAAGAGGTCAATTTGATCAAACAAAGATGAGAGAAGATGAAAAGATTGTAAAATAAAGTGAGAGAATCAAAGAAAGTGTGAGTGAAATTAGAGCCTTAGGAGGAAAAATTGAAGATGCAATAGTCAACAAGGTGTTAAAAACTCTTCCTTCTATTTATGAAATTAGAGTTTCAGCTATTCAAGAGATGAGATGTGATCTTAGAAATGGTATAACTTTGGATGCACTAGTTGGAAGGTTAACAAATTTTGATCTAGATAACTTTGATGACTATCTTCTTGGATCTCATAACATAGAATCAACATTCCAAGAAAAAATAACCCTTGGAAGAAAGGGAGGAAACTCAAAAGGAAAATAGTCTAACATTGAAGAAGATGAAGAATCTTATGATGATCTTGAAGCCACTGAAGCCCTACTTGCAAGGAGGTTACCAAATGCCAAAGGTGAATTTAAAGGAATAATTCCAATGATTTGTTTTTCTTGTGAAGAAGTTGGTCATATTGCTACAAGGTGTCCAAACAAGGAAATTAAAGATGATAGGAAATCTAGCAAGTTCAAAGGAAAGAAAGGTTTCAAAAACTACAAAGACAAAGGAAGAAAATTTTGTTATATTGCTAAAGATTCTAACAGTGATAATGAAGATGAAATAGTATATATTTCTATTAAAGATAAATCTAATTATGAGGATGATGAAAAGATGGCACTTATTTCTCATTTAAGAGAATTGCACATGGATAATAGATAGTGGTTGTTCTCATCACATGACTAGTGATAAAACAATGTTTGAACACTTGGAGCACTATGATGGTGGAAGTGTTAAATTTGGAAACAATGAACCATGTTATGTAAAGGGAAAAGGCTGCATTGCATTGACTGATGGAATTAGATGTGATAATTTCTACTAGGTTGAAGGACCAAGACACAATCTTCTAAGTGTGGCACAAATGAAGAACATTGGATTCAAAGTAGAATTCATGAATGGGAAGGCCAAGCTTCTAGATGGTAAAGGAAACCTAGTTGGAACCAGCAATTAGAAAAAAGGTAATCCATTCTATCCTGATCTCTCTAATAGTTCATGCTTCTTGGCACATGCAAAGGAAAGTTGGTCATGGCATAAAAGGATGTGTCATGTAAACTTGGATAATCTAGTTACTATAAGCAAACACATAAGAGTAAGAGGTATTCTAAATCTAAAAAAACCTAAAACGGCCATATGAAAACAATGTTAGATTGGAAAGATGGGTAAAAATAGCTTCAAAAATAAGAATTTCAATACTAAAGAAGTCTTGGAATTTTTTCCTACATATCTTTTTGGAACAATAGGTATAGAGAGCTACACTAGAGACAAATTCTTCATTTTGTTTTTTGATGATTATTCTAGGATGATGATAGTAATGTACTTAAAGGATAAATCTAAAGATTTTGAAAATTCAAGTGTTATCTGGATAGAGTTGAGAAAGAAATAGGTAAGAAGTTTAAGTGATTAAGATCACACAGAGGAGGAGAATTCATCTCTAATAAATTCAATGAATTCCATAATGAAAGAGAAATCAAAAGACATTTATCTTCATCTGGTACACCCTAATAGAATGACATAGAAAAAGGAAGAAATAGATCCATCATGGATTGTGCAAGAACATTAATGATAGAGAAAAATGTTGCAACTAAATACTAGAAGGAAGCAATCAACACAACAATTCATATCTTGAACTGAGTTTAACTGAAGAAAGGTACAGATCAAACACCTTATGAATGATAGTATGGCTATAAGCCTAATGTTTGTTACTTCAAAGTATTTAGAATAAAATTTTGTATCCTAAAAGAATCAAGGAAAGGAATGTTTGATGTGAAAAGTGATGAAGGCATTTTCCTAGGATACTCCAACAAGAGAAAAGTATACAAATGTTTGAATCTTGATACTCAAAAGGTTATAGAAAATGCATATGTAAAAATTGATGAGTTTGCAAAAAGAATAAAGGATAAAGTAGTTAATAACCTAAGGATTACAAAAAAATTATCTACTTTGAGCCTTATTCAGTACCCAACATTTAGTAGATTACCCCATCTGAGTCACCTGAATTTGAAGTGTCAACCAAGTTGCAGCAAGTACAAACCAAGTTGGAAATAGTTTGAACTGAGTCTCAAGATGAGGAACCCAAGTCATAGTCTATGGGAACTGAGTCTTAGATAGAAGAATTCAAAAAGTCATAGAACTTTTGATCATGGTGAATCAAGTGAATCCAGTCCATAATCTTCAAGTAAGATACCTATACACAATAGATATGTCAAAAAGGCATCATGAACCTGATCAAATAATTGGAGATGAGACAAAAGGCACAATGACAAGGAAAAAATTAAAAGGTACATGTTTCCTCATTGAATTTGAACCTAAAATTGTTAATGATGCATTAAAAAATGAAAGTTGGATAGAGGCAATGAATGAAGAGATTGAGAAAATTGAAAGAAATAATACTTAGACTCTTGTTCCTAGAACCAAGGATAAAAATGTAACTGGTACAAACTGGGTATTCAAAAGAAAATTGAATGAAAATGGAAAAGTATCAAGGAATAAGGAAAGAATAGTGTGCAAAGGATACACTCAAGAAGAAGGTATAGATTATGGAGAAACACTTGATCATGTTGCTAGACTTGAAGGAGTCATAAACCTACTTGCATATGCTGTAATTAAAGGATTCAAAGTGTATCAAATGGATGCAAAATCAGATTTGTTGAATGGAATAATAGAAGAAGAATTTAACATTGATCACCCTAAAGATTTTAGTGATCCAAACAAAAGAGACATGGTCTGTAAGTTACACAAAGCTTTATATGGTTTGAAGTAAGCTCCAAGAGCATGGTATGATAGACTTTGTGGATATATGGTAAAGATTAGTTTACAAAGAAATTATGATAGTAGTATTCTTTATATTAAAGAGGGACCATAGAACACAATTTCTCTAGTAGAAATATTTGTGGATAATATCCTATTTATAGGTTGTGATGACTTATATAAGGCATTTTCTTAAGAAATGAAGAAATGGTTTGAAATGTCAATGTTTGAAGAAATAAAATTCTTTGTTGGTTTAAAAGTTCATCAAATGAAAGATGACATTTACATTACTTAGTAAAAATATGTCAAGGAGATATTGAAGAACTTTGGAATGGAAGATTCCAAACTAGTTGAAACACCTATCTGTATGTGTTAATTATGGCTTGTAGTCAACTAGATTCAACATAGTCCTTACATGTGAATCCATCCCAAAATGAACATTGAATCATTCACCTGAAATGATTTGGCAAATCAACCTTTTTCCTCCTAACTAGATTGATTTTACCCTTTCTCTCAGAATGAGAAGTTGGCAATTAGATTTGTAGTATGAAGGGTTATGTAAGCTATATGAGAATGCAATATTTAAAGCTAAATGAAATGTATTGTTAAGCTAAGAAATAAAAAAAGCATATTATACTATATCAATGCATTTTAAGCTAATATGAGTCTGTAATGTAAGAAATTAAACTATGGATTTATGAAAATGAGTAAATATTCCAACATTAATTTGATGCAAAATCAATTCAACCTTTTGTAATGAGGAATTGAAGGCTCCTTAAATAGAATCCTAGGATTGATCAATGATTGAAACCAATTGGAATAAATGATCAAGATTAAAGATGAGACTCAGTCAGAATGGAAACTTCCTTATGCAGATGAAGTTAAATATTTCAAATCTGAATGTGATGAAGACTTAATTGATTCTCTTTTGAGTCTGAGATAGAGTTAACTAAGTTAATTCCATTTTGAGTTCTAGTTCACTCAGATTTTCCATTTTCGAACTAAAGAGAAGATTTGGAGAAAATATTTAATTTAATAAAATAAGATATGACCTCATAAATGTATAAAATTTAATTAATTAAATAATTATATTCAATAATTAAAATGAGGACATTATTAAATTAAATACATTTAATCCCTTTGTACATTATCTAAAGAAGTAATTTAATTTAATTAAAGTATGAAAACTTATAATTAAATTAAACTTAATCAATAGGTTTAATGTGGCTAATTTGAGTTGATACTTAGGAATTAAATAAACAAAGTGATTAACACGGATTAGGGTTTTCTACATTTGACACTTAGGTCAAGTAGGAATAATGAGAATCAGAATTGCCTAGTAAAATAGGACTTAGGAATGATTGAATAGACTAGAATTGGTTAACATGAAAATGTGTCAATTTTGGGGTATTACATTTGCCCCTCTTTGAATGAATTTACGAGCAACAAATTCAATTCAAAGAAATAAAAAGTATAAAGCATAGATAAAGAAATAAGATTGGTTCAAAAATTGATAATACAAAGACCAATTGATAATATTTTAAAGGTTATTTCCTTAATGAAGCTTAACCTTAGGACCTCCAAATAGAACACTCAGATACCAATATGTGGTGAGATTGGTTCCAAAATTGATGACACACAAACTAATTGATAAGATTTTTAAGGTTATCTCCAAAACAAAGCTTAACCTTAGGGGGGTCCAGATAGAACACCTAGATACTAAGATTGATAATGTAATGCCCCGCCTAGAGATCCTTGGAAACAAGGATGAAATACAAGCCAAGAATTTTTTTTTTTTTTACAAGTATGAATTCACGTGACAACATCATACAAGGATCAAAATGATCGCAATGAAAGACTTCACCACAATCTCAACAACCAACGAATCTCCAAATGCCACAACCAAACTGACACACACAACCAAAGCCAACAACCACCACAACAAGATGAGGGCTCAAGAAATGACCACTTATCAACAAAACACCAAGCTGGGGTAAAATGCAAAATCCTGAAATTGGCCAAGCCTAAAATCTTGAAGCCCTAAAAATTGGCTAAGTCTGGATTTTTGAAGCCCTAAAATTTCCTAGAATCCTTAACTTGTCTCTAAGAGGTCTGAAACCTATCTCAAAAGATTTGTCGCCTATATTAAAATATATCTTAAGTATAAGAATCTTATACTTAAATGATATATTTTAAACCCCGAAGGACAAAATAAAAACACGAAAAAATTGCATTGAAGGGAAACCCCTATAATTCAAAATACAACAACATAGGGTCAAAGAATGCCCAAAAGGGTATCCAAAACCACTCTTAAAAAGTTTGAATCATGAAGAAAAGTGTCCACTGCTGGCCTGCGTAGGTTTTTACAAAAAATTGTGTGACACTTCTTACTAAAGGAGGGAAACACTTCTCCTAAAGGCGTGTGACACTCTTCTAGTGTCATACGACATTTCTCGAGAAGGAATGCAACACTCTTCCAGTGTCGTATGACATTTATCAAGAAGGCGTGTGACACTTTATAGTATCGTACGACATTTCTCAAGAAGGCGTGTGATACTTTACAGTATCATATGACATTTCTCAAGAAGGTGTGCGATACTTTTTTATTGTTGCACCATGCTGAACAAATGTCACCCAAGAAAAAGCAAGAAAACTCTAAGGAAAAAAAACAAGCTAAAACATAGATAAAAACCTCCACACTGGGGAGTACCAGATCCACGTAGATCGAGGAGTGAACACTCGAGTGCATACACAACAAGATGCCAATAAGGAGATACATCTATCCATCTAAACTACAGCAGCAAAGAGCACATTGAAATAAACATTGCAGTGAACAAAAGAAACATTGCAATGAACAGAAACATCTCAGGAACAAAACAACCAAATTAAGTATGTGGATCCTCCCAACCGTCAATAGCATCATAAGACCATCATGGGTCCTAGCCATCCCCCATGCGTAATATCCCAAGCCACTGATGACATCATCAGTACTATTGTAATAGGGACGTCACTACTAAAACATGCAACAATATAAGCATAATGAAATCTAACATGCTAGTGAAAATGCATAAGATAATCCTACAATAGATAACATCACCTATCACATGCTAAATAGCAGTAAGCAACAGATAAACTACTAAATAAAATAACATCATCTAATCATATGCTAAACATCATGATAAGGGAATGCATCAAGTAAACTAACATCATCTAAACATGATATCCAAGGATTCCAATGAAAGCATAAATCATGAGAAAGCATACTCTAGAACCTGAAGTACCAAGTGAAAACATCCAGCAATGGTTGCACTAGGACAAGACCGTCTCTGTAGCAGTGGTGAAGGTAGCTACTCCTCCCAACCACATGGAACCCGTAGGTCCACACCCGCTATGCTGATGGAGATAATGATCCAACCACAAACACACAAAAGAACATCCATGGCTAACACTCACGCGAGACAGCATGATGGTTGCAACCAAGATCCTAAGACAATGCAAGGAGTAAAGGTCCTGGTCAGACACTCAATAGGCTACTAAGTAGGGGTTGACATCATGGAAAGTCACTTGGCATCCAAAAGCCCAGGCTAGTATAGGCAGCTACTCTTCTCAATAGAAGGCGCACAACCTAGGGTAGCAACTCTTCATGATGGAAGACGCACAACCCACACATTTTATTATCTTTTATTTATTACCACCCACTATTTTAATTTAATTATAACCTATATAAAACTTCCTCTACCAACCAGGGAATAGTCACCAGGTTGCAGGATAGAAGCCCCTCCATATGCTACCCTACCCTACCCATGCTCATCCTACGACAAGTGCCCATGGGCATGCATACTCCCATCCTAACCCCAATGATCATAACTTCTGGAAAATCTATAGAAGATCAAGCCTCACAAGTCACCCAACAAATGTATGTGCATGTACTCGTGTGTGGCACACCACTAGCACGAAGATCATAACACCAACACAAGAATGAGAACACAATGCAAAGAAAACACCCAACTGAAAGCAACACAAGAAGGATGGATTCTACATGAATCCCAACCCAATAAAACCATACATAATAAAATCACTCAACTGGCCTAAATTTGAGAATATGGATTCTACATAAATCCCAATGATGTAACAAGACCAAAAGTCATGAACTTACTCAACTAGCCTTAATCTAAGATTATGGATTCTACACAATTCACAATGATGTAACAAGACCAAAAGTCATGAACTTACTCAACCGGCCTTAATCTAAGAGTATGGATTCTACACGAATCCTAGTGTTCATGAAACAAAAGAAAAGGTCTAAAAGAAATAATAACAACAGATATAAAATCACTCAACTAAACACAACATCAAGAGTACGGATGCAACACGCATCCCAAAGAAACATAAAAGTGTAGAAGTGATCTGACTGATATCCAAAAGAATCATCCAAGTCCACGACCCACATTGTGCTAAGAAAACTTGAGAAAATAGCAGCACACAAAATGAGGTAAAAACCCCAAATTTTGGAAAAACTACAAAATTAAAACCCATTTGACCTTTGGGTACAAAAACCCCAAAAATACAAAAATAAATGGAATCGGACACCGTATGCAAAAACAACTAGCATAACGGTGCAAAACCCCAAACCCTCATCTTGAAAAATAGGGAAATGTTCATACCCACCCAACCGGGTAGAACTAGCATACAAAAATGGAGGGGAACACTAGTTCTCAGCCTCCAAACAAATGGCTACCAAAAACAAAAGCAAAAACGAAGCAAAAAAAATAAAACAGGAAAGCCCTACCTCATAGCCAAAAGGGCAAAATGGGAATCTAAACCATAAAATAAATATCCCGCAGAAGTAGCTAAAAATTGTGGCAATCCAAGGTTTCCTCGAGCTGGATCCAATGAGCTCAACCTCGTGACGATCCCACACCTGTAGCTCCCACAATGAACAAAACAATAAATCCTCATGAAGAGGATTTTGGGTTTTACTCTCCAACTTTCCAATTCAAAAGTGAGAAGTGAGGAATTAAATTCTTCTTTGGATATTTATTCACTTTTCGAATGAATAATCGTTTAGGGAAAATAACCAACCAACCTAGTTAAAACCCCAAATCGACCCAAACGAAAAATAGGCTATTCCTATAAATAGGAATTCATCTATGGAAAAGCTACCAGAAATTAAAATAAATCAATTAAAAAACCTAAAAACCCAAAAACACAAAAATCTCCTCAACAACTTTCGTGACAATGCAAACCTCTAAATGCACAGACATGCTTACTGGTATAATCACATAATGCAAATGAGTTCAGATTTAATAATCACTGAAAGGTTTAAATTAAACATTTAATTAAAGATACATCGACCATATAAGGATGACATTGGTAAAATATGAAAGGCTGAATCACTAACTACATGTGCCACTGCTAGGGATATAAATCTTGCACACTACACAACATGATCAAGTGCAATATCATATAATAACATAGCCGAAGCAATAAATGCATTAAATAACTTAATTTAACCATTTATTTTATTATATTAAAATAATCTATTTACATCACTCACGTTCACGTAAAGCATAACAATGCAGGAATGAAGTAAATAACCATAGCATTAAATCCATCACATAATGAAATCAGAGATATGTCCAAATACCAGATAACTAGATATCATCATAAAACACACTGTCACCTCAAAATGGTATCATCATGCAATATGATTAACTGAATAGCATAGTAGTCTAATATCTATGATACTAAAATCAAAGTATAACATCTAATCCTCAGGTTGTCTCAAATGTAAACATAACATGAGTAACAAATATCTCTCTAATAAAAAATATAACAAGGTAAATGTCTGCAATACATAACCAAAGAATCCAACATGAAAAATCCCTTTAATTAATTAAGCATTTAATAATGATTGTTTACTCTGCATAAAAAAGGCATTAAAAACACATAAACAACCATAGTCATAAACATGACTAACCACTGCTACAGGAACCTAGTCCAGTGTAGCATGGTAATAGTACATAGTGCAATCTCTGCACACATCTTATGTTAATCAAAAAACAACCTCATGATACCACATCAATCCTAGTAACCACTGGCACAAACCTCAGTGAACCAAAAATCACAACATAATCTCATAGATCAGTCAAAAGCATAATCAAAACAACTGATACAAAAACATAAATCCAAACACCTCGATGGTGTAGACCACTTAGGGTCACAATCATGATCCATCACAACAAAAGATCAACAAGGTTGCATCCATCAGGATGACTTACAGAAGTCAAATGGGAGTGGCTCTATAGATAAGCTTTTAAAGGTTATCTCTAGAACAAAGCTTAACCTTAGGGGATCCAGATAGAACACTTAGATACTGAAGTTGATAGCACAAAGATTGTCAAATTTCATAGAATTTTTCCTAGAAGGAGACTTAATCCTCAGGAGTTAGGGTTTATACTGTCTTGATACCTATACATTAAAAGATGACAAGATTAATCATGATTCATAGAATCATCTCCAGAATGAGGCTTGATCCTCAGGAGTTAGGGTTTAGACTATCCTGATACCTATCCAATGAATAGTGATCAAAAGTAAGAGCCTCAAATTATCCTTAGGATGAGGCTTAATTCTTAGCAAAAGTTAGGATCATCTCTAGAATGAAGCTTAATCCTTAGCAAGAAATTGGAATTATCTCTAGAATGGAGTTTAATGCCCTAGCATCCAAATAGAACATATGAATATTGGTCCATAAAAGATAACAAAACCTATCATTAGTCATAGAATCATAACCATAATGGGTCTTGATCCTCATGATTCAGGGTTTAGACTATCCTGATACTTGTGTTGGGACTCAAAATTGAAGCCCCAATTTTGAGTACCATTGAAAAAATTAAGCCCTATAAGCACTTTTTGATGCGTATGTAATCGGTTGTACTTGTGAGTCCTAAGAGGTGTTCAATATTTCTAACACCTTGCATTCAGTACATCTATGTGTTCCATGATGATAAATTTCCATTATGATCCATTTCGTAAAGTCCCATTTTGAGCAATGTCCAATTCTGCATTTCTACCAAAGTGTCAAATAGTGACAGAGGCTATATTTGCATCTGAATATCTTGCACCTACTAACATTTCATGATCCACTACTTTGGGAGTGTTTAGTATCTATACTAGAGAACCTATGTTTCATATTTTGAGTCATTTCAAATCCATTTGACTAGGTTTTGAATCCTGCAAAGTTGGTCATTTATTGTTATCATGTTGATGTGAATTGTTCATAATTCTGGAAGGCCCTATCTAACTTGTTATAACTTTGACCCAGTTGACCAAAAGACAAAAATTCCTTTTGCATTACATTTTGGAGGTCATAGACTTGTTATGTTTCAATATTGAGCTTATGAAAAATCTATTTGACCATTTTTCAAATGTGACTCCAAATGCAATTTGTAAAGATTTGCTGGTGTCATAAAGTGTAGATTGATCGATACCCTTGTTTGTGATGTCATATCTCCAAATCCGTGATAGGTGAGATCAAATGGATTGTACTATTGTGTTTTCCTTTTAAAATACTTTAAGTGTGTCAATTTTCAAGACTTAAGAAATCCCATTTTCACACTTTCTCAAGTCCTTTTCATTTCTAAAAAATGTTTTTTTGACATTATTTCCAGTTTCCAAATTTTGAGTAGCCTACTTTAACCAATCACTAAATGCACCAAATCATTCATCATGATCCCTAATCCCATATTTATATTATCCTCTTGACAATGAACCAACTCCTAGATTTCGTGCCCCCAAGTGTCAGTTTTCCCTATTTTTAAAGCCAAATTTGAATGTGTTTTATTATTTTCTGACATGTTTTCATGCAGGTGGTTTTGAAAGGGTAACTTTGATAGTCAATATCTTTTGACTAGGAATTTTTCAAGAGATAAAATTTGACAAGGTAAGAGTGTGTTGAATAGAGAATCAATATGTTCAATTTTAGAACCTGGTAAGGTGTTTGGATTCATTTTTGAAGCCAATCAAAGTACTTCTTGGCATGAAACTGATAGTTTGCAAGAAAGGTTGAAGGTTAGTTTTTAAATGACGTGACAATGATTGAATTTTGATCAAATTGGTGCCATATGATTAATGGCCTAGTTTGAGGATGTAGTTGTTCAAAAATGAATTTTTTTTTAGTCGGACCCACTTTGGGGCCCAACTAATTATGCCAGATTGATAAGATTGATAAGATGTGAAATTGAAGATATTCAGAGATTAAAATGATGTTGATCATTATGAAATGCTAGGGTTTCTTTTGAAGAGCAGGGGCACTATGAGTAGTAGCATCAGCAACTAGCATCCCTCATTCTCAAACTATGATTAGTTTTCAATTTGTGAAAAAAATTTAACCTTCACCCCCAAAAGGATACAAAAACCCCCAAGTGTACATCACTAGTTACCATCAATTCACATGGGGATCAGCCAGGGCCTAACTAGAAGTAAAAGGAAGCTCTACAAAGAAGTCCAAATCACTACTTATGCATTTGAGCTATCAAAAAAAAAAAAGAGATGTGGTGGAAATTATAGGGCTAGAATCCTCCATGATTTCTCATGTTATTTCACACATAGAAAATGGACCATAATTACAAATTCTATCCTTTGGAGAAATTGATCCAAGTCTCTCTTCACCTTAGTTCCTTTATTTTATTCACTTTACACATAGTAATTCCTCTGAGATGATGGCAATTGCTGCTATAATCAGACATTTTATCTAGAAAGAGATTGTTGCAGTTTATGTAGATGATGCTTTTGGGAGAAATGAAATAAATGCACTTGGTGATGCATTTGGAATTAATGCTTATATTGTTCTTTATTAACATTCAATACCTCTAGAAACCACTAAAAGTGACCTATGAAAGATACCATCAAGGAAGTCACTAGAAGAGAATGAAGAGGCCACAATAGGGGATTAAAAAGGCTTTGACATTAGAAAGTGATGAGGTGGGATTCTTTAGCAAACCCACAAGCATGAAGTCAAAATCCCATGACATGATGAAGGGGAAAGTCACTCCAAGCAGCGACAGGGGAGTTTGGCAGAAACCACAAGAGTATTGGGAGGGAGAAGACCTTCCCGTGAAACTTAGGAGTCGAAGAAGAAATCTTCCAAAATGAAATTTCATAAAGTTGGGATCCAAATCAGACATTTTTCAAGCAAAGGGTAATATTAGGTGTGTGGCAATGGATCTATCAAGTCACATTATCATAAACATCGAAGCTGCAAAGTTCTATCTACACAAATTCCCCTCTTGTCAAAGAGCATCTACCTATAGGGATTAGTAGTAAAATCCCACAAGATAGGTGATGATGAATTGGATCTTCATGATTTCTCTTGAGGGCTAGCAGCTTTTGAAATCTATACCAGATTCTACTATGGAATTGTTTTTATACACCATGTCAGAGAGAAGGTATGTTGCAGCACAAGAGGAATTCTAATTTGAAGTAGAAGGAAGAGGCACCCACATCTGGAATGAAATATGGGCATAAATGGTTTTTCAACACATGTCTCAACTTCAAAAGCTATAGACCCATTGGATTTAGATGCAAGTCATATGAATCTAGTCACTCAAGCAAGAAGATGGTGTACAAATGCAGAGGAAAGAGGAGTGCTTCCAAGGTTTTAATCCTGCATTGGGTGGGTAAAGAAGATTTTAGTTGTTTAAATAGAAGAACACTCATATACTAAAGTGTTTATAAGAAAAAAGGATTTTGCAAGCTGTGATCTGTATGGTGGAGCCCATGGAAGGCCAACTAGACACAAAATTTTGACCAACAAAGTAGAGAAGGTGCCAGAAAAGAGAAGGTGCTAGAAAATTCAAAGGATATCAGTGGTCACCATGTCACCATTGGAAAATGGGAGGATCATGCTAGTAGTGACATGGAAACCTCCTAAAAAGTTGAAAAATTTGGCAAAGTTGTGAGACCTAGCAAAGATCAAGGTGACTGCTTAGAATCTACCAAGTGGCAGCATTTGAATGGACAAAGAAGATATTATGAACATGATGATGGAAATACTTGCCAAAATCTAGTGGTCACCATGTCGCCACTAAAAAATGGTAGGTTTTTTGACAAGCGACATGATGACTTCCTAGAAAACTTGAAATACAGTGAAGGCCATGGGTCTCGAAGGATGATGATGTGGTGAAGAGGTGTCATGTTCAACCAATTAAAGCATGCCACGTGGCACAGGTATGGTCTTTAGATGGATAAGAGGTCAACAAGATATTAAATTCTAATATTTTGTTCAGAAAAGTAGAAAAAAGAAATGGTCATTCATAAATGAATTTTAAAGTTATAATTTAAAAAAATCTATGGTTTATACTATAGTGGGTTTTTTATTTTTTTTTATTTTAATTTTTTTTGCATTTTAATGTGCAAGGCCATAGTTGGAGCCTAAAACTTTGAATGACTACTAGAGGGGAAATTTTTGTCTAAAATATGCACTCCAATATATCGTTGGAACCAGGACAAGATGAATTTACGAAATATGAGGTCATATTTTTTCACAGATATTCATCGGTTCTGTCTATAATCAAATTTGTAATTTTTGGGTCATTCTTACTAGAATGGGTAGAATTCATCATTGAGCATCAAAATTGGTTAGGGGGTAGATATAAAAGCTTGTTGAAGCCTGAATGTGGAAAAAAGTGATTTTGATAAGTTTATTTTGTCTCTAGAGATCATTTAACTAATTTTTTGCCTTTGCCTTGATTTCAAATCTAGCATCAAAATCAATTATGTTTGTTCCATCAAGAATTTGATATATTTTATGCTTTTGGGAGGCCAAATGATAGAGGATTTGATTTACTAGTTGCAAAGAGAGATTAGAGAGATGTTTTGTCACCTCTAGGAGATATTTTCCAAGTGGACACATGTCAAACATAGAATAGATCTGGGAATTCATCGTCTTCTATATCCTTATTTCTCTCATTCAATTTAAGGGTTCCAATTTTTCGCTATGAAACCAATTGGTTCCAGTTCTTGATATTTTTTCATGACTGTGATACCATTTCCTTCAGCAATTTCTCTTGTAATGAACAACAAGAAATGAGAATATAGATAGTTCTAATTTGTTAGGTAGTTTTGCATTTTAATTGCATGCATCTTATTGTATTTGTTTCAAGGAAATGAATGAAAATGCAACAGCAACTTAGTCTTCATTCTAATATCTTCTCTCTCATTCATGTTGTTTGTGGTCTTTCATGTTTTGTAAACCAAGAATATGAAACTTAGTTGCAATCTATTAGTTGTATATGTTGATCTTTTTTGATTATGACTCAAGGAGTTATGTAAATGCTTTATTTATCATCATAGGATTGTAGATCTCATGAAGGGATAGGTCAAGTATGAGATTCAAAAAGATGTAGATGTTTAATTCACAAAGTGGACAGATAGATTAGGAAGTTCTAATGTATGAAATATGTCACTAACTTTCAGGAATGTGTGTTAAGGGTTTGTTAAGGGAATGTTGTTCATGTCATGTTTTTTTGAAATCAATATCATTAATCAAAATTTTTTCCCTTTAATGTTGAAGAACTAAAATGTGATGCCCTCAATTAGCTTATCAAGTTTTTTGGTCATGTTATTAGCTATTCCATGTTGGAGATCCTTGCATACGTGTTAGAAGATTTAGGGTTTTTATCTACTATTAATAGATTCAAGAATATGTTTAGCATGGGTACCATATAAGTGAATCTAAGGTACACTTGCCTAGGTTTTGTAGAGCCTAAAGTAGAAGAAGGGTCTAGTCTTATAGTTGGCCCCATGTCTGAAAGGATATGTTAAGGATGGGAAGTAACTACCCCTAGATGTATCTTGTTCTCATTGGGGTAATTTGGAACCACATTGTTTCAAACCACCAAAAAATGGTGACTCTGCTGGGGAGTAAGGTTGTAAATGCCTAAATTATGGAGCTAGAAATCTCTGATATATTGTACATATTCAATTTTGTATGCAAAGTTTTGTGTTACCTAGTTAAGCTTTATTCATGGACAATAGTATGTTCTAAAATTGGATGTAAATTGTGTTCTATGACTATTATAAGGCTATCTTTAATCAATTCAATTTTTGCAAGTGTTGTTGAGAAAGTTCATAGTCAACAATTGATTTATGAAGTGTATTTTCTTTTCAAGGTGTTAATGATTTGCAAGTTTCTCTTATATTGAAGGTCTGGTTCAGATTTGTTAAGTGAAAAATTATGTTTTATTTCTCACAAAGTGTGAGTGGCAACTCTCAATCTTTGCACCAGTTTGTTCCTAGTTGATTTTATTGCAATATTTTGAAGGAATTTTAATTGTATGGGAAAATTTGAAGCTTTTGACAGTCTCTTGAAAAGGAAGTTCTAAATTCTTGATAATTTTTTGAAGTGTTTTTTGCAATATGCTATTATAAAAAAGGTGAAATATAAAAAGTAAATCACAACAGTGATTTATTTATCCTCTCTCAAGGAGGTGGCAGCTCTACAAGGTTTTATCAATGGTGTGAAAGATTTTTAGTATGCACCTATGTCAAAACAAAAAATCAAAAGTCTTGGATCAGCACATGAGGTATTTTTTATTTTCATGTTTCTCTTTCATGAAAGCCAAGTATTAAAAATGGTTGCCTCTATTCAGTGATTTTCAGCACTAGAAGGAAGAGGTAAAAGTTAAAATTTATTATGGAGTTAGATCTCAGATCTTAGATTAGTTTACCAAGTTCTAAAATTTTAGATACTGTAAGTAAAAACATTGTTATGTTAAATAAACTAATCCACAAAAAGATTGTCAATGTTATAAGAATTGAAGTAGGAAGTACTCAAGGTCTAAATGTCGAACAATGTTATCTAAGGCTTAAATCAGTAATCAGAAAGATGTCTTTTCATTCTAGACCTAAGGAATCTTCCCTACCTAATGTTTTCCTTTATGTTTTAGTGCCTGATTTAGATAATTGGCTATCACCTATTGCAAATTGAAAGATTCATTGAGGAGATGGAAAGTGATAATTATAGAGTTCTTGATATATCTCCTAATGATTATAATGGGTGTGTTGAAAGTCAAGGTAGCAATGAATATAATGAATCCGTAAAGAGAGATGATTTGTCTTCCAAATGTAAAGAGGTGGATTCAAATGTTAATGAATTGGGTAATTAAAACCAGCATAAGGAAGATGGATATGATTGTGAAAGTAAAATTTATTATAGTGAATATGAATTCGAAGAAAGTTATAACAACAATGGAGATAGTGCTTGCCATGATAAGAATAAATATTATAATAATGCTGATTTTTTAGATTGTTATACTAATGATTTTTCTTTTGTGAATTCTCCATGTCATCTAGCTAATAATCACAACAAGAAGAAGATTTGTGAGGCATTCTTCTTGAGCCCTGATAAAATTTCAGCTTTGTTGGCTTGTAATTTTGAAAGGCATGTAAGTCTTTTTAAGGATGCTCATTTTTTTGTCATAATATTTCTTTATTTAGTCAAGTTACTTCCCGAAAGTTTGAATAATCTTAATTAGATTTTGGAGGTGTATATGATAGTACCTCAAATGTCTCTGCACATGACAACTTGTTGAATGTGGGGGATGTTAGTGAAGGGAAGTTTGATACTGTTTCAGATTCTTTTCACGCTGATTTTTCTATATAAAAAATTGATGTTTCATGTGATGAAGAGGAAAGTAGTAAAAGTTGTCAATCTAAATATGGATTTTCTTTATGTGCTGATAATTCTTACAGAGATAAGTTCAAGGTTCATTCTGACATTTTTTTAGATAAAGAAAATGATTGTGATCAACATAGTTTACATCAGCACTTTTAGAATAATTTTTCGTGCTTGCTGACTAATCAGTTCTTTGGATATGAAGAGATATTAGCGAAAGGTAAATCTGATTTAATGAATGACATGACTACAAGTAGGCAGTGATCAAATTTCACATACTCTTCATATCTAGATACACAAGGTGAGTTGCAAAATTTGACATAGGCAACTTGTTGAATAAGGTAGAATATGAATCATTTGTATTTTCGGTTGATAGCATGCATCAATCATATGTTCATGATGATTCTTAGTTTGATTTTCATATTCAAGAGCATGCTAATATACATTTTCATAGTGAGCAAGATGAAGAAAGTATGTCTAGTTTTTATATGCATTATGAAAGTGATGATGACAATTTTGTTTTGCCTAAGTGATTGAAAGTGTTGATGTGTTGGGTGAAACAAAGGAGAATGAGAATTTTAGTTTACCTCAAGAAAATGTCAATGAGAATTGGGTGTATGATAGAGGTAAGGAGTTTTGGAAACTTTCCATTGGCCTGGGGCCATCATTTGTACATAATAGGAGTAGATTGCCATGCTTTCAATAAAGCTATTTGAGAGAAGTTTTTGCTGTTAAATGTGTGCTCTACTTTTTCTAGAGATCTAAATCCTTAACATGCCCACAAGGGACATGCATCCCCAAAAAAAGCCACTATTGGGACTCAAAATTGAAGCTCTGATTTTGAGTACCATTGAAAAAATTAAGCCTTATAAGTACATTTTGATGCATATGTAGTCAGTTATACTTGTAAGGCCTAAGACGTGTTCAATGTTTCTAACACCTTGAATTCAATATGTCTATGTGTTCCATGATGATAAACTATCATTCTGAGCCATTTCGTGAAGTCTCGATTTGAGCAATGTCCAATTCTGCATTTTTGCCTAAGTGTCAAATAGTGATAGGAGGCTATGTTTGCATCGAAATATCTTGCACCCAGTAATGTTTCATGACCTACTACTTTGGAAGTGTTTATTATCCATACCAGAGAACCTATGTCTCATATTTCGAGTCATCTTGAATTTGTTTGACTAGGTTTTGAATCCCTAAAAGTTGGTCATTTATTGTTGTCATGCTGATGTGAACTATTCAAAATTCTAGAAGGCCCTATTTGACTTGTTATAACTTTGACCTAGTTGACTGAAATGAGAAAAATTCTTTTTCATTGCATTTTAGAGGTTAGAGACTTAGCATGTTTCAATTTTGAGCTTATGATGAATCTGTTTGACCATTTTTCAAACATGATTCCGGATTTTAATTTGTAAAGTTTTACTGGAGTCATAAAGTGCAAATTGATTGATACCCCTGTTTGTAATGTCATATCTCCAAATCTATGATAGGTGAGATTGAATGGATTGTACTATTGTATTGTCCTCTAAAAATACTTTAAGTGCCAATTTTCAAAACCTGACGAATCCGTCTGCACACTTTCTCAGGTCCTTTCCATTCACAAAAAATGTTTCTAACATTGTTTCTAGTCTACAAATTTTGAGTAGCCTACTTTGACCACTTGAAAAATGTGCCCAATCATTTATCATGATCCCTAATCCTAGATTTATACTCTCCTCGTGACAGTGAACCAACTCCCCAGTTTCCTTGGCCCCAATTGTCAGTTTTCCCTATTTTAAGAGCCAAATCAGAATGTGTTTTATTATTTTTTGACATGTTTTCTTGCAAGCAGTTCTAAAAGGGTAACTTTGACAGTCAATATCTTTTGACTAGGAATCTTTCATGAGATTAAATTTGAGAGGTTAAGAGTGTGTGGAATGGAGAATCAATTTGTTCAATTTCAGAGCCCAGTAAGGTGTTTGGATCAGTTTTTGAAGGTAGTCAAAGTACCTCTTGGCATCAAATTGGTGCTAGATGGTTAATGGATTGGTTCAAGGATTTATTTGTTCAAATTTTTTTTTTTAAATTTTAGCTAGACCCACTTTGTGGCCTGACTAATTATGCTAGATTGATAAGATTGATAAGATGTGAAATTGAAGACATTTAAAGATTAACATGATGTTGATCATTATGAAATGCCAGGGTTTCTTTTTAAGAGTGGGGGCACTGTGAATAGTAGCATCAACAACTAGTATCCCTCACTCTCAAACTATGATCAGTTTTCAATTTGGGAAAAAAAAATAACCTTCACCCCCAGAAGGATACAAAATCCCCTGAGTGTACGTCACCAGTTACCATCAATTAACATATGAGGCTTGGTTAGGGCCTGACTAGAAGTAAAAGGAAACTCTACAAAGAAGTCCAAGTCACTGCTTTATACATTTGAGCTGTCCAAAAAAAAAGAGAGACGTAGTGGCAATTATAGGGCCAAAATCCTCCATGATTGCTCATGTTATTTCACACATAGAAAATGGACTACAATGACCACTTCTATCCTTTGGAGGAACTAATCCAAGTCTCTCTTTGCCTCAGTACTCTTATCTTATTCACTTTACACATAGTGATTCCTCTGAAATGGTGGTAGTTGTTATAATCAAACATTTTATCTAGAAAGAGGTTGTCATAGTTTATGTAGATGATGAATTCGGGAGAAATGGAATAAATGCACTTGGTGATGCTTTTGGAATTAATGTTGATATTATTCTTTATAAACATTCAGTACCTCTAGAAACCACTAAAAGTTACCTATAAAAGACACTATCAAGTAAGTTGTTGGAAGGGAATGGAGAGGCCATGACAGGGGATTAAAATGGCTCCAACTTTGGAAAGTAAGGAGGTAGAATTCTTTGGCAAACCCACAAGCATGAAGGAAGGAAGCCCATGATATGATTAAGGGGAAACTCACTCAAAGTAGTAGTAGGGGAGTTTGGAAGGAGCTATAGGAGTATTGGGAGGGAGGAGATCTTCCTATAAAAGTTAGGAGTCAAACAAGAAATCTTCCAAAATGAAGTTCATGAAATTGGGATCCAAATTAGTTGTTTTTCAAGTAGAGGGTAATATCAGGCATGTGGAAATGGAGTTTTCAACTAACATTATCATAAACATCGAAGGTGAAAAGTTCTATCTGTGAAAATTCCCCTCTTGTCAAAGAGCATCTTCCTATAGGGATTAGTAGTAAAATCCCATGAGATAAGGGATGATGAATTGGATCTTCATGATTTCTCCTTGGGGCTAGTAGATTCTGAAATTTGTTGTTGCACTACTACATTTGACCTCATTTTTCTACCAAAATTTTGGACCATCAACTAGAAGAGTTTAGGTTGGTTAGAATGTAGAAGGAAAAAATTTCTTTTTTTTACATCTCAGCCCCATTTTGGTCAAAATTTTGACCAACATGAGGCTTAGATGTAAAAAAAAAAAGAATTCCTATTTTTTGTTTTTTGTGCATGCAATATCATTTGCATTTTGTTGGAGTTGGAAACTTGATGCACCATCACTAGACAAAAAACCCGATGCCCTAGTTATGCCCTAGCTTGCTCGTGGTTGGAGTTGGAAACTTGGAAACTTGAGATGGGTCTTGACCTTCAATGCAATACTAGGAAATCCTTGTATTCTACAATTGCTAGGGGTTCAAGTAAAACAAGCTCTAATGTAATTCTGGCTAGAAAATTGGAGGATATGTATTTTAAGGATAGTTGCAGACAATCAAAAAATTTAAGATTTTTGAGTCACTAGATGAAGAAAATATCAAAGAAGTTAGATGAAAGTGAGGCTTTTGATAATTTATTCAATCACACAACTTTGAATTCCTTTCCCATGGATAAAAATAACACAACTACAAATTTGGTTTTCAAGAAAGTACGATAGCATCTGGCAAACTGTGAACAATTTTTCCCTATATCCACTATTTTACCATTTGTTTCAAATGCTTCTTTATCTACTGAGGTTGGAGATTGTGATTCAAAAAATATTGAGTTAGATAATGAAAAAGCATTCACTAAGTCACTAGATGAAAAAATGTAGCATGGCCTTTCTAGCAAAGATGTTGATTTTAGAGCTCTAGCGCAACGTCTTACAGATGTTGTCATCTAACATGTAGACGTCTAGCTAGAAGCTGAGCATTGCTCATCTACAAACATTGCAGAAGCAAGCAATTCAACTAAGAGATCCACTTGCCATGAAGTGATGAAGTTGATTTAAAAAAAATCTAAGGAATTGGAAGTCAAGTACAAAGATTACCCCCTTCCATTATCTACCCACCTTGGCAATTCTGATTTTGCTTCCCTATACACTTTTGAAGACAAGGTTAGAGAGTATCCTTTTTTTTGTCTTTGTTATTTAGACTTTTACATAGACATTTCTTTGAAAGCTCATTAAAAAAATTATTGAAATTCTTCACTCAAGAATAGACATGAATTGCAAGTATTACTTCACATGGAAATACTTGCCTCAAAGATTGCTAGGAGCATTGAAGAGCAAACAAAGAATAAATTAATAAAAAAAAATGCAAACTTCTAGAAAAAATCCAATTTAATTTTCTAGGAGGAATATTTGGTGGGGAAAACCTAAATGAGTTTGCAAATAGAGTTATTGCATCCAGGTAATTGTTTAACTTATTAATAGACTATGTCTAATAAATTTAATATCTGATAACACTTAAATTTATCATACATTCATATAAGCCATGCCCTTCTTTGCAAGTATATTAACTGACTAGACATGGTGATTAGAAAAGTATATAAGGATATGAAATTTTATTTATATGATGATTCAAGGGATATCTTCAATTCTATGTCCAATGAGGATAAAGATACTAATATATAGAAAAATGAGTCTGATGCAGAGGCTTCTTCTCAAAATGATGTCATGGCTACTAATGGTGGGAAAGGGAGAAATGTAGGCTAGATAGGACAATTATATCATCATATTTTTGCCTTGTATGATGATTAGCATTCTCTAAAACTACCACAAGCTGAAAGTGTAATGCCTTAATAATAACCAAAAGAAAAGACACAGTAATAAAATAATAATACCATAAAAAGATACAAAGATAAAACCCATACAATTTTTTTTAACTTCATATCATATTACCATAACAAAATAGCTTTGACAACCTGGTACTGAAATGAACTACAACAACATTAAATCATTACTGATCATTACATATGAGTATATAAAATATACCCTTATTTTAAATACAATCAATGTAATACCCTAACCATCACAAAAACCATATAACCATAATCCATACATAATAAGAGATTATAAGCCCGAACAATTTTTTTTATTTTTAGAAACTCCATTACAAAATTATCCTTTATACAACAGGTATAGTAAAATACTCATAATCAGCAATGTAACATTTCACAATATTACAATAGAGTATATAACATATTTATACTCTTTTATTAGAAGTACAACAACTTTAAATACATTTGAATTAATACTGAATTCTAAATATAAACAATCATTTCTTCTAGATCCATAACCAACCCTTTCTCGATCCTGAAAACCAAAACAACACAACCACAACACACCAAACAGGGCTTAGTAACACTAATTAAATCAATAAAACCTCCAACAAACCTGCACATTAGATTTTATAACAAAACTATATTCATTTAAACCAGATAACAGATGTACTAAAAATATAATTTTTCTAACCACATTCAATTATAAAGCAAGTACAAAATTTCTTACACACAGATATGCAAAAATAAACTCGCACAAAATATGACAAGGTAATGATCTAGTAGTCCATGGGTGTCAACATAAGAATCTACATTCAGCCACTCATAGAACTCAATATGTTATGTGCAACCATATTATTCTTATCTTTTTATATGATTCCCAACCCATGAAATTTTAAATATTATCACTTGATTAACTAACTGTCATAAACTTTCCTATAAGAATCTAGACTAGTGTCGAAGGGCATCCGGCAACATATTTCTATCACCACAAGTTACTCGCTTTATGACAGCCACCCAATCTAAAGGATCACACTTGCATAATCTAACATACACATAATTGGAAGAAAAACATAGATTAATTTTCCAATTCCAACTAATACATTTATTTCATTTGCTTCAATTTAACAATTGAGCCAGCAACAGAAATATCATATGAAACCAAATGAAACCATTTTGTATCCTTTCATATACTTCACAATTCATATTACCAAAACAACCCTTTTAATTTTCACAAGCAACCAAGCCTTTCAAACTACAAATCAACGATATTTTAATTAAATAGTAAGAAATTGACTTTTCCAAGATTCACTAAATATACATTTCTTTTTAAAATACCAATAATAAAACTATCCACATATACTATTACTAACTAACATCAAAATGTAAACATTAATCAATTTCCATTTCCGAAACAAGTAATCACAATAATCTCAAAATTACATACCGATGATAATTCTAACAATTCAATTTGTAAGGAAATACATATATGTTGACACATATAAATAAATACTTACATATATATATATATATATATATATATATATATATATATATACATGACATTATTTATATATATACATATATGTACTCACTTACATATACCAAACATATATAAAACCTTAATAATTTAAAGTCAGAATTAAAATTGATGCATAATATTTTCCATTATTAGTTTTATAATTTTCTATTACCAAGTAATTAAAAAATCTAATATCAATAAAAAAAAATAACATCTTACTATTTAAAACTGCGACCCACACAGTGCCCCTAATTCCAATTTAACAACATGCCTCTTCCATCCCAGATATCAGCATATCTAAGGTTTACAAATATCGAATAAAACTTTATGCTATTATTTCTAAACTCAAAACATCAAACACTTTCGACAAAACATTGACTCTTATAACTATAAGAATAAAAAGGCAATCCTTGGATTTTAAACACATCGAAAACCTATTAGGAACAAAGACACATCTCTTCCTATTCATTGAAGATTGGTTGTGTACTGCAAAATTCAAAATGCCATAATCATGCTAATGATCGACACCAATCTTTTGCACACGATTACACATGTTTTGTTTGACTTAATGACTATGTCTTGGTTCACAAGCATAGCTCAGTAAAATTAATGTTGAATACATAATGGTTATTAAACATCTTGTCCATAACCCTCGACCATAACTGAGAACAAAACCAAACCCAAACTCAGGTTGGAGTCTTTAGTCATGTCTCAAATATCTCTGCGAACTCGTGGCCGTGGCCGAGTTGCACAAACCTGTGAACTTGAGAAATGGGTTCTCTCAAAACTCAGCTCTAAGGAAGCCATATTCCCTCAAGTTTTTACACATGTACATACATGTTCACTGCTTCAAGTATATGCTTCTCACCGATTCAACTCGAAGGAGAATGCATGGTTGGGAAGAACCCAAATACTTAAATAACAAACCCAAATTAATATCTCCCTACTACACATGCAAGTATGGGTGTATGCAAAGTTCAAAAACATACAATGCCGAATCCAACATATATCCATGCTTGGATGTTTATAGACAATAATCAACATTGAGAACCATTTGCAAATATGCTAACCAAATTAACAATTGCAAAAATAAACTAAGAGAGAGAGTAGGGTGGGAAATTGCCCCTAAATATTTATCATAAACCCAATTACAACACACAGCACAGAGTATTTCATTCACACACCCAATTCTGGGTTTTTCCACATAACAAATTTTGACATTCAATATTCACAAATCTAAATGAAATATAATAATGGCTATAGAAAAGAGTTAAGGAAAAGCCCCCTGCCTATGAAAGTGCAAAATGATGCTCAAGAAATGTTACCCGAAGAGTCCTCTAACTCAAACTCGCAACCCAAGTTCCCAAACATTTGATGCCATTTTTTTTTTCAGAGATAGCCCAAAATCTTTTCTCAATACCAAAAACTGAGAAATACAACCATGCAACAATAGAAGAATGAGGAATATGAATTTGTGAGAGTTTATAGAGCTAGAGTGAGTCAAAATCTCCTTTATGGCTAACCATTTACAAAAATTTGCGCTGAGAAACCTGTTCAACAGAGGTTTCATGTTGCCTGTACTATAATCCAACAATGGCAGACTAATCAAATTACAACTATCTCCCAAAAAAACCAGTTTAGACATGAAAAATGATGCTCATTCTTGCAAGCTTATCCAAAAACCCCACTTCCTAAGCTTCCTTCAACACTTGGCAATAGGAGTACGAGCTCGCTGCTCGATAAACCTGCCAGCATTAAAACCCACTAACTCAACCGCCAATGCCCAGTCCAACATTACCAAATTCAAACTTTGCATTGATAAACTTAGGCTACATTCCCAGTTTAGGTTTAGACATAGTTTAAACCATGCGATAGGTAATTTTATGCACTAACTTAGTTAACAATAGATATGTATTAATATTAACATCTATACTAGCTAACATTAATATTAACATTAACATATATATTAATGTTAACATTAATACTAGATACTATTAATTCCATTGACATTATATATATATATATATATATATATATATATATATATATATATATACAAATATAAGCACACTAATATACAAACAACTATATATACATATACGTATATAAATATAACTAATATATATATATATATAATTATTTTATACTAATACACTTATATTTATATATACATATATATTTATTTATACACTGCTATAATTATATAAATATATATATACTTAAATCTGGCAATAACAGATACAAGGTGCTGATAAAATTTAATGCCACCTCAATATAAGTCCGAAAGTATGAATCAGACAAAAATAAGTCTGAAACCATACTAACATTAATTCATTATTTAGAATTTCATTCCTGAATTGAAATTGATACAGATAATAAAATTCTACAAAAAAACACAATACTGAAAGTATTAAAAATTCTATTCTGAGAATCAGATTTTAGTAACATCTGAATTCTCATTATGATAAACATAATGATGTTAGAATCACAATAAATTCAACAAGTACCAAATTATCCAGAAAAGTAAACTATCCTCAGAATCCAAGGTATCTGATGTAGAGCTGTTAGGGCCATGACAATCAATAATACAAAACTTTTAGGTTGACATTGATCATAATTTAGATTCTGAGTTGTTTGTAACCATAATTCAAACTACAATCAGCCTTCAATGATAAGGCAAAATTTCCTACTTCCAAGTCCATAAACAAATCCTATATTGGACTTGAAATCAAAACAAACAACACAACCAAAAAACACAAATAGGGCTTAGTTCTTCAGTAAACTTGCACATTAGATAATATAACAACATGAAATACACGTATCCAAATAAAGGATTATCAAAAAGTTCTATTTTTCTTTTCACAACTAGATTTATAGTAAGTACATAATTTCTTACAAATAGAAATACAAAAATAAACTCGCATAGAATATGTCAAGGTAATGATCCAATAGTTTCATGGGTGTCAACATAAGAATCTACGTTCATCCATTCGTAGGATTCTATATGTCAGGTGAATCCATAAAGTTCTTATCTTGTTATATGTAACCCAAACCATGAGTTTTAGATATTACCACTTGATTAAATAATTGTCATAAAATTTCCCATAAGGATCTAGACTAGTGTCAGAGGGCATTCGGAAAAATAATTCTATCACCACAAGTTACTCACTTTATGATAGCCACCCAATCCAAAGGATCACACTTGCATAATCTAATACACACACAATTCTAGTTTTACAAAACAGAAGAAAATTTGAAGTTTTATTTATTCAATTTCAACAAATAAATTATTTCTACTACTTCAATTTAACAATTGAATTAGCAACCAAAAAATATCAGTTATCGCCAAACTTCAAATTTTCCCAATGTAATCACTAATCAGATTACCAAACAAAACCATAATTGTAATTTTTCAAAAGCAATCCATATTTAAAAGTATCAAATACAGCTTTGTTTATTTTAATTTTTCATAAGTAATCAAACCATTAATAAACACATTTACTATGTTCTTAATGTTTAAACTATTTAGCAAGGCAAGAATTTTACTAAAATTTGAATACCAGAATCAAGCAATTCCCATTTCTAGAAACAAGTAGCCACATTAACCTTATGAATGTAAACATATATTTTAATTCTAACAATCTATTCATAAGGAAATACATACATACTGATACATATATATATATATATATATATATATATACGGCAATATCTTTCTATATATATATATACATACATATTCATATATACCAATATATATATATATATATATATATATAACCTCATTAATCTAAAGTCAGAGTTATATATATATATATATATATATATATATATATATATATATATATATATATATATATATATATATATATATATATATATATATAATCTTTTTCACTGAATGAAACAAATAGCATGCTGATAACTAAAATTTTACTACTCTTAATAGTAACTTTTGTCAAAAAGTCGATGACAAAGAAATCTAATGCTGTATGATATCATATTCAAATATCCTTGTACCTAAAATGAAATATAGATCTCCCATCGAATACAATAACTGTAGCCATAAAAATAGTTGAATCTAAAAGTTCCCAATTCTCCTACATCCTACAAGATATTCTTGTTTGAAATCGGTGTTTTAAGACTAACAATAAGTTAACTGCTGCCATTATAACAATGTAACTCATTTAATATCCACTATTCAACTCAGTGAACATCCTTTATTCTACATGACTTTTTAAATAAAGAAATCAATACCATAAAGAAAATGACTATTTTGGATAGATCGAAACCCACATTTATGTTTTGTGAGAAACATCAAACCATTTTCCCTTAATCTATTTAGCATAGTATTTAGTTTCACTATAACCCATATATACATTATAAATTCATTGCAACACAAAGAACAGGGTATATAAATTTTCACACCCAATTCTGGGTTTATACCGAGTTTGGTGATGAACACACCAAATTTGGCATACTCACAGAGTTGGGTGTCAAATTTTCCACAAAGCCACTGCGTATTCGATATTCATTATTTAAAAATGAAACATTACAAAAGAAAAAGGATTGAGTTAAAGAAAAGTCCCCTGCCTGTGCAAATGTGGAATGATAATCAAGGAGAAACTGCTTGGAGAACCCTCAACTACCAACTCGCATCCCAAGCCTCCAACTCTCTATGCCTTGGTACAGAGATAACAATGAAACCCTCTCAAACACTGAGATAGAGAAAAAGCAACCATGAAAAGATAGAAGAATGGGGAATACGAATACCTAAGGATTTATATAGCTGGAGTGAGAATCAAAAATCATCCTCATGGTCACCAGAATCCCCAAAATAAGCGTAGAGAAACTCATTCAATAGGGTTTCCATGAAACACCCACTAGAGTTCATCAATGGCTAACTAAACTTAAAATCCAACTAACTCCAAGCCAAAATGAATAACAAACCATGGAAATCAATGCTCATTATTGCGAGCTTATCTCTAACAACTATTCTCTCAGTTTTCCAACACATGGCGAGTGCAGTATCAATTCAAAAATCAATGAAACTGCCCACCATAAATTCCCATAACATTGTCGCCATAAGCCAAGCCCAAAACAAGGCTAGATTTAAGTTAGGCTAGCAGTCATGCCAGTAAAAGCTTAGGTTAGGTCTTAGTCTTAGTCAAATACATTAGGTTAGCTTAGGAAATGACTTAGCTTAACATAGTATTAGGTATTAATGTTAACATTAATATTTATATTAATGATAATATTGATATTAATGATAATATTGATATTAATATTAATATCAATATTAATCCTAATTTATATTAAGATTAAAACATATCAATATGTATATACATATACATATAATTATAACTTGTATAAATATAAACACAAGCACACAAATATACCAACAATTACATATACGTATATATATAAAAATATAAACTAATATACATATATATATATATATATATATATAATTATTTAATACTTTATGCACTTATATTTATATATATACACATTTATATAATGTTATATTTATAATGTTATATAAATGTGTATATATATAAATATAAGTGCATAAAGTATTATATATATATATATATATACCAAAAGAAAATTGGAAAATAAAAGATTCTAGGGATAGTTAAAATTTAATGCCACATTAATCATAAGTCTGAAAAAAAAAAACAAAAGTAATGAAACTAAAACCGCTCCAAATGAAATTTAAAACAAAATAGAATTGCCTTATCTGAGAACCATTTCTTTACTGCAGGATTTTTGAATCTGAAATGCCAACATTAATTCTAAGAATCAGATCTTAGAAACATCTGATTTCTCATAGTTCATAAATAAAACAACATAATGATGCCGGAAACAAAATAGTTTCTACAAAATCAATGTTTCAAAACAAGTATCAAACCATCTAGTAAATTAAACTAATCTCAGAGTCTGAGGTAACAGATGCAAAACTATCAGGGGCATGACAGAAAGGGTTTCAAGAAAGCATAAGGGAAATGATTATGAAAGTAGACTTAAGAAAGCTAAAGAAAAAAAGGAGCGTGCACACAGATTTGTACATTTCATAAGTAGAGCTCGAGATTTGCAATGTGTGTGGGCACCAAAACATTCTAACCATATGATCAGGAAGAAATCTAATAGCAAAGTAAATAAATTGAAGAAGAAACATATAAAATTTCATAAAGATGATGTGATATATGAGACTCTAATGAGATCTTGAAAGTTGAGAAAATGTAAAGATGAGAGAGGAGTGGGGGTTGAAAGGAAGGCAATGAAAGCTACTATTAATTTTATTGACAAGACATCATATCCAAGAGTGAATAATAGGTCAATAGCTACTTCAAATTTTGTTCATGAAACTCCATATCTAGTCTCTAAAGTACAAAATCAAATGTCAGGAGTTAGGTCAATGGTGGTTATTAATCCTGATTCAGGGACAACTCCTAATCATGGGGCAGCTGGCACAAACTCAAAATTAGGAATTATTTTGAGAACATTATTTGAAAATGGAAAATCTATTTAAAGAAATGCTTTTACCATTTACAATATCTCTAGTTTTGATCCTATGGAAAATTCCAACTCATGCTAATTATTTTCCCAATTTATGTCTATGAAATGGGGTTTTTTAGGCCCCTAGAGAGGTCTTTGATTATAAAAGAGGTAAATATTAAGATATGGAAAGTCTTAATTCATTTCTTCCATGTTAAGTAGTATAATTGTTGTCCCTATTTACTTACACAGATTTACAGTGGGAAACATATAATGATTTTAGAGACAAATTGACCACAAATTGTCAAAACTTTAGTGTTTTACCTACAAATTTTATTAAAAGGTTTCATTTCTGAACTAGAACTGTTATTGTAAAGAGTTTCACAGCTATCTAAGCCCAATTCAACCAAATCCCATAGCCCTTTTCTCTTTCTCTCATCTACCATTAATAGTAGTAGAATAGGAGATTCAATGTCTATTATATGAAAAAGGAAAATACTCAGAAAATGATTTTGATCTTGGCTTAATACATGAATGTTCTTTAGAATTCTCATCTACGTATTAACTTAATAAGATTTACTACTATTGTATACCTACACCAGTTCTTATATTTTTCCTCTATGATTTTGCATCTTATCTTGTTTCTCTTTTACCTGTTATGCTTCTTCTGAGATAGACTTCATTTTAATACACTTGGCTTTTAAACTTTCTCCTAATGCACTAGTGTATCTTAGCTATTCTCTACCTTGGGTCCACTCAATGGTTGTAGATTGCATGGAAGATGACAACAAATGAGATGGCAAGTTGGAATCATTAGCTTATCTTAGAGCTCTAGATGGTTGATTTAAGAATCCTAACAATCATAGGTTGCAAAAGAATTGCTATAAACTCTAGAGACTGAAGTTCAGGTTAAGTTTCCTTCATGTAGTCATAAAAAACCAACCATTTTGAGTATTGATTATACTCAAAATAACTTTTGTGAATGTTGAATCTGTAGATACTAAAACTTGATGTTCATATTGTATGAATAAGTATTTTCAAATAATTAACTAATTTCTCGTTTAATAACCAATAAACTCTCCTTGACTATTCTAATGCATTTGTTTAATTTGTCAAAGTGCCTTGATGTGATGTGTTGGTGCAGATGCTTCTAGTTAGCAAGTTCATCTTTGGATGTTATTTGTTTTAATTTTGTTATTATTGTATGCCATGTGTATTTGATATAGTGACATGTGCATTTCACATTGACCTATGACCTGATAGAAGATGATATTCTATTATGTTTTCTATGAACAATCTATAGGATCATTGGCTAATAGTTTATAAATCACTAATTTCATCAATTAACTCAAAGCATTCTGGAAGCAAGGCATATGATATTTATTTTAGCCAATAGGCTTTGTGTGGGAGCAATGCTCCTGTAAAATAGTCAACCTTTGCCATTATTTATTTTTTGAACAATTTTTATGTCAATCTCCCTTTAACTATTTTTACTTTATTTTTATCTCCTATTTCTTTTGTTTTAGTGTCTATTATAGATTACTTTATAGGTTGTTTTCTTACCTTTGCATCAAAGATGCAGTAGATATATTTAACCTAACTATCCAAAATCACTATATAGAGAGAACTGCAACAAAGAGTTGTTCTATTTTTTTTGGAAAGAAACCCATTGATTGCAACCAATTTTTCTAGGTATGTTCCTTTATATATTGATTTTGGTTTTGACTTTTTTGATTATGGATTTAATTAACATTGTAGAAATGTTTCAATTTATTTCTTTGGGCAGTGTATCAGTGACACTTACTATTTATGTGCTATGTTTGACTAGCTTATTGGACTTTGTCCTTTTGTTGATCTTTTCTTGAGATGCAAAATGCATGATTGTGTAGTGGGAAGTGAAATATCATTCCTTGAGACATAAAATTTCATAAAGATTTTAAGGATCATTTCCATAATTACCTTTAGAGTCTAAATTTGTCAAAGAATTACCTTCAGGTTCTAAATTCATCAAAGAATAATAGATAGGCATCATTATATTTGAGTCTTCACATTATGGGCAAAATTGTGATTTCTATTTTTTAGTATGACAGTAATAATTTATGCAAAGATTCTAAAACCTTAAAATTTTAAGAACAAAACCTCAATAATACCTAGGGTATACTATGAGAATCTAAAGTTTTTAAAAGGATGGTATACTAACTATAGTCAATTGCATGCTCTTGTACTTTGGATAGCTGACCTACAAAACCACAAGGAAAATAATAGTTAGGGCATGATGGTGGGTTGATAGTAAATTTAGGGCATTATTGGGGCTTTAAAATATATTTAGTTCATAAAATAGTCATTTTGAAAGGTTGAGCATGCATGGATGGAAGTAGAAATGCATGAACGTGCTCTCAGTTTCATCTCTTCACCTTTTAAATACCTGTGTTAAAATTACTTCCCTCTTTCACTAACCAGTGTAGAATTAGGGTCTACAATAGATGAGCAAAAAAATTGTTCTTTTATGGTAATGGATGCCCAAAAAAAGATATATAGATAGAAGGGCACAATGATGGTGATATCACATAGTTTTAGGGTACAGAAATACAAGAATATGATTTTAAGTACACAATATGTAATATAGTTGTTAGAAAATTAGATATGGAGAAGGTTATATAATCCTAGAGATCTAGGGTACGTGGTCTAGTATGGAGATATTATGTGTAAATATTGTTACCACAAGAATGTGGGTATAGTGGTAGAGTCTTCCTCCCTATACATGAGTCTTCTTGTATCTATGGCTCCGAATCTATTACATCTTAGCATTCTATGGGACTTAGAGGATCTGCATTGGCCTATAAGTTTCCCTATCTAGAATTAGAATTTTTAGGGTTCTATGCATGAAGCACAACTTGTGGATATTATGCCTTTTCATAAAATTTTGATGCTATACTATGGTTTACTCAACACTATTGTTTACTCAGATAATATGAATTGTTTCTCTAAATTATAGTCATATGAAATCACTGATAAATAAATATTGATCAAATTGCTAGATTTTTGTTTGGCATTATTTTACTACTTTTAAAAAATCCATTTTCAATTCTTTTTTTATATTGCTTTTATCATGTTCTTTTCTTGTCTTTCATGGTTATTTTTTGTCCAATTTTTGAGGACTTTTACTAAAACAGAGGATTTTTTCAATTTCTTAAGATAACACATTTCAGTGTAAGTTATTCTATCATTCCCTATTGGTAACTCACAATGATTTATAACATGTATTGTTATTATCCTTTGTGATTTTGATTGCTCATTTGTTTCTTATGAACTTCTAATGATTAAGGAATACTAGTAAACTTTCCTAGAAGCATTGCATGATTTGAAGATACTTAAAAAGAATTTTCCCTTCACTTGTTGTTGAAAATGTTAAAAGCATTGAATTTTAATAAATCTACAATGAGAACATAATAAAGTATGATGCTTTTATTCCTGATTCCATCTACTATGTTGTTGATGTACATATGAATAGGTAGTCATTGTTATGTTCATGGAAGTGGACATATATGCTTAAAACTATGCCAACCATGGAAAACTAATGCTCAGAGTTTGAGTAATATAAATGAATTAAAAAAGAATGCACAATTTAACCTCAAGTTTGCTTGATTCATATCTAGCTTTGGTACTTTAGAGTTTTACCCAAGCTTTAATTCTTGCTTCTTCTTCTAAGTTACAAGTAAAGGCTGAAACTAAGCAGGGGAGAAGCCATTAATCCATCATGTGCCTTTTAATTTTATTTTCTCTAGCAGGAACTCTTTCCTTTTCTCTATTGTTGGCGGGGATTTTTTTTGTGGAAGTGTCAAAAGAAGGTGCTTGTGGAGGAGGAGGAGGGTTTTGGGATGTCTCCCATGATGTTCACTTTAATAGAGTTGTGATTAGCAACAACAAATTTCAAGCATCTTTCCTCCTACAACCTATGGAAATCTAGCCATATGGACATCACCCATTGGTATTATCTCTATATTGGCTAGATTTCCATTACATCTTTTATGATTAAAAAAAAAGTCATCCCAGCTTGATAATGATTTCACACTCTTAAGATCAAACAACATCCACTTCATGGGTAGATTTGTTAAATAATGCACACAGAAGCTCATCATACAAGTTGAGTTGAGGAAGGTCCAGATGATCTTTGCCATCATTATGGATATGATGCCATTTTTTATTATGAGGAGTGTCATCAAAAATGCTACCACCAATATACTATAAATCTGATGATGAATAATGTGGGTTAAATATGATATCATTTTTTATTTTGAAATTCTTTGAATCCTCATTGTGATGGTAGACCATATAATGTGATTCAAGCTTCTCTTCTCTAATCAAAATATTGTGATATTAATTGATCATAGGTCCAACACATGAATGAGGTGGATGTAGAGGATTCAAGGGTAATCCAATATACTATGGAACCATAAGCAGCTTAGAACAATCCCTATCCAATATATTTGGTTTCAACTAAACTTATCAAGCATGTTTGACATAAGAATAACCTATCTAGTCCAAACAAAGCTAGAAGGGTAGCTAAACACAATCCACATTTGATAGATTTGAGCAAATTCATGGAAAATCAATCTTTCTGGGATTTTATTCAAATTTTTGTGTTATTGGGATCTTTTTTTATACACTTTTTATATTTGGTATACATGCCTTGAGGATCATCCGAGTCATGTAATTCTAGAGTTTGGGAGTTGTATCTTGTTTGTGCAACTGAGCAAGAAGTAAGTTGGAAAGCAAGACAAGTATGGTAGAGTATTGTGGAAGTGCTTTCAAGTTCCACAATGTTATTGTAAATCTCTTTGTAGTGAATTGGTTTGTAAAGATTGCATGGAGTGATTTGGTTTGTAAAGATTGCATGGAGAGACTATGGCATGAGTTTAGTTCACTTTTTGCAATATTACAAAAACTATGGAACTTATCTTCACAATTGTAAGTCAATTTAATGGATTTTTAAGAAAAGACCTTAGATGATGCTAAGAAAAAATCATAAATCAGACTTCCATAAGTTTAAAATTTGTACTAGTGAGTTAGCAGTGAAAAATTTATGTTAATGACAGATCAATTGAAGCTGGTCAGTTTCTAGTTGATATTCAAAGCTTTTCTCCTAGAAAGAGAGTGAACTATAGGATTAGTGTGAGCAATATTAGTTATATTTTCTTTAAGACACCATAATGCTACAGTGGCTCAAGATCATGATTTAATCTAATTGAGCCATGGTTATTTTGTGACTTGTTTGTTGGAAATGATTGAAATGATAATAAGAACAATTGTTGGAATAATTTATGGAACTGGTAAAGAATGTCCTCAATCATTTCTTTGTCATTGATTTTAAACTTTCTACTTGCAGGGATGACAATTGCTTTAGTGATCCAAATACTATCAATTAGTTGATTGTCAAGGTGGAGGCAATCAATAAGATGTAACTAGAACACCTAGAGAAAGGTTGAAGTTATGATGTAGTAATGAAGTACAAGGATCAGTTAAGCCATTGATGAAACAATGTATTGGATGACATACTAAAAGATACAAAGAATAAGCACCCTGAAACATATCAAAAGATCTAAGGTTTTAGCTAAGCCTTTTGTAAAGCTCAAACTATTTATTAGAGAGAAAGTGCCGAGCAAGTTCAAGTGCCGAGCAGAACCAAGTGCCGAGCTGGTATAGGTGCCGAGCAACACAGAGGTGCCGAGCACCAGTAACTCAATAATGCTGAGTTGCTACAAGTTCAAGTGCCAAGAAAAACCAAATGCCGAGCTGGTATAGGTCCTGAGTAACACAGAGGTGCTGAGCACCAGTAACTCAATAATGTCAAGTTGCTGCATTATTTAGGAAATCAAAGATTTGCCAAATCTAAGCTGACAAAGTTGTTATCTAGAAATATATGAATTAAAAGGAAGATAAGAATGATGAGTTGGTGGCACAGAATACCATGTAGAACATTTTTAAGATACAACTAGCGAAGTTTCAAGAAGAAAACAAGATATGGGGTAGATACATTGTATCCTACCTAATCCATTTTGAAACCCTAAACTTAGAGAGGGAGAATTGAGTGGTAAAGGCAAATCAAACTTGTATATAAGAAGACATAAGTTAATATAAAAAAAAAGAGAAGTGTGGAATAGAGGGGATAGTGTGAGAGAGAGTTGTAGTCAAGCATAAAAGCATGAAATATTGAAGAATGTGCTAAGGAGAAGAAAGCACAGAAACTATGTTTAATAAATGACCTCAAGGATGATTGCATTGGCAAAATGAGTAGGAAGACTTAAGGAGATGAAGCTTGAGATGGAGACAAGTAGTCAGAGCTGAAGTGATTGAAGCCAAGCATATGGATTGAATTGAAAGAGTGATCTAAAATCTGCAAAGTATGTTGTAAGTCATGTTAGATCAAAAGACCATTATCATTACTTTCTAGCAATTGTAATAGTATGATAAATCCTATGGACTTAGGTTGGTTTAACAGCCATTAGATAAATCCTTTAACAGGGTGACATTCCAAAGTGGATGTTCTAAAGACCTTTAACCAGGCCCATTCCTAACAGTTTGGTGAAATCCTCTAACAAGGTCACATTTAACAGTGTGTTGTAAGCCTTTAACAGGGCAGGCTTTTAATAGGGCATCACTTCAGAAGAGTGAGACTCAAGTAGCATGTTACTGGTGGTTTTTCCCAAATTGGGTTTCCACGTAAATCATTGTGTCATGTGTTGATCTTGAATGTTTTATCTTTGCATGTTGATTTACAGTAATTTTCTTATATGACTGATTTAAGTTTGAACATATGAAAAGGGTATTAATAGGGCATTTGGACCTTGAATAACTAATTCACCCCCCCCTCTCAGTTATTCTAAAGAATTCTAACAATTGGTATCAGAGCCTAACTGTTGATTCAGTTTAAAGGGACTACTAGCAGAAAAGATCAAAACGCCAAAGAGAGAAGTTCCCAAGCTCAACAAAGACAACTTTGTCGCATGGAAAAGTTTGATGAAGCTACATCTTGGATCCATAGGAGATTATGCCCAAAATTCAATTGTCATTGAACATGTAGATCCAACAAGTGCTCCTACTACCAAAGACATGAAAAACAAACAAGAACACAACCAAACAATGTTGGAAATTGCATTTGCACTCAGCTATGCTGAATTTGATGATATTAAAGGATGTGACACTGCATTCAAAATGTGGAAATCCCTATCAGACATCTATGGAGGAGATCAGAATGTACAAAGAGAAAAAAGAGAAAGTCTCAGAGGAAAATTCGATGACATGAAAATGGAAGAAAATGAGAATGCTGCTCAGTATGGTGCAAGAATAAAGGAAGTAGTAAGTGCAATAAGATGCTTGAATGGTCAACTGGATGAAGACATTGTTAATAGTAAGTTCTTAAGGACCTTTCTCCCTATCTATGCTATTAGAGTATCAGCAATACAAGAGCTAAGATGTATAGCAGGAAATAACCTAAGCTTTGAAGGTATAATAGGTAGACTCACTGCATTTGAGTTATCTAACTTTGATAACTACAAACCTGAAAGTGTTGAATCTTCTTTTAAGGCCAAGTTATCACTAAAATATGTCTAACAGGTGAAATCAAGGAAAGGAAGAAAAATAAAGTATGTATCTAGTGACAGTAGCACTGATGAGGAAGATGTGGAACAATTGGAAGCATTGCTTGCTAGAAGATTTCACAGGGGCAAAGGAAAATTCAAAGGTAAGATGCCTATCATTTGTTTCAATTGCAATGAAGTAGGTCATATTGTTGCAAGATGTCCACAGAAAAAGGATTCCAAGGAAGGCAACAAATACAAGAATAGAAGAGATGATGACAAGAAAGATTACAAAGAAAAAGGTAAGAAGTGTTATATTTTTGAAGAAAATTCTAATGACAATGATGATGAAGTTGTTTATGTAGCCATGAAGGACCAATCTAATGAAGAAGAAGCCACAACACTAGTGACATGTATAAACAAGAATGACAGATGGATCATAGACAGTGGATGCTCACATCACATGACAGGAGACAAAAGTAAGTTTGTTAACTTTACTCAGTATGATGGAAATAATGTTAGATTTGGTAATGATGCTCCATGTCAAATCAGAGGAAAAGGTTCCATTAAGCTCACAGACCAAATTTCGTGTGACAATGCATACTATGTTGAAGGATTAAACTACAATTTACTGAGTGTCTCACAATTAGGCAATATAGGTTGCAAAGTGGAATTTGAAAACAAAACTGCAAAAATCTATGACAATGATGGTAAACTAATAGGAAAAGGAGATCAAACAAAGAGTAATTTTTTTTACCTTGATATGGATGATGCTTCTTGTCTATTTGAAAAATTTGATGATGAATGGTTATGGCATAAAAGATTATGTCATGTCAACTTTGACAATCTGGTCAAAATCAGTAAAATGAAGAAAGTCAGAGGTCTACCAAAATTGAAGAAGCCTAATAATATCATGTGTAAACAATGTCAGCTAGGAAAAATGACAAAGTCAAGTTTCAAAAGCAAAAACTATACATCTAAAGAGATACTTGAGTTATTTCACAATGAACTTATGTGGTCTAATGGAAATACAAAGAAATAAAGGAGATAGATACATAATGTTATTTGTTGATGACTATTCCAAGATGATGACTGTTATGTTCTTAAAACAAAAATCTGATGCTTTTCAAATGTTTAAGTGGTATGTAGCCAGAGTTGAAAAGGAAACTAGAAAAAGCTTGAAATGTCTAAGATCAGATAGAGGTGGTGAATTTACATCAAATGAATTCGAGACATTCTACAATGACAATGGAATCAAAAGACAGACATCAGCTCCTAGAACTCCCCCACAGAATGGAATTGTTGAAAGAAGAAACAGATCTATAATTAACCGTGCCAGAACATTAATGATGGAAAAGAATGTTGCTCTAAAATACTGGAGAGAAGCTGTAAGTGTAGAAATTCATACATTGAACCGAGTACAAGTCAAGAAAGGTACAAATACAACACCTTTTGAATTATGGTATGGTTACTCACCAAATGTAAAACATTTCAAGGTGTTTGGTTGCAAATGTTTTATCCTTAAAGATGTTAAAAATGGAAAATTTGATGCAAAAAGTGATGAAGGTATATTTATTGGTTACTCCACAAGAAGTAAGGCATATAAGTGTTTGAATGTTAACACTAACAAAATTGTGGAAAGTACAAATGTAAATTTTGATGAGCACACAGAAGTCCAAGCTGAAGAACCAAAGAAAATAGAAGAATACAGAACCTTTGTATACTCTTATGAAGGAATAACTGTTGATGAGGATGATGTCAATCAAATTGAAAATCAACAACAAGTGTCAGTTTCAGCCGATTCACAACCAGTGAATGTCGAGTTGCATTCAGAAGTCGAGTTACAGAATGAAGAAAATGCACAATCCAATTCAGAAGATAGCATACATGATGAAGAACAACCTGACAATGAAGTGCATAGTGATCCTGAATCTGAAAGATCAAATATGGAAACAAGGACAGAGCCAAGATTATCCAAATATGTAAAAAGACATCACCCTACTGAACAAATAATTGGTGACAAAGATGCAAGACCAATGACAAGGAACAGACTAAGACATGAATCATGTCTGATCAGCAAATTTGAACCCTAGATAGTATATGGTGCATTACAAGATGGAGACTGGTATAAAGCTATGGAAGAAGAAATTGATCAAATAAGAAAAAATAAAACCTGGAGTTTGGTCCCCAAACCAACTGACAAGAATGTGATTGGCACGAAGTGGGTATTTAGAAAAAAACTAGATGAGAATGGTGAGATTACCAGAAATAAAGCTAGATTAGTATGCAAGGGTTATGCTCAAGAAGAAGGAATAGATTATGGAGAAACATTCGCTCCTGTTGCTAGAATGGAAGGAGTAAGAACTTTACTTGCATATGCTGCCTACAAAGATTTCAAAGTCTATCAGATGGATGTAAAATCTGCCTTCTTAAATGGTATACTAGAAGAAGAAGTCTACATTGAACAACCAGAAGTATTTGTTGATGAGAACAATAGGGATATGGTGTGTAAGTTAAACAAAGCACTCTATGGTTTGAAACAAGCACCTAGAGCATGGTATGAGAGACTTCACAAGTATCTAGTGCAAATTGGATTTGAAAGAACTGATGATAACAGCAACATGTACATCAAAGTTGAAGAAGGTAAAGACATTATTGTATCTGAAATTTTTGTGGATGACATAGTATTTGGTGGTAAGGAAGTACTTTGCAAAGGCTTTGCTGACAAAATGAAACATGAATTTGAAATATCTATGTTTGGAGAAATCAAATTTTTTGTTGGATTGCAAGTTCATCAACTCAAACATGGAATATTTATTACACAATCAAAATACATCAAAGAAATTCTTAAAACATTTGGATTGGAGGAATCCAAACCAGTCAGCACACCAATGACCACAGGGAATAAGCTATCCAAAAATGATGAGTCAGCTGAAGTCAATCAAACAATGTACATATCCATGATTGGAAAACTACAATATGTTGTACATAGTAGACCAGACATAACATTAGCAGTTGGAATAGTGGCTAGATTCTCTGCTAATCCTAAAGAAAATCATCTCATAGCAGTAAAAAGAATAATGAGATATCTCAAAGGGACTGATGATTTTGGTCTATACTACAAAAAGAATGGAAAATTTGAACTCAATGCATATATAGATGTAGACTGGGGAGGAAACATTGATAACAAAAAAAGCACAAGTGGAGGTGCATTATTTCTAGGCAAAAGGCTGGTTACCTAGACTAGCAAGAAACAAATATGTATATCCCAGTCCACTACAGAATCAGAATATGTGGCAGCTGTAGTCAATTGTACAAACATTGTATGGCTCACACATCTATTGAATGGAATGAAAGAAGAAGTAACAAAACTGGTGATATTATATTGTGATAATACAAGTGCTATAAACATATCCAAAGATCCAGTGATGCATGCAAAAACCAAGCATATTGCAATCAAGTATCATTATGTCAGAGAATTGGTAGAAGACAAACAAGTGAAGTTGGAATACATTCACACAAAGGAACAACTACAGATATCTTAACCAAACCATTGCCCAAGGATGCCTATGAATATCTTAGAGGCAAGCTGGGGGTTATACCCCTAAGTCAAGCAATTTAAGGCAATAAGGAAGCTGCCTTGCATCAACAGGAATAAATCATTGAAATATCAACTGGTTGATGCAAAGGATGACAGCAGGAACAGAAACACAAAATCAGTCACAAGCATGGTGACAGAGGGAGAAAGACAACAAGAAGCCAAAGCTTATATTTTGTATGATAAAGATGCTACATATTTGGCATTTATGTCAAAGAGGGAGAAATATGCGGGAAACTGATCAATGCAAAGAAAGAGGGAGACATATATGAAAGAGGGAGATATATAAGATCGATAGTGAAAATGCAGCAAGCTAATGTATATAATCTTGGTGGTAACTAGATTGATTACTTGATTAGTTTGGTTTTCCATCAATGCCAAAGAGGGAGATTGTTGAAAATGATTGAAATGATAATAAGAACAATTGTTGGAATAATTTATGGAACTGGTAAAGAATGTCCTCAATCATTGTTTTGTCATTGATGTCAAACTTGCTACTTGTAGGGATGACAATTGCTTTAGTGATCCAAATACTATCAATTAGTTGATTTTCAAGGTGGAGGTAATCAATAAGATGTAACCAGAACACCTAGAGAAAGGTTGAAGTTATGATGTAGTAATGAAGTACAAGGATCAGTTAAGCCATTGATGAAACAATGTATTGGATGACATACTAAAAGATACGAAGAATAAGCACATTGAAACATATCAAAATATCTAAGGTTTTAGCTAAGACTTTTGTAAAGCTCAAACTATTTATTAGAGAGAAAGTGTCGAGCAAGTTCAAGTGCTGAGCAAGTTCAAGTTGCTGTAAGTTCAAGTGCCAAGAAGAACCAAATGCTAAGCTGGTATAGGTGTCGAGTAACACAGAGGTGCCAAGCACCAGTAACTCAATAATGCCGAGTTGCTGCAAGTTCAAGTGCCAAGCAGAACCAAGTGCCGAGATGGTATAGGTGTCGAGTAACACAGAGGTGCTGAGCACCAATAACTCAATAATGCCGAGTTGTTGCATTATTTAGGAAATCAAAGATTCGCCAGATCTAAGCCAACAAAGTAGTTATCTAGAAACTTGTGAATTAAAAGGAAGATAAGAATGATGAGTTGGTGGCATAGAATACCATGTAGAACATTTTTAAGATACAACTAGTGAAGTTTCAAGAAGAAAACAAGATATGGGGTAGATACATTGTATCCTACCTAATCCATTTTGAAACCCTAAAATTAGAGAGGGAGAATTGAGCGGTAAAGGAAAATCAAACTTGTATATAAGAAGACATAAGTTAATAAAACGAAGAAGAGAAGAAGTGTGGAATAGAGAGGATAGTGTGAGAGAGAGCCGTAGTCAAGCATAAAAGCATGAAATACTGAAGAATGTGCTAAGGAGAAGAAAGCACAGAAACTCTGTTTAATAGATGACCTCAAGGATGATTGCATTGGCAAAATGAGTAGGAAGACTCAAGGAGATGAAGCTTGAGAGGGAGACAAGCAGTCAGAGCTGAAGTGATTGAAGCCAAGCATAATGATTGAATTGAAAGAGTGATCTGAAATCTGCAAAGTATGTTGTAAGTCATGTCAGATCAAAAGACCATTATCGTTACTTTCTAGAAATTGTAATAGTATGATAAATCCAATGGACTTAGGTTGGTTTAACAACCATTAGATAAATCCTTTAACAAGGTAGCATTCCAAAGTGGATGTTCTAAAGACCTTTAACCAGGCCCATTCCTAACAGTTTGGTGAAATCCTCTAACAAGGTCAAATTTAATAGTGTGTTGTAAGCCTTTAACAAGGCAGGCTTTTAATAGGGCATCACTTCAGAAGAGTGAGAATCAAGTAGCATGTTACTAGTGGTTTTTCCCAAATTGGGTTTCCACGTAAATCATTGTGTCATGTGTTGATCTTGAATGTTTTATCTTTGCATGTTGATTTATAGTAATTTGCTTATATGACTGATTTAAGTTTGAACATATGAAAAGAGTATTAATAGGGCATTTGGACCTTGAATAACTAATTCACCACCCCCCCCCCCTAGTTATTCTAAAGAATTCTAACATTTTTTTCTCCATATTTTACATTTTAGAGGGTAGTTTAAAATCAATTTGATACAAAGCTATTGGTATAAAATTTCCATCTTACTTGAACAACCTAAAGTATTGCATTTAAAGAAGAAATAGACCCATTATTTAGATATTTACTAAAATTTTGATTAGGCTTTGTTGAGTGGTGGATTATAGGAGTGGTTGTTTTAAGATCCACTGCCCTAGATAAATGGACCTACACTTCTTTTATTATTCTAGTTATTCTCCTTTTTGGGGAATTACCAAATTTTATGTGTAAGCTAATATTATATGTGTTTTTTCTTTTCAATTAGATTGGCATGTGCTCAAACCAGTGATGGTTGTGGTAGCATTTAAATCAACTTCTAAAAAATCCTTGACTAGGTCATGAGATAGGAGTGCAACCAAAATAGACAAAAGAAAATTAGATTCCTCTCAAAATGGAGCCCATAGGAGATCCAGGAGAAATGATGCTTCAAGTAACTGTTCTCAATCCTCCTCATCAACAGACATGTTTTTGAATGACGAAATGGATTTTGGAAATGCAATAGTTAATCCCCTTTTTAGAGGATCCATAGTACTGGAAGAAGCCTCTAGACTCATAGAGAAAAGAAAGGTGGACTCAAGTGATAGAAGAAGGTGATAATTGTCTCATGTTAGACCTAATGATGTTAATAACTATCAATCTAAGGCTATACATGGGTAGAGGAGAGGAAATTTAGTGTCTCAGAACCATTCCATTAATCCTCAAAATACATATAATCAAATGGCTAATGTAGATAGTAAATGAAGAGGAAGGTCTCTATCTTGTTGTAAATATTATGAATCTGAGGTATAGTTTGATTGTTATTCAGGCATTTGATGATGATGTTGGCTCATTCATAATATTTCTCCATTAGAACTATTCCACTTTTTGGTATGTCATATTTTAGATTCATAAAGATGGATACAGTTTCTAGCTCAAGTGATTTATCTCTAATACACATGCTATTCATATTCATTATTGGCAAAGTGAAATGGATCAAGCATCTAATAGGATGGGGCTAGGCCAAGTAAAAAATATTGGTATTCTTGAAAATAAAAGATATAGTCAAAATAAGCTTGCCAGAGATCAAGGCTACCTACAAAAAGCTGGGATATAGAGATGCTCAAATCAACAAAGTGGTTCAAAATCCTTGGATGACTATTATGTAAGTCCTTCATATCAATTGCTCTACATAGTAAGAAAATAAAAGCTTTTTTAGTTAACTTTTTCTGAAAGGAAATTTAAAATGGACCATTTACTTTACCATCCATAGAAACATCCAACACATAATTCATGTACAACATTTAAAGTCATTTTTTTCATCAAAAGTGGAGCATTCAATTTTCTATTCTTTGAGATTGTCATGGCCAAAATACGACAAAGGGGTAAAAATACACAATTTTTTTTTTTTTTAAAGATAATAATAGATAACTAGATTCACTACATTTCCTCTTAAGTTTGTAATCATTAGGATTGAATCAATCATTAAATTTGAACTCTCATTATTAAAATGATATTGACATTTGATTTGCTATTATATTAAGATATAACAAAATATTGAAATTAATTGAATGACAATGCAAACTGAACTTAGATTTTAACTAAACAAAACTAACAAACATTATCTAATAATCAGTCATATACTAACATGATAAGGTAAGATACTAGATCACATGAAGTTTACTAACACCTCTAAATATATTGATAAAATTTCTACTAAAATAAAACTAATTTCTAACTTCATCTTATAATCTAAACACTTCTTATTAATACTAATTAATACAAATAACTCAACATCCTAACACAAAAAAAAACACAATTTAATTAACTTTTCCATAATATATTTAATTTAGAACATACAAAAAAAAATAAAAATAATGAAAACTATAAGAAAATTTCTTATTTTAAAACTCTTATGAATCACTACTATAATAAAGCTTAGAACACTAACACCAATATTAAATTGAATGTTATTAACATAAATTTAAACTAGTCATAAATTAAAACTAAAAAAAAAAACTTTTAAATAAATGAAATACTAACTCAAATACTAACTTAATTTTAAACAAATCTAATACTAAAGAATTAAACTAAATCTACAAGTCATACATTACTACTCCTAATAAAAAAATTTTAAACTAACTCAAATCAAAGCTAAAGAAGATAACTAAAACTAAATTAATATCAACTAACTAACACATACTAAAACTAATCTAAACTATTTTAATCCTAACTTTAAAACTACTCTACACCCTACACCCACATCACCCTACACCCTTAAGAATGTGACACATGTCACCTTTCCCTCCAACCCCTCCATGCACTTCCCAAGCACTTACCAAGAATGATGCACACTGCCCCAAGTACACTGAGTGCTGACCTAGACCTGCATGTGATGAGGCAACCAAGGTAAAAAGGTGGAAGATTTTCATATATTTAAAAAGAAAACCATGACATGATCTCGGCATTAATGCCATCATAATTCCATGCACAACCCCCCATCACATCTCCCTCCCACTCCTCAAGTGCTACTCCCTACGATAATGCACTTTCCAAGCGCTATCACCAATTGCCATTGTAGGGTACATGGCAGAGAAGGTATTGCCAGGGCAATGAAGGTAAGGCACAACAGTTTAAAAGTCTTTACATTAGCACGGTAAAAATGCTAAGATAAAAGATGCTTCTCTCCCATCCAAGTCACACAGTCAACAAGGGAGGACAGCAAAATCAAGGTGGGGGGTACAGGGTGATGCCACCCTAAGCATAACAGTATTGACTTTGTTTTAAATCCTTTTCAAGCCCATCCAAGAGCTAGCACCAAGGGAAAAGTGAGGAGTTAATGCAAAAGTTTTATTGGTAGAAAATAGATATTAGTTATGTTTTTATATAGATTTATTTCTTTATTTTGTTAATTTTTTTATTTTAAGGGCAAATAAGGTTCTTCTTAGTTTCTCTGTCACAAGGGGGAGAATTTAATTTGTTCCCCATACAAAATCCAAAGAGTTTTTTCTCTCTTGGAACAATTTTTTTTTTTTTAAGTATTTATTTTTCTAAGTGTTGAAATTTTAAGAACAAAAGGCATAAAGATAAATTTTTGTCTAAGTATGAATACCAATTTTATCCATTATTCAAAGGAGGGTATAAATATATATATTTTTAATGCTATTGAATTTTGCTAAAACACAGTTAAGCCAAGAATTGAATAACTTCTTTAAACAACATTGCAAGATTGATTTTTGGTTTTCAATAATCACAAAATTGAACCTATGTTCATAACATAATTTTCATTTTCAACATCTATGAAACTTGAAATTTTTCCTAATTGAAAATCATCATTTCATCTTATTTTTGATGTGCATCTATATAACTAAAAATTACAAGAAAAATCATGAGAAGAAATAATACTCAATCACTATTTTATTGGCAACCTGATTCAAGGGCTTAGCTGGGAAAGAACCAGGAAGAAAACCTGGCATCATTGCCATTACAACAAAGTTAATAAATCCAATTTACATAGGATTCCAATTCCCAAATTACAACAATCCAATTAAATTTCCTTCATGACCCTTATCGAGGGATCCATATCATTTTCTGCAATGCCTTGCTAAGATCATGGAGGGAACGAAATCTAACCAAGTGACAAACAAGCATAACCAGGAGACAAAATCAAACATTCATATCCATACTAGGTTTTCACAATAGGAATTCAACAATGAATCAAAACTAGGGAAAGGTGGATTTTTCCAACACGAGATGTCAGACACAACACCAAACCAGGTGCCCAATCGGGGCTATAACTCAAGAACTTTCGTTCTTCCATTCTTACATGCCAAAACTTATACGTGGTTTGTGCTAACAGGTAGGGGCCCATAACACCCTACCCTCTCTCCCTCTTCTCATCCTGAGAAGAGACTCTACACTTTTGGATTCCAACTAAAAAGACCTTTCCCAAAATTGGCCACTTTTTCCCTATCCAAGGGTGATGTGAGGCCTTGCCCCAACCTTTCGTAGCCTTAGTTGTTATATTATCATTTTGATACTCACGACTCGAGATGTCAAGACATTATCTGATGCTTTGAACATATCATATTATTTCATGTTGTGTGATGTTATTTTCAGATATTTGATGTTTGTTAGTTAATGTTTTATGTATATGTATATTGATGAAATCAGTAAATGAAGGATTAATATTTTGATTTAAGAGATTTTAATAGTTAAGAAATTGAGAGAAACCTTAATTTATGTATGTTTTAATTTATGTGAATTCTTGATACGTAAATACATATGTGCATGTGATTTTATGGGATTACTGATGTGTGCAATGAGTGTACAGATATTTTAGCCGAGAAATCCAATGGAGGAACAGAATTGATCCTAATGTGCTCAATGTGGAAACCTTGTTGTTCGCAATCAAATTTATTGTGAGATGTATCTATTTATCCTTATGTGATTAGTAAATGTTAATGTTCGTAACTATGTTCTTTAGTGTCGCTTGACACTCGTGAATTGTTTGTAATCTTCAGCGTGCCTTTTAGGGTTAGCGGTGTAACCCTTGGACCTAAGTCAGATTAGTTTAGTGTATTTTGCTAATTTGGTTCTTAATCAAGTTTAGTCATCCCTCATCCAGATTAGTGCTTAATCTATTTTTTTAGAGTTGTTAGATGGTCCTATTTATTTCCTAGCTTTTGTTTGGCTCCAAACCTATTCCTAAGGCTTTAAAACATGAAATATTTATACCCAAGGGTATGGGTATGGGTTGGGGGTCTTTTCCAACCTCTAAGCCCCTTTTATTGACTTTTGAGGTCAATCAAAAAGTCTCTTTTTGCCTTTGTGCGAAAATTGACTATGGTTACCATGAGTTGCCTCACCTCACCTCCTTTTAGTGATTAACCATAGTGTGGGTTAAGATAGGAGCTTCTAGATTTGTAGGTGGATGAGTGAAGTTATTGATCCCTTTGGTGGTTGAGTTTGAGGCTTATTTAGAGGCCCTTCTTGGACTAGTGGAGGTTGTTACCCAATCTCTACATTTAGAGAGGAGTCTTGGAAGATTGGAGCAAGGAAGGGAAAAGCTCTACTCAAACTTGTTTATTGCCATTACATGTTTGTGAAGGTAGGAATTTTCATCTCCCTTATTCAGATTTCATGTTTGTTCATGCTTATGCTACCTTGTTGTTGTTTGAATGTTTGTATGTTTGTGGGTATGTTGGGAAGATTTGAAAACCATGTTATTTTGAATGATTTCCTTTCATGTTTATGTTTGAATTTTGAGATTATTTTTCTTGCATGGGTGTTTTGGTATTACTCACCCTTGTATAGGGTAGAAGTGACCAATTTTGGGAAAGGTCTTTTTAGTTGGACTTCAACCAGTGTAGAGTCTCTTCTCAGGATGAGAAGAGGGAGAGAGGGTAGGGTGTTATGGGCCCCTACCTGTCAGCACAAACCTTGTATGAGTATGGCGTGTTTAAATGGAAGAATGAAAGTTCTTGGTTAATAGCCCCGATTGGGCATCTATTTTGGTGTTGTGCTTGACTTCTCCTGTTGGAAGAATCCACCTTTCCCTAATTTTGATTCATTGTGAATCCTATTGTGAAAACCTTGTATGAATATGCATGTTTGATTTGTTTCTTGGTCATGCTTGTGGTCACCTGATCAAATTCTGTTTCCTCCACGGTTCATAGAAATGTGTTGCAAAAATTGGTATGGAACCCTTGATGAGGATCATGAAAGAAATTAAATTAAATTGTTGTAATTCAAGATTGAAATCCTATGTAATTTGTATTTCAAACTTTGTTGTAATGGCAATGAAGCCGAGTTTTCTTCCTGATTCTTTCCCAGTTGAGCCTTTGAATCAGGTTTTCCAATAAAAAAATGGTGATTGAGTATAATTGTTTATCATGTGATTCAATCGTAATTTTAAATTAGATGGATGCACATCAGAAATAAGATTTATGATGATGGATTAATTAAGCAAAATTTTCAAGTTTCCTTATATGTTCAAAATGAAAATTATGTTAAGGAAAGAAAATTATGGATAAGGTTGATATGTTTCAATTCAAGTTGTATAGGAGATCAAATAATTATGGTGTTAATGTGACACAAAACTATTGTATCAATGTTTAAATCTATTCAAAAAATAATAATAATATACACCTTGAAAAAAAAATGCATGCCTTTGGAATCTATACTTAGAAAAGTTTTAGAAAAAAAATGTGTGTTTCAAGAGAGTAAACTTTCTGTCTTTTGTATTGGAAAAGAATTGTTACCATTTTGGTAACAGAGAATCTAAAAGATTCCCTCATTATCCCTTTTTCTTTATGGAATTTTGTATTTAAAATAAATACAGAAACAATAATAAAATCTATTTTTTTGAAAAAAAAAAAATTATAACCTAACAAATATCCTAAATATCTACTTTATCACCTAAGAAACTTTTCCTCATTAATCATCCCCTTCACGTCAGTTTTAAAACAAGTTCTTTTTTTCATGGAAAAGTCAAGATGAACATGGGGGGGTGATGTCACCTTGTCCCCATGTCCCATCCCCACCACATTGCTTGGCGCACTAATCATATGCTTGGATAGGAGGTGTAACAATTTTGTTAAGTTTTTTTTAAATAAATATAACTTCAACTTTTTCCCCCCTTACCTTTTTGGTCACCCACTTTTGAGGGAGGCCTGCACACGATGTTTTGGGGCAGAGTGTTGTCCCAAGGATAGCGCTTGGGAAGCACTCCTTGGGAAGCACTGCCCATGGGGGTGTAGGGTGGGGTGTAGGGGGGTGTAGGGTGGGTAGTTTGGGGAATAGGTTAAGGTTAGGGGTTAGTTAGTAAATAAGTTTAGTTAGTATGGTTTTGTTTATTTATTTTAATTTGTGATTATTAAATGTTTAAATTAAGTTAATTGTAGTTAGTTGTTTTAATTATATTAGTTTGTTATTATTAGTGTTAGGATTGATTTATGTTATTTTAATTGTGTTTATTAATAGTTTTAGTTAGTTATTAATTTAATATACTTTTGTAATTATAAGTGTAGTAGTTTTTATATTATGTTATTTTAGTTTGCTTTTAATATTATTTAGTTTAAATCTAAAGGGTAGTTAGATAGTTTTATGAATTAGTTAGTTTATTTAGTAGTATTTAATTTGGTCAAGGTTCGCTCTAATTAATATTTATGTTTAGTTAGTTTTAGATGTATGTTAATTTAAATTAGGATTAGTTTTTTATTATTAATTTGATCAGTAGTATTCTATTTTATTTTATTAGAAAATACCTAGTATTCCATGTTAGTGTTTTAGGTGTTTTATATGTTTAAGCATTAAATTGTAATTAGATTTGTAAGAAGATTTTAACAAGTTCTTTTGAATATTTAGTTTGGTATTATATGTTGCATAAGTGTAGTATCTGAGTATGAAATCTAGGTAAGTAATGATGTTACTACTAAATAGTGATTTGGATGTAAAATATTAAATTAGTTTTAATTAAAAAAGTTTTTTAAATGTGAAATTAGGATACTTCAATTAGAACAATTTTAACATTTTAATAATTAAGTTTTATACTATTGTGAACTTTATAGATCAATTTTAATATGGATTTAAAATTATGATAGTTCAAATAAAGTTCAGATTAAAACATAGAGTTATTGAATTTATTCTTGTCATCAATTTTTAAAAAAAAAATTGTTGTGTGTGTTTTGCCCTTGTGTTTTGGGCATGACAGGTGAGTAATGCCAAAAAACCCATACAAGAAAACTTCAAAATTCAAACAGAAACATGAAAGAAAAGCATTTAGGAAAACATGGTTTCAATCCTTCCCAAGCATACCCAACATACATACAAGCATACCAATAAACAACACAATAGCATAAGCATGAAACAAGCATGAAATATCATGAAAAAAATGAACATGAACAATGAGATGAAGAAATCCTACCTTCACAAGAGGTTATGGTAAAATGAACAAATTGAGAAGAGCTTTTCCTTCCTTGCCTTCAATCTTCCAAAACTTCTCTATAAAAGTAGAGATTAGGTAACAACCAAAACTACTCTAAAGAGGGCCTCTAAATAAGATCCAAACTCAACCACCAAAAAGGGCAATAACTTAATCTAGAAGTTTCTAACTCAACCAAACCTAAGGTTAACCTCTAAGTGGAGTTGAGGTTATTCAACTCATGGTAACAACTTTCAATTTTCGCACAAAGGAAAAAATAGGCTTTTTGAGTGACTTCAAAAGTCAACAAAAGGGGCTTAGGGGGTGGAAAATGCCCCCAACCCATACCCATACTCCTTGGGTATAAAGATTTCATGATTTAAGGCCTTAGGAATAGATTAGGGACCAAACAAAAGCTAGGAATGTTTAGGACTATCTAACAACCTCCAGAATGTAGATTAAACACTAATCTGAATTAGGGTTAACTAAACTCAATTAAAAAAAAATTAGCAAAAATGACACTAACTTAACCCGACTTAGGTCCAAAGGTTACTCAGATAACCCTAACTAGCATGCTGGAATGTATATGCAATTCATGAGTGTCAAATGACACTATAAGAATATAGTTATGAACATTAACATTTACTGATCACAAAAGGGTACATCCATACATCTCACAATACAATTAAGTTATGAACAACAAGGTTTCCACAAATGGCACATAGGGATCAATTCTATTCCTTTGTCGAGTTTCTCGGCTAAAATATCCTGCACCCTCATTGTACACATCAGTAGTCCCATAAAATCTCATTCACATAAGTATATACGTATCAAGGAATCACATAATTTAAAATATACATCTATCAATCAATTAGGGTTTCTCTCATCTTACTCACATTCTTAATCATTAAAATCTCTTAATCAAAGTGTTAATCCTACATTTACTTATTTCATCAACATACATGTTCATAAAACATTAATTGACAAACTCAAATATCTGAAAGCAAACATCACACAACATGAAATAATATAATATGTTCAAAGCATCTGATAGTGTCTCGACATCTCGAGTCATGAGTATCAAAATAATAAGGTATCAACTATGCTACAAAGGGTCAGGGTGAGGCCTCACAGAGATCCATAGAATCTCCTAAAATATCTGATGTATGTATCTAAAGTAGTAATGTCAGAAAAAATTAGACACAAATTTTTTGTTACTAGCTCATGGTAGTTGTGGCTCTATTTAAAATTTAAATACTAGTAAATACTAGTAAATATTATGGAGATTTTTTTTGCTTTCTACTATAATATCCAATTTCATATTAGCTTTTCTATTCTTTGAAATATTGAATTTGCATGTATTTATTTTCCATTTTTATTTTTTATTCTGCATTTGCAACCCTTGATTTGAATTTGATGGATTGTATGTATTTTTCCAACTTGAAGATAATGGGGTTCTAATTGATTTTTGTACGAGGAAAGATGAATGGTGGGGACTTTTACTATTCAATTTTTCTTCTATGACATTAGGGCCTGAACATTAGATTATAATTTGGCGATTGTGTTTTTATTTGCATGGTCTTTACATTTAACCAATTGAAGATATTTTAGAGAATGTTAATTATGTTATAGAGAAACATGACGGGTTGGTATTTTAGTTTATATGAATTAGGGCTAAAAAAGTTAGATTATAATTATTCACCTGGAGTCAATTAAATATGTTGGCTTGTAGCACTAAGATTTTAGTGCTTAGATGTGGAGTTAATGTTAGAATTCTTTAGAATAATTTAGAGGGGGGGGGGGGTGTGAATCAATTATTCAAGGTCTTGTAATGTCCAATTCAAACTTTCTAATGAAACAGGAGTGAATCAGAAGTACTATCCTTTTTACTATCTTATCATGCATGCAATTAAACATTAAACAATCATGAAAAGTAAACATGCATCACACCATAACACAAAGGATTTTGGTGACTCAGAAACCCTCTAGGAATAAGAAGGTAAATCTAGGGTGGGGATGACACCCACAAAATAATTGCGCAATTTATTTCAACCACTTCTAATGGTTTGCCCTGTTAAAGGCCTGCTCTATTAAAGGCTTTACACACTATCAGATGTGACCCTGTTAAAGGATTTCTACACCCTATTAGGAGTGTGCCTTGTTAGAGGACTTAAGAACATTCAACTTAGAATGTCACCCTGTTAAAGGATTTACATAGAGCTGTTAGGCCCACCCAAGTCCATGGGATTTACAGTCACCTTCTCAAAAGAATCTTTTATCCCTCTCTAAGGATCTCTTATCCTTCTCCTAAGGATCTCTTATCCTTCTCTTGGGGATCTTCTATCCTTTTCTTGAGGCTTATCCACCTAGCTGTTAAGCTAACCTAGCAGTGTAGGATTTTAATGTCTAATACAATGGTAAGAGAGTATTAGAAAGGTTTTGACCTGATAAAGATTGCAATCCTAACCTTGTAGATTTTAGATCACTCTTTAGTTCTTTTCTTTGCTTGGATTTTCTTCCTTGCAGTGCTAACAGCTTGTTCATCCTTCAAGATATATCTCCTTGAGTTCTTCTACTCATTATGCCAATGCTCTCTATGGTTACTTGATCAACTCAAAGTCTTGATGCTCTATGCTTACTCCTCTTGGCTTTTTCACATGACCACACTTATGACCAACTCCATCTCACACATGTGCACTTGATCTCTGACCTGTAACTCCTTATAAAGAAGTTATGTTCTTCATTTCCCACTCAAATCTTAATTTGATCTAAGAAAATGATATTGTTTTCCCTCCAAATTGTTTCTTCTAGAAACTTCATGATAAGTCCACCAGCATTCGCCTTGAATTGGTTTGCATGGTTTACATAGAATTCTGTGACATCTACTCATCATCATTATCATCCAACTAATTCACAAAATTTTATGTAACAAACTTATCGTTACTGATCTGGCAAATCTTTGACTTAACAAATAATGCAAAAACTTAGCATCATTGGATTACTGATGCTCGACACCTTCTATGTTACTCAAATTCTACTGTATTTACTGGTGCTCGGCACCTGAAGTCTTTTCCTGAGTTACTCGGCACTAGAATAATCCTATGTTACTCAGCACCTAAACAATTACTCGACACTTGAAGGATTGCTCGACACACACTGAAGTTGAACTTGCTCAACTTCAACTAAGAATTTTCTCGGCACTAACTAGCTTGCTCAACTCTCTCAAATGAACTTAGTTAGGCATTACAAATGACTTAGTTAAACCTTACATCTTTGATATGTCTTAGTGTGTCCATCCTCTGTGTCTTAGAGTATGTCATCAATACACTATTTCATCAATGGCTTAGTTGATCCTTATACTTCATTACAACATCACAACTTCAACCTTTCTCTAGGTGCTCTAGTTACATCTTATTGATTGCCTCCTCCTTGTCAATCAACCAATTGATAGTATTTGGATCACTAAAGCAATTGTCATTCCTGCAAGTAGCAAGTTTGACATCAATGACAAAACAATGATTGAAAACATTCTTTACCAGTTCTATTATTCTTCATTCATGATCTTTTCAATCATTTCCAACAGTTAACACCAATTTGAAGATGTGTTAGTAGGTTATTTGAAAAATAGTGGTCTTTTTTTGAATATGGTGCCTTCATTTGCCTCATGATTTAAGTATTGCACGTTAAATAAGCCAATTTACAGATTTTTCAATGGGTATTCATTGATTCCTCTTTTAATTGTAGGTTATGAGTAGAGAGTCAAACAAATTGGAAGGGACTGCTACATAGAGAGGTCATTTTGAGGGGAATTTAGTTGGAAATTTTGCCTGAAATATGAATGGTATGAAAACATTTTGCTTCTATTTTCATGCAAAATATATTAGGATTTCTATTTATGTCAAACTCATCCTGAATTTCTTTCCAGTAAATTAGTTGGATATTGTGATTTTGCTGTCAAGATTCAACTGTTTAGTCTTGGAGCCGAACTCATTGGATGTTTTTTATTTATTTTGCTAATCACACACACACACACACATCATCTTCTTCATGCAAGGAGAATGATATATCAAGCCTAGACACAAATTCTCACACCCATAATCTTAATAATACATGGAAAATGATTACCCTTTGCCTTTGAGGATGTGTCTTAGTTGTACCTATTCTACCAAGAATAACATGGGTTGCCATTGATATCACTCCACAACTAGTTGTAAAACATGCAACCTGAGGCTTACTTTTTTGTATCTTGCATTATAAAATAGATTTTGTATTTTGAATTTGCCATTTCGTATTGTTACTAAATTTTTGAACTATTTATATGCCTTTCAGTCTTCCAACTTTTAGTATTTGAAAGTCAATTATCCTTTGTCTTATTGAGACAATGTTTGAATTTCCCAGTGTTTAAGAGTGATGAACTTTTATGAATTCTTTTAGATTTTATATAAGATATATTAGCACTCACATACACACTTTTTTCCTACTCCAAAAGCTTCCCAACCTTATTTCTTGTCACATTGTCATTGCATTCATGTTTCTCATTACTTTTGGCAACATAGGCTCCACCCATATGTCTAGGCCATGGCTGATAGGACTAAATTGCTCATGCACATTACTCTGGCACCTTGATTTGTTTGTATTAATGCTTGTAAGCATGTTTCGCCATTTAGAGTTGCAAATTTTGTGGAAAACTTTGCTCATTTTTATACAGTGCTTTTGTTCTTATATAAGGAACAAGCTACATATCTTGCACAAATGGACCTTCTCTCACCCCTTTTATTTAAGTTTCATTTTAAATCCTACCACATAAACCTTAGCATATAGTGAAGATGCTTGACTTGGTTTTACAAAGGTCCAAGATGAAGGTTGAATTGTCTGTTATTTACTATAATGTACTAAAAGTGTGGCTGAATTGACTTGCGTAGTAACTTGAATGATTTTTGAGAAACCTATCTTTAATGGTGAATTCCCCAATGTCATTTGTACATTCTCATCCATGTATGCATGAGGAAATGAAGGAGCTTTGGTCAATTATTCTAGTACTTTGACTTGATATATAAGGACACTAGCTTGGTAGTTTAAACATTTTATGTTGTCCCTAAAAGAGTAGGTAGTAAATAAATGAAGATATAATAGTTTTTTTTGTTAAGGATGATGCTAAAGGTTGTTGTGGAATCTCTTTTGTTACTTCTAATAAGCAATTTCTGCTACAAAGGTATTTTGATAATTGAAGAATATTTTAGAGTGAATTTGTAGAGAAGCTCTTTAGTAGTTGACTGGAAAAATGCTTTGCATAGGATGGTTTGACCTTGTAATTTGGAACATAGATTATATGTTCTACAGATCTTGCACTCCTATCTTTCTAGGTCCTTAGTGTTGTTGTGGATATTTGGGTAAGTGTACAAGATGGGGGACCAAAATGATGGCACTAAAAAAGAATGCTGGTGAATAGTGAAAAATATACCAACCTCACCAATTATTAAAAATATTATTACAAAGAGGATTTTTTCCTATTGTTGCATTCATGGGTTAACTTCAAAATAATGTTTTAACTTTGATTAATTGCACAAGCAATAATCAAAATAAACTATTATTTTATTTAGGAGTGGAGCATTTATAAACTTGCTAATTAAAATAAGTTCTAATATAACTTTAGTTAAATGTTACCAAGTATAGATGGCTTTTAACATTTCCATCATGTTTATTTATTTTATTGTGGGATAGCAAGAAAATCATTCAAAAACAATGCAAAGTGGTCAACCTTTTTTTGACTGTTCAAAACCTATTAAATTAGGAAATGGACATAATTTTAAATTGCAAATAGATGATTAAAACTTACAATAAAGGCTAGGCTACAATTGTATTACCGTGCAACATTAGAGTTACAAGTTAGAAGCTAATTAATACATCCATAGTACTCCACTATTGAACAATATTCTCTATAGTTTAGATGAAGTTTTAGGGAGAATTCCTAGGGTCAACAAGGTTATAAGGATAGGTAATTGTTCATGTGATTAACATCAATAGTTTGTTAAGTTGTATTATATATACATGTATATATACATATATTTATATACATATATATATATATATATATATATGTATATGCATATATATATATGTATGTATATATACATATATTGATATATATATATATATATATATAGATAGAGAGAGAGAGAGAGAGAGAGAGAGAGAGAGAGAATTCTGGGACACAAATAGGGGTCTGAAAGTGAACTATAAACATTTAACATGTGTGCAATTGAGAGTACTTTTCTTAAGGCATGAATGCACCATAGTATTTATCCAGTGGTTCATAGGGGAGTTGAACCTAAGTCTTCATTGATTTAATTCTCCATTTTTACCATTCAGTCAGTCCTTTGAACATTTATAATATGTATTTTATGATTTTTTAGTGCTTTTTAAAAAAAATTTATTTTTACCATATAAATTTTTGTACAAAATAGCTTTAATTATTTTGAAAGCTATCACTTTCATTGTTTATATTGTGTTTTTATATTTATTGAAAAATTAGGCTTTTGTTATTAAATATGAAACATAATTGTCCTTGTCTCTGCTATTTCTTATTCTTGAAAAACTTAAACAAGTGGCAAGATTAATTGTTCTTTGTGCTAGGTTCTCATTCCCATTGCAAATGGAACTGGTGAGATAGAAGTTGTTGTAGTTATAGATGTTCTCAAGAGAGCAAAAACAAATGTCATTGTTGCTTCTGTAGAAGACAACCTGGAAATTATGGCTACAAGAGGAATAAGAATTGTTGTTGATATGCTAATTGAAGATGTCATCTAGTCAAATTATGATTTGATCCTTTTGCGAGTAAACTCTAGTTAACTAGGACTTCTAATTTTATTATTCTTTTCAATGTTGTGTATGCTTAAAAGATTATTTTTCCAAATGTGTATTTTTTTGCTCTTTATATAAAAATAAAAGTTGGGCAATTTTAAAGAATTGTGAAATCAAGAAGTTTGTTTCAGTAAAATAAGTATTTCTAAGAATGTTCTAATTAAATTTATTTATTTTAATGAAAGGAAATAATTTATTCTCACTAATTTCTTCTGGTCACAATGATGTGACCTCCATTATTTACAAGGTTGCACAAAGACATAGGCACTTGGATACTTTGGATACAAGTATGGGTACGGGTATGGTTAGTTTTTCAAAATAAGAGATGTGAATACTTTGGGTACGTTAGTTTTTTTATATATAATTTAATATTTTATAGAAAATGTGAATACAATAACATTGAGTTATCAAAAGAAAAATAGTGATAAAGTTTACTATTAGGCATTAACTTTGAAAATGAAGTACACAAATTGAAATGGCATACAATCATTGCATCAAAGTTTCAAATCAATTAGTGATTACATATTGAAATAAGCTAAATAGACAACAAACTGATACACAGACAAAAGGCTAAACAAATATCAGAAGTTTTAATTGAGTTGCTTAGCTATGATGCTCTCCACTAAGTACCTAGTACTTGGGTATGCATACCATTACTCTGTACACACCGCAGGGGTATGGGTACAAGTATCCATGTAACTATGATTATTTATGATGCATCGGTATGGAATCCATTATTTATGATGTCCCAAAAATTTGTTGGAGTGTAACAACTTTAAGAAGCTTGGAAAGGATAGATATAGAAACAATATTACATTACACATACACATGTTCCAACTCCCTATGTTTTTATATGATTTTCTTCTTTCAATTCTTTCAAAGAGTTGTAGCTATATTTTAATACATACCAATGGAAAAGATTTTATAATACAGTCATTAATTGTGATATTGATAATGGCACTATGCATATTTTCATTGTATGTATTTTTAATTGCTAATACTGAATTGTGATACATGATGTATCTGCTAGAAAGTTTGTTAGAACAAAATACATGGATAGTTGTAATTGTTTGGTTGAACACTTTTAATCCAGGAGCTATGAACTTGTAAACTTAATACTATAAAATTCTCTCATTATTTTTTGCTCGAAAGGGATATCTCCAAATATGGATAATATAAAAACAAAAAATCACTCTCTAATTTAACGGTGAATGTATTCGACTTTGAGTTTCTTTGCAAACTAAGGTTTTCTACTTATGCTTGCTTCAAATTTTCTTCTAAGTAATCTATTTGTATGTTGGATAATGTTGAGCTACTTCTCACACAAAATTTATATTGCTCCCTATTTATTTCATTCTTCATTTAAATGCTGAAATCTATGAACAACTCCTAACTTGTGTACTTAGCTCAACTAATAAATTAGGATGACTTGCAAACTAGAACTCTGGGTTTTCCATCCTCTATACCTTTGGCTACTTACTGTGTAGTTTAAAAGTGTCTATGATCTCTTAGCACATCATAATAGTTATGTCTTCTCATTATGACAACTTTTCTATTGAACCTCTGATCTTGGTAATATTGATAAGTTCTTTTGGTTCTTATCCTTAAAAGTGATAAGATCTATATCTTACAAGATGACATTGTCTCTCTGATCATGAAAAAATGTTGATCATCTCTCTTTTCGTCACACCAGTGTCTTTCACTATTTGTTTAACATTTTTTTTCTAGACATGCCCAATATTTCTCATTGAAGCTTCTACTTGAGCAAAAATGACAAATGAACAAGATTAACAATATAATCTGTATGGTAATAAAAATGCACACAAAAATAGTTGTCATCCAATTCATAGTACATGTGTTGTAAATGTTTTGGTTCTATTAGGGTACCATTGTTTTTTGCAGAAAATAGATGCATTTCTATAGTTCAAGAGATCAACTAACTGTCATGGTTGTTATATGGTTCTTAGCCTATGGAGGAACCCATTTCACATCCTTGATAGCATCCAAAACAACTTGCTTGAATCCCTCAACCGAGGCAAACCATTATTTTGTTGCTCTAAATATTGTAGGTTTTTTGGTCCTCCAATCATAAAGATATTTATTTTTGTATGCTTCTTCCATGATAAGACATGAGTGTTCATCTAAGCTCCTAACAATTGCCACATTTTCAAGCAACTTATATTTATTGATAAAATCTATCAGTATCTTGTTCAACGCATGCCCAATATGCAAATTTCCATTGGCATAAAGGGGACCATCATGAAGAGTAAAAATATACCCCATGTTCTTGTTTGCCACCCTATTTAATATCTATTTCTCATCCCACAACTTCCATATTTCTAGTTCATGTGTTGTTGAATTGGCTCTAAGGGTGAAGCTTGTCTGAGGTAAGTCAACCGTATGCTTGTACTCATTTTCATCTTTAGTTTTTCCTTGAGATGTTTTAAGTGTTGTTTACATGATGAAAACCTTCTCTCCAAATGAAAGAGTTGAGCAAGACCTATCAGAAACTAAAACAAGAAATGGGTATTGTTTTTTGCAGCAAATAGATATGCATTGCCAAATCACTTGAAACTGGGGATGGATGTAGAGCTGTGTTTAAGAAAAACCCACAAAGAAGAAAGTGTAAGGCTAGAAGAAGTAGCCAACAAACTATTTCCTCCTAGGGCTATACATGTAACAATTAAAGAGGATGCAATGCTACCCCTAATTGGATATTGAAGAATTTCCTAGTCCATAGCCCTTAAATAAACAATGTTGACCAAGTTGAGATTAGAAACCTTATTCAACACGCTTTCACTTATTTTTTCCACTTTGAATTCTACATCAGCACTCACATAGGGGATAGGAGCCCACAACAAAGATGAAGACTATTCGTCTTTGGTGCAAGTTAATCAGTGATGAAGTAGACAATGAAGAAATGCCCTCTCCACAACCCTTACAACTATAATGTTGACCTTGTGGAGATTAGAAACCTTATATTAATTGGTGGCTTTGATCCCAAAATTTTTTGTTGCATCTATATGACTCACATAGTTGATGGTGCCCTATTCATAAATGTCCATTTGTTCCATGTTGTATCAAGTAATTGTTTCTTATCCAAGCCATTTAATTTGCAACCTTTTAAATCTTTGCAAAGGTAAATTTGGAGTAGGAGAATTTTTCTTCTCAAAGGTGTCCTCTGATTGTAAAGCATCTATTCCATTATCTGTTGAACTAGATATGTCTTTTTTGTTGAATAGATAATGGAATGGACGCTTTACAATTAGAGGACACCTTTGAAAAGAAATTTTTTTCTGCTCCAACTTTATCTTTGTAGAGATTTAAAAGGTTGCAAATTAAATGGCTTGGATAAGAAGCAATTTCTTGATACAACATTAAAAAAATTTGACCAAACATTGGTGGAAATTTTGACCAATGCTTGTTAGTTTTCTACAAAGCATTGGTCAAAATTTCCACCAACTAAAAAAAAATTGACCAAGCATTGGTGGAAATTTCCACCAATGCTAAAAAAATTTGACCAAACATTGGTGGAAATTTTGACAAATGCCTATTAGTTTTCTACCAAGCATTGGTTAAAATTTCCACCAATTAAAACATTTTTTACGAATGGATTGGTCAAAATTTTGACCAACATTGACAAATCAGGACCACTAAAAATTAAAAAATTTTGACAATATTTTGGTTGAAATTTCAACGAGAAAAACTTTGACGAACATCTTGGTCAAAATTTTGACCAACCTAGGTGGAAATTTCAACCAAAATTGGTCGAAAATTGAGTTCAAATTTACTAGTGTTTTTATATAGCACATGAGGGAGAAGGTGTCTTAACTTTGAAAGTTGTAGACCCATTGGATTTAGATGTAGGTCATGTGAATCCAGTCACTCAAGCAAGAAGATGGTGTACAGATGCAAAGGAAAGACGAGTGCTTCCAAAGTTTTAATCCCACACTTGAATATTGATGTCAAGGCTCAATATTCAAAATATATATGAAAGAAATCTCTTTATTATGGTGACAATAGTAGACAAACATAGTTAGGACAACTAGTGACTGAAGTCAAAGAGGAATCTTTAGTAAGAAGAACCTTAGTAGGAAACTAAGAAATAGTAGACAGACACAGTTAGAACAACTAGTGACTGATACGAGAGATCTCTTGTGAGAGGAATCTCAAAAGTGACATGAGGGATAGTAGGTAGATGTAGTTAGAACAACTGATGACTAATATGAGAGAGATCTTCTATGAGAAGAATCCCAAAAGTGACACTAGTGATAGTAGGTAGACACAGTTAGAACAACTAGTGACTAATGTGAGAGAGATTCTTATGACACTGTAGGGTATTGCCCCCAAGTTATGACAAGATTCAATCCATGGACATATGAGCAAAAGAAGCAAACTAAAGAAGGAAAACAACTCTACAAGAACTAGAATATGTGCTATAAGAACCAAAAGATGTGCTACAAGATATAGCATTTGAAACAAGAGACGCATATTAGCCAAGTTTTCACCTTCTTGGTAGAATTTTATTTTTTTTGCTACCATGATGCATGTTTGCTAGGTTTTCATCAATGACACTTTTTTGTTTTTCAATTTTTTTAAATTTTTCCCCTTTTTGATTTTTTTTTGTATTTTTCCCTTTTTTGATTTTTTTGGTATGACCAAGGTGCCTATTTCTAGGTTTTCACCAAGATAATTATTATTTTTAGGACTTTTTGCAATTGTTAGAATTTTGAGAGATAACTAGCTCTCAAGAAAGATTGCATTGATTCTACCACCAAGATCTAGCTAGGCTTAGGACAAGATGTAGTAGCAAGATGGTGGATAAGTAGAGATGGATAGGGAAGGAGTATGAAGTGGTGAATGTTTTCCTCAAGGAAAGTCTTCACAAGACTACCCAAGCTAGTGAAAAAGGATATAGCAATATAAGCTCATGGTGGAGTGAAGGAAATCACATAAGTAATCCAAGAAAATGACCATTTCAAGACATTTTAAGAACTAAGTTTTCTTCTTTCTTTCATTAATCAAGACCAAAGGGTTAACTGCATAGGATATAAAAGTTTGTTATGGAGGTTACGAGTGAATTACTTTGGAAATAAGGACATTTGAAGGGTAAGAAAGATCATGATAGGATGTCATGGATCAAAGAATTATGCATGACATCTATTTACCAAGTTTTCATCATGGTATTTATCCAAGGCGCCAAAGAAGTGGTTTTCTGTTGGAAAATGAAGATGGTGTAACTGAGAGGGGAGGGGTGAATCAGTTACCACAAAAACATTTTCAAAAGTCCCAAAGATGCCTTAAACTTAGTTGCTGCTGCTACAAAAATCACTGCTTAAAACTTGATAGGTGTTTAGTTAATTTATGAAGCATTTACTGAAATAAGCGACTATGCAAAAGAAAGTAATCATTAACACAGTAGACACCAGAATTACGTGGAAACCCAATATGGGAAAAACCACCAGCAACTAGTCACCAATTTTCACTCTTCTGAAGTGAGCCCTCTTAGGAGCCAACCCTATTAAAGGTTACAAAACACACTGTTAGGTGTGACCCTGTTAGAGGATTTAATCACCCTGTTAGGAGTGGCCTTGTAAGAGGTCTTTTGAACAATTCAACTGAATTGCCACCCTGTTAAAGAATTTATGAAATGGCTGTTAAACCAACTCTGTTAGGAGATTTTGGAATCACTGTTACAATGGTTAGAAAGCAACAATGAATGATCTGAAAATACATGCAACTTATCTTGCTGAATACAGATCTCAGTTTAGCTCCACGAGATCCTTACTGATCAAATATATATCTCTGCAGCTCCAAGATTTCCCTCTGCTCAATTTTGCTTAGGCACACGCAAGTCTCTTCCTTGCACTTCCTTGCACTTTTCGTATATTCATTCTCTCCTCTTCTTTTTTTTCATCTTGAGCACCTCTTTATATATTATTCATAATACCAGGTCGGCCCAACCAACTTGTTAAAACAATTCCAAAGTCAGCTTGCCCAACCAACTTGACTAAACATATTCTAAAGTCGGCTTGAACAAAAAAAACTTTCACTGGCCGACGCTGCTCGGTCAATACAGAACAAAAACTTCCTTCCTGTGTTAACCGGCAGAACTCGGTAAGAACTATAATTACTGGGGAATTCGATAAACCTGCCACTTCCTTTGGAAATCGACTGGACTCGGTAAAAGCTGTCTTTGACTACCGAGTGAGCTCGGTGAAAACTCGGCTTTCCTTAGCTTACCGTGCGAACTCGGTTAACACTAACCGTTTGCTACAAAATCCTTTGATACCCGAGTGATCTCGGTAAGAACTAAACTTTCCTTAGCTTACCGAGTGAACTCGGTTAACACTAACTCACCGTGTGACATACAGGAATGCTCAGTATACACTGCAAAAGGCTTTTACTGACCGACTGAGCTCGGTAGACTCTGTAAACTATTTTCCTGGTTGATAGAATTCGGTAGACTCTGTCTGATAACTGATATAACATTTGTGTAACATCAAAGACAATATACAATTACTTAATTGTATCCAACAATCTCCCTCTTTGGCATTGATGGCAACACAACATGTCATAGCAGAAATGAAATTTGAAAGCAAGTCTATTGCAACACAACACAATTAACAATTCTCCCTCTAAGATAGAGAACTCTCCCTCTTACAGTAATCTCCCTCTGTGAAGAAATTACTTAATCAAATTTCGGATTTCGGAAAAGATATGACAGTAAAACTCTCCCTCTTTGACAACACATGCCAAAGACTATCTAATTTCAAATGAATTTCATTATACCTTTAGTACTGATTCATATGCAATATTTCCTTGATTTGCTGCATCAACTGATGATAGTTCAATTTTGTAAGAGCTGATGCATCACTAAAACTTATTTTAGTGAACTTCAGATAGGGAAATAACCCCTAACTTACTTCTGAGATACAAAAATGCATCCTTAGGTAAAGGCTTTGTGAATATGTCAGCAATCTGTTCCTTTGTATGTACATATTCCAATCTGATTTCCTTATCCTGCACCAATTCTCTGACAAAGTGATACTTGATTGCAATGTGCTTAGTCTTAGAATGCATTATTGGATTTTTAGATATATTGATTGCACTTGTGTTATCACAAAACATGACGACTGGTTCCTTGATTTCCATCTTCATACCTTGTAGCAATTGCTTGAACCAAACAATATTAGAATAGTTTACTGCTGCAGCAACATACTCTGCCTCTGCTGTTGATTGAGCTGTACAATTTTTCTTTTTGCTTATCCAAGAAACCAACCTCTTTCCAAGAAAGAATGCACCTCCACTTGTGCTTTTTCTGTCGTCAAGGTTTCCTGCCCAATCAGCATCAGTAAACACTTTTAAGTCTAGGTTTCCTCCAAGTTTATACCATAATCCATAATCTTCAGTTCCTTTTAGATATCTCATTATTCTCTTGATTGCCATCATGTGATTTTCTCTTGATTTGGCTGAAAATCTTGCCACAATTCCAACTGCAAGAGCAATATCTAGCCTAGTATGAACTACATATTGCAACTTTCCAATCATAGATCTGTACAATGTCTGATCTATTTCCTTTGAATCATCTCTTTGGTAAGTTTTAGTCCAGTACACATGGGAGTTCCAACTGGTTTACAGTCTTCCATACCAAACTTTTTCAATATCTCTTTGATATATTTTTCTTGAGTGATGTAGATGCCATTCTTGTTCTGCTGAATTTGAAGTTCCACAAAGAATTTGATTTCACTGAACATTGACATTTCAAATTCCTTGCTCATTTGTTCTGAAAATTCTTTGCAAAGATCATCATTCCCTATAAAAATAGTATCATCTACAAATATTTCTGCCAGGACAATCTTATTTTCTGGTCCTTCCTTGATATACAAACTACTGTTATCATTATTTCTTTGAAATCCAATTTGAATAAGATAGCTATGCAATCTTTCATACCATGCTCTAGGGGCTTGTTTCAGACCATACAATGCCTTGTGTAATTTGCAAACCATGTTCTTTTTATCTCGATCAATAAAACCTTCAGGTTGTTCAATGTAGACCTCTTCATCCAGTATACCATTTAGAAATGTTGACTTGACATCCATCTGATAAACTTTAAATCCTTTGTAGGTAGCATATGCTAATAAGGTTCTAACACCTTCCAATCTAGCAACAGGAGCAAAAGTTTCTCCATAATCTATGCCTTCTTCTTGAGAATATCCTTTGCACACTAATCTAGCTTTGTTTCTTGATACTTTACCATTTTCATCCAACTTATTTCTGAAAACCCACTTTGTACCAATTACATTTTTGTCTTTAGGCCTGGGTATAAGAGTCCATGTTTTGTTTTTCTCTATCTGCTCTATTTCTTCATTCATTGCTTCAATCCAATTATCATTTTCTAATGCATCTTTGACAGTTCTAGGTTCAAAATCAGCAAGTAAACAAGTACCTTTCAACTTACTTCTTGTGATGGTTCCATCAGATTTATTTCCAATGATCTGATCTGCTGAATGATGTCTCCTGACATATTTGGCTAGAATAGGTTCTTTTTCTTTTGGATGAATTTTTTCGTTATCTTCTTGCATTTCTCCTCCTTGCTCAGTTTGGTCTGGCTCGGTATTAACTGGCACGGTATGTACTTACTCGGTTACCTCAGGCTCGATAATCTCTAACTCGGTATTTTCTGACTCGGTAGATGTTGGCTCGGTAGATGTTGGCTCGGTAGATGTTTCCTGCAACTCGGTTAGTGATGACTCGGCAGAAGAAGATTTCTGATTCTTAGATGCAGTTGATATTATATCCAAATCACTGAAGACAAATCTTTTGTAATCTTCTGGTTCTTTTCTGCTTTCTTCTTCAATCTTTTCTGCAAATTCATCAACTTTCACATGTATACTTTCTATGACTTTGTGAGTAGATAAGTTTAAGCATCTATATGCTTTACTCTTACATGAGTATCCAAGAAATATACCTTCATCACCTTTTACATCAAATTTACCTTTTCTAGATTCTTTCAAGATATAACATTTGCTTCCAAATACTTTCAGATAACTTACATTGGGTTTATAGCCATACCATATTTCGTAGGGAGTTTTGAATGAGTCCTTTTTTAACTATACTCGGTTTAAGGTATGAACTGCTGTACTGATAGCCTCCTTCCAGTATTTGATAGCAACATTTTTTTCTATCATCAAGGTTCTTGCACAATCCATGATGGATCTGTTCCTTCTTTCAGCTATGCCATTTTGTTCAGGTGTACCTGGTGCTGAAACCTGTCTTTTGATTCCTCTTTCAATACAAAAGTTATTAAATTCATGTGAAATAAATTCACCACCTCTGTCTGACCTTAGGCATTTCAATCTTTTCCTTGTTTCTTTTTCTACTGTTGCCAAATACCATTTGAACTTTTCAAATGCTTCTGATTTGTTCCTTAGGTACATGATGGTCATCATTCTTGAATAATCATCAACAAAAAGAATGAAATATTTTTCACCAGTATAGCTTTCAGTTTCAATAGGTCCACATAAGTCAGTATGCACAATTTCTAATAAATCTTCAGACTGATAATTTTTGCTTTTGAAACTAGACTTACCCATCTTTCCAATTTGACAATTCTTGCATAAACTGACCTCTAGTTTCTTTAAATCAGGAATGCCTCTCACTTTCTTGAATTTGTTTATCTTTACCAGATTGTCAAAATTCACGTGACATAATCTTTTATGCCATAACCAAATCTCTTATATTTTAACAATAAAACATGAATGTTCATCAAGTTCAAGATAGAACAAGTTACCTTTAGTTTGAATACTAGATCCAATCAGCTTTCCTTTACCGTTCAGCAGTCTTGCTTTGCCTTGGATGAATTCTACTTTGAGTCTATTGTTGAGTAACTGTGCCACACTCAATAAATTGTGCTTTAGTCCTTCTACCCAATAAGCATTATCACATACAAGTTCCTGGGTTAGAGTGATTCTTCCTTTTCCTTTCATGCAACAAGGTTCATTGTTTCCAAATCTTACACTACCACCATCATACTCTTCAAATTGATCAAATTTTGTTTTATCTCCGGTCATATGATGTGAGCAGCCACTATCAATGATCCATGTATCATTCTTACTTATGTGAGAGATGAGTGCCATTTCTTCATTGTCAGATTCATCTTTTACAGCAATGTAAACAATCTCATCCTCTTCTTCATCATTAGAATCATTAGAATCTTTAGCCATAAAACATGATTTCTTACTTTTATCCTTAAATGATTTGAAATCTTTCTTACTGTTCCATTTATTATCTTTCTTTTCATCTTTATCTTTCTTGTTTGGACACCTTGCAGCAATATGACTGACTTCTTCACATGAAAAGCAAATTAGGGGTACTTTACCTCTATATTTACCTCTTCCTCTTGAATATTTCTTTGCAAGTAGGGCTTCAATCACTTCAAGGTCGCTGTCAAAGCTCTGATCTGATTGATCTTCACTTTCTGACTGAGATTCCTTCTTCTTTTTGCCTTTGTCCTTGAGTGAGAGCTTGGCTTCAAATGCAGACTCAATGTTCTTTGTAGCTGGAACATAATTATCAAAATTATCTAATTCAAATGCTGTCAATCTTCCAACTATGGCCTCTAGTTTTATCTTATGATTGGCCTCACACCTTCTTTCTTGAATGGCTGATACCCTGATGGCATAAACTGGAAGTAGAGTTCTAAGAACTTTACTTATGACTGTCTCTTCACTGATACTTCTTCCAGAAGCTTTGATAGCACTGACACATGCTTTAATTCTTTCAACATATTTGGCAATATTTTCATATTCTTTCATTTTCATCTGATCGAACTGTCCTCTCAGACTTTCAGCTTTGGCTCTTCTGACATTGTCATCTCCACCATAGATCTCTTTCAGTCTTTCCCACATTTCATAGGCAGTAGTGCAGTCCTTGACATCATCAAACTATTCATAACTCAAGGCAAATGCAATATCAATCATCATAATGTTATGAGTCTTCTTTATAGCAATGTCATTGACTGATAATGTACCTGATGGTTCTACATATTTCTCATCAAGATATTTCAGACCAGTGTCACCAATGGAAGCTAGATGAACTTTCATTAATCCTTTCCATGCTGAGAAGTTGTTTCGGTTAAGCCTTGGGATTTCCCTCTTATAAGACATCTTGATCTTTGGCTTAGATCTTTGAAATCTTCTCCTGCAAGCACCAAAATCTCTGATACCAATTGTTGGAAAATGAAGATGGTGTAACTGAGAGGGGAGGGGTGAATCAGTTACCACAAAAACATTTTCAAAAGTCCCAAAGATGCCTTAAACTTAGTTGCTGCTGCTACAAAAATCACTGCTTAAAACTTGATAGGTGTTTAGTTAATTTATGAAGCATTTACTGAAATAAGCGACTATGCAAAAGAAAGTAATCATTAACACAGTAGACACCAGAATTACGTGGAAACCCAATATGGGAAAAACCACCAGCAACTAGTCACCAATTTTCACTCTTCTGAAGTGAGCCCTGTTAGGAGCCAACCCTGTTAAAGGTTACAAAACACACTATTAGGTGTGACCCTGTTAGAGGATTTAATCACCCTATTAGGAGTGGCCTTGTAAGAGGTCTTTTGAAAAATTCAACTGAATTACCACCCTGTTAAAGGATTTATGAAATGCCTGTTAAACCAACTCTGTTAGGAGATTTTGGAATCACTGTTACAATGGTTAGAAAGCAACAATGAATGATCTGAAAATACATGCAACTTATCTTGCTGAATACAGATCTCAGTTTAGCTCCACGAGATCCTTACTGATCAAATATATATCTTTGCAGCTCCAAGATTTCCCTCTGCTCAATTCTGCTTAGGCACACGCAAGTCTCTTCCTTGCACTTCCTTGCACTTTTCGTATATTCATTCTCTCCTCTTCTTTTTTTTCATCTTGAGCACCTCTTTATATATTATTCATAATACCAGGTCGGCCCAACCAACTTGTTAAAACAATTCCAAATTTGGCTTGCCCAACCAACTTGACTAAACATATTCTAAAGTCGGCTTGAATAAAAAAAACTTTCACTGGCCGACGCTGCTCGGTCAATACAGAACAAAAACTTCCTTCCTGTGTTAACCGACAGAACTCGGTAAGAACTATAATTATCGGGGAATTCAGTAAACCTGCCACTTCCTTTGGAAATCGACTGGACTCGGTAAAAGATGTCTTCGACTATCGAGTGAGCTCGGTGAAAACTCGGCTTTCCTTAGCTTACCGTGCGAACTCAGTTAACACTAACCGTTCGCTACAAAATCCTTTGATACCCGAGTGATCTCGGTAAGAACTAAACTTTTCTTAGCTTACCGAGTGAACTCGGTTAACACTAACTCACCGTGTGACATACAAGAACGCTCAGTATACACTGCAAAAGGCTTTTACTAACCGACTGAGCTCGGTAGACTCTGTAAACTGTTTTCCTGGTTGATAGAATTCGGTAGACTTTGTCTGATAACTGATATGACATTTGTGTAACATCAAAGACAATACACAATTAATTAATTGTATCTAACAGTTTTCACCATAGGATGGATTTATTTTTCTTTTACTTTTGCTACCAAGGTGCCACAAGAAGTGGTTTTCACCAAGGCACTTTTTCATTTTTTTAAATTTTTTTTGGATTTTTATATTTTTTTGAAAGAATTCAAGCCTTTTTCAATTTGAATAGTACTCCTATTAGAAGGAAACGTTATGATGAGCCAAGAACATAGCAAGGTATGCTCAAAGATGTTGATAAGATAATGGAAGGGAAATGATAGGAAAATGAGAGGTAGATGGAGGATAAGGTTGTTGGGTTTGGAAGTCTAAAACAAGCAATGATAGCAAGCAGGCATAAGATTTAGAGGATGACATGAGGGTGGATGAGATATTAGGAAAGATCAACATTGTCACACACGTTGAAGGGTGATGGAATGATGGGGAAATCATGGAAAAAATAGATTGAGGCTTAGATATATGAGGTGGTAGAGCATTGTGGAGGAAAGTGGAGTAGAAGGTTTTGAAACCTTTTTAGGAAGATGTTGGAAAGAAGATGGAGTGAAAGCCTTTGGAAGCTTAAATTTCAACTTTGATTTGTTTTCAATATTCAAATCCTTCAAAAGAGACTTGGGAATCCATATAGCTTTTGGTTTTCCATTAGATTCTTTGGAACACATTTCTTCAATAATATTTTTAGAACTCACATTTTATTTGGTTCAACTCTTTGAATAGTGGACCTTTGCCATCTCTTTTGCATATTTTCCTTCTTAACATTCACATGTCGATTAGAGGAGACATATGAATTTTTGAAGAAGGATTCATTCACTTGTTTTTGAGAACTGATCATCCAAATTGCTTCCAAAGGACTTGGGACTTGTGGATGAATGAGGCTAATATGATGAGTTTAGATGGAAAGGTGAACATGAAGAGTTCAAGTATGTGTATTTTTATTGATCTTGAGGTAGGGTAGGAAGGATGTGTAATGAGCTGAGAGTGGAAGTAGGAGATAAAGGAACATAAGGTCCCAATATGGATGGAAGACTTCAAGGTTTTATCTTAGACAAATAAGGACCAAGTATAGATTTAGAAAATTTGAACAGATAATGAGTAAGGATATCAACATCTTTAGAGTGAGCAACATGACCAAAGACATCAATAGATTTATGAGTACCTGTTATAGGAGCAATACCTTTGATAGGAGTATTTAAAGCTTGAGCATAGTTTTGAAGTGAATGTAGAAAGGTAGAACAAGAAGTTGAGAGAACACTTTTCTCTTCAAAAGGAATTTGATAGCATAGGAAAAGTATCCTTCTCTTGGTCTTTAATAATCTCCTTAGGGATGGTGGAAGGAATATCTTGATCTTTCTTAGTAGAGGTGCATGACATGGGAGATGGAGGACTATGTGGCTCTTGAGATGGAGGCATGAGATCTTGGAAGATTTGAAAGGGGATGAAGGGATCTTGGTCTTGATCAACACTTGTTTCTTCATCGTTAAAGTAGTCATCTTGGCATGAAACCAATTCTGAGGATGAGGGAGTATCTAAATCTGTACTCGAATCTATTTTTGGAGTTTGCCTAATAGGCTCTTGAAGTTTAGAAGGAAAATTACTTGGACTAGACTCCATAGGTATTGTAGGGCATGAAGACATATGATCTGTGAAGGTAGTGAAAAGATTTGCAACCCGATATTTGTTTTCTTGAGTTTCTTTTAAAGGAAATCCTTGAGGGTACACATAGTCATTAGAGGGAGTAGCGAGTTCTTTGTTTGTTGAATATGTTTTGGAAATATTGGACACTTTAGAAGGTGATAGCATGTTGGAAGAAGTAGAAGCTGCATTTGAACCATTACTAGACTTGGTTTCCTAATGTTGATCCTTCTTGAGAGTAGAATCTCTAGTAGATGAGAGCTTAGATTTTTTAATTATGCCATTATGAAAGAGATCTTGGATCTTATTTTTCAGCTCCTTACAATGTGACTTTTTATGTAAATTATGTCTATTATAGGCACAATAGTTTCTCATAAAGGAAACTCTTGCCAAAGTGACCTTAGGTAAAATAATGAGTTTTTCTTCAAGAAGTTCTTCCAAGGTTTATTCGTAAGATTTTGCCAAAGGTGTGAAATCACACTTGGGTTTAAATTCCCAAGATTTTCTTTCAAAGATACCTTAAGATTTATTGGGTACACTATTTTCCAATGGTTTGATTTCAACATCATAAGAAGTTAATGGCTCATTTTCTTTAGAGGAACTAGAATAACTTTACAAGGAGAAAGTGCTTGATGATGTGTTTTCCTCTTCTTTTAGTCTTTGAAGTTGAGCACTTATTGTTTTGATTTTTTTCTTCATATTTGTAATTAGAATCCCTTCTTCCTCACTAGGAACATTAGACTAAGAGTATTTATTGCTAGCCATTTTAATGTACTATGGTTTATGTGAAGCAAGAAAAAACTCTCTTCCACCCTTAGTTGCAACTGTCATAGACAATGACAAAAAGCAAAAGCCTAGACAAGGACCACAATAGAATGTAGTCTCAAAGTGAGATAAGAGTGTTGTATACTTAGGTATGAGTTGTTTGAGTAATGGAAAGAACAACTAAGAGTTATGACTATTGTCACACAAAGTATGACAAACACAAGAGGATAGAATAAGATAACTAAGCAAGGAGACTAGTTCATGTGTAGATCACAAGCTGTTAGCTAAGAAAGAAGTTGTTTTTTGACACTATTTACAAATAGAGAAGTGATCAAGTATTGCAAGCACGGATTAAACTTGGAGCACAAATAACTCTGACATAGTAGTTTAACAGTTTTGGGACAAGATCCTATAGAAGGATTCTCAGAGTAATGCATAAGAAAGCACAATAAACTAGCCAAAGATTTAACACAATAAAATTTGACCAATTTTCTAGTGTGAGGATTTTCATAGAGATGTGCAAGAAGTTGACAGTTTGACTAAAAGATAGAAATTTAGGGAGTCATGTGATGTCTTTATAGAGCCGTGCGAGGAAGTGCTAACAAGGTGTTTTCTTGTAGGAAAATTTGTATAGTTGGGTGCAAGAATTTGGATAGACTATTAGCTTTTTACGGAAAATAAAGAGATTTCCAATAGTTTCAACAGTTCGAGATAGAAGATTGATTGTGTTTACAAGATTTAGATAGATAGCATCATAATTTTCAAGTTTTGGACAGCATTTTGGTTTAAAAAAAGACAATTGTTTTTAGATATACACGAGAAGCAAGCAGTAGTCACAAATAATCCAACTGAGGGCAAAGCAACTCAGATGGGTAGGGGAGTCTTGACCTTTAGTTTGTTTGATAGGTTTGGACAAGTTTAAAGACTCAAAAAAAAATATTTATCCCTATAACCAAAAATGGTAGAGGAAGCAAAAATTTTGTCTCACAACTTATGTGCATGCAGTCACCTCACACAGTCATGTCACCCACTAGAGGGCACCTATTTTTTTGGTGTATTCCAAGGACTCAATACCATACATGATGAATAAGCACCCTTGTGGTAGGGGTCAAGTGCATATACCACCATCCAACATCCAGGTACATGCCTATGGTGAGTAAATTATAGGAGAGATTCTTCCCCCTCCTTACACAAAGATTTTGCCCCATTTTGGAGGTGAGCCAAGTAGCAACTAACTAAGAGGTTTTTACTTGGCTTATGTTTATATTAACCCCTAGTGGCTTCATAAGAAAAGTTAGGGTAGCAACCCACACCAGAATCTATAAGTGCACACACTTGACTAGTAAGACTGCAGCTGGTGTGGGCCAGTGTAGTTTAAAGAGCCTCTTCTTGATATGTGATATCACAATGGAGAAGAGGAAATTAATATGGCTTTGGAGTCTTTCACTCTACAAAGCTTCTTTATTATAGTGAGTTGGAACCTCTAGAAAAAGGAGTGTGCTCACTTGGGTCATTCTCAAATGTTGGATCACTCCCTCGAAGGTTGGATCACTCCAACAAACCCTCTAAGGGTTAACTCAGATTGGCGGTTCAGATTTAAGGGTCCAAGTTTTTGATTTCCCTCGAGGGGAAAGAACATACTCCTCTACCTCATTACCTTTCCTAATCACACAAGACATATTCATCACAGAGTTAGCTTAATCAATCCTAACTTGTCCTTTCCCAATATTTTGAACTCCTAAAACAAAATCATCATCACTTCATAGAAAAGATTCATATAGGAGAACCACTAACTTGCTTGCCTTTCTTGGGTACCATCTTTTAGAGGCTTCTAGGTTTCTGATTTACTCTTGGGCATCACTTCCAAGTAGCAAAGAGCATACTCCCCTATTCCTCTGTCTTTCACCCTACGAAGTTCACAAGCCCTATTTATACTATGGGTAAAAAGCAATAAAAGAAGACATGACATTTAAGTGGGTTTGAAATTGTTTCTTTGACATGCATATCTTCAATAAACATCCTCTAATCACATAGTCAGTAGATGTTTCAAGTGTTTTGATAAAGTGTCTTCGATGAGTGTCTTGCAAACCATTGTCAAGCTATTTGAAAACTAGAAATTAGAAAGAAAATGCTTTAGAGAACATTGTTAGTCAGAACATAATGATAAAACTGAATTCAAAAAACTGCATTTGCATGTGCTGATGCAAAATGTTGCATGAAATCATGCATAGACCCACGTGAGAAAATGATGTGTATCATGCAAGAAACCATGCATTTAAACACCTTTTTGTGTGAGGAAGTGCAATGAAAGTGATGAAATCTTTAGTTTCTTTGTATGAAAATGATATTTCTCATGCAAGAATCTGGAAATCTGTATGGACAACAAAGATAGAATAATAAAAAATGTAGAAAAAAATAGTAAATGAGGCCAAAAACTTGATTTCTTAGCCCCACGGTGGGTGCCAAAAATGTATGTCTTAATTGTGGCTTGTAATCAACCACACTTCAACATGGTCCTTACATGAGAAACCATCCCATAATGAACATTGAATCATTCACCTAAAATGATTCAGCAAATTGGCCTATTGCCTTCTAACTAGATGGATTTTTCCCTTACTCCCAGAATAAGAAACTGGCAACTAGACCTCTAGTATGAAGGATTTTGTAAGTTATATGAGAATGTAATATTCAAATCTAAATGAAATGCATTGTAAAGTGAAGAAATAGAACAAGCATACTATACCATATGAATGCATTTTAAGTTAATATCAGATTGTAATGTAAGAAATTAAACTATGGATGTATGAAAATGAGTAAATATTCCCACATTAATTTGATGCAAAATCAATTGAACCTCTATAATGAGGAGTTGAAGGCTCCTTAAATAGAATCCTAGGATTGATTGATAGTTGAGATCAATTGCAATGAACAGTCAAGATTAAAATTGAGACTCGGTCAAAATGGAAACTTCCTTGTGTAGATAAAGTTAACTATTTTAGATATGAATGTGATGAAGAGTTAACTGATTCTCCTCTGAGTGTGAGAAAGAGTTAACTAAATTAACTCCATTTTGAGTTCTAGTTCACTTAGAGTTTCCATTTCTAAACTAAAGAGAAGATTTCAAGAGAATATTTAATTTAATAAAATAAGATATGACCTCGTAAATGCATTAACTTTAATTAATTGAATAATTAAATTCAAAAATTAAACTGAGGACATTATCAAATTAAATATGTTTAATCCCTTTGTGCATTAGCTAAATAAGTAATTTAATTTAATTTAATTATGAACACCTATAATTAAATTAAACTTAATCAATGGGTTTAATGTAGCTAATTTGAGTCGATACTTAGGAATTAAATAAAGAAAGTGATTAATGTAGATTAGGGTTTTCTACATTTGACACTTAGGTCAAGTAGCGATAATCAAAATTAGAATTGTCTAGTAAAATAAGACTTAGGAATGATTGAATAGACCAAAATTGGTTAACATGGAAATGTGCCAATTTTAGGGTATTACACTATGTTTACTGGACATAAGTTATGCAAGGATGATGATTCAAAAGAGGTAAATTAGACTAACTATAGATCTATGATAGGAAAAATTTAGTATGTTGTTCACACAATACCTGATATTGCATTAGTAGTTGGTTTAGTTGCAACATTGTCTTGAAATCCTACAGAAAATCATATGATAGAAATCAAAAAAATTATGAGATATCTAAAAGGTACTCAAGACTATGGTCTATGGTAAAAGAAAGGAGGGATCTTTAAGTTGGAATCCTTTATTGATGTTGATTGCATTGGAAGTATTGATGATAGGAAGAGCACTAGTGGAGGAGAATTCTTTCTTGAAAAGAGGTTAGTATCTTGGAAAAATAAGAAGCATAATTACATCTCTTACTCTACAATAGAGGTGGAATATGTTGTTGTAGCAGTTAGTTGCTCCAATATAATGTGGTTCAAGAAACTATTATTAGGAATGAAGGAAGCAATAAGCAATCTAGTGGTTATTTATTGTGAGAACGCAAGTGCAATAAATATATATAAAAATACAATGATGCACACCAAGAAAAAATACATTGCAATCAAGTATCATTTTCTAAGAGAATTAGTCCAAGATAAAGAGGTTAGATTGGAATATGTTAACACAAAGCAGCAAGTTGCTGACATATTTACCAAACCATTATCTAAGGATGCACTTTTGTATCTAAGGGGTTAAGATAGGGATCATTCCCCCATCTAATGCTCACTAGAGTACATATTACTAATGCATCAACCAAACTACTCTTAAGATCTATCAAGTTGATGTAAAGAAGTCAGAGATCATTTCATATGAATTAGTACATCAAGCACATTGTAAAATCACTATGTCAAATCTTTGGCATTTGATGTCAAAGAGGAATGAGAATCATGTCATTGAGAGAGATTGGTGTAATCAAAGAAGAATCAAAGGTAGTAATCTACAAGAGGAAGAACTTGATCAGATGGATTTTGAAGATAAGATGACAGAGGGAGAATCTTAGAAGTTCTCATAGATGGATAGAGAATTATAATTAAACTAAGGATGTTATAAAATCTTATCAATCATTTGATTACTATAATTTTTCTTTTCTTAAATGACATGTTGTGTTGTTGTCAATGCCAAAGAGGAAGATTGTTGATAATAATTATTCAATTGTATATTTGCATTGATGTTACACAAATGTTATACTCTTATCAAGCACTATCATTTGGAACCAAGTTCATAAGACTCTAGTATTTGTTAAGTTTTATGTTTCAAGGAAGTTTTTATTAACATCTAAGGGATTTGGAATTGTTTTAGTGGTGAAATGAGTTAGTCTGTACATATAGAGATATCTTTAGATTTATGTAGTTCTTGTTAACATTGTTGATACTTGTCAATACATTTCTTGTTCACATTGATGATACTTGTTGATACCTTTGTAGCATGATACTTTTAGACATGTAATTAGATATATTTTTAACTTTGGTCTTCTATAGTTGATGCATTTACATATTTAATGTGTGTGTGTTTCATAAATAGTCTAATATTTATTTTTGTGTTTAATGTTTATGATTAAAATTTAAAGTGATATGCCTTTATAGTTTATGATTAGACATGTAATCTAAATATATATGTTTCTAGTTGGTGATTAGACATGTGATTGGTTCAATTTAGGTGATTTAATTTATAGGTTTACATGATTACATGAAATAAACATGCACATATAAGAGAAAATGCGAAATGAACATGATATATGTATATATAAGTCCTACAAATTAAATAAACTTACACATATAAGAGGAAAACATGAAATGAACATGTATATTGATCTCCAAGTCATGTTGCCTATGAATGTCAAACACTTGGTCATTTCCTAGGTAGAGTTGGTCTGTCATCACTCTAACCGAGCCACCCAATGGAGGCCAAATGATTTTGGACTTGACATAAATAGAGTTAGTTCATGTTGTGCTACATAGTTAGTGTCAAGCATATAGAACCTGAGCGAAATCATGAGCATTAGTTATGAATAAGCGTCAAGGTATTCAAGTATTGAGTAAACCAATTTTGGTATATGTTTTCTAAATGACACAAATACTTATGTAAACCATTTTAGTTGACTTCTATATATGATTTAATGATTGTGGAGTCAGATAAGGAATATTTTACACATTTTTTTAGAGGTCACCAATCCCTATGAAGGTAGTCTAACCAATCAAAAAAATGAAAGGACTAAGCAACAAAAAAAAATGGATCATTGATTATGATCTATGACCTTCTCTAGCTAGTTATTTAAGGAGGGTCCAAACTCCAAATTAGTAGTAGAATGAGTGAAGACTCAAGAGATTAGAAATATACAAGTGTGTGAGAATAGGAGGCTATGTTTGATGATTAAAAGTAGAGATCAAGAAGAGAAACTTAGTAGTGAAGGAAATAACAGAGTTTATCAAATAAGGAGATCAAATTAGGATTGGAAAGAATAGATCCATAATATAGTGTCAAAGTGCTAGCCAAAGGATTAAGTACTAAAATATTCTAGCAAGTGAATAAGCATAAATCTCTTAATAGAGTGGTCCTTCTAGAAGTGATCAAACATTATAGCCTTAATAGACACACTTTGTTGTTGTAGTAGTGAAGATTTGTGGGTGTCATCCCCAACCTAGTTTTACCTTCACCTTGGAGGGATTTTGGGTAACCAAATCTTTGTGTTATGTGTTTACATTTACTTTCATGTTTATGAATGCGATGGATAGTTAGATCTTATTTACTTTATGATTATAAGATATGAGATGGGTTAATGGTGAATGCATTTGACTAATTTCAAATGATAGAATTTTTTAGATCCTAATTCAACCCCTCCCTCTACTCAGTATCTTATTTTTCCAATAAGACTTCCAACGATAGGTATCAGGGCTTTGTTCTCTTAGAAGAATTCTAACAACTTGAGAGTTAAGATGTTGAAGATTAGGGATTATAAGTTGGGAAAGATCACTGAGAATGATAAAATTGACATATAGATCATACTACAACTTGAAGCAGTGAGAGAGGAGTTGAAGGAATCCTTGAAGAGAAGAAAGGAAATGGCTATCCCACATAATGACACTTTATATCAAGATGAAGAAATGAAAGGACTACTTGACAATAAAATTTTGAGTGAAAGTGATGGAATAATAGGAGGCCTATCAAAGAGAAACAACACACTAAATGAAGAGACATGAAATCCAATCAATAAGATTGTGTGAAGTGATTAAACAAAAAAAGAAAGCTGAAGAGGATAAAGATCATATATCTACAAGAATTATGATAAGACTAGTGAAGTGCAAAGGTTTACTCAAAATTATTTTGATATGACCAACATAATGCTTGTTACAACTCAAGAGTTTAATAGAAAGAATGTGGAGATTACAAATTTAAAATTTGAGAATGAGCATCTAAGGATTGAACTAACACTTGAAAAGGAATTCTTTGAAAGGTTGAACAAGCCTAAAGAAGTTATAATATATTATAAAGAGTTGATGACATCACAACGAAGACCTAATGACAAACCTAGTTTAGGCTATACCAAGCACCTATCTGAGGATGGAGAATCATCAAAGAGTGGAGAGAAAATAAAAGAAAAAGTGACATGCTATCATTATGGTAAGCTAGGCCATACAAAAAATATTTCAAGAATCAAGATTGGTAGGAAAAACCCTAAGCCTAAATTGATTGGTAATTATTTTAACTACAAGAAGCAAGGACATCAAGGATATGGATGTGGGTCAAAGGATAGTAATACATCTATTGCACCTAGATTTGAAGGTCATTGCTAGATTTGTCAAAAATATGGACATAGAGCTCAAGAGTGCATATCCAAGGAAAAATATAACTAGATATCCAAGAAGAAAGGGTATGTACCTAAGAAAGGTAATTCATATAACTTGAATTACAACACATGGCATAACTATCATTATTGCAGTGAGTAAAGTCATGGTGCAATAAATTGCATAAGGACCCATTTCAAAGGGAAATCTAAGAGTTGGATAAATGGAAGTTTAGTTTTCTATAGTTGTCACAAGATTGGACATGTGATTAAGAATTGCATGACCTAAGCACTAACACCTACCAATGATTAGAACAAAGAGAAAGGAGAGTTGATGTAGAACAAACAAGGAATGTGATGAATCAAACCTAGAGAAAGAAATAGGTAGTAGTGGAACTAGTGAAGTTGAGGTCACCCAATCCAATGGATCAGGTGATCACACTACTTCTAACTAATAAAATAAGGTATGTAAGGAAATATGCATTTGAATGCTACATTATATACTGATTCCTAACATAATATATGTTTAAAGTACATAGCTGTATAAATTAAGATGCATTAGGGAAAATTTGAGGCAAGGACTAAACAAAGAGTTCATTTGCGTGATTGATGTTGAGTATCGATATTAGTGTCTATAGTGATTGAGTATCGCTATGTAAACTACACACCCATATGGACTGAGCTGATATCCTTACTGAGCCAAGTGTGAAAATGGCAATGATGATCGAGTGGGGGTCTTGACTAAATAATGGAAGGAAGACATTGTGTTAACCAAGTTTTATGTTGATGTTGAGCGAGCTATATTGCACCTACCATTGTAAAAAGAATTTATTGAAGACCCAATTTGAAAATTTGAAACTACATATCAAACTTTGAAGATCATCTTTACTTAGTCAATGAACAAAGAACTTATAGAGTGATTCAAAGGTGATTGACAAAGTGATTTGTGAGAAAAATTGTGTGATTCAACAGCATGCCATTGACAATTGTAAGAAGAAGTAAGTAAAGTTTGTGAATCAAGCTCATTTTTTTAATGAAATTAATGAAATATTTCAAAACCCTAGTTCAAAATGGAATCAAATGCACCAAGAAGTGGAAAGGATGATTTGAAAGATAAAAATGCATAGATTATAAGAAATGATACATGCCCCCACCAAAATTTAAGGCATATTTAGAAGTTGCGATGACTAGAGATGCATCTAGCACATTATCATCCATTCCTCCCAAATTCATCATGGTGTATGATGTGAATTCATTATATACATGTAAGATTGGAGAAATCGGTGATTTTGAGATCAAGAATTTTTATGAGAACCAGTGTGAGAATGGAGTATTGAAAGCAGAGAACTAAATTATTTTTGAGAAAGGGCTTACCCATGCCTTAGCTTTTCCTAAGGTTTTCAAGGTTGAATGGATAAAATTCATGTTGAGAAGGGTACATGATATGAGGATGTGGCTGGAGAATGGGCTAGTAAAGATAACAAAGGAAATTATTCATAGAGTGATTAGCTAAGCTACCTTAGATTGTGTAAAGACATTAGAATGTTCTATCAAGAATGTCATAGAAGAAAAAATAAAGGCTAAATAGAATAAATAAGGAATGTATATTGATGACATTATAGATACTATTATTGAATTTGTAGACTGAGTGATCACACACAAATTATCTTATTCTAACTAATTAAATAGTGTACCATGCATTGCAATGGACTTGGGATACAAAATTGTGAAGAAGGGTCATATCTACTATCTTGCTGAGCTAAAATTCTTCCAGTTAGTATAGAACCTTGAAGCCATCAAGAAGGCTAAGAACACATCTTGGAGGTTTAGCTCATAGCTTATGTTCATATTTTTTTATGTACAAAATTAATGTCCAACCATAGCAGTTATTGTGTGGGATAAATCTAGACCTATAACTAAGAAAATCAATGGTTACATTGAGCAATTTGGAGAGAACTTTGAAACAATTTTAGATGGATATTTTGATGAATTCAAAGGAAATTTTAAGAAAAAAATGAGAATCCCCATGTCAATTGTTGATCATTACTAGGATGGTATTTTCTTCATGTTGGATATTGACTACACGTATGCACAAGCCATTTTACCAAGGATTGCATTACTAAGGCCTATGTAGTATGAAGTGAATGTTGATGAGATATTTTCAGCAATGAAAATCTTTCTATCAGAGGAAATTGATTAGAATTTTGAGCCATTCATCACATATAATACAACCAAGATTAAGATGCTTATGAAAACAAAAGTGCCTAAGATGGATAGGAAAAGAAAGAAAATGATTGCAGATCTTAAAGAAAAACTTAGAGAGGGACCCTTATAGATTATAGAAGACAAAGGGGAAGATGAGGAAACTAAGGAAGAAGAAGATGATGAATCAAAAGGAAAATAATTGGTGGTTGTTGAGCCTCAGGAACCAAAATAAAAGAAAATAGTGATTTTAGATCCTAAGGTAAAGAGGAATATGAAGAAAGGTGTTACACCTCCCTCCTCTAAACCTTAGAGAAGAGTAACATGGTAAGGATATAAGGTAGCATTTCCTATAGCTATTTATCTAAAGAAAGGGACAAAAAAGATCACAAAGCTAGTAAACGGTAAGTCTACCCCAAAGAGGAAACTAGTAACCAAAGGGACCAAGCAAGGTCAGAAGAAGAGACTGAGGAGGAAACTTGTAGTTATGCCTGATGATGAGTAGGATGAAGGATAAAGAACTAAATTAGATGACATGAGAAAATTTTAGATTGTTCCCAGGGAACCTCCTCAAGATATTGGTAAGGTATGTGATAATATCAGGAGTTCGATATGAATTTTAGGTTTTAAACATGTTAAATATGATTCTTTAGAGAAGCTTAATAATAAGAAAGTTAAGAAAGTAGTGTTATATATGATGATAAAGTTCAAGTATGCACCTGTAGAATTTGGGAGGGAAATCCCTGAAGATCTATACAATAAAATGGATACAAAGTGGAAATGGACATTATCTACTAAAAGGAAAACAAGAGAAACCACATTAGCCTAGGCAATGCTAGATTTAAGGAATACACATACGTTTATATTCCTAAGGGATTTTCTAAGAAGGTAGTACAATATCCCTATTTTTCTAGGAGAAATTTAAGAGAGTAGCATTGGATATGATGATAAAGTTCAAGTATACACGTATAGAGTTAGGGAAGGCAATCCCTAAAGAGTTGTACAATAAAATGGATACAAAGTGGAAATGGGCATTATCTGCTAAAAGACAAACAAGAGAAACCACATTATCTCAGACTATGCTAGATTTAATGAATACACATATGTCTATATCCCTAAGGGATTTGCTAAGAAGTTTGTGCCCAAGATACTGGCTTATAAAATTTTGAAAAATAAAATTGAAGATGTAGTGCAACAAAGCATATTGGCTTGGAAGAAGGCATTTAGGTTGTCAATTTCAACAACGTAAGAAGAAAAGGAGGAAGAAATAATTGAAATGGATAATAAGGAAGATTATAATGAGTGTGATATGTAGATGCTTAGAATAATCTCAAATGCTATATTAATTTATTTAATATTTCCTTTGACATTATAATTAATTACTTATTAATTAATCAAATTTTTCATAGTCTTCTACTTATTTAATTAAATTTGTTTAATTAAATAGGTTCATTTCCCTAATGTCTTAAAATTATTTTATGCACATTGCTCCATAAAATCCCCTTTAAACAAATTCTAATTCATTTAAGTCCCTCCACTTTATTAAATTCTTGAATCCAATGATTAAGTTAAATTCTATTTAATTTAATCCTAATCCCATCCTAAAACCTAGTCTACACCCATCACTCTCATCATTCTAAGCCTACCCATTAATTAATCTCACTTAATTAATCATAAACACCTTTCTAAACACCTCTTAGTCCCTAATTTTTTTCTCACACATGTGTGAGCAACTCAAGATCAAATAAAGCTTCCATTTTATTATTTTATTCAAAGCCTCTTACAAATCTTAAACACTTGTCCCTCTTTCCTTTCTCCAAATTTTCTCACACATATGTGAGCAAACCTTGAGCCATCCCTTTCACCAAAAAGGCTTATGTTGACCTTTGCATTGCTCATCTCCTTAGCCCATGTGTCTCCCTTATGGCACCTATGTCAATGCCACATAAATTTCACCTCCCCAAGGCCTCTCTCAAGCCTATAAATGGAGCCCTTGTCTCAAGAAATTCTCATTTCCTCCATATGCATTATTACCATGCTATTTTAAGTGTAGATTTTTTTAGTGATTATTACTACCCTTTGGTAGATGTTAGATTTCTTGAATTTGTGCTTTCATCTTCATGATATAATTGTACTTTTAGTTTAATTTCTTACATCCATTTCCATTATCCATTGAGTTCTCTCAAGAATGGTTACTTCCATAGCCATCTCTTGAAGCATTCTTTAACATTTAGCTTAGTTGCATATTTATTATTGCAAATCATTTATCAAATCATGAAATTCCATAGTTATGTTTGATGAGAGCACATCCAAATCCCTCATCTTGAGCACACCGGCAAGGCCTCTTATGGATGCCCTTGTTGAGCTGCTTTGAGGTTGCACAGTTTTAAAACTTAAGTCTAACATTAGTTATATTTTGATTTATTTTGGATCTTTAATATACACATGTACAACTAACATTTTCTTGTTTATGCATGCTCTCGACAGGTTAGATTTTCTTGCATACATTTTGGCACACTCGATGGGACCCACATCCCTCTTCCACTTCCAAAATTTGGTCAAAAACTTAGATTTTTTCATAAAAACTATGCACTATCATCTCCATTAGGATGCAATTTCATCTATGAAGACAATTCATCCTCTCCACAGATCAACATCTCTGTAGTTTTGCATCTCTACTCACGATAACTTTTCAAAATCATTTCATACTACAAACCAAAGCCATCTTTTTTTCTCCACTTCATATTAATGTCTCCATAGTTTTGATTGTCATCTACATTATCTTACCTAGTATGTTGTCTTTGTTGTGGGCAGCCTAATATCTGCAAAATCTTAAACTGGCATCTTTGAAGTTTCACAATAAATTGTCGATTGCATTGTGGGAATATTTAAGCCTATCATTTCATTAAATTGTTGTCTCTACTATCAATTTATTTACATTTGCAGTGTGGGTGGTGAAAATTCAATAGTTTTCACATTTTTTTGTATGCAATATTTTGGTGTCTCCAAGCTTTGGCATCTAAGATTTTTTTTGTCATCTCCAACTGCAAGGTGTAAGTAAAAAGTATATTGTATTGTTTTTTGTTTTGTTATCTATGAGTTTTCTTGTCTCTACTTGTATTATGTCATCTCCAATTATTTGTAGATTGTTTTATGTTTTTGATGTCTAACTCACTAATTACTTGACATACAAGGATTGCTAATCTGATTTTTATTGCAAAAGAAAAAACCTTGGAGTATTTTTAGTGATTTTAATCACTTGGGAGATTTATAGTGATTTTAATCACTTGGAAAATTTATAGTGATTTTAATCACTTGTCCTTGTAATTTATATTTCAACTAATATCAAAATCCAAAAAAAATCTTTAATGCATTTAAAGGTAGAATTACACATACACTCTTGAACATTTTAAGTGAATTTACACACATTTCATTTGAATGAATGTTGTTCAAACACACTCTTGAATGCCTTAAGGAATGAACAATCTTTTCATTGGAATGAATGGTTAGATAGAAAATACACTCTTGCATGCCTAAGGATCAAAGAAGAATGTGATGAAATATTTTGATTTGGGTTTAAAACATGCTCATACAATCTTGAATACTTAAGGGACAAAGAAGCTTGCTATGAAACATTTGGACTTGGTGGTTAAAATAAATACACTCAATCTTGAATGACTTAAGGGAATTTGTTCTACTTTCATCAATTTTCTTATGTTAATGATGATCAATTTACTTTTGTGAATGAATCCTCACTTTTATTATGTTGATGATGCTGTCAAGTTGGAAAGAACAATGTATGGTTAAGAATGAGTGTCTTCAAGAGTAAATAGAAAATCTAAAACTTTAATGGAAAAGAACAAGTGTCTTTTAATCCCTGAGGCCACATGCCCATTCTCTAATCTTGCTCTTTTAGTTGATCTTAAGTGCACAAGAAATAAGTGGTCTTATTTTTATTTTTAGGAGGCTTGCTTCAGGATTTCATCACCCCTTGGGATAACCTCAACTCAAATGTTCTAGTGGAGTTTAAATATTAAGAGGTGAATCAAAAGACAACTCTCTTGGAAGTAAAATTTTGTCACTCTTGGCTAAGCCCCAAAGAACTTTATACCTTTAGGAATTGAAGGTGGAGCTTAGGGTTACCATCTCCTCCTAGCTGTGTGGCACTATTTTCTTTCATCTACAGATTTGGGCCTCACATACCTTGCATATATTAAGGATGCCCTCTACTTGATCTTTGTTCATCCTAGTTGTAGCCTTATTAGGATTGTTGATGCGTTCAGTGTGCTTGAGTTTTTAAACATCCAAAACCAATACCAAACATCAAACAAGTCCAAAATGAGTGAAATGGTGAGCTAAACACTTAGTGAGTAAAATGGTTGTAAGTGGCTCCTCTTGACCTACAGTAACTTTCATGAGTTCTTATACTTGGTCTAGCATTTGAAATTCATTGGGTCTTGTTATTCACAATACTTTTTATAAGTTTCTTGTGATTGGTTTTGTAATTAGGGTTATTTTATTCTTTCCATGTCTAAAAAAATCAAACTTAAGATGGTGAAACTATCCAAACCATTTTCCTACAAGAAAAGAAAAAGCCTAGCACATAGTAATAGACAATTCTGAAACACAATCAAAGAAATCGAGAAGGAAGAGGCTAAACAAGATCATTGTGATAGAATCTTATACAATTCTAAAAATTAAAATTGGTCTATTTTCCTTGGAGTAAACTTGTGATTTTTATTTCTAGTAAGAGAGGATTAAGTTATCCATATAGGGATCATATCACCCTCATTTTCCACATCAATCCATTTTTTAATTTTCTAGTCTTCCATTTGAAAACTTTCCTCTAGAGAGATCAATCATTTGAACCTTAATCCCTTGGCCTAAGAACATCTTAGTTACAAGACTTCTAAGATTACAACACAAGACCTTTATCCACAAGCAAACAGTTATCATAGTTGCACTCACTCATTTGGAATCACAAGTCCATCTCCAAATATTGAGTCATCTATTTGACATCCTATCTTGCCCAAAGATCACTTTTCCATCTTTGGTAAGAGAAAGATACTCTTTATCCTATATCACACTTGGTTTTCCAAATCAACAAGGTCTTTTTTTTATATTTAGGTCGTTTTCCTTTTTATCATATAAGGTTTAGTTGCTCTCTCACATCTCCTTCTTTTGCAAGCTTCCACCCATCGATTTGGTCATGATTGTATGGTACAAACATGATCTAGTAGACTCACATTTAATCCTATGTCACATTATTGGAATCACTAAGACAACAAGAGATGGAGAATGCTTTTCTTCTTTGGGGAATACATTTCACTCCAGTATGAAATTTGGTATGCTTAGCTCAACACCCACATAGGAACCAAAGAATCCTTTCTGAAACACCACTATAGGACGTAACACACATGATGAGGAAGAAGCGTACCAAGATGAAGACCCCATAGACAATAATAACATCCCTAGTGATGTTCAAACATTTCTTATAGTTCCATATAACTTGGAAATGTTGGAAAAATCTATTAGGGAAAACAAAACTAACATCTTCCTAAACCTTATCAAGGATGGTGTCAATGTCCCTACGAGTTTTGATGCTAGAGCACTTTGTTGAGACAAATTACTAAGGATGGTGCTCCCATGTTTCCAAATCCAAACATAGCCCAAATATTTGGTAAGGGAAAACAACCTATAGTGGGGACTAGTTCTATATCTACATCAAGTGCTTCAATGCAAACAACATTCCAATTGAGTGCACAACACATTCAACAAATCATTAGTGATATGTCCAATACAAAAACACATGCTAGTATTCCATAGTCAACCTTGACAAGCCTAGCTATATGATGTTTAAACATTGGGCAAGCACCTCTAAAAAAAATGGTAATCTTGACACAACCAATTACTCTTATTTACATATGCCAACAAATATGATGAAAATATATGTGCCAATCCCAACAATTGCATATCAATATATTGGCCAAAGTGGTAGTCCACCACCCCCCAACAACTCATACTCCACCACCACCCTATAATCCATTTTGTAATACATACAACTTTGGAGGCAAGTTCATTAATTCCCAACCATCACAAATGCAACCAAACCAAGATCTAGCCCAACAGTTGCATCAATTTCAAAATTTTGTCTATAATATGAACAACAAAGGGGTGAAGGACCTCTCTTTTAAAGAAATTTTTCCATTTCCATTTGATAGATCTATCAACATGATATTGTTTCTGCCAAACTTTGGGATTCCTAAATTTGACAAATACAAGGGAGAGACATGTCTTGTCACACATCTCAAAGAAGTTTTTGTCTTATGTCAAGAAGTAGTCTACATTGAGGATTATCTTAAAAGGATCTTCTCAAGAAGCCTTGAAGGCCCAACACTTGAGTAGCTAATGAACATACCCAAAGGTTCCATCACACCCTTCAATGATTTAACACAAAAATTTGTAGCAAAATACTCCTACAAAATTGAACATTAGGCTTCTTTGAGTGATTTATGCAACATGAAACAAATAAATTGTGAAACATTTACCATTTTTTTACAACGGTGGTGGCATCTTGCAAATCACATGCCCTTAAAAATTGAGGAGTCCCACCTTGTAGACATATTCATCAATATTTTGATCTTGGAGATGTCTTTCTGAATGAAGATGGCTAGCCCTGAGGACTTTGCCACATTAGTCAAGAAAGGAAAGAACATTGAAAATGGACTCTTAAACAAGGGTTCCATTAAACATTATAATCATCATCCTCAAAAAATGACATGAACAACAATAGAAAACCAAAATTTTGGTCCAAAAACAAAGATGTTACCCATGATGGTATCACTGATGTGAAAAGTGTACAAAACCTTCAAGGAGGAAACAATAACAAAAAAAACAACTATCACAATAAAAAAAAACAATTAAAACTATGAAAATCATAATCAAAATAAAAACAACCATAAATATTGTAATCAAACACAATTATTTCCATGCAATAACAAAAATAAAAACTACAATCATGGTTATGATCAAAATAGAAAGTTCACTAGCTTTTACGAACCCTTAGATACCATATTCTAGAAGCTATTGGATCACAATTTGATGATTTTTCCCAACACACAAAATTTTGATGAAAATCAACCCAAATCTAAATGGAATAAGGAAAAAATGCATATTGAAATTACCACTACATCAAAGGACATGACACTAATAAGTGTATCAAGCTCAAAGTCTTCATCCAAAATCTTATCAATGATGGGGAAATTGAGGTTGAAGGAGGACCACCCTCTAAAAATGCCAAACTAAAGATATTTCAAAAGTTGTTCTTGGACCACAACAATAGAAATAAAAATAAAGGAAACAAAAATATGAACAATGTCAACTAAGGCTCCATATCTAAGGCACTACATTATACCTATTTTGCTAACCACATATTAGGATTTGACTCCTTGTATGTTAAAATAGAAACAAATGATATATGTCATTTTGACTCCATGTATGGCCACATTAAATAAGTGAACACTAATGTAAATACCCTCATCCTACAAGTAGCTAATTGTGGTGCAACCACTCGGTAGGGAAAAATTACTTTGCAAGTTACTACTTCCAATCCCACTAATCCATCAGTTCTACATGTGCCTACTACACCATCCACGTCACAAAGACTTGCTTCTTGCTAGGATGTCCTCTCTCAGTTAGGGAAGAATCCTACACAAATATCCATTCTTGATCTTTTCACCACCTCACCTATCCACAAAGAAATTCTAGATATTTCTCTTTTAGAGTCTCGTGTTCTTGAAAATATTAATACATCCAATTTCACTGCCATGATTGGAAATCTTGCTGCCCAACTAAACCTTGTCTTCATAGACAAATATTTCCAAAGTCCTAATCACCACCACAATATGTCACTACATATTGAATTCCTTATATAGAGACATAAAATAAAACAAGTCCTTACAGATAATGGATCTAGTTTGAACCTTTCTACATTGAAGATGATTTGCTTCTTGGGGCTCCCAGAAGATCTCCTAGAAATAAATAAAAGGATAACCATTAAATCATATGATGAAAGAGAAAGAGAATCAAAAGGATTTATCATCCTACTTCTAAAGGTTTGGTCAACTATAATCAATACTGAATTTCATGTCCTAGATTTGGACTTACCATATAACATCTTGGTTAATTGACCCTAGATACATACACTAAAAGTGGTGCCTTCTACATATCATAAGTGCTTGAAATTTCCCCACTAGGGAAGAAAGGTCACAATCCCAAGTGATCCTTTTCCTTTTCCCTTTTGTAAGAGATTGGAAGATGCCCCAATAAATTTGTGTCTAGTTAGTGGGTTTGCTAAGGTTATAGATAGATCTCTCACCATAATAGAAACACCTTCCACAACAATTCCAAAGTCATTCAATATTGATTCTAGTTCCTATAAAGGAAAAGAGAAGGTTGAAGATATTACGGTCAATACTACAATGAAGAAGGTTAGCTTTGCTAATCAAGGAATGGGAGAGGATAAGTTTGAGAATGCCTTGTGTATTGGACAACTACCACTCTCCCCCTAATTCTTTGGAAAACCTTCCCAAATACCTCCTTCTACAAATAAGGATACTATGCATGTTAATAAAACAACCTTTGAACATTGGGGTTCACTTATTGATAAACACATGGAGTCTAATATCTTAGACTAGTTATGTTTTGACAAAAGATACGATCCTGTGGAATTCCCTAAAGATAAGTATGTCAAGGCTCCTCCCATCATTGAAAACATGGGATATCATAGCACCAGCCTTGGCCCTAAAGAAGATGGAATTAGACAACCCCTTGAGGAAATTAACTATCCTAAAGGATGTAATTTGGGCTCCATTAAATCCAAGGTGTCCTTTTCTAACAACTATTGTATATTTGAACCTAATTCTAAGACCGAGGAGGTGAAATTATTTGAAATCCCCTTTCAATTAATTGAGCTTGACCTAGATAACTATGTTTATACCATCACCATATTTGACCTTTCATCTACAAACCTACCCCTCACTAACCCTAACATGATAGACTGGGACCTTTAAGACACACCACCATCTCTTGATGTTAGTAACTTTGATGGAAAAACGATGGCACTCTTTGGCCTTAAGAATCTCCAAGATTATGAACATGAGATCTAATACAATGAGGAATCCTACTTTGGTAGCCAAGTCAAATCTTTGAGTCACAAAAATTAAAAAGAAAAAGAAAATAAAAAAATAGAAGAAACATCCTCTAGTGAAAACTCTTTTGGAGCACTCTTGGATGAAGAAAAAGACAGAATAAAGGATGCATCTTCTAGTGAAAACCTCCAAGATGTGCCAGAAGACGGAGAGATTGACCTACCAGTCAAATCTTTACTACTAGAAAAGTAAGCTATATTGAATGAAGACACAATTCTAGTAAACTAGGACATGGTAGATAATCCACAAATCACCTACATTACTACTACCTTAAGTCTTGAAGAGCAAAAAGTGATGATTGAGTTCAAATAGAAAGGAAGAATCAATTTTGCATGGACATACAAAGACATGCCTAGTTTAAACATAGATTCAGTTGTGCATCACCTAGTCATGGATCCAAAGATTAAACCTATGAAGCAAAAGTTATGCAAGATGCATCCTAAGGTAGCACACTTGGTCAAAGAAAAGCTGTAAAAAATTGTAGAGGAAAAATTCATACAACCTATTGATTATCCTAAGTAGGTTTCCAACATTTTTTTTTGTAGGTAAAGCTTATGGGGGCATATGCATTTGTTCAGATTTTTGAGATTTAAATCTTGTATTTCCTAAGGATTAGTTTCCACTTCCTAACATAGACATTATTGTAGATTTGACTATTAGATAGGAAATTTTTTCATTAATGGATGGCTTCTCCATTTAAAATCAGTTTAAAATTGTAGAAGCAAATCAACTCAAAATAACATTTACTACTCCATGGGAAACCTTTTGTTACCAAGTCATGCTTTTTGGCTTGAAGAATACTGGTGTCACCTACCAACGTGCAATGACCATAATTTTGCATGATCTTTGACATGTAATAATGGAGGAGTATGTGGATAACATTCTTGGACAATATAAGACATGTGATTCCCACATATTTGTTCTTGCCACCATCTTTGAAAGGTTGGAGAGATACAAAGTGTGCCTTAATATAAAGAATTGTGTTTTTGGGGTCTATTCAAGAAAGTTTCTAGGGTACATAGTGTCAAGAAGAGGTATTGAGGTAGACCCCACAAAAGTGAAAGCCATCATGGAAATGCCTCCACCTACGACATTGAAAAAACTCCATAGTTTTCAAGGGTGGTTATATTCCATCTAATGGTTTGTGTCTAGTTAGTAGATAAAGTTCATCCCCTCCAACACTAGCTTCCAAAGGACACTAGGCTTCAATGGTGTTTCCTATTTCAAAAAGCATTTGAGAAAGTTAAAGTATACTTGGCTAATCCACCAGTACTCATCCCTCCAATTGCAATTTGACCATTGATTCTCTACATTTCTACCACTTAAGTTGCCCTAGGTGCTCTTTTAGCACAACTAGATGATAATGGTAATAAGCAAGCTATCAACTATCTTATTTAAACATTAATTAGATATGAGTTGAACTATATTGAGATATATAGTGAGCTTGTTTGGTTTTAGTCTTTTGCACATAAAAACTATGCCATTACATGCTTAATCATACTACACACCTCATTGCTAAAATAAATCCCCTCAAGTATTTACTATCAAAAGCTTCCCTCACTGGTCATAATGCAAAATGGGTCCTAATTTTAAGTGAATTTGAGATTTTATATAAAGATTGCAAGTCCATAAAAGGACAAATAATTGTTGACTAACTTGTAGAAACTCTTGTTCAAGGAGACCATCCTATCATAGCAGATTTTCCAAATGACACAATTATGACTGTTACCCCTAGTACACAATAGAAGCTTTATTTGGATGGTTCCTTCACACAAAATGGATTGGGGGCGGGAATTTTTTTATTACACTACAAGGAGAGCTTATTCCTAAATCTTATGAAATTTCATTTGCTTGCACAAATAATATAGCAATATTGTTGATTAGAGAAGCTCATTTGATGAAGAAAAAGATCAAGAGCCTAAGGAATAGATGCACCTTCTATAAAGAAAAATGATTCTAGTATTGAAGCAACTACTTCAAGTGTGCCTTTAGAAATAGAAGCAGTAAAATCTTCTACACCACCTACACAAGCATTAGTGGTCACAACAGTAGTAGTGCAATCGAATGAAGAAGATGAGGCACAAAATTGTATATCTTCTTTAAGTAAATTTCTTGAAAAGAATAAATCTATCAAGTCTATTAAGAAGACTCTAACTTCAATTTTGGATAGATTGGAAGATATAGTAAGTCTTGTTGACACACTAGTAGATATCCAATGGAGAGCAGAAATTTTGTGCAAAACCTTTGATAATGAGTTTAAAACACTTACCAATGTGGCTACAATTCAAACATAAACTAAGCATGATCTTAAACTTCTTAATATCATGTGTACAAATATAAGGAATGATATAGAAACTCTAAATGAATCCATTAAGAAATTAAGGCATAGTATGGAGGAAGGGAAGCAGATATATGCTAAGTGCAACATGGCATACCTTCATCTTCATAGTTTTGATAAGCAAATCAAAGAGAAGGTAACTGAGCTTCAAACACTCACTAATAACTTTCTAAAACAAAATTAGAAGTTAGAAACCATTGAGCATACAATGCAAGCACTTCACGATAGCATCAGGGATACTCAAGTAGAAAAGGAGAAAGTTCTAAAAAGATTAGATGAACTCTTTTAAGGGATTGTTTATCCCCATAGATTACATTGTTACAAAATTAGTTGGAGGAATTCTTAGCAGCCATTTCCTCATATGACAAGGTTTGTGGCTACATATTTGAATGCAATAGAGTTAGCTACATATGCTCTATGTGTGCTAATCAATATGTCTGATGTACTAAAAGATAGTTGGAAGAAACACCTTGCATAGTTGAACACTAACTTTAGTGATTCTTTTTCCAAGTTTTGATGCAACTTTTAGACTTTGACAAGGTTTTACCTTTTATTGGCACCTTTGTCATTGGTGTCAAAGTGGGAGAAATAAGGAAAATTGTAATTGTAAATTATATAGTTATATTTTAAGTATAGTTGTAAGTTTTTCTTTAAGAAAACTTTGTAATCGGAGTTATAAGGGATGTAATAATTTCAAAACATGAATAAAATGTTTTTCTTGTGTTATGGTTATTTAATTTGATTGGTATGATAGCATTTTTGGGACTTATTCAATTTTCCCAAAATATTGCCATCAATGCCAAAGGGGGAGATTGCTAGCAATATGACCAATCAATCAAATAAGGTGAGATATGTGGTTGTCATTTATGACAACATTTTTTTTGCAGTTTAGTCATGATTATTTGTGAAGGAAAATTGCCTAAGTATTAGACAGTGTTACAGGAGCATGGAAGGATTTGTTGATAGTAGAATATTCCCTTATAATATTCTCTTACCTAGTTAACCCTAGATGCATGATATCATATTGATGATGCACACTAGTGCGCATGTCCATATGATCAACCAAGTTTAAGTTATGGAAGAAATATTGATGTAGATACATCATAGTGCAGAGCAAAGCATGTTAGCAAATCAACTTGTACAACTTGCAAAATTATTTTGATTACTAAATCTTGTTGAGCTGACTCTAAGGATGATATGTGAGCTAACCAAGGAAGAAATTATTAATATGTTTCATATAAGTAAAGAACTTCAATTGTGAAGTTAAAGGATATGTGAAAAGTGTGAATGTGATATTATGATATGTGATGCAAAACAATGTTATGTGAGATATGATGCAAATTGATATGTGTGCAGTCACTCTTTGTATGAAGAACTAACAATTAGAAGATTTGTGAAGTACATCAACTGATCCAGTATTATATGTATACCTATTCTCTTGAAGAACTTATTGTATATTTTCATGTTAAGGAAATGGGCTCTTCTTGCACACATTTGTATATGATTTATCAACTCCTAATAGGGTTGAGGCTTCTAATAAGGCCTAGTCTCCTAAAAAATACTCAAGACACTATACATTCTTCATAGACTCCTAACAGGGTCAATATCCTTAATTGGATTTCTTTATATAGCGAATTATCTAGTGGGTTTCATCCCCATCGGGGTTTTCCCTTAGCCAAGGTTTCCCTAGTTAACAAAATATGGTGTTATGAGCTCTCTCTATGTATGATTGTTTCTATTGTTCAACACTGTTGGTTTATTTTCTTATGCATATGACAAAGTGATTAATAATATTCATTTTGGATAATAAAAAATTGAAAATACTCATTCACACCCCCCCCCCCCCCTCTTAGTATTATCTATTTCTAATAGTGTTGTACATAAGGATCCACAATAATATCAACCTTGTAAGATTGATCATGTAGAGAAATGACAAGAGGGTTAGGATATGCCCTCGCAACAACTGAAGAAGGATCTTCTTCATCAAAGAGAAGATGTACATCGTCAATGATGTCTTCCAAATCTAATATGTAGGATTCCACAAAAAAACCTAAAATATTTTTCATGTAGCCATCCCTTGATTCTGGAACTAGAAGACAAGGTGTACCCAGTTGTACTGAATTACATGGACCTATCACTCTATCAATGTATGCATGTGGAATATGCTAATGTTGTGACCTTGTTCTACATTTTTCAATAGGATCCCCCATATTTGAACATATTGAATCACTATCGCTATTGTCACTATCAGTTTCCACAATGTTTGAAGTATGGAGAGGATTAGAGGATAAGCTAGGTGAACTTTACTCAAAGTGAACATTCCTCTCTATGAATATCTCATGAGTCTTAGGATCCATAAGTCTATATGCCTTAACACTTTCATCACATCTAATGAAAGTAGAAGGCCTTGGTGGTGGTGTCTTGCATTCCCTTGAAGATATATGTGTCCATGCTAGACTACCAAAAACTCTAAAGTGTTTCACAACTAGTTTTCTTCCACACCATGCCTCAAATGAAGTCATTCCATCTAAGAAATTATGAGGAGACCTATTAAGGATGTGATTGGCACTGCTTATATCTTTGACTTCAAGTGATGGATCAAGAGACTTAGCTTGAATCATGCAACTTGCCATTGACTTAAGAGTTTTAATCCTCATTATTGCAACACTTTTCTTTTGTGGACTAAATGGTATAGGATTCTGAAGATCAATACCCTCAAGTTCATAAAAGTCTCTAAGCTCACATATCTACTTTCATTGTCCATATGAGGAACCATGATGGCTTTACTTGATTGCTTCTCAACATAAATCTTGAAGGCTAGAAACTTATCAAACTCTTCATTATTGTGATTAAGAAAGTAGACCCGTGTGTAGCATGAAAAGTCATCAATGAAAGTGAGGACATATTGACCCTTGCTAACTAATGCCACTAAAAATGGCCTACTAGAACCATGTGAACCAACTCAAGCACAACTGATGTTCTCCAAGACTTCCCTTTGTCAAACTTCTCTTCTAGATGCATATCCAATGGACAAGTTGAACATTCACCCTTAGAAAAGTTGATTGTAGGTAGACCTTTGACCATACTTTTTCAACTATATTGATGAAGATAGTGGAAGGCAAGATTTCTATACCACTCATGCCATAATTTACTTTGTGATTGTGAATGTGTCAACAAGGAATGTGAAGGAGACTTAGGCATAAAGTGGGAGAAAGAATAAAACCTTATGTCATGATTAACTTTACCCACTGCAAACAAGGAATCATCCTTAAGATTTCACACCATTACTAAATTAGGAAGGAACTCAACTTTATTGCCACCTCCATAGTAAGTGATTTGGTAAATTGAAAGGAGATTAGTTCTAAGGTTAGAAATGTAGAGAACATATTTGAACTCTCCATTTTCCATCTCAACTTGTCCTTTCCCTTCAACTTCAACTTGTGTATCATTCCCTACAAAGATGTGAGGAACCTTAGACTACTTCAATGAAGAATAGTGTCCTTTAAAAGAACCCATATGATATGAGGCACCTGATTCAAGAATCCATTCCATTAAAGAACTTAAACTTTCCATAAATGCTTGCCCTTTTCCCTATGAAGTGGATGGATTTGAATACTTGGAAGCATTTTGCACATTTATTTTGTTCTTCCTAATTAATTTTTCCAACTCATCTATTATCTTAGTCTTGCAATGATGCTCATCATGATTTATTTTCTTGCAATATGCACAAAATAGTTTATCCTTGTTGTTGTTTCCTTTCTTGTTGGAAGAACAATTGCCTTGTTGTGAGGAGGAAGATTGTTGTGTCTTTGATTGTAATTTTGGCTTCCACTACTTTTTCTTGTTGTTGGTGAAACTTTTTCCACCTTGATTTGTTTGGTTTTCATTACTAGCCACCAATGTCATAGACTTGGATGACTTGAGAATTCCCATATCTATCAACTTGGATTGTTCCAACATCAACATATCTGCAAATGCATCAAATGAAGGTTTAGTGAAGGCACTTCCCATGGTCAACCTATGAGTGTTGTAACTTGAAATAAAAGATGCATACTCTGAAGGTAGCCTCTTCAAGATGTGATGAATCAATCTATCATCCTTCATGGGATTACCAAAATCTTTAAGTAGTGCTCTCAACTCATTGGCTTTGTTGACATAGTCTTGAATTGTGCCAAAATTCTTAGGATCCAAGAGAAGTAGATAATCCTCAATTTGGAATCCCTTTTCCTTATCCACCTTACCATACAAACCTTCAAGTTTCTCCCAAGCACCCTTGGCATCCTTAAAACTAGAAATGTGAAAGAAGAGATCTTTATGAACACAACTCCTAATAATTCCTAAAGCCTAGTTGTCTTTAACTTGCCAATTAACTTGTACATCATCATCAATGAGTTTTACAATTGTACCATCAACATATATATTATAACTTTTTTCCATTACTCTACTCCATACAATATCTTTCCATGTAGAATAATTGTGTAAAGTTAAAAGTGGAGTTTTAGGTGAACCCATGATGAAAAAAATTAAAGGAGCACAAGAGAGAAAGAGAGACACAAGAACACAAGATGCACCCCCCATATTCACTCAATCAAAGAACCCCCCCAAAAGTGATGCTTTTGGAACTTTATATGTAGTGCGTTTACAATAAGACACTTGTCAAAATGGACAAAAGTGGGCTTCTAATTTTTTTTTTACAACCTCCTCTTGGAGTTCAAATCTTGTACTTAGCAGTGTAGCTTAGATGTACAACAATTTTGAATTTTAATCAAAGAAATACAATGCAAAAAAGGACCTTTTTTGAAAGTGGTATTTCTATCCACACAAGCCTATAATCTAATTCCAAATCTAGAAAGTAGACAAAAAATTATTCACTTTCAAAAAAAACAAAACTTGAAAATGCGTCTAGATGAGCCCAAACTAAGCTTTTGAAGTTGCAATAATCAAGATTTGCGATTTGCAAAAAAATTCAGGAACAAAAATCTCAAACGTCCTGCACCAATGTGTAGATCACAAAATTATACCCCAAACCAAAAAAAATCTTGAAAAAAGGAGTTCGTATGAGGGAGATATCACTGTTTGAAAATCACTCCTATAACTGTTTTTCCTAAATTGCTGCCGTTATGCCTCCAAAGATCAAATGACTATAAATTTCACCTTAGATGTCTAATTTTGATGAAACAAAAGTCGATTTGGGAGTTTTTTGACCTTTTCAATATGATGCCAATATCTAATTTGCACCAACAAGATCCAATATTGTCCTACAAAATTGGCCTAAAAGGCCAATTTTTTTGTAGAATTTCAAAAATAAAATGCAAATTTGAAAAGAAAAAAATGTAGAGATGCAAAAATATTCAGATCTAAAAAATTGATTTCACTAATCTAAAGAGATCATACATATTTCACAAATCGAACCTTCAGGTTCCAATTTGCTATAAAAAAATTCCTTTGATTTGACTATGGCCTAAGGTAGGCAAATTTATTGTCAAAATTCACCAAATTGATCCTCTGGACACAATGGTGAGATTTACTTTCACTCTATATGCTACCAATAATTGTAGATGCTCTAGATCTAAATCATACTCCTTTGAGAAGTAAAGCAAAAATAGTCTCCAATGGCTATGTGAAGAGAAGCTTTGTCATCTCTAATACCATGTAAGAATTTTCCTTAGGAAAAAATCACCCAAGATCAAAAAGCTCAAGCACTAGCAAAATATGGACCAATAAAGTATGATCAGAATAACAATATGAAAATGAATTGTTGTTCATACACACTAGGAGTGCTTGTATATAAAGGCCTCTAGACTAACTAGTAGTTATCGAAATGATAAGCCTTACAACTAAGCACATGTCCACCGAGAGTGGATTATCCTCCATTGAGCACAGAGGTTAGCACAATGATGAGAGGATAAGCTTACATAGGTGTGAGTTGTAGACACCATTTGCTTAATTAGAGTGTGAACAACGATGTTGTCTACATGACAACTTAGTTGATTATGAAAACTCCTATGTTGTAGATACCATGTGCTAAATTAGAGTTGCTAACTCATGTGTTGTCAACAAGACAACTCATATGAGTACACATAATCCTAGGTGCCTAAATAATAAATAATAAAACAATGCATTAACCTAAGTAAACTTAAGTAAAGTGTAATACTAATTAATTATTTAGAGTAACAACCTTCACTTTAGAGGGTTTCTGGGTAACCAAATCTTTGTGTTATGTGTTTACATTTACTTTCATGTTTATGCATGTGATAGATAGTTATATCTATTTTAGTTTATGGCTATATGATAGGATATGGGTTAATGGTGAATACATTTGACTTGTTTCAAGTAATTAAAGTTTTTTATAGATCCTAATTCACCCCTCCTTACCACCCCCCCCCCCCCCCCACTTCCCCCCAACTCTCAGTATCTTACTTTCCCAAAAAGACTTCCAACACATGTACACATATGTAATTCCTAAACATAAAATGAACATGCACATATAAGAGGAAATTTAGAAATGAACAGGTGTACATGTATGTCAATAAGTACTAAATAAGGCATGATTGGTTCAATTTACATGATTCAACATATATAAGTCCTTAAAATTAAATAAGCATATACATATAAGAGAAAACATGAAATGGACATTATATATGTATATATAAGTCCTAAGCATTAAATAACTTACACATATAAGAGGATAACATGAAATGAACATGTATACATTTATAAGTCCTAAACATAAAATGAGCATACACCTATTACACCCTATTAAGAATCATTAGGACCCATTATGTACCAAAAGGGGTTCCTATGTGGTGAAAACTAATATAAGATGCATTACTACCTAATCAAACCTATTAATCCCTATTAAGACCCATTAGGACCCATTATGTAAGTTATAATGCACATAATGGCGTAGTTAACTCACTAGGTCCCCTTAAGCCAAACATGTAGCCTAATTACCTATAAGTGTACCAAAAGGGGTCTCTATGGGGAAAAACCTGATATAAGACTCCTTATGTAATAAAACCCATTATGTCCTATTAAGACCTATTAGGACCCATAATGTTAGATCCCCTTAAGCCAAACATATCTCCTAATTACCTTATGTGTACGTAGAAATGTACCAAAAGGGTTACCTATATGGAGAAAGCTAATATAAGACTCTTTATTACCTAATAGAACCTATTACACCCTATTAAGACCCATTAGGACCCATTATGTAAGCTATAACACACATAATGGCCTAGTTGACTCATTAGGTACCCTTAAGCCAAACATGTATCCTAATTACCTATAAGTGTACCTAAATGGGTCTTTGTTAGAAATAGAGAATACTTAGTATTCTACAAAATTTAGCCCAAAATTATATATTATTAATTTCCTTATAACTTACATATGAAAGAAAACTAATTACACTAAATAGTAAGCATAACCATGGAATAGGAGAACTCATAACATCATATTTCATTAACTAGGGAAACCCTAGTCAAGGGAAAACCCTAGTGGAGATGGTACCCACAAAATGATACACTAATAAAAAGTATCTAGTTAATGATATTGACCTTGTTAGGAGTCTATTACATGCATATAGTGTCTCAATCCTACTTAGAGGACTTAGACCTTGTTAGAAGCCTCGACCCTGTTAAGAGTTGGTACACACACACACACACACACATGCATGTATGTATGTATGTATATATGTATATACATAGATACATACATGTGTGTGTGTGTATCTATGTATATACATATATATACATATATATATATGTATGTATATATATATGTATGTATGTATATGTATATGTATATATATGTATGTATATGTATATGTGTGTGTATACACACACACACACACACACATACAATGTTGTACAATGTGAGCCCACTGCCCAAATGTGTAACTTACAATGTAATTCATTGATATAAAAAGATAGATACAAAAACCTCTTTGCTTACTATTGACATCTTCAATATTTGATATAGCTCTTGTTGCTCTTCAAAAAATTTGCTATCCTCTAAGTGTACATCTGAATTCACATCAAATAAATTTCACATATCCCTCCTTAGGAGCACAAACAACCTCTCATTCACATCTTTTCATTATATCTTTACAATTCTGAAAATGTTGTCCAATCAGCCTTCATTCTTTTATACACTTAACAAAATACAAAATTAACTCCTTCTCACTTATGGTTAATATGTATGATTTCATCCCTAATTAGTTAAGTAATTATTTCATTAAAAAATTCCTTCACTCACAATTAACCATTTCATGTTAAGCTCTTTTTCATCTATATATTGCCATAATGGATAAAACCTTTATATCTCCTTTTGCACTAACTGTACTAACTTTTACACTTGAACACATAATTATGACACTTTTTACTATCCATACCTAACTATGCAGGTGTGAATAATGTTTAACTTAACTATACATACCAAAACTGTATTTGCTCTTCCAAATTATCTATCAGATACTTGGACAATTTTCTAAGTACAAATGTTATAACTTCATCTTCAAGGTTTGTCTTCTTCATACTAAATATATGTTGATATAAATGAAAACTTAAATTTATGTTCTTAGCCAAGTTAAAAATAATCCTCAAGTGGAAAAAACTAATATAAGATGCATTTTTCCCTAATTAAACCTATTAGGTCCTATTAAGACCCATTAGGACCCGTTACTTAAGCTATAACACACATAATGACCTAGTTGACTCACTAAGTCCCCTTAAGCCAAACATGTATCCTAATTACCATATGTCTACCTAGAAGTGTACTAGAAGGGTTCCCCATGTGGTGAAACCTAATATAGGACTCATTATTAAAAAATCAAACCTAGAGCACCCTATTAAGACCCATTGTGTAAGCTATAACACACTTTATGACCTGTTTGACTCATTAGGTCCCCTTAAGCCAAACATGTATCCTAATTAACTATAAGTGTACTTGAAGAGGTCCCTATGTGTAAAACATAATTTAATATTAATTATTACCTATTCTAACCTATTGTTCCCTATTAAGACCCCTTAGGACTCATTGTGTAAGATGCAACACACATGAACTAGTTGACTCACTAGGTTCCATTACGCCAAACATGTATCCTAATTACCTATAAGTGTAACTAAAGGAGTTCCTATCTTAAGAAACCTAATAAAAGATTCATTATTACCTAATAAATACTATTACTCCATATTAAGATTCACTAGGATGCATTATGTAAGTTATAATGCACATAATGACCTAATTGACTCACTAGGTCCCCTTAAGCCAAACATGTATCTTAATTACCTATAAGTGTACCAAAAGGGGTCCCTATAGGGAGAAACCTAATATTATATTATTTAATACCTTATTAAACCTATTATTCCCTATTAATACCAATTAGGACCCATTATGTAAGGTATAACACACATATGGCCTAGTTGACTAACTAGGTCCCCTTACGCCAAACATGTATTCTAATTACCTATAAGTATACCTAAATATGTCCCTATGAGTAAAAATATAATACAAGATGCATTATTACCTAAAAGAACATTTTATTCCCTATTAAGATCCATTAGGACCCATTATGTAAGCTACAACACACATAATGACCTAGTTGACTCACTAGGTCCCCTTGAGCCAAACATGTATCCAATTACCTATAAGTGTACCTAAATGGGTCCCTATGTAGAAAAACCTAATATAAGATTTATTATTACTTAATATAACCTATTAAACCTATTAAGACCCATTAGAACCTATTATGTAAGCTAGAACTCACATAATGACCTAGTTGACTCACTAGGTCCCCTTAAGCCAAACATGTATCCCAATTACCTACAAGTGTACCTTAAGGGGTAATTATATGGATAAAAATAATATAAGATGCATTATTACCTAATAGAACTTATTACTCCCTATTAATACCTATTAGGATCCATTATATTAGATATAATGCACACAATGACCTAGTTGACTCAATAGGTCCCCTTAAGCCAAACATGTATCCTAATTACTTATAAGTGTACCAAAAGGGGTCCCTATATGGAGAAAACTAATATAAGATTCACTATTACCTTATGAGACCTATTATGCCATACTAAGACCAAATATGATCCATTGTATAAGCTATACAACACTTAATGACCTGACTAATTCTCTAGGTCCCCTAATTACCTTAAGGGGGATCAAAATGTGTGTTATAGATTACATAATGGTATTAATGGATCTTAATAGGGTGTAATAGGTTCTATTAGGTAATAATTCATCTTATATTAGGTTTCTCCACATAGGGACCCATTTAGGTACACTTGTAGGTAATTAGAATACATGTTTGACTTAAGGGGACCTAGTGAGTTTACTAGGTCATTAAGTGTATTATAGCTTACACAATGGGTCCTAATCTATCTCAATAGAGATTAATAGGTTTCATAAGGTAATAATTCATCCTATGTTATTTTTCTCCAAATAAGGACCGTTTTTGGTGCACTTATAGGTAATTAGCATACATGTTTGGCTTAAGGGGACCTAGTGAGTCAACTAGGTCATTATGTGCATTATAGCTTACATAATGGGTCCTAATGGATATTAATAGGGAGAAATACATTTTATTAGGTAATAATGCATTGTATATTAGGTTTCTCCACATATGTACCCCTTTAGGTAGACTTATATATATGTATATATATATATACATATATATACATATATATATATATATATATATGTATATATATATATATATATATATATATATACATATATATATATATATGATTAAATATTTTATTATATAAATGATCTAATTAAAGAATAGACATGTCCCATGAAGGGACAGGTCTATTCGTGGATTCTATGCAATATAAATTTAAGTGATTATTGTATTTGGAAAATACATACCAATATGGTAGTGCTTAGTACATTTGTAGCAGATCTAAAAATCATAACATTGTATCAGAGCCACATTGCAGATGTAAATCGAATGTCTAGGTGCAATTTCACATTGTTAAGAATTGAGGAGTCTTGCAATCATGATGTGGTTTGCTTCATATTCCACAAGATTCAGTCCCAAAATCATATGAATGTTAATGCGAAAAAAAGGAACATTGAAATTATTGATATAATAACTAAGCAATTTGATTTTGGTGAAGATAAGAAAATTCCTAGTTGATGGTTTATGTTGATGTTTTGGAGAAGAGGCATTCATATAGTCATTAATCATGGACATTCAAGATTTGAGATCTAAGATTTAAAATTATTAAGGAAGAAAGCCAGTAATGATGTGACATCTATGATATATGGCTCCACCTAGCCTAAAATTCAACAACTAGAACAACATCACCTTGCTAGGGATGACCCCATAATGTTTTGATAACCCCCATGCCTAACAATTGGGTAGACTCATGTTCGATTCTCTCATTACACTATAGTGAAATGATTGGGAATGTAACATCAAGAACGGGATTAAAATCTATATTTACTTTCTTGGAGGATTACATGACTTGTAAGTTTCATGCAATACCTACCTTATTTTATATTTTAGATTGACAAATATCTTATTATGTTTTAATTGGAGTAGTATATTTCAATTTACCTGGATTCAAAGTCACATATTATGATGCATGATAAAATATAGATGCAACATTTTGCAAAGATTTGGGTTAATTTCTATAGCATATACAAATACATGACTCTAACAAATAAATACTTGGCAATCCCCAAATATAATGGTCGAAGTGAATTTACCCTTAATGGAGGATAGGTGTGATATGGTGTAAGATTAGATGATTGATACTTGACATGAGCACAACCAAATCGGTGAGGCTAAGTTTTATTTTTTATATGAAGTATACATATTCATGGCTGGCTCTTTTGGATTAAACAAAGAGTTATAAGTACACAGTCTCCAACCATATTGGAGCATTAATAACATGAAACAAAGAAGGGAAAAGTCATTCCTACAAATAATTACCTTCTAAGGGATTTGGTATACCATAAATAACTCAATCTATATGGCTTTAGTAAAAGGAAAAATGAGATTGATTAAGATTTAGAGGGAGCATGATATTTCATTAGAGCCAACCTTGAAAGAGAGGGAGTGGATAGAGGATGTGATTTAGTCAACCTTTATTCATTTTGGTCTTATTTATTTAGAGGGAGTAAACCATGTTGAGATGGATTCTCTAGTGATCAATAAATTGTAGTAGTCAAGAGGACTGTGATTCATGAATATACCTCATGACTATTTAATTTTAATGGGCCTACCCCATGTGTACATCATGAGGAAGTGACAACTTCCAAATGATGTCACTTATATTTGTTGAAGTTATTGTGAGGTAACAATCTTATCATAACTTGTATTATGAGATCAAAAAAATTGATTATATGGTGAATGTCTTGCATCTCAACATTCTAAGAGGCCAAAACTCTTGATATCAAATGTGATATCAAACCTTATTTTGAGTACTTGGTGAATATCATTGATACTCTGGGAGGCCAATACTCTTGGGATATTAGATGTGATATCAAACATTTTTGAGTAATTGGTTAATATCATTGATATTCTGTGAGGCCAATACTCTTGATATCAAATGTGATATCAAACATTTTTGTGTAATTGGTGAACATCATTGATATTCTAAGAGGCCAATACTCTTGATATCAGATGTGATATCAAACATTTTTTTATTAATTGGTGAATATCATATATTTTGATAGACCAATATTCATGATATCAGATGTGATATCAAACCTTATTTAGTGTTTGGTGAATATCATATGTTGATATTTTGGGAGACCAATACTCTTGATATTAAATTTAATTTCAAAATGATGGATATCTTCTAATCAAATATATCCTTAATCTTGCTAACTTGATATTACTTTGAGGTAATACATGTTTATTCTCCCTAGCTAAGAGGGAGATTTTATCCTTGATAGCTTCTATCGAATAAACATATATATATATATATATATATATATATATAATATTTTATTATAAATTATCTGATTAACAAATATAAATTTTCCATGAAGGGACATGTCTATTCATGGCTTTTAAGTGATTGTTGCATTTGAAAAATACATACCAATATGGTAGTGCTTAGTACATTTGTAGCAGATCCAAAAATCCCAATGGTGAGAAAGGATAAAACGTTTTAGGGAAAGTCTCTGGAATAGGGACACATATCAAGTCTACTAATTAACCTATAACCTAACTTAAATTCTTACCAAATATTGGTAAATATGACAATCAATTAAGAAAAACCTTAAAAATTATAGGCAATAATATTTAATTTATAGCTTGGAAAAATTAGATTCCATTGACAAAGTCATTAGTAAAATAAAAATACTTATGTATTACTATTGGAGATTGGCCTAAGCATGGGATACAAATTTTGTAAACCGTAGGCAACATGGCCACCCCAAAAGTTGAAAATGTAGCCAAATTGGGGGTTCCTGATGAGTGAAATTAGCCAATTGGTGAATATTAGCCACTAAAGTTATCCTTGCTAATCTACTGATCATAACCATAAACATGAAAGTAATTGATGAACACATAACACAAAGATTTGGCAAACTAAAAACCCTCCAACGTGAAGGTAATAATATGGTGGGGATGACAGGCACAAATCTTCACTACTACAATAATAAGTTCACCTATTAGGGATATAATTTTTATTACTTACGATGATCTAGCCTATGAGGGTTCTTTTATAGTAAGTGCTAGAAGACTTATACAATCTACCTTGATTAAAGAATTTAAAACTTACAACAAAGTAAGAACTTTTTTAAAAGACTTATATAGGTCTATTAGGACCACTCTATTAAGAAATTTACCCTGATTCATTCTTCTAAAAGATGTATCAAAACTTGATCCTTTGGTTATCACTATAATGCTTGATTTTGGATCTCCTCTTTCTACTATCTAATCCTTCTCTGATCTAATATAAATTTATTCTCCACTTCACTACTATGCTTGGTCACTCTTCCTTATTTCACCTTCAAACTTTTCTTTGGAATCCAAAAATTGTACACACACATATACACTTACCATACTAAAAATAGGGTTTGAATCCACCTTATATAACCAACTAGAGAAGGTTATAGATCAAGATCAATGATCTAGATTTCTCCCTTTTGATGCTTAAACCTTACATTTTTTTGACTGGTTAAACACCTTACATAGGGATTAATGATCCATTCCAAAATTAATAATCTACTCCTTAAATTAATCCTCAGTCATTAAAATATATAATAAGTTAACCAAAAATAGTTTACCTTAGTGTTTGTGAAATTCCAAACAAATATTTCAAAACTGGTTCACTCAGAACATGAACACTCTAACATTTGATCATGACTAATCTTCATGGTGTCCCTTAGCTTTTGAATGCTTGACACTCATTGTATAACTTGACATAAATTGGCTCTATTTTTCTCAGTGCAAACTAACTTTTGTCTTACTCAACATATATAGGAGCACTCAATGACCATAGACTTGCTCAACAATGACAATTTCTTGGCCTTGACTAAAATATAAACAAGTCTAAATTCATTGCTTAGGCTTAGTAGGATGGCCTAGTTGAAGTGATGACCGGCCAAATATATGAAATAAATGACTAAGTGTTTGAGACTAACAGACAAGAAGCTCTAGGGATCAATATGAGACCCATTTTGGTACACTTCTAGGTACACAGAGTAATTATGATACATGTTTATCTTAAGGTGACCTAGTGAGTCAACTGGATCATTATGTGTGTTATAACTTACATAATAGGTCTTAATGGATCTTAATAGGGTTTTTTAGGTTTGATTAGGTAATAATGCATCTTATATTATGTTCTTCCACATAGGGACCCCTTTAGGTACACTTATGGGTAAGTAGCATACATGTTTGTCTCAAGGGGACCTAATGAGTCAACTTGGTCATTATGTGTGTTATATCTTACATAATGGGTCTTAATAGGTCATTGTAGGTTCAATTAGGTAATAATAAGTCTTATATTATCTTTTTCCATGTAGGGACCCCTTTTGGTACACTTATAGGTAATTAGGATACATGTTTGAATTAAGGAAACCTAGTGAGTCAATTAGGTCATTATGTGTGTTAAAGCTTACACAATGGGTTCTAATTACCTAGGGAGTCAACTAGGTCATAATGTGTGTCACTCATTTAAATGTATGTATAATATATCTAGATATCAATATATGTTTGAAAACAATGTAAACTCATTTCAAAAAAAAAAAATCTTGACAAAAAAATAATTTTTAATCATTGAACCATCAAATCCATGTAGACTTACTCATGTCATGTACATGTATATAATATATGTCTAAATATTAATATGGTTCAAAACAATGTAAAGTCATTTCAAAAGAAATAAATCATGAAGAAATAATATAGTCATTAAACCATCAAAGCCACATGAATTCACTTTTAAATTCAACTTCAAAGTTGAATGTAATCTAGATATCTACAAAAATAAATATAGATAGCTTAAAGTTCTGCATACATATAGTCTAGATCCTCCCTATCTTTTATGATCTCCAAAAAACATTTATGCTCTTCAATAGGAAACTTCCACTTTTGTTTGCCACATGCTCTTCTTGACATTATATTAAATTCAAGTTTTGTCACTATGATCAAGTGACTTAAAATGTAGAGCTTTTTTGGCACACGAGTATTTAATAAAGTGAAATCCATTTTTCTCAATATTTTATTGCTGAAATATGTTCTTTTGATAACAACTTAACCAAATGGATAAGATTGACCATAATCATCTATTGTTGGTTTTGGAAACTTGAATTTTTCTTTAGTGCATATAAGATAGTAGCCCACACCTATATTATTAGGATTGGAAACCACGTCAAAATTATCACCTATACATACAAACATGAATCTAGACTAGATGTATATAAATTAATTTAACTTCATTAATGTGAACAATAATTCACTTTATATTTTAATAATATAGTCCAATACATGTAAAAATTCATGTATATAAGTATTTATATACATGTGAGTGTACAATAATGCATACCTGTAAAAACCAAATTAGAGACACATTCATAATTAGCATTATATACAAGATCATGAATATCTAGGTTTTTGTCATCTTCTATAAAATGAGAATATCTAACTATCTCTTTCAAATTCCATTCTCAAATATATCCATTTACAATATTCTCTCATTGACTCATTGGAGTATTTTCAACTTGATTAGATTCCAAAAACGTGATTTATCTCTTACTTGAAACAATGGAGGCTTATGTTGTGTTGTAGTCATTCCTTGATTCATACTTCTCATTCCAACAATGGATTGACAATTATATGGATTAGATCAATCAATATATGTCAAGAATGTACATAACAATATGATATTAAATTATCTATCAACAATGGACAAGAATAAATTTACATTTATACAAAGTTAAAATTCATAATTAAAAAAAATAGAACTTTTACTTTAAATTATCTAACTGAATTCAACACTTTTTACCTTTCAATTCCCAAAAATAAGTTTTTTTGTATTTTGTGTCCTGACTAGCAAAACGAGATGAACATAATTGAACAAATTGATTTGAATTCTCTATCATGTTAATTACAAAAACACACAAATGAGCTACATCAAACATTAAATAAATGAAAACCAATGTCTTTCTACCTTGAAGTTCATGTTGTTGAAGTGCATGTTTTACACATGCTCCTATTCTATCATGCTCTCCTTTTCCATCTCCTCTTTCAAAAAAGTTCTAGTTGAACTTAGCATTATGACTAATACTATGTTGTATTGCTAACTAGTAAAATGCTTTTGCAAATTTAAGTTTCCCTGCAATTTATAAATTTGTTAATACAATATGTACATACATACATGTATAAACCAATAAATAAATTCAAAATTTAAATGACATACAATTTTTAAAATTAACTTTGAAAAGATAGAGATCTTATACATATGTAACTCACCCACACAATCAATGTTGTGAAGCATTTATCCCACATTGTGCAAGATCATCAAAAAACATTTCAAACCAATAAGCCACATAGCTCTTATCATGCACCTCATCATCACTAATAAAGAAATGAACCTCATTGATGATTATACACTCATTTGGAGTACTTTCTACCCAATCCAAATTAAATTGTGCATGTTTGTAAGTCACTTGTACAAATATTGCGACCTAGTCATAATGAAAATAATGTTCTTGAATCTATAATTCAGGGGAAAATGTATAGTTCTCAAAAAAATCTACAATTGAAAGAATACAACCAAGAGGGAAATAATTTTTAGATTCACAAAAGTGTTTGACTTTCCAACTTACACCATGACAATGTTGAATACATGGATAAATCATAGTATGAAATCTAGTGATAAACTCAAGATAGGGCAATCTACTCTCCTTCAATAAATTATTTTAAAATTCATGTCCAATCTTTGTTTTGTATGTCTCATATTCAAATCTCTTCCACACAAATAACATTGTAACATCAATATTCTCTATTTGAAATGGATTCTTTTGTAAATTTCCACAATGAATGCACTACCTTTTATACATTGGATGTTGAAATCATTTGCATAATTGAATTTACCACATAATATAGACTTCTCAAACTATGTTGTACTTCCAGGGACAACTACATCTTTATTAACTGCTATAATAATTTTTTTATATGATTCTAAATATAGATGAAATTAAACATGATTTTAGAAACATGTTTCACAAACCTTATTTATGCATATAAATGAAGGGTGCAACATCTTGAACTTTCTTTGAGCTATATTCACATCTAGAAATTCTTTTTTGAATGCATCAAACAACTCACTTTGTGTTGTATCAACAAAATGTTTTGGATGTGAAATATTTCTACCTATCTCTTTATCTCTTATTTGTATAATTCCCCTTCTATTAGATAAAACATGAGATTGATTGCTCAAATATTTAATGATACATCTTCAAAAATTCTATCTTTTCAAGGAAGTATACAAATACTGACCCAGTAATTTTCAATATTTTCATCTAACATGTTACTCCTTAGAATATACCTTTGAATGGTTATTCTCAAAGCATTTAGTAAACTATAAATTGATAGAACTAGTCTTTACATGTCAATCTCTTGCTAGAAATCATATTCATCAATGCTCTACGTGCATCAGCTAAATCAACTCCTTGACATTTACTATTGACAACATTTAAAGCACCAAGAATATTTTCAATTATTGTTTCTATTACTTGACCTCCCAAGGTTTTCTTACTGTTGACACCCAACAACTTCAAAACTTGTGTCATTTCTCTTTTTCTTAATAATTTGATAAATAATTTTTCTTTTACATCAAATATTTATTCTCAAAAAATTCTTCCTACAATTTTCTAAGATGCAATTTGATTGTGCTATTAGGTACCATGTCTTGAGATGAAACTTTATTAAAAAGAAAATCTTTATTCAATTCCATCAAATGTTTCATGCTACAAAAATGTTTTGATTATTAGCACCAACATCTTCCTGATCTTGATTTGTATTCTCTTCAACATTAATAGGTACTTGTTTGTCTTCAACATTAATAAGTACCTCCTCATCTTCAACAATTATAGGTATCTCTTTGTCTTCAATAAATTTTTGAGTACATTTTATATGTCCTTTCATTTTGTCATCCCTCTTTTGATCATATTTCCTCAATATTTTCCTTTGACTTCCCATTACATTTTAAATATTCAAATTAATCACTTTAATACTCTTCAATAAATAAAAATGATTTTCCATTATCTCCTCCCAAAGAGCCAATTAAGTAGCCAAACAATAAGTACAAGAAAATTACTTGATTAATTTTCTTTCAAAATGACAATTTTCATTCCTCCTTTATATGAGTCACTAGCACACACATGATTGTGTGGGGCTAGGTTGATTGTATATTGGCTTGGTCAAGGGGTACTCAGTTGAGTCAAAATGAATTGAGTCACTTGATGTGGCTTCCCATGTGGTAGCCACATCAAGAAAATATGTGTTTTATTGAACTTATGAACTTTAAGGGCCAATTTTCCCATTAAAATTGACAAACATGAAAAAACAAAAATACAATTTTATAGATATATTAATCACAAATCTAAGCATATAATTTTTTTATAGAGTTTGGTGTATAAAAGAAAATTAGTAAAGTGTATCCAAAAAGTATATAATTTATATGTTACACTAGAAGAAAGATTCCTCTTCAAGAATATATATATATTTTTTGTATTTGGTACATATTTCATAGGGGAACAATGGTGGGAGATGAAAATTGTTAATTTTCAAAAAGTTTGAATTTTAAATGCTATAAATAACAAAATATAGATGACAAGTGAATCTTTCTTTTTTCTTATACATGGTTTCTAATATATAATTTAAATTCAAACCAAAATAGTAATTTTGGCATATAGTTTTGTGGCAGGACGTAAAACAATTGATTTTCAAGATTTTTCAACAATAAAAAATCAACTTCAATTTTTTTTAAAAAATGTCAATTCTTAGTCCAAAAAAACGTATTAATAATCTCCATATTGTTTAACACAATTCATTAATTTACATCATCTTGAAATTCCTAAAATAAATATGATATTTTGGTCATTGAAGTTTATCAGTTTTAGTGTTGTTAACCTTTTCCTTATAACAATGTGATAGTTGATTGTGCTTTTACCCATTATATAATAATGAGAAAATAAATACTTATCTTTTTGTTTTGGAGAAATTATTAAATTACATCCTTCCCAATGTGAATCTTTTCTAACATATGTTAAAGTCATACTTGTAGCTTCTACTCACTTGGTGTTGGATCCCTCCTATTCCACATGGTATATGCAATAAAATTGATTCTTTTATTACATCACTATATCTAACTTGTATGGTTTTGGTAAAATTCATGATATATAATCTGTATGGTTTCATTTTAGACATCTACATGGAATATCCATGGTAGGGAAAATTATTTCTTAAAATGTAGCATACTTTTATTATTTAGCCACATGTCACACATGTTTGTTGGTAAACACGGGTCGAGCCTATTCTTGATCTTCCCCATGTTATTTATGTTGAAAAGAGATTGTTTGAAGTGTAGAACCTATCATGGAACAATCTATTAGAGTGGGGTTGTCATTGCACCAAAATATTGATCTATAAATTCCTTATACAACCACTCAACTTATAATACATAAGAGCTGGTTAAGCCCTTGTCATGAATTCTCAAGGGAGCACTGAACAAATTTCCAACAACCTCCCCCTCAATGTTACCCGAGGGTCTGAGGATTCAAACCTATGACCAAGCTCTGATACCACTTTTTAGAGTGGGGTTATCATTGCACCAAAAGACCAATCTATCAATGCCTAACACAAGCACTCAACTTATAGTACATAGTGTAACAAACAATTTTTCATATCAAAAAAAGATAGTTTAAATAAAGATCATTGATAGATAACTGAAATCCTTTTCATATGACTTTAACTATTTTAACAATTAACTATAGTACCATAACCATATCCATGATCATCTAAAAATAACTAGTTTAACGATTAACTGAAGACAATTGTATCTATGTTCATCTGAAAATAACTAGATTATCGATTAACTAAACATAACTATATTTATGATCAATTGATTATACTATATTGATGATAAACAAAAAATAATTGTATTTATGATCAACTAAAATAACTAGATTAGTGATCAACTGAAAATAATTGAATTATCATTTAACACTCCTTTCTACATACAAGTAAATGCTTATCAAGAATAGAAGAAAAGAAACATACAAGTATCTTTCAAAGGGTCTTTAGCTGGTTGTGCAAGCCTCAACTTTTGTAAGAGGAGAAGAATTAACATAGGCTTAACCTCTCAACCTCAGACCATACTTATCCCCACACAATCTATTGAATTCCCTACCTTGGGATCGAGCTTGGGATTTTCTTAGTCTAGCCACCTGAGTATCTTGGTGTTTCTAGAATGTCTAGACAATTATGAAATGGACATGCTCGCATAACTCATGCCACTAACATCAAGTGATCATTAGATGGCAACCATGCCTTGAAATACCTTGGCCAACGATTTTAGATGGGTTCATCAACCTGATCACCACTACTCAACTAGACAATAGGTTTCATTATAGGGATGAGCATGAGCTATTAAGTATGTTTAATTTAATTTATTTAATTATGTCTAATTTTTCTTCTACTTTCTTATAGATTCATTCCACCTCTTTACCATTCATGGCTATACAGTTGGTGAGTCCAAGGTGTTTTGGAATATTATGACCAATCTACTCTTTCCACCTCTTCACCAATAATGGCTACATTGCTGATGAATCCCAAGTGTTTTTGGATAATTATGAGCAAGCTACTCTTGGAATAGTTTCTAAAAAGATTCATCAATTTGTATATCTTATCATGAACTATGACAAAATAAAATATGTTCTTGAGACCAATATCATTCATCTAGGTTTTATTGCACTTAGAAACTCTTCCTTAAGAGATACTATTTGACTCTTTTTATGATGATTTTGGAAAACTATGAGAGTTAAGAATAAAATCATTATCAATGACATGGATTATTTGGAAAACCTATAACATGATCATGGCTAAGAAGGAAGTTTCTGAGCCTAGCTGACTACTATAGAAATTGAAATAAAACATTAAAAAGAAAAATTTAAAATAATAACTCATGACCTGATAAGAACTTGGAGTTGCCTAAGAACTTGCAAATTGATTTAAAATCAGTTTTCCCTCAAGTTGCTTGAAGATGTAACCATATCAAAAATACTTGTACGACAGGGTATATAAAATGGATTGCTTGATCAAAGCTTAAAGAAAATGATATTGTAGGGAATTGTCACCAGAATAAATAATAAAATGGGTGTATGGAAGGGTAGAAGAAAATATTGGAAATATATAAGTCACAACAAATAGGAAGTTGGGTGTGAATATGTATATTATTTGCCTTCTACACATGGTATAAATAAGAAGAATGGTCATTACTTCTTGGCTTCTACAAACTTAAAAGATTATTTGTCAATTTAATTTTTCCAAGTGTTAAATCGGTTGAAAAGAAAGGAAAAACAAAAGGGATGGAAGAAAGAGTTGGAAAATTTATAATTCAATTATTGTTATAATATATATATTTACATGCATTCATGTAAATATATCAATGGGGTGACATCATTTTATTAAGTTATTATAATATAATGGTGTCATTTCATTTTTGTATCTATATATACATATATACATATATGTTATGATACTATTATGAAAAATCCTTTGAGGTAAGTTTAATATTTTAAATAGATTATTTTATGTTTTCGTTGATTATTTATTTAATAGCTCATGTAGGTCCCACAAATGTATCCTGTGTTCAAGTCATTGGGTCCTTACCAAAGAAGTTTAAGGTCATACCTGTCAATCTTGATGACTTAGCTAAGTGAGAATCTCATTCTGATGATTCCCCCCTGCCCCCCTTCATCTTCTCCTACAATCAACCATGAAAACACTCACTTCTGCCATAATTACAATTCTATAATAATTTTCATATAAACATTTAATCATAATTCCAAAATCAAGCAACTACTAACATCATATAACATTTAATGGTTAACGACCATCTTCATTAATAGTTAATGCAACAGATATTAATAACTATCTAATTTACACGATCATGAAAGAAAAATCCTTTAAATCCAATGGTTATGAGAAAGTTTAAAATTAGGTAAAAAATTTGGCATGTAACACATAGGAGGTAGTTAAGCCCTTGCCATGAATCCCAAGGGGAGGGCTGAAAAAATTTCCAACACAATCATTATTTTGTCAATGATGTCAAACCTTCTACTTGCTAATGAGACAATTACTTTTTGATCTAAATGCTATCATTTGTTTGATTGATGAAGAAGATCTGTAAAGAGAAGATAACAAGAGAACCTAGAGAAATGTTGAATTATTTAGTGTATAAAAGGAGCACTAAGACCAAGTACGTGATGTCCTTACTTTGACATATAATTTAAATAAGTATTATATATAAAGTAATATTAATAATAATATTAAAATAATAATATTTTATAAGTAACATTATATATTACCATATAATAATATCATTGTATTATAGCAATATGGAAGTATGAAATGAATTAAATGATAATCTAATATAATTATGAATAAATAATGATTTTATAATGATTAAGATATGATTTAATATAGAAACACTATATTAATAAAGTATTATAATACAATAACATAAATAGTTGATATATTATTAAAATGATATATGTTATAATATAATATACATTATGTTATTAATTAATTTAACTAAGCTTATTGATGTAAATATATAATTAATTATATTATCATTAATATAATTAATATTAATGAAAGGACATGACTATAAAATGCATGTATATATATAGAATATAAAATATTGAGAAGGATATCATAGAAAATATTATCAAATTTATACAAATAAAAGGGTAAATAACTAATGTCCTAAAACGAGACATTACAAGTGGTATCAGAGCATTGATCTTTCCATCTTGTGAAGAATATATTTTCATAAAATAAATTGAGGTGTAGAGTAGGCATGTGATACCTGAGAAGCAATTTGTGTTGAGGAGTCAAAAATGGGAGCACTTGGACCTCAAGTGCAATCAGCTCCATGGCACCATTTCAAGGGAGATGGGTAACATCTCTGCCTTGAAATTCCTTTCCCTCTCTTGGAATGATAGTTTGTAGACCAACAAGTTGGGTGAGTGGTTAACACATTTGAGAGGGTTGGACCATCTTGAACTAAGCAAAATGAGTCTCATGATGATAGAAGATACTTGCTTGGAAGGATACTTTCTCTCTCTTGCCAATCTCATCGCACTTTCCATGAGCAATTATGCACTTTCAGGAGGTAGATAATGTTACCAAGGAGTACACCAACATAATAGAGTACTTAGAAGTTTAGCATATCATACTTGAACTTCTAAATTCTCAATGGGGAACACATCCACAAAAGATCTTTAGGATCCCTAAATATTTCTTTCATTTCATGAAGAAAAATAAAAATGAAGGCTCGTATACTCATGCATCTTGAATTGTGGTGCAAGACAATAATGGGTATTGTACTCTAAGTCAATCAAACAATTATAGTGTTAAAAGGAAAAGGAGTTATGGTGCACCAATCAGCAAGAAAAGTATTGAGAATAAAAGAAATTGGGATAGAAAGAATAAAGAGAAATCAAATAGTAAATAGTAGCTCAAACCAATGTATTACCAATGAGAAAATTTGACATTTTATTATCATTCAATGAGCATAAGGAAGTTTATAAAGTTAGTTTGAAGTGTTGATTCAATACTGTTCGCTCCTGATTTAACGGTTTTGTAAACAACCAAGAAACCAAATAAATGCATCTAAGGCTAGAAACTTCCTATGACAGATACACTAGACTATAGTCTTGGGCCAACTATAAGGCATAGCTCCTTCTTCACTTCAGGCTCTACAAGACCTAGGTGGATGGATCTGAGATTCAATTGATACCGTACCAGTGCAAAAACATATCCCTGAATCTATTAAGCAGATGAAAACCCTTGTATCTCCTAATAACTCATGCAATAACATAGATCTATAGTAGCTAGATGTAGATCTATGAATCTCAAAAGCTGAGTGAGGGTTAGACATTTAGGTCCTTCAACATGAAAGGGTAAAACATGTTTGATTAATAATGTTGAATTCAACAAACCCTCAGATATGCAGCAGTAAGACTTTAATGATCTTGTAACTGATCAGTGCCTAATCCATTGGGAAAACCTATGAATCAAGTGCATACATATGGATATCTGATACTTTATTATATATTCAGATATATAATCTATCTATTTACCTTGTAAATTGACATCAATGCTCAAATCTGAACCTCATTCTTAAATGATATCCCCATCAGTAAACTTACAACCCTGTTGATTTCCCTGAAGCATTTACATAACTACTTGAGTTATAAGAAACAATGAAATAACATATAACCTTAAGGGACTGCAACTATGATCTAGGCTCTTTGTTCAAAGACCATAAAACATTGAAGCTCACTAATAAAGGAGACAAGATTCAAGATGAAACTCATGAAATTTTTCTATTCTTTGTATTAATTTCCTTGAAACAATACAACCATATGCATGAAATGAAAGCATGAAAACACCTAACAAATGTGAACTATTTGTATTATCCTTCTTAGTGCCATTCATACAAGAGAAATTTTGCTAAAGAAAATGGTTTTACAGTAATAACTGGAACCCTGCTAGTATTATCCAGAGAAAACTACCAACCTACTGGTTTCTCAATGATAAAGACTGGAACCCTTACAATGGATTAGAGAAAGAAAGATATAGACAAGAAAGAATTCTTGGATCTATTCTGAAGACAACATGAGTCCACTTGGGATTCCATCCCTAGCAGTTGCAAAACCTCTTTCATCTCTCTACCCATTTTTTCTGATTTTGTTTTCATCATTACTTGTAACTAATTTGCAAAAATCTTCTGTTCAATGATGAAAACTCCTTTTTGCATCCAAAATATCTAATTTGCCTTTTGAAAATCTAGTGAAATTTGAGCTTCTACTAACTTGGAAGTGGTTAAATTTGCCTCAAACTACATTTTTACTATCTTTTACTGACATTAAAGTCATTATCCTATTCAAAATCAAAATTGATCATCAATACCTGAATTCAGTTGTACAATAGAAATCTAGAAGAAAACCTCCTATAGCATGAACTAACTACTTCATGTGCAAAAATTGACCTCAGAATCAGAAAGTTCATCTTTTTCTCATTCCAACAGTATATTGGAGTCTATGTTTTGGCTATAGGAAACACCCATAATCTTATTTCGAAAAATGCCCCACTATTATAACTATCAGGTTTGCAATATCTTTGATTTTAAATTTCAAAAAATTTAAAAAGTCTTAAGGTTCAAACGTTATAAAAAATGACCTTTTGAATTTTAAAAAAAAACTTTTGAACATGCCCTTTCAAAATGATTAGAGGAAAATCATTTTTTAACAAATTCTTATATTTGCCCACATCCTTGAGATTCGAGGTCAACACAAGTTTGACTAGCACCACGTGTCATGTGTTGATTGGCTCGCATGATCTGCATCATCCGCCACATGTCATAGCCATATCAACCCTCACTGTGTTGCTATGCGAGTCAACAACTGCCATGTCATCAACAACATAGGGACCTTGCGACATGTGTAGCCCTCTATCGCGTCAACTTGATGTGTCAGTGCCACATCACCCAACTACCACTCATGATCATGGTCGCTATCTCGCTATGGTAACTTCCTTGCATCTTTTATATAGCGACTTAGCAACGGCCACACAATCTGCCACGTGGTGCAATCTCGGTGCACTATCGCCACATGAGCTCATATATTTGTTTGTTCAAAATTTAGCTGACAACATCATCTAGCTGCTTTCAACATCCAACACATAGGGGGCCCACCTCTTTCTTTACTTCTTTTAAAAGGTGTGTCTCTTAAGACACAATGTCTTAACAATAATTTGTATTTAAAATTTAAAAAAAACCCTCAAGTCCTGAATGTGGGATAATGTATTTTGACTGTTTCACCCTCTGACTACATTTTTTCCTCCATTCATGTGGTAATTCCATTGTTCTTTGATAGGCGTTGGGTGTTCCATGCTGGCCAACGGTTTCATCTGCTGCTTGAGCCACTCAAGTCTTTGTTTTAATTTATGTTTTATTCATTTGAAACTGCTTGTGGCTTCATTATTCATGCCAATTTCCCTCTCCAATCATGGGAGTCTCCTGACAATGTGGAGCTCATTCTTTAATGTGCCTTCCTGCAGGTGCTCTATGGTCACCCTTGCCAATGCAGGTATCCTCTGCCTAAGATGTGGGCATCTTTCTACTTGGCATCGACTGTAGGGTTGGCTTTACATGATCTCTATGCATTCATGCATGGGCTGATTTCATTTTATGCAGGTGCTCTATTTCATTGGGCAGCCCTTGTGTTCTTCGTTCTCCAACTCATGCCCTCTTACACATGTTACAGCTTTCTATGCATGGATCTGCATGTGCATGGATTTTATTTGGCACTTCTACTCCACACCTTGTGTGGGCTTGCTTGCTAAGATGCCTCCTCTTCCTACTTGTGGCCTGGCTCATTTAGCAGTAAACTCCTCTATTTTAACTTCCTCTGATTGTCTCTTTCAACTTGCATCTTTTTTCTTGCTCTTTGACTTCTTTGCAATGTTAGTCGGCTCTCCTTTTATTTGCATAGGGTCTGTGGCTAGTGAGGAGGCTTCAAAATGCATTGATTCAGAAGGAAATAAGCTGAGAGTTGATGGTCAATCAGCAGAGTATTGCTTCTACATAGCTATTGCATCTCCTTCAAGTTATATGAAGAGAGCTTGATCAAGTTCCCCTAGGTTGTAAACTTCAAGATTATCTTTGATGAAGTTTGATCCAATGTGTGTCGTCATGCAGCTTCTTCTTGTGTGAGTGCTCCCTGCAACTCTTTCCATTGAATTTTGAGGCTTGTCTTCTTTTCTAGTAAGGTTATTTAAATCCATTACTTTAGGATGTCTTCTATCAATTGTCACTCAGAATTCATTTCTTTGGATATTCCTACGACCTTATTCATGGGGTCATCTAGCATCTAGAATAGACAACAAACCCTCTAATAAATTTGGTGATGCTCTTAATCCATTTGTCCTCACTCCATGCATAGTTCTATTTCCCAACTTGTTCAGAACACTAACTCCTTGTCCCTTTGATATTGTCATATTTCATGATGAATTCATGAAATGTTCTTTGATAGATTAGGCTACATTTTGAAGTTGCAATCTTATTGTCATAGACAGTAAGCTTTGCATGAGTTTGAGTTTCCAAATTATGACAAACATCCAATTCAAACATTGTTTGAACTCAAAATGTTATTGGCTAATATGACTTCTATAATATAGACTTTCATGGCATTCTTTTCAACTTTTCCATTGCTAATATTACCAGGCTGTAGACACCAAAATTTGTCCAAAACCCATTCCTAGCCAATTAAATAAATATTCATTATTTATTTAATTCCCCTACCTTAATTAAATAAATTTGCATTTATTTAAATACTTTTCCCTTACCTTAATTTAAATAAACTAAGGTTTATTTAAATTATTCCCCTTTCCCCGATTTAAATAAACTAAGGTTTATTTAAATCCTAACCAATTCCCACTTGCATCTAACCCCTTTCACTTTAATTAAGTATGTCATTTACTTAATTAATTCCATCCTAATCCCACTAGGAATTAAATATTGCATTTAATCCTATTTGAGCACATGGCTCCTACTTTTAACCCTCACCTAACCTCACTATCCTACCTAACCCATCATGCTAAACCTACCCACTTCCTAGTCATGCTTTCTTTTCCTAATCATCCTAGCTAATCACCTCTTAATCCTAAGTGTGTTCTCACACATGTGTGAGGAATCCTCACACATGTGTGAGAGATGTTCACACTTTCCTCATCCCTCATGTCTTGCATGTCTCTTGTACACTTGTCCTCTTCCATGAGAGTCAAGTTGTCTCTCACATGTGTGAGAAGCCATGCCTTCTCACACCTTTTGCACACTTGTCCTCTTGCATGAGAATCAAGTTGTCTCACACATGTGTGAGAAGCCATGCTTCTCACACCTCATTGATCATGTCACCATCAGAGGTTTCTCACACATGTTTGAGCATATTGCCCCTTTTGAATGGTCAAAACCCTAATCCATGTGGAGTCTACTTGGCCTCCACCTCATTGACACCTCATCAATCCTAAGGGATCCTAGCCCTCCATCTTTCATTCGATCTTAGCCATCCATTGCCTCCATTTTCCTATAAATGGAGAGCCCTCTCCTCATTTCCACAAGCACTATCTACCTTATTGTTATGTTGCTGGACTAGTGAGCAACCACATCCCATGAGCAATGAAATCATCTAGACTTGATGGTTTCATGAGGTTTGCATAGTGCTATTTTGATGTTCATGTTATCTTTATTTTACATTGTTTTCTTTCATATTTTGAGGTTTTGCATGATAATGTAGGAAGATGCATTCATTGTTTAGTGTTATTTCCTTAGTTACATTTTTATGCAACACATTTTGGCACGCCTGGTGGGACCCACTTCACGAGTTTGAACTAACGATCTAATATGTTTTTGAGTGTTTTGTGAGTGTTCAAGCTTGTAGCTTGAAGACTTGCATTTGGAAGTCAAGTTTCATGAGGAGCATCTAATCAAGCCATAAAGCCCATCATTGCATTTGGAGGACCCAAGGGAAGTTTTTTGACATAAAACACTTTATATTTTGCCTATTGCTTTGTTTTCAAGTTTTAGGGTACATATGCATTGAATATCCTCTTCGTTATTAGGAAAAAAATTTAAAAAAAAAATACTCCCCTTTTGTTAATATATAAATTGTTTGAAAAAAAAAAAAGTGGTGGGGGGGTCTTATTGTGTTTCATATATGATTAGTTTAAATTAAAAAGTGGGGTTAGTTTAAATCAAAAATCAAAAATTTAAAAAAAAAAAAGGAAAAAAGAAGGTTTAGTTTAACTATAAAATCTAAAATTAAAAAAAAAAAAATTTAAAAACAAAAAAAAAAAAAAAAAAAAATTTTAAAAAAAATCTAGCACTACTTTCTTTTTTCCTTGGCCGCATGCACCCGCAGGCGCCACCAGTGGCGGCGCTCGCGAGTGCCACCCCTACGGCCATGGCCCACCCCTGGCTGAACCTCAGTCACCATTCTCCCCACTCCTACAGATCGCTCCCCAATGCCATCTCCTTCGCAGCGCCACCTTTCACAGCCGCTTCACCAAGACGCGTTGCCACCGCTATTTTTCGCATGGCTAACCAGCTCCTCCACCGTGGCTGAGATCCCAACTCCGCCCAACCCTTCTCCCCCCCATGGTCACTGTTGTCGCTGCCTCTTCCCACGGTGCCCGCAACCATCGCCTCCTCTACTTGCTCTGCTGCAGCCGCTCTACCCTCTCTACCCCACCGCAATCTGTCAAAACCCTCACTGCAGCCGACAACCCCACTGCCGCTCCTCCACTTATATTTCTCCGCCGCTCGCAGCGACTGCTTTTCCCTCGCCGCCTCCTTCCACCTCCTGTGGTGGCTCTCCCCTCTTCCTTGTGCACTCTATCTCAACCTCCCCGCGTGCTCCTTGCCGACCTTGCAAAACCCACTGCCCAGCTCCCCTTCCTCTCTCCGCTCCTTCCCACTTGCTCCAACACCGCCTTCGCTCCACCACTGATCCCTCCGCTCGGCCAATGCCCAACCCTCACCTGCGGCCCATTTTAAAACAAAAGAAACCCTTCATTTTTTTTAAATTTATTTATTCATTTTTTTTACCTTTTTAAAAAAAAAAAATTTATTTTTAATATTTAGATTAACAATGTAAATATTACTTTTTTTTTAATTTTAATTTTTGGTAATAAAATAACCTTTATCTTTTTAAAACAACTATTAGGATTTATTTTATTTTATTTTATTTACTTTTGTTTTCAAAAACATCAAAAAAGAAAAAAATTTCTTGACGTGCACCTAACCGTCAAATTTAACCTCGTAGGTCACTGACATCAGCACTACATCAATAGTCCACATGCCCTTTTAGACCATAAGGAACAGCCTTCACTTTTTTGCTCATAACTTGAGCATACAAACTCTGTTTTCAAAAAATAAAATATCGCCGGAAAGCTGATTCTGAGCTTGTCGTCATGTTTTTAGTTTCATGAGATTTTGATGCAGTTTAGATCTCTATTTTTTGTCAAAGTCCAAACTTTGTGCTAACCTTTTCATTGTAGGGTTGTTTAACGTTTGTCCTACATTTTCGCTGCCCTAACTTGTGTTTTTGCAGGGATATTTTCTCATTAACCATATTGCTTGCAGATTTTTGTGTCAATTTTTTTTGGAAATGAACTTGTATGCCTAAACACTCGTCTTTGAATGCATGGTTAAATGCTAAAACAATCGAATGCAATCTTGAATGCCTTAAGGAAATGGACATGTATGCCTAGGCTAGATCACATTTGGGCTTGGTGCTTAAAACAAACTCACACAATCTCAAATGTCTTAAGGGAAATTGATTTCATTTTCAACATTTTGCTTCTGCACACGCTTGATTTACTTTCTTGTTAACAAATCCACATTTTCATTTACGTTGACCACAATTTCAAGTTGGAAAGAATATTGTATGCTATAATCATGAGTGTCTTCAAGTAGATAGAAAACCTAAAGTTTCATTGGGAATGAATGCTTGTCTTTTTGAACCCCAAGGCCACTTACGTATTCTCTCCCCTCGCACCTTCGGGTGATCTTGGGTGCACAAGAAATAAGTGATCTTGTTTTTCTTTTTTTTAGGAGGCCTGCTTGGGGATTTCATCACCCCTTGGGACGACCTCAAATCCAGTGTTCTGGTGGAGTATAAAAATTGGGAGGTGAATCGAAAGACACCTCTCTTGGAAGCAAAATATTGTCACTCTTGGCTAAGCCCCAAAGAACTTTATACCTTTGGGAAGTGAAGGAGGAGATTTGGGTTACCATCTCCCCCCGGCTGTGTGGCAGTATTTTCTTTCATCTACAGATTTGGGCCTCACATACCTTGCGTATAACGAGGATGCCCCCTAGTTGATCCTTGTACATCCTAGTCAAAACCTTATAGGATTGTTGGTGTGTTTGATGTTCTTGAGAGTTTGAAACACACTTGCCTTGTACATATTTCATTGTATATATTTTGCATCTTAAAACATAGAAATCCAAAAACATCATAAAACATAAAATCCAAAAAAATCATAAAACTTCAAAAACCCAAAAAAAATCAAAAACAATTTCAAAAACAACAAAAACAAGTCTTGGTTCAAATCCCCTTAGTCAAGTTGTCCACATCACTTCCACATCACATATTCTCTCCATCAAATTCATCACACTCATACATCTTGTCTTCATCATTCAAACCATTCCTCCACATCTTAATCATCTCCATTTGTCCACATCATTTCCTTGTCATTCAATCTACTTCCTAATCTTCATTCTAGTCATCCTTCATCATCATCTAGATTCAATTTCCTTTGTCAATCTCATCATTCATCCTTAATTCAATCCTCCACATCATCATTCTTCTAATTCAACCCCTTGTCAAATTGATTTATTTCTAACCAATTTCTAATTTGATCCATCTACATATTCCTCCATAATCAATCTTTCTAATTTCATTCATCTTCCTCTAATTCAACTTTTCATCAAATATTCTGCTTTGGTCATAGGAGCATAGTCATACACATTGGACTTTCATTCACATCTTGCATTCACTCATTTGGAATATCATAGGGTTTTTATCAAATCAAATCAAACCCTAATCTAATTCAATCAAATCTTATCCAATCAATATCAATATCAATATCAAATCAAATTCAATCAAATCAATCTCAAGTCAAATCCAATACACATCAAATCAAGTCAAAGTCCAACATTCGCTCCTAGTCCCAAGTTCATATTTCCTTCATCATCAAATCTTTCATCACTCTTCTTCTAACATCTATGGATTTGAATTTGCTTAATCAAATGGTTAACAATCTTCAAAGACAATATGGAGTTATACCTCCCGTTCAACTTGCATATCAAATCCATCCTTCACACTTCATATCCAACTCTAATCCATCTCATGTTCATTATTCTTCTACCTTTGACAAGGGAAATCCACCTCATTATCCTTCAACTCCATGCAATTCCATTCCTAGCCCACACACTTCCTTAAACATAAATGACCTGGCCACGAAAATGGAACAATTAAAGAATTATCTTTTAACAAGTCAACAGAAAGAGGCCGCCTTCCATGCCATGTTTCCTCTCCCCCCATGTTTTGAAGATCATAGTCCTCATGTCCCATCCAACCCCAACCCTCCATGCAATCCCCCACCCATATTTACACCTTCCCACAATCCTCATCCTAATCCTCCAAAAACATCATCCCCGCCTCATAAGGGGTTTTTCTTATCATTTTTGGCTAAGTGTAAAGAACAAGATAAAGTGAGTCAAGCACCCACAGTTCTTCCTCCAAAGCATGTCACTATAGGTTCATCTTCCCCTCTAGATCTGAGCATTTCTTCATCCCATCATTCCCTTATCCCTCAAGATCCATTTATCCCCCCTAGTCCATCTCATGATCCCCTTCCTAATCAAGATCAAGGCATTCCATGTACCATGCACATTACCGATTCCATTCCATCTCAAGAATTAACCTCCATAGATCCTCCAATTCATGAAGAAGTTCCTTCCACTCCATCCACTCATATTCCTCCATGTCAAGATCAAATCACTCCATCTCATGGTTCCATTCCTTCCAATCCCTCTCATGATTCTAGTCCATCTCATGATCCACTCATTCTGTTACATGATCCTCTTTTAAGTCAAGATCAAAGCACCCCTTCATTTTCTTTTCATGATCCAAATCCATCCCAAGATCCTATTATCCCTTGTGATCCTAATCCTCCACATGATCCTATCACACCTATCCAATCCACTCATGAACCCCATCTACCAAGACTCACATCTTGTGTTGAAAATAATAAGTATCCCATTGAGGGAATAATATCTCAAGATGTTGGTACACAATCCAAAATTCCTCCATCCAAACCTATAGCTTCCCATCATTCATATTCCAAGTCCATTCTAGGTCCTTATATTTCATCCATTCTAGGTCCTTATGTTCCATCATCAAATCCTTCCTCCCTTCCTTTCATTTTAGGTCCTTACATACATCCATCCACCATATCCATGTTTTCCCCTTCATCCGCTCATGCTCCTACTAAAGATCAACAATGGCACACATCCTTGACTTCCTTCCAATGTTCACCATCTATACGCTCTCCATCTCCTTTACTTTCATGCACCCCTACCATAGCCAATGGAAGCACATTGGATGCCAAAGAAAAAGTGAATAAATCCAAAAATCCACAAAATCACAAGGATCAACATGTCGCCTCTAAATGACATGTTCAAGAAAAGACAAATATGATCCAAAGAAAAATCAAAAAGCCACAATGGCTCAAAATCAAAAATACAAAAATTTTGTGGATACCAAAGCTACTTAATGTAGCAATGAATCTCAAAGAAAGATTCAAAATGACATCCAATTTGGCTAATCCAAAGGCTTCCACATCCATTTTGGGTCCTTATATACCTAAATCCACCTTTCCAAATCCATCATCTCCTTCATCTATTTTGGGTCCCTATACCCCAAAATCCACTCCTACATATCCTCCAAAATTTCCTCCTTTCCATCACCCTTCAAGGTGTGTTCCAATGCTGATCTTTCCGCCTCCTTCATCCACTCATTCACAAGTCTCCCAACCTAGCATCCATCAACCATGTCTTTCTCCCACCCACTCCACCCCCTTAATCCAAACTTTTTCATAAGCCATTTTCCTTCATTCACTATCCTACCAACATCTATGAGAAAATAATCAAAATTCCTTGAAAATTAAAAATTAAAAGGAATAATAAAAATTCAAGGGATACCATCCATATATCTAGATTCTTGAGTCCTCCCTTCATTTTCCTATCATGTATTCATTGCCTTCCCCTTCCACTTATCCCTCCATTCACTTTTCCTCTTCCACTTGCACTCTACACTAGGGGCAAGTTCCATCCATACCAAACTTCCCTACATCTCTTCCATCCTTCATCTACTGTTCATTATCCCTTTCCATCTTTGATCTTGACTTTCACTTTCCATTCATCCATCCATATGCACTTTCCATATCCCTTGCGCATTATCCATACATTTTCCTACCATACTCCCATCATTCTTCCATATATTTGATCTTGGCATACCATCCATCTCTCGTATTCCATAGTCCTTGTCATATTCATTTCATCCATTTTCCATCCATACTCCTACATACTTTCCATCCCTCTTTCATATGTCCTTGATCTTGGTTATCCCTACCTTTCATCCACTTCATATCCCACATTTCATTCATACCCTTCATATCATTATCCCTTTTTCATAAACTCCCTCCCTCACATTTTCCTTATCCATTCCACTTTCATTCCCATGCTCATGATCATTATTAGAGGCACAATAACAAAAGGTTCATACATGCTTTGGAAGAGCACATGCCTTCTTTTCCTCCATATGCTAGCCTTTGTTCCATCTTCCCATTTTCATGCATCCTTTCCCACCATACTTCCTTCCATTTTCATACCCTTGGTATGGGGCATTTTGGACTCCTTCGAAACATGGTCCTTGGTTTTGCACTTTTTTCCACCATATCATATCCTTTCATTATTCCTTGCATCGACCAACATCACATTACTTTTCCTCCATTTACCATACCTTGACCCTCCCTTGTCATTGGTTCCATTCTATTCATTCTATCTCACATTCATTCAATCCATTCATTTTATCCATTCTCTCACACCTTTCTCTAATCAATTCATTTCTATCCATTCCACCTTCGTTCATATCACATTCAATCTAATTCTTCCAACTCACTTCAATCAACTTCATTTTTCAATCAGTTTTCAATGCTTCTAATTCTTTCACATCAAATCGATTCTCCTCTCATCATTTTTCATCCTATCAACATTATTTTTCCACTCTCATCCATGTTCATTCTTCTATCCGCCATAAAATCAAAAAATCAAAAATATATATCAACTATGTAATCAATACTAATTCAATCAATCTAATCTTGTACATCAATCTTTAATCAATTCATCACTTTGACCCAGTTAGCTGATAATCCATTTATTATATTCAAACATCATTATCATGGTATGAATCCTTCCCAATCCTTGGATGTGATTTATGCTTAGCATTAGCTTTGCCATCCTTAATCAATCATCATCAATCGATCCATTAATAGGTTTTTAGCTTGACTAGGGGCAAAATGGTGGTTTGCCTTTGGTCTTTTGTGCATGGTTGATTGTTACTTGTCTGCATTAGCATTTTTTGCATGTATCATGGTCTTTGCATCCTATTGTCCTAGGAATCATGATCTTCCATATCATGGTTTCATAAGGCATATGGTTGTATTAGACCCCTTTTTATCACTTACTTGACACATTGTCATCTTGGTTCCTCATACCTTGGTGCATAGTGTTAAATACAATATCAAACTTAGGTTCTTCACACCATTGTAGCATAACTCCCTTCCATCTTCCTTGCATTTCGAGAGAACATCTATGTTCTCCTAACTTGCATGTCCTCTCAAGGGGGCATACCTTTCCACCCTCGTCGTCCTTCCTCATCCTTCCATGACTGAGGCATCACGCTACTAGTTGTATCCTCCTAGCCACTATATTTTATTCTTCTTTGATATAACATTACTAATGCTATATCAAAGAGGGACAAAATGTAGACACCAAAATTTGTCCAAAACCCATTCCTAGCCAATTAAATAAATATTCATTATTTATTTAATTCCCCTACCTTAATTAAATAAATTTGCATTTATTTAAATACTTTTGCCTTATCTTAATTTAAATAAACTAAGGTTTATTTAAATTATTCCCCTTTCCCTGATTTAAATAAACTAAGGTTTATTTAAATCCTAACCAATTCCCACTTGCATCTAACCCCTTTCACTTTAATTAAGTATGTTTACTTAATTAATTCCCTCCTAATCCCACTAGGAATTAAATATTGCATTTAATCCTATTTGAGCACATGGCTCCTAGTTTTAACCCTCACCTAACCTCACTATCCTACCTAACCCATCATGCCAAACCTACCCACTTCCTAATCATGCTTTCTTTTCTTAATCATCCTAGCTAATCACCTCTTAATCCTAAGTGTGTTCTCACACATGTGTGAGAGATGTTCACACTTTCCTCATCCCTCATGTCTTGCATGTCTCTTGTACACTTGTCCTCTTGCATGAGAGTCAAGTTATGCCTTCTCACACCTTTTGCACACTTTTCCTCTTGCATGAGAATCAAGTTGTCTCACACATGTGTGAGAATTCATGCTTCTCACACCTCATTGATCATGTCACCATCAGAGGTTGCTCACACATGTTTGAGCATATTGCCCCCTTTGAATGGTCAAAACCCTAATCCATGTGGAGTCTACTTGGCCTCCACCTCATTGACACTTCATCAATCCTAAGGGATCCTAGCCCTCCATCTTTCAGTCAGTCTTAGCCGTCCATTGCATCCATTTTCCTATAAATGGAGATCCCTCTCCTCATTTCCACAAGCACTATCTACCTTATTGTTATGCTGCTGGACTAGTGAGCAACCACATCCCATGAGCAATGAAATCATCTAGACTTGATGGTTTCATGAGATTTGCATAGTGCTATTTTGATGTTCATGTTATCTTTGTTTTACATTGTTTTCTTTCATATTTTGAGGTTTTACATGATAATGTAGGAAGATGCATTCATTGTTTAGTGTTATTTCCTTAGTTACATTTTCTTCTATTCATTCAAATCATTTCCTCGTCATTCAATCTACGTCCTAATCTTCATCCTAGTCATGCTTCATCATCATCCAACTTCAATTTCCTCGGCCAATCTCATGATTCATTCTTAATTCAATCCTCCACATCATCATTCTTCTAATCCAATCCCTTGTCAAATTCATTCTTTTCTAATCAATTCTTAATTCAATCCATTTACATATTCCTCCATAATCCATGTTCCTAATTTCATTCGTCTTCCTCTAATTCAAATTTGCATCAAATATTCTACTTTGATCATAGGAGCATTCTCATAAACATTGGACTTTAATTCAAATCTCACATTCACTTATTTGCAATATCATAGGGTTTTTATCAAATCAAAATCAAACCCTTATCTAATCAAATCAAATTCAATCAAATCAATATCAAGTCCAATTCAATTCAAATCAAATCAACACAAAGTCTAACATTTGCTCCTAGTCCTAAGTTTGTATCCCATCCATCCTCAAATCTTTCATCACTCTTCCTCTAACATCTATGGATTTGAATTTGCTTAATCAAATGGTTGACACTCTTCAAAGACAATATGGAGTTGTATCTCCCATTCAACCTACATATCAAATTCATCCTCAACATTTCATACCCAACTCTCATCCATCTCATGTTCATTATTCTTCTACCTTTGAAAAGGGAAATCCACTTCATTACCCTTCCACTACATACAATTCCATTCATAGCCCACACACTTCCTCCAACAAAAATGCCCTCACCATGGAAATAGAGAAACTAAAGAATTATCTCTTAGCAAGCCAATAGTAAAAGGCCGCCTTCCATGCCATGTGTCCTCTTCCTCCATGTTTCAAAGATCCTAGTCCTCATGTCCCATCCAACCCCAGCCCTCCATGCAATCCCCTATCCATAGTTCAACCTTCACATGATCCTCATCCTCCAAAAACATCATCCCCACCTCGTAAGGGGTATTTCTCATCATTCTTGGCTAAGTGTAAAATACAAGATAAAGTGAGCCAATCACCCAAAGTTCTTCCTCCAAAGCATGTCACTATAGATTCCTCTTCTCCTCTAGATTTGAGCATTTCCCCATCCCATCCTTACCCTATCCCTCAAGATCCATTTATCCCTCCTAGTCCATCTCACAATCCCCTTCCTAATCAAGATCAAGGCATTTCATGTACTATACAGCTTACTGATTCCACTCCATCTCCTGATGAAGTTCCTTCCACTCCATCCATTAATATTCATCCATGTCAATATCAACTCACTCCATCTCATGATTCCATCCCCTCCACTCCATCTCATCATCCTATTCCATCTCATGATCCACTCATTCCACTCCATGATCCTCTTCTAAGTCAAGATCAAAGCAACCCTTCATTTTCCTTTCATGATTCCCCTCCATTTCTTGATCCTATTCTCCGGGCATGTCCAGATAAGTTCATCAGGTGTATACTTTGATAGATCCACTCAATCTCACAAAGCGTGTTTCATATATTTAGAGTTTACAATAATCAGAATCATTATGATTATTCTTTTCAAAACATCTCAAATCCTTACTGGCTGTCACAAATCTGATGAATTTATCCGAGCCCCAAAGTGGGTTTGACTAAAAAAAAATTTGTTTCTAGACAACTAAAACCTCAAACTGGTCCATCAATCATCTTGAACTAATTGAAATTGATTTTGAGCATTAATTTGATCATTAAAAACTCATTTACCCACTTTTTGCAAACTGTGAGTTTGGTGCTAGGAGGTCCTTTGATTGGCCTTGAAGATTGATCCAAACACTTGACAGAGCTCTAAAATTTAGTACACTAAATCTCTGTTCCGCATAATTTCACCCTGTCAGATCTTGTCTTATGAAAAATTCACAGTCAAAAGATATTTGCCGTCAAAGTTGCCCTCTCAGGATTACCTACAAGTAAACAAGTCAGATAACAACAAATTGGGTTTGAATTTGGCTTTGAAAACTGGGGCATTGGTTCTCTATCATGAGGACATTATGGGTCTACAATTTGGGCTTATGAAAAATAACAGGGTGCAAATGATGATCAATCAAAGTGAGCTACTTGGATTTTGTAGACTAGAAACAGTGACAAGAAATCTATTTTTGCAAATGGAATTGACCTAGAGAAGTGTGCAAATGGAATTGTCAAGACCTAAAAATTGACACACTTGGAGTATTTTTAGAGGAAAACATAGTAGTACAATCCATTTGATCTATTAAATCATGGATCTCAAGTTATAATGACACAAACAAGGCTTCTGAAAAATCAGCATGTGCTGACACCAGTAAAAGATATAAATCTCGTTTGGAATTTCATTTGAAAATTGATCAACTGGATTTCTCATGAGTTGAAACTTTAAACATAACAAGTCTCTGACATCTACAATGCAACACAAAAGGAAATTTAGCATTTTAATCAACTGGACAAGAGTTATAACACGTCAAACAAGGCTTCCCAAAAATGTATGCAATTTGCAAATGTGTGAAAACAGTAAACTACCAACTTTGAGGGATTCAAAACCTAGTCAAACAAACTTGAAATGGCTTGAAATCTGAAGCATAAGTTCTCAAGTATGGACTCTAGACATTCTCAAAGTGGTGAGTCATGATGTGTGAGATATTCAATGGCAAACATAGCCTACTATCGCTATCTGACACTTAAGTGAAAATGCATAATTGACACTTGCTTAAAATAGGACTTTATGAAATGGCTCAGAATGTCAATTTAACTTCATGGAACAGGTAGACGCACTAAATGAAAGGTGTTAGAAACATTAAACACCTTATAAGCATCAAATGGACAACTAGGCTCATAAGCATCAAAAAGTATTTTAGGGCTTAAATTTCTCAATGGTGCTCAAAATCAGGGCTACAATTTTGAGCACCAACAATGGCTCTATCTGGGGATGCATGTCCCTTGTGGGCATGGAAAGGATTCATATCTCTAGAGGAAGCAGACCACACACTTAACTTCAACAAAAACCTTTACCTCTGTCATAAATCTAATTTTCACCTAGATGTGTAGGAGGTAAGTTGGAAATCCTATTCATTTCAGTCTTGCCAATCAAATCAACATTTTGAAGCAACTTATTCAATAGAACTGAATCTGTACATTGACTTTCATAATGCATATAAAAAATTTATTCTCTTTCAACCACAATTTGCTCATCATGAAAGTTCTTATTAGCATGCTTATAACTTTTAGACTTAAACTGAAAACTCTCTTCATTTAATGATTCATGCATGCTATCAACTTTGAATATGAATGCATCATATTCAACATGGGGAAAAGGACCACTCATACCTTCAAATTGTGTATCCTTTTGCATAACTGGATAGAAATAAAATGAACAATCTGACTGGTACTCACATATGTCATCCATATTAGAATCTAAAACTAATCCATAATCTTCATATGGTTCTTCAAAATCAACAAAGAGATTAGTCTTCACATTAGAGGGTTCATCATAAAAATCATTGCAAGGTGCGTACTGATCTTCAAAAACAACTTCGTCAAACACCTTGTCATCTATCTCATCAGATGCAACATAATCATCAATTTCACCATCAAACTTAGAAGAAGAACATTCTTATCTCTTATAGCAGTAAGACAAGGTATCATCATCAAACTCATTCTCAACTAAATCTGAATTTTTCATGTGCTCTTCAAACAAAGGACTGATAAATCCATGCAATGACCCTCTTTGAAAGTTTTGGCAAAAAATGGGTTGATCATTATTAAGATTTTCATCATATATAGCATTAGTGTATATTTTAAAACCATTACCCATTTCATCTTCATGGAGACTTTCAACATGTGAAGAAAAATTAGAATCATATGAAGACTCAACATCCACTCCATCAATGAAGCATGTAGAATATAAATCAAAGTTACTTCCATTGTCTTCATGTAGGTGATTCAAATATCTTGCAAGCAAATCAATATTTATTTTATCAATAGGCGTTGATGCATTAACCTTAGAATCATTTTCATATTGCTGATCATCACTACACTCATTCTCAAGACATTCATCTACACAATTAGGTAATCTATCCTTATAAACAATTTCTTTATGCTCGTATTGTGTAAACAACTCTTCACAACTTTCAACATCTAGCTGACTTGTATAACTCTGAACTGGAAATTGAATTTCAGATTTAGAAATAGAACTCATACCTTTACTGACATAAGAATACTCACTTCCATCATTGCTTTCTTCTTCCCAATTTGCATCTGATTCACATGAAGATGAATATATACTAGCACTATCCTCTTCTTGACTTGAATAAAAAATTTCATCATTAGCTTCATATGACACCTCTTGATAATATATTAGATCAGCAACTTTATTATCATCACTTGAAACATGACTTTCAGCTTCTTCAAACTCACATTGAGATGACTATCTTTCAAATTTAGATTTAATAATGTTCTCAACATGATGTAATCTATGAATAAGATAAATCATTTCTTGCGTATCTGACTGATCCATATTACCATCTACTGCTGAAGCATTAGAAATATATGCACTCTATTCTTCTAACTATGACTGAGATGAATGTGACTCGCACTCTTGCTCTTTTTTTCTCTCCTCATAGCATGTTAGATCAGCAACACCAAACTCATGATCATAGACATAGCTCTCAACTTCCTCACTTACACAAAACTGAGATCTAGGTTCAACAACTTCAAATTTTGAAACTTTAGTTACATCATCATACATATAATTATCATGAGAAGAACTTACTACTGTAACTAAACCTTGATTCATAAAATCAACATAATGCTGAACCCTATCAAAATCTGAGATATATCCTATTGTTGTAGTATCACGAACATATGTGTCTCTATTTGCAATAAACTCACTCTTCTCTACACACATATTCTAATCCAAATTTTCAATCTAATCATACATTATAGTAGGGGTGTTGACATTATGTTTTGAAACTGAAACATCAACACTATGTTTATCCTTTCTTTCAAACACATTATATCGACAATCATTCAAGGCAAAATGACCTCTAGTCAATCTTTACTTTGAATTATTCTCAATATCTCTAGCAGTCATAAAAGCCTGGTATAATGTCTGTGGTTCTTTATCCCTTAGTAGATAGTTCATTTTCTTGTCAAATGCATTGAAGTAAATAGCTAAACACATTTGATCATTGGGTCTATAACTCTTAGGGATATCATTCAAAACTCTTGCAAATCTGATGTTAAACTGAGGGACAAGTTCATCACTCTAAATATGAATCTTCAAGAACTTGTCATAAGAATCAGATATGCTTACCCATTTTCCAAATTGCTTGATGAAGGTAGAATGCAACTCACCCCAAGATGAAATAGAACATGCTAGTAGGAAAGAAAACCAATCTCTAGCATCACCTTCTAAGGTTTGTACAAATAACTTCATGTGCACATCCTCATGAGCAATTTCATAGTCACCCATCAAATCAATAAACAACTCAACATGATGACTAACTGAAATAGTATGGTTCCCACTAAACTTAGGCAATTTATTTCAGACATCATTAGGAATAACATTCAGGAAACCATGAATACCATTGAAACTTAATGGCATATATCCCTTGGTAGAAATGGATCTAGAAACTTTACTGACCAATTGCATACTAGGTGAAATAAAACTAGACATTCTTTCCACAAAATCAAACTCATTCACTCGTAATAAATTATGATTTATAACTTGTAGGAGATCTACACAACCCTCTACCAAATGAACACTTCAAATACACTTCACAACTTTAAAACAATGAGCTGAAACTTAATTAATGAAGTGTATGAAACTTTTCAAACTATTCTCCTCTTCTTAGTGCTGAAACTCACTTGACAGAGAACACATATGTAAAGCTTACTTTCATGGAAACAAAATCACATGAAATTGTAAAATACCTTTGGTGTTGCTGCTGAAAACATTGATCTGTTGGTTGGCGTGGTGCTAGATTGAAATTCCTTTACACCATTGATCAAACTTTGTAGAGCCATGACCTCTTTGCAAGAGGAATATAATAATCACTTTTGTGATTCACTTTTTACACTTCAATTTCTTATAATGGCAGATTGCAAATAACACTTAAAAACTTATCAAGAATTCAAACTACCTTTTCAAGAGACTACCAAAAGCATCAGATTTTCCCATACAACTAAAATTCTTTTGAAATTTTGCAATGAAATCAACTAGGAACAAATTGGTACAGAGATTTGAGAGTCGCCACTTACACTTTGTGAGAAATAAAACATATTTTGTCACTTGAAAAATCTGAACCAGACTTTCAATGTAAGAGAAACTTGCAGATCATTATCATCTTGAAAAGAATTTACAATTTCTAAATCGATTCTTGACTCTAAAACTTTCTCAACAGCACTTGCAAAGACTAAAATGATTGAAGATAGAATTATAACAATCATAAAGCACAATTTACATTCAATTCTCACAACATACTACTGCAAATGGATAAAACCTTACTGGGAGACATGAATCTTTAGCAAAGAAATGGAAAACACTTCATGACCTTGCTATTTATACCAGAGATTGTACTAATTCTAACAATGAATTTCTTCATAGACTGCCCAGTAGAGTCACCATTTTGTTGGCTCCTGATTTAACAGTTTTGTAAAGAACCAAGAAACCAAATAAATGCATCTAAGGCTAGCAACTTCCTATGAAAGATACACCAGACTATAGTCTTGGGCCAACTATAAGGCATAACTCCTTCTTCACTTCAGGCTCTACAAGACCTAGGTAGGTGGACCTCAGATTCAATTGATACCGTACCAGTGCAAAAACATATCCTTGAATCTATTAAGAAGATGAAAACCCTTGTATCTCCTAATAACTCATGCAATAACACAGATCTATAGTAGCTAGATGCAGATCTGTGAATCTCAGAAGCTGAGTGAGGGTTAAACATTTAGGTCCTTCAACATGAAAGGGTAAAACACATTTGATTAATAATTTTGAATTCAAAAAACCCTCAGATATGTAGCAATAAGACTTTAATGATCCTATAACTGATCAGTGCCTAATCCATTAGGCAAATCTATGAATCAAGTGCATACATATGGATATCTGATACTTATTTATATATTTAAATATACAATCTATCTATTTACCTTGTAAATAGACATCAATGCTCAATCTAAACCTCATTCTTAAATGATATCCCCCACAGTAAACTTATAACCCTATTGATTTTCCTGAAGCATTTACATAACTACTTGAGTTATAAGCAACAATGAAATAACATACAGCCTTAAGGGACTGCAACTATGATCTAGGCTCTTTTTTCAAAGACCATAAAACATTGAAGCTCACTAATAAAGGAGACAAGATTCAAGATGAAATTAATGAAATTCTACTATTCTTTGTATTAATTTCCTTGAAAAAATACAACCATATGCATGAAATGAAAGCATGAAAACACCTAACAGATCTGAACTATTTGTATTATCTTTCTTAGCACTGTTCATACAAGAGAAATTTTGTTGAAGAAAATGGTTTTACAATAATAACTAGAATCGTGCTAGTATTACCCAGAGAAAACTGCCAACCTACTGGTTTCTCAGTGACAAAGGCTGGACCCTTACAATGCATCAGAGAAAGAAAGATATAGACAAGAAAGAATTCATGGATCTATTCTAAAGAGGACATGTGTCCACTTGAAATTCCATCCCTAGCAGTTGCAAAACCTCTTTCATGTCTCTACCCATTTGATCTGATTTTGTTTTCATCATTACTTGTAACTGATTTGCAAAAATCTTCTGTTCAATAATGAAAACTCCTTTTTGCATCCAAAATATCTAATTTTCCTTATGAAAATCTGGTGAAATTTCAGCTTCTACTAACTTGGAAGTGGTTAAATTTGCCTCAAACTACATTTTTACTATCTTTTACCGACATTCAGGTCATTATCTTGTTTAAAATCAAAATTGATCATCAATACCTAAATTCTGTTGCACAATAGAAATCTAGAAGAAAATCTCTTGTAGCATGAACCAACTGCTTCCTACATAGAAACTAACCTCAGAATCAAAAAGTTCATCTTTTTCTAATTCCAACGATATATTGGAGTCTATGTTTTGCCTATAGGAAACACCTAGAATCTTATTTCGAAAAATTTAAAAAGTCTTAAGGTTCAAACTTTATAAAAAATGACCTTTTGAATTTTAAAAAAAAAAGTTTTGAACATGTTCCTTCAAAATGATTATAGGAAAATCATTTTTTAACAAATTCTTATATTTTCCCACATCCTTAAGATTCGGGGTCAGCACAGGTTTGACTAGCGCCATGTATCATGTGTTGGTTGGCTTGCATGATTTGCATCATCTGCCACATGTCATCACCATATCAACCTTTGCTATGTCGCTATGGGAGTCAGCAACCACCATGTCATCAATGACATAGTGACCTTGTGACACATGTCACCCTCTGCCATGTTAACCTAACATGTCAGTGCCACATCACCCAGCTGCCACTCGTGATCACAGTCACTATTGCGCTATGGTAACTTCCTTGCATCTTTTATATAGTGACTTAGCGACGATCGCACGATCTTCCACGTGGTGCAATCTCAGTGCACTATCACCACATCAACTCATACATTTCTCTATTCAAAATTTAGCTAACAACATCATCCAGCTGTCTTCAACATCCAATGCATAGGGGGCACACCTCTTTCTTTACTGCTTTTAAAAGGTGTGTCTCTTAAGCCACAATGTCTTTACAATAATTTTTATTTAAAATTTAAAACAAACCCTCACATTCCAAATGCGGGATAATGTATTTTGAGTGTTTCACCCTCTGACTCCATTTTTTCCTCCATTCATGCACTGATTCCATTGTTCTTTGACAGGCATTGGGTGCTCAATGCTGGCCAACGGTTTCATCTGCTACGCGAGTCACTCAAGTCTTTATTTTAATCCACTTTTTTCTTCATTTGAAACTACATGTGGCTTCATTATTCATGCCAATTTCCCTCTCCAATCATGGAAGTCTCTTGACAATGTGGAGCTCATTCTTTAATGTGCCTTCTTGCAGGTGCTTTGTGGTCGCCCTTGCCAATGTGGTTATCCTCCGCCTAAGACGTGGGCATCTTTCTACTTGGCATAGACTACAAGGTTGGCTTTATGTGAGCTCTATGCGTTCATGCATGGGCTGATTTCATTTTATGTAGGTGCTATGTTTCATTTTGCGGCCCTCATGTTCTTCATTCTCCTAGCCATGCCCTCTTACACATGCTGTGGCTTTCTCATGCATGGATCTGCATGTGCGTGGGTTTTATTTGGAACTTTTGCTCCATGCCTTGTGTGGACTTACTTGCTAAGATGCCTCCTCTTCCTAGTTGCAGCCTAGCTCCTTTAGTGTTAAACTCCTCTGTTTTAACTTCCTCTGATTGTCTCTTTCAACCTGCATCTTTTTGCTTGCTCTCTGACTTCTTTGCAGTATTAGTCGGCTCCCCTTTTATTTGCATAGGGTCTATGGCTAGTGGGGAGGCTTCAAAATGCATTGACCCAGAAGGAAATAAGTTGAGAGTTGACGCTCGATCAGCAGGGTATTGGTTCTGCATAGCCATTGCATCTCCTTCAAGGTACATGAAGAGAGTTTGATCAAGTTCCCTTAGGTCGTAAGCTTCAAGATTATCTTTGATGAAGTCTAATCCAATGTGTGTCCTCATGCAGCTTCTTCTTGTGTGAGTGCTCCCTGCAACTCTTTCCATTGAATTTTTAGGCTTGTCTTCTTTTCTAGCAAGGTTATTTAAATCGATTACTTTAGGATGTCTTCTATCAATTGTCACTCAAAATTCAATTCTTTGGATATTCCTATAACCTTGTTCATGGGGTCATCTAGCATCTAGAACAGACCACAAAACCTCTAATAAATTTGGTGATGCTCTTAATCCATTTTTCCTCACTCCATGCATAGTTCTATTTCCCAACTTGTTCAGAACACTAACTCCTTGTCCCTTTGATATTGTCATATTTCATGATGAATTCATGAAATGTTCTTTGATAGATTAGGCTACATTTTGAAGCTACAATCTTATTGTCATAGTTAGTAATCTTTCCATGAGTTTGAGTTTCCAAATTATGACAAACATCCAATTCAAACATTGTTTGAACTCAAAATGTTACCGGCTAATATGACTTCTATAATATAGGCTTTCATGGCATTCTTTTCAACTTTTCCATAACTAATATTACCGGGCATATCCAACTAAGTTCATCAGGTGTATACTTTGATATATCCACTCAATCTCACAAAGCTTGTTTCATATATTTAGAGTTTATAATAATCAAAATCATTATGATTATTCTTTTCAAAACATCTCAAATCCTTACTGGCTATTACAAATCTGATGAATTTAGCTGGGCCCCAAAGTTGGTCCAGCTAAAAAAATTTTTGTTTCCAAACAACTGAAACCTCAAACTGGCCCATCAATCATCTTGAACTAATTGAAATTGATTTCGAGCATTAATTTGATTATTAAAAACTCATTTACCCACTTTTTGCAAACTGTGAGTTTGGTGCTAGGAGGTCCTTTGATTGGCCTTGAAAATTGATCCAAACACCTGATTGAGCTCTAAAATTTAGCACACTAAATCTTTTTTCCGCATACTTTCACCCTGTCAGATCTCGTCTTATGACGAATTCCCAGTCAAAAGATAGTCGCCATCAAAGTTTCCTTTCAGGATTACCTGCAAGTAAACAAATCAGAAAACAACAAACTGGGTTTGGATTTGGCTTTGAAAATTAGGGCATTAGTTCTTTGTCATGAAAACATTATGGATCTATGATTTGAGCTCATGATGAATAACTGGGCACAAATGATGATCAATCAAAGTAAGCTACTTGGATTTTGCAGACTAGAAACAGTGACAAGAAATCTATTTTTGCAAATGGAATTGACTTGGAGAAGTGTGCAAATGGATTCGTTAAGACCTACAAATTGACACACTTGGATTATTTTTTTGAGGACAACATAGTGATACAATCCATTCGATCTAGGCAATCACGAATCTCAAGTTATAATGACACGAACAAGGCTTCCGAAAAATCTACATGTGCTAACACTAGTAAAAGATAGAAATCTCATTTGGAATTGCTTTTGAAAACTATTCAAACGGATTTGTCATGAGCTGAAACTTGAAAAATAACAATTTTCTAACGTCTACAATGCAATGCAAAGGGAAATTTAGCATTTCAGTCAACTGGTCAAAAGTTATAACACATCAAATAGGGCTTCCTAGAAATGTTTGCAATTAGCAAATGTGTGAAAACAGTAAACTACCAACTTTGAGGGTTTCAAAACCTAGTCAAACAAACTCAAAATAGCTCAAAATCTAAAACATAGGTTCTCAAGTATGGACACTAGACATTCCAAAAGTGGTGAGTCATGATACATTTCTAGGTGCGAGATATTCAATGGCAAACATAGCTTGCTATCATTGTCTGACACTCAAGTGAATGCAGAATTGACGCTCAAAACAAGGCTTTACGAAATGACTCAGAATGTCAATTTAACTTCATGTAATAGGTAGATGCACTAAATGAAAGGTTTTAGAAACATTAAACACCTTATAAGCATCAAAAAGTGTTTATAGGGCTTAAATTTCTCGATGGTGCTCAAAATTGGGGCTACAATTTTGAGCACCAACAGGTACAATCCAATAACACACAATGATTAGAAAAAATTAGGGAACATGGAACATGCATTGAGATGAATACAATCAAACTTGGGAAGACATTTATTCAGCCAATGACATAGAGAAGATAACTAGTTTCCAATAAAATAACACACCCTAGCAGTGCCTGCAAAATACTACATGCTATTTTTCATTACAATATCATTTGTAAGCTCTCTAATAATATCAATTCCCTCCAAATGAAAATACAACTTGATTTAGAAAAATGATATGAGAGAATAAATATATTAGAAAGCTCTATATTAGTGATCAATCAATTATTGCTAAATAAATATTTGAAAGCGCTATCAATTAAGGATTACCAAGATAGAGAATGCAAGGTGGTGGTTGTTAGAGTAAAAAATTATTACTTATGCTTTTACTTAAGTTTACTTAGGATAAATGCATTTATTTATTAGTTGTATTCTAGGAGTTGTTGACAACATGGGATTTTGTTCCTATCTAAGTCATACTTATCTTCTCACCTTGATCGAGGATATTCCACCTTTTGTGGATGTATGCTTAGTTGTCAACCTTATCTCTTAGAACTTTCTAGCTTGTTCTAAAAGCTTCCTAAAGGCTTTTATTTTTGGGCTTTCCTATTGTAATTTCATATCTTTTTATCAATATTGCATAGCAATTCTTTTTTCATTTTTGCAATACTTTCTCTCTCATCATTTAGTTTCTCCAAGCTCCACTCTTCCTTCTTTGGTTTCCCTTCAATAGGATATTTTCATGCAGGTGATCTTCATGAACTATGAAGTTGGCTTTCATCAGCTTCTACATGGTATTAGAGCCTCCCTACTACTTCTTCACTGAAGGTTTTTTGAAGCCGTGATTTGGAGACACAAACCCTAGTTTGTTTGTGATTTTTTTCTTCAATCTGGGGGAAGAGAATTTTTTTGGAGCACTATGGGCCTAAATGGACACTACTATTGAGTTCAAAAGGTCTATTATAGTCAAGATTCATATAAAAAATTTAGATTTTGGCTTCCGTAGCATCAGGGAAAATTTTTTATCTCCCCCAGGAGGCCATACAGACGAGTTTTCTTGCATTTATTGCAAAATAAAATTTAAAAATCATAGGGCTGCCCGACGGCCACCACTGCACCACCATGGCCCTGTCCATGTGCTACCTCGAAGCTACCACCACCAGCAGTGTAGCCATGGGGTAGTCGCTACGCGGCCATTGCCCTACAGCCATCACCGCCTAGCTGGCCCACCACCCACCTCTAGCAACACCACTCTATTTTGCTGCTCCACTGCCCCAACATTGGATTTCTCCATCACCACTAGATTTCACTACCCTATGGCTACCCTATTGATACCCACCTATAGCCCACTAGCTCATGCCCAGTTAGTGGCCAACTGGAGTGTTTTGTGACTGCCATGTGGTATAGGTGCCACGTTGGCACTTGTCATGTGGCCCCTACCACATCATCTGCATAGTCACCATTAATACCATGTGGCTACCACATGGTAGTATTTTTTTTCCATGATGGCCATTAGGCTGTCAATTTTAATCCAGTGATTTCTTGATGTCAACACTACATCATCAACCTCACTTTCAAGCACTCTAGGTCCCTTTTTTGACCTACTCATGATGTTTTAGCCATAACTTGAGCATACAGAGGTATTTTTTTGATCCAAAAGAAGCATAAAAAAGATGGTTTTGAAATGGAGACATTGGCATAGGAATTTTAAGGTTTTGATGTAGTTTTGTGGCTTGTTTTTGTATTCAAATTTAGATGTTATATTTTTCTCTCCAGCAAGCTTATCTTTTGCATCTCATCTCTGTTTTTTGAAAACATGATTTTTTGGAAAGTTGGTTTTTTCATCTTTTCAAAAATGCTATCATTTCCTTTAGATTCTACCCCATGCTCTTTTTATCATGTTTTTGTCATTTTTTATGTATGGTGGATATCTTGGTTGTTCCAAGTCTGAGGATCATTTTCATGGCATGGGATCTTTTATTTTTGGCTGTACTATCTGTTGTATGAACTTTTTTCCCTTTTTGATCACTGTTGATATCATTTGTAAGCATCTTTATACAAACACATTGAGATAAAGTGCCACTCTTGTATTTCAGGTTCGTGAACATTATTTTGAGATAGTTGTACTTGCATTATTTTATAAAGCACCATAGGGGGGTTAGTTGTTGTCATTTTTGTGCCCTCTTCCTTTGTCAAGTGAGTGTCCCTTCCACAACATCAACCCCATGAATGTGTCAGTGACATGTGCCTTCATAGGCATTTGTACCTCTTCAATCTCTCTCGTTGTTTTTGGTTCTTTCTGCTGAGGATTTTGGCCATCTCACCCCATCTACATTAAGGTGGGGTTATTCTATTGTTCTAATGCTTCCTTTTTTTGATGGTTCGATAGTGTGAGCTATGTATTTAGTATTTGGTCCTATTTGCAGTGGCTAGCTACCTATGCATTTTGGTGAGATGGATCATCTACCATATAGTGACTCTCAGTTCATGCCTTCTATTTTCCATGGAGGTTCTTCAAATTAGCAGTTTCTTTCTAACATAGTTTGTGGCTTCTTCATGCTTTAGTGATGTTCTTCATGATATTCTCTTTGTTCCTATTTTTTGGGACATTCCTCTAGTTGGAGGCTTCTTCAATCCTTAACTAGGTTTTTAGCTATCTCTTTTTGGAGAGGGGTTTATCCCACTAGGTTTTCTCCTTTGTCTCTAATTTATAGATATTTCTTTGCATTGTACACGAGTACCTGACATGGCCTAGTTGTCAGGACCCATGCTGCATTTCATCTTACCTATTTTAAGCTTAAGTGCATTCCCCTAAGTTTCTCTTAAGGGAGGTGTTAGAGTAAATTATTATTATTTACGCTTTTACTTAAGTTTACTTAGGAAAAATGCATTTATTTATTAGTTGTAGTCTAGGAGTTGTTGACAACATGGAATTTTTTCCTATCTAAGTCATACTTATCTCCTCACCTTGATCGAGGATATCTCACCTTTTGTGGATGTATGCTTAGTTGTCAACCTTATCTCCTAGTAATTTTTAGCTTGTTCTACAAGCTTCCTAAAGGCCTTTATATTTGGTCTCCCCTATTGTAATTTCATATCTTTTTATCAATATTGCATAGCAATTCTTTTTTCATTATTACAATACTTTCTCTCTTGGTCCATTTAGTTTCTCCAAGCTCCACCCTTCCTTCTTTGGTTTCCCTTCAGCAATTTATTTGCATACAGGTGATGTTGTCTTTCATCAACTTTTATAGTGGTCAATAAAAATATATTATCATAAAAATTGGACAAGCGTCAGCCAATGATTTGGATAACAAAGATGTGGCCAATTATATACACAGAAACCATATTATTATAGTTAATGAGATCCATTAAAAGAAAGAGAAAAATTTATAAATCAACTAGCTCCAGCCTCTTGATATATTTAATGAAGAGACCAAATAGAATTAGTAGAGATTGAATTTTAATTATTAAGAGCATCAATGTCAGAAGAAGAGTACAAAATAGCATCAAATAAAAAAAAGAATTATATTTAACCTATTAAACAAAAAAACAATATATATATATATATCCATTGAGTAAAATATTTCATGCACTGAGAGGAAAATGAATTATGTTACCATTTCAAGAAACCATGGGAATGTGGCCAAAAATGGAGAAGAGTGCTCAAAAGCTATCATGATGAACTAAAAAGAAAAAAATTATGCTTTTATTGCAAAGAAAGTTGGGAACTAGGACATATATGCAGAAAAAGAAGCCAAGTTTGAAGAATGGATGCTACACTTGATAAGGGTGTAAAGGAAAGGACGAACAAGAGATCTAAGCATAATCCTGAACATAATCAAGAGAGTAATGAAAATGCAAAGGACCAACAAGAACTAGATAAGCTACAATTTTAATTGTGATAAAATTATAATAATTAGTTAATCAGATTACCTCTTAAGTAGACCCCCTTGATGGATGTCAAGTGTTGCCATCAAGGCCAAGAGGGCCAAATGTTTGCTCTTGGGCTTAGGTAGGATATTTAAGGAAAAAAATATTTCCATCTAAGTAGATCACCTTGATGGATGCCAAAGTGCTACTCTCAAGGCCAAGAGGGCCAAAGTTTTGCTCTTGGGCTTAGATTGGGTGAAGAATGTTAAGATGGACATCTAAGTAGACCACCTTGATGGAATGGTAGAATATTTCCATCAGGGCCAAGGGGGCCAAAGTTTCACTCTTGGGCTTACATTGGTCAAGTTAAGAAAATTTGACATCATGTCAACTTAATTCAGTTAAGAATCTGCCAAGTAGACAACCTCATTGCATGATTGATGTCTTCGATTGAGGCCAAGGGGGCCAAAGTTTTTCTCTTGGGCTTGGTAGGATATTGGTTTAGAACTAATTTATCATGATCAACTTTTCTTTGGAGCTATAATATACATGTACATGCTAATAATTATTTTTGGTTGTAGGATCCATGATCAAAAAAATGTACTAGGGAAGTATATTTTGTAAATCATTTATTTTACTCTACTTCATTATGAAAAATAAATAAAGAATATATGATGTGTTTGCATTGTGTATACTTTGTGTTTTCATCTATCTCCATCATGTATTCTTTGTGTTTTCATTTATTAAAGATATATATCTCATAAATCTATTAGGCCTTTTGTATGCAAATATATTTTATGTTGATGACAGAGCTTGTGTATGAAAGATTTTGCTTGAGGGCAAGCAAATTCGAGAGGGGAGGACTGTGATGTCCCCACTTTGACATATAATTTAAATAAGTATTATATATAAAGTAATATTAATAATAATATTTTATAAGTAACATTATATTATCATATAATAATATCATCACATTATAGCAATATGGAAGTATGAAATGAATTAAATGATAATCTAATATAATTATAAATAAATAATGATATTATAATGATTAAGATATGATTTAATATAGAAACACTATATTAATAAAGTATTATAATACAATAATATATATAGTTGATATATTATTAAAATAATATATGTTATAATATAATATAATATACATTATGTTATTAATTAATTTAACTAAGCTTAATGATGTAAATATATAATTAATTATATTATCATTAATATAATTAATGATAATGAAAGGACGTGACTCTATAAAATGCACGTATATGTATATATATATATATAATATCAAATATTGAGAAGGATATCATAGAACATATCATCAAATTTATACAAATAAAAGGGTAAATAACTAATGTCCTAAAACAGGACATTACAAAGTAAGAAATTTATGATATTATGTATTATTGATCTACTTAAAGCTAAAGTAAATGGTTACTTTAACTAAGCCAAGAAGTAGTGTATTCATAAAAAGTGTTTGCCAAGCCTGACCGAACAAACTTTGTAAGTCGAGGAAATTCTAGTTCAGGCCAAGCAAAAAGTTGGTATATGCCTAGTGTTAGTAAAATTTACTAAGTGACAAGCATCAGGGAAATAAAAATAGTGACCAAGCTGAGAAGCTGTAATTGGTGTTGATCAACCCAATGTTGGTCGAGCATTAGAAGGCTGTTATTGCCAAGTAACAGTAAAAATCACTAAGTGAAAGATTTTACTAATCTGAGCTAACTAATTTAGTTTCTTGAATTATGTGAAGTGTCTAGAAGATAACTATGATGAGTTTGTGGCACAAAATTCAAGATAAACTATTTTGAGGAAAATTCAAGGAATATTATAGAAAAAAAATTAGAGGAACTAAATGTAAAAGTAGGTAGATTCATTGAGTCTTACCTAACCCTAAAATGGACGATTGTGGTTAACTAAAAAAATATCTAAATTCTTTATTTATAGAGATAGTAGGCTATAAGAAAAAGTTGTCATGTGCAAGAACCTAAGGAAGACAAAAAATTTGGGTGTTGTTTCATTTGTTAGCCAAACAAAAGAGACTACAATTGGAATACAAAGTAAGAAGGCTTAAGAGGTTGAACGCTTGAAGGGTGAACAAGATATCAGACATGAAGAATATGAATACCAAGAAGAATGGAGGACTGAACTAGAGATCTATAATATGCAAGTGAGTTATTTTTTATTATCACATCAAGTATTGTTGTTACTTTCTAACAACTATATCAATATGGATAAATCCTTTATATTAAGGTTGACTCAATAGCTATTCATAAATCCTTTAACTAGGTGGCATTCTAATGGAATGTTCCAAAGTTTGTAACAAGGCTCACTCCTAATAGGGTGATTGAAATCATTTAACCAAGTCACATTTAATAGTGTGTATTGTAACCTTTAACAAGGTTGGCCTTTAACAAGGCATCACTTTAGAAGAGTGAAATTAGGTATCATGTTACTAGTGGTTTTTCCCAAATTGAGTTTCCATGTAAAATCCTTGTATCAAATTGTGTTCTGTAAAGTTATTTTTGTTGGGATTAAGGATAGAGTAACTGAGAGGGGGGGTGAATCAGTTACTAACAAAAATTAATCCACAGATCCCTTAGATGTCTTAAAGATCTAGTTACTGCTAATACTTGGTAAACAAATGTTGTAACTCAATAAATTAAACTATTACTTATCTTCAAGAATTCATGCATGTAACTAAAAACAAAATGAACACAAGAGACCAAATTTAATGTGGAAGCCCAATATGGGAAAAACCACCAAATAACTAGTCACCAATTTTTCACTCTTCTAAAGTGAGCCCTATTAGGAGCCAACCTTGTTAAAGGTACATTACACACTATTAGGTGTGACCCTATTAGAGGATTTAATCACCCTATTAGGAGTGGCCTTGCTAGAGGTCTTTAGAACAATTCAACTGAATTGTCACCTTGTTAGAGGGTTTACAAAATGGTTGTTAAACTAACTCTGTTAAGAGATTTGAAATCACTACTACAATAGTTAGAAAGCAACAATGAATTGACCTGAACAAGATGAAACTAAATTTGCTGACTATAGGTCTCTGCTCAACTTCATTAGATACTCCTTGATCAAATATGACTTTGCTGCTCCTCAATGATCTTTGATCATCCTTCAAATTCGCTTCCACAATAATCAGTTCTCATATCTTATTAATTCCACACTTCCATCTTCTTTTTTTTCACTTAGAATTTGTAACTTGACCTCTTAATTATACCATTCAGATTGTCAAGTCGGCTCATTCACATGTTACATTTACCAATAAATCATACATCAGTTGGCTACAAATATTACTCTAAAAAAATAAACATTATTTCATAAAATAATGAAATCCTTTACTAGCTGACCCTACTCAGTAAATACTACTTCCAAAAATTCCTAAGTTAACCATCTTGACTCGGTTAACATTGCAATATCTATAAAATCCTTTGGCTACCAAGTTTACTCGGTAAGAATTGAATTCCTTCACGAGAGCTCGGTAAGAACTCCTTCTGTCATATTTCCTTTGATGACTAAGTGAGCTTGGTAAGAACTACTTCAGTCACATTTCCTTTGATGACCAAGTGAGCTCGGTAAGAACTAACTACTCGGTAGATACTGCAAGTTTTCTTTACTAACCTTTTGAGCTTAGTAGATTATGTTCTTTTACCTTACTGACCATCTGAGCTCGGTAGACTCTGTCCTTTGCTTTCTGACCTTCTGAGCTTGGTAGACACTGTCCTTTTCCTTGCTGACCTTTTGAGCTCAGTAGACTCTATTTGATGATTGATATGACATTTGTGTGACATCAAAGACAACACACAATTAAACAATTGTATCCAACAATTTTGACCTAGGATAGTGATCTACTAAATTAAGGTCATGGATGATCTAATGGATGCATGCATGATATGGTTTTATTAATATGAATTTGTTAAGCACTATAAAATTTTATTTGTACATTTGGACCTTGGATAACTAATTCACCCAGTTGAGACTCAAAATTGTATTCCTAGTTTTGAGTACCATTTCAAACTTTTGAATTGTATTGAGCCCTATAAGTGCATTTAATACATGTGTACTTGACAGTTTTTTCGAGGCCTAAGAGATATTTAATGTTTCTAATGCCTTGTATTAAGAAAATTAATGTGTCTTGTATTGATAATTTTTTATTCTAAATCATTTTGTGAAGTTTCATTTTGAGCAATGTCCAAACTTGCATTTTTGCCTAAGTGTCATATAGCAACAAGTAGCCTAGTTTAGATTTCAATATCTCCCACCTAGTAATGTTTCATGACTCAACACTTTGGGAGTATTTATTACATATATCAAAGAACCTATTTTTTAGATTTTAAGTTGTTTTGACTAGGTTTTGAATCCCTCAAAGTTGGTTATTTATTATTGTCATGCTGATGCAAATTGTTCAGGATTCTAGGAGGCCCAATTTGACTAGTGGTAACTTTGACCCAGTTGACCAAAATGAGAAAATTCCTTTTGCATTACATTCTAGAGGTTAGAGACTTGTTATCTTTCATATTTAAGCTTATGAACAATCTGTTTGATCAGTTTTCAAACATGATTTGATATGCAATTTAAAAAGTTTCACTGGTGTCATAAAGTACAGATTGATCGATACCCCTATTTAGGATGTGATAGCTCCCATTTCATGATAGATGAGATCAAATGGATTATATCATTATGTTCTAGTCTAGAAATTTTTTAAGGGTGTCAAGTTGCAAGTCTTAATGAATCTATCTGCACACTTTCTCAAGTCTATTCCATTTGCAAAAATTATAGTTTAGCCTTTGTTTCTAGTCCTGTAAATCCAAGTAGCCTACTTTGAAAACTTGCCAAATTTGCCTAGTTATATTTCATGAGCCCAAATCATGGATTTATACTCTCTTCATGACAATGAACCAATGCCCTAGTTTTCATCCCCCTGAGTGTTAAACCTTTTCTCAAAGCCAAAATTGAATGCATTTTCTTATTTTTTGACATGTTTTCTTGCAAGCAGTTTTGTGAAAGTAACTTTGACAGTCAATATCTATTGAGTCAAGTTTCATCATGAAATAATATTTGATAGGGTAGTATAATGTGGAATAGAGAGTCAACATGTTATTTTTTAGGGCATGGTCAGGTGTTTTGGTCAGTTTTTAAGGCCAATCAAAGGACCTCTTGGTAGGAAAATCATAGTTTGCATGAGCATGGTAAATTGAGTTTGAATTGATCAATTGATGGCAGATTTCAATCTAGTCCAAATCCAATTAGTTTAGAAGGTCAAATCAATGGTTTCCAAAGGTCAGGCATTGTAGTTTGAAAAAAAATAGCTAGACCCACTTTGGGGCCTAACTAGCTACATCATATTGATAAGAAATGAGGAGACCTATGGATTAAGTTTAAAAAGGGTATCATATGTCTTTTAACATCAACTCTGATCATAAGGGAATATTCACTATTATTTTCTTTTCTATACTTGTGTATAAGAATACAATGGTACATTTGGAATTAAGCACATACAAGTCTCATGATTTCACTTTTGATTTTTTCCTCAAGTGACTTATTCATCATGTACCTATTATCTGCCATATTTCTTAAGATGCTTACCATGCCTATAGAGCATATTGCAAAAAATTTAAGGTTTCAAAGTAGGGATGGAATGTTGGTGCTTAATATTATTCTTAGAATGCTCAATCCATTGATGAGGGTAGGATTGTCAAACTTATGAAAGGGGCCAGTTTGTGACTTAAGACGTTGTCCTCAATTCAATCCAACACATGATTTAGTATATTTTTATAATCGTGTGATTTTTAATTAGTGGACTATGAAGAGATGGTATATTGATGTATTGAAAGGTATACATTGAGGATGATATGAATTGAATTAGGTTTATAGGCTTGACTAGACTTCCACTTGAGATTCAACCTCTATAACTAAGGGATTATTGCCAACAAGTCTTTGCATGTTCTTTTAGTAGTTATCTTCAATTTTAACACAATTTGATGAAGGATGCTCCCCTTAGGACCATAAACTCATAACGGAGACAAAGAAACAAAAATAAATGTGAGAAAAATAATATGGACTTCTTATTTGCATTGCAAATGTGGTATTACAGAATTCACAAGTACAATACACTAACCCACATGGGCATCTTCATTACAATAATCTACAAGACAAGCTACGAACTATCACCTAGAGTTGTCCTACACAATGTTTAGGCCTTTCTTAAATAGGAAATTTTATGTCACTCAAGAAGGTTCTAAACAATGAAACTTAATACCTAGGGCCAACAAAGCCTAACAATATATATAGAGTCAGCCAAATACATCTTTGACAATTATTTTAGATATTTTGGGTAGCCCAACTTTGAAAGGCCATAACTCACAAACCATTTCTCCAATTCGAAATTATAACCACTTTTCAAAAGTGCCAGCTCTTGATCTACAGAATCAGAATGGCACTAACAACCTTCCATCGAGTTTTTGGGCCTCATTTGGGAACTCTATGCCCTCCAACAGTGAGCCTAAAGATTTTTTGGCAAATTTTTCCATCAAAAATATGTAATAACCTCTCTGGCACTTATACTTGAGAAATGAGATTTTTATGGTAGGATTACAACTCTAAAATGAACCTTCTTATAGAAAATGAGAACATTTCAAGATCATATAAAAAACTTACTAAAAATAGAAAGTTCCCATAAATAGTAACCACCTTGTCTACTAGTCCTTATTAAAATACAAAAGACTGAAACAAAAATTATTTTTTGGATGATGCAATATTTCTCTTACACCCAGGATGCTCTTGTATCACAACTCCAAATCTTTCATAAGATGGACACTACATTGTAAACATGATTATGTTGTGTGAAGAATGCCAAGTTTCTCAAAGAGTCAACAATACCCTAAGGGTCATCGCTTGTGTAGGCAAGAATTTCCCACCATTTGGAGGCAGTTTGTGAGCTTTACTTAATGGAAGATCAAGGTATCAAAGGAACTTGTTAAAGTAGAGGAGTAGCAATGTAAAATGTGGTGGTAGATTTAAAGTCTTTCTCTCCACTACAATGTCCCTATTGACCTCCTATATGCATTGAGAAAAAATGGCCTGCATGCTATGTAAATGAATAGTCTGGGTTGTTGATAGTAGGGAAATATTTTTGGGAGGTAGTCCATGGCATTGAGAAGGAGGGAGAGTTTTTTTTTATAGTCAAAGAAGAAAGATCTACAAAATTCCACAACATGTGAAGGAGGAGTTGGCAATTGAGGGGCAACATTTTTCTTAGCAATTTTATGCACTTCCACTCTCCAATCTGCCCATGTAAATTTTCAACATCTACCCTCTATGGTCTATGTTTTCTTTAGTAAAATATTTAGGAGGAATATTCTATAGTAGAGTTTTTAGTGTGGATAGGAATTATTATGCGTGGAGGGTCCTAGGTAAATATGTAGGAGCTGCAATGTTTTAATTTTTCATGTAAACATAAAAATGGAGTCCCTCGGCATGACCTGCTACAGACACTATCAAGTAGGGGCATTCCTCAGCCAAAATACTAAGGTTGAAGTCAGTAGTAGGAGACTCATGTTAAAATGGAGATGGCAAGAGCAACGTGGCATTGGGCAATGCAGGAAGAGAAGTAACCCAAAGTTAGAAGAAATTCACAACAAAGAAAGACTAGAGCCTAGTGTGAAGAGGGATAAGCCATAGTGGGTGTGAATCTAAAAGGTCCATTATGAAATAAAATGACCAAGTTAGGTAGCAACAAAAATAGGCATATGTAGCCCTCAATGTAATCTTGCATTTTTAATAGTCTTAACTAGAATATCATCATTAATGGAGTTGGAAATGATATATCATATACCCCACATTTTCTAGCACAAGCATTTATGATTGCAAAAGGGATATAATGATAAAACTCTATATTTTGTTTGGTAGTTGGATGATCTTTCAGTGAAGATAGTTCAAAAATTTAGTCCCACATTAAGTTGGTAGTGGGTTATTTTTCCTTTTAAATACTACATCACTCACTTTACATAATATCTTAAGGACGAAGGCTTTTGAAAAACCTAGCCTCATGTGGAGGGCCCCACCATAGATAACCAGCTTGGTAAACATGTGGAAATTTTTTGAACAAACAAGAAGATGTGGATGACCAGTTGGATGATGACAAAAGGCTAACCAAAAAATGGCACATGGTAGCATGTAGATGACTTGTAGAGTGACACGCGGTAGATCTCTCTAAATTTGGCATAGATTTTGAGGTGGAGATGTGGCAAGGAGTGACATGTGGCATAATGTTTCTATGTCTCTACTGATGTGGTGTAGCTAAGAACCATGGCAACATAGTGACAAGCTACAATGTGGAAGGGGTAGTGAGGTGGCAGTTTTGATCAGATGTATAGGATTTTGCCACGTGGTGCAAAATTGATGGTTGTCACTATGTCATCATGGGAAGTTGTAAGGAGGTTAAGAATGGAAACATAACAATGTGCTAACACATGGTAGGGGTCCCACTCATAGCTATGATCAGATCTAGCCAATAAGGTGATTCCATGTGGCAATGATGTGGTAGGGCACCCAGCAGTTGGATGATGTGGCACTGACCTTATAGAAAAAGACCCAATGAGAAGCTGCCATGTGGCAATGTGTCAGGTGATAGGTAGAAATTTGAGGGTCTAATTAGAGGGTACCATATGGTGCCCAGGTGGTAATGACAATGTAGAGGTCTGACCAATCACATGTTGACATGTGGCAGAAGGCGGTCAAACCAAGTTTGACCTGAATGGAAATGGAGGGAAATTTCTAAGTTCATGAAAAAATATTTTTTTATTATTATTCCAGGTTCTAAATGTGGAGGGTCATTTAAATCAAAAGGATTTTTATTAGATAGTTTTTATTTTAGAAAGATTTAAATTTTTGTAAAGAAATGTAGACTTGCAAGTCAATACCAGGGGCTTGATTTTCAAATGGAGATTCTAGGCATTTGCATCAAGATGACATAGCTCTATCATATACCGTTGGAATTAGGAGAGAACAAGATTTCCATATTTGTGGTCTATTTCTACATAGGAAAGCATTAGTTTGAGTTATTCAAGGTTTTGACTAGGTACCCAATTTTCAACCTCATTCAGTTAAGGTAGTTTAGATAAAATTTTTGGCAAAATGGTAAACTAGATGAATGCCAGAGATAGTAGGGATGCAGTTAGGGATGGATTTTATCACCTCTAAATTAGTTTAGTGAAGGCTTTATCATCATTTCAGATGTATATTTGATATTTTAGCAGAACAAGGGCTTTTCATTATTAGGAAGAGATATTTTGAGTTTGTTGCACACAATGATGAGATTCTTTTCTGATTTCACTTATAGAGAGAAGAGAGATGTTTTGAAATAGTATGGAATGAAGATTCAAGTGGCCACATGTTATTTCTATATTAGATCTAACTTCTTCTTCCTTTCCTATATCTTTCTCTTTCTCTTTGATTGTAAGGGTGCCAGTTTTTACTATGAGACTAGAGGGTTCTAGTTTCGTAGATGTTTTTCATTGCTGTGATACCATAAGGATGGTTCCAGTTGGGTTGAAATTTTTTTCATGCCTATGATACCATTTTCTTTAGCTTTCTCTCTTGCATGAACAATATTAAATAACATTATGTAGATAGTTCTAATCTATTCAATAGTTTTATGGGTCATTTACATGCTTCTTAAATGTATAGTTTCAAAGAAATGAATACAATGAGCAAAAAAATTCTTAGTTTCATTTTGATTCTCATCTCTTATCTCTATAATTTGCAATGTTTCTTAGTTTAGGGACAAATAGCTTAGAGCTTTTTTCATCCCCTTAAGGTTGTATGTCTAGTATGTTTTGTTGTTGGAACAAAGAGCCAAAAAAATGCTTGATATATTTGACAGGTTTGTTGGTTATTTGAGAAGGATATTACATGAGAATGAGGTCATTATGAACACCAATGTTTGATTCACAAAGTGATAGGATAGATCTAATATCTTGATGTATGAAATATGTCATTAGTATCATAGGTGTATGTGTATGATTTATGGAACTGCCCAATAGATAAGGCACTGATCAGCTACAGGATCAATTTATTCTTACTATTACATGTTTGAAGATTTTCTAAAATCAAATTCATAACCATCCTTTTCCCTTTCCATTTAAGAGTTGAAAGGATTCCCTCACTTAGCTTGTGGATTTCATAGAATTTGTAGTTTTCTACTTCATATCTTTGTCATTACATGAGTATAGGAGAAATAAGAGTTTTATCTACTTTATTTAGATTCAAGTGTATGCTTTTGAACAACTGGTACCATATAAATGAATCTAAGGTACACCTACCTAGGTTTTGCATAGCTTGAAGTAGAAGAAGGGTCTAGCCTTATAGTTGGCCCAGTGCCTAAAAGGGTATGTCATAGATGGGAAGTAGCTACCCCTAGATGTATCCTATTCTCAATGGGATAATTTGAAGCATAACATTTTAAATCACCAACACACCCCCCTAACAATTATTCTAAAGAATTACAACAATTGGTATCAGAGCATTGGTGCATGTGAGGAAATAGTTTGAAGGTACTAAAAGCTAAAGATCAAGATGTATAGAAAGGAGGCACCCAAACTAAACAAGGAAAACTTTCCTACATGGTAAATTTTGATGGATTTACATCTAGGAGGTCTTGGAGACTATGCATAATCTACCATCACCACTAAGCATGTTGATTCTACTAGATCTCTTACTATTGATGATCTAAAAAATAAGAAAGAACATAATCAGGAAATGTTAAAGCTTGTCTCTGACCTAAGCTACTCAAGGTTTGATGACATCAAAGGATGTAATTCTACTAAGAATATGTGGGATGATATAGAGATTATATATGGAGGAGATAAGAATGTTTTGAGATCCAAAGCTGAAATTCTAAGAGGAAAGTTTGATGACATGAAAATACAAGAAGGTGAGACTATAGTCTAGTATTGCACAAGAATCAAAGATGATGTGAATGCTATTAGAGGAGAAAATGGTGTTATTGAAGATGAGACTATGATCAGCAATGTATTGAGAACCCTACTACCTATATATGCTATTAGAGTCTCTTCCATACAAGATCTAAGGTGTGTTCCTGGTAGTAATCTAACCCTTGAAGGACTAATGGGAAAACTCACTACTTTTGAACTTTCTACTTTTGATACTTTCAAAATTAAAAATGTTGAATCTTCTTTCAAAGATAAACTAACATTGAAATAACCTAAAGAGAAAAAGAAAAAGGTCAAGCATGTTTCTAGTGATAATGATATAGATGAAGATGATGTAGAATAGCTTGAATCATTGCTGGAAAGGAGATTTCACAAAGGTAAAGTGAAATAAAAAGGTAAGCTACCTATCATGTGTTTTAATTGTAATGAGGTTGGTCATATTGTTGCTAGGTGTGTAGAGGAGAAGAATAGTAGAAGTGGAGATAATTACAGAGGTGTCAAGAATAACAAAGATTATAAAGAAAAAGGAAATAAGTCTTGCTACATTACTGAAGAGGAAACAAAAGATGGATCTGATGACCATGATGATGAAGTTGTGTATGTTTCTATTATTGAAACTAGATTGACATAAGTATGAGAATATATTTAAATCATTATTTTGTCACTAATGTCAAACCTGCTACTTGTTGGTAAGACAACTGCTTAGTTAATTTGAGTACTATCATTTGTTTGATTGATGAGGAGATTTTGATCAAATAAAATAACAAAAGAACCTAGAGGAAAGATTGGGTTATGGTAAGAAAAATAAGTACAAAGATCAGTTAAGAGAGTGATGTTATAGTGCATTGATTATCTACTTAAGACTACAAGGGTTAGATACACTGGCTAAGTCTAGAAGAACAAGTAAGAAGAATTGAGTCTACCAAGCTCGACTAAGTGGACAATAGGTGCTGAGAAAAGTTATTACAAGCTAACCAGAAAATTAGTTGGAGCCAATAAAACTGAAAGTTTAGTATATGTTGAGTGATGTAGTGTAAATCAAGTAAAGTTTAGTTGATGCTAAGCACAAGTAAACTTTAGCATTTGCCAAGTGATCTAGTTGAAGACATGTGTGAAAGAGTAGTTTGGAAGCCAAGTGAAAACATATTGATGTCGACTACTAGTATTCATGTTAAATCATATATTTGATGAATCTGAGTTGAATATTTTGTTTTCTTAAATTTTGTGAAGTGTGTGGAAGATAACTATGATGATTTGGTGGCATGGAATTCATGATAAACAATTTTAAGGGGAATTCAAAGAGGATTGAAGAAGAAGTTTCTAGAAGGGACTCAAATGAAAAGATAAGTACCTTCATTGAATCTTACCTAATCCTAAAATGGATGATATAGGTTGAACAAAAAAAGATATCAAATTTCTATTTAAAGATACGGCTAGTTAGAAGCAAAGTTGGTCATGCTCGAGAACCTAAGTTAGACAAGAGGTCTAAAGTATTGCTTCATTTAGTGACCAAACAGAAAAGACTTCTATTGGAAAGAAAATAAAAAAGGTTTAAGAGTATGAATTCTTGAAGGGTAAACAAGTTATCAGAGCTAAAGTGTGTGAAAGCCAAGAAGAATGGAGGATTGAAATAGAGATCTGCAATCTACAATTGAGTGGTAAGTTGTTATTAGATCAAGCCTTATTGTAACTTTCTAATCATTATACTAGTCTAGGGTAAATCCTTTGGATTAAGGTTGACCTTATAGTCATTTGTAAATCCTTTAATTGGGTGATATTCCAAGTGAATGATCTAAAGTCCTCTAACAAGGCTCACTCCTAACACAGTGATTGAAATCCTCTAAGCAGGTTACATTTAATAGTATGTATTGTAACCTTTAATAGGGTTCGCCTTTCATAGGGCATCACATTAGAAGAGTGTGAATGACTAGCATGTTACTGGTGGTTTTTCCCAAATTAGGTTTCCACATAAAATCCTTATGTCAAAAGTTTTATTCAATCTCTTATGTTTCACGTTTATATTTCTAGAAAGTTATTTTAACCTAGGATAATAAATTACAAGTTTAAGTTATTGTATGATCTAATGGATGCATGCATGAATATTTTTATGGATATGGGTTCACTATTCTGTAAAATTTTTTATTTGTACATTTGGACCTTGGATAAATAATTCACTCATCTTAGTTATTTGAAAGAATTTCAATAGCTATGAAAATGATTATGATGAAGATGAGGCAACTGCATTGATATCTTATGTGAAAAAATGTGATAGATAGATCATTGATAGTAGATGTTCACATCACATGATTGGAGATAAACGTAAGTTCATTACCCTTGAGTACTATAATGAAAATAGTGTTAGATTTGGTAATGATGCACCCTGTCTGATAAAAGGTAAATAATTAATCAAATTGTCAAGAAAGATCATGTGTGACAATCCTTGCTATGTAGAAGGACTTAACTATAACTTTTTTAGTGTGTCACAATTGAATAGTATATGTTGTAAAGTTAAATTTGATAATAAGAAAGCAATGATCTATGACATTGATTGAAAACTAATTAGAAATGGAGATTAGACTAGAGGTAATCTATTTTATCTTGAGATGAATGATGGTACTTGTCTTGTTGTAGAATTTGACGATGTGTGGCTATGGCACAAGAGGTTATGACATGTTAACTTTGATAACTTAGTCAATATCATCAACATAAAAAGAGTTAGAAGTTTTCAAAAACTGAAGAAACTTGATAATGTGATTTACAAACAATGTTAGTTGGGCAAGATGAAAAAATCTAGTTTTAAAAGTAAGACTCACTCCTCAAATGAAATTCTGGAATTAGTTCATACTGATTTGTGTGTATCAATTGATGTGCAAAGTGACAAAGGTGAAAAGTACATTATCTTATTTGTTGATGATTATTATAGGATGATAATAGTTATGGTTTTGAAACAAAAATATGATGCTTTTCAAATGTTTAAGTGGTATCTAGAAAAAGTTAAAAAGGAAACTTGAAAAAGATTGAAATGTATGATATCTAACAGAGGTGGAGAATTTACATCAAATGTGTTTGATGTATTCTTTAATGATAGAGGAATCAAATCAAAAACTTATGCTCCTAAGACCCCTCCACAAAATGGGATTGTTGAAAGGAGGAACATGTTAGTAATGGACTGTGCTAGAACACTGATGATGTAGAAGAATGTTTCTTTGAAATATTGCAGAGAAGTTGTAAGTATAGTTATCTATACCTTGAACTGTGTACAAGTCAAGAAAGGTACAAATTCCACACCTTTTGAACTATGGTATGGATACTCACCCAATGTAAAATATTTTAAGGTACATGGAAGCAAGTGTTACATTCTTAAGGAAAATAGGAATGGTAAACTTGATGCTAAAAGTGAAGAAGGTATATTTCTAGGCTATTCCACAAGAAGTAAATCTTATAAGTGTTTAAATACTAACATTAACAAAGTTGTGGAAAGTGCAAATGTGAAGTTTGATGAATATACATAGGTACATCAAGCTAAACCTAAGAAGGAACCTAAAGAGTACAAAACTTTCATATACTACTATGAATACATGAATGTTGATGAAGCTATGGTGTAAATCAACAACAAAAAGTATCAGTCATTGTTGAGTCAAATACAATGGATGTCAAGTTGCATTCAAGAACCGAGTTGTATTTATGAACCAAGTTGCATTTAGGAGCTGAGTTAGAGATAGAAGTTGAGGTACATTTTGATACTGATATTAGTTTACATGAAAGGAATGCCAATTTACCTAATAGAGGAGTACACAATGATTCTAAAGTTGATAGATCCATTGAAGAAAGAAGAGAAGAACCAAGATTCTCAAAGTATGTGAAGACAATCACCCTGCCAAAAAATTACTAGAGTAAAGAAACTAGACCGATGACAAGGAATAGGTTGATAAGTTCTACATGTTTTTTCAGCATGCATGAGCCTAGGTTAGTAAAATATTCTTTAGAGAATGAAGAGAGGAGTAAAACCATGAAATAAGAGATTGAAGAGATTGAGGAGAATAAAACATGGACTCTAGCACCCAGATTAGAGAACAAGAATGTGATTCGAACCAAATGGGTGTATAAAAACAAACTATATGAGAATGGTAAAATTAGAAGGAATAAGGCGAGATTATTTTTCAATGGATATGCACAAGAAGAGAAATTTTACCCAATTGGAAGATTGGAAGGAGTGAGAACTCTACATACTCTACATACAATAGTGGGTTACACTTTTTTGCCTAAACTGACACTGAACTCTGAATTTTTAAGAAAATGTTCACTTTCAAATGCAAATTCATGTTTAATGGTTAGGAATTTGAAGATGAAGTAAACTAGAGTCTTTTAGGATTTTGTGTCTAGATTCTAAATCTTTTTTTTTTTTTGAAAAAAAAATTATTTTATTGAATCATTTTTTCTCCTACGAAAATTGGTATGATATCAAAAACCTAATTTTTAAAGAGTGACACTGTTTTTGACACACATAACTTTTTTTCTAGAATAGATATCAATGTGATTCTTTTGAACTTAGTTTTTTAACATCCATACCTAAACTGTAGAGTTGGTCTTATATCTTTATCATTAGTATTTCATATTTTATTGTAGTTTAAAGTTGGCATAACACTAATTTAGACATACGTGGCTTTTGACACATGTAACTTATTATATATTTACCTGATTTTTAAAAAGTAAAACTTGATTGAAAGGTGACTCAAATACAGAGACCGTACTTATTTTTCAAAAAATTTATTTTTATATTTACTATTTTTCCATGAGCATTGAATATCTTAGTTTATTTTTTAAAATAAACCTATATTTAATTCATGTTAAAAAATATATACCTAAAAAATTTGAAAAGCACCAAATTCATAGTCATTAGAAAGCTAGTTCAGAGTACTTCAATCATGTACAATTTTAGGTCTTTAGTGCTCCATTTGAAACTGGTAATTCAGCTCTGAAGAAAGGAAATCATTGAAAAAACTTCAAACTATTCATGGGGGCTTCTAACTAGCTAGTTTCGATAGAAACTTAGTTTCTATCGAAATTATTCTACAAACTTTCGATAGAAACAAAATTTCTTAGTTTCTATCAAAACTATTGGCAGCTTAACCACGCGATTAGCAAACTGCTTTCCTAGTTTCGATCGAAACTATCCACAAGCGGGTTAACCTGATGTGATGTCATAATTTCTAAATAGTATACTAGAAAAAGAGGTTTACATTGAACAACAAGAAGGATTTGTTGATCCAAACAAAAAATACATGGTATGTAGATTACACAAAGCTTTATATGGTTTAAAATAAGCACCAAGAGCATGGTATGAAGGGGTTCACAATTATCTTTTGAAGATTGGTTTTGAGAAGACTAATGACAACAACAATATATATTTGAAGACAAAAGGAAGTAAAGGGATTTTACTAGCTGAAATATTTTTTGATGATATCATATTTGGAGGAAAAAATGCATTGTGTAAGACATTTGCAAATGAAATGAAGAAATAATTTGAGATGTCTATGTTTGGAGAGATAAAGTTATTTTTTGGTTTGCAAGTATATGAGATGAAATATTGTATTTACATCACTCAGTCTAAATATGTAAAGGAAATATTGAAAACTTTTGGTATGGAGGATTCTAAACTTGTTAGCATTCCTATGGTGACAAGAGACAAACTATCCAAAATTGATGATTCTATTGAAGTAAATCAAACATTGTATAGGTCTCAAAAAATTACAATATGTAGTACATATGTCATGCCATAAATTTTAATGGGAGAACAAAATATAAATTTTAACGAGAGAACAAAACCAACATTTTTTTTCTCGTAGAATACATTAACGTTTTATGGATTAGCTGAATGGTTTAGTGTGCATTGTGAAGAGGGATTATACTCCTATCAGGTGGCGGTTATATTTGATTATTACACTATATGATTAATAGTGTGAGTTGCATTCTAAGTTTAGAGTTTTCGATGAAGCTTCAGTAATTACCTAACTGAATTTGTCAATCAGATCAAATGATACATTATCCATATTTAAAGTAGGAGTTGTTAAGGTTCATTAATTGATCAAAAGGCTCTACTAGGGTAAGGAAGTTATGAGCCCTTTTTTTTTTGCACTCAAACTAGGACACTTTGATGGGAAAATGTGATTTATCTTATGTGAAGGTCGCGGTACTAGCACAGAGGATTGCAACAAGAGGATGACTTATTACTCAATGTGTCTCCAGAGGTATTCGGGTTACCATTATTATTATATGTTCTATTATGAGTTTACTATTATTATAGTTATAACTTACAAGCGCCTATACCTTCTTAGTTTGCATCTCTTCATGAAGAGGCTAACATTATTATTATCCATTATTAAATCAAACTACTGTGCTTGGAGTTATTGTGCAATTATTATCTTGATCATATTACTGTCCAATCTCGTATCTCCTTATACTGACATCAAAACATCACTAAATCATATTCAAATTTAAGTGCCCTGCTTGTTCATCTTATCTATACTACACTCAACCTAAATAACCATTAAATAATATAACATGTATATATAAATACTATAGTATATATCTTTAGCTACCCATTACATCCCCACATACTTTTAATCTCCTTTATCAATTTTCTTAAATTAAATAACATATTAATATAATCATTTGGATGATTAAATATCTATAACCCATATTAATATTCATTGCAACCATAACTTGCTAGTTTTTGCGTCACATTTAAAGAAAGATTAAACTAAACTCCAATCTACCTATATACATCCAAGTTTCTTTTAAAATGGAAACTACTTTATTATTTAATGTATTATATTTAAACAAAGTTTTAAACTCACCTATGATTATACATTCAATTACTTTGAATACTGCAATCACTTCATTAGGCCTATCTTGTTGTCATCTCCTTCAAAGCAAGAGGGTCTAGTTTTTCATCATTATGACCCTACAAGCTGCCCTTTCACACATTTCCATGCTCTTACCTCTTTTTTTCCAAGCGCATGTCTTTGAATTTGGGCAGATTTGTTTGTAACAAAATATAATAAAGTGCAAGTAATACTCCCCTTATTACCTTGCCACATGGACAGCTAGGTGTGGATATTGGTAGTGGGGAGCAAATAGAAAAGAATGTGCACTCCCCAAGGTTTCCCTAAAGTCTTTCCCTTCTTAAATACATAAAGGAAGGCACTGCCCAAGGTGATAAGGGTAATCATGACATGGTCAGCACAAATAAAGTTTTTCAAGTACTTTTCCCTTGCTCCAAAATGGTAGTGTCTAGGTCTGAATGCAATTTGCATTTGTTATATCAACTTGCATCTTTTAATATCTATTTTATTTTATAAGCAAGATTTGTTCATTGGTAAGAATGAAAAAGGTGGTGCCTTGGAATTCAAGGCTAGCCCACAAGACAAATAGCATTTATTTGGACCTTATTATATTTACCTTTTAATTTTGTTTCTCCATGGATAGTGATTAGACATTTTGGTTTTATAGTTTCCTTGTTTATTTTGGATTTAGCTTTAGCTAGGAATGTCCAATCTCTTAGAGTCCTAGGTAGGTCCTTGTTCATTAAAATATTACTCTGTACTAGTGGGACTTATTTCCTTTTTTGAGCCCATACATTTTCCAGAATTCACATATCCATCTACAGGTCTCTTTTATACTTAGCTAATTTGTTAGTTCTAGTGATGGTTGGAGAATGATTTATTTTCTCTAAACATTTATATCTCTATTTTAATAACAAAATGCCATTTAGTATACTATCTTAATACTATGGAAATCATATTTACAATAGAACTCAGGAAATATTGAGCTAACTTTTAATGTATCAAATATTTCATTTACTTTAATATCATTCAATTCCATGTTTTAAAACTATCTTCCATTATTTATCTCAATTACATACCTTATTATCAATTCCACTATTAAACATCAAACTTCTGAATTATTACTTATGTAATAGAGAAATAAGATATCAAGGTGGTAAAGCTCAATTTAATTCCTATTGTTATCTTAAGATACTCAATATCTTCTTCCTGCATATTCCTATTCAATATAAATGGAACAACATCAATGTAGCATACCCTCTCTAACATGATCCTTGCAAATTTCTTTCAATACAATATCAAGCATGAATTCTATCATACTGAGCACAATAGAAAGATCATATATAATACTGATACATCAGCTTCTCTTCCTAAGAACATATGAAATAGAAATAACACCACACTCTACAATACAAATTCTTTCACATAACCAAGGAGGATTTCTCTCTCCTTAACACAATATTAATACATCTGCTCCTAAGCAAGAAATGGAGTCCATAACATCAGGTTTCCAAAACTCTCCAAAAGAATACCTTCACAAAAGAGAAACAACTAGGGAACCATGGAGGCTCACCTCCCAACCTAGGCCTCAAGGAGGCCACCCCCGCGCTAGGGGAAACAAGGCTCGACCAAGTTACACTCAAACATCATCACCATAACAAAAACCAACATGAATATCTTAGTTTAACATCACATTTACAATTCCCAACCAAGGCTTGCACAATGATTCACACATGGAATCATAAACATTGGGTGAAGGTGGGCTCTCAAATTAGGAGATTTTCCATATCATATAACATTTGTAACAACAATTTCCATGCCCTTTTGGGGCTTTCAAGAATCAATAATTTCCATGCCTTTCAGGCTTTCACAAAAAAATAATTTCATGCCCTTTTAGGGCTATTCACAAACATCAAGTTTTCATGCCCTTTTGGGGCTTTCACAAACATCCTCCAATCATACTACCATCAACCAAAGCATCACTGAATTTCCTTACTTCATCAACCTTCTTCCACACCATCACTCTCCATACTATCCATAGCAAATTGTGAAGGCATATGGCATACAATGGAGACCATTCTCCAAGGTTCTCAACTATATGTCAAGCCCAACTAACCCCTTCACCCTAGGCTTTCTCTTCCCTCCCAAGGGTGAGTGAAGCCTTCAAACCCATGAACAAAATTCAACATCCAACAAAACAAGAAAATCTAATAGAAGCCCAAGAAGTTTTACAACCATACATACACTCACAATACATCACAACACAAGAAAGCACAATACATGATGCCATATCACTCCCACAAATCTGCAAAAGATACTCTCTTACAATTTCCAAGGAAGAAGCATGGCATGAAGCGCTAACCTTCTTACAAGCTATGGCAATGAAGACCTCATCCTGCTTGGCTTCCAAGTTTTCCCTTCCCTGGCTGTCTCTAAAATTAGAGAGTGGGTGAATGAATCCCCAAGATTGGCACAACTTCCCTATAAAGACCTTCAATTTCATCCTCACCTACCTCTTTTACTTTTGTGTTTTTCCACCAATGAGGACTTAACCAAGTGGTGTAATGAGGAAAGAAGTTATGTTATAATATGATTTTCGAATTGGCTTGGAAATGACTATTTTTAAGGGTCCCCTAGGTCCCCTATACCCACTTATAATTATATTTTAACCCCCAACCCATACTATTACCTTGTGGGTGGCTTGTTTCCACAAAATTAGCACTTAAGAATCACTTAGGCTCTCTAAAATTCCTATCACTTGTAACTTTCATTCCATCAAAAAGGTGACTCTTCCTAACACTCTCCGAGGTGGTTTAATTGATTTCAAAATGAGGATTAGGCTTAGGTTAAGTGACTTCATGCCAAAGAACCCTATTTGACATGTCATTTGCACATAAACAATACACGCACATGTGCATAAAAATGCTTTACACATTACGATGGCATTCCTCTAATCAACCATGCTCTCTGACTATAACACTCATACACAATCACAGTACAAAATAAACACAATACAACGAGGTTTTGAATCTTCCAAAGATTCACCTTGGCTTAACCGTGTTCACATAAGTTTGAACCTTGTTTCCCCCATTAATCACCATGGTTCCACTTTCCTGCACACTCAACTTAAACATTAGTAACCCAATAAGGTAATATAGGATCCATACAAACACGTACAACATAAATCCAATATCTCATACTACTCATTAACGTATACAAGTAAGTATCAGCTAATCATTTATGTTCTAAGTACTATCAATAAAACATTACAATAGCATATTCCATTTAACTTTCATCTGACTGCATATTCAAAACATTACATTATCATTCTCATAAAATATTCAAAACATTGAAATATTGAATATGTGTATCAACAGTAATCTCTCTTAGTATAAATCATTTTCAATTAAAGTATCACCATAACTCTTTCTCACATAACAATGAAACTTTGAGTCATCTTTAGTAAATCATAAAAATAATATAAAATGGATATGTGCAGACTGGTTAACTAGTAACTTTGATTAAGTTAAACATAAAGGTCAAACATAGTGATGTTTCTAGCACTATCCCCTTATCACATTATGAGGGGTTTGTGTGATTTTCCAAGTTTAACTCCACAGACTGTTAGAATGTTTCAGTAATTATGTCGTAATAATTTAGAACCAAGTTTCATGATTATCATCATAACCTATACTCATGGTTGTTCTTAGTAGGCTGAATATTATTTTATCCTTCCTAACTACCTAGTAAATCATCCATAGTGTCTCATGGTCAGGTTCTTGTCTTAAACATTTTAAATCTCATTTCCATGTGGTCTTATCTTATCGACCTAATGCTTCTAGAGCGAGTATCAAAATCCACATTAGTCTCCTATAGGATTCCTTAAATCATGATTTGTAATAAAACAAAATGTACATCATAACTCAATTACTCCTAACCAGTTCTATTTCATTAGGATCTAGAATAAGTTACTAGTGCAGGCCTTACATCCTCCCCCCCTAGCTCTTTACTTCTTCCTAGAAGTCTTCTGTACTCAAAAACATACTCTCATATGAAGGTTTTCCTTAATTTTATATGATTATTCCACTTCACCTTGCCTTAACATCAATTCATGTTTCTAACAATCTTATAGCATATTGTCCCATAGCTTATAGGGGAAGAATTGATTAATTCACCATTGGTTGGGTTGAGTTTCATTTCAAGCTAAGGTTTCTACCAATACCTGTTATAACATATTTTTGGAGTAGGTAAGACGGTTGCTATTATATTTTAAATACATAGACCCAAGCATTCCTAGCCTTTCAAAAATTAAGAATGGTTCATCACGTTAAGATATTCAATAGCTAATTCTGTAATTATACTTCTTGTTTGTTAATTTAGTCATTTCATGGTGCAATCTTATTACCTTTGTCATTGTCAACTTATTAAATTAGTTTCATTACCATTTACAGATTGGAGTTACTTGTCCTCCTATGTTGCACCTTTGTCGACATACTTCCCTTCTCTCTTTCGCTTTGTTATTCTTCCTTTAGGGTTTTCTTTCTTTTTACCATTATCATCATAGTTTTTTTTTTCATTAGTTCGTATCGACTAACCTTACTCTTTATTTATGTTGAAACATTATTTCATCATAGCATTGATTAACCCTACAATAGTCGTCTAAAATTTACTTATCAATAGAGGATTAAGAGCCTTTGCTAACTCCTATAATTTCATAGACGTTAGTTTGATATCAAGGTCTACTTCTAAGATTTCATTTGTAGATGCTCCATGATTATTGTGCTCCCTTTTAGTTGTATTAATTTCACAACTTGATCGTTACATTTATTGGTTTGATATAATTATTAAAGATTAGATCAAAATAGCAGTGTGTACCCCCTTCACTTCGAGTCCTAGGCATAGTGTGAGATTGAAGTATATTTGTTCAAGAGGCAAGGTATTTCCAACTTATAGGGTTAAATGAAATCATGCCTCATAATGAATGGAAGGGTGAGGTTCTAGTTTTTCCTGTGATGTTTATCCAGGATATCCTCTGATATGACCGACTTAAAGGTATCATACAAACTCATAGAAAAATGCCTCATAAATAAAAATTAGAATTAAAAAATAATAATTAAAATAAAATAATTAAAATAAAATCACCAATTAAACATAAGTGTGGCCACAATGGTAAATCGTTCATTTCAACAAGTCATGTCCCGAGGCAAAGGGGACCATACCAAGAAACCATCATAAATGAATGTTCCAAAAGTGCAACATGAAGAATAACAACAACAATTTAAATTTTCAAAAACAACGTGGTCATACCGGGGTCTTCCTGAGAGAAAGAAGAGGAAGAGTTTTCCTAGGATTACGAGATTAATTGCAAATATGCAAAATGATTCCCTTGTATTTCAAGTTTTTCTAAGAATAGGTCAAGAGAGTGATCCATACCCCTGTTACTTATGGAATTGTCAATTCTTAGAGATTTAGTTCCTTAATTTCTTATGTTCCCTTACCTGCCTACCCATTACTGTCAAGAATCATCAAATGTAGTCTAGGGCCAAGGTTTCTTTTCTTAATTACACTAGGGATCTATTATACAAGAGTAAGATTATAATGAGTACCCCTTACTAAGGAATATAAGGTAACAGGTTACTATAAGAGAGATCAATGGGGTTAGCTCATTTATGTCTGTCACTCCTTCCTTCGAGCATCACTCAAGTGTATCAATCCTTAGGAAGGGTTCTATCATTCGATCTCATGTTAGTCTAAAATTCCTTTAGGTATTGTTGATATGATGAAGACTAGTCAATATTGTCAAGCTTTTGTCTCTCTTGAGTTCTAGTGTTGTCCAGGAGAGATAGTGATATCCAAGTTATTGTCTTCCACCAGTTTGCAAGGTGTTGTTTAGCAATGACAACATTTTTTAGCAGACACTTGACTTGCAAGTTTCATTGATTATGGTAGAGAAACCTTTTTCCTTCCAAGTTATCCTAACTAGTGAGTATATACAGTCATGTTGTTCATCTGGTTATAATGGTGAAGGCGATGGGTGGGGGGTGGGGGGTGGGGGGGGCGGGGGGGGGGGGGGGGGGGGGGGGGGTGGGGGGGGTGGTGGGGGTGGTTGGGGTTCTTGTTTGTTGTGGAGGTATACACTATAATGAAATCATTGTACCATGTTATATTTATCATTATATGTCTCCATATGTGTTTTCCTTTTCTTCCCCGTGGGTTCAAAAGTGGATTAATCTTTATCAGACATCACTTCTTAGGAGTTCTTTATGTATAGTTTAAACTAAAATAGTCAAGATGATCCCCATTATAGGGGCTCCTTGCCACTATTAATAAACTTTCACGAAAGACTAGGATTTATATTTCAAAGGGGTTTGGAGCTCTTACCAATATCTAGACAACAGCGAGATAAGAAACCACCCATTCTATCCTGAATGTCAGTATGTTTCTTTTATTTTTTTGTTTAATGTATATTTTCACGTGTATCGAGGTTTGTAATCGTTAAGTCTCACAACTATTGAAAGGGAATTACATGGGGATCCTAAATCAAAATAGATTTCCACAAAAGTGGGACCAATATCTTATCATATCCTAATTCTTAATAGCTCTAGCTGATTACCATCGTCCATCAGTTTTAGTGTGTTTAACTTAAGTGCCACTTAATACTGTTACAATTATAAGCCAATTTCCTAGAAGGTCTATTTCTTATTTGTAATTATAGTATTACAATACCTTTATTGGTACATCCATTTGTTGACTCATTAATTCCCAGTGTTATATAACTAGGCTCTGATACCAAAATGTCATGCCATAAATTTTAACGGGAGAACAAAACATAAATTTTAACGAGAGAACACAACCAACTTTTTTTTTCTTGTAGAATACACTAACATTTTCTTGATTAGCTTAATGGTTTAGTGTGCATTGTGAAGAGGGATTATACTCCTATCAGGTGGCGGTTATATTTGATTATTACACTATATGATTAATAGTGTGAGTTGCATTCTAAGTTTAGAGTTTCTAATGAAGCTTCGATAATTACCTAACTGAATTTGTCGATCAGATCAAATGATACATTATCCATATTTAAACTAGGAGTTGTTAAGGTTCATTAATGGATCAAAAGGCTCTACTCAGGTAAGGAATTTATTAGCACTTATTTTTCTATACTCAAACCAGGACACTCTGATGGGAAGATGTGATTTATCTTACATGAAGATCGTAGTGCTAGCACAGAGGATTGCAACAAGAGGATGACTTATTACTCAGTGTGTCTCCATTAGTATTCGGGCTACCATTATTATTATATGTTCTATTATGAGTTTACTAGTATTATAGTTATAACTTACAAGTGCCTATACCTTCTTAGTTTGCATCTCTTCATGAATAGGGTAACATTATTATTATCAATTATTAAATCAAACTACTATGCTTGGAGTTATTGTGCAATTATTATCTTGATCATATTACTGTCCAATCTCGAATCTCCTTATATTGACATCAAAACATCGTTAAATCATATTCAAATTTAAGTGCCCTGCTTGTTCATCTTATCTATACTACACTCAACCTAAATAACCATTAAATAATATAACATGTATATATAAATACTATAGTATATATCTTTAGCTACCCATTACATCCCCACATACTTTTAATCTCCTTTATCAATTTTCTTAAATTAAATAACATATTAATATAATCATTTGGATGATTAAATATCTATAACCCATATTAATATTCATTGCAACCATAACTTGCTAGTTTTTGTGTCACATTTAAAGAAAGATTAAACTAAACTCCAATCTACCTATATACATCCAAGTTTCTTTTAAAATGGAAACTACTTTATTATTTAATGTATTATATTTAAACAAAGTTTTAAACTCACCTATGATTATACATTCAATTACTTTGAATACTACAATCACTTCATTAGTCCTATCTTGATGTCACCTCCTTCAAAGCAAGAGGGTCTAGTTTTTCATTATTATGACCCTACAAGTTGTCCTTTCACACATTTCCATGATCTTACCTCTTTTCTTTCCAAGCGCATGTCTTTCAATTTGGGTAGATTTGTTTGTAACAAAATATAATAAAGTGCAAGTAATACTCCCCTTATTACCTTGCCACATGGGCGCCTAGGTGTGGATATTGGTAGGTGGGGAGCAAATAGAAAAGAATGTGCACTCCCCAACATTTCCCTAAAGTCTTTCCCTCCTTAAATACATAGAGGAAGGCACTTCCCAAGGAGGTAAGGGCAATCATGACATGGTCAGCACAAATAAAGTTTTTCAAGTACTTTTCCCTTGCTCCAAAATGGTAGCGTCCAGGTCTAAATGCAATTTGCATTTGTTATATCAACTTGCATCTTTTAATATCTATTTTATTTTATAAGCAAGATTTGTTTATTGGTAAGAATGAAAAAGGTGGCACCTTGGAATTCAAAGCTAGCCCACAAGTCAAATAGCATTTATTCGGGCCTTATTATATTTACCTTTTAATTTTGTTTCTCCATGGATAGTGATTAGAAATTTTGGTTTTATAGTTTTTTTGTTTATTTTGGATTTAGCTTTAGCTAGCAATTTCCAATCTCTTAGAGTCCTAGGTAGGTCCTTGTTCATTAAAATATTACTCTATATTAGTGGGACTTATTTCTTTTTTTGAGCCCATACATTTTCTAGAATTCACATATCCAGCTATAGGTCTCTTTTATACTTAGCTAATTTGTTAGTTCTAGTGATGGTTGGAGAATGATTTATTTGCTCTAAACATTTACATCTCTATTTTAATAACAAAATTCCATTTAGTATACTATCTTAATCCTATGGAAATTAGATTTAGAATAAAACTCAGGAAATATTGAGCTAACTTTAATGCATCAAATATTTCATTTACTTTAACATCATTCAATTCCATGTTTTAAAACTATCTTCCATTCTTTCTATCAATTGCATACCTGATTATCAATTCCACTATTAAACATCAAACTTCTGAATTATTCCTTATGCAATAGAGAAATAAGATGTCAAGGTGGTAAAGCTCAGTTTCATTCCTATTGTTATCTTAAGATACTCAATATCTTTTCCTGCATATTCCTATTCAATATAAATGGAACAACATCAATGCAGCATACCCTCTCTAACATGATCCTTGCAAATTTCTTTCAATACAATAGCAAGCATGAATTCTATCAACCTAAGCACAATAGAAAGATCATATATAATACTGATACATCAGCTTCTCCTCCTAAGAACATATGAAATAGAAACAACACCACACTCTACAATACAAATTCTCTCACATAACCAAGGAGGATTTCTCTCTCCTTAACACAATAATAATACTTCTGCTCCTAAGCAAGAAATGGACTCCATAACATCAAGTTTCAAAAACTCTCCAAAAGAATACCTTCACAAAAGAGAAACAACTAGGGAACCATGGAGGCTCACCTCCCAACCTAGGCCTCAAGGAGGCCACCCCCGCGCTAGGGGAAACAAGGCTCAACCAGGTTACACTCAAACATCAACACCATAGCAAAAACTAACATGAATATCTTAGTTTAACATCACATTTACAATTCCCAACCAAGGCTTCCACAATGATTCACACATGGAAACATAAATATTGGGTGAAGGTGGGCTCTCAAATTAGGAGATTTTCCATATCATATAACATTTGTAACAACAATTTCCATGCCCTTTCGAGGCTTTCAAGAATTAATAATTTCCATGCCTTTTAGGCTTTCACAAAAAAATAATTTCATGCCCTTTCGGGGCTATTCACAAACATCAAGTTTTCATGCTCTTTCGGGGCTTTCACAAACATCCTCCAATCATACTACCATCAACCAAAGCATCACTGAATTTCCATACTTCATCAACCTTCTTCCACACCATCACTCTCCATACTATCCATAACAAATTGTGAAGGCATATGGCATACAATGGAGACCATTCTCCAAGGTTCTCAACTATATCTCAAGCCCAACTAACCCCTTCACCCTAGGGTTGTTCTTCCCTCCCAAGGGTGAGTGAAGCCTTCACACCCATGAACAAAATTCAACATCCAACAAAACAAGAAAATCTAATAGAAGCCCAAGAAGTTTTACAACCATACATACACTCACAATACATCACAACACAAGAAAGCACAATACATGATGCCATATCACTCCCGCAATTCTGCAAAAGACACTCTCTTACAATTTCCAAGGAAGAAGCATGCAATGAAGCACTAACCTGCTTACAAGCTATGGCAATGAAGACCTCATCTTGCTTGGCTTCCAAGTTTTCCCTTCCCTGGCTGTCTCTAAAATTATAGAGTGGGTGAATGAATCCCCAAGATTGGCACAACTTCCCTATAAAGACATTCAATTTCATCCTCACCTACCTCTTTTACTTTTGTGTTTTTCCACCAATGAGGACTTAACCAAGTGGTGTAATGAGGAAAGAAGTTATGTTACAATATGATTTTCGAATTGGCTTGGAAATGACTATTTTTAAGGGTCCCCTAGGTCCCCTATACCCACTTATAATTATATTTTAACCCCCAACCCATACTATTACCTTGTGGGTGACTTGTTTCCACAAAATTAGCACTTAAGAATCACTTAGGCTCTCTAAAATTCCTATCACTTGTAACTTTCATTCCATCAAAAAGGTGACTCTTCCTAACACTCTCCAAGGTGGATTAATTGATTTCGAAATGAGGATTAGGCTTAGGTTAAGTGACTTCATGCCAAAGAACCCTATTTGACATGTCATTTGCACATAAACAATGCAAGTGTCAAATGACACACACATGCGCATAAAAACACTTTACACATTACAATGACATGTCTCTAATCAACCATGCTCTCTGACTATAACACTCATACACATTCACAGTACTAAATAAACACAATACAACAAGGTTTTGAATATTCCAAAGATTCACCTTGGCTTAACCATGTTCACATAAGATTGAACCTTGTTTCCCCCATTAATCACCATGGTTCCACTTTCCTGCACACTCAACTTAAACATTAGTAACCCAATAAGATAATGTAGGATCCATACAAACATGTACAACATAAATCCAATATCTCATACTACTCATTAACGTATACAAGTAAGTATCATCTAATCATTTCTGTTCTAAGTACTATCAATAAAACATTGCAATAGCATATTCCATTTAACTTTCATCTAACTGCATATTCAAAACATTACATTATCATTCTCATAAAATATTTAAAACATTGAAATATTGAATATGTGTATCAACAGTAATCTCTCTTAGTATAAATCATTTTCAATTAAAGTATCATCATAACTCTTTCTCACATAAAAATGAAACTCTGAGTCATCTTTAGTAAATCATAAAAATAATATAAAATGGATATGTGCAGACTAGTTAACTAGTAACTTTGATTAAGTTAAACATAAAGGTCAAACATAGTGATGTTTCTAGAAATATCCCCTTATCACATTATGAGGGGTTTGTGTGATTTTCTAGGTTTAACTCCACAGACTATTAGAATGTTTCAGTAATTATGTCATAATAATTTAGAACCAAGTTTCATGATTATCATCATAACCTATACTCATGGTTGTTCTTAGTAGGCTGAATATTATTTTATCCTTCCTAACTGCCTAGTAAATCATCCATAGTGTCTCATGATCAGGTTCTTGTCTTAAACATTTTAAATCTCATTTCCATGTGGTCTTATCTTATCGACCTAATGCTTCTAGAGCGAGTATCAAAATCCACATTAGTATCCTATAGGATTCCTTAAGTCATGATTTGTAATAAAAGAAAATGTACATCATAACTCAATTACTCCTAACTAGTTTTATTTCATTAGGATCTAGAATAAGGTACTAGTGCAGGCCTTACAACATAGCAGACTTGATATTGCATTAGATGTTGGGATTTTTGCAAGGTTTTTTACAAATCCTAAGGAGAATCATTTGATGGTTTTTAAAAGGATCATGAAATACTTGAAATGAATAGAAGAATATGGTCTATACTACAAGAAGAAAGATAAGTTTGAATTAAGAGCGTATATAGATACTGATTAGGCAAGATACATTGATGATAGAAAGAGTAGAATTGGTGGAGCATTTTTCTTAGGAAAGAGATTGCTCACTTGGACCAATAAGAAACAAAATTGTATATCTTGTTACAATATATAGTCCACCAATATAACTGGGGAGGGGGGGCATGAATCAGCTATCTAACTATTATCATAATTATCAACCTTAAATAAACTTAACCATATGAGAAATATAATCAGAAACCACAACAAGATACACATACACAATAACACTAGATATGTTAACTAGAGAAACCCTTGATCAGAAGGAAAATTCCAATGCGGATGGTACCCACAAGATGATGCACTAATATAAATATTCCTTCTTAGAGGATGGATCCTATTAGGAGTCTCTGAATACATTTAGTACATATGAGTCCCTATTAGGAGACTTTGAATCCTTGTTAGGAGATTCCAACCTTATTAGGAGTTGTAGAAGAAAGTTGGACCCACTGCCCAAGTAGCTTCAAGGATAAGACCAATGAACCCACTATCCAAATGATCTCTATATTATTCCTTGCAGAAGAATAGAATTGAAATGTACTTCCTTCCTCTTCCTCTGTCCTATCAACCAGACCTCTGCTCCTTCTAATCTTGTAACTAGATAAAAAAAAATCACATCCAATAATCCCTTGGATCACTTACTCTTATTCACCAAACACTCTACTCCTTTTTGTACTTCACACTTCAAATGGGGATCACACCATTTTATAAATAAGTAAAAAAAATTTCCTTTATACCATATCTTTCAAATAATTCCTTGAGTTGTCCTTGAGGCTTTCCTAATTAATTATAATAAGATAATTAATTAATTATAATTACTATAGTACTGTAGGCTCATAGTCTATACAAAACTTCACATGTACAATACTAGGTCTTGTGCACTTGTTGGCATCACCAAAAAAATTATCCTCTATCATTGTCTGAATGGGAATATTCTCATTACATCTCAGATGAAAGATATCAAACAATCATCAGGAACTGCTTTCCTAATGCTATGTTTTTGTATTTCTTTCTGTAAATCAGGTACAACTTCCATACATATTTGGCTTAGACTTTGTGCATTGAACCACATCATTAGGACATATTATAGAACACATCCATAATCATACATCACTAGACAATCAAACCATTATCCATATGACTAAGAACAACGCTTGTTACTCAACTAGTCTTTACAAAAACCATACTATGTTGACATCAATGAAAATCATAGTCATGAATGCAACATTTTAGTACTTTCCAATGTTTAGGATACTCTCCCAAAGTAGTATCATTAGCATTCATGCTAAAAATATCCCCCTTTGGTATTGATGGAAACATAGCTAAAAAACATCTAAGTTCCAAGAATACCAAAACAGTACTCTATTGTTGCTGCTCTCATTTTCTCAAATCCTCTTCATTAAAAAAGTTTGAAATCCTCTGGATTCTAGGATTAGCATCAGTTGTTCACATGCTAAAAAAATCTCAACACATTAGGTGTATCTCTCCTAGAGATATTCATGCTTCCTTACATGAATCTTTCTAAATCTCCATAAAAGAGACATCTCTCCTACATTTAGGTACATCTTTTCCATTTGTACTTAGGATTTATTCTCCCCCATTGCTTAGGATATGTTTTTCATGCATATTCTCCCCTATTGACATAAATTTCAAAGGCCTCAATATGACAGTATATCAATTATTAAATACCAATTGTTAATACACTATTCCAAATCTTAAACTAGCTCGAGTGTCCAAAGACACTATTCAAAACCAAATACCAAGAGTCCTCAATGACTTGGCTCATCATAGATACTCCCCCATATAGGGAGCCATCAGTATTCAATATAGTCTAACAATAGTACTCTGTACCACTAGACTAATGCACTTATTACATCATCTACTTAGAATTAGGCAAGGGCATAACCCCAAGCATACATCAAGTTCTCAAATGTATCTTTAGGCAAAGGCTTCATAAAGATATCTGTAATCTGATCTTTAGTACTTGCATACTCCAATATGATCTCTTTTTATGTTGCTTTCTCTCTCAACACATGATACTTAATAGATATATGCTTAGTCCTAGAATGCAACACAAGATTCTTAGACATGCCCACTGTACTTGTGTTATCACAGTATATGATAGTAGGTTCTACAAACTTAATTCTAATATCCTTCAACATTTTCTTCATCCACATACCTTGATTATAGTTATTCACTACTATAAAATACTTTTCCTTAGTTATACCATGAGAAATACAATCTCCCTTCTTTCTTAGCCAAGAAACCAATCTTACTCCAAGAAAAAATTCTCCACTACTAGTGCTCTTTCTGTCATCCATACTTCCTGCCCAATCAGCATTAGTATACTCACATAGAGTGAAATCACTCAATCTATCATACCAAATTCCATAGTCATATATTCCTTTCAAATATCTAAATATCTTCTTTACAAATTCATAATGATACTCCTTAGAATTATCTTGAAATCAAGCTACAATCCCAACTACATTTGCTATATCTGGTCTAGTTTGAGTTAGATATTGAAATCCTCTAATCATGGATTTGTACTTCTCTATTGCAGGTGTCTCATCTATGTTAGATAACATGTGACCAGTTATCATAGGTGTACCAACATGTTTATAAACTTTCTTATCCAAATCTTTTCAACAAGTCTCTCAGGTACTTAGCTTAGGAAAAATGTCATTTCTCCTATCATGCTCATTTCAAACTTATTCTACATTTCTTTAGCAAAATTATTACTTGCTTCATCATTACCTCCAAATATATTGTCATCATCAAATATTACTATTGTAAAAAAATCATTCTTAATTTCTTTCAAATACAAGTTACTATATGTCATACCTTTAGCAAATCCAAACTTTTCTAAATAGTTGTTTAACCTTGCATACCAAGTTCTAGGTTCTTGCTTTAGACCATATAGAGCTTTCTTTAGTCTACATATCATGTCTTTATCTTATATCAAAGGAAAATCTTTAGGGTTCTTGATGTATACTTCTTCTTCAAGCTCTATATTCAGGAAAGTTGATTTAACATCCATCTGATAAACCTTAGACTTCTTATACTCTACATAATCTAGGAAGATTCTTACTGCTTTCATTCTAGCTATAGGTGCATATGTCTCTTCATAGTCTATGTCTTCTTACTTTGAATATCCCTTCCATACAAGTCTATCCTTGTTTTTAATAACTTATCTTTGCTCATCCATCTTGTTTCTGAATACCCATTTTGTTCCTACCACATTCTTATCTTTAGGTGTAGAAAGAAACTCCCATGTTCCATTCTTCACAATCTGATCTAATTCATCCTTCATTTCCTAAATCCAATTATCATATTTACATGCTTCATTTGCACTCTTAGGTTAAACTTGAGAAATCAAACATATCTCTTCATTAACTTTGTTTCTTGTCATCACACCTTTGTCTTTCCTTCTAATTATCTACTTAGGAGGGTGATTCTTTGTGAAATTCTTGTTAGGGCTAGGAGTTGACATCTCAAACCTTATCTCATTTCTATGTTTAGATCTCTACTCTCCTCTTTGCTCAAAAATTAACATATCATTTTGGAAATCGTTCTTAGTCTCAAAGAAAACTTTTGCATTTTGTCTAACAATTCAAGAACTATCTTCTTCTTCATTTGAATTATAATCTACCATCTTTTCCTTAGTTCCAAACTTTTCATCAATCCTTACATTTGCACATTCAACTATTTTCTTTATTATATAGTTAAAATATTTGTATGCCTTTCTTTTTAATCAATAACCAAATATTCTAAAATACTTAACTGATGGTGAATGACCAAACCATATTTCATAATGTGTCTTTCTCATAGATTTTCTAATATATTCTCTATTTGGAGTGTATACTTTTGTATTGATTTCTTCTCACCAAAATGTCTTAGAAACATCATTCTCAAATAGCATCACTCTTTCTACCTCTTCTACTTATTTATTCTTCTTTTAGCAATCCCATTCTACTCAAGTTTCCTAGGTGAGGATAGTTGTCTTTTAATTCCATTCTCTTCACAAAATATGTTAAACTCTCTAGAGGTGAACTCTCCTACTCTATCTAATCTCAAAAAAATTTACCTTAACACCAAATTCATTCTCAAATCTATTCTTAAATATCTTAAACTCCTCAAAAGTTTCAAAATTCTCTTTAAGAAATGTTACCCACATCATTCTAGTGAAACCATCAACAAAAATCATAAAATACCTTTCATCATAGAATCCTCTTATTCTTGAAGGACCACTTAGATTTGTGTGAATGATCTCTAGCTTCTTTGTGGTAGTGAACTTCTTGCTAGGAAATGATACTTTATTCTATTTAGCCAAAATATATTATTTAAAAACAACATTAGTAGGCTTAGTTATCTTAGGCAAGTCTCTAACTACAAATATACTACTAACTTTAAAAATATTATCAAAATTTATATGACAGAATCTTCTATCTCACAACCAATTGTTGTCCACTTTAGCTACCAAATATGTCATTTTAGTAGGATTCAATTGAAATACATTACCTCAGGATCTTATTCATGTTCTAATCAACTTACCATCTTTGTCTTTGATAATGCAAGTCTTCTCAGTGAATTGCAATTGATAACCTTTGTCCACTAACTATCCAACACTCAACAAATTATGTTTCAATCCATCAACAAAATAAACATCATCATCGTTAGTTTTACCATCAAGAGTGATGGATCCAATTCCTATTATATGACAAGATCCATTATTAACAACTCTAACAATACCTCCATCATGATTCTCGAACTTAACAAATTTATTCATATCACTAGTCATGTGATGTGAACATCCATTGTCAATGATGCAAGAGCATCCAGAGGTATAAGGGCAATCCTGTGTCACCCAAAAAAATGTACTTAGACTAAGTTTCTGTTTCATGTTTTTACATTTTTGGATACCCATTTGGGTCAAATAAAGGTTCCAACTCTCACAGTTGAACTATCAGTGTGCTAGAAAATCTTGAAAAAAAAGGAGCATGCAATTTGGCCATCATTTTGGTGACCTAGAAGGTGTAAATTGGCCAGATGAATGTAATTGTGATTTAGAGCATTCCAGAAAAAGAATCAAGTCAAAAGGCCCCACGGTTTGAAAGTTATTGCAGTTTTTTGAGTTTTGGAGACCTCCTAAGAATGCTTCGAAGTCAGGTTAGGGGCATTAAATGACCTCAAAAAGGGCCAAAACATGGGGGACGAGAAAATATCATCCATAGGGCTATAGAGCACTTCGAGAGCTTTCTGAAAATGTAAATAGTTCGTCAATCGGAGCTACGGTTCAAAAGTTATGCCTCTCGAAAGTTTGGTTACCATTTCTGGATCCTTCTAGATTTTCACTGACTTCTAACGCAACTTTTGGAACCTTCTGTTTGGTCGGTGGATGCCTTCTAGCACTTTCTAGAAAGTACTCCTAGTCCTTAACCCTCTGGGGTCTATTTAAGGAAATTTTTGGCATTGTAAAAGGCAGTTCGGAGTGGAGTTTGAGAGGAGGTACTAAAAGGAGAAATCATCTCCAGATTTATGCTATTGTAAGCCCTTAGGGCATGTTTTGAAGTTTATTTTCCCTGTACTATTGCACTAGCTTATTTTTTTAGTTAATATAATTTCCCCTTTTCTGTTGTGTCCATTTTGTTCTTGACTTGTGTCCCCATCAGTCAATTATCCAATCAGATTTCCTTTCAACTTGGGAAACTATATCTCTTTCTTTTCTAATTTCTCTATCAAGATCATCTTCCTTGATAGCCACAAATTCCAATTCATCGTCACTTTCAATTTGACCTCTTTCATCAAATTCTTCATCTTTATTTGCATATGAAAAAATTTGTATCTCTTCTAGGCTTGAACTTTCCCTCATACATTTTCTCTCTTTTAGGATATTTAGATGCATAATGACTAAATTCATCACAATTCCAACATTTAAATAATTTCTTACTATATTTTTCTCTTCTCACAAGAAGGGTTATACCTTCCTCAATCTTCTTGTCTTCATCAAATCTATTGCTACCAGCAAAATCTCCATGTGTTCTTCCACTCTTTGTTAGATTATATTGAATGTTAAGGGCACTGAAAGGTGTTTTGACTCTTGCTAGATCTCTAAACTATCTTAGATCTATTTTTGATGCTTCTAATATTCCAAACAACATTTCCTTGGTAAAATCCTTAGTGCAAGGTATCAATAGCTAAATCATCTAAGCTACTTGCTTGAATGGTGGTGTCAAACTTTTCAAGATCTTCCATACTACCTCATCTTCTTCCTTGGTTCCACCATGAGATCAAATTCCAGCAGTAATTTCTAATAATATACTAATATAGCTTCTTATAGATTCATCTTCCATCATTTTAGAAACTTGAAATGCACATGTCCAATTTTGTAATCTAACTCTCTTTGAATGTGTGTCAACTTCAAAAGTAGATTCTAATACTTTCCAAATTTCATGAGATGTTTGAAATGATTTTACCTAACTATACTCATTCTTAGGAAGGGCTAAAAGTAATGCTTCTTGTGCTCTCATATTACACATGAATAGGTCTCTCTCTATTTCACTACATTATTCAAGCTTTTTTTTCTTTGACAATGGTCTTCTCATTCTTTTGTCGAGATCCAATAAACTAGACGCATGCACAATAGATGAGTCTTCATCTTCTCCTTCCAAATATCATAGTTAACCCCATCAAATCAAGGAATATCTTTTTTGAAAAGATTTTTCATTGATCTCCCAAAGTTGCTAAGCTTATCCTTCAAGGACCTGATGCTTTGATACCAATTGTTAGAATATATAGTCCACTAATATAATTGAGAGGGGGGGGAGTGAATCAATTATCCAACTATTATCACAATTATCAAAATTAAATAAACTTAACCATATGCAAAATATAATCAAAAACTACAACAAGATACACATACACAATAACACTAGATATGTTAACTAGGGAAGCCCTTGATCAGAGGGAAAATGCTGGGGGGGATGATACCCATGAGATGATGTACTAATATAAATATTCCTTGTTAGAGGATGGACCATGTTAAGAGTATATGATTACATTTAATACATATCAGTCCCTGTTAGGAGAATTTGAATCCCTGTTAGGAGACTCTAACCCTATTAGGAGTTGTGCCAACCCTGTTACAAATTGTGCAAACCTTGTTAGGAGTTGTGGAAGATAGATAGACCCACTTCCAAAACAACTTAAAGGAAGAGACCAATAAACCCACTATCCAAATGATCTTTGTATTATTCCTTGCAAAATAATAGAATTGAAATGTACTTCCTTTTTCTTCCTATGTCTTGTCAATCAGACCTCTGCTCTTGATCTTGTAACTAGATCACAAAACTTGCATACAAAAATCCCTTGGATCATTTATTCGCATTCACCGAACACTTTTCTCCTTTTTGTATTTTTCACTTCATACAACAATCACACCATATTAAAAAAAAAGGAAACCATCTTTCCTTTATACCATATCTTCAAAATAATTCCTTGAGTTGGCCTTGAGGCTTCCCAATTAATTATAATAAGATAATTAATTAATTACAATTACAATAGCACTATTGGCTCATTGTCTATACAAAAATTTACATGTGCAGTACTAGGTTTGGGCACTTGCTAACATCACCAATAGATTGTCCTCTATCACTATCTGACTTTGCATCTTCCCATTACATCATAGATGAAAGATATCAAACAACCATAAAGAACTGCTTTCCTAATGCTATGTTTCTATACTTCTCTTTGTAAATTAGGTACAACTTTTTTACATCTTTGAGTTAGACTTGGTGCATTGAACCACATCATCGGGGCATATTATAGAACATATCCATAGTCACACATCATTGAGCAATCAAACCATTTTTAATATGACTAATATATATATATATGTCTGCTACTCAGGTAGTATTTATAGAAACCATACTATGTTAATATCAGTAACAAACACAATCATGAATGCAACATATCAATACTTTCAAATGCTTAGGTTACTCCCCCAAAGTAGTATCATTGGCATTCTTGCCAACATATCTCAATCTACTATTGAAGCCAATTATGTGGATGCTATAGTAAATTGTACAAATGTGGTATGGATTAGACAACTAATCAAAGGGATGAAGGAGGAAATTACTAAACCTATGGTACTTTATTGTGATAATACAAGTTCTATAAACATATCAAAGAACCCTATAATGCACACAAAGACAAATCATATTGAAATGAAGTATCATTACTTGAGGGAGTTGGTTGAAGACAAAGAAGTGTGAATGAAATATGTGAGTATAAAAGAACATATAGTTGATATATTCACAAAATATTTACCCAAGGAGGCTCATGAATATCTTAGAGGTAAACTAGGGGTGATGTCCCTAACCAAAACTACTTAAGAAGCAAGAGTATTACCCTACATCAACTGAGTTGAATGTCATATTCTAAAATTTTGGTGTAGTGGATCTTACTTTAGGAGTTTCCTAAAGTAATGAAGGAGTTGAATCAAAATATTTATACTCACATGTAAGGTGATAGAGGGAGAACCTAAACTGTTTATATCTGCATGGAAATATGATAAGTCTTTAGCATTGTTGTCAAAGAGGGAGATATAAGAAAGAGATAGATCAAAGAAGGAGATATTAAGTTAAGGCAAAGATAAAAGAATCAGCCACATATACTGAGAAAAGGAGAAATTTCAAAGATATTAATTTTCTTTTTGGTATTGTTGTTGGTATTGGTTTTCCATCAATGCCAAAGAGGGATATTGTTGAAAAGAGATTGTTTAAAGTATAGAACCTATCATGGAATAATAATTATTTTGCCAATGATGTCAAACCTTCTACTTTTTGGTGAGATGATTTCTTTTTGGTTTGAATGCTATCATTTTTTTGATTGATGAAAAAGATTTGAAAAGAGAAGATAACAAGAGAACCTAGAGAAAGATTGAGTTATTTATTATATAACAGGAGCACTAAGACCAATTAAGACATTGATGATATTATGTATTGTTGATCTAATTAAGGCTAAAATAAATGGTTACTTTATCTAAGCCAAGAAGAAGTGTTTTTATAAAAAGTATCTGCCAAGTCTGGCTGAGGTAATAGTGTAAACCAAGAAAATTCTACTTCAGGCTGAGCAAAAAGTTAGTATATGTTGAGCGTCAATCAAATTTAGTAAGTGTTGACCATCAGGGAAATAATAGTAGTGACCAAGCTGAGAAGAAATAATTGGTGTTGAGAAACTATGTGTTGGTTGAGCATCAAAAGATAGTAATTTCCGAGTGAACAATGTAGATGCCAAGTGATAGAAAAAAGTGCTAAATCAAATATTTGACAATTCTGAGCTGACTAATTTAATTTCTTGAACTATATGTAGATGCCAAGTGATAGAAAAAAATATTAAATTGAATATTTGACAATTCTAAGCTAACTAATTTGATTTCTTGAACTATATGAAGCATGTGGAAGATACATATGATGAGTTGGTGGCACAAAATTCAAGATAAACCATTTTGAGGTGAATTCAAGGAAGATTGTAGAAGAAGTTTCTAGAGGAATTAAATGGAAAATTGAGTAGATTTATTAAATCTTACCTAACCCTAAAATGGATGATTGTGATTAAATGAAAAAAGATCTAAATTCTCTATTTATAGAGATAGTAGGATAGAAGAAAAGGTTTTCATGTATGAGAACCTAAGGAAGACAAGAAGTCTAGGGTGTTGCTCCATCTAGTGGCTGAATAGAAGAGACTGTAATTGGTATACAAAGCAAGATGGCTTAAGAGGTTGAATTCTTGAAGGGTGAACAAGCTGTCAGAGATGAAGAATATGAATTCCAAGAATAATGGAGGACTAAACCAAAGATTTGTAATCTACAAGTAGTTGTATTGTATTATTAGATCAAGTCCTACTGTTACATTCTAACAACTATATTAGTGTGGATAAATCCTTTGGATTAAGGTTGACCTAATAGTGATTTGTAAATCCTTTAGCTAGGTGACATTCTAATGGAATGTTCTAAAAACCTCTAACAAGGCTCACTCCTAATAGTGTGATTGAAATCTTTTAACTAGGTCACATTTAATAGTGTGTATTGTGACCTTTAATAGTGTTGGCCTTTAATAGGGCATCACTGTAGAAGAGTGAAATTGGGTAGCATGTTACTAGTGATTTTCCCAAATTGGGTTTCCACCTAAAATCTTTGTATCAAATTGTGTGAATGAGTTTTTAGTATTTCATGTTTACATTTCTATAAAGTTATTTTGACCTAAGATAGTGATCTACTAAATTAAGTTAGTGGATGATCTAATGGATGCATGCATGATATGGTTTTATGGATATGAATCTATTAAGCACTAAAAAATTTATTTTTTACATTTGGACCTTGGATAACTGATTCACAACACCCCCACACCCCCATCCCTAGTTATTCTAAAGAATTTCAACAATTTATCTACCATTTATCTTATGTTATCTATTTTTACCCATTGGTGATCAATTTGGTTGATGGGTTTTGAACTTCTTATAAACCTTTCTTCCTTACTGGTGGTAATGGTCATTCATTTGACTACATGAATCTCTACATTGGGCCCATTAATTCTCAATCATGTCTCAATGAGTTTGACTTGAAAACTACACATTTGAATTAGGATAGCAATATAAAAATTTGGCTTGATGTGGAAAATATCTCCCACCTATCAATTGATGAGATCAAGGGGTCTATAATAAATGGTTCATAAGGAACAACACTTGTTGAATGATATTCAAATGTGGTAGAAACATAAGTGGGTTCAACATTGGAGGAATCTCCATGATTAAGTATGCTTAGAGTATAGCAATATTAGGATGGGTGACCTCTCATGAAGGAAAAATGTTGCATCCTTATGTGCATCACCTATATGCAATGAGTGATAAATATTCCATTTATTCTTATGAGATATGGGTTATTGTGACCCACTACTCATGAAACATGGGTCAATGATTTTTACTTGAAAACTAAACAATTGATCCTAATAGAAATATCACAATTTGAACTGATTTGGAGAATATATTACTTTTAATCAACTAATGAGCTAAAGGGGATCTATAGTGGATGGTTCATAATGCATAATACTTTTTGAGGGTTTCACAAATGTGGTAGTATGCTAAGTGGTTTTGACTTGGAGGAAAATGCATGGTCAAGCTTTCTTAAGTTAGAGAAAACTTAGGATGGGTGACATCCTAGGAAGGATCAAAGCTTTACCCTTGCAAGCATAAGCTAGATAGAATAAGTGCTAAGTATTACATGCATTCTCATAAGAGTTGAGTTCCTATGGACCACTAATAATGGTGCATGGGTCAATGAATTTGATTCAAAAATTACATAAGTGAATCTTGATACCTACAATATCATATTTTGACTTGTTATGAAAATATCTCCTACTTATAAATAGATGAGCTAAAAGGGCTCTATAATGAATGATTCTTAAGACATAACACTTGTTGAAGGTTTTTCAAATGGAGTAGCAAGCTAAGTGGGTTTAACTTTGGAGGAAATTCCATAATCAAGTGCACTTTAGTTCAAGCAATATTGGGATAGGTCACCACCTTCTCAGAAGGTCCAATATTTCACCCCCAAGAGCATAACCTAGATGAACCTAATGTTGTGTACAATTAATTCTAATGAGAAATGAGTTTTTGTGAACCATTACTCATGAAACATGGGTTAATGAGATTGACTTGAAAACTACACAGTTGAATCTTGATAGAAATATCACCATTATTTATTATTTTCTTTATAAAACAACTTAAGTTAGAAAATCACATACTTGAGAGCAATCTTAGATGACACTTGTTAGAATATCACATTGAATAAATTTAAAAATTTGTACCAAAAAGTTATAACATAAAGCATTGTCATAGAGCATTATATCATATTATTGATTACTGAAGGATTTGAGAAATATGCAAAACAAATCCTCTAAGCCCTTAAATACTTGCATGTAAAAACCTATAAAAGGATAAGAAGAGGAGAGGGTTTTCTCTGAAAATATGCAAATTGTATTCTCAGACAAAGAAAAGATATAAGCTAATTACAAAAGATCAATCCTTATGGTAGGAGATCGAAACCAGAAAGGGGTAACCTAAAAGGTAAAAGCCATTTAATAATTACTAATTAATTATTAAATGTGAATGAAAAAAGTGCATAAAGTGAAATCTTTCGAAGGGAGAAAAGGTAATTAATTAATGAAATTAAATTAAGTTTTTCTCTAACACCCCACAACCCCCCCACCACCCCCCTCCCCCCCTTAAGATGAGCAACAATGTAGTTATAGACAATGTAGGAAGAGAGAGGAAACTACAATGCAATGCTGAAAGAAAACTTGGGTCCTAGAAACAAGGTCTAATGAGGCACCCAATCACAACCAAATCTCTATGAAATGGAGAAATAGAGAAAACCTAGTGGGAAAAACTCTACTCCAAAAAGAGATAGTTGAAAACCTAGTGAAGGACTGCATAAGCCTCCAACTAGAGGATTGTTCCAGAAAATAGGAATAAAGAGTGATCATGAAGAAACATCATTGAAGCATGAAGAAGTTGCAAACTCTGTCAAAAGGAAACTACTGATCTAAAAGAACCTTCTCTGAAATAGAAGTTGACCAGGTAGAGAAGATTATAATCTACATTGAATCGGGAGGCACATAAAGGCAAACAACTAAACTCAAAGATACAGATGGCATGAAACACCAAAGGATAAACAAATGATCAATTGAACCAAGAAAGCATGAGAAATAATAGAAGAACCCCCCCTAATGTAGAGAAGGGTGAGGTGACAGGCAACTGAGAAAGTGAGTCAATAACTCCTACAAAATAGTAAGAACCAAGAACATTGAGAGTGAGGAAGAGGTACATACACCTATAAAGGCATGTGTTGTCTGTTGGAAATATAGATGAAGTAACTGAGAGGGGAGGGGTGAATTAGTTACCACAAAAACAATTCCAAAAATCCCTTAGATATCTATAATATTTACTTACTGTTGATACTCGGTAAATAGTGCAGGAACACTATAACTCGGTAGGTTGACTAATTACTGATCATCTAGCATTCATTGTTATTCATGTACATGCAAAGGTTAAATAAATGAACACAAGAGACACCAGATTTAACATGGAAACCTTATATGGAAAAAACCACCCAATAACTAGTCACCAATTTTCACTCTTCTAAAGTGAGCCCTGTTAGGAGTCAACCCTACTAAAGTTTACAATACACACTGTTAGGTGTGACCTTGTTAGAGGATTTAATCACCCTGTTAGGAGAGGTCTTTGGAACAATTCAACTAAATTGTCACCTTGTTAGAGGATTTACAAAATGGCTGTTAAACCAACTCTGTTAAGAGATTCTAGATTCATTGTTACAATGATTAGAAAGCAACAATGAGGTGACCTAAAAGATATGCAACTTATTTTTTGCTAATTATAGATCTCTATTTGGCTTCACTATATCCTTACTGATCAAATACAAATTTGCAGCTCCTCCAGGATATCTAATCCTCCTTTATCAAAATTCGCTCAATATCCGCTTATTCCATCCTCATCCATATATTCACACTCTTTTTTTTTTTTAATTCACAACTTGAACTTCTAAATATATACCTTTCAGATTATCAAGTCGGCTCAAATATAAGTTACAACAACTGAAAAATCATTACATCATTCGGCTACATGAAACAATTGAACTTAATACCAGAACAATAAAATCCTTCGCTAGCCAACCTAGCTCAGTGACCACTGCTCCAGAATGGTTTTCTAGTGTTAACCAAGTGAGGCTCAGTAAACACTGTAAACCCTAAAAAAATCCTTTAGAGACCGAGTGAACTTGGTTAGCACTGACCTTCCTTTGCTGACCTTATGAGCTCGGTAGAAGCTAACTCTCTACCACATTTCCTTTGATAATCGAGTGATCTCGGTAGATATTAACTTTTCTTTTTTAACCTTGGGAGCTCGGTTAACACTAACATTCTGCTACAAAATCCTTTGATGCCCAAGTGAGCTCGGTAAACATTAACATTTCTTCCTTAACCTTGGGAGCTCGATTAACACTAACTTTCTGCTACAAAATCCTTTGATGCTAGAGTGAGCTTGGTAAATATTAACTTTTCTTTGTTAACCTTGGAAGCTCAGTTAACACTAACTTTATGCTACAAAATCCTTTGATGCCCAAGTGAGCTCGGTAAACATTAACTTTTCTTCATTAACCTTGGGAGCTCGGTTAACACTGTAAATTGCTTTGTTGATCATCTGAGCTTGGTAGACTCTATCTAATGACTAGTATGACATTTGTGTAACATCAAAGGCAATACATAATTAACAATTGTATCCAACATCATCGACACATCATGGGGTTAACATTGTGGATGGGACACTCACTTGACAAAGGAAGATGACACTAAAAGGAAAACATCTATCCCCCCATGGCACTTTATAATGTAGTGCTAGTATAATAAGTCACAATGATGAGAAAGATCCTAAAAATGTAAGGAGTGGCACTTTATCTCAGTGTGTTTGCATAAACATGCTTACAAATGGTATTAACAGTGATTAGAAAAGTCAAAGATCTATTACAATAGATAGTACATCCCAAAAGAAAAAATCCCATGCCACAAAAATGATCCCTAGACTTGAAACACCTAAGATATCTGCCATAGTGCAATAAAGAAAAAACCATAACAAAAATAGCTTGGAGTAGAATCTAGAAGATAAACTAGCATTTCTAGAAAGAGAACTGAATTAGCTTTCCAAAAATATAACGTTTTCAAAAAATGAAGTTGGGATGCTCAAGATATGTCCTCTAGAGTGAAAAATAGAACACTCGGATTTGACTACCCAAATAGATAACCAAACTACATTAAAACCAAAACATTCCTACACCATTGTCTCCATCTTGGAACCAACTTTCCAGTGCTTCTTTCAAAATAAAAAAAATATGCCCATATGCTCGAGATATCACAAAAAGAAGGATAGGGCCCCTGTATAAGCATCATAATTTTTTTTTAAAAAATTCACATAAAACATTAGCAAAGTAGTGGTGGAGTAGTCTGCTAGTAGTGGTGGTGGGCCAAGGAGTAGAGGCCATGGATAGGGGCCATAGTGGTAAGGAAGTGATGCTTAGAAAAGGAAAGGTTGGATACTAGGAAAGGGCCTATAGACTGGAAAAGTGTCTGCTTCCAACAAAGTTAAAAAAATCACCCTTGCTCCCAGAAAGAGGCAGTGCACATAGGAAAATAGGTTTGTAGGCCAAAAATATGGCTTGTGGCCCATTTTTATTTTTTTAATTTATTTTCTTTGAAAAATTTTCTCGATCTGCATGTAGGAGGTTGTATGGCCTACTGGACAAAAAAAATTTGCCTCTGGGATCGACGTTGTTTAAAATGGATGAACTTTATATGAAAATGGGGGTTTCGATGCCTTTTGAATCCAACCATGAGGTTAGTTTGGCCTCATAGTGCTCCAAATTTTAAAGACCCACTTTTTTACAATAAATACTTGAAAAAACTCTAGATTTGATCTATCAAACCCTTATTCTCCTTTTTCACCAAATACCAAACAAGCTACAATAGATCTAGCTCTGATACCATAAAGGATTTGAGCAATATGCAAAACAAATCCACAAATCCCTCAAATACATGCATGTAAAAACCTATCATAGAGAAGAAAAAGACAAGAGACAAGGGTTTGGTCTGAAAATATGCAAATTGTATTCTCGAAAAAAAAAAGATACAAGATAATTACAAAAGATCAATCCTCATAATAGGAGATCGAAACCCAAAAAAGGCAACCTAAAAAGTACAAAGGGTAACCTAAAAGGTAAAATCCATTTAATAATTACTAATTAATTATTAAATGTGAATGCAAAAAGTGCATAAAGAGAAATCTTAAGAAGGAAGAAAAGGTAATTTAATTAACGAAATTAAATTAACCTTTTTCTCTAACAATTACTTTTTCTACTCTTGTGTATGCCATTAGATGTGGGATGATGGAAGGGATTGAGACACCAATAATGCATTCTTAAAGGATGATCCTCTTCCCATCCCATTTTTTTGGTAAGGATAGTTGTTGAAAAATATATAAGTACATTTCTTTCAATGTGTATTTTCTTACACTATCTAATTAAAATGTAAAAAAATATTTCAACATTTAAATTTTTATTTCCATTCAATCTAGCAAAAGAAAAAAAAAATTATAAGATGATAATTTAAATGGAAAATGAAAGAAAGGATTATAAATGTCTTTTTCAACATTCAATTAAAATTTTGATGCTTGTGTAAGATCAAATGGAAGAATTAGAACTATGATTTTAGTTTTTTTTTTCCCTAATTTTGACCTTTATAATCTAGACTAATACATGTGAAATCTTATCTTGTTTAGTGCTCTAGCATTTTTTATAACTGTGGTTGCGTCATTTTACCATATCCTATATGACTATAATATTATCCTTTATAATAAAAAAACCTAAGCTTATGCTTGCTATCCATGATGGGTTGGTGTTGTATTCGCTTTAAGGACTTACCTCAAAGAGATTTGAAAATTAGATTTTCTTGATAACAGTCAAATTTCAAACCTTAGTTGGCTTTGTTCAACTCTCATCCTTAATCACTCAGTGTGCCCAATGTGGGATTGTAATCCTAATCTTTACATTATTTTTTGGGATAATTCTTCTTTTGATGCCTTTACTAACTCAATTTGTCATTTATTAGAGATGGGTGATACCATTACATCCATGGGTCTCTCTAATTTGCACACATATTTATTGATATTGAAAACTCCACACCTTTCCTTGGGGATGGATTTCTCATGTTTGAGGATAGGCCATGGACTTGATCATTAAAAATAGGGGTCTCTTCTTCCAATGCTTGGTGCTTTTCTATTAGGTTCTTGCACATAGATTTTTCTCCCTCACATTGCAAAGGAATTATTGCTTGGTGAAATAATGCCGATGGTGATTTATTGACCATCCTAGCTTGTGATTCCTTCTTGAAAGACTCTTCATTGGCTAATAATGTTTCCTCCCAATATGATGTTATGCCTCCTACTATTGATATCACCTTCTTAAGAATTATGGATACTCTTGTTGAAAATAGATTGATACAAGTATGATAAATGTGTTTCAATCATTATTTTTTCATTGATGTCAAACCTTCTTTTTGTTGGTAAGACAACTAATTATATGATTTAACTACTATCACTTGTTTGATTGATGAAGAGGATTTGATCAAAAAGATGTAACAAAAGCACATAGAGGAAAGGTTGAGTTATGATATACAAAGGAGTACAAGAATCAGCTAAGACAGTGATATCATAGTGCATTGATAATCTACTTAAGGTTGCAAAGGTTGGTTACACTAAGATAGATCAGAAGAACAAGTTAAACTAAGTTTTTCTGCCAAGCTTGATTGAATGGATAGTAGGTGTTGAGAAAGTTAATGCAAGCTAAGAAAAAAATCAGTTAGAGTCGAGTAAAAGTTCATCTTAGTGTATGCCAAGAAAAATAGTGGATGTCGAGTAAAGTTTAGTTGATGCTGAGCACCAGTAAACTTTAGTTCATTCTGAGTGATTTTTAAGTCGATGCTGAACAATGTAGTTTGTGTCAAGCATTAGAAGCAAGTTAATGTTAAGTGTCAACATTAGTAGAAAGATCATGAATTCAATGGATTTGAGTTGACGAGTTTTTTTTCTTGGATTGTGTGAACTGGGTGGAAGATAAGATTGATGAGCTAGTGTCATAGAATTCATGGTAAATCATTTTGAGGAAAATTCAAAGATTATTGAAGGAGAAGTTTCTAGAAGTGATATGGAATGAGGGGTAGATTCATTGAATCCCACCTAACCTATCTTAATCATAAATTGGATGATGGAGAATGAACAACAAAAGATCTTAATTCTTTATTTATAGGGATGGATGGTCAGAAGCAAGGGTTGTCATGTGCAAGAACCTAAGGAATACAAGGAGTCAAAGGGTATGGCTTCATGAAGTGACCTAAGTGGAGATTTTGCATTTGCATGTTAATCAAGGAGGCTTAAGGGTATGAATTCTTGAAGGGTGAACAAGCTATCAAAGCTTAAGAGTGTGAAAGCCAAGTAGAATGGGGAACTAAAATAGAGATTTATAATTTGTAAATGGAGTTGTAAGTTGTTATTAGATTAAGCCTTATTGTTACTCTCTAATAATTGTATCACTCCAAGGAAAATCCTTTGGATTAAGTTTGACCTAATAGTTATTTGTAAATCCTTTAACTAGGTGACATTCCAAGTGAATGGTTTAAAGTCCTCTAACAAGGCTCACTCCTAATAGAGTGATTTAAATCCTTTAATAAGGTCACTTTTAATAGTGTGTATTGTAACCTTTAATAGGGTTGGCCTTTCATAGGGCATCACTTTTGAAGAGTGAAAAAGAGTAGCATGGTACTGGTGGTTTTTCCCAAATTGGGTTTCCATGTTAATCATTGTGTCAGATGTGTTACTGAATCTATTATGTTTCATATTTACAATTTTGCAAATTGATTTGACAATAACCTACACATTTTAAAGTGATTGCATAATCTTATGGATGCATGCATGATGATAAATGTTTTTGTTAGAAATGATATAGAATAACTGGGGGGAGGATCAATTATTCAAGGTCCAAATGACCTATTCAAACTTTTTCATTAAGTTTAGTATGCCCATTCAACCATTCATTCATCCAAGCTTTAACTTTCCTAATCAGCAAGTTACTATAAATCAACATGCAAGCATAACACATAAAATATCAACACATAACATAGTGATTTACGTGGAAACCCAATTTGGGAAAAATCACTAGTAACATGCTACTCAATTCTCACTCTTCTGAAGTGATGCCTTGCGAAAGGGCTGCCCTGTTAAAGGCTTACAACACATTGTTAAATGTGACTTGGTTAAAGGATTTAACCACCCTATTAGAAGTGTGCCTCATAAGAGGACTTTAGAACATTCACTTGGAATGCCACCCTGTTAAAGGATTTACAAATGGTTGTTAGGCCAACCTAAGTCCATAAGATTTTCCCTCTATCCTAACTGATACAATTGCTAGAGAGTAAGAATTAGGTATTTTGACCTGATTGCAGAATACAATTTTACTTGTAGATCTCAAATCACTTCTCATTGCTTGACCTTCAATCTCTGCAACTCTGACAAGTTGCCCTCCTTTCAAGCTTAGTCTCCTTGAGTCTTCATGCTCAATGTATCAGTGCAATCATCTCTTCTTGACCACTTGTAGAAGCACAACCTTTGTGCTCTACCTTCACCTAGATGCCTTCTCCTTGACACCCTTCTAATCACTTCGCAACTTGGATTTTTAACAATAGTAGCATTAGTAGCATTTTTGTCTTGGTCTATGACTCCTCAAATAGAAGTCTTGGAGTTCCTTTCCCACTCGATTTTTCCATTATTTAATTTCAATTCATATGGATTAGGTAGGATTCATTGTATCTAACCCATATTTTTTTTCCTCTAGAAACTTCTTGAATAATCCTTTTGAATTTGCCCAAAAATAGTTTACATAGAATTTTGTGCCACCAACTCATCATCCTTATCCTCCAACTAGTTCATAAAATTCTAGATAACAACTCTTTCAACTTAAATTTTTTGAATCTTTGTCATTTAAAATAATGCAGCAGCTTGGCACTATTGAAATACTAGTGCTCGGAAAATATTGTGTCACTCAGCATCAATTATATTTTTACTGATGCTCGGCACCTAAAATTCACTCAGCACCAACTAAGATTTTTTGATGCTCAGTACATGATACTTTTCTCAACATCTAAAGATCACTCGACACACTAGAATTTTCTATTGCTTAGCTCCAACTGAGAATTTTCTCAGCACCCACTAATGAACTTAGTTTTAAGCTTTGTAGTCAACCTTGTTACAACTTATTCCTCTAATGTTTCTAAGTGTGACCAACCTCTATATCTTTGAGTATGTTATCAATACATCATTTAACTGTTATCTTAACTAATCCTTGCACTTTATTACAACATCATAACTCAACCTTTCCCTTAGGTTGTCTTGTTACATCTTGTTGATCAAATCCTCTTCATCAATCAACTATGTGATAGTACTTGGATCTTATAAGAAAATGTCATTCCTACAAATAGTAGGTTTGACATCAATGACAAAACAATGATTGAAAACATTCTGTTAACAATAATCTCCCTCTTTGATCTTCAATCTTCTTCTCACAATGATCTTTTCAATTAGATTTTCAATAGTTTTATGGGTTCACTAAGTTGAGAAAATTTTTATTTATACATCTGGTCTTTGGACAACTAATTTACCCCCCCTCTCAATTATTCTAAAGAATTCCAATAGTTGGTATCAGAGTCATCTACTTAAGAGGACTTGTTTGAAGGTACTAGAAGCATAAAGATCAAGATGTCTAAACAAGAAGTACCCAAGCTTAATAGAGATAACTTTCCTACATGGAAAATTTTGATGAAGCTACACCTTGGAGGACTTAGAGATCATGCACAATCTACCATTACTAATGAGCATGTTGATCCTACTAGAGCCCTAGCTGCCAAGGATATGAAAAAGAAGAAAGAACATGACTAGGCAATGTTGGAGATTGCCTCTGGCCTAAGCTATGTTGAATTTGATGATATCAAAAATCTTGATAGAGCAAAGAAAATGTGGGATTCCTTAACCACTATCTATGGAGGAGACACTAATGTTCTATGAATGAAAGTTGAAAGTCTCAGAGGTAAGTTTGATAATATGAGAATGCAAGAAGGTGAAAATATTGCTCAAGGATACAAGATGTTGTTAATGCAATAAGAGGAGCTACTAGTAAAATAAATGATGATACTATACTAAGAAAAGTTTTAAGAACATCGTTTCCTTTATATGCTATTAGAGTTTCTTTAATACAAGAATTGAGATGTATACCAAGGATTAATCTATCTCTTGAAGGCTTGGTAGGTAGGGTCATTGTTTCTGAGCTATCTAACTTTGATAATTATAAACCTAAAAATATTGAATTTTCTTTTAAAGCTAAGTTGTCATTGAAGGAACCCAATGAAAATAAGAAGAAGAAAAAGACAACATATGTGTCTAGTGATAGTGACACAGATGAGGAGGATGTAGAACAACTTGAACCACTACTAGCAAGGAGATTTCATAGAGATAAAGGCAAGTTCAAAAATAAACTACCTATCATTTGTTTCAATTGCAATGAGGTTGGTCATATTGCTGCTAGATGTCCAAAGAAGAAGAACTATAGAGGTGGTGACAGGTACAAAAGTAGAAGAGATGAAGATAGCAAGGATTACGAAGACAAAGGCAAGAAGTCTTGCTACATTTTTGAAGAGGAAACAAGAAATGAATTTGATGAACATGATAATGAATTGGTGTATGTTGCAATGAAGGACAAATCTAATGAAGATGAGGCAATTGCACTTGTGTCTTGCATGAACAAGAATGACATATGGATAATTGATAGTAGGTTTTCACATCACATGATCAAAGATAAATGTGATTTCATTACCTTGAATTGTTATGATGGGAATAGTGTAATATTTGGTAATGATGCACCATGGTTGATAAAAGGAAAAGGCTCTATCAAACTCATAGATAAGATTCTATGTGACAATGCATACTATGTTGAAGGACTTAACTACAATCTATTAAGTGTGTCACAATTGAATAATTCAAAATATAAGGTTGAGTTTGAAAAAAAGATTGCTAAGATATATGATACTGATGTAAAACTGATTGGAAAGGGTGATTAGGCTAGGAGTAATATATTCTACCCTGATATAGAGGATGCTACTTGTGTAGTTCTAAACTTTGATGATCTTTGGCTATGGCACAAAAGGTTATGTCATGTTAATTTAAATAACTTGGTTAGTATCAATAACATGAGAAAAGTTAGAGGTCTTCCTAAGTTGAAGAGGCCTAATAAGATGATGTGCAAACAACATTTTAAGAGTAAAACTCATACCTCTAAAGAAATACTAGAGATTTTTCATACTGACTTGTGTGGACCAATTGAAGTGCAAAGATATAAAGGAGATTTTTGCATTATGCTTCTTGTTGACAATTATTCTAGAATGATGACAATTATGTTTCTAAAACAAAAATTTGACCAAATGTATAAGTGGTACTTAGCAAGAGTTGAGAAGGAAATAGGTAAAGGTTTGAATTGTTTGATATCTAATAGAAGAGAATTTACATCAAATTATTTTGAGATGTTCTATAATGAAAGAGGTATAAAAAGATAGACATATGCTCTTAGAACCCCTCTATAGAATGGAATTTCTAAAAGGAGGAATAGGTCTATATTGGACTATGCTAGGATACTTGTGATGGATTAAAATGTTGCTTTGAAATACTAGAGAGAAGTTATAAGTTTAGCTATCTATACCTTGAACCATCTACAAGTCAAGAAAGGTATTCATTCAACACCTTTTGAAATATGGTATGGATACTCACCTAATGTAAAATATTTTAAGGTATTTGGAAGAAAATGCTTTATTCTCAAAGATTTTAGGAATGGTAAACTACATGCAAAAAGTGAAGAAGGTATATTCTTTGGTTATTCTACAAGAAGTAAAGATTATAAGTGTTTAGATACTAACACTAACAAAGTTTTGGAAAGTGCAAATGTGAAATGTGATGAATATATAGAAGTATATAAGGCTAAACCTATGAAAGAAATAGAAAAATACAAATCATTTGTATACTTTTATGAAGTTACGCTTGTTGAAGAAGACGTTGTAAATCAAGCTACAAATCAACATCAAGTTTTAGTGACTGTTGAGTCACATACTATGAGTGTTGAATTGCACTTAGGAACTAAGCCTCATTTAGATGCCAAGTTGCAAAATAAAGTTGAGGTAAATTTTGATTCTAAGATTAGTGTACATGAGAGAGATGTTGAACTATCTAACAAAGATGTACATAGTGACTCTGAAGTTGAAAGACCAAATGACAAAACTAGAGTTGAACCAAGATTGTCCAAATATGTCAAGAGACATCATCCTACTACATAAATCAAATGAGATAAAGGTGCTAGACCAATGACAAGGAACAAATTGAGAAATGACACATGTTTTCTGAGCATGAAAGAATGTAAAACAGTAAAAGATATCTTAGGAGATATGGACTGGAGTAAAGCCATGGAAGAAGAGATTGAACAAATTGAGAAAAATAAAACATGAACTCTAGTTCCTAGACTAGAAGTAAAAAATGTAATTAGCACCAACTGGGTATTCAAAAATAAGCTAGATGAAAATGGTGAAGTTACAAGGAATAAGGCAAGATTAGTCTACAAAGGTTATGCACAAGAAGAATGAATTAACTACAGAGAAACTTTTTCTCCGATGACTAGATTGGAAGGAGTAAGAACTCTACTCGCTTATTCTACATACAAAGGTTTCAAAGTTTATCAAATGGATTTTAAATTTGCATTTCTAAATGGCATATTAGAGGAAGAAGTCTACATAGAATAGTCAGAATGATTTGTTGATGTTAACAATAAGAACATGGTATGTAGATTACACAAAGCTCTATATGGTTTGAAACAAGCACCAAGAGCATGGTATGAGAGACTTCATAAATATCTTGTGAAGATTGGATTTGAAAGGACTAATGATAACAACAATCTATACATGAAGATAGAGAAAGGAAAAGGTATTTTTTTATCTAAAATTTTTGTTAATGATATCATATTTGGAGGTCAAGATGCTTTACGTAAAGCTTTTGCAAATGAAATGAAGCAAGAATTTTAAATGTTTATATGTTTGAGAAATCAAATTCTTTGTGGGTTTGCAAGTATATCAAATGAGATATGGTATATACATCACTAAGTCAAAGTCTATCAAGGAGATTCTAAAAAAAATTGATTGGAGGATTCTAAACCAATAAGTACACTTACAGTGACAAGATTTAGATTGTCAAAGAATGATGATTCAGCTAAGGTGAATCAAACATGGTATAGGTCTATGATTGGTAAATTACAATATGTAGTATATAGAAAACCTAACATTGCTCTATCTATAGAGATAGTTGCAAGATTCTCTACTAATTCCAAGGAGAATCATTTGATATCTATAAAGAGAATAATGAGATATTTAAAAGGAATAGAGAAATATGATCTATACTATAAGAAAAATGAGAAATTTGAACTAAGAGCCTATACTGATGTTAGTTTGGTTAGAAACATTGATGACAGAAAGAGCACCCATGGAGGAGCATTTTTGTTAGGTAAGAGGTTGATTACATGGACTAGCAAGAAACTAAACTAAACTTCACAATTTACTATTGAAGCTAAATATGTTGCTACTACTATAAATTGTACAAACATTGTATGGATCAAATAGCTATTCAAAGGTATGAAGGAAGAGATCAGAGAACTAGTGATACTATATTGTGATAATACAAGTGCTATAAATATATCAAAGAATCATGTGATGTACACAAAGACTAAGCACATTTCAATCAAGTATAATTACTTGAGTGAATTAGTTCAAGAAAAAGAGGTGAAGATAGAATATGTTAACATAAAAGAACAAATTGTTGATATCTTCACAAGATCATTACCTAAGGATGCTCATGAGTATCTAAGAGATAAACTAGGGTTGATACCCCTATCAAAGGCTATCTAAGTAAAAAAAGGAGTTCCCTACATCAAACAAGTTGATTGCCATATGTTACAAATTGATGCAATGGATCTTACTTTAGGAGTTACCTAAAGTAATCAAAAGGTTGAAACTATAAATTAGTCACAAGCAAGGTCACGGGAGAAACTGAAGAAGTTCATAGCTACATATTAAGATGACAAGTCTTTGGCATTATTTTCAAAGAGGGAGATAGTTACTAATTAGTAGAAATAGAAGAAAAAGAGAGATAGTTGTTGATTAGAAGAAATTCAAGAGATTGGAGATTGAGCAAAGACGGAGAAATCCTAACACATAGTATGAGGGAGAAATGTTGATTGCTGAGAAAGAAATTGTATCTTCTGATAACATCTACCTAGTAAGAGGGAGTTTTTGTAGAAGGGAGATACAATAAGTAATTTAGAGGGAGTTTGTACCTATTTAGAAGACAACAGATGCTAATAGAGGGAGAGATTTCAATACAAAGAATTATTTTCTTTTTGGTATTTTTTTAGTCTTACTGTTTAACCCATTCACTTTGGTCAATCAATTTGGTTTTCCATCAATGTCAAAGAGAGAGATTCTTGAAAATAGATTGATACAAGTGTAATAAATGTGTTTCAATCATTGTTTGTCACTGATGTCAAACCTACTTTTTTTGGTAAGACAATTGCTTATATGATTTCAATACTATCACTTGTTTGATTGATGAAGAGGATTTGATCAAAAAGATGTAACAAAAGCACCTAGAGGAAAGGTTAAGTTATGATATACAAAGGAGTATGAGAATCAACTAAGACAATAATATCATAGTGCATTGATAATCTACTTAAGGTTGCAAAAATTAGTTACAATAAGCAAGATTAGAAGAACAAGTTAAACTAAGTTTGTCTGCCAAGCTTGACTGAATGGATAGTAGGTGTCGAGCAAAGCTAGTGCAAGACAAGTAGAAAATCAATAATAGCCGAGTAAAAGTTCATCTTAGTGTATGCTAAGAAAAAAAATGGATGCTAAGTAAAGTTTAGTTGATGTCAACTACCAATAAACATTAGTTTGTGCTGAGTGATCTTTTAATGGATGTCAAGTAACGTAGTTTGTGCCGAGCATTAGAAGCAAGTTAATGCCAAGTGTCAACATTATTAGAAAGATTGTTAATTTGATGGATCTGAGCTGACAAGTTTATTTTATTGGATTGTGTGAACTAGGTGGAAGATAAGATTGATGAGTTGGTGGCATAGAATTCATGGTAAACTATTTTGAGGCAAATTCAAAGATGATTGAAGGAGAAGTTTCTAGAGTGATATAGAATGAGGGGTAGATTCATTGAATCCTACATAATATGTCCTAACCTTAAATTGGATGATGGAGAATGAACAAAAAAAGATCTTAATTCTCTATTTATGGGTAAAAGCACAAACCTGTGTCACCTTTTATAAAGGAGAAGTGATATCAGAATTTAAAGTCTTCAAATTTAACGAAATAAAAGTGGCATTTGTGCTTAGAATTTGAAGATGATGTAAACTAATGAAATGTGTAAAATTGGATGAAGTTTATGTCTATAATTTTTTTTAAAAAAATTGAGTGAAAATTTTATTTATTTTTGAATTTTTAATGTGTATTTTTTAATTTTTTAAAAATACTAAAATTATAGAGTTTTTTTCCCGTCAAACAAATATATGAAAATGTTCATATTTTGGTTTGATTTTGGAATATGTTAGAGTTAACATGTATACCTGGTGCACCAAAAAAGAAAAATTGAAATTTGGCTAATATTTTTGAAGTTATAACTGGTCAAAGTCAAAGTTATCAGAAATAGACAATTTTTTTCTCCCGTCAAACTTTTTCCATCAAATCTACATATTTTTTTTTTTAAATTACATATTCTTGAAGAAGACTCTCTCCTCTAGTGCACCATAAAAAAATTTTAAAAAATTTAACATGATTTACTATTTTTTTCTTATTTTTGAATAGACATCTTCCTGAATCTTAAGATACCTACTTTTAATATTTTTAAATTATAACATATTATTCATAATCAAAACTTTTAAAAAATTATACAATCATAATCATGACTCCGAGAACTACAAAAGTATATTTTTAGTTTAAAAAAATACTTCAATTTAGTAGGTCAAATTGGCCTTCAAAGTGATATATTTACAGAAGTTCTAATTTTTGCTTGTTTAGCTACCACATAGACAGTTACGGCCGAAACTGTTTTGGCTGTAACTGTTGCGGCCGGAACAGTTTTGGCCGAAACCCCCAGTCAGCTTGAGAAACTGCTAGCGGTTAGTGTGACTTTTTGATATAAAAAAATATTGTTTTATCTTTTTTAAATAATTAAATATACAAGGACAGCGAAAATTGAAAGAAGATTTGCAAAAAAAAATTAATTTTGAAGCAATTTTCAACAACTGTTTTGTCGATTTAATCAATATTGCAAAGGATCAAATATTTTGAAGGTGCTTTTTTTCTCTTCTAATTATTTTTATTTTTATGTATTATATATTGAACCATTAGCTGATATTTAGTGAAATCTAAATTTTTATTTTTATTTTTTCTATAGGTTGAATTATTCAATGGATAGTAAAAGGAAAAGATCAAGGAAATATGATAGAAAAAGAGATGACAAAATGAAAGACCATACAAAACATGCTCAAAACCAACCTACTGAAATTCCTGAACATTATGAGATTCATGAAGAAAATGAAAGTAATGAAGAGGAAGAAATTGGCAGTTCTATTGAAAGAGACAAATTAGAAAGCATAAAAAATTTGATGGATTTGGATGAAGAACTACTTTTTAACCAAATTCCATCTAAAGATATGATAAATGATAACACTATTAAAAAGCATTGTCAGAACATGTGGGATGAATATTTCAAGGATAAAAGTATATTTGGATAGGCACAATTATTTGTCAAGTTATTTAGGAGAAGAGATATGAGACCTATCTTAGAGTTGTTGGGTGTTGATAAAAGGAAAATCCATGCTCATAATATTAATAAAACAATAGTTAAAAATTTGCAAAATGCTTATAACAAAATTGACAACACAACTCGATGAGATGATTTGAGTAATGCATGTAGAGCATTGATGACTACTATATCTAGTAGAAAAATGACACATAGAAAATAGGTACGTGCAATTTTTGATGTACTACATATATCTAGAAGAACTGTCCAGAGATACATCAAGAGGAGAAATATGCTAGATGATAACATTGAGAATAACTGGGTGAATATTTGTAGAGTTCCTCGAAAAGACAGGATTTCTGAAGAAGTAAAAAGATAAGTTATTGAATTTTGGACCACACATTCTCATGTTTCTTCCAATAGGCGTGATACTATACAAATTAAAGATCAAGAAACAGGGGCCAAAATTGAACATCCAAAACATTTCATAGATATAACTCAAAGTGAACTTTTTGAAGCATTCAAACAAGAATTTTCAAATGTCAAAATATGTCAGAGAATGTTTGAGAGTTTACGTCCTTCCTTTGTACGCATAAATAAGATGCGAGAAACTTGTTGTTGTAGAAATCATGTTGAATTTGGTCTACACTTGCAATCATTTAAAAAAATTATGGCAATACTTGATCCTAATTTGATCATCCCTAGCAGTACAACACAATTTGTGAGGTCCATATTATGTGATAAATTAGAAGATTCAGATGAATTCAAAGTACAATGCATCAAAAATCAATGTGAAGTTTGTGCAAATTTACACAAATTTTCTCAAATTATGCAAGTTGAGAATATTAATGAATCCACACCAGTTTCATGGATGAGATATGAATATGAGACATACCAAAATAATAGAGGGGATGAATCCAGAAAAATTGTATTGAAGGAGAGTGTATTGCATTATGATGAGTTCATGGCCAAGTCCTGTCCATTGATATATCCACATATCCAACATTTTCATGGTGCATGATGGCAAGCTAAACAGTTTCGTGATTCCAAAAATTGTTTTCCACCTGGTTGTATACTTTCAATTGTAGATTTTTCTGAGAATTATACATTTGCACCTCATACAGAGCTCCAAAGCCAATATTATCATTCTGAACAAGTTGCAATATTTGTGCAAGTGACCTATAGACATGCACAATTTGAGGTGGATCAAATAGAAAGATTGGATGAAAATGAATGCATCATCATCAAAGAGATTCATTTCTATATTAGTCATGATAAAGTTCATGACAAGAGTTATGTGGCTCATTGTTTTGCAATGTTCTCTGAAGATCTCAAAAATCATGGAATAAATGTTTCAGAGCACTGGATTTGGTCTGATGGATGTGCAAGTTAGTATACACAAAATAGTTACACATTTATTTAACTTTATTTTAACTTGTATTTATTTGGACATGTCTATTTCTATTTAATATATGTACTTGGATAATTGTAGATACTTATCATGTTTCACGTTCACAAGACAATTCAAATCTGCAAAAGCATTTAATTGGTTAGCAATGCGACATGCTAGAACCAATGTTAAGTTTTTATGGAATTTCTTTGAAAGTGGACACGGAAAAGGGGAGCATGATGGAGCAGGAGCATGTATAAAACGTGCGCTTTGACAACATGAACTTGCAGGTAAATATATGCATTTTTTAAATGTACATGTTTAATACTCTAATAGCATATATTTTAAATTTTATATATACATGCATATTTTATGTACATACAGGGAATAGGATAGAGAGTGCAAATCAAATTGTTGAATGGTGCAAAGTTCATTTTGCTACTCGAGATACTGAACTAAGTTATATTTATTTTTAATGTCTTTTTCAAATCAAGTTGAGTTTTTAATTAAATATTTATTTTGAAATATGACAAAATTAGTTTTTGTATTTGTAACAGATATAGATCGATCTAATCCTTACAATTGTCAAACAATTCCTAGAATTAGAAGTTTACATCAAGTGATGACTACAGGAAACCATAAACCTCCAGTACTTAAAGTAAGAGAGAAAACATGTTTTTGTGATGACTGCATTAAGGACAATGTAGTGAGTGCATGTGAAAATATTGAGAATGGATATGTTTCACATTGGGATTTGAAGGAGATAGTTAGAAAGCCTCCTTTTGAAGATGTTGACATTGACATTGACATTCATGATCCTGTATATTCAGCTGATTATGAGCGCATTTCTGATTTAGTTGTGGCAGGTTTGTGTGCATATATACATATATATAAATTAATATACATGTATATTTGTTTTAAAATTAATTTATATTTCTCTTTTTACATACATGCAGGAGATATTTTTGCAGTTCAAGCCTTACCAGATAATGCAAAAAATGTGGACTATTATCTTTTAAGATGCACAAAAGCAAAACACAAGTTGCTAGAAGGAACTATAGATGCTGATGAACAGTCATATCCAATTGGATCAGTTGTTATTGAAGGAACATATTATCAACAAACAAGGGTAATTGGTAGTGGTATTGAATTTATTGAATACAAGCCTGGAGAAAAGGTTTTACACTATAGTAACCATGTTATAGCAACCAAATTACAAATTTGAAGCAGTACAAAGAAAAGGATGTCGTGGAAATCAAAAGTGGAAATTGCCTATTGAAGAACATGAAAAACTTCTAGAGATAATAAAAAGTAGAGAGGATCCTAACAATACATTGTTTGTGGAGCTCTAGTTTACCTATGTACTTATTGTGGAGCTCTAGTTGAGGTATGCCTGTATAGCTCTTATACTTTCATATTTAATATTGATAGGATATTTGTTTTATATAAATTTTTGTACATTGGATCATTTATCTTGCATATGCAAAATTAGACATGTATTGTTATTTTTATTTAAATTCGACATGAATATCTCATTTAAGACCAGGTCTCTTAGGACCTACCCTTAAACAAACTTTTTAGTATTTGTATGTATTTGTATGTACATATAATCTTTATATGTTCTTATATGATACATCCTTTATGTTTGTATATAATCGTTATGTTAAGATTACATCGTTATGTTATATGAACTATGTTACATATAATTATATGTACATTATATTTTATTAATTAAATGCTATTAATTATAGTTAATTAAGAATGTATGTCATTAAATACAGTTAATTAATTCATTAAATAGAGTTAATTATTAAGACATTAAATATAATTAGATTAAATATAGTTAGTTATAGTTAATTAGGTTAAATATAGTTAATTATAGTTAATTAAGGCATGTCATTAAATAGAGTTAATTAAGTCATTAAATAGACTTAATTAGTAAGACATTAAATATAATTAGATTAAATATAGTTAATAGGATTAAATATAGTTAGTTATAGTTAATTAGGTTAAATATAGTTAAGTATAGTTAATTAAGGCATGTCATTAAATATAGTTAATACATGATCTACATTAAATATAATTAGACTAAATATAGTTAATTATACAGTTAATTAAGACATGTCATTAAATATATGTTATATTGTTATGTACATCGACCATTAAAATTATATAGTTAATTACACTTAGATTAAGGCATTAAGATGAATAACTATACATATACATGTAAACTTGAATATTCAAAATATGAATAACATATAGAAACATATGCATAACACATACATAAGTTACATAAAAGATGAAGACATCAAAAGATCAATAAAATAGACATCTACATTAAAAGATCAATAGCATACATGTGCATATATCTGGAGAATATAATGTACCCATATTAAATGTATAAAAATAGATCATGTAGATCAAATGTCTAGAAATAACATATATAAAACATCAAAATCTCCATATAAGCATGTATCTCGAAATAACATATATAAAACATCAAAATCTCCATATAAGTATGTATCTCAAAATAACATATAAAACATCATTTAGTGTCCATGATATAAACACGTATCTAGAAATAACATATAAAACATCAAAGTGTCCATATAAATCATGTATCTGAAAATAACATATAAGACATCAAAGTGTCTAGATATAAAATGTATGCATATGGAAATAACATATAAAACATCAAACTGTCCATATAAATATGTATCTAGACATAACATGTGTGTAATAAAATAAAAGGCCACATATGATCTAATCAGCTACATCCCCCCTCCTGATCTTGGGCCTTGTCCCCAAAAGGGTCTATCAGCTGCATCTGAACCCTGTGTCAAATGATAATAAGTGAGCCATTTAATTATGTGTACAAACAAATTATATCAAGATCTACATGTATATAAATCAAATATATATATATATATATAAATTGTAACATACTTGGGACTCATGACGTGTAGGATCTGTCGATGTCTATAGATCAGAAAAACGTAACATACTATCACTCAAACCCTATAACACATACACAAACACACACATATAAATTAATTTAAAAATATAGACATGTTATTTACTATAATAAAAATAAATCTAAACATATAGAGATATTTACCGTAGCATTATGTAATGCTATGTCGATCTGACTGATATTTGAATCATGTAATGAAAAAATAGTATCAGCATCCAAGTCAATAGTGCAGCCCTGATCTAAAAGCATGGAAGTAAATAGACCAGGCTGTATGGTGCCACTGAGATCCTGAGTAGTGGGGGGGTGTTGTAGGGTCCTGAGTAGCTGGGGCTGGTGCTGTAGCCTAGGCCTGTGTAGCAGTAGGGGTAGTAGAAGGTGCAGGAATGTCCTCCTGCCTCTATGAATCCTCTGGGACTTTTGTACGTGACAAAGTATGTCTAATCTAAGAGCTCATGTCATGGAGTGGAATCCTTGAGAGTGTAGATAATGCTCGATATGCATCTAAAAGATCAGATGCTAAATATGATGCCAAACGATGCAATGCATCCACCTCTAAGACTACAGAAATGTCTACAGGAGAAGGTATGTCTGCAACTCCATAATCATCATCAACAGGTGTGCTAGATGATGCAGCTATGGGAGTGGTACCTCGAGACCATAGCATATATCGACTACATCGATCAGAAGAAATCTCATGTAACTGTGTGGCGACGATGGCGATGCTTGAAAAAATTTGTGTCCTAATTGTGTCATCAGGAACACTCTCACCTATAGTAGCCATCTGTGGACCTCTCGGTATAACCAGAAGGTTTGGACCCACCATTGCCTATTTGTTAACAGGCACAGGAGTGTCCGCAGGTCTAAATCTATCAGAAAGTCCCCCTTGACCCTGCCCAACATGCCCTAGATAATCTGTATAGTCAACATCATAGTGTAAATGAAATTTTGCAAACAATTGTTTGCAAAAATATAGGGGGAACTCGTCCTTCTGTGGCCATCTATGATGAGTAGCCAACCAACGAGGATACATCAATGGTGCAATGAGTGGATCAGTACACTTCGTCGCAGAGTAGCCTCTGACTCTGCGATGATCTACATAAGATGGAAACATGGTTTTCACCATGCTGGTGGAAACCTTAGTATCAATCTATGTGTACTTCATAGTGTCAGTGACATTGTGAGATAAAGAAGAATAAAATGTCTCAATGCTCATATCATCAAAAGGGTTGTATGATTCAACTGTCTAAATCATACGAAATAACTCCTCTTGCATCGCTATGACCTTCTCCCTATTAAGGAGGGTGGTAGAAGAGGAGATCGAGCTATCCAAAACCTACATAGCACGAGATAATCTCGCCACTGTATCTCTAAATAACTGTTGTCTATCATGGGTGGAGGTCGATCTACGTGCTGTACCAGACTCAGCACTTTGACCCCCACCACGAACACTGGCATCCCCTGAGGATGCAGGAGCACGATCCCCAGAACCGGATGCCATAATGTATATATGAAAATAAATATGACAATATGAATGTGAAGCTACAATCTGAGTGATAAATATCTAGAGATCTGCACATGCATATATATACAAATATAAACATACAAGTCTATTTAAATTAAAATAATTAAAAGTTTAATTTAATTTCAAACACATGTACATATAAATACACAACATTAAATGTATGGTGCTAAATGAAAAATCATGTAACATACATATGTATTTTAAAACAAATTATCTTAGAGACCATATCTAATGTACATTGTAACATGCTCATGCAAATGTGAAAAATAAATATTCGTACATGTACATGTATATGCAATAAAAATAAAATAAAATTTCTTGATTAAATGATAACTAAGTGCACACATGTACATACATGCAATAAAAAAATATAATTCTTGACTAAAATCTAAATTTTGATGTAAATGATTTGATGATTATGGGGAGTGTAGATGAGAGTCAGGACATAGGGATAGAAAAATTTGTTACTAGATAAGTAAATGAGTTTAGTTAGCAAATGTTAATTTAAAATTTAGAACTCATGGCTTAATTTAGTAGTTTGAATTAGAGTTAAGAATGTTAATAAAGTAAATGGGATATAGTTTTATTAAGGTTGATAGTACGGTTAGTCTATTATGTGCTAGTTTAAACATATGAATACCTATTACAACCTATAACAGACGTAATGACCTAGTAGGAGTCCCTAGGTCCCCTTAACATATATATGGATAAAAATACCTAAAAATGTATCATGAGATCTTTATGTGTCATTTGGTAATGTAAGAATCATCATTACCTAATAAGACCTATTATATCCTAATAATACATATTAAGATTTATTAGAACCTATAAAAAATAGTATGACCTATTACAACTCCTATGTCCCCTTAAGACACACATGTATGGATAACATATTGAAAAATGCAATTGACATAAGTAATCAAGTAATGTGTTGTTTGGTAATGTAAGACTCATTATTACCTGACAATACCTATTATGTGCTAGTAAACATATGAATACCTATTACAACCTATAAGAGACGTAATGATCTAGTAGGAGTCCCTAGGTCCCCTTAACATATATATGGATAAAAATACCTAAAAATGTATCATGAGGTCGTTATGTGTCATATGGTAATGTAAGAATCATCATTACCTAATAAGACCTATTATATCCTAATAATACATATTAAGATTTATTAGAACCTATAAAAATTAGTATGACCTATTACGACTCCTATGTCCCCTTAAGACACACATGTATGGATAACGTATTGAAAAATGCAATTGACATAAGTGATCAAGTAATGTGTTGTTTGGTAATGTAAGACTCATTATTACCTAACAATACCTATTGTGTGCTAGTAAACATATGAATACCTATTACAACCTATAACAGACGTAATGACCTAGTAGGAGTCCCTAGGTCCCCTTAACATATATATGGATAAAAATACCTAAAAATGTATCATGAGGTCGTTATGTGTCATATGGTAATTTAAGAATCATCATTACCTAATAAGACCTATTATATCCTAATAATACATATTAAGATTTATTAGAACCTATAAAAAATAGTATGACCTATTACGACTCCTATGTCCCCTTAAGACACACATGTATGGATAACGTATTGAAAAATGTAGTTGACATAAGTGATCAAGTAATGTGTTATTTGGTAATGTAAGACTCATTATTACCTGACAATACCTATTATGTGCTAGTAAACATATGAATACCTATTACAACCTATAACAGACGTAATGACCTAGTAGGAGTCCCTAGGTCCGCTTAACATATATATGGATAAAAATACCTAAAAATGTATCATGAGGTCGTTATGTGTCATTTGGTAATGTAAGAATCATCATTACCTAATAAGACCTATTATATCCCAATAATACATATTAAAATTTATTAAAACCTATAAAAAATAGTATGACCTATTACGACTCCTATGTCCCCTTAAGACACACATGTATGGATAACGTATTGAAAAATGTAGTTGACATAAGTGATCAAGTAATGTGTTGTTTGGTAATGTAAGACTCATTATTACCTGACAATACCTATTATGTACTAGTAAACATATGAATACGTATTACAACCTATAACAGATGTAATGACCTAGTAGGAGTCCCTAGGTCCCCTTAACATATATATGGATAAAAATACCTAAAAATGTATCATGAGTTCGTTATGTGTCATATGGTAATGTAAGAATCATCATTACCTAATAAGACCTATTATATCCTAATAATACATATTAAGATTTATTAGAACCTATAAAAATTAGTATGACCTATTACGACTCCTATGTCCCCTTAAGACACACATGTATGGATAACGTATTGAAAAACGTAGTTGACATAAGTGATCAAGTAATGTGTTTTTTGGTAATGTAAGACTCATTATTACCTAAAAATACCTATTATGTGCTAGTAAACATATGAATACCTATTACAACCTATAACAGACGTAATGATCTAGTAAGAGTCCCTAGGTCCCCTTAACATATATATGGATAAAAATACCTAAAAATGTATCATGAGGTTGTTATGTGTCATATGGTAATGTAAGAATCATCATTACCTAATAAGACCTATTATATCCTAATAATACATATTAAGATTTATTAGAACCTATAAAAAATAGTATGACCTATTACGACTCCTATGTCTCCTTAAGACACACATGTATGGATAACGTATTGAAAAATGCAGTTGACATAAGTGATCAAGTAATGTGTTGTTTGGTAATGTAAGACTCATTATTACCTGACAATACCTATTATGTGCTAGTAAACATATGGATACCTATTACAACCTATAAAAAACGTAATGACCTAGTAGGAGTCCCTAGGCCCCCTTAACATATATATGGATAAAAATACCTAGAAATGTATCAAGAGTTCATTATGTGTCATTTGGTAATGTAAGAATCATTATTACCTAACAATAACTAGTTGTTAAAATGAACATCATCAATATCTAAGTGTGGTTCATTCGGTTAGTAGAGGGCCTATGTTATGGTTAGAATGTGGTATGGGTTATGATTGTAATTAATATAAGGTTATGTTAGAAGGTGTATTTAATGTCAAAATTAATTTCACCGTAAGATATTATTGTTTCACCTCTAGATGCATAAGGTTATGTTAGAAATTGAATAATGTTCCCTAAAAGTTTGCTACATTTGTTACTAATATTTTTTTACATGTTTACTTCATAACCTAATATTTTTCTATATTTTAACCTAATGTTTTTCTATATTTTAACCTAATGTTTTTTTATATTTTAACCTAATGTTTTTCTACACTTTTAACTAATGTTTTTCTATATTTTACCCTAATGTTTTTCCTAATATTTTTCTACACTTTTAATTAATGTTTTTCTACATTTTTATCTCATGTTTAACTACATTTTTGCTAACAAATTAATTTAAATACCATTCTAAAATAATCTAAAATAATTAAAATAATTTAAACATATTAAAAAGTAAACAATTTAAAGCATTTCACTCACAAAATACGTAAACAACAACTATTTTAAGTATGATTAACATCTATTAATCAAAAAATATGTTTAAAAACTATTTAAAAATAGGGAGGAAAAAACCACCAACCAGTTACGGCCAAAACCCTTAACCCGCTCTCCAAACATTCAAGAATCGCAATAGTAACAATGATAGCCGCTAGAGGTTTGCGCTGAGTTTTATTCTGCCTCAGGGTTTCGGCCAGAACCCTTTCGGTCAAACCTGTTTCGGCCAAAATAGTACGCGCCATGTAGGCATGTGAAACTACCACATGTGTATGGTTGGATCTGTTATGGCCAAAATCGTTATGGCCGAAAGGGTTCCGACTGAAACAGTACAAGATATCACAAAAGGTGACACAGGTTTGTGCTTTTACCCTTATAGGGATAGTTAATCAGAAGCAAGGGTTGTCATATGTGAGAACCTAAGGAAGACAAGGAGTCAAGGGGTATTGCTTCATCAAGTGACCTATGTGAATAGTGTGAAAGCCAAACAAAATGGATGACTGAAACAGAGATCTATAATTTGCAAATGGAGTTGTAAGTTGTTATTAGATCAAGCCTTATTGTTACTCTCTAACAATTGTATCAGTCTAGGGTAAATCCTTTGGATTAAAGTTGACCTAACAGTCATTTGTAAATCTTTTAACTAGGTGACATTCCAAGTGAATTGTCTAAAGTCCTCTAACAAGGGTCACTCCTAATAGAGTGATTGAAATCCTTTAACAGGGTCATATTTAATAGTGTTTATTTTAACCTTTAACAGGGTTGGCCTTTCATAGGGCATTACTTCAGAACAGTGAAAAAGAGTAGCATGTTACTAGTGGTTTTCCCAAATTGGGTTTCCATGTAAATCATTATGTCAAATGTGTTGTTGAATCTATTATGTTTCATGTTTACATTTTTGCAAATTTATTTGATAGTAACCTACAAGTTTTAAAGTGATTGCATAATCTTATGGATGCATACATGATGATAAATGTTTTATGGGTTCACTAAGCTGAGAAAATTTTTATTTATAAATCTGGACCTTGGATAACTAATTCACCCTCCCTCTCAATTATTCTAAATAATTTCAACAAATCTAACTCTTGCTTCTAGTGTGGCCTACTCTCTAGAAGCATTGTCCAACTTTTGATCATTTTTTAATTTGACTTTTGTTGATGATGTATTTCCTTGATAACAATAGGTACCTTGTGTTGACAATCCCATTATGAGGAAATCCTCACTTTCTCCCCCTGGTGATGATGTTCCTAATGATAATATTTCCTAGATTGGTTTTTTTTTTGGAGGAGGAAAGATCATTCTTCCTTCTCTTCCCAAAGTCTTCCCTAAGTTGTGGTTGTTCTTTCTACCCACTCTTGATGTGGGTTATTAGTTGTAAAATTAGTGTATTGTAAGTGACATATGTTGGATGTGTTGTAAGTAGCCTTTTTAGCTTATCTTGTCAAGGTCAACAACCCCATTTTCCTACTATTATTAATAGAAGATGATAAAGTTTCGTAAAGTTTATATGAAAGAAACATATAATAAAATTGTTAGATAACTAGTGGGGGAGGTGAATTAGTTATGTCTGATTGTCATGCAGTCCCTTCAAACTATTTGAGTACTAATAAAAATTCATAAACTTTAACAATAATCACTTGGAGTAGTCATTCAACTTATCACTTAAATATTTCAATCACTTTAATCCAAACTTATTAACTCATTTTCCTTTGCATTACTGAGTATTAGTAAAATTTCCAATTAGTACCTAGTGATTATTTGGTTATTACCGACCATAAACTTAATTGTTAACTAGTTGTAGTAAACTGTAAAACATGTAAAAAAACTTGCAACACAAATAACATTCACAATTTTGATACCATATGGAAATCTTGTGAAGGGAAGAAACACTTGGAACTGAAAACCCAAAAATATATACTCTTTTGAAGTGAGCTCTACTAGGAACCAACTTTGTTAAAGGTTACATACATAGTATTAATGTGACCTTGTTAGAGGATTTCACCAAAATTTCATCTAGACCTTATGACTCCTTGTTCCACTAAAGAGTGTCCTGATTCAAAAGACTTACAAAGACCACTAATTGATGTTACCATACAACATTTCACTGATTTGTTAGATCCACTCAATAATTCTAATATTTTTAGCTAAAATGGTTTAAAAGTAATAGTAGAAATGATCTATAAGAATAATGATTTCCTGATCTTGTTTAGATCTCTATTCTTTCTCTTATCTCTATCTAATCTCTTACTATAATCTTCTTTCACTCTATACTCTTTATTGGATGAATAGAAGCTTCTCTTTTTCCTTCCTTTTCTTGTTTTACTTGGATTAACTATCTTCTTTTAGCTTCTTCAATAGTTCACACTTTGATATCCTCTCTTGTATATATTGAAATCAGCAACCATCTTAGTAGCCTAAAAAAAAATTTGTCTCCTCCCTAAATAGTCATTTCTAAGCTTCTAGATTCTTCCATTTGTTTCCTCTTAATCACAATTTTTGATCTTAGGTTCAAACCAATTTTCAAATTCAAAACTTCATACAATGAATCTAGACACTTAGAAAATATAACATTCATAGAGCTTCATGCTCATCCTTATCATTCTTCAATTTCTATTATCATATCCTTATTTAGTTCTCCTAGTCATTGATCTTGTAACAAAATTTTACTCTTTCCTTAGACCATCTTGAACTTTCCAAGTTTCCTTCAAATGTTATCTTTAGATTCCATTTCTACAAACTTGTTCATCTAGCTATTACTTAGTAAACATAACATTTACTCAGGTAATATAGAACTCAATTAATACTAACTCACTTAGGAAATATTGAACTTCCCTTTTTCTTTGTTAATCCATTAAGTCTTCAATCTAATATTCTCTCCATATTCATCTCCATATCAATCGGTTATATTCTCACTTTTCAATATATTCTCCCCCTTTGGGTACAATTCCAAAGTTCATTATGAATTTCATCATGAAACTTATAAAACTTTGTTGTTATCCTTGTACCTTGCATATACTAATTACATCAATTTTATCACACCCATTTTCAAAATGTCATAATGTTTCCAAAGTGTGAACACTTATGCATCAACCCCTTAAACATATTACAATTCATCCATGAATTGATGCAGCATGCCTCTTTGCCTAGTGAATTTTGGATAAGGGAAAGACCCCTGGTTTACCTCTTATATACTCAAAAGAATCTTTGGGCAATGGCTTAGTAAATATATCAGCAACTTGTTCCTTATATTTCACATATTCAAGCTTCAATTGTTTCTCCTATACTTGCTTCCTCAAGTAATGATATTTGATTGATATGTTCTTTTTTTACATGCATCGCCAAATTTTTTGAAATATCTATGGAACTAGTATTATTGCAGTAAGTAGTAACAAGCTTGATTACCTCTTCTTGCATTCCTTCCGATAGTTTCTAAATCAATACAATATTTAAACAATTTATTTTCACAACATATTTAGCTTCAGTAGTAGGTTGTGAAATACAACTTTATTTCTTGCGTATCCATGTTATCAATATTTCTCCTAAAAACAAAGCTCAACCACTTTTACTTTTTCTATCATCAACTTTACCAACGCAATCAACATCTATGTAGACTTTAAGATTAAATTCATCCTCTTGTTTATACCATAGGTCATAATCTTTAGTTCCTATGAGATATTTGTATAACCTTTTCACAATAGTCATATTTGTCTCCTTTGGATTAGAGGAAAACCTTACAATAATTCCAACAAAAGGTGCAATATATAGTCTACTATGTACAACATATTGTAACTTTCTAATCATAGATCTTCATTGATTTACCTCACCAATAGTATCTTTCTTTGATAATTTCACTCCAATCATCATAGGCGTACCAACTGGGTTAGAAACATCCATCCCAAATGTCTTCAAGATTTCTTTCACATACTTAGATTGAGTTACATTGATACCTTTCTTTTTTTGATAGAATTACAGGCCAATGAATTTTTTTATCTAACCAAACATTAACATTTCAAATTTGGTACTTATTTGTTCAATAAATTTATTACTCAGTATGTCATTTCCTCCAAAGAGTATGTCATCAACAAATATTTTGGTAATCAACACCATATCACCATATTTATTTTTCAAATATAGAACATTATTTTAACTTGTTCTAGAAAATCCATTCATAATCATATAAGGGCATAATCTTTCATGCCATTCTTTTAGGGCTTGTTTCAATCCATGCAATGTTTTTTAAACTTGTAGACCATGTTCTTCTTTTTAGATTCAATAAATCCTTTAGGTTGTTCAATATAGACCTCTTCTTCAAGTATTTCATTTAGAAGTGCAAATTTTGCATCCATTTGATATACTTTGAACTTCTTGTATGTAGAATTATCGAATAGTATTCTTGCTCCTAATCTTGCCACAACTGCACAATTTTCACCATAATCAATTCCTTCTTCTTGTGCATAACCTTTGAAAACCAATCTTACCTTGTTCCTTATTACTTATCCATTCTCATTCAGCTTGTTTTTGAGTATCCATTTGTCACATTTTTGTCAGCAAGTCTCGGTACAAGTATCTTAGTATTGTTCTTCTCAACCTGACCAATCTCTTCATTCATATAATTAACCCAATATTCATCATCTAATGCAACTTTTACTATTCTTGGTTCAAAATCATCTATTAAACATGTACCTTCTCTTAGTGTTCTTTTTTAATATAGTCTAACATATATGTCTCCAATTATTTATTCATATGAATGATTCTTTCTCACATATTTGGCCAATACAAGTGTTCTTTGAATTTCAATATTTCCTTCACTCTGTACATATTCAGCTTCCTACTTAGGTTGTTCTATCTGGTGCTTGGGTATAATTGTTTGTGACTTGAAGCTAATACATGGTTCTTGGTAGCTCTATAATGTAACTTGAGTAAAGTATCAGGTGCCTCTTCATAGACATATATACAAACTTGTTGTAAGCTTTAGGTTCCTTGTTACTTCCCACATCATTCCTCTCTACAAAATCATCAAATTTTACATTTGACTTTCAATCATCTTGTTAGTAGCTTTGCTCAAACATTTATAAGCTTTACTTTTAGATGAATAATCAAGGAATATACCTTCATCTCCATTTACATCAAGTTTTCCATTCCTTGTATCTTTTTTAACATAACATCTACTTCCAAATATTTTGAAATAACTTACATTTAGTGTGTGACCATACTAAATTTCATAGGGATTTTTGTTTATTTATTTCTTCAATTAAACCTAGTTGAGAGTGTAAATAGAAGTATTAATTTCTTCTCTTCAAAAAATTTAAGAAACTTGCTTCTCAATCATCAGTGTCCTTACACAATCCATAATTGATCTATTTCTCCTTTCAGTAATACCATTTTGTTGTGGTGTTCTTGATGCAATTAACTATCTTTTAATACCATTCTCAACATAAAAGCTAGTGAGTTCAATAGACATAAACTCACCACCTCTATCTAATCTTAAACATTTCAAAGATTTACTAGTTTCTTTTCCAACTCTAGCTTTATACCATTTGAACATATCAAAAGCATGTGATTTTACCTTCATGAACATTACAATCATTATCTTTGAATAGTCATCAACAAAAAGTATGAAATATTTATCATCATAGCAAATTTCAACATTAATTGGACCACAAAAATCTATATGCACTAGTTCCAAGATATTATTTGAAGTGTGTTACTTTCTTGAAAAACTAGACTTTTTCATCTTACTCAGTTGACATTCTTTGTAAATAGAATTTTCAAGTTTTTGCAGATTTGGTAAGCCTCTTACACTTTTTATTTCTATTTATTTTCACCATGTCCTCAAAGTTTACATGACATGACCTTTTTTATGCCATAACCACACATCCTCAACTCTAGCAAATAAGCATGTCTTGACTATAGAATCAAGGTAGAATAAGTTACCTTTTGTTTGTATTCATATTCCAATCAAATTTTCTTCATCATCAAAGATCTTGACCTTTCCTTTCTCAAATTTCAACTTGTGACTTGAATTATTCAACTATGAAAATCTCAAAAGATTATATTTAAGTCCTTTAACCCAATATATATCATCACATATGATCTTATCATTTAACATTAGCAATCCTTTACCTTTCACCGTGAAAGGAACATCATTATCAAGCTTAACAATTCCACCATCATCAATTTCTTCAAATTTATCAAACTTACTTAGATCACCAATCATGCGATGTGAACAAAAACTACCAATAATCCATGAGTCATTCTTACTAACATGTGAAATAAGAGAAATTCCATTCTCATAAATTTCACCATTTGGATCTTCCTTGATTCCAATATAAACCATTTCAACTACTTCCTTGTCACAACCAGAACTAGACTCGAGATGTTCCTCAACAATGTAGCATGAGTTCTTTCCTTTGTCTTTGTAATTATTGTTCTACCTAAACATGAAATATTTCTTGTCATTTCTATCATTTCTCTCAAACTTACCTCTGTTAGGAAATTTAGCAGCAAAATGATCAACCTCATTATATTTGAAATAGATCAAGGGTAATTTATCTTTGCATTTACCTTTACCTCTTGGTAAACTTCATGCAAGAAATAACTCAAGATCATCCAAATCATCTTCAATTTCATACTCACTTTATTCTTTACTTTTCTTCTCTTTCTTTGAATTGTTGATGGTTAGTGAAGACTTAAATGCATTTCTTATTGTAGCCATACTATTGTCATAATTGCTCAACTCAAATGCAATCAACAGACCAACCAGACCATCAAGTGTCAGATTATTTTTAAGCACAACTCTTACTTCTTGGATTATAGAAACTTTAATAACATACATAGGTAGAAGAGTTGTAAGAACTTCACTTTCAATTTTAGAATCAATGATAATTCTTGTAGCAAATCTGGTTGTAGTTACAACATATTTTATTCAATTCACATATTGAGCAGCATTCTCACTTTATTTTATTCTCATATCATCACACTTACCTCTCAAACTTTTAGCTTTGTCTCTTCTAATATTATAATATCCTCCATGTACAAATTTAAATTTATCCCACATTTGTTTAGCATTGGTGCAATTCTTGATATCATCAAACTCAACATCATTGAGAGAAGATGCAATCTCAATTATCAAACTATTATGATTCCTCTTCTCATTCATTTGTTCTATAGTCAGGGGACCAACAAGTGCAGTATATTCATTCTTCAACCAATGTGTGATGTTATCTCCAATGCTAGAAAGATGTAGCTTCATTCATTCTTTCCATGATGAAAATTTCTCTTTATTTAGCCTTTGTACCTCTCTCTTATAAATCTTCGATCATAGCTCAAATTCCTTTAAACTTCTTCCACCAAGCATTGTTCTCTAATACCAATTTTTAAATATCTATGGGGGAAGGGGGTCAATTAGGTATGTCCAGTTATCATACAATCCTTTCAAACTATTTCACTACCAATTAAACTTCATAAAATTTAACAATAATCACTTGGTGTAGTCATGAAACATATCACTTAAATCTTTGAATCACTTTAATCCAAACTTATTAACTCACTACTTTTGTATTACCGCATATTAGTAATTTTTCCAAATATTACCTAGTGATTACTTAGTTATTACCAACCATAAAATTAGTTGTTACCTAGTTGCAGAAAAATATAAAACATGTAAAATAACTTTCAACAAAATAACATTCGTAATTTTCATACCATGACTTTGGCATGGAAACCCTATGAAGGGAAAAATCACCTAGGACCTACAACCCTAAAGTATTCACTCTTTTGAAGTGAGTTCTTCTAGGAATCAACTTTGTTAAAGGTTACATATATATTTTTAATGTGACCTTGTTAGAGGATTTCACCAAAACATCATCTGAACCTTATTACTCCTTGTTCCAGACTGAAGAGTGGCACGATTTAAAGGTCTTAGAAACACCACTAATCGATGTTACCATGTATGATTTCATAGACTTGTTAGGTCCACTAGGTAGTTTTGATATTTTCTACTATAGTGGTTAAAAAGTAATAATAAAAATGATGTATTAAGAATATAAACTACATTTTGTTATTCAAATCTATGCTCTTTCTCTTGTCTCTATTTGATCTCTCACTCTGATCTCCTTTCATTTTGTACTCTTGACTAAATGAATATCACCTTCTCTTTCTCCTTCCTTTGCTTGAATTACTTGGCTTAACTATTTTCTTTCACCTTCTTCAATAGTTGACACTTTGATCTCCTCTCATACATATATCAAAATTAGCAATTAGCTCAACAACCTAAAATTGTCTTTGTCTCCTCCTTAAATAGTCATCTCTAATCTTCTAGATTATTCCATTTTTTCCACTTAATCACTATCATTGATCTTATGTTCAAACCAAATTTCAAGATTTGAAACTTCATACAATGATTCTAGACACTCAAAAAATATAACTTTCATTAAACTTTGTGCTCATCTTTAGCCTTCTTCAATTTTCATCATTAGATCCTTATTGAATTTTCTCAAGCATTGATCTTGTTACAGACTTTGACTTGTGCATTAGACCATCTTGAACTTTCCAAGTTTTCATCAAAATTTGGCCTTAGATTCCATTTCTCCAAACTTGTTCATTCAACTGCTACTCGATAAACAAAATATTTACTTGAGTAATATAAAATTTGGTTAATACAAACTCGCTCAGGCAATACTAAACTTGTCTTTTCCTTTTCCAATCACTCAAGAAATATTATAGTCACTCAATTAAGCTTGTGTACTCCAATACATTTCAACAATACACAATTGTAAAAAAATCAAACCAATATTATATTATCACTATCCATCTCATTCAAGTACCAATTGAATACCTTACTTTATCAATTTTGTCCTCATCACTCTTTCTTCAAATCCTCTTCATCAATCTAATGATATGGCACTTTGGTGAGTTAGCATAATGTCTAGCCAACTAATCATTTGACATCAATGAAATTATAACAACTAATATGACTCTTTTACATATATTCATAGCATTGCCTATCACATTACTAGTTGAGGCTAACAAAAGTATCCTGAAAAAGTAAAAAATGGGGGATAATTTTTTTACAAGTAATAATAGTTGTTTGTGTTGTTGTATTTATTCTATTTCACCTATTTATCTTCCCTTCATTTCTTTTTTTTTCTTTTTTTTTAAATTACCTCTTCCTTCTAATAATTTTTTTTTTTAAAATGACCACTTAGGTGCAAAAGAGGATGGCCATGTAAAACAATGTGGAAAAGCATGTCGTGAATTGGAAAAATCATATTTTCACCATGATGTATGCATGTATATAAATAGTATAATCTAATGGACACCAATCAAGAGTATCAACATGCATAGTGATGAAATCATATGGACCAAAGTGGAACATGCATGTTGGGGTCTAAAGGTGGTTAAAATGGAATGAGATGAGGAATTGGGGAATATTGGTTTTTAAGTGTTTAAATTGATTTTTATATTGTTGATTGAGTCAAGGATTAAGAATAGATGCTAGATAACAAGGAAAAGTGACAAGTATGCACATTTCATTACTATGGCTATACACATAATTTTTCATGTTGTTGTATGTAATACATTTTGAACTCGCAAGAAGGATATGTGGCCTTTGTTTTGTATTTTCTTTCTCTTTTAGTTTCTTTCAATGATTTTGTAGACACACTTATGTAAATATACATATAAATAAATATCTAATTTTAAATTCTTAGATTTATGTTCTTTCATCTAATAGTATGATTATAATAAAAATGATACCAAAAAAACTCTTGACTTAGTGAAGTAAATAAACATGAGAGTTGGCGTTATACTAGTAAGTCTAGGAATAAAACAAGAAAGGCTCAGCGAGAGAGTGTTTAATTAATTCAATAGCTATAATGGATAAAGACAATTAAAATTTGAATAAGAGTGGTTGTAAACTAGCTAATATATACTCTATATGTAAATACTCCAAGAAGCATCGAGGTGTTGAATTTTTTTTAATGAATATTAAAAGTGAATAATGAAAAATTTCAATGCCTCGGTGCATCTCAATGTATTTTACATATAGAGTATATATTAGCTAGTAATAGTCACGACATACATAACACATTCAATAATTAATTTGATAATGTTTTAAAAATATAACTTTACAATTTATATCATGGTTAGGTTTAGTATTAGGATTACTCTTACTATATATTTATTATTATAATAATTAGGGACAAGGTTTAGTATTAATGTGTTTATGAGTGGAAATATGCTTAGTGTGAGTATTAAAGTTAGGGATTGGGTTAAGGTCAAGGCATGGACTTATATTATGATTATTAAATTGTACTCAAGTTAGAAATATAGTTTTGATCATGATACCATATAAAATTACAATTGAATGTTAGGTTTAATGTTAGGGTTGGATTTATGGTTAGGATCATAATTTATTTTTATGGTTATGATTGTGTTTAGCCTTTAAATCAAAGTTAAGGTTATGGTAGGGATTATGGTTAAACTTATGATTAGGGCAATTAAACAGTTAGGATGGAGAATATTATTATGTTTATGATACAATTATAGTTATTATAGGTCAAATACTTAATATTAGGATTAGTGTTAATGTTAGACTTCAGATAATGGACAATCTTAAGATTTATATTATGTTTAGGATTATGACTATAATTAGGATTTGGCTTTGATAGACATTTAGATTTTTGTTTATTTTTGGTATATACATTATAAATAATATTTCATCTATATTTTCCACATCCATTTAAAGATAACATTTAATGTTATCCATTTTAGAATTTTGTTAATGATACATACTATATAAAGCTATATACAAAAAAAAAATGGTTAGTTTTAGGATTTATACATGATGGTTAGGATTATGCATAGAATTAAGATTTATTACAAATAAATTTAATATTTGATTTCTTTGTGTTACCACATATTTCTCACTTCCATATAAAGCAATATTTTGATACCAAACATATTATAAAGTCATGCATATAGACTTATGAAAGTATAGCCTACAAATCTTTCGAATATAGAGTTGTGAAAGTATACTATACACATCATGTGAAGAATAAAAAAAAATCAATTTCCTTCTATTATAATATAAGTTAAAGAATATGGAAGATATTTATAAAACCAAATAAAAACCACATATATATATATGAGTTGTTGGTTGTCAAACATACATGAAGCAAAGTGAAAAGAGATGTTCTAGTATAACCATATTTAATAACCAATAAGTACCAAAGGTCAAAGAAGTAATAACTATAAGTAAAGCACTTTGTCGTAATGATGTAAGTACATGACATATTCTTCAGTGACCAAATTGGTATTATGACCTTTATTTGTGCAATGATCATGATGAACTTCTTTCATCATTGATGGAAATGCACCTATGCAATGAGATGCCTCACAAACTATTTTTGCAACATCCACCATTTTCCATATTTCTAGCTCATCAAGATCATTAATCATTAAGGTTGTGTGTTCAAGAGTTTTCACAATACCTTTGCAATACTCTATAACCAATCTTACACATTTGTCAATATCAAATTCAAAAAAAGCATTAGAGTTTACGGAGCCATTTGGGCTTCCAATAATGATTTCTAATTTTTTTTTGAAGTATCCATTGTTTTAATTCTTTACTAAAAAAAAATTAAAAATACAAAATATCGGTATTTCAAAATTATGAGTGTAAAATTATCCATAATTTGCAATAAAGTAAGAGTCGAAATAAATAATGTTTAGTACTACATTTTGTGCAAGAAATATTAAAATACTTAGAATAAGAGATTAATTTTTTTACCAAGGTGAATTCTCACAAAAATAACTTGAGATAGAAAACCAAATATAAAATTATAAGGATGTGATGTTACACAGATGAATTTCAACTTGTTAGTTTGGAATAGTTATTCATGAATCTACCCATTTAGTTTTTTAAACAAAATATATAGATATGATATCATATTAAATTTTTTTTTTAAAAGAGTAATAAACATTTTCTCATATGAAAAATCTTAGCTTTAATAAACCTAAAGTGTATAAACACATAAAAACATGAAAATGCAATTTTTACCATTAAAATAACTAACTTGGGTACAAAATAATGTATTTGAATTACCAAACTTATATAATATGAATAAATGAACATTAGATTTTATCATCGAGCATTTGGATCAAGAGACAAAATATAATGATATTGTTCATTATTTTGAGAAGTAAAAACCACCAAAATTTATTGATAATGTCTATTATGCATCAAACAAACAACAAAAGTGTGTTGACAAAATACAAAATCTATCAAATATCTTTGAAGGTTCCCAATCTGCTTTGTTCTTCTTTTCTTCTAGCAACTTGCTTTCCTACCTTCATTTTTTCATAAATGTCATATGTGAAGGGTGGCATAATCCTTATTCCTTGCAAATATTTGATGTGTGATATTGCAACAAATGTGAGACCACTTCTTTTAGTGGGACCTATATCAATAGTAGCTTTTTGTAGTATTAGCCCTTGTGACCTGTGCATAGTTAAAACCCAAGCCAATGTCAATGGAATCTATTTTGTATTGCCCCTATCAATTGCATGAATTGGGACTCTCTGAGGATGATGATCATCAAAAAGAATTCCAGAGTAACTATCAAAATTGACAAGTACATATGATGGCAATAGTGGTGGTGCACCTCTAGGATGATATTCAATACTTTGAACATATCCTAATGCTCCATTAAAAAAACAAACTTCATTCCATAGGTTTGAAGTTAGCATTGCCCTTGCATCTTTGCTAAGTAATAGTTCAATGTCCAACTCATCACTTCCATCTCCATCCATAGAAGCATGTATTGTTTTAATAGAAATGCTTCATGCAATAGGGTTTGATAATGATAGTAGCATTTTCTTATTATGATTGTACACATTATCATTTGTTGAAAATAAATGAACACTATTTTTAAACTCCTCATTTTTTGTACTACTCATGTGTGCATTACGTCTTGACATAAGTAGCATCCAGTCCTCTAGTGTGGGGTTTGCATCTCTTATATTTGATAGAAGAACACAGAATATTTCTTGCTCATTACTTTGTCCATCTTGTCTAAAAATATGATTTAAAGTAACTATGGTTTGGAAATCTTGCCATAGTAGCTTTGCATGCCCCCCTCTACTTTCATATACTAGTTTATCTCTAACTGGAGATAATTGTGCCAAATCTCCAACCAATATCATAGACATCCATGGAAAGATATTAAAATATGTATATCAAATAAATACCTACAAATTCGTATTCTAAATGTAAGGAACAAAGTAAATTACAATGCAGATTTCTTACTCTAATAAATACAAATATTAAACATACCTCCAAAAGTTTTATGGCTATTTTTTGGAAATGCTTGTTGAAGATGAGAGTCTATGTTTTGGATTAACCTCTCTCCAAGGAAGCTCATTTCATCTATCAATATGTATTTTTTATGAGATAATTCCTCTTGGAAACATGTGAGTCTTTCTCCTTGTAACTCTGTAAATTCTTTTATAGGTATTCTCAACTTAGAATGAATTGTTGATGCTCTAATGTTGAATCCCACAACACCCGTTGGTGCAAGTAGAAGGAGAGGAGAGCATTGTGGAAAAGATGCATTTTGTAATGCTTGGTTGATTGCACCAAGGTGACCACAAGAAGTTGGGTTGAAATTCTGTGGAAGTCAGATCTGCAGAATTGTACTTCTCATAAATGGGTACCCAAATTTTAAAAATCAGGTACCCATTTCTAAAATTAAGCTTCGAGCACCCGAGCCGAATTTCAAAAATTGGGTACCCAATATTTATAAGTGGATCGGGTGCCCGAGGCGCTCAAATATTGGGTGCCCAACTTTTTAAAAATTGGGTACCTGATTTCTTATAAATCGAGTACCTAATTACTTACAAATTGGGTCAAACTTTATTTAACCTCTTTTTTGGCATTTTTGAGCTCATTTTCATGACCTCAAAAATGGGAGCCCGATTAGAGACACATACAGGAGCCCGATTTTCAGCCCTACCGACTACTCCCTTGCTATTAGTTTTCGATATACCAAGTATTTTAATATGTTTTATAATATTTTACTTTTTTTTTTCAATTTTCAATTTAATATGTATGTTAATTTATTTTATTTTTTCATTTTTAATATACGTAAAATTGTAAATTTACATTGTTAATGAGTAGATGTTTAAATTTTTGTATTTGTTAATTAAAATATAGTTTCGTAAATGTTTATTTAAAAAATTATTATTTTAGATGTTTTGAAATGTATTTAATTTATGTATTTATTACAATGTTGAATGATTAGATTAAATGTAAATTCATTGTTTAAACATGTAATTTTACAAATAAATATAACCTCGACCTAGAACCATATAACCTCGACCTTGTTTTAACTATAACCTCGACCTAAATTCATTGTTTAAACTATAATCTCAACCTAACCATATAAATAAATCCCTAAACGTATATAACTAAGTACCTAATCACATAATAGCCCACTAAGGGATCCAAACAAAAAACTTCTAGTATTTAAAATGATTTTACTTAAATTGTATTGTACTTTGTTTCATGGATAGAAAATGGATGATGTAAACTATTTTATAAATGTATATTCTTTTAGCCTTTCATACCCTGTGACATGTATAGTGGATGATTGTGCATTCCGAATTAATTTGCCAAGTGGCATTCAGAACAAATGTATATAAATTATTTAAATGGATTGAACTAAAGTAGTGAATATTCTTTCATGTGGATGTGCTATTTATTTTACTTTTAGTACTTATAATTATTTAAAAATGAAATGTAAATGTGATCATTAAGGAATGCAATCTCTTATGTTTTTTATAAATGTAAATTATTGCATGTATGTTATTGCTTGCTTAGTAAAACTTTTGATTAGTTCTTTGGATCCCTTGGCTGGGCGTCATTTAGGATTAACTATAATGTCAATTTGTATTGAATTTAACTCTAATCATAACCCTTACTATCATCTTAACCTTAATCTTAATTTTCTAAAACCTACACCAGGTAATATATAAATAATTAAATAACTTTCCTATCTTACCTTGAGTACTAATTTTATAAATGTCAAACCCTAAAATTGTAACCTTATTTATGATTTAAACTAAATTATCCTAGAGGATAATCATATCTACATCTACATGTCATGTACATGTGAATCTAAAAACATTTGTACACATATCTAATTACATCATTTATTGCATAGGAAGGATTTAAAATTTTCATTATATATATTATCCATGCATATCATATCAAAAGAATCGTATAGAGATATGTCATTTATGACATGTCCATCATAGATAATCAAGAAGGGTACTTAGGTATATATATATATTTAACACTATATATTATAAAAAAAAGAAAAACACCATATATAGGAGCATCTCATGTACAAAAACTTAAAAAAAATTACCATGACACATGTAATGAGATCAAATAATATTTGTAAGATTCATCACATATAAGTTATCAACATGTATAGGGGTGATATAATCAAAATATCAAAAAATGAGTGATATCAAAGCATTATATCTTAATATTTAACACTAAAATAAACTAACCCCTAGGTTAACCCTAAACCAAATTGAATATATCAAACTAGATTGAAAAGTAACCCTAGCCCTTAACTAATTAATATTATACTTATAAACCAAATTGAATTAAACCATGATCATAAACCTAATTATATATCCAAATTTAACAATAGAAACCTTGAATTTAACCTTAAATCCTTTCCCCAACCATTAACCAAATTGAACCATTACCCTAAGATTGAACCAAGTTAAATGTTGACCTTAAGACTAAATCAAATCACCCTAAAATAGAACTCAATAATATATTGAACACTTTAAAACAAAATTCAAACCTAACTTTTTTGAATTAATGTTGGTTTTTAATCTAAAAGCTCTAACTATAATTCTATATCTAAAACCAAATTTAGCAATTTAAAACTTAATTCAATTTATTAACTCTTGTCCTAATTGAAACCTAAGCATGTAAACCTAATCAAACAGTAAAAACCAAATTGAACCCTAATCCTAAAACTAATTAAACATTGATATCAAGGTCTCAAAATGATACATCATAAAAAAATTAGAAGAGACTTGAACGAATCAAGCATCTAATTAAGTAACCCTCCCTCACCATCAAGAGGTGGAGGTGTCCACATCAATGCAAGTAGGAGCCCAGACTACACCCTTGGATGCCTAAGAATATATCTAAAGAAGTGAATAACTTATCTTTCCACTGGATGCCTAAACCTTTATATCCTAAGTGAGTATTCATCATGTAATATCTAATTAGGAGGGTATTGAAGCACTCTAACACCCCAATCCCTAACTAGATAATTATGTTAGGGTGGACTAATTTCTATTTATCTTGGGTTGGAAGTGCCTAAAAGTTTTTTTGGGAGACTGGAGATTCCCCTATTTGTTTCCTATTTTCCTATATGGGTAGCCTAAATGTTTATTGTCTTTGCAGAATGGAAGGCCACATAACAAAATATTTCCTTATTCTATAAAAAGAAATACCCACCCCCTAGTGATATATATAGTAAGATCTTTTTCCTAATTTTACTATCAATTTTTTTGGTTAGAAGATGATGATAGCTCAAAATGATTTGGAAGATAGGGATAAAATGAGAACAATCATTCCTAGAATGAAGATGCATTATTCCAAGTGATAAACCCATTTCTATCATAAATCAGCTCCTCCATCCAAAAAAATAGTAATGAGAAATCCCTACGTCAAGTAACCAATGGAGGGCTCATAAAATTGATCAAGTGATCAACGGAGGGCTCATAAAATCCCTAGGTCAAGTAATCAATTGTTCCCCAAGGGGAGATAAGAATCTCATTAAAAATTAGAGACAAGACACTCCTAAATACATATCATACAAAATTATTGCCAAGGTCTTATCCTCTAGACTAGAAGATATCCTACCCAAGATCATTAGCCCTACACAAAAGTGTTTTGTTAGGGATATTTATGCATATCAGAGAATTTTATAACCTATTGGAAGACTTTGGATTGAGAAACATTTCTAGGATAGAGTGTAGGCATGCTCAAGTAATTGATTATGAAGATGTCTACAAAAGGGTGGAATGGAATAATCTTAACTTTGTTTCATCCTGAGATGAACATGTATAATCCATAATGAGTTCATACAATCCCCCAGTGTCACAAAATAAGTGTACATGAAAGAAAAATTAGCTTGGTGGCTCCTATTTTAAGAAAAGAAACCTTGAACTAACCTAGATATATTTTTTTGGACTATTATTTTATGATTAGACTTAAAAAATTGGTATTTAATGTCTAATTTGACTTAAGTGTTTAACTTTATTTATTTAATTGATATGATTTTAATAAAGATATGCACAATTATATAGATCTAGTTGATAAATTTTAGATTTAAATTTTATTAAATAGTAATTTTGTCATGTTTTATGTTGTGATGTATTTTTGTCATGTTTTATGTTTTATGTTGTTTAAACATATATGCAGATTATATTTGATGGACCCATTGCCACCCCTCCCCCTCCATCTCCACCTCCACCTCCACCCACACCTCCACCACCCACCATAGATGAGCTTCACGAGACCATGAGGCGTAACCTCAATGACCTCATGTGTGATAGAGAGGCTATCCGACATGAGAGGCACCCCCCCCCCCCCCCCCCCTCACCTACTACATATTGTAGATAGCATGCAAGGCGTGGTTGACTCCATCCATCATTTTGATTTAGACATTGATTCATTTAGATCATGGAGGGAAAGCATGTGTTCCTTCTACTCTGACAGCTTATCATACAGAGAGGTTTATAACCTGCATATAGGTAAAGGGAATTTTCAACATTATTTTGTAAACCCTAAAATGGGTGAAGCAATTAGTGATAAGAAGCCTCACATTTCCATTAGATGGTGTACACATCCACATATAGCAACACATTTTTGGGAGCGGTGGTGGATGGTATTTGACCATCGACCACATGCTAACCATGAGGTGCCCATGTACTTCCTTAGGAATTTATTGGCTAAGTTTGAGTTGGGTTTGAAACCCCAACTATTTTGATATGAAATCATTTTAGGGGGTTGGTAGAGGAATTCCTCAGGATAGGCCTGAGTCAAAGCTGAGTGATAGAATGAGAAATCGTAGGTGAGCTAAGCCCCTTGTACCTCTTCCTATGCCTATTGTGCTTTCTCCTCACCATCATCAAGCAGTTTCATCTACTTTTACCCATTTGAGTGCCCTTTCGGGAAATTTAATATAGCAGTGGACGCAAGCAGTACATGCTCCTCCACTTGGACATGTTTGTACTAGCTGTGGAGGCATATGCATAGGCCCCCAAAGCAATCTTGGTGCAGCACACGATGGCCATTATGTTGAGGGTGCAAATTTTGATGATGATGTATATGTTGCCCATGGTGATGGTAGTGACGAGATAGACATGTCATCATTTGTTGACCTCATGCAGTAGGGAGAGCTTGGAGAGAGTCAAGAGCAACAAGTAAAATTTTAATTTCAATATAAATATAAAGTACACATAATTATTTACTTTCTACATAAATGTTTAATTGTATTAACTATATTAATTTTTACTTTTCAAATAATAGAGGATGGATGATTGTTGGAAATAATCCAGACTAACAAGGTTACTAAGAGGGGAGGGGTGAATTAGTAACCCTAAAACTTTATATTAGTTCTGCATAATAACATATTCACCATTCATCCATCTAATCTACTGTATGCATGAAAAGATAAACATTTATAACACATGAACACACTGATTTGGTGACCAAGAAACCTTCCAATTAGAAAGTAAAATTGGGGTGGGGATGGTGCCCACAAAACTTCAATACTGTAGTATAAACTTGGCCTGTTAAGGCTTACAATGATCACTTCTGATGATCTGCCCTATTAGGAGCAAGTAGGATTTCTAGATCCACCTTGTTAGAGGATTTACAAACATACAATGAAGTATGCACTCTGTTAGGAGATTTACAAAAGACTGCTAAGTCTACCCTGTTAAAGGATTTACAAACTAATTCACCTATTAGAATGAAGCAGTGGATCTGGTTACAACTAATTGTTGATAGGATCCTTTATGCTCTGATCACCTGATGTGATAGATATAACTTTCCTGCACCAATGTTGACCTTGTTGTATTTCTTTATTCTGCTGCTGATTTGCTTTCTCTCTTCTCAAAAATATTGCAAAATAAAATCCTATCCAATTTCCTATTTTACTATACAAATGATATAATACATCACATATATATCATTCCAATATTTACTTAACAAGGTCGGCCAAACACAAGTGAAAAAAACATTACTGAGTCAGCCAGATGGTAGAAAACTCGGGTTCCTCAAACTGGCTCAATGACCTTCTGATACTCGACATCCACTACAATACACTGCATCATCATGCACTTAGTAAGAGTAGAGGCATGATTCATACTAACCATTGTAAGTAGCTTGAAACTCGGTAACCATTGGTGACTCGGTGAATATTGTGTCACTTGGTAAAAACTAAATCCATTGATAACCTTCTTCAACTAGTAAACACTGATTCCTTCATTTACCTTGTTTACTCGGTAAACACTAAGTTCTTCATTTACCTTGATCACTTGGTAAACACTAAGTTCTTTGTTTACCTTGATCACTCAATAAACACTAAGTTCTTAATTTACCTTGATCACTCGGTAAACACTACAAAGCTCGGGGATCACTAACTGCTTGGAGAACACTTTTCTGCTCAGTAACCACTATAAACTTGGCAAACACTGCTAAACTGCCCATATGCTTAGTTTCTAAAGGAATGCTCGGTATGAGCTTGGTAAGCATTCAGAATCAAATAAGTGTTGTAACTAATGACAAATATATCATAATTCCAACAATCTCCCCCTTTGGCATTAGTGACCAAAAACACTTATGAGCCAAAATTATATACAACATCTATCATACTGACGATTGATTCTACTGAATATACATGGCTTCTTTACATATAACTCCCCCATACAATATACACAAGGTATTTACATGAGTTATATGACTTTTATTTATAGTATATCTTTGTCCCTTTTGTACATTTATCTCACCAATATTTCTTCCTGAATATCTCTTTCTCCTCCTTTTTGACAATAATGCCAAAGAATAAAATAATGTATTTACATAGAGACACCAAAATGTGAGATAAACTCATAATGTACCTGGAGAATGAATTGCAGAGTTTTATCCCAATTCTTTTGCAGTATTTTTCATGTGGATAGAGCTAGTTGAACTTCTGCAGAGAGTTCAATCACATGTTCTGCAACAGAGAAATTTTTGTCATGGATTAATGTTTTTGAATGTGCAATGTGCTTCTACATTGTTTCCATGATAGGAAGGATCATATTCTAAATATCTAACAATGTAGATTGGATCCTTGCCTCTTCTCTCAACAATTCTATCTTCTTTTCTGACAAAAATTTGATCCTGAGGTGTGAGATGAGCTTGAACTGGGGTCAAGCTTCAAGTTTTGTGTGCTTGCCTTCAGATCCTCATCTATCTTATTCAATTTCTCTCTTATCTCCTTTGTATACTTGATAACATCACAAAGCTTAGCAAACAGAGATGTTACATTATTAAAAGAATTTTCAATGTTGGCCAAAACTGTGGTTAATTCAACCTGTTTTATTGCTATATGCTGAGCAATGTGCTCAAGCACCTTATTATCAAACTTCTTTTCTACCTTCTCCATCAACTTTTCTTGACCGGAGGTATCCTCATTGAATTTATCTGCTACCTCTTCTAATTATATCAAAATGTGTTGAGAAGTATCAACATCAACACCTATAGCCTCAGTAATTATATTTCGAGCATTCTCAATTATTCTATATTCCTTATCCCTTTTAGACCTTAGCTATTTCTGTGTAGCCTTCATCTCAATTAGTTGACTAGCATACCTCATTTCTTCAATGGTAGCATTTTCATAGTCAATCTTTGGGATTACTATCTCTGTGTCTAAGTCAATATCTTTAGGAATTTCCTTTCCAATGATCATAAGCCTTAATGGTTGCTTTTGTTTGACTTCTGTGATGACTAGTTTGACCTTAGGAATAGACACAATAGTAGAGATGGAAGGACTAGTAGTAAAAACTGGGATGCTTGAGGGTTGAGTGCCAATAGGAGTATATACCAGATCAAAAACTAGAGTACTTGCCAAAAATGGTGATACACTTGGTAATGCAGTATCTAAGCTAACTGGGTCTAAAGTAGATGCAGATAATGCTGACAAAGTTGTAGAACAAATTGGAATTGACAAAATTGTGGAACTTACTGCTATATCGACTGATGATGATGGAGCTGAGGAGGCTAGCTTGGTAGCTGAAGAAGAGGGATGCAGCTCAGTAGATGAAGTGGTAGATACTTCCATTGATGATACTTGGAGCTAAGATGTGGCAGGTGTAGATGATAAATCTGATGTAGATGTTATCAAATCTACTGAAGCTGACTCCAACCTTGATGATGTCACAATTTTAGGTGGGGAGTGAGGAAGGGATGCAATCACTGCTGCTGCAATTTTCACCTGATCATCTTCCTCCTTATCTTCCTCTTCAACTTCATCCTCCTTGTCTTCTTCCTCTTTATCTTCCATCAGTGCATGAAGCTCTCCTGGTGAGATTGTGATGGATGGAGTGCTCTCAAACTCATCATCATTGCTACTATCATCAACTTTGATTTCTACTGGGTCTTCACTGGGCTTACGTAGATGATAGATGTTTTTCCACATGTTTTTAGCATCATTTACAACATGTTCAATGTCTTTAATCAAAATCAAATAGGTGTGGAATTTGATCATCATTTTACCTTCATGGCTTTTCATTTCAATTTTTACTTCTGCTCCAGTGAGACTTGGTCAAAGATTTTTCAGGGATTGCTCATAAATATCTTTTACCGTTTGGGTGGCTAACTCCCATCTTGGTTGCAATCTCTCCAGTAGTTCTTTTGAGATTTGAGGGGCAATCTGGTCTGGGGAGTATTTCCATTTACCCATCTTATTGAGTACCAGTTCCTCAATCTTCATTTTCTTAGCATCTGTTCTAGTTTCAAATTTCAATGCCTTGAAATTTGTGATGCCAGCTCCTTCTTCCAATTGTTTGAGCCTTTGCTCGAATGTGGGTGCAGGCCTGACTAGTATAGGTTCCTTCTTACCTTTTCTAGTTCTTCTAGTGAATACTGCAGTAGGCTTTTTCTTAGGTTTGGTAATGATTACCTTACCTTTCTTCTTTGGTTGTTCTTATGTAGATTCTTCTTCTCCTTTTTCTTCTCCTCCTTCTTCTTCTCCTCCTTCTTCTTTTTCACCTACTTCATCTTCACCTTTTCCCTCGGTGAGCATAAGATGACCAGTTGAAGTTTTCAATTTTGCTATTTTCCTCTTACCCTTGCTTATGGCCTATGGTAGCTTGATTTCAAGCTCAATTTTGGCCTTAGCTTCATTATAGGTTCCAAAAATTTGTTGCCTTGGGTCTACTAGATCATTTACCAATGCTTCTATAACATCTTTGGCTTCATCAATGTTTACCTCATAGGGAAGAGGTTTCACCCATGCAACTTGGGGTCTGACTGCTTGAATGTATACCTTGTCACAGTCAGCCATGAAGCATACATCATCCTTATAATCTTCAACAAGCTTGGGAGGAATTCTAAATCTATTATTCATCCTCTCTTTGAAATCTTCAAAATAGTTATCCATTATCTTATCAAAATTTATACCTATTTCTGCAATAAACTCATTTATCTGATACAAAATTGGAACATCTTTTCTCCATACAATTGTACCTTTAGAAGGGAAAAACTTTTGTACATAGAAAAATAAACAAACTAACAAAGAACCAAATTTACAAGAGTTGGTTTTTGAGGTCCTTATACTGTCCATGTTCTTATTTAGTTGTTTCAATAGCACATCTGCTAGGTCAAACTCCATATTCTTCTTCACAATCTTATAGGCTAAGTCCACAGCCTCACAGGGCACACTATTCAATCTGCTGGAACTATACATCTTATATGCAATTAAATGAATTCTAAATCTTAGCTCTGCATTAGATACATTGTTAAGTTTCAATCCTCAAACATCCCATTCAGCTAGGGTTAACTTCTGAAGTTCATCACGACTTAGGGTTTTAGTGGTTTTGGATTTGCTCAACATAGGTAAACCCGCGATCTTATGAATCATCTTCTTCGTTATTAGGATGGGTTGCTCTAACCACAACTGACCATTATGCACATGGCTTAAAATGTATCTTATCCATTTCATTTGAAAATTTCTTGCAAGTGCGAGATATGGGTCAAACCTTTGGTTTCCAAATGCTTGTGCTTGGGTTTGAGGGTTCCATCCACACATAACTCGGCTAGGGCATTATCCATATCTAGTGTCCCTATTTCTTGAATAGTGCATTTGAAATGAGTACGAATGTCATTTATAAGTAGTACCTTTGGTGGAATTTTTATTGGGCTCTGTGCAGGTCGAGTGATTTAGCTATGGCGGGAACGAGCTTGAAGGTAGGTGCTTTCCATTCCACTCCCTTCACAAGAATTTTAGATCCTCTCTTTGCCTTGCTGCTACTGGTGCTTGCAGATGCCATTGCGGCTTGGTGAGTAAATGATTTTGTAAAAGAAATTCTTCACTGGAAAATTACTTCAAATCACTTGAACTCACTTTCATGCTCTTGGAGATCTCTTTACTCTGTATATACTAAATTCGCGATGAAAAATGAGATCAAATTTTGCCCTTTTTGATGAAAAATTTGCCATTAATGCTCAGGTACGAAGGTAGATAAGATGACCTAGGGTTTGTTAGATATTCACTGACTTACTCAGTAAACCTTGCAACTCGGTGAAAAAACAAAACTTTTCGTATTCCCGACCTAGCTCGGTTAAGTCTAAAACCAACCTTGCTCAGTAGATGCACCACAGTGAACTATGTCTTGTATCTGATATACTAACTTGCCATTTATACTCCTTCATTCTAGAACTGCTTAGGATATTGCTTAAAGATGCAGTCCTTGATCTTCCTTGATGAGTCTAATTAGAAATGGTGAAGTCACCCACTTCTTGAGTGACATTGCCATTATTTGAATTTTCTGGCTCGGTAGATTTAGGAATCCACTGTTGTCTCATCTGTTTTCAAATGCTGTCAGCTCTGGCTTTTTTTTCATCTTCAATTCTTCTTATGTTCATGCAATTCTTGGATATATGACCAAGTTCAGTACATGTGTAACATCTTATAGTAGTATCTTTCTTCCTTAGGTGATGCCTTGCACAGTTAATTCTAATATGTCCATATTCTCCACAATAATGACATTTGCACCAAGTATTGTAGTCCCAACCAAATAATGCATTGACAATTTGTTTTGCTGGATTGAATGATTTAGATCTGCACTCGGATGCCTTGTGACCTTGTTTCTTTCATTTGTGACATTTGCATTCAAATTTTGGTTTCTCTGTGCATTCATTTGATGTGACCATGTTGATTGCAGTTGTAGCATTTACCATTGAATTTTCCTTTACCATTGCTCCAACATTTGTTTGATGTATGTCCAATCTTGCCACAGTGATTTCAAGTGGGTCTTTGATTCCTTTGAGCACCTTGTTTGGAGGTTTCACCTTCTTCCTTGTATCCAAGACCAGCTTTACCTTTTTGTTTATGAAGATTTTGCTCATTTTTCTGATTCAATTGATCCATATTTTCTTGAGATTTTATCATCCTTTCATTGACTTGCTTTTCAACATTTAAGTCATTTTCCAAACTTTCATTGATTTGTCTTTCAGATCTCATATCACTTTGTAAGCTTGCATTGATTTGTCTTTCAGTGATTAAATCATTTCTCAAACTTTCATTCTCAGATCTTAGATTCATAATTTCTTCATTTGCATTAGATAGTTGACCTATAAGATCTTCATGCTGAAGGGATTGATTATTTCTTACCTCTAAGTCTTCATTTGCCTTGTTTCTCTGTTCCAAAACTTCACATAGCCTAATGGATTGGATTTCTTGTTCTCTTTTGAGCTTTTTTAATTCTTCCTATAGAGAACCATTCTTCGCTAGGAGTTCCTTGATTGCTTCATTGGCTTCATTTGAATTGCTTGATAGTAAAAGGTCTTCAATCTTTTCTTCAATATACTAATGATCATTCATTTGTCTTGCAAGTTCCTTCCTTCTTTTCAGAGATTGAGAAAGATGCTCCTTTGCTTCTTTGAGTTGAGCCATGGCCATTTCCAGATCTAGCTTTTCATTTTCAACAGATTTGTCGAGTCTGAATATCTCCATTGTCCTTGATCTTTGCTCAAGCTGTCAAACTTTATCTTGAGAACCACAATGCTCTGATACCAATTGTTGGAAATAATCCAGACTAACAAGGTTACTGAGAGGGGAGGGGTGAATCAATAACCCTAAAACTTTATATTAATTCTACATAATAACATATTCACCATTCATCCATCTAATCTACTGTATGCATGAAAAGATAAACATTTATAACGCATGAACACACTAATTTGGTGACCCAGAAACCTTCCAATTAGAAAGTAAAACTGGGGTGGGGATGGTGCCCACAAAACTTCAATACTGTAGTATAAAGTTGGCCTGTTAAGGCTTACAATGATCACTTCTAATGATCTGCCCTGTTAGGAGCAAGTAGGATTGCTAGATCCACCTTGTTAGAGGATTTACAAACATACAATGAAGTATGCACTCTGTTAGGAGATTTACAAAAGACTGCTAAGTCTACCTTGTTAAAGGATTTACAAACTAATTCACCTATTAGAATGAAGCAGTGGATCTGGTTACAATTGATTGCTTATAAGATCCTTTATGCTCTAATCACCTGATGTGATAGATATAACTTTTTTGCACCAATGTTGACCTTGCTATATTTCTCTATTCTGCTGCTGATACACTTTCTCTCTTCTCAAAAATATTGCAAAATAAAATCCTATCCAATTTCCTATTTTACTGTACAAATGATATAATACATCACATATATATCATTCCAATATTTACTTAACAAGGTTGGCCAAACACAAGTGAACAAAACATTACTGAGTCGGCCAGATGGTAGAAAACTCGGGTTCCTCAAACTGGCTCGATGACCTTCTGATAGTCGGCATCCACTACAATACACTGCATCATCATGCACTCAGTAAGAGTAGAGGCACGGTTGATACTGACCATTGTGAGTAGCTTGAAACTTGATAACCATTGGTGACTTGGTGAATATTGTCTCACTCGATAAAAATTGAATCCATTGATAACCTTCTTCACTTGGTAAACACTGATTCCTTCATTTACCTTGTTTACTCGGTAAACACTAAGTTCTTCATTTACCTTGATCACTCAGTAAACACTAAGTTCTTCATTTACCTTGATCACTCAATAAACACTAAGTTCTTCATTTACCTTGATCACTCGGTAAACACTGCGAAGCTCGGTGACCACTAATAGCTTGGAGAACACTTTTCTGCTCAGTAACCACTATGAACTTGGCAAACACTATTGAACCACCCATATGCTTGATTTCCAAAGGAATTCTTGGTATGAGCTCGGTAAACATTCAGAATCAAATAAGTGTTGTAACTAATGACAAATATATCATAATTCCAACAATGATATTGTTCCTCCTAGGAGGCAGTATAGTCTTTTTCTGAGACCTACAGACGTTGGCATCCCTTATACGGTATGCATTTTGAATTACACTGTAAAATGTACATTCAAATTTAAATTTAATAACATGTGCTCATATGTTCTTTTTATTTGATTTTTTAGGGATTGTCTGCATCTACACAGATTGATGTTAGTATAAGTCCTACTCTAGTTACCACTGAGGCATAGCCTCAAAAACATGCGGTATGAACTTTTGACTGAAGAAAAATAATTTGTATTATTTTTATGTATATACATTATTATTAAATTATAATCTAAAAATTTTTGACTCACATGTATATATATTTTATGTGTTTTGATTTTATGAATAGGAGCCATATCATACTCATCCATACAGGCCTTGGTATAGTCTATTTTTGACTCCATCTTATGATTATCATGCTAGCATACATGTAGACACATATGTGACATTGGCTACCACTTAGGTATGATATATATATATATATACATATATATATATATATATACATGTTAAATTTATAGTGTATAAAAAATGTAGTGTACAAATTATGTACTTTGTAATTATTCATGTATATTTATTTTTGACTAAACGTTTATGTATCCATAATTTTAGGACTATGTCACCATGAGTGTTGCTGAGAGCACAGGACTTAGCCAGATGGAGGTACCTACATCATAATTTGAGGTCAGTATTGTGATTTATGTACATAATGTATAGTTCATTATGCTCTAAAATCAAATTTAAAAAACATGTATGTATTGTAAATTACAAGACCTCACCATTGTTGCATTTGGTAGTTTTGATAGTGCACCTCCTCTCGTTACTGAGGGACACCCATCTCATGTAGTATAATTTATTTTATTATGTAGTGAATATTTAATTTATTTGCAAGCTAGATTTTGAGACCCATTTCAATTAAGCATGTACATGATGAGATGTGCCTCATGTTACACAGGGTGATACATCTACCTCACAAGGTGTCCAACATGACGAGACAACTCATATTACACATGATGATCCATCTGAGTCCTCTTCGTATGGAGTAAAGAGGAAATTCGATTAGATAGATTAGATCTTGTTGGCACCTATAGATTGTTTTTTTATGATGTATACACTTTTTGTTAGGATAGTTAAAACTGTATGTTAGACCATGTATTTTTTCACTTCATAGATCATGTTATGATGTATGTTAGACGATGTACTATTTTTTTATGACTTCTTATCATGCTTGTGTATGTAGTATATATTATTATTTTTCACCATGTTTTAAGTATATTCAAACCATTTTCTTTATTCTGGCATATTTTATTCATGAACATATGACACATTTTGTCAGTATATATGCAAGATGAACAATAATTTTAACTATGTATAGAGCATTATTAGATAAATATCATAGAAAATTTATGCATTGAGATTCATACAAATAAAATTGACCTACTAGATTAAAAAATTTATTGATAACGTACCTAACAATGTATCATAAGTGATCTTAATCTGTTGTTTGGTAATGTAAGACTCATTATCACCTAATAAGACCTATTATGTGGTAGTAAACATATGAATACCTATCATAACCTATAATAGACATAATGACCTATTAGGACTCCCATGTCCCCTTAAGACACACATGTATGGATAACATACTTAACAATGTATCATAAGTGATCTTAATGTGTTGTTTGGTAATGTAAGATATAATCAATACAATGAATACAATGAGTAATGATCTAACATATAATCAATACAATGAGTAATGATCTTTAAATTATTATCATGTGCAAGTGACTTGTTTTTAATATTACAATCAATAGTAATTTGAAACTTCAAACAAACATTAATTTAAACATGCTTGAATGTAAAATTAATGGAACAAAATAGGAGGTCATTACTTAAATTGACAATTAATTTATAATTTATCAAGTGCATACTTTTAACTTTCAAATAGAAGTAAACTCTCATTTTTGAATTAGTTTGTACAACATATTTCACAATATATGTAAGACAATGTCAATGATATATTTATAGTTCAGTGAACTCGTTTGAAACATAAAATTGGTTCAACACATCTCTTAAAATGAGGTCCTATAAAATAAAAATGTAAAACAAAAACACACATGTTAATAAACACATAAATTAATATTCAAGGTATTTGAACTATGTAAATGTATGTGTAATTTTTATGTACTTACTATGTGAAATTGCACAAAATGTTGATGTTCGATCCACTTTAACATTTAAATTTGTATAAATTGTAATTGAGACCTGAATAAGAAGTATATAAGTTCTCTAAATTGGTATTAACAACACAAACATCCATGTAATTAAATTATATAAGTACATATATCTAAATATAATACAAAAATAAAAAAAATTACATGTGTTTGATGTAAATGTAGTCATCCCACTATACCATTTGCATCCTCTCTCTTTTGCAATGCATCTATGATTATCTCGTGCTCGTCCATTGAAATTGTCCATAATACCTTATTGGCAGGTCTCCCTTTGTATCTTTCTAATTTGATATTTGTTGCCACAACCAAATGAGAATAGTGTAAAATCTTCTTTTTGGTTTGGTAGTCTTCAAATGTTGGCAAACCATTTCTTCTTGTTAGGTATCTACATAGCCAAGTGCCAGCTACAATGACAAACCCAATTGGATACTCAAAACCATCATCATCTACTTGATGACATGTCAATTTTTTCTTAGGTTCCACACATTTAGCTAGCCAATACTCAGTCTGTTCATCATTATCACTAGGTGCAATAATAGCATAAACATGTCCTACAAGATAAGATAAAGCATAGAAACACTTTAATCACATGAGTGTACATATGAAAATTATATAAATTGAAGCATGACATCACAACAAAATCTAATTAAATTGTGCATACCAGGTTCTATGAGGTCTAAAATATGATCATAGTCTTCTGATGCAAAAGTAACATTCTTGCCTTCATTTACTATATCATCTTCAAAATGCATGTCAGTAGGTGCTAATGATCTTTGTTTCCAATCTTTAACCCATTTTGTATTCTCACATTCTTCCCATTCACCTGCAAGACAAAATTGACAAAAACAAGCAAGCTCCCTAGTCCATATAGTCCAAGTGTTAGAATCTGAACTCCTAAATGAATGCCATTTAGCTGACCCACTAATTGTATCACAATCATATCTTGAAGGGATATTATTTTCTTCAACTAGGTAGAAGAAATGTTTGATTGTAGAGTTTTGACTTGATCCTGTGTATAAATATTTGTTACACCATTCGACAATCTCATGTGCATTTTTGAATTTAGCTTTTTCCTCAAATTTTAATTGCTCTCTACTAAGGGCTCTCTTCACACATGCACCAGCACCATCATGTTCTCCTTTACCATGTCCAGCCTCAAAAAACTCCACACATGTTGGATGTTAGTTTTCCTATGTGTCCTACTCAACCAATAGAACATTCTAGCATTCTTGAATTACCCTGTACAATTATCTGACCATATCCAATATTGTATCATTTGAATTTGTCTCTCTTTTAAATTATCATAGAAGACCTTGAAACAATATTGGATGAACTCAGATGAATGGAGTTTATTATCACTTAAATAAAAATGGTACTCTCTCAATATTTTTTGATCCTCCTCTGTACTATCAGGTGCATGCCTATAAACTATATGAACATAAATTGTTACTTGCACTGAATTGTAATATTGTGGTTGTACCTCTTCTTGCGGTGCAAGCGTGTAGTTCTCTGCAAAGTCAACAACTAAAAGTATAGTACCAATTGAAAATGTATTCGTACATATGCAAAATTGTCCATCAAGCCATCTAGAATATTGAGAGTGTTTAGTTCATATTTTGGTATGATCACACTCTTAAACTCATCCATAAATGCATGACAACTAACTTTATCTATAACTAGATCACACCTTCTTCCAATCTTCCCATCCTTCAATGGATATTCAATAGTTTTGAATCTTTTTACCTCAACTAATTGTTGTCCAAAAGTAGTCAAAGCATTTTCATGCAAACATTCATCTAAAAAAGAAAGATTGTTGCACATATCACATGTACTAGAAAGACATGCATTGAAAAGAAATTATTGATCATTAGGTGGCTTACAAAACAACCCTGATATGAAATCTTTTATAGTTTGAGGTGGTATTTTTATACCACATTCTTGCAACATTTCTTTACTATGCATGGTACCACATATAGATCAAAATACATCATAATGGTAATGAAATTGAATATGAGTTTTACAATAACATGTGATCCTTTCCTTATTAATCCTTACATACCATGGTTTACACTTTTCAAAAGATCTTTGACTAATGGTAATATTTAATACCTTACCATCTACAAAAATTTTAAACAATTTAGTTTGAGTCATGTCCAAAAGGTGTTTAGGATGTGGATCACGTATTTTTGACCCAATTCTCAATTTAAGAACATCTCTTGAATTAGGTGATACTCTTGTATTATCATGCCAAAAATTTTCAATCAAACTTTTGATTTCACTAGTAAGTTTCATATCACATCTCGCAAGTCTACCACTAGAAGTCCATAAAATATTTGTTGGATCACATTCAAAGTTAACCCTTCTCTTTATAGCTCTTTCTAAAGTCTTACGATTCACATTAAGATATCCACTTATGTTGCTAATCAATCTTTTGTCAGATGTTGATTTGTTAACTAAAGCTATTGTTATTGCTCGTTGTGCTACATTCTTATCTTTAGACCGACGTCTCTTTCCGATAACATCAAAGGCACTAGCAACAGTGGATACAACTTGTTTTAAAGACTCATTTTTATTCTTGGGTTTTGCATACATTTCCAACCTTCTCATTACTTTTCGCATTTTAGACATTTTAATTAGTTGCAACATTAGCTGACATTGAAACCCAAATTTCTTATTATAAAAAAAATGCCTATACAATCTATTAGCATGTGTCCTAATTTGTCTCCATGAAACCAATCTCTCAAGATTGTCTAACACATCATTAGGAATATGAAAATTATGTTCAAACACTTTTCTATCATCCTGACATGTTTGTTCAGTAGTTGGTGTTTCTATGTCTACATTCATGTAATTTTTATTTTCAAACACTTTACTATTTTCACTGTTATTTGGGATTTGAATATCATTTTCAAATTTTCTTGGTATTTCTTTTGGGGTAGGCATTTCAATTGGAGTGTTTTGTGCATGATCATTTGACAATTGTTTCTCATGAAGAAAATCTAAATCATTTAAATTGTAACCCGCTTCTAAAAAATCACCAATTTCATCACGAGAGAAAATTCAAGGGTTTGGAGACACACCTATATTGAATGCATGATTAGAATGTGCACCTAAATTTTCTTGTATTGGGTTCTCTTCTTTGACCTCTTCATCCATCGTGGTATCCTCAATGTCTTTCTCCTTTGAAACATTGTTCAAGTCTCTAATTCTCTGTCTTCTCTCTTGTTGATGTTGTGCTTTATTCTCTTTATTTGCTACAATCTCCTCATCTGTCAGAACTTTTGCTTTCTTCTTTCTTCATTGTTTTGATTCCATGTTTGCACCAATTTTGAATTTGAATCAGCAGCTTGCAAATTGTATAAGAGGACAAGAAAATAGAATAAGCATGATGAAATTTGGTGTTGCAAATCGAAACTATTATTCAATCATTTCAATCATTGAAATTGGGTCAGTGGGGCAGCTTTTAGGGCCCAACGAGTACATTAGAAACGGGTACCCGATTGCTTGAAAATCGAGCATCCGATTCTTTTGAAATTGGGTACCTGTTTGTAAATCGGGTACTTGATTTTAAAAAGAATTGGATACTCGATTTTCAAACAGTCAGGTACAACAGTTTAAAGCAATTGGGCACCCAATTTTTGAATTACAAATCGGGTGCCTGATTCTTGAGACATGAGAGGGAATTTGGTATGGCTCTCGAATTTTGCATGGGGTTTTTTCTTGGGGAAAGGCATGGCATAGGCTTGTTCACACCAAGCCATGCCTTTATGATCCTTTTTTTCCTAAGGCTTTTAATCGACAATTTTTGGTATTGTTGTAAATTTTTTTCAGTCATTCCCATTGAATTTTTTGACGAGACAAAAACCCATTATAGGTCTTACTGTTCTGATTTCAAAAATGTAAATTTTATAGTGTTATTAGTTTATTTTCTATTTTTCCATTATTTATTAATCAAATAGTTTATTTTCTATTTTTCCATTATTTATTAATCAAAACTATCTCCTAAACGTTGAAAAGTGACATTCACTAAAATTTTAATAACTTTTTTATTTTATAATTTTTCTTAAATTAATTTATATGTCGTCAATCTACATACAATTCTTTTGATGTTAAAAAAAAAATTTGAAAAAAGTGAGATTTTGATCAAATTATGTGGTCCGTACACGAGAGGTTTTAAAATTTACCTTTATAGCCAATTAATAATTAATAATAAAAAATTATTCGATAAAAAATTAAGGAAAAATATTGTCATCAATCTTAGGTGTATTAGATAACTCCGTTTTAAAAAATTTATGAAAATTCATTTATTTGTGTCGAATTATGGTGTCCGTACACGAGCGTGGTATGGTCCTGAAACAAGCATTTTGAAAAAGTGGTTTTTAAAGATCCATACCAAAAAAATAATCTATCAAATGGGTACACAAATAAATTACATATTCAAAAACTAGATTCCGAACACTAAAAATTTTATTTTTGGAGTTTTTTAATATTCAATCTTTAAATACTTCAAATTTTGACATCAATTGACAAAAAATTTCAAAAACAGGAAAAACACTTCCACTTTTTGGCCAAAAGTGAGACCCAACTTCTCGCACTGACCCACCAATCAAATATGAGTTTCCTATTCCTGTTGTCCCTTGAATTATCATACGTAAGGGTGATACATCTTGAAATGTATGATAGTGTGACATTATAATGTTAACTACTTTATTTTGATTGTCACTAAGATTTTCATAGTCCATGCATTGTGGTATCTCATCATGGATAAGACAACCTACATCTCTCATCAATCTTATGAAATTTATGGCTTCACTTGTGTATTATTCACTTTGAAAATCTTGAGACCAATTTGTTTGTTGATCAACATCTCTTCTCCCTAACATATCTATCTCTACTATAAGGACCCTCCTCATATGTAATTATAAAATATGAATTCTCTGCTAAAACCGTTATAGAAGATTTAATTGGATATGGAGTAATGTGTATGTTGTGATTGTCCTAATGAAATTTAGAGTAGTTGATATAGCCATGTTTTAATACTTAGTGATTCAAGAACTACTACATTATCTCGATTGATAAAACATTAAAATTTCACTAATGATGATATGAAGCAGGATGTTGATTTGGTACCCCGATGATTATTCTAGTATTTTAATCTGAACTAATGAATATGTTATGTTATATAGAATAAATGATTTCTAATGATTAAATGTGAGTTGAAATAAATTAAATAAGTTAATTACATGAAAGATTCATATTTTGATTTACGTAACTATCTAGATAGGTTTTGAATATATGCATGTGATTCTTGAACTACTGATGTGTGCAATTAGTGTGTAGGATATTTAACAGGAAAATCTAATGAAAAGATGAAACTGAACCCCTTGTTATTGTGCTAATTTGCATTGTCTTTATTTGAAGGTTGTTGTATAGTCTTAAAATTCTCCTAACTTTTGTTTGGATTTTATTAAGTCTTTAAGGCCTAAAAATATTAAATTTAAGTACCCTAGGGGTAAGGGTATGGGCTGGGAGTACTTTCCACACCCTTAGCCTCTTTGGTTGACTTTTAGGGTCACTCAAAAATTCTACTTTTGGTTGATTGCGAAAATTGATTTGTCTCCTCCATGAGTTGGTGACTCAAACTCCACCTTAGGGTCACCTAAAGTCTAGTTGAGTTACGATCATATTTAGAGGCATTTTGGAGAAATTTTGGGGTTTTTACCCAATCTCTAGTTCTGGAGAAAGTTGGAAGATTGAAGGAAGAAAAGGAAAAGCTCTTCTCAAACCACCATTTTGCCATAACTCTTTTGGTGAAGGTAGGAGTTCTTCACTTCTTTGAATTTTTTTCTTCATTTGTCATGCTCGAATCTTGCTTGAATCATGTATAAGGCATTGTGTTGTTTTTGAATTGCTTGCTTGTGTGTTGGGGTTGATTTGGAGGGATCTTAACTTGTTTTCTTTTGATGTTATTCTCATGCTTGCTTTGATGTTTTGTGTTTTGAGAGGATTTCATGGGTATTTTTTTGGCATCACTCACCCTTGGATAGGGAAGAAGTGGCCATGTATAGGGGAAGGGCCTTAGTTGGACCTCAATAGTGTAGAGTCTCCTCTCATGGTGAGAGGAGGGAACGAGGGTAGGGCGTATGAGCCCCTACTTTTCATTCCATACCTTGTATGAAAGATTGAATTCTTGAGGAAGAGAAGGAATGAACACCCTTGTTATATTGGCCCCGAAAGGGCAATTGTAGAAGAACGGAAGTTCTTGAATTTTAGCCCCAAAAAGGCTATGTTATGGTATGGTGATTGACATCTCCTATTGAAAAAATCCACCTCCCCCTATTTTGGTTCATTGTTGAACCTATTGTGCAAAACAAGGTTGGGAATGCATGCTTGAATTGTTCATCTTATTGTGTTGTTTTACCTCCATGTTGGTTCTTGTCTCCCCCATGGTTTCCTTGATGCATTGAAGACTTTGGTAAAGGTCTCTTGTGAAAGTCCTTGAACAGAATTCAATTGAATTGTAACATTATGTAAAAATGTATTTAAATTTTGATGTATTTGGAAAAGATGTCGGGTTTTCTTACTGGTTATTTCCCAATGGAGCCTTGAACCAGGTTGATTAATAAAAGAGAAAAGATTGAGTAATGTTCTTGCATGTGAGATTTTCATATTTATTTTGCATACCTTCACTTGATATTAGAGGCGATGACAATTTTACCTCACTACAACATTTTCATGATTGGTTATCATATTCATTTAGTCTCGACTAATTTGGTAGAATGATGATATACTATTACTCAATTTAACGTTCAAAGTATGTTAAAGAAAATTTGAAATTTGATAAGGGCTCCATTGTATTTTCGTAGTTTCTTAGAAATCAAAGTAATCCTATGTCTTGGTTTAAAGCACAATAATTGAACTTGATGAATGTAATTTACATTAGAAGGAAAATCAATAATATGGCCCTTGATTTATTAGAAATAGTTGGCTTAAATCTAATTAGAAAAGAAAAGTATATGCATTCCCTTGACAAAGATGAAATTACATTAGAAAATTTAACACTTAGATAAAAAAATATGGTGTCAAAAAAAAAGTAAGCCCCAGGAGCAAAAAAACTCTCTGGAATTTGTATGGGCAAAATGATTTTTGTCCCATGTTTGTCACAGAGAATATTCTCTCTAGATTCTTTAGTTTAAAATCTAAATTTTGTTTAAAAATAAAAATTTAGAAAAAAATAAAATACTTTTTGTATCTAATATCCTAAATATATACTCCTTAGTATCCTAGATTCAACAAGAAAACTTTTGGCAATTACTACCCATCTTATCTCCTTAAAGTGTTTCTCAAGCTATAATCATTACCCCCCCTAGGCGATATAGAAAGTGGGCACTTAGTGTTTGACATATTAATGGGTTGGAGGTCGAATCCATTTAGGAGCAAGTTTAATTTAAGGAAAATGTCATCATGTCCATCTTACTTTTTGACTCCCCTCTTTCCTAGGCATTGAGATGGGAAAGGAAAGACAAGCTGGTCACCTTGCACATAACAAGTACTGTGGACAGGTTGCTTGCTTAAAGGTAACCTCCATTTATTGGTGGTAGATCAGATTTGACCCTTGGGTCACGTGCAACCACCTTGCCTCGTTTAATCCTGAGCTTCGTAAATTGGGACCCCCACTTGCAGGCAGTTAGAATGGGAGGGAAGTGAGCACCTAGGTTGTTGAGTAGTGGGTTAGGGGTTTTATGCTATGTGTGTTAAGTGGTTAGTGTGGGATTTGGGTTAGTTTAGGAATAAGTTTCTAGTTAGTTGTTAGCATAGTATTATCTAGTATTAATTTTAGATAATAAATTAGTTGTTAGAAGGTTTGTGTATGTTAGTTAGTTTTTTAGAAGATCATGTGTTAATTAGGTTAATTTAGGATCTGTTCTTCTAAGTTTTGAATTAGTATTACTTTTAAGATTAGCACGTTATTTGATGCTAAGTAAGATGTGTTAGATATTAGGTTAGGATAATTTTAGTAGATTAAAGTGATGTAATTTATCAATGTTAGATGTAGATTTGTTGATTTATTTATGAAATTTTGTGTTTAAATTTAAATGTTGGAATTTAATTAAAGTTTGAGGGCAGATAGGCAATAACTATATTAAATTATTATTGTTTCAAATTTTAAGTGGTAGCTTCATAGAGATAATCGGTTTTAGGTCTTAAGTTGATTTCTTTAATAAATACAAATATAGCAAAAATTAAATTTGGATTTCTTAGTTATTTTGCTACATGTTTAAGACATGATTATTATTAGTTTAAGTTTAGAGATTTAATGACTATATGTCAAGATTTAAGTTCTAAATTTAGTATATTTTAGTTAGAATAATTTAATGATTAGATCTTATTTAGATAAGATAGTTTCATTATTAGTTAATATTTTGTTAAGGAGATGGTAGACATTTTTAATTAATTTTCATTAATTAGATAGGAATTTGAGTATTTGTCAAGTTGTATTATTTGAGTCTTTATTTATTCTTGGTTAGAATAATGGTGGTATTATTATGTCAATATAAAAGTCAAGTCAAGAGATCGGATGTTAGACATTACTTTACTTAGAGAGTTCCTTTAATTTCAAGTGTCTCAAATAATTAGAGTTATAATTACTATATTATTATTAAATAATTAAATTATAGTGTTATCAATATCTGGATCAAATAATGTTATGATATTCATATTCATGCTGCTTTAAGGTAGTTGCAAATTATTTTTTCTAGTAATTGAATAGATCGTTGGTTTAAGCATGAGCTATTAAAAAGTAATATACTAATTAAAATTATTGTATGATGAAATATACGTCGAAATCAGTTAAATAATAAATATTCAATTCTAACGATCTATTATTACTCATGGATTATAATCTTATATGGTAATGGTAGGACATCGTTAGGAGATCCCATATTTGATTTTCTTTTTATTTATACTTTAACATGTGCATATAAACATTTAAAAACAAATAAATAAATTTTTGGTTTGTTTTTACCCTATATTTTCTGGGCATGACATCTACAACTTGCATAATTTGAGTACGATGAAGTCTAGACAAAATCTCCCATTCATTCTCTATAATAGTACCATGGGCATTATCATTATCTTCAGATACTGAATCAGACTCATTTTCAATATTATTTGAATCTTCTCTTCTTTCAAGGTGCCAAGCATTATATTTGAGGTAATCCTAGGTTACAACTATAGATTCGTCATTGTTACCAATATTTGTATGAATGCCATGAAAAGATTCATAAAGCAATAATTATAAGAAGAAAAAATCAATCCATTTTTTTAGTGTCGTGTAGGAATTGAGTAAAATCTAGGAAATAAACTTACAATGACTGATTTTTTTCTTGGACTCCATTTATCTTCACCTCTCTTTTTATTGTTATATATCCATGATTTTGTAACATCAATAAGGCACAAAGCTTCCATAAAGTGTGGTGTATTTTTGTAAGCGTCAATGAAAGATATGGTATGTTCCTCACTTTCTTCATCAACATCTAGGTCTACATGTTTGAATACTTCTTTTGAAACATTTAAGTTGACAAATACTCTACACCAATGGAAGCTCTAGTAGCATATGACTTGTTTCTTCTACCCCAATATCCCTTTCTATCAATGTTTCAGTGAGAAGTTTTCTATAAGCCTTTGATGCTAAATCATCAAGATTTTCTACATTTGCTAGTCAAAATAACATCTGATGGTTTGTCTCTAAACTTGTTTCAGATTTAGCTTCATTCTTGGCAATATACTTAATCACTGCATGCTTAGACATAATAGGTTGCCAATCAATATTTTCTCTCTAGAGTTGAAGTATGTAATGGTTATATGAGTTAACTCTGTCATCATTTATGAATAGCTCAAATATTTTCTTACCAGTTTTTAAATCTTTCTTTAGTCTAGATCCTTGTAAATTCAATGGCCATGGTGCATTATACCTATATTTCATTAACACACCTTTATTGGTAAATACAATGATACGTTAAAGGAGAAGAATATTAACATTTCAAATGAATAAAATTTGTTAGGAAGTGTTTAACTACAAACTAATTTCCCTCTCTTTTTGCGCAAACATTCACCTTCTTTATACATTGTGTCTCTTTATATAGTATTTAGAATCTCATCATAGTCTATGTTAAAATCACTTTTGACCAATTGTCTGGTGTTTTTCAAACATGGGTGTAGACTAAAATTTTGATATTCTTGAAATATAAATTTAAATATTTGATATCATATATGCTCTTATGTAAAGTAACCAAAATAAAGAATGTTTAATTCTATACCTTTCTATAATCATATCTATATATCTCAAATGTGTGTATCTCATCGAGGGTTACATGCATGAACTAAATCATGGATATATGGTGCAACATAATATAATTGATCTTGAGTATTCCAATTAATAATTTCCATTTTTGGTGCTCCTTTTAACCATACAAAACCATGCACATGTGCAGATCCTCTATGTTGCCATTCATATCTGAACCAATAGTCTTCAACATTCATCCCATTCTCAAGTATCTCTTTTCTGAAAGTTCTATTTCATAAATGCATGTATTGTGCAACAATGTGTGGATAGTCAATGATATTTTATTTCCTCCATATTTGTGCTTTTCATGTATCACTTAGTGGTGTTCCTAGCATCATTGCATGCAAATCTAGCCAGTACAAGTCTATTGCACTTAATGTAAAAAAATATTGTTGGCATTCCAAATTGATGAAGCATCTCTATCAACTCTGATCGAAACTTTTTTTAATAAGACCATTTTCTCCTTAAAGTGGTTCCAAATTGCATCAATCTATCTGCAAGATGAGAGTGAGGTATTTTCTCCATATGTTCATGCAAATTTTGTATTGTAATTGGCATTTCCCATAGACTTCTTTTCATACAAACATTTGTTGAGGTATGTGATTAGTGTCTCATAATCATATTCATCATATAGTACCAAAATCTTGGATGCTTTCCAAATCTATTATCTTTGTATTGTATTAGGTGCTTGACATATTCATGTAGATGTACTATTTTTAGTTGTGGTTCTAACCAATTACTTTTTCCACTAGGTAATAATGAGGGAAATATCATGTCAATCAATACTGATGTAGTTTATTCATTAATAGGAGATGCGCTGATGTTAGGCCAATCCATCATTGTTGTTGGGTATATGTTGGGATTTTTTACCTATTCATGAATCAACTCCATTTCCCTTTGGGCATTTGGTGGTTTTGATGCCATTGATTTTGTGTGCTCTATTAAATTTCTCTCATCTATCTCCACTAAAGGGCTCACAAAAACTATGTCATTTTTGTCTGAATCAAACTCCATGTGCACTATTCTTAACTCATTGAAGACATTATGATCTACATTTGGTGATATAATTTTGAGAGAATTTTCATCAATAATCACATGAGAATAGAACTTGTCATCCATAATTTTATATCTCAAGGCATCATACACAGATGATTTATTCACTATAAAGTTATAGCTTGTTCCACGTTGATCCTTTCTACGTACTACAATTAGTGAAAGATCTTTAACTAAATATGGTAATTTTTTTGCCACACCTTCAACATTTTGTGGGAAACTTATTGCGTGCCCTCTATATTTTAATTGACCACCAATTGCATATGTCACTTGTAAAATTGGGCTTACATGTGCAATGAGTATTTCCTACACTTGAGTTAAATATTCTAATTTTGTCGGTTGCGGTTCTAGATGCATATTATTTTTAATCAAGAATCTATGAATATCTTTTTCTTGTCTACATCTAGTGCAAACAGGACCTTGGGGAGTGTAGGAGACATCAATTCCTCCAATATAACACTCTTGACATATGTAACACATTGCTAGTGATTCCAATCTATCCAATTTATTTCGAAATGCCAATTGAAATTTCATGAAATCTATTTCTAGAAATCCATTTGCATTAGGGAAACCATGTTGATATGATTGAGGACTTAATTGTATTGTATTTTGATGTATGTTTTTTGGTGTTTCTACAACATATTCAACTCACTTTAAAGCTTTATCTTCTGCATTCCTCTCATATTTTTTATTACATACATTCATTTCAGTATCGCCTTGATGTCTAATTTATTGTGTTTCCTGTAGTTTGTGATTATTTTGTACTTGTTCCATATTATCTAGACCTTCATTATGTATATGATGTACCCCAACAACATCTTCTTTTATTATCACAAGTTTTGCATGTACCTCCTCAGATGTGTATTGATCCATATTTCTATTTGTGTTCCCATGTTGCAAGTTTTCCATGCCTTTTTTTTGAGGGTGAGACTGATCCTTAGGTGTTTTTTTGCCTATATTTGTATTAGCATAGCCCTCTACTAATGCTTCACTTTGTAACTAATCAGTAGTGACACTAGGTCTATGTTTACCATGTTGTTCTCCTTCAACTTCATTCATGTGACTTGTAGATTGATCCCCTCGAGCATCTGTCATTATCTGCATATGACATCTATGATACTCATATTAATATTCTTGTTTGTATTGTTTTCTTTGCTCCTATGTTTCAAAGAAGAGTTTCTTCCATCTAACCATAGCTAATATATAAAAAGAATATATAACATCAATAAATAGAATACTTATTTTTAGTGCCATAAAGATAAATTTTAAAAGTAAGAAAAATATAGAGTAATTAAAAATCTTCTAATATTTTTAATTTAAAATATTGAAAATAAATATTATGAAACATGACTTTAAAAAATATAAAACACACAAACATCTATAAAATGTCTACTTATATTAGTAATGTTCAAGCAAAGATATAATCATGTATATTAATCATGAATGTATAAATGTAGTATTTTGTTTAATTTTAATATTTATATTTATATGAGATGAGTAGAGGAATAAATACAAAATTACATATTTATATTGGCCAAAATACAATATTTTATTTTCATTTTAGTAAATACAAAATTGTGTGCTTGACACTACAAAATTATTTGGTGCATGTAGTACTTAAACTTTTTGTTCTATTACAATTTCATTCAAATATTTGAGGAATTCATCCTTGATTAACTTAGAGTCACCTTGCTCATATTGCTCATTATAAAATAGCTTCCTATAGAATCTCCAAAAAGTAGCATATATTTTAGTCGTGTCATGTAATAATTCAACCATTTCTTGAATGAAAGTGGCATCATCTTCTTCAACTACATGCGCATGTAATATGATGATTTTAAGTTTGTCGATGAGTTCTCTGTAAAATTCATAATTCTCTTCCCATTTTATTGAGATCTCTATCATTGAATTCATTTGGTTGGACATTTGATAGGTGAGAATTTGTAATCAAGTTATTGTTCATACTTGAATGCTCAGAAGTGGTATCTACAATTTCAGTGATTTCTACACTTTCTTCATGGTTTTCCATAACTAGTTCAATCATTTGTATCTCATCAATATGATTTTTCATGACCTACGATAAATGATCAAAGAATATTTTTGAAGAGATCAACAATACAATTATGTATAAAAGTTGATTGTACCCTAACTTGAAAATATATTATTAATTGCAATTTATCATCATCATAATAACAATATAACTTACATTTGATCCCACTTTTGATCTAATCAAACCCTAGAATTTAACGCCATCTCTTTTGGTTAAAGTTTAAAATATATGTTGATTATATCACTATTAAGATGTAAGTTTAATATTTTTAAATTAATTATATCATTCACTAATTTTAAAAATCCTTTCATATTAAATAACATTAAACATCATGCATATTAAAGAATTTGTAGTGTAGTAACATTGTCATCTAGCATTATTAATTTCATGTATTTAATATTAGATTATATCTCTATATTTAAGAACTTGATTTATTCTTTACGTTGTACATTCTATTTTATAATTCTCCAATACAAAACAAAAAATGTTTCAATAATAATCTAAAGCCAAAATAATTCAAGAATATTCAAAAATAATTTTAGAACAAAAATAATTATTATTATTATTACTAAATTAAATTGTACCTGATCATTGATTAGGATTGATGTTACCAACCACCTATTTGAAATCAAATAGACCACAAAATCTACTTTTACCAAGAAGACGAATAGTTTAAATATTTGTATAGTAAAATTGTAGTGTAATCTTAAACTTTAAAGATTGCAGTAAAACAAATTAGATGAACAGAGGTTTATTTAAGGTTCTGTCAAAATCATAAAGCTTTATAAAAAAATGTTTAATTGATTCCTTTGCTAAAAAATCTATCATAAACCAACATATTCAAAATGACATGTATTGTATATAACATCATTTAGATTTTCAAAGCTACCATACTTTCCATTTTTAGTGCAACATGAAAAATAGATTTTCTAAAGGTTGTAGTGTTATGCCCCTTGGCATAAAAATACTATGGAACTTTTTTTGTTAGTTGATGCTCAATACTAACTCAAGGGACACTTTTGTCTCTTAAGAGCTATAGTCTTGTCCACTACACAAATAGCATCTAATGCATATGCAATCACATCCTCCATACTTTTTGGTAGTATCCCTTTAACCTACTCCCACTAATTTTATTATTGTAAAATTTCTATTTAATGGTAGAACTTGTTTAGATTTAAAAATGATGAAATGATGTATTTATAGAAGATTTAGGAAATTTTCTTAGTTAAATCACCTAGTTACATGTTTCAACATAAAGTATTTGAATGGTTGTAGGGTGTGATCCTATTTTTCATGTATAGTTCTAATAATACATGTGATATATGTGTGTGTAGATGTTAGAAAGATGGAAAGAGATGGATCTTGAGACATCCTTTCCCTTTTCGGAGGATCACTTAAATAAACGTGCCTTAGATTAAATTAACTATTAGAAAATATAATAAGATTAATATTTTGTAAGAGCTCGATCATTTAAGTGGGAAAATGATTTTTTATGTTTATGGAACAAGAACACATCTAGTCCTATTCAAGGAATATGTGAACATCAAATAGTGTTGCAAGTGATTTGAAAATAGATTCCAGTAAATGTAGTTCTTGTAGTTAAATAAATCTTGTTATAAAATGTTAAATCTAATCATTTGAATTGTGAGAGGAATCAAAATGATCAATACATGCTTATTGTCAATAAGAATGGAAAGTAAAACATTTATATAACAAGATGAAAAAGTGCATCTCTAATCATGTTAATTTTTAGATACATTGTTCCTAGCATACCCTAGATTAAGAGGCAAGAGCCTACAACACAACAGTAAATTGTGAGCCTCTTATCTAGGAGGTTTTGGGTTCAAATATACTCGAGCTTAACACAGATAACAATTAATCTTAACAAATGATTATAAATAAATAATAAATAATCTAGGCTCGATTGTTTATCTATAAAAAAAATACCCTAGATTATCAATAAATTGATCTCTAAATTATGTTATTGTACATGATTTACCTATTGTTATTAATTGATTATCCTTATGTAAATATTTATGCCTAAAGAATGTTCATACCAAAAAACTATGGGATGCCATACATTTTTGTGAACTTGTCAAATATTTATTTTGTCTATAATTCATAAGCATATAAGGTGTTGATTCATTAATTTATGTTGAACATGTAACATGTAGATGTTGGAGTTGTAGGATAATTACCTAATCAATTAATTAATTAGGGTAAAAGTACAAAGCTATGTCACCTTTTAGGTTGACTTATCAGAACGACTGCATTTTAATATTTCTGTCTAAAAATCTTTTTTTTTAACATATGATCTAGATAAATCCATTCTACCTAAGTTATATATGGTATCACACTTTTCCAATTGGAAATGTTTATTAAATGCATGTTTTATACTAGTTTGTATCCAATTACTAAAGAATTAAAATTATTTTAGAAAATTGACATTTTGACAACTCTTACTATTTTTTAGCATTTTTTTAAATAACATGTAAACACCATTCTATAGAGCTCAAAGTCAAGAATATTCTCATATAGAGTTTCTAGTATTTTAATTCTATATAGTATATTGTAATTACAAAATTCTACAAGCACATATTTTAACACTTGAAAAGATATCAATTTTGAGAAAGAGAAAAATAATAAATTATATCAAACAAATTTAAAAATTATATGGTGTCCTAGAGGAGAGAGTCCTCTTCCAAAATGTATAAATTTTCTTTTGGTAAGAATAGATTTGTTTTGAAAAATGTGGTTGGAAATGAAAACTATCGATTTCAGGTGAGTTGGAATTTGAATCATTATAAAAGAGAAAATATAGGTCTAAAGCCAATTTTTATTTTTATTGTTCTAGCTATATATGTTATTTATAACACAGTCTGAAATCAAAGAGAAATAAGTTTATTTTCATATAGTTTTGTGGTGGGAACTAGACCCCTAATTTTTAGCATTTTTCAACAACTAAAGAATTATCTATAAAAATTAGAAAAATATATCAATTCATATTCCAAATAATTATTAACAATTATAATTGTAAACTTCATCTATTTGTACACATTTATTAGTTTACTTCATTTTCAAATTCTAAATATTAATACCAGTTTTATGTTATTGAAGGAGAATAGTCATACTTTTGTTAGCCTTTTCCTTTACAAAAAGGTGACATAGGTTTGTGCTTTTACCCATTAATCAACTATTAATAAATTAGATCAACTTTACTTCATTCATGTTTTAGCTAAATTTAAGAGTATTTCTTCTTTTATTAGATTGAGCTAAATATAACTCATTTTGTCTTATTTCATATGATGACTGAAACACTTGTCATAAGCTAATTTAACACTCACTTGGGCTTTTGAATCTAGCCTTTTTCTCTCCTTTTTTTTATTAAGGATTTTTTTATTCATTATAATAGTTCATTTAGGTTCATTTGTTAATAAAATTGTGAGGTTATTGAGAAAATGTATCTTGCTTGATCTCCATTTATGATACCTATATAGTGTTTGTTTTGATTTGTGGGGCTCAATCATTATCCAACATGGTATCTAAGCACCAAATCTATGGTTTCCTATTCAAATTTTGTTTTGAGAAAAAAAATTGGCATGTCTTGGTTCAAATGAACTCCACCGTTGTGCCAAAAAACCAAGGATCAACTATTTTTACACAAATGTCAAAGGGAAAATTTGTGTATTTTTGTAATCAATAGTCATGAGGGGTAAAATTTCATACGAATGTATGAATCTATATATCATACATATTCTATAGTATGATTCTCCATCACAATACTCACTCTTTTAAAAAAAACCAACAAAACAACCATTTGAAATAATGAAATCTAATAGAATTGGCACTTTTTTGTTGTTGCCCTATAGTCCACACTAATTGGTGTAAATGCTTATGCAAGTGAATATTCACTTGGAATATTATGTGAAATACTCTCACAAATATAGATGTTTCTCATCCTTGCCACATGTCACCCAATCATGTTGATGCCATCCTCCTTTGTTGCTTCACTAGTCAAAAGCTTACAATTACACTTATCTCAAGTCTCTAGAAAAGTCATTATATTACAAATTATAGTTATTATTGACAATCAGGTCCATTCTAATTGGGGACTAATTCCATATTACTGTAACTATTTATTTACAATGAAAGTATCTTTTATTTCCTTTCCTTATCATTCACTTTCTTACATTCAATTTTTATATTCATACCATTTGATTAATGATTTTCTATAACATGTTCACATTAATTATTTGGTAGATTATTTCATTTTCTATGTATTATATGTCTTTTGAATTGGAGTATTGCTTTAGCTTAGTATATGATGACTACTTTTGGAATTTTAATATTTGGTTGTAGGATTTCAAGTAGCTAAAAATGATTATTTTGTATGTAAATATGTCATACAAGAATCTATCATATGAAAATAATATGATATCAATTATTAAAGTATTGTGTGATATAAAGAAACATTTTTTATTAAATATTGTTTTTTTGAGGAATATGTTATGTGCATTCAAAGCTCAAGCACCAAAACTCTAAATAATAGTATGTTTCAAATTACAATTATTGTCAGCAACTAGGTGCCTTCTTAAAGGATAATGAAGTAGTCTAGTAATGATATAACCATTTGTCAACTATGAAAGCATCATTCCTTACCTTAACTTTCCTTTCCTTTCCTTTCCTTTCCTTTTCATACATTTACTTGTAACCAAATAAAGATTAGTTTTATTACACTTTGACATTAATGAAGTTAATTATTTCATCCTCCTTTTATTAAATGTCATTTAAAGTGGATTATTTCTCTAGCTCATATATGAGTTATAATTATGTTTACTCATGATATCTAGTAAGAGAACTTTGATATTTTGTTGTAGGATTTCAAATCAATAAGTATTATTATTTTCAATATAAATATATTTTACAAGAATGCATCATGTGAAAATTATATTTATGAATTATTAAATTTTAGACATTATGGAGAAATATTTCAATTAAACCTTAACTAAAGAATATGGTCTATGGATTCCAAGATCATACATAAGGCTCTAAAAAATTACTACACTTTAGATTATAGTTATTGTTCTAATAATTAATTTCCTTTTTAAAAGAGTATAGAGTAGTTCCATATTAATATAACCATATGTTGAATATGAAAGTATCTTCCATGTCATGTTCTTATCATCCACCTGCTTTCATCTAGATTTTATATTCATATCATTTAATTAATAATGAATCGTAACAAAATCCACTATAAATAATAATTGAAGTTTATCCTTGAATCAAAGCTCCTCTTGAGAAGAACCTTTGCCCTTGAAATGGGCTTATAAATGTGATGAGAATAAATTTTGATAGGTTCTTTATAAAGTGTCATCTAGGCCAAGATCACTATTCCAAATGATATTTAAAATATAATATGGATTAAAAAATAGAATCTATAAAACATGAACTCAAATTTAATTAAATAATTTGCAATAATTATTTTTTAATTTAAATATATAATTATTTGATATGTTATTCTTGACACAAAGAAAATGTGTATGATAGTGTGCACACGTGTGTGTGTGTGTGTGTGTGTGTGTGTGTGTGTGTGTGTGTGTGTGTGTGTGTGTGTGTGTGTGTGTGTGTGTGTGAGAGAGAGAGAGAGAGAGAGAGAGAGAGAGAGAGAGAGAGAGAGAAAGAGAGTAAAATAGAGATAGAGATAGAGGGAGAGATGAGGGAATAAAAATAGAGATGAAGATATGTAAAGGTATTGAAAGGGGGTGATGATGAGATGAATAAAGGGAGGGATATGTGTCTAAATATGGAGATGAGAGACATGAGTGATATCCTATTAGTGAAGTCTAACTAGAACCTTTATATTGTGTGTGTGCGTGTGTGTGTGTGTGTGTGTGTGTGTGTGTGTGTGTGTGAGAGAGAGAGAGAGAGGTAAATAGTTATGGAGAGAGGGAGATAGAATTATAGAAAGAGTTGGAGAGAGATGAAGACTTTTTTACAAAGAGTAATGTCATTTTTCCTACCCCTCTCCTCTTTATATATTTTTCCATAAGTGATCTTCCATAAATCTTTAGCATACCTAGTTTACACCAAGGTTTGATTTCTAATTTATTAGATCTTGGTAAGACCAATGCATCATTTAGAAAAATAGCATGGTGTCCACACAAAACCTCCAATAGAGTCACAAACATGACATTAAAAGAAGAAAATGAGGTGATACATATGCCCTCATCACTAAATTCAAGCCAAGTAGAGGCACTAAAAGGGTGACCTCTCCAACATCTCCACCATAATTGTCTGCATATTTGTCTTTGTAGCTCTCTACATCATATGCAATTCCACAAACTTTGCAAATCCAACTTGCATATTTCTCTCTTATCCCACTCATCTTTGCTTGAAATAGTTAACATACAACAATGGTAGTAATAGTTGTAACTTATATTTTACATAATATTGCAATAATAGTTGTGACTTTAAGTTGTTGTTGTTGTTGTTGATTACCCATAAATGAATGAAGTGCATTTCTACTTTTACAAGCAATCAATTATATAATATCATGTTAGTTACACAAGTATGGATCTATCTTTTATATGAATATTGTTCTTACATTTTTTAAATTATGCTACACTTAACAAAAAAAATATGTTATAAACAAGGGCTCCGTTAGAACTGTAGTACCTGCCTTTTGGCATGGACATGGTTGTTTTGGTTTTCAAATTTTAGATTGTTTTGTAATTTAAATCTGTTCGTAGTTAATACAACGGGCAGCAAGTAGTTGAATATTTAGTTTGTGAAATTTAAATTTTTCATGTTGAGATTAAAAAGAGCTATTATTTTTTAGTTTTTAAGTTTTTGAGAAGTGTATGAGTTGTTTAGTAATCTATTATGTTGTGTTGTTCAAACATTTTGCAAAGAGATATATACATAAGTTGTATTGTATAAACATATAACAGATATATACATGAGACATCCATACATCTAATCTATTTCTTTGCAATCTAAAAAAACTGACATATAAGTTTGAATTTAGACTAGCTGTAGTTTTTTATAAACTCTATACTATCCATATTCTTCAACTTTGTATATTGTGTTGTTACTTATGAATAAGTGGTAAAAAGTAATCTACAAAATGCTTGCATTTTTAACTTTTGATATGCATGAAATCTATATGCTTTGACTCTGTTTGTTGTGCTCTTACTTCTGTACAAGTGGTAAAAAGTGATCCTCAAAATTTTGGCATTTCTTGCTTTCGATATACATGTTGTTCCTATAGAGTACAAATGTGGTTGTTAGAGGTATGAAATAGTGTACTTTGATTGATTCTATTTAATCATGTAGAGATTTTAGCAATAGGAAATTTCATAGAGAGATCCTAATTATACCTTTGGCCTTACCATGTGATTGTTTGTAGATTTGTTTTCAAGGGTATATGTTAGCTATGCACCCTGCAATTAGTGAATAAAAGTTAGCAGTTTCATTGTATTTGTTTGAATTAAAATTGATTCATGGTGATGGAAATAGGGAGGATTTTTTTTTAAGTACTTACAAGTAGTGTTTCTCTTGTGATTGAGGTAATTTTATGGTCCATTGTGAGTGTGAAGGTGCCCTATATCTCAAAGTTGTGCATCATGTAGATCACTACTAACATGATTTATGTATATTTGTCAAAGTGGATTTTTGCAAGTTTGAGGAAGTACTCTTGCAAAAGCTTTCCATGTAGACTACATTCAAGGATGTTGTTGTTTATCTCGATGATACACTAGAGATAAGGTTCAAATTGAAATATCGTATCCATTCCAAAAATTTTGCAGTGAATGTCATTTGGATTAGTTGTCATTCATAAAGACACTATTTTTTGGCAAACTGTGCATAGTGGTTGATATGGTGAGTTGTGAACATTTTTTGCTTGTAATGTTCCTGTTACCTAGGAGCAACAGGTATGACATTAGTTGTAATTGATTTTAGTGATATTTTAGAACATTCCTGAATAGTAAATTATGGTTGTTTTTTTTTTTTTTTTGATTTACTTGTATATTTGCTCTTGCAAGTTCTTATAGTGATTGTATAGTGCACCTGTCATTAAGACAGTCTATGCCTGTCGCTAGGCTTGATCTAATAATTGTTGAACCTTGTGGGCTAGTTTGGATGATATTTTTTAGGAGCAATAACAATTTTTTTGATGGTGTTGATCTACATATATTTTCTAAGTTTGTGTAGCTATATGTATGTGTTTTTGGCACAATCAACTACAATAGCAAAGAATCTAGTCGTTAGAAAGTGAGAGTACCAAAATTTCATGAAAACATTGAGATAAATATTGATGTGTAGTATTTGTTACTTATAGTAGTTGTGTCAGATGGCCATTGTCCATCTTTAATCTGCAGTTGGAACTATGTGACATTCTATACATGTGATGTTACGAGGACACCAAGGCTACCAATAGGATAAGTGTTGGAAGACTAAATTAGTTGGGAAATTTTTGTGTTGGGTGATAGCTTCTTTTGTTTACAGATAGTAGCTACTTTTTCAATTTGGGTTTCTACCTTCAACTGGATGCATTAGTCAGCTTCTCCTCTTTCATATTGTGAGTTTTTCTTCTTGATTCCAAAATTTTCAATGCAAATGCTTGTTCCAGGAGTGAGCTAGTGAAAATATTTTTTCAATCAAGTCATTTGTAATGTTTTCTATTATAGTCATTAGACTAGCTTTGTCTATTAAATATATGTGTGCAATTGATGATCTTTGTTCATTTGAAAAGAAGATTTGTTAGATTGAAATATATAAAATGTGATTAATTTATGTTGATAAATTCAAGCTAGAGAGAAAGTAGTAGGACTTGTTTCCTTTTTTGCCTATTGTCATGAGGAATAAGTGGAGACGATTTCTTTTGTTTTGTTTCCATGATCCGGACTACAAAAGTTGCACTGAAGAAACAATGGTTATTACATTAGTAAGTGTAATCTATAACATGCATTCTGTTGTCTGATACTATAATTAGTTAAGTAGTATTGTAGAGGTGGAATTGGACTGTAGCCACAAAGTGTTCAGTCCAATATGTGTTAAGAATAGTGGTTCTTGTGATTTCAATGCCCATTTTATGTATCTAGATATGGTCAAGGTTGCTTCATGTTTGTGTTGTTGTATTGTTAGTTGCGATTCTTAGATTGTGTTGTTGCATAAAGTCAAAGAGTTGTGATTGTTTTCTTGTTGTCTTTAGTGTGTCGATGTTGAAGTCTCCTACAATTACTAGTTTTGAATCTTTTGGCAAAGTGGTGGTGATGCTTTTTATGAAAGTGAATAGATCAGTTGTTGGTGCAGTTGGTGTCAAATATACATTTGCAATATGCAAGCATGTTTGCATGTAAGAAATATCAATTATTATTGATTCAAGGTTACTTATGACAAATGTTTCCATTTTTTTTACTATGTCATTTTTGGTGTAGCATGTTAGTAATCCATGAATTTCATATGCAAGATAGAAGTTGAATTTTTCATTGAGCAGTGGCAAGCGATCAGTGTGGCTTATTCTTGTCTCTTAGAGATAGAGAATAGTTGCATTGTGCAAGTCATAGTCATGGTCTATTTCCTGGGCATGGAGTTGTAGGCTTTTGGCATTTAGTGGCCATTTTGATGATGTTTCAAGGTGTTGCATTTCATCTTTGACTTTTTTTGACAAACTAAAATTATTCTGTTGCAATTTTTTCAGCAAGTACGGTTTTTCAATTTGTCTTACATGAGATAGAGCAGTGTAAGCAAGGTTGTGTTGATAAAATTTAGTGGGGTCAAAAGCAATAGTATCCATTGTGAGGCCTTGTGCTCTATGAATTGTTCTTGCAGATGCAAGTTGTATAGGGAATTGTGATCATGTGACTATGCTTGTTATTGTTTGTACCCTTCTTGTAATTCATGTGATTGGTGTCCATGTACATGTTATTGTTTCTCTATACATGTTTTGCATTTTTTCTCTTCGTAGTTTTCCAATGTGAGGGTCATTGAAATCAATCTAGATAACCTCTTCTATTTAACTCATATGTAGTTGGAATGTGCCATCAGCACCATTCACCAAACCATCTTATGTGTCAAGGTTCCCTACTATAAGTTCAACGAGGATACCTAGCTTCACAAATATGATCGATGATAAGCTTGTTCTTTCAACTTGATATGAGTTCTTCTCAAAAGCTTTATCTCTTTCATCGACTACTTCAAGTTTGTAGAGTGTTGTTGGCAAGAAGTTTAACATTCTTTTGTTATGGTCATCAATAGTTGAATTGCGTTTGAAAAAATGTGGTAGTCTTAGATCATTAGGTATAGGCTTTTGACATATTATGTTTATGTGCCAAATGTCTTGATTACTTTGCTTGCAAGTTCTTATATGGTTGAGGATGAATACAAAGTGTTGGTTACTTTATCTCACTACAATTTTCAAGTCATAGTATTTGATATTATTTGTCCAAAATGTATATGAGATTTCGTCGCCATTAATTGTTGGGTGTTCAAAAATCCAAGCATCACATATAGGTTGAGTCTGGTAGAAGTCACCGTAGAATATGATGTCTATGTTACCAAATGGTTGGGTTGGTTTATGTTTTATTCAACGTAGCCTTTTGTCTATGTTGTATAAGGTTGTTGATCTAATTAGTGATGCCTCATCGATTAGTAGAAGTTGTAGTTGGTCAAGTTGTCTAATGTGTCTAAGTCTAATGGTGTCATTTTTTATTAGGTGCATGGTACTTGAAATATGGAATACATGGTAAGCATGCCTAGGTTGTATGCATCTTTTCCTATTGGGGAAATGATAATGCCTTTTGGTTTGAGTGGATCACTATCTAATTTTTTATCATATAGCCGGATCAAAGCCTCATAGAGTAGTTTTGTTGTAAAGGTCTTGCCAGTTCCAGCTCCTCCTATTAGGAATAAGTATAGTGGTTTATGTGGGAGAAGTCTTTTGGTCATTACTACATCTTTTAATATTGTTTGTTGTTCTTTTTTTGGTTGTCTTCGCATGTTGAAGTATTCATTGGTACTTTGTAAAAATGGATTTGCAATTTCTAAAAATAATGGAGTTTGGACAATTCGCTTAAGTTTTAGTTTTTTAGTGTGCATTAAGTCATTAGCGATGTTGTATTGTGTAGTGCCTGCCCCTAGTTTGCATTTTGCTTTCATTGCCAAACTCTTTTAGGCTGGTTTATGTTTGATGATTAGTAATATTGTTTTGAGATTATCAGATATTGTTTTACATTTAGTTTATTATATGATGAGATTACTTGGTACTCTATATTTCATGTATGTATGATGATTATTCATTTTTTTCAATTACTGATGATGATTAGTTAGATGAATTATTATGTGTCTTCTCATGGATACTTACCCCATACTTGCATGTGTATGGTGCACATATTTGTTTTCTTTATGTATGGCATTTCTAATGTGGTTAAGGAAAGGAGTCGTAGTCACCTACTAGTTAGGATCTACACAATGCACCACTTCTTGCCATTGCCTGTTTAGCTTAGAATAATGTGTATGTGCATGCATGGATTTTATGCAGGTTGCAGGTACCGAGTATCGACTTCCCTGAATTGTCAGGATGAGCATACCTTATCACATTATCTCAATGGTAAGAGAGGGGAGATAAATTCTTAAGTCCAAATCCTAAACCATTAAGCCATTTTTCCTAATTGACAATTAGGATAAGTATCCATGTCGAATGACGTTAATTCATGATTATAACCCTTTTGTTTGATTTAGTATGTGTTTTTCTATGATGGGTTTTCATATGTTGTTTTATGACTCTTTGGTGTATTTTTCTATTAATTAAGTCTAATTAAAAGATTAATTAGTGATTTAATTTAATAGAACATTATTATGATATTTTAATATTTAATCATATTTAATTAATTGAGAGATTAATTAAATAAAAAGAATTAAATTTTGGAGATAAAAGTTTAAGGATAAATTTAGAATGTGATAATATTTATTTAATTTAATAACAATATATTTAGAGTTCATTTTTAAATAAATCCTAAATATTTCTGTTATTTAAGTTAATTAAATATTTTATCAATTAAGTTTCTAAAATAAATTAAAAGTAAAAAGATATTAAATTATTAAAAGATTCTAGATCGCATGATGCGAACATGAGTTGAAAATAAAAGAAATTAATTAAAAAGATAAAATAAGTGAAAATAATAATGTTATTTTAATTTCATAAAGTGCACATGGGATTAAAAGTAATAAAGATTAAAATAGTAATGCATTGAAATATAGATTATTATTATTTTATTAATTAATAATCGATTGATAATTATTGAGATATTAATATGGTAATGTAATTATTAATTAATTTAATTGTAAATTAATTAAGTTTTATTGATAATGAAGATAAAACTAATAGAATTATAAATTATTCTACCAGCAAGAATTGTTTTATTGACTTAAATTAAATAGATTACTCTTAGGTTATTTTAGGACATTAATTCTAACTCATGGGGGTAATTCTATAAACGAATGGGTTATTTCAAGAAATAAACTGAGAATCTTATACACCTAAAACAAACTTTGAAATGTAAATTCAAACTTAAACTTCAACTCTGTATTTTCAAATCAACCAACTGGGTATGTACAAGATCATGGTGTGCCAAAAAGTGGTGATGTGAAAAAAAAAGGGTTTGAAGACGCCTAAAAGCGCTTCAAAATCCGCTCTGACTTTTTTTTACCTATCCAGGAACCAAACCTGGAAGGATATCCGATATCATATCGGATATCCGATTTGACATCGAATATCCGATAATATCGGATATCCGATTTGATATCAGATATCCGATAATATTGGATATCCGATTTTAAATCAAATATCTGACTAATAATTATACTCATATAATAGTATGATATATTATTTAATATTATTATTATTATTATTATTATTATTATTATATTAAATAATATATCATATTAAATAATAATAATATTAAATAATATATCATACTATTATATTATAACATTATTATTATTATTTAATATAATATTATTATTATAATAATTATTATACTATAATATAATAATATTATTATAATTATTATTATACTATAATATAATAATATTAGTATTATTATATTATAATCATATAATATTATACTATAATAATAATATTATAATGTATTATATTATAATAACATATTATATTATAATAACATATTATATTATAATAACATATTATATTATAATAATATAATATAATATATATATATAAGATATAATATAATAATAAAAAGTAATATCTTATAATATAATATATAATAAAAAAGTATAATATATTATAGATTATAATAATATAATATAATAATAATATTATTATATAATATAATATTTTATATTATAATATATAGTAAATTAATATAATAAATATAATATATAATATAAAAATATATAAAATGTAATATATATTATATATTATATGTTATATTATATATGTGCCATATCGGATATCCAATATAGTATCGGACATCTGATACCTGTGCATTGGATTAAATAAAATCACAGACCCGCGGGCCCTCATTTTACGCGAATTTGGGGCCAGTATTGCCATAACAAATCGGATATCAGATACCAGATCGGATATTAGAAATGAGATCGGATCTCTTTGATGATCAATGATGTCTTTGATCCTCTATCTTCATCTAGTACCAAGGCTCTCTTAGATGATTTAATAGGTGCCCCTGCACCAAACACCCCACCTTCAAAGCAACTCTTGTCCCAAGAGTTAAGGGGTACTATCTTCTTTCCTCCGATCCTTCTAGAGGGATGTTTGCAACTTTGCACCTGCAATGTATTACCCTGCACACCTGCATACAAATCATTAGAAACAAAAAGCATTGGATCCTTATTACCAGTCATGGTAACCTTACTGCCTACTAATTATGAACAATCATGTTTTATCCTTGACAAAGGCTGAATAACTTGTTGTCTGATGTCATGTTGACCCTGTCTCTTATCCTCCATGGATATGTTCACTTCTTTGTTCACTCTCGTCACCAAAGGACACCATGCTATTCCTATCATCACTCCTTTTGCTATCATTGTCTGCTTGTAAGCAGAATTCTGAGTTTTGTCTTGAACAATCTCATCCTTCATAACCAAAAGAGATGGCTTCAGTGGTAGATCTGTCATATCATGTTTACTCTCCCTCTGCTCCCACAAGTCCACAAACTCTTTCTTTCCAAAACAAATAACTCTTTCCTCATCATGACCAGTCAAAGGATTTAGCTTAAACTTCACACCATCTTTGTGTACTATATAAACATTTGATGAGCCAAAATGAATAGTGTTCCTTGAGGCTTGCCAAGGCCTTCCAAGGATTACATGGCAGCATGTCATTAGAATGTGATCACATATAGCTTGATCTTTTATATTCTCCTATAGAGAAATCCACTATTGCTTGCTCCCTTACAACAATATTTTGTGCATCACTGACCCAAAATGCCCTATATGGTCTATCAATAGGATACTTCTTCAATCCTAGTTTATTTACCATTTCATAAGACACTAAATCATCAAAGGAACTAGAGTCTATTATCATCTTACAAATCCTACCATGGATCATGCAATTTGTCCTAAAAATGGATGGTCTGGTCTCCTTTTACTGTTGCATTTGTGGTCCTCTTCTCACCATCAAAGATTCTCCTTCAAGTTCAGGGTCTGCATTATCGTACTTCTTTTCTTCCTCTTCTCCTTGGGTCAAGGTGACTCTCCTCTCCTCCTTCCTGAAATCCACACCTTTCTCAGGGCACTTGTAGGATTGATTACCTACTCCTCCACATGTGAAGCATTTACCTGTGAAAACACTCTTACCTCTTCCACTTCCAAATCTTCCTCCCCTGAAACTTCCTCTTGTCTCAGATGTAATCTCTTTTCCTTTATCTTTGTCTTGATTGTTTGAAGTGTCAAACTAACTTCTTACACCTCTTCCTCTCATTGTTCCACCTCCTCTCTGATTTTCATGCCTCTCATTCTTTCTTTTCAACTTCACCTCTGCCCGGATTGCCAACTGAAAACATTCTCCAAGTGTCCTTGGTACATTCAATCCTATTTCATCTTGAATATTGTACTTGAGGCCATTAATGTATCTAGCCACCTTCTCATCTTCATCTTCCAGTCCTCCCTTAATACTCAGGGTATGGAATTTCTCAGTATAGGACATGACATCCATATCCCTCTGTTTCAAATTGCTCCTTCTTATCTTTAAATTTGGATTGCTAAATCAAATGGCAAGAATTGATTTCTCACCATGGTCTTCATTCTCTCCTAATTTGAAATCTTATTCAATCCCCTTTTGATGCAGAGTCTGTAGCAACTACCTTCCACAAGCCAATAAATGGCTATCACAATCCAACTTAGGATTCTAGGACTTCTCACAAGTCCTCTTACCCACTCCGGGTATACTCAACCTCCAAGACAAACAAGGTAATCCCACTTCAAAAGCCTCACCAACTGTCACCAAAAATGGAGACAATCATGGACATACTATTCCAACCCAAACTCATCAATTTGTTTGGTTGCACCAAACTTCCAACACACCTTTGCACTTCTAGGCCTAAAAACCTTGTAGCCTTCCAATTAGCTTCTTTTCACTTTTCTCCTAGTATCCCTTAATAGCATAGGGACTTCTCCATAGGTACAAACACCCTTCTTGGCACCTACTAAGAATCCAAAATCTTTTGGGCTGATCTTGCTCCAGCACCCTCCAAACTGCTTCTTGGTACCTAGGCCTAGTTGATCAAGTTAGGCTAGGGCTTCAGGGAAGAATGGGAAAGGTTGGTTCCCAAGACCCAAAACACTTAAGGAAATCTCCAACATAGTCAATGCATCCAACTCTAGCACTCAAACTGATCAGAAGTGCTTGCAACCATGACTGTCACCAATTACCTTGCAAAAACTGGTCAAGCACATGGGCTTGCTTGACCTAGGGCCGACTTGGAAAAATAGTTTCCCTTCTCTCCAAGCCTCCAACCTCTGGCATTATGTTTCCTAGTCTCCCTAACTTGCATATCCCTCAGTTTTAGAGGGTATCACTGGTGGGAATGCAAGTTAGGGATGCATTTGTGGAAGGGTCTAGGAAACAAGGCTTTTCAGATCACCTTCTACTAAAATGCAGATAACTTTTAAACCCCAACTCATTTTTGAGTCAAACCAAAACCAAAAGTTTCCTAACTCACCCCTACAACTATTTCATACACTTAGCAATCATAAAATTTCTTTACAGATCTGTACCAGTGTAACAGCTGAGCGATTACCAGTAAATTTCTAGAAAATTGAAGTTTTTATTTTTTTTCTCCAAACCACCATACACTCTGATCTCCCCCTTTCAACTAATATCACATATGACATATATAAAGGTCTACATTATTTTTGGAACAACCATATAGGTGTTCCCAACCATAAAACAAACAAACAACCACTTTTTGCTAATACTATTTAGACTCTAAATACCCTATTCTAAGGCCTTTTGGTCCCATGGAGTCACTTGGTTTATAACCACACCAAAATTCTTGTGGGCCTTACATGTGCCTTTATTACAAAACATAGACCAACTTGTAAAATATGGACCAAACCTTTATTCCAACTTCCTAATCTGCTTGAATCCTCGCTTTCATGGAGTGGCAAGGTGTCCGGCAACATAGATACTTGTTTCCCCCCTACCACATAGGTTAGGTGCCCTGCACCACCTTTCCTCTCTCTCATTCTAAACACTAGTCCACCAAGTGAGTGATGTTCCTCTCAGTCTTGTTGTTGCTACTTTTACCTTCTTATCTGCCTCTATGTCTTCAAGATCAAAGTAGTTCTCAAGGGCCTCTATCCACCCTAGCACTTCTTCACTATCCATTTTACCCTGGTATATTGGAAAATCAATATGGCTCTTCCCACCATTACCTTGTACTACCTTAATGATTCTCATAAATCTCCTTTCTTCAGGATCATTTGTTGTCTCATGCTCTTGCCTTGCATTACCAACCTCTTCTTCTTCATGGTTCTCTCCATGATTTCTTCCTCTAACCTCTTCTCCTCTAGGTTCTTGCTTTTCCTTTTCTAAGGATTCTATCCTTGCAATAAGCTTCAGCCTCTCTCTTCTCATCTATCTTTCTTCCCTCGCTCTAGATGCTTCAAGTTCTCTCCTCTCTCTTTTCTCTTTTGCCAACTCTTCTCTCAATTCTTCAAGTTCTCTAGCCATTTGATTTTTAGGAGGCATTTTCACAACAAGTTTTCTTCCTTCCCAAGGGCCAACTCATTGATTCTCTTTCTTTCCTCACCAAGAAATCTCTGGACACCACTTATGTACCTTTCAACTCTGGGACACACAAGGAGGAATTAGACACACCAAGGCTTCAACAAAGGGACCGACACACTAAGGATTTTCAAGATTATAGGTCTTGGTCACACTCCTAAACTCCCAAACTTCAAAACCCTCCTTAAAATGGCTTAAAAACTAGGGCCTGCTTGTTCAAACCCCAAAACTCAATTCTAGAATGTTTTGACTTGTCTAATGACAAGATATGATCATGACAACCTACATGAACCTATCAAATGACTCATCTACCATATGAAATCCTAAAATCCTATCTCATGCCCAATTACAACTTTTTTCCACATATGAGTCCAACATTTTAACTTTGTATGCTTCCATGAGCCATAATTGGTGCAAGGATTGCCAAATTGACTTCAAGAGATGTTCCATGACCTCTGTAATGCCTTGGATCTTTAATGTTCCCCTGATGAGCATGGGATGCTCCTGCATCACTTATCTTCATAAATAAATTCAAAACTAATTTTTGTGATATTAACAACTACTATTTTGTATCTCATAGGAGACTCCTAGTGCACATGAGGTTCGACGGGACAATTATGTAGATTTGATGATGAGGCCACTCACTCTTGAGGAGGAGCCTACAATAGTAAGTTGTAGTTTGAATTCATGATTAAATATGCTATAAATTTAGCATGCTATGAATTATAATGTTATAGTTTAAATTGTAGATTCATCTGACAAAGGTATTTGAATATATACAGCCCACAATCAGAGAGGTACCAGCATTGCCGAGGGCATACAAGAGGACTCCTGACTGGCGCAGGAGGTCGACGAGAGAGGTATTTATTATGAAATTTTGATAGTATTAATCTCCATTACTGAAAATATCATTATGCATTTGAGTAATTCAATGTTAGATACGTAGAATCATATAAATTTAGTAGTCTAACTTTGGGTTTTCCTTTTTTTTTTATGTAGGAGGCATCCAATCCACCTAGTGCAGCGAAGAGGCTGCATTTTGATCATCCACCAGCACCCTAGGATAGTATAGTTTTTGTAGGATGCATCATGAGAAATTTTGAGATGGCATATGCCACATTGTATACAGAAACATTGATATTATACACATTCTGATGGCAGGATCAGCCACATTTTGTATATGGATCTATGTATTTTGATATATATATATATATATATATATATTTGAGTACTTTGTCTATGGATACATGATCTTTGATATATATTTGTGTAAAATTTTGTCTATGGATACATGTATTTTGATATATATTTTTTTCATTTACATGCACAATGATATACATATTAATTTAGTATCTAGTATTGTTCAATTTATCGTGGATCATGCGTCATGCCCTAAATTTTACTAGTAAAAACACGACAATTTTTTATTTTTTTTGTAGCTTATGAAGTCGCATAAGAAATTGTATATTGTAAAACAAGGTTATCATTGAATAGGAGTTCAAGACTCATGTGGATAGTGTGAAGGTGTTAACATTTTAGTCACTGGTGGTTTTCAAATAGATTGGATGACAGTCTAGTTCAAGTTAGCATCACGAGTCAAATGAGCAAGTTCAAGATACAACACTCATAAATTAGTGAGATAATTCATATCCTAACAAGCCTCTGATACTAATATTCTATTAGGGTCTGTCGGTTGTATCATATGGACTAGGTCGTGATTCTAGCATGTAAGGGAAGGGGATTAGAATTACTTATTATCCTCATTACCAATGTACACACATTCATTAATCATTACAATATATATTAATGTGATGATTACTATATGGTGTGGAAGTGTAGTATATCTTAATCAATTAAACACACATATCTAGAGAATTTAGATTTAGTACTCATCACATGAGCACCCTTAGTCAAATAAGAAAATGTGCACTTATCTACCACACTATATCGGATCTAACCATTGGAAATTAGAAAAGATATTCCCCAAAGGTAGGTTCAAAGTCTACATGATGGAGAAGCGGCCACTTGCATTGATAGTATCCATCATTCAACACATTAGTTACACAACTTATGGAATAAACAATTTGTATCTCATAGATTTTATTATGTCTTCTCTTACAACAAACTTCATTGTGTTATATCATCAAATTAATTTGATGATTTCCTTGCTTAGAATTGCATTAAGCTTGGTAATTAAAATCAATGTTATCCATGCATGTGATATGAACATAAAATTTTCCTTCCAAATTATTGAGTGCACAACAAGATTGTAAGCAATTTACTAAGTTTTAAATTTATACAATCAATTGTATCACATAACATATATGGATTGTTATTATCAACTAGTCATTTACAATACCACAAGGAGAAAACTTTCTTTCACATTTTCAAATGATAACAATGATGTCAAAGCAAATTTGTGACTCGTACCAATGCTTTCATAACAATATAAACTCCAAATGAAACATGCATATACAACCTTATCAATTATTTCTTCTACACGTACATTAGGTAACAATGATACAATCTCCTTCCATCACAATGGGGAAACATAAGGGACTTTTCAAAATCATAAGGAACATGGACATTGAAAGATATGGACAATGAGTAGCATGAACATTGTCCAACATGATCGTTGAGAACATGAACAAGCTGGTGAATCCTCCTTCACAAATGAGGGCACAATGTCAAGTTTTCTCATCCAACATCAATCTGCAAGATGATCATTCCAAGCCATTTCCATTGATCCCTTGGACACAAATCTGCATATGCAACACAAAAAAATAACAAGGACCATGGGTGCTTTCCACCCAACCATAGGCCTCAAAAGACCACCCCCGCACTAGAGAACAAGGCTCAAACTAGGATACACATACAATCTTTCAATGCATAAATATTACATTTCAAACTTGAACAATTTCCCCCCAAGACTATTTCACAATGGCTTCACAGATGGAACCATAAACATAGGGTGAAGGTGTGTTCTAAAATGGAGACTTTCCATACCAAACCATATTTGCAATAAACAATTTTCATGCCCTCTCGGGGCTATCATAATTCAGCAAATTCCATGCCCTCTTGGAGCTATCATAAATGAATCATTTAATGCCCTCTCGGGGCCTCCACATTTCCTCCTCCAAACCCACTACCATCAATTGTAACTCCTCAAACTTCCTTTCTACACCATACTTTCCTTATCACCCCCAGCAAGATATGAAATGTTATGGCATACAATGGAGCCCATACTCCAAGGTTCTCAATACATTTTTCGAACCCAACTTAAGCCCTTCACCCTGGACTTCTCTTCCCTTCCCACAAGGGTGAGTGTAAGTCCCACGCCCATAACAATACTCAAGCACAAAACAAGAAAACAAAACCAAGTAGAACTAAAACAAGAAATTTTCAAGAGCACATCACATTTTCACAACACAATATCAACACCCATAATACAACAAGGAAATAGACAAAATCCAAACCTCATACTCACAATACTCCACACAATACAACAAGATGCACAATGGTGTCACACTAATCTACATGGAATGAACACCATTCAAGCACTCACATGAATGCTACTCCACAATGCAATGCAATGCAATGCATACTCCATTGATAAACTCCACACTTTCATATTTGCTTAACCATGCTAAAAGAAAGAAATGGAAAAGAAGCAAGTTTGAGATACCAACCTTGGTCCAAGCTAGGGTAAGGATAGTTGTAGTAGAGCTCCCCTAATCTCCCTCCAAAACCTACCTATCTCTAAAATTAGAGAGTGGGCAAACACTCCACTAGTTTGGCCAAGACCCTCTAATAAAGCCTTCCCACTAACTTATTTTAGCAAAAACACTGAGCCACTCCATCCTTACAAACTTGTCTCCTCTAATGGTTCATTGATAGCCCTCACGAGCTCTGAGTTATGACCCTCGATGGATCGACCTCAAAATGCACTTAGAGCACCTTGAAGACTCCTCGGTACGGGGTGGCCGCAAATGATGGATGGTCTTTGTGGCTAGAACAAGGGTGTGACTAGGGTTCACCCACCCATCTGGAGCTAATGGCATTGACGATTCGATGCCAAGATCAGCAGTTTCAAAGTTACGCTATGGTGCACCTATGAACTGAGGCACACTGTGAGTTTTGGCATCGAGCGAGATCGCTATGCTGAATCCAAACGGAATGTGATCTCTCAAAAATGAGATAGGTTATTTTAGGCCTCAGTATCATTGTCTTGTAGCATTTGATAGTTCATCAATAGCCCTCATGAGCTCTAAGTTATGACCCTCGAAAGATCGACCTCAAAATGCACTTAGAGCACCTTGGAGACTCCTCAGTATAGGGTGGCCACAAATGATGAATGGTCTTCATGGCCAAACCAAGGGTGTGACTAGGGTTCACCCACCCATCCGGAGCTAATGGCACTGACGATTCGATGCCAAGATCAATGGTTTCAAAGTTACGTTGTGGTGCACCTATGAACTGAGGCACACTACGAGTTTTGGCATCAAGCGAGATCATTGTGTTGAATCCAAATGGAATGTGATCTCTCAAAAATGAGATAGGTTATTTTAGGCCTCAGTATCATCGTCCTATAGCATTTGACAATTCATTGATAGCCCTCACGCGCTCTGAGTTATGACCCTCGAAAGATTGACCTCAAAATGCACTTAGAGCACCTTGGAGACTCCTTGGTACGGGGTGGCCGCAAATGATGGATGGTCTTTGTGGCTAGAACAAGGGTGTGACTAGGGTTCACCCACCCATCCAAAGCTAATGGAACTGACGATTCAATGCCAAGATTAGCGGTTTCAAAGTTACGCTATGGTGCACCTATGAACTGAGGCACACTGCGAGTTTTGGCATCGAGCGAGATCGATGTGCTGAATCCAAACGGAATTTGATCTCTCAAAAATGAGATAGGTTATTTTAGGCCTCAGTATCACCATCTTGTAGCATTTGATAGTTCATCGATAGCCCTCACGAGCTCTGAGTTATGACCCTCAAAAGATCAACCTCAAAATGCACTTAGAGCACCTTGGAGACTCCTCGGTACGGGGTGGCCGCAAATGATGGATGGTCTTCGTGGCCAGAACCTGCCCATCCAGAGCTAATGGCACTGAAGATTCGATGCCAAAATCAATGGTTTCAAAGTTACGTTGTGGTGCACCTATGAATTGAGGCACACTGTGAGTTTTGGCATCAAGAAAGATCGCTGTGTTGAATCCAAATGGAATGTGATCTCTTGAAAATGAGATAGGTTATTTTAGGCCTCAGTATCACCGTCCTGTAGCATTTGATAGTTCATTTATAGCCTTCACGAGCTCTAAGTTATTAACCTCGAAAGATCGACCTCAAAATGCACTTAGAGCACCTTGGAGACTCCTTGGTATGGGGTGGCCACGGAGGATCAAGGGTCTATGTGGTTGGAACAAGGGTGTCAATATGGTTCACCCACCCACTTGAAGCTAATGGCACTGACTTGTAGCCGTTAGGAGTTAGATTTTGAAAAGTTGTCAAGAAAGGTTGACCCCTTTGACTTGTATCATGAAAGGTTGCTTTGTGCCTTGCTTGATTGTTTGAAGACTACTCCATGTGTCACTATCTTTCTTGGAAAAAAAATTGCTTTTGAACATCAAGCTTGCAATATTATCAATTATTTTCAAACTTTTTCAACCAAGTCAAAACATCAAATGCAAATATTCGTTCACTTGTCATCTCTCTTTCTTTATGTTCAATACAAAGAGCTAGAAGAGACAAATAATATTTCTTACCTTCATCTCTCTAAGCACATGATATAAATCAATTCTAAACTTGAGAAAAGGTTAGAGGAGAATATTGCATTCTTAAATTAATCTCCCTTAAGACCTTTACATACACACGAGGCATTCTTAAATTAATCTCCATGGAAGAAAATTTGATAAAACTAAAGATTCCATAGTGTTGAAACATAAAATCCAAGATCTCATTTATGATGGGATTGTTGATACCTCTAATTACTCATGTGTCACAAGATCATGCTGATGAACCTATGTCAAGTGATGATTTCCTTGACAACTTCACTTCTTATAACACTAATGAACCTCCTAAAGTGTTAAAGCTTTCGAAAATGCCTCCACCAAAAAAAGAACCTAATTCTTTCCATATAGACCATGTGTACCCTCAAGGGCTACAACTAAAAGAAAATCAAGCTAACCATGCGTACCCTATTTTACTTTCTCATCTACTCATAGCCTTCATATCCAACTTCATATCATGTCATTATACATGTGCTATCTTGCTTATTGGCTTTAATTGCTTATCCTACATGCTATCTTCTTTCATGGATTTCATGGCTTATCCCAAATGTGCTTCATACAACTTTTCAATATGAAAGTCTTTCAAAACATTATACAATATTATGACTCTTTATGCTTTCAAATGCTATGATTGGTTGCAAAATGGAAGAAATCAAGTATTCTAATTGTTCATCCATACTTTCTAGATTTTTCTTATTTGATTAGTTTGATAAAAATATTTTTAATAATCATAATGTTAGCTTTATGTCAAATAAGGAAAAAACCAAATTTGTAATAAGATATCCGCATGCAATTATCTTTCATATAGTTATAAATGCTCTTAAAATTGTCGTTATAGCCTTGTATCACATGCAAATATGATTTGGAAGAACTTGTTCTATATCTTCCTCTTATAATTCCTTACAAAGAACCTACCAAAATACAAAAACCATATACAAAAAACTACACATTTTACATCATAATACATCATAAATTTTAGAAATTCTCCCCAATACCACCCCCCTCCAACTCTTCATGATGTACCTACATTCCAATATCATAAAAAAATTAGTAAATTATTTTATTAAACAAGATAATCATCAATTCATTAAATCATTATGAAAAAAATAACATAAGAAGTATATATACCTAGTCGAGTATTCCAATAGGGTCCTCTCTTTGTTTTAAGGTCTCCAACAGGGCTTCATGATTAGCATTAGCAATAGTAAAAAGTTCTTTTACTTTTGGTCTTCCTTGATGCTTCAATAACTTTATATTTGTTGCTATAATAAGATGCAAATATATGAGAATTACTTTGTGCTTCTGATAGTCTTCGAATGCAGGAATTTCATTCCTTCTAAGCATGTATGTCCATAGCCATGTTTCAGCAACAACCACTGAACTAGTAGGATACGTGAATCCATCATCATCTGTGATCGGTTGTGCAAGTTTTTGTTTGCCTCTTACACAACGTGCTAACCAATAATCGGATTTCTCATTATTCCCCTGTGGTGCAACCAATGCAAAGACATGTCCTGACTGAAGTAGATCTGATAGATGGTTATACTCAAGTGAACTTTCCATGTCATCATTTTTGATAGAGGGTATGATAGACAATGGAGTAAGATAATGTGGAGCCCATGTTTCCACCCACTCACTTGACTCACAGTGATCCCAATCACACTGAAAAAAAGTACGACAAAAACAAACTAGTTGTCGTGTCCAAATAGTCCATGTACTAGAATTAGAGCTCCGAAATGAATGCATTTTTGATGAGTCTCTCACTGTAGCACAATCTGATCTATCACCTATGGACCCTTCCTTAACCAACCAAAAGAACATGCGTACCACTGAATCAAGAGTCCCCCCCTGTGATAATGCTAAACTACACCAATCAACAATGCTACGAGCATCAAAAAGCTCTATTGCTGAAATCTTTAGTTGCTCCTTAACTAGAGCTCTCTTCACACATGCCCCTGCTCCATCATGTTCCCCTTTTCCATGGCCGGACTCAAAAAAATTCCAAATATGAGGCACCCCTCTCTCTACGTGCATCCTACACAACCAATAAAACATTAGAGCATTATTGAATTGACCTATACAGTTATCTGACCAAATGATATGTCTATCCATAGCAATTGCATGCTCATGTAAGAAATCAAAAAAATTCTCAAAACAATGTTGCACAAACTCGTGAGACTGAGATCTATTATCACTCATATAAAAATGATACTCTCTAATAATCTTTCGATTATCTTCCGCACTATCAGGGGCATGTCTATATGTTATGTGAACAAAAATTGCAATCTGAATGGAGTTGTAATACTGAGATTGTATCTCATTTTGAGGTTGAAATGTGTAGTTCTCAGCAAAATCAACAACTGATATAATAGTGCCAATGGGAAAAGTGTCCTTACACATTCTAAATTATTGATCCAACCACTGAGACCTGTGACTATGTCTTGCATACTTGTAAAAAAGATTTGCCTTGAAATCTGAAATAAAATTAGCCACACTGATATCTTTTCCAACCAATTCACATCTAGAGCTCTCACTCCCACTCTTCAATGTGTATTTCACCATTTCATATACCTTTTTTTTTAGTATTGTCTTTCCAAGATCTTGTTTGCACCCCTCATGGAAACATGTGTCAAACTTGGATAAGCCACCACATTCTGAACACTCCTCATTTAAGCAAGCATTTCTATAAAAGGAACAACCATCAACTCTATGACATAAAAGTTGATCTAGCAAGTCTCTTGATGATTTTGGAAGCCCACTAGCCCCACAATCCTCCAACATTTCTTTACTATGCAAAGTAGAACGGATGGAGCGTAATAGTTCATGGTGCATAGAAAACTCAATATGATATTTGCAACAACATGTATTTCAAATTTTGAGTGGCACACAATAAAATGGCTTCAAAGATTCAAAAGCCCTTTGTGATATATGAAGACTTGGATGACTCTCTCTAAATTGTTTGAACAACATAGTTTGACTTACTTCTAAATGGTGTTTAGGATGTGGCATGTGATCTCTGATGCCAATTCTCAACTTTAATAAGTCTTTAGCATTGGGTGATACTCGTGAGTTAGAGTGCCAAAATTGTGTAATTTCTTCCTTCACATCGTCGGATAGCTTCTTATCAAAACGTGGAAGTCTCCCACCAAATGCCCATGTTTCATTTTGAAGAGGATCATCAATTTTCTCTCATCGACTAAGTGCTCTTCTCAAAGTAGTACGATTTAGATTCAAATCAATACAAGTTTGTCTCATATATCTACCCTTTCTCAAATGATGACTTACTAAAGAGGTTGTAATGACCCTTCAAGCAACTCTATTATCCTTCTCTCTGCTATTTTCCCAATGCTATTGAGAGCACTGAAAAGATTCTTCACAATAATGACATTTCTTTCCAACTTTTTATTGACACGAATCTTCAATTTGGAAAGCATAGGTCTCATATTTTGCATCTTTAATAAGTGCATGAAAAGCTGACATTGCTCTACCACTATCTTGTTGCCAAAAAATATCTGATATAGTCTTGAAGCCCATAACCGAATGGTTCTTTCTGATTTTTTTCTTTCCAAACTAGCAATAATTGTTTCATCAATTTCAATTATCCCTTTTGGTGTTTTAGAACCTTCATGATGATTATAATTAGGAGATATGTAAGGTTCTTGTGCATTAGGTTCCTGGGCATTATCATTGGATATCTTCCTTTTGCGTTTATCCTTTCGACGACTGCTGCTCCCCATTCAGATGACAAATTTGAACACCTAAGGTTATATTTTTGAATATTTTTTGATTAGTTGGGCCCCAAAACACGACTTTTTTCAAAACTCGTGAAAAAAAAAGTGGAAAAGTGATGTTGTCGAGTCTGCAGGGACAAAGAATTATTGGAAATTAGTGCTAGTAAAATCGGATATCCGATCCTATATCGTATTGCAAAGTGAATTTTTGGAGAGAAAACTTGCTATAATTTTCCTCTTTTCCAATAATTATATTAATATTATGATAATCAAAACTTGCTATAATTTTTTGACTTTGGTTTACTACAAAGCTAATAGTATAGTAGTATTAATATATAATAGTATTAATAGTATAATAGTATTAACATATAATAGTATTAATATATAGTAATATTAATATATAGTATTAATATAGCTATAGTATCAATATTATTATACCCATAATAGTATTAATATTATTACTATAGATATAATAGTGTAAATATTTAGTGTTTATTTATATTATTATTATTATTATAGCTATAATAGTATTATTATTATTACTATAGCTATGATAATATTAATATTTAATATTTATTTATATTATTATTATTATTAACATAAAATAGTATAAATACTATATATATATCCTTTCATTTTTTAACCCATATACATACGAACGATTTCGATATGCCCGTAGGGGTCCTAGGACCCCTACGAACATATGTCATTGTTTAATGGGTCAAAGAGGGTCGTAGGTCACCCTATGACCCCCTCTGACCCATATGGCCCATTCAAATATGTCCCTAGAACCCTTAGGGACATATGTCATCGTTTAATGGGTCAAAGGGGGTCATAGGGCACCCTATGAACCCCTTTGACCCATATGAATGATTCGAATATGTCATATGTCATCGTTTAATGGGTCAAAGGCTGTCATAGGTCACCCTATGATCCCCTTTGACCCATATGAACAATTTGAATATGTCCCTAGGGCTTATAGGACCCCTAGAGACATATGTCGTCGTTTAATGGGTCAAAGGGGGTCATAGGTCACCTTATGACCCCCTTTGACCCATATGAACAATTCGAATATGTCCCTAGGGGTCCTAGGACCCCTAGGGACATATGTCGTTGTTTAATGGGTCAAAGGGTGTCATAGGTCACCCTATGACCCCCTTTGACCCATATGAACGATTCAAATATGTCCTTAGGAGTTATAGGACGCCTAGAGACATATGTTGTCATTTAATGAGTCAAAGGGGGTCATAGGTCAACCTATGACCCCTATGACCCCCTTTGACCCATATTACCCATTGAATATGTCCCTAGGGGTTCTAGGACCCCTAGGGGCATATGTCATCGTTTAATGGGTCAAAAGGGGTCATAGGTCACCCTATGACCCCCTTCAACCCATATGAACGATTCGAATATCTTCCTAAGGGTTCTAGGACCCCTAGAGACATATGTCGTCGTTTAATGGGTCAAAGGAGGTCATAGGTCACCCTATGACCCCCTTTGACCCATATGAACGATTCAAATATAACCCTATGGGTCCTAGGACCCCTGGGGACATATGTCATCGTTTAATGGGTCAAAGGGTGTCATAAGGCACCCTATGACCCCCTTTGACCCATATGAATGATTCAAATATGTCCCTAAAGGTCTTAGGACCCCTAGGGACATATGTCATCGTTTAATGGGTCAAAGGGGGTCATAGGTCACCCTATGACCCCCTTTGACCCATATCAACGATTCGAATATGTACCCCTAGGGACATATGTCATCGTTTAATGTATCAAAGGATGTCATAGATCACCCTATGACCCCCTTTGACCCATATGAACAATTCGAATATGTCTCTAAGGGTTCTAGGACCCCTAGAGACATATGTCGTCATTTAATGGGTCAAAGGGGGTCATAAGTCACCCTATGACCCCCTTTGACCCATATGAACAATTCAAATATGTCCCTAGGGGTTCTAGGACCCCTAGAGACATATGTCATTTTTTAATTGGTCAAAAGGGGTCATAGGTCACCCTATGACCCCCTTTGATGCATATGACTCATTCGAATATGTTCTTAGGGGTCCGAGGACCTCTAGCGACATATATCATCATTTAATGGGTCAAAGGGGGTCATAGGTCACCTTATGAGCCCCTTTGACCCATATGAATGATTTGAATATATCTTGTCATCGTTTAATAGGTCAAAGGGTGTCATAGGTCACCCTATGACCCCCTTTGACCCATATGAACGATTTGAATATGTCCCTAGGGGTTATAAGACCGCTAAAGATATATGTCATCGTTTAATGGGTAAAAGGAGGTCATAAGTCACCCTATGACCCCCTTTGACCCATATGAACAATTCAAATATGTCCCTAGAGGTTCTAGGACCCCTAGAGACATATGTCGTCGTTTAATGGGTCAAAGGGGGTCATAAGTCACCCTATGACCCCCTTTGACCCATATGACACATTCGAATATGTTCTTACGGGTTATAGGACACCTAGAGACATATGTCGTCATTTAATAGGTCAAAGGGGGTCATAGGTCACCCTATTACCCCCTTTGACCTATTAAATGATGACATATGTCTATAGACGTCCTATAACCCATAGGACCTATGACCCACTTTGACCCATATTACCCATTGAAATATGTCCCTAGGGGTCTGAGGACCTCTAGCGAAATATGTCATCATTTAATAGGTCAAAGGGGGTCATAGATCACCCTATGACCCCCTTTGACCCATATGACCCATTCGAATATGTTCCTAGGGGTCCGAGGACCCCTAGCGATATATGTCATCATTTAATGGGTCAAAGAGGGTCATAGATCACCCTATGACCCCCTTTGACCCATATGATCCATTCGAATATGTTCCTAGGGGTTCGAGGACCCCTAGTGACAGATGTCATCGTTTAATGGGTCAAAGGGTGTCATAGGTCACCCTATGACCCCCTTTGACCCATATGAACGATTTGAATATGTCCCTAGGGGTTATAGGACCCTTAGAGACATATGACGTCGTTTAATGGGTCAAAGGGGTCATAGGTCACCCTATGACCCCCTTTGACCCATATGAACAATTCGAATATGTCCCTAGGGGTTCTAGGACTCCTAGAGACATATGTGATCATTTGATGTGTCAAAAGGGGTCATAGGTCACCCTATGACCCCTTTTGACCCATATGACCCATTCCAATATGTTCTTAGGGGTTCGAGGACCTCTAGCGACATATGTCATCGTTTAATGGGTCAAAGGGGGTCATAGGTCCCCCTGTGACCCCCTTTGACCCATATGAATGATTCGAATATATCCCTAGGGGTCCTAAGATTCTTAGGGACATATGTCATAGTTTAATGGGTCAAAGATCTATGACCCTTTTTGACCCATATGACCCATTCGAATATGTTCCTAGGGGTCTGAGGATTGCTAGTGACATATGTCGTTGTTTAATGGGTCAAAGGGGGTCATAGGTCACCTTATGACCCCCTTTAACCCATATGAACGATTTGAATATATCCCTAGGGGTCCTAGGACCCCTAGGGACATATGTCATCGTTTAATGGGTCAAAGGGTGTCATAGGTCACCCTATGACCTCCTTTGACCCATATTAACAATTCGAATATGTCCCTATGGGTTATAGGACCCATAGATATATATGTCATCGTTTAATGGGTCAAAGGGGGTCATAAGTCACCCTATGACCCCCTTTGACCCATATGAACAATTCGAATATGTCCCTAGAGGTTCTAGGACCCCTAGAGACATATGTCATCATTTAATGGGTCAAAGGGGGTCATAGGTCACCCTATGACCCCCTTTGACCCATATGACCCATTTGAATATGTTCTTAGGGGTTCGAGGACCCTTAGCGACATATGTCATCGTTTAATGGGTCAAAGGGGGTCATAGGTCACCCTATGACCCTCTTTGACTCATATGACCCATTCGAATATGTTCTTAGAGGTCTGAGGACCCCTAGTGATATATGTCGTTGTTTAATGGGTCAAAGAGGGTTATAGGGTGACCTATGACCCCCTTTGACCCATATGACCCATTCGAATATGTTCCTAGGGGTCCGACGACCCCTAGTGACATATGTCATTGTTTAATGGGTCAAACGGTGTTATAGGTCACCCTATGACCCCCTTTGACCCATATGAATGATTTGAATATGTCCCTAAGGGTTATAGGACCCCTAGAGACATATGACATCGTTTAATGGGTCAAAGGGGTCATAGGTCACCCTATGACCCCCTTTGACCCATATGAACAATTTGAATATGTCTCTAGGGGTTCTAAGACCCCTAGAGACCCTTTCACCCATATGACCCATTCAAATATATTCTTAGAGGTCCGAGGACCTCTAGCGACATATGTCATCATTTAATGGGTCAAAGCGGGTCATAGGTCCCCCTATGACCCCGTTTGACCCATATGAATGATTCGAATATATGTTGTAGTTTAATGGGTCACCTATGACCCTCTTTGAGCCATATGACCCATTCGAATCTATTCTTAGGGGTCCAAGGACCGCTAGCGACATATGTTGTCATTTAATAGGTCAAAGGGGGTCATAGGTCACCCTATGACCCCCTTTGACCCATATGAATGATTCCAATATATCTCTAAGGGTCTTAGGACCCCTTGGGACATATCTTATCATTTAATGGGTCAAAGGGTGTTATAGGTCACCCTATGACCCCCTTTGACCCATATGAACGATTCGAATATGTCCCTAAGGGTTATAGGACCCCTAGCGACATATGTGATCATTTAATGGGTCAAAGTGGGTCATAGGCCACACTATGACCCCCTTTGACCCATATGAACGATTTGAATATGTCCCTAGTGGTTCTAGGACCCCTAGAGACATATTTCGTCGTTTAATGGGTCAAAGGGGGTCATAAGTCACCCTATGACCCCCTTTGACCCATATGAACGATTCGAATATGTCCCTAGGGGTTCTAGGACCCCTAGGGACATATGTCATTGTTTAATGAGTCAAAGGGTGTCATCAAACACCCTATGATCGCCTTTGACCCATATGAACAATTTGAATATGTCCCTAGGGGTCTTAGGACCTCTAGGGGCATATGTCATCGTTTAATGGGTCAAAGGGGTCATAGGTCAGCCTATGACCCCCTCTAACCCATATGAACGATTTGAATATGTCCCTAGGGGTCTTAGGACCCCTAGGGACATATGTCGTTGTTTAATGTATCAAAAGGTGTCATAGGTCACCCTATGACCCCCTTTCACCCATATGAACGATTCAAATATGTCCCTAGGGGTTCTAGGACCCCTAGCGACATATGTCGTTGTTTAATGGGTCAAAGGGGGTCATAAGTCACCCTATGACCCCCTTTGACCCATTTGAAGGATTTGAATATGTCCCTAGGGGTTCTAAGACCCCTAGAGACATATATCATCATTTAATGGGTCAACGATTTGAATATGTCCTTAGGGGTTCTAGGACCCCTAGAGACATATGTCATCGTTTAATGGGTCAAAGGGGGTCATAGGTCACCCTATAACCCCCTTTGACCCATATGACCCATTCGAATATGTTCTTAGGGATTCGAGGACCCTTAGCGACATATGTCATCATTTGATGGGTCAAAGAGAGTCATAGGTCACCCTATGACCCCCTTTGACCCATATTACCCATTCGAATATGTCACTAGGGGTCTTAAAACCCCTAGGGATATATGTCATTGTTTAATGGGTCAAAGGGGGTCATAGGGTGACCTATGACCCCCTTTGACCCATATGAATGATTCAAATATGTCCCTATGGGTCCTAGAACCCCTAGGGACATATGTCATCGTTTAATGGGTCAAAGAGGGTCATAGGTCACCCTATGACCCTCTTTGACCCATATGACCCATTCGAATATGTTCTTAGGGGTCCGAGGACCTCTATCGATATATGTCGTCATTTAATGGGTCAAAGGGGGTCATAGGTCATCCTATGACCTCCTTTGACCCATATGAATGATTCGAATATATCCCTAAGGGTCCTAGGACCCCTAGGGACATATTCGAATCATTCATACAGGTCAAATGGGGTCATAAGTCACCCTATGACCCTCTTTGACCTATATGACCCATTCGAATATGTTCGTAGGGGTCTGAGGACTGCTAGCGACATATGTCGTCGTTTAATGAGTTAATGGAGGTCATAGGTCACCCTATGACCCCCTTTGACCCATATGAATGATTCGAATATATCCCTAGGCGTCCTAGGACCCCTAAGGACATATGTCATCATTTATTGGATCAAAGGGAGTCATAGGTCACCCTATGACCCCCTTTGACCCTTATGAACAATTCAAATATGTTCCTAGGGTTCCCAAGACACCTAGGGACATATGTCATCATTTAATGGATCAAAGGGGGTCATAGGTCACCCTATGATCCCCTTTGACCCATATGAACAATTCGAATATGTCCCTAGGGTTTCTAGGACCCCTAGAGACATATGTCGTTGTTTAATGGGTTAAAGGGGATCATAGGGACATATGATCCCCTTTGACTCATATGATCCATTTGAATATGTTCCTAGGGGTTCGAGGACCCCTGGCGACATATGTTGTCATTTAATGGGTCAAAGAGAGTCATAGGTCACCCTATGACTCCTTTTGACCCATATTACCCATTCGAATATGTCCCTAGGGGTTCTAAGACCCTTAGAGACATATGTTGTTGTTTAATGGGTCAAAGCGAGTCATAGGTCACCCTATGACCCCCTTTGACCCATATTACCCATTCGAATATGTCCCTAGGGGTCCTAGAACCCTTAGGGACATATATCATCATTTAATGGGTCAAAGGGGTTCATAGGTCACCCTATGACCCCCTTTGACCCATATGAACGATTCAAATATGTCCTTATTGGTCCTAGGACCCTTAGGGACATATGTCGTTGTTTAATGGGTCAAAGGGTGTCATAGGTCACCCTATGACCCCCTTTAACCCATATGAACAATTCGAATATGTCCCCAAGGGTTATAGGACCCCTCGAGACATATGTCATTGTTTAATGGGTCAAAGGGGGTCATAAGTCACCCTATGACCCCCTTTGAGCTATATGACCCATTCGAATATGTTCTTAGGGGTCTGAGGACCTCTAGCGACATATGTCATCGTTTAATGGGTCAAAGGGGGTCATAGATCACCCTATGACCCCCTTTGACCCATATGAACGATTCGAATATGTCCCTAGGGGTCCTAGGACCCCTAAGGACATATGTCATCATTTAATGGGTGAAAGGGTGTCATAGGTCACCCTATGTGACCTATGACCCTCTTTGACCTATATGAACGATTCAAATATGTCCCTAGGGGTTATAGGACCCCTAGAGACATATGTCATCGTTTAATGGGTCAAATGGGGTCATAGGTCACCCTATGACCCCCTTTGACCCATATGAACTATTCGAATATGTTCATAGGGGTGCTAGGACCCCTAGAGACATATGTCATCATTTAATGGGTCAAAGGGGGTCATAGGTCACCTATGACCCCCCTGACCCATATGAACGATTCAAATATGTCCCTCGGGGTCCTAGGACCCCTAGCAACATATTTGAATCGTTCATATGGGTCAAAACCCCATTTGACCCATATGACCCATTCGAATATGTTCCTAGGGGTCTGAGGACCCCTACCGACATATGTTGTTGTTTAATGGGTCAAAGAGGGTGACCTATGACCCCTCTTTTACCCATATTACCCATTCGAATATGTCCCTAGGGGTTCTAGGACCCCTAGAGACATATGTTGTCGTTTAATTAGTCAAAGCGAGTCATAGGTCACCCTATGACCCCCTTTGACCTATATCACCCATTCAAATATGTCCCTAGGGGTCCTAGGACCCCTAGGGACATATGTCGTCATTTAATGGGTCAAATGGACCTATGACCCCCTTTGACCCATATGAACGATTCAAATATGTCCATCGGAGTCCTAGGACTCGTAGGGACATATATCGTCATTTAATCGATCAAAAGGGGTCATAGGTCACCTTATGACCCCCTTTGACCCATATTAACCATTGTAATATGTCCCTAGGGCTCTTAGGACCCCTAAGGACATATGTCATCATTTGATGCATCAAAGGGGGTCAATGGTTGACCTATGACCCCCTTTGACTCTTATATATTAATAATATACATATCTATTAATAACATACATATTAATATAATTATATATATATATATATTACATTATTATATTTAATAAAAATATTACGTTATTATATATAGATTAATAACATATATATATATGTATTACTTTATTATATTTAATGAAAATATTATGTTATTATATATATATATATATATATTAATAACATACATATTAATATAATAATATATATAATACATATTATATATTTATATTTAATATATTACATTATTATATATATATATATATATATATATAATATTATTATACATATTAATATAATAATATATAATACATATTATATTTAATAAAAATATTACGTTATTATATATATATTAATAATATACATATTAATATAATAATATATAATACGTATTTTATATATATATAAATTACGTTATTATATTTAGTAAAAATAATAATAATATAAATTATATTTATAGATTGTAATAAGATTAACATAATATATTAGTATATATTGTTAGATTATATCTCATATCTTTACATTACGTTATTATATATATATAATATATTAAAATACATCTTTATATAGTAATATAAGTGAAATAATTTAGAAATAATAAGTTGTGACATTTAAACTTAATTTTTCCTCCAAAATGGGTTGAGATATTAAATTTGCCCACCTCAACATATCGGATATCCGATTTATAATCAGATATCCGATTTATAATTGGATATCCGATTCATAATCGTATATTCGATTTAAATTGGATATCCAATTTGCAATCGGATATCCGATTAGGCTTGGTAAATACCAAGCCTACCCGGTCAACCCAAAAGACGTGTTTGAAGAGGGTTTTAGTGATACTCAGACTTCGGGTAGCCGTCTGATAATGTTATTTTGATCGAAATTGAATAAAACAAAAAGGGTTTTTTTATATCGATCTCTAGATTCCATAAATTTAATTTTTGTCAAATTCTGAGTTTGATAAGTATTTATTAGTTAATTATCAATGAAGATAATTGTAAAGTGCTAATTGACATACTGATTGAAAAATAGCTATAACTTTCAAACGGTATAACATTTTTTAAATCTAAAAGTTGCATTACATTCTATACTTCAGCTAGTATAATAAAAAAAAAAATTAAATTTGGTAAAATTTTCTATTAGTTAGGGTGGTCAGACACGGGACTTTTTTTTTTGAAAAAGTTTTGGTAAAAAATTCATAGTTAATTATTTATTTGGAATAAAAATACTGAAAAATATGCGTCACATCCGAGCATGAGTCTACTTTTCATATCTATAATTATATTAAAAAAATATTATGATTTGATTTTGATTAAGGTGGTCAGACATACACCTACTTTTTATTTTCGCCCTTAAATTTTCTTAGTACTGCATTAAAATTCAAACTTTTGACCAATTAATTACTTTTTTCTCCTAATAAGGCCTGGTAGTTTAGAAACTACATTCAATTTCTTACAGATTATTTTCTTACAACTTTTTGATATAAAGTCCATAACCACTTCAAAATTATGTGTCAAGTTGACATAAACCTGATTTGCTGATTTTTCACTGCCACTTAAGGCCATAGTTTGGTACACCATGATCTTGCACATACCCAACTGTTAGACTATTATGATGTTTCATATGTACTATCTGTGTTTTGGAGTTTGGGGGTTGTTTTAGTTTGACCAGTTTAGGACGTTTACCAGAGGCTCGGGGGTTATGTGAATGTGATGTTATATTGTTTTGATCTTGATCTTTTAAAACCCAACCATGGTGATGTGCTTAGTATGCTTTATGATGGATGTATTTATTGATTGATTGTTATTGCTTTCCAGTCTTATTCTGTGAAGCTAAAGTTTATGTATATGAGATACTTGACTTAACCATTTTTGAGTCATCAATCAGTCATGTTTGATTTGCCTTCTAGTCGCTTTGAGAGGGATGATTTGTTCTTGATGATGTCATATTGTGACATGTTTTGACTTGACCATTATGGAGTCTTCGATCAGTATAGTGAATTATTTTGGGATGCTTTCTGATTACTCGTTGGAGAACCGAGGGATATTGTGAATTATCATTTGACATTTTTCAGTTGCTTGTGGAGAACTGATGTGATTATTGTGGACTATCTTTTGATGCTTTCCAGTCACTTGTATAGGGCTGAGGTGATCTTATTATGATTCTTTGATTTTGATTTCATGAGTCTAGGGTAGGTTATCTATGTGTAGTGTTGGAAAGTGGCTTGCAATGGGGGTCGGGGCCCTAAGAGGCTGTTAGTGTAAACCCATTGTAAGTTATTTTAATAAGTGAAAACATTTACACTAAATGAGAGAAAAATGAACCTAACAAGATAATTGTATGTTCTCTCCCATGCCTTGAGTGCTAATACAGACTAGGATGGGGTAGAGAGAATGCTTGGTTGCGACCTTGCATTCTCTAGTATGCCTCGTTAGTTCGAGAGGATACTAGTGGCCGCAAGGATCACTAGGGACCCAAAATTCCTAAGGGATTGCTCAAGTAACTTCTATGTGACTTTTGCGATGACACTTTCCCGCTTGCATAGTAGATTTCTTACGTGTCTTTGTGGTGCCTCTGGGTCTAGATGTCGATCTATGTGTTGGAACCTTTGAGTTAGTATACTTTTAAGATTCTTGGACTTAGAGAGTACTTGTGATTATGTGATATGATATCTTGTTTGGGACTTGAGACTATCTCCTCAGTGCGGTGGGAGTGGGCCATTTAGGTTCCATGCGGTCAGGTGGTAGTGCTTTTTACTCTTACCATTGAGATCTATCTGTAGTCACCATGGCTGGAGCTTCTCGATATGCTTGTTATCATATTTAGATGATGTTGATTACTTATGCTTTATTCTAGTATGTTAGATTTCTTTATGCATATGTTGTAGCATGTTTTAGGTGTGACATCCCTATTATGATAGTACCAATGATCTCTTCGGTGGCTTGGGATGTTATGTGTGGGGGATGGCTAGGGCTCATGATGGTCTAATGATGCTATTGATGGTTGGGAGGAACCGCGCATTTAGTTAGTTATGTTTTATGATGTTATAACTTTATGATGGATAGATGTACCATGTATGTTATTAGTTTCATTTATTTTGTTGTACGTTGTATCATGGATTCATGGAGGATGATGCATTTCTATTTTTACATATGTATATTCTTTTAAGCCCTTCATACCCTGTTACATGTACAGTGGATGATTGAGCATTTCGAATTAATTTGCCAAGAGGCATTCGGAACAAATGTATATTATGGACATTGGAATTTTCATTATTATTTCATGTGGTTATGGTAGCTGCTAGACTTAGAATTAATTAAATTTAAATGTGACTCAACATCTTGGGATCCTTAAGGAATGTAACCTGTTATGTATGCTATTAGTTGATTGTATGTCATTGCTTTCGGTAATATGTGATTGATGTAAATGATTTATCTTTCTTGTTTAAAAAAAAAAATGTTTAGCAAATTTAGTAAAACTTTAGGTTAATTCTTTTGGATCCCTTGGCGGGGCATTACATATTGTTCTTGTATTGTGAATTCATTATTTTCTTGTAGGTGATGATTGAATATCATTGTTGGATTTTCATTCCTATGGACCTCATTTGCAGCATCGTCTATGCTACCCCATGTGGACTAAATTTGTGCATTGAATATTTTTTCAATGTTTGCTATTTGTGTTTTTTTTTAGTGAGTGTTTCAATCCATGTGTTGTGTTCAGAGAGTAAGGTTTTCTTATTTAACTAGAAAGGTACATATAGCATAAGTTTATCTTGACAATAATTGTCATAGTCAATGTGTGGATTGTATTTAACAAAGCGTATAATTTGTATTTTTTGTCTTTTTTGGAAATTAGTTGAGGTGTTGTAGTAAAATGCAGTGTACTTGGCAAGTGATAGATTCTCTAATGTATTTGGTCTTGATATGTATTTTTCTATGACAGAAGTGTACATGGTGTCCTCTGAATTATCATCTTCTTTAGCTAATAGTTTTGGACTTTTAAGCATAAGGACTCTTCTTTCTAATGGTGAATTATTGATGAACATAGTTTTTCTTGATGATCTATGCAATTGCAATGACAATGTAATGTGAACAACTTGATGACTAGACATTTGTTGATAGTTTAATAGTGTATTTTCAAGTTTGCATATGAATTGTGTTTTATTGTAATAAGTTGTTGATGCTTGCGCACTTCTTGAAATGCTAATGTCGTCATTGTATCTTGCTTTGTCATCCCAAAAGAAAGAAGAATAGTTGCTAGCCTAGTATAGGAGCAACAATAAGATGCAATAGCATAGGTGTCCAATATGAATTGTGTATCAATGTTTGCATACCATAGTGCTGGCACTTTTCTTGCAAATGCATTTGTCCATATATCAGTTGGGTCTCTTCTTAGTAGTAACACTCTTCTTTTTAAAGTGGTGCATAGCATCATGATGTAATTGCTTTCACTTACGTGGAATCCATTGAGGAATTCCTCAAATGTAACATCTGTTGAGTATTGTTTATGCTCTAATTGTCTAAAGAGCTCTCTTGCTTTCTCTTTGATTTCTATGTCTAGTGTTAGTAAAGACATGTCCTTTCCTTCTCATCAGAGGCATAGGAAAGTTGAAGTGACAAGTTGATGTCTTGTATTTCTTGCAACTTCTTGTGTGATGGTGTGTTTGAATTTTGGCAAGGGTTTCATCGAGTAATCGAGAACTAGAAGATATATATTGATCAAAAAAGTTCTTGATTTCTTTATTTGCACATTTTCCATATATGGGTGCATCTTCAATTCAAAGAATGAAGTGCACATGTTCATTTCCTCTATTTTGGAATTCTGTGACAAAGAAGTAGTTTAACACTTTGCCAAACAAATATCTATTTATCAATGTCATTCTATAGAATGTGTTAAGTCGATGATTGAAATAATGAGTGCATAGCACTAGATTCTGTCTTATTTGATAGTCCAAATTTTTCTCTTGTACAGTTTCAATATCTTCAGAGTTATGGTGACCATAAATATGGTCCAAAGCTTTGACCAATGGCATCCACAAATGTTCGAAACTTGTCAACGTCATGAAGAATGTTGGTGGCCCTATTTGCCTTATCATTGCAAATATCTTTGTTCTTGTATTTTCAAGGTAATCAAGAGATGTACATACACTTTTCAAAGATCTCAAACCAATTGGTGATCTTACTAGTTGTTCAATGTTTGTAGGAGTGTGAACATCTTTTGCCAAAAACTTTTTACCTTTTAGCTCAGCTTTTCTTATGCATACCCATCCAACAGATGATATTTGTTGAATGATAACCTTAATTGCTTTGAAGAAGATGTTCATTATGTGTCTATTGAAATCATTGTCCATATGCATAAGCTCCCATTTTGCTATTTTTTGGAATGAGAAATTTGTGAACATTTGTTGTGGCCTTGGATGACCACAGAATAGTGTTGGGAAGTTTATCTCTTCTGAGTTTGGATCCTAGAATATTCCAAGAGGTTTGGTTCCTTCAAAACAAGAAATCTCGATTATTGTTGTGTCAAGATCTTTGATTCAATATGTGTCATTGAACCAATAGATAAGGGACTCTGATATTGGTTTCTTACTTAATTCGTCGTTCTCATTAGAGTCCTTGATTTTTGTAATGCTAAATTCTTGCATTTCCTGCTATTTTTCTCGTAGAATGGTCTCCCACTCATCATTAATGATAATTTTTTCTCTAATGTACAAGGGTGTTCATGCTAGACTTGATAGTGTATTCATCACACAAAATGGTCATACATTGCCTTGGGTATATGCATTTGCATACTCTAGTTTTCACTTTAATCTTATTGCAATTGTTCTATTGTCATTTACATCTCAAGGCAATACTACTTGTACTTTATCAATATCTACAAGCACATTAATGATGGTTTTGTTTGGGCCATACTCTGACATTTTGTACCCTAGTTGCCTTACTTGTGCAAAGGCAATGCGTAGGGACACAAGCCTTTCTTCTAGTGATGTTAGTGTATGCACTAGATCAATGCATTTTTTTCTTTGTATCCTCCAAGGTGTAGCAAATGGAGGAACTTTGCCAACTATAGTAGCTTTAAAACATTGGGTACATACCAATTGGCCAATTCCAATTCTCTTTTGTCGATGTGCTATTGGAAGAGAGTTGAAAGCATCAAGAAATGTTATGTTAATGATTTGTGTGTTTCTATGGAAGTACAACATTTCACAGATGGTGCATGAGTGTATTGGTGTGTCATTTATAATGCGTTGGTACATTTTGATTGATTTTGAGATTTGTCTACATGCTAACAATCTTTTAGATTTTTGTTTGTGAGATTGATGCAAATGCATCTATAAGTTGGTGCGCCTAATTTGACTATGAGAGTTTTCTTGCTTTTGGTTTTGTCCAATGATGCCTTGATTTCTGCTTTTGCATATCTGGATTTTTATTGAATGCAACAAATGTTTGATTTTTCCATGATGTTGTTATGTTATTGTTGAGGTTGTTTTTCATACAGTAGTACATGTTGTTGTTGACTGTAATTGAAGTGCCTCACTTTGTCTTGAAGGACATGTTGATTCTTCTTTTTTGGTTTTGTCAAATTTTCCTGAATCTTGATTATGATGTATTATTTGTTTCACACATCGCCGAGAATTTTGACTTCTTGCATGGTGCAATCTTCTTGTTGTCAACTATGTATTTTGTGTTGTGGTCAGTGATATTATAGGTATTGACATAGGTGATTCAGTTTAAATAGCATTAGATTCTGATGACATGAAATTGGTATAGCTATTATGCAAATCCATTTTGCAGTAGACTTGTTTAAGGGAAATTAGTCGTATTACGATCGTGATGTGTGCAAGTGACTAAAAACAAAGGCATAAAAGTTGTACATTACAAAAACAAACATGAGCTATTAAAATGATAAAAATTATGGGAACTAAGACAAATTCAAAAAGTATTTTTTAAAAGAGCAAAGGTTCAAAATTCCTAATGTTCATTTGTTGCAAGCATTATGTCAATTGAAAGTTAAAAAGTAAATATAAGCCTGAGTTATGATTGAAAGTTTCTTAGATTTTGTGAATGCTTGGGAAACTATATATTTGATACATAAATGCTTATAAAGTAACTAAACTGCACTTACATATTGTGAAACACACATTTTATATCAGATTTACAGATGCATAATAAATTGAACAGAAATGACCGGTTCTTTGCTTCTTTACGTATCTGCAAATGTACTTGAATAAAGGTGTTTGTAAATACATATATTACTCTTTAGTTGTTACAGATTTGTACACGCTTCAAACAAAATAAATGGAATAATAGCTAAAGCGATTGAACAATTTTTTTATATGTGTTTGATAATTGAAGACATAGCCTCTAATGATCTTCTAAGGGATGTGATCTTGTAATTATTATTAGTAGAAAACTGGGAGGTCTATGTTAAAGCTTTATTTGATGACTGATTATGTAACCTGGTTTATCTAAAAGAAGATTGTTTTCTCTGCGAGTCTGCCTCTTGTCACTGTTAATCGTGTCCAAGTCAACCGTGTCCCTCTCAGTTGTATGCATAAAATCGTTGTCATCAAAACAATTTAGTATTTTAGGAATAGATTAGATTCATGGCAAGTCAGAAATGAATATATAAAAATTCATAGGAAAAAAATAATTAATTAATTAAGAAAATTTGGATACACAATATGCTAAAAAATAGACTGAAAAATGAATTGAATTGAAATGCACTTAGAAATAGATGGTTGTTGTATAAAAGGAATGTTTATGCAACTCTACGGGTTTTGATAAGAACATCAAGACAGTTGGGTGTTCAATCGTAATGGTTCATAAATCAAGGACTGTGTCAAACGAATAAGCATCCACAAAAGAAGTGTACATAGAAGAATAACTTCAAACAAAACAACCAATGCACATGTCTCTAAAGAAGAGGATAAATGAAAAGTCAAAAATAATGCATATGCAAATTTCTCTATCCCTACCATATAATTTGTATATCCGAAAATGGTTTTTAGAAAATAATTGTTGGCCAGTTCGTAGTATGGAAAGCACAAGACGATGTTAATGTCCAGGCCAGGAACAGTCCTTGAGTTTTGAACTGTCAACAAAATTTTACCTCTTATATATGTGCCAACTGTAGGAGTATAGATGACACAACATAGCGCTTGAAAGGATAACGAAATCGTTGACTTTATATTTAAAAAATCAGCAAAACCCCAGCAAAAATAGCATTAGCCAATAGGATATTTGCAATTCATATTTAATAAATACATTCTTTAAATATTATCACACAAACTTTACAATGTTTACTATGCTTCCGGAGAAAAAATAAATGCAAGAGGACCCAAAAAAAAATGATAGTTTTGTGCCTTTGTAAAGGCAGGGACTAACAAGAAAAAATGCAATAAAAAGACTAATAGTGATTTGCCACTTCTATGGAGCACTCTACAAAGTTGAAAAAAATTTGAACTACTTTTCGAGAACAATCATTTCTTTGTGAGAATGTAAAAACACTCTATTAATTGAAGTCTAACATTGATGTTTTCCTACCCATCGCATTAAATGTCTTAGTGGTGGTAGGTATCCCTAAAATCCCTCGATAACTCTAGAAAACCATCTCAAATGAGGTGATGAGATCATATGAAAATGACATGGACGAGAGAAAAATAATCCCAACTCATCCCTAACCCCACAAAAAATCCCTCGATAACTCTAGAAAACCATCTCAAGTGGAGTGATAAGATCACATGAAAATGACATGAATGATAGAAAATAATCCCATCTCATCTTGATTACAATTTAGTGACATCAATGAAAGCAAGCAAGGTACAAAAAGTTGAATAATAAGTAATATAAAAACACAGGTCCACAACTAAATAATTGAACTTAATCCGAGGGTTGAGTTATTAATTAAAGCTTAACGATCCATCATACGCCCAACCAAGCCTATAAATATTGTCAGTGAGCAGTCGGGGGAATGAAAACCTGAGCAGTGCGAAATCAGCAAAATCGTCTAGGGTTTCCAAACCTTTGAAATGGCTGGATCGTTCGAGGGAGTGAGGAAAAAAATCCTCGGCCATGTACAAGCTTTGACAGATGTTTTAGGTTCTACGTCGCTGCCATTAACAGCCTCAATTTTGTTTCCTCCACATTTGTGCTTCTTGTGGATCACTTGGTGGTGTTCCTGCCATCCTTACATGCAAATGTTTCCTCCATATTTGTGCTTCTTGTGGATCACTTGGTGGTGTTCCTGCCATCATTACATGCAAATCTAGCCAGTACAAGTCTATTGCACTTAATGTAAAAAATATTGTTGACGTTCCAAGTTGATGAAGCATGTCTATCAATTTTGATCGAAACTTTATTCAATAAGACCATTTTCTCCTTAAAGTGGTTTCAAATCGCATCAATCTATCTGCAAGATGAGAGTGAGTGTGGTATTTTCTCCATATGTTCATGCAATTTTTGTATTGCAAACACTTGTTGAGGTATGTGCTCAGTGTCTCATAATCATATTCATCATATAATATCAAAACCTTGGATGCTTTCCAAATCTATTATCTTTGTATCGTATTAAGTGATTGACATATTCATGGAGATGTACTCTTTTCAATCGTGGTTCTAACCAATCACTTTTTCCACTGGGTGGGTAATAATGAGGGGAATATCATGTCAATCAATCCTGATGTAGTATATTCATTAATAGGAGATGCACTGATGTTAGGCCAATCCATCATTGTTGTTGGGTGTATGTTGGGATTTTTTACCCATTCACAAATCAACTCCATTTCCCTTTAGGCATTTGGTGGTTTTGATGACATTGATGTTGTATGTTCTATTACATTTCTCTCATCTATCTCCACTAAAGGGCTCACAAAAACTATGTCATTTTTGTCTGAATCAAACTCCATGTGCACTGTTCTTAACTCATTGAAGACATTATGATCTATATTTGGTGATATATTGTCAAGAGCATTTTCATCAATCATCACATCATAATAGAACTTGTCATGCATAATTTTATATTTCAAGGCAACATACATGTACATGATTTATTCACTGTAAAGTTATAGCTTGTTCCACGTTGATCCTTTCTATGTACTACAATCAGTGGAAGATCTTTAACTAAATGTGGTGATTTTTTGTCACACTTTCAACATTTTGTGGGAAACTTATTATGTGCCCTCTATATTTTAATTGACCACTAGTTGCGTGTGTCACTTGTAAAATTGGGCTTACACATGCAATGAGCATTTCCTCCACTTGAGTTAAATTTTCTAATTATGTTGGTTGTGGTTCTGGATCCATATTATTTTCAATTGAGAATCTATGAATATCTTTTTCTTTTCTACATCTAGTAGAAACAGGACCTTGGGGAGTGTAGGAGACATTAATTCCAATATAACACTCTTGACATATGTAACACATTGCTAGTGATGCCAATCTATCCAATTTATTTCGAAATGCTTGAAATTTCATGAAATCTGTTTCTAGCAATCCATTTACATCAAGGAAACCATGTTGACATGATTGGGGACTTGATTGTATTTTTTTCTGGTGTTTCTACAACATATTCAACTAACTTTAAAGCTTAATCGTTTGCATTCCTCTCTTAATTTTGATTACATACATTCATTTCAATATCGCCTTGATGTCTAATCTGTTGTGTTTCTTGTAGTTGGGGATTATTTTGTACTTGTTCCATATTATATAGACCTTCATTATGTATATGATGTACCCCACCAACATCTTCTTTTCTTATCACACGTTGTGCATGTACCTCCTCAGATGTGCATTGACCCATATTTCTATTTGTGTTCACATGTTGCAAGTTTTCCATGCCTTTTTTTTGAGGATGAGACTGATCCTTAGGTGTTTGGTTGCCTATATTTGTATTAACATAACCCTCTACTAATGCTTCACTTTGTAACTAATCAACAATGACCCCGGATCTATGTTTACCATGTTGTTCTCCTTCAACTTCATTCATGTGACTTGTAGATTGATCCCCTTGAGCATCTGTCATTATCTACATATGATGTCTACGATACTCCTATTGATATTCTCGTTTGTATTGTTTTCTTTGCTCCTTAGTTTCAAAGAAGAGTTTCTTCTATCTAACCATAGCTAATATATAAAAAGAATATATACCATCAATAAATAGAATTTTTTAAGTACCATAAAGATAAATTTTAAAAGTAAGAAAAATATAGAGTAATTAAAAATGTTCTAATATTTTTAATTAATAATATTGAAAATAAATATTCTTAAACATGACTTCAAAAATATAAAACACACAAACATCTTTAAAATGTCTAGTTATATTATTAATGTTCAAGCAAGGATATAGCCGTGTATATTAATCATGAATGTATAAATGTAGTATTTTTTTAAATTTTAATATTTATATTTATATGAGATGAGTAGAGGAATAAATACAAAATTATATATATATATTGGTCAAAATACAAAATTTTATTTCTATTTTAGTAAATATAAAATTGTGTGCTTGACACTACAACATTATTTGGTGCATGTAGTACTTAGACTTTTTGTTCTATTACATTTCATTCAAATATTTGAGGAATTCATCCTTGATTAGCTTAGAGTCGCCTTGCTCATGTTGCTCATCATAAAATAGCTTCCTATAGAATCCCAAAAAGTAGCATATATTTTAGCCGTGTCATGTAATGATTCAACTATTTCTTAAATGAAAGTGACATCATCTCCTTCAACTACATGCACATGTAATATGATGATTTTAAGTTTGTTGATGAGTTCTCTGTGGAAATTCATAATACTCTTCCCATTTTATGGAGATCTATATCGTTGAAGTCATTTGATTGGACACTTGATAGGTGAGAACTTGTAATCAAGTTCTTGTTCGTAGTTGAATGCTCAGAAGTGGTATCTGGAATTTCAATTATTTTTATATCTTCTTCATGGTTTTCCATAACTAGTTCAATCATTTATATTTCATCGATATGTTTTTCCATGACCTACAATAAATGATCAAAATATTTTTAAAGAGATCAACAATACAATATGTATAAAAGTTGATTATACCGTAACTTGAAAATATATTATTAATTGTAATTTACCATTATCGTAATAACAATATAACTTACATTTGATCTAATTAAACCCTAGAATTTAACACTATCTCTTTTGGTTAAAGTTTAAAATATATGTTGATTATATCATTATTAAGATGTAAGTTTAATATTTTTTAAATTAATTATATCATTCACTAAATTTAAAAATTATTTCATATTAAATGACGTTAAACATCTTGCATATTAAACAATTTGTAGTGTAGTAACATTGTCATCTAGCGTTATTAATTTCATGTATTTAATATTAGCTTATATCTCTATATTTAAGAACTTGATTTATTCTTATGTTGCACATTCTATTTTATCCTTGAATCAAAGCTCCTATTGAGAAGAATCTTTGCTCTTGAAATGGGCTTGTAAATTTAATAAGAATAAATTTTGATAGGTTCTTTATAAAGAGTCATCTAGGCCAAGATCACTATTCCAAATGTTATTTAAAATATAATATGGATTAAAAAATAGAATCTAGCAAACATGAACTCAAATTTAATTAAATAATTTGCAATAATTATTTTTTAATTTAAATATATAATTATTTGATATGTTATTCTTGACACAAAGAAAGTATATATGATAATGTGTGTGTGTGTGTGTGTGTGTGTGTGTGTGTGTGAGAGAGAGAGAGAGAGAGAGAGAGAGAGAGAGAGAAGACAAATAGAGTTGAAGATTCGTAAAGGTATTGAAAGGGGGTGATGACGAGATGAATAAAGGGAGGGAGATGTGTCTAAATTTGGAGATGAGAGACATGAATGATATCCTATTAGTGAAGTCTAACTAGAACCTTTATATTATGTGAGGGAGGGAAGGAGGGAGGTAAGGAGGGAGAGTTGGGGGTGGGGGTAAATAGTTATAGGGAGGGAGATAGAATTATATAAAGAGTTGGAGAGAGATGAAGATTTTTTTACAAAGAGTAATGTCATTTTTCCTACCCCTCCTCTTTATATATTTTTCCATAAGTGATCTTCCATATATCTTCGGCATACCTATTTTACACCAAGGTGCAATTTCTAATTCATTAGATCTTGATAGGATCAATGCGTCATTTAGAAAAATAACATGGTGTCCACACAAAACCTCCAATAGAGTCATAAACATGACATTAAAAGAAGAAAACGAGGCGATACATATGCCCTCATCACTAAATTCAAGCCAAGTAGTGGCACTAAAAGGGTGACCTCTCCAACATCTCCACCATCTTTGTTTGCATCTTTGTCTCTGTATCTCTCTACATCATATGCAATTCCACAAACCCTACAAACCCAACTTGCACATTTCTCTCTCATCCCACTCATGTTTGCTTGAAATAGTTAACATACAACCATGGTAGTAATAGTTGTAACTTATATTTTTCATAATATTGCAATAATAGTTGTGACTTTAAGTTGTTGTAAATTACCCATAAGTGAATGAAGTGCATTTCTACTTTTCCAAACAATCAATTATATAATGTCATGTCAATTGCACAAGTATGGATCTATCTTTTACATGACTATTGTTCTTACATTTTTTAAAGTATGCTACACTTGACAAAATAAAAAAAAGTCATAAATAAGGAAAAATGCAATAAAAAGACCAATAGTGATTGACAACTTCTATGGAGCACTCTACAAAGTTAAAAACAATTACACTACTTTTCAAGAACAATCATTTATTTGTGAGAATGTAAAAACACTCTATTAATTGAACGTCTAACATTGATGTTGTTCTACCCATCACATTAAATGTCTTAGTGGTGGTAGGTATCCCTAACCACACAAAAAATCCCTCGATAACTCTAGAAAACCATCTCAAGTGGGGTGATGAGATCACATGAAAATGACATGGGTGAGAGAAATAATCCCATCACATCCCTAACCCCACAAAAAATCCCTCGATAACTCCAGCAAACCATCTCAAATGGGGTGATAAGATCACATGAAAATGACATGGACGGGAGAAAATAATCCCATCTCATCTTGATTACAATTTAGTGACATCAACGAAAGCAAGTAAGGTACAAAAAGTTGAATAATAAATAATATAAAAACAAAGTCCACAACTAAATAATTGAATTTAATCCGAGGGTTGAGTTATTAATTAAAGCTTAACCATCCATCATACGCCCAACCAAGCCTATAAATATTGTCAGTGAGCAGTCGGGTGAATGAAAACCTGAGCAGTGCGAAATCAGCAAGATCGTCTAGGGTTTCCAAACCTTTGAAATGGCTGGATCGTTCGAGGGAGTGAGGAAAAAAGTCCTCGGCCATGTACAAGCTTCGACAGATGTTTTAGGTTCTACGTCGCTGCCATTAACGGCCTCAATTTTACTGCTTTTATTTTGTGTTATTTTAGCAGGATTTGGTCTAGGATTGGTAATTTTAGCCCCTGTTTTGTTCCTGCTGAGTCCGATACTGGTACCGTTGGGAACAGTTTTGTTTCTCACAATTTCAAGCCTCCTTTCCGCGGGTATTCTTGTTCTGGCCCTCATTTTGTGGATTTCATGGCTGTACAGCTACTTAAGGGGAATGAACCCTCCTGGTTCTGATAAGGTGGACTATGTGCGTATACGGATTTCTGATACCGCTAGCCGTGTCAAAGATTATGCTATGGAATATGTAGGTTACTTGCAGGGCAAAGGACGGGATGCTTGACAGTGTTGTCTTTGTTTTATGACTCTTGAAACCCTCGTTTTTCTGTGATTTTCCCCTTTTGCAGTTACTGTGTTGTCTTTGTTTTATGGCTCTTGAAAGCCTTGTTTTTCTGTGGTTTTCCCCTTTTGTAAATAATTGTTTTATTCAGTTCGTTTTTCAGTCAGATTTTGTTTATGTGCAAGTGTGGATTTTTTTTGTTCTAGGTTTTCAAAGGTTTTTGTACATAGAGTAATCATTAGAAATATATGATTCTGACTTCCAAATTCTGTGTAAATTGCTGATAGAATACACATCTGTAAATTTCAAACCGTGTGGATTACTGATACAATAGACGTCTTTAAGTTTCAAGCCTATGTAAATTGCTGATAGAATGCATGTCTATAGCGTTGTGTAGCTTCAGAATTATGTAGCGTTCTGAATTTCAACGTGGATAGTTTTTGGTTGTGTAAATTGTTAATAGAACTGCTGACAGTACTTATTATTAAATTTGTTGGGAATACAAGATACAGGCTGCGTTAAACCTCCTACGTAATTTTATTTTATTTTTCAGGGATGTTTTTGTTATGTGGAGAATATATAGGTGTAACAAACAAGTAAGTCACATGAGTAAACACACAAAATTTTTTTATTATAAATAAAATTTAAAAAATTAAGAAAGAGAAAAGAGAAAAAATAATAAAAGCCAAAAACATAAAACAATCTAAAAATAAAATATCAAAAAGAGAATAAATACAAAGATATACTAAATAAGATGAAAATTGATCCAAAATAAAAAGAAAAAGAAAAAGAAAAAGAAAAATTATATCTAATAAAGTTAATATATGAACACTTATATATATATATATATATATATAACAAATAATCAAATGTTTAACTCAAGTTTACTTTTTTAATATTTAACTACTTTTAATAAAGTTTTTTTGTACTTCTAAATAGTTTTTCAATGAATTTAGATTTGTTTTTATTGTGTAATTTAGGTAGGTATACAAAGAAGAAGGAAAAGAAGACAAATAGGGTGTGGGAGGGAGGAGGAAGAAGACGAAGAGGCGTAGGATGAGGAGGAGGAGGAAGAATAAGAAGATGAGGAAGAAGAAGAAGAAGATGAGGAAGGAGGAGGAAGAGGAAGATCACAAAGATAAGGAATAAGAAGAGGCGGAAGAAGAAGAAGAAGAAGAAGAGAAGAAGAAAAGCAGAAGAAGAGGAATAAGAAAAAGATGATGAAGATGAATAAGAAGGCAGCTAGGAGGAGGAGGAAGAGGGAGAGGGGGTTGATGAAGAATAAGAAGAGGAGGAAGAAGAGGTAGAAGGATGAGGAAGAGAAGAAAAGAAGGAATACGAAGAGGAGGAAGAAGAAGAAGCAAAAGAAGTAGATGAAGCATATATTTTTTCACAATGATTTTGATAGTATGTGTCAATTTTTATCTTGGGGTATATACTAATTTTTTTAAACAAAATGAATGCGTTCATTATAGTTTATGCAAATGTCAACATTCTTCTCTTAACATTATGAAATCTAGATACATAAGCATTATGTGTATTGTATAAGTTTGTCGCTCCTTTAAATTTTACCAAAAAAAGGATTTGCAAGGGTGTTTTGAGGAATATGAAAATGAGAGCAAGACATAGAGTGAGATACATGAGATGGATGATATAAATATAAATATATAGGGAAGAGAGAATACGAGAGGAAGATATATAAAGGTAATGAGAGGGAGAGAGAGGGAAATGTATGGGGTTAGAGAGGGAGGGAGAGAGAACAAGGTGGAGATAGAGATAGAAGATGATATGAGAGAATAAATATGGAGATGTAGAGATATTGGGATGAGAAAAGGGGAGATAGAGATATATAAGAAGATAAGTGACAAGATATATATATATATGTGTGTGTGTGTGTGTGTGTGTGTGTGTGTGTGTGTGTGTACAGATATGCACATATGTATACAGATATGTACATATGTATACACATATGTACATATATGTGATCGAGAGAGAGAGAGAGAGAGAGAGAGAGAGAGAGAGAGAGAGAGAGAATTGGGTTGATCAAGTAGGAGATAATGGACATATAGAGAGACAAGGAGACTATAAATGTAGGGAGTAGGTATTGGCAACAAACAATCTATATTTAATTATCTTTTATTATTAACAATCAAAGATAGAATTATATCCATGAGAAATAATGACCAATCCAATGCATCATCTTCTTAAGGACTCAACCTTTCACCTTTAAGACCTCTTAGTTGCATCTATCACATATAATACTGATTTTTTTTGGAGACAGTGAAATACATCCACTCAACAAGAAAAGGAAGTAGACATTGAAAAATAACACAGATGTATGATTTTCATATGATGTTGAGGATATAGAATATGGTATTGACAATGGTCAAATATAACCTACCTTTTACCATGCATTCTTTAAATTTGCCAAAAATGATCACAATCAAATGTAAAACATAATAAACATATGTTATTTCACATCACATGCTTAAAATTTGTAATTGTGCATCGTAGTGATATTCAATGTATGATAGACATAGTTATAGTATGATGGAACATGGTCAAGTACAACCCATCATCAATATTGTACACAAACACAAAGGATGGGGGGAGATATTAATATATGACGAGATAATGAAAGAGGGAGATATAGATAGATAGATAGATATATAGATGGATGGATGTGGGATGGAAGATATAATCTATAGAGAGGAGGACAGGGGGAGAAGAACACAAGGAAAAATACTTAGTTGACCTTTCATATCTATTCAGTGTACCTATTACACACAAAGATGTGATTGCTAGTTTATATCCCCTATGTAGTCAAGATCTCCCATAAGAGCTCCAAGATTTTGGTCAAAAAAGTTGTTTAAGTTGCCTTCAAAGCCTCTACGACTGTAAATAATTATATCCCATCTCTGAAAGATTCTATGGATAAATCTTTAGAGTCTAGTGTATATAAGGTCATGTGTTCTTGTGGCACCCTATACATAGGTGAAATTGATTGCTCCGTCAACACCAGAATTAAAGAGCACGCAGTTGACATCAAGCACAAGTGGGTTGTTAAATCTTCTCTCTCTGAGAACTCTACTTTCACTAGACATTGCATTTTCCTTGAGGATACGCAAATTGTTTTGAAGGAAAACTTCAAGAGAAAGCTGAAGGAGGTGATTTTCATCTGTAATAACCTTTCCAACCTCAATCAAGATGATGGCTAGAGTTTAAGTAACTCCTGACAATTGTTGCTATCTTTCCTTAGGAATCCCCCTTGTGCTAGCTCTTCCTCTTAGTCATTCCCCACTTTTTAAGACCTTTCTGCATCTTTTGTGTGTTGTTTACCCATGGTTCCACTCTTTCGCTCCCTTGTGTTGGCATGTTGGTCATCTCTCTCTCTCTCTCTCTCTCTCTCTCTCTCTCTCTCTCTCTCTCCTTTTTTATGCTTGCCTTTATGTTTTAATTTTTATGCATATGTGTATTAGGTATATATAACACACACACACACACACATGTTTACATGTAATATATATAGTACATATATTCATATATATTATATGTATATAGTTATCTATACATATACATATACATGTGTGTGTGTGTGTGTGTGGGCGCGTGCGCGCGCGTGTGTGCATTGTTATAGTAATAAGGTGTTTTCTTATTAACTCTATTTTACTTAAGTTACACTCAAGGTAAATAATAATTAATTATTTTATTAATTATTTTCTTGCAACTTAGGTTTTACCTTTTATGGTTTTGATCTCTTTTATAATGATTGATCTCTTTGTACAATTAATTCACTTTAAATTAATAGCAATTTCTCTTTTTTCTCGTCAAGAATGTCTTCTTTGTAGATCTAGGAATTTCAGCCTCCATAGCTTTTGCTTCTCTCTTTCTGTAATAGGTATTTGCATGTAGGTGATTCTTGGGACATGTGGGGTTGCACTTCATTAACTTCAACATGATATCAAAGCCCATCGTATTAGTACATTTATTTTTTAGTTTTGATTCTTTTTTGATAAATTTTTTTGCTATCAAAGTCAAGAGCTCTATTTTTGACTCCCAGAGACATATCTTGAGCATTTGATCTCCAATTTGAGAATTCTTTATATCGTTGGAAAGGTCTTTCAAATCTCTGTTTAGTGATGTTGGTTATTTTTCTAGATTCTTCTCCAAGCACATTCTATTTTTTTTTGGTATTCTGGTTGTTTCAGGTCTGAACATCGAGTTTATTGCTTCAGATGATTTCATGGGTTATACTATCTTTTGTATCATCCTTATGTCTCTTCTGGTCTTTGTAGACATCTATTATATGCATTTTTGCAAACATGCTGAGATAAAGTGTCATATTACATCTATATTCTTATTTTACTTGTTTTCTCTTATTTTTCTTTTTGATTCGAGCATTGTCATCATAGGACACTCATACAAATTACTATATTCTTGGGATTCGCTATATCTTGTGCCTTATTATACATGCACTACTCTAATTAAAGTGCCATGAAGGTTGATGTTTTGCCTTTTTTCCATCTACCTTTGTCTAGCAAGGTTCCCTTTTGTGACATTAACCTCGTGATGTGTATGAGATTGATTATCTCAGTACATACATATGTATTTTTGTGTGCATCTTGATTGTGGTTCCTTAACATGCAATTTTTTGGCCCACTTTTCTAGTTGCTTATCATCTCACCCTTGTCTACATTAGGGGAGCTTCTTCTATTAGTTCTTATGCTTCCTTGGTTAGATGGAATGAGTTATGTATTCCATATTTTTCCTATGTACCAGGCCGATGTAGTGGCTAGGTACCTATGAATTTTGGTGAGATGGATCATTTATCATATAGACATGCTTCTTTTTGTTCCTACTTTGCTTGTAGCCTTTCATGTTCAATTGATCAACTCTGAACGACACAGAATATGGTATATGGGATGAGCCATAAATTCGACGAATGCCCTTACCTCCACCCACCCCAACTATATCTTCCCACCCACCTCGCTCACCTGGCTCGACAAAGAAACCCCCATTAGGGATCTAGAGTTCCGTGCAGGACTAGGGATGTCTATATCCCTGCGTTACCTAGAACACGGTAACACACCTATTCTGGCGTATCGAAGCCCGCCTCTTCCATGGCATCTAACCGAAGAACGCCTCAGGTGGCCATCTAAAGCCATGTGTAAGCTTCGTGCATGACGGATGATAAGTGCTCGTGGCCCATAAAATAGTAGGGGACCCTGCAGAACCAACACGCTAGGTTCCGATCGGACCGGGAAAGGAATCGGATAGGCCAGGGACCATCAGGATTTGGTGTTTTATGTCATCTATATCTTTGAGTTCAATTATTTTCCTTTTTTTACTTTCTAATTCGAGTAGTGTCTTCTGAGAGCACTCATGCAGATTATAGTCTTCTCTATCTAGTCAAGTTCTATTTTAGTAGAGATTCTTCATATTAGTAGTTACTTTTTGATAGAGTTTTGTAGCTTCTATATGCTTCAATAACATTCTTCATGATCATATTTTCTTCCTATCTTCTGGGACATTCTCTAATTTGGAGGCTTTTTAGTGTGTTTTTGGAGTAGGGTTTTTTCCATGTGGCTTTCTCTATTTCTTCTCTTTACAAATATTTGGTTGTGCTTGGGTACCTCATCAAGTCTTGTTGTCAGAATCCAAATTTTTTTAGTAGTATTTTCAAGTTTTTTAGCTACTCCCAAAGTTTATCTTAAGGGGGGGTGTTAGTGTAATAAGGTATTTTCTAATTAACTCTATTTTACTTAAGCTAAACTTTAGGCATATAATAATTAATTATTTTTATACAACCTAGGTTTTACCTTTTAGGGTTTTGATCTCCTTTATAAGGATTGATCTTTTTGTACAATTCATTCACTTTTGATTAATAATAATTTATTTTTTTGCTCATAAAAAATTGCTCCATGCCAGTGATCTTGGGAGTTGTGGGGTTGAGCTTTCATCAAATTATATATATATATATATATATATATATATATATATATGCATTCTTGCATACTTGTTAATTTTTTCATTTGTGTCAATATATACATACATATATACATAATATATATAGTATATATTTATATATATTATGTAAAATATTTACACTATATATTTACACAATATATATACATGTATACATATAAATAGGGTATGTATATATATGTATATATGTGTGTGTATGTATATATGTATATAGGTCATGCATATATGTTTTGTATATATCTTATATTAGTTTTAGATACAATATTATATGTATATACATAGGTAATAGATATATACCTTGCGCATGTAAGTGTTCACGGATTGCCTTTATTAGATATACTTGTTCATTTCTTTTTTCTTTTTATTTACTTTTCACCTTATTTAGTATATCTTTGTATCTGTTCTCTTTTTTTATCCATTATTTTTTGTGTTATTTCATGTTTTTGGCTTTTATGATTTTTTCTCCTTGCTCTTTATTAATTGTTGTTTTTTTCTTTATAATGGACTTTTTGTGTTTAGTCACGTGACTTGATTTTTTGTTCTTCCTTGTTCCTTTTCTCTTAGGGTCTTGTTAACCTTGGGTCTTATGTTCTCCTCCCCCCCCCCCCTTCTTATTCTCCCCTTTAGGTTTGGAATCTAAATTTTTGTTTTCCTTTTGATCTCTTGCATCTTGATGATGGATCATGTAGTGTGATCTGAAATGTTGATGACAAAAAAAATCTAACACAATCTAATCCAAAAACACTTGTGATATTTAGATGGATTGTAGAGATCTAATATCTTTGAATTATACATATTCTTAAATTCATTTTATTCATTCTCTTTGCTTTGAATTGTATAGATGACATCAAATATATTTAGGATTTTTGTCATTTTTGTTTTGGGGTTTTAGACAAGTGTAAGTGGAACATTTCTACTTCTAGATTAATGAGACAAAATATAATTGTAAGAGGCATATAAGAAAAATTTATATTTCGAATTCATATTATAATATTTGTAAGATAGAGTTTCTTATATAAAATGAATCATGTAATTTTTAAATTATATATTTGTATATTTTTAATTAATTATATTTTGGTGTGCAATAGATACTCCAAAGATTATGAAAGTAGAGTTAAACATAAAACTTAAAAATTAAAAGGATTTGAAGAAACATAATAGATATTGTATATTAGAAATATAAATTATCAAAAAATAGTTATTGGTAAAATTAAATAAAGTCCAACAAAATGCTTATTATTATTAGATATATACCTTACCTTGCATATTTAGTTTGGTGCACTTAAAATTATTTTTTTTGAAATATTTTAATATTAATTTTTTTAAAGTTAATAAATTAAGATCTTGTGAAATAATATTATAATGTATAATTAAAGATATTTAGCATGTCATATATATATATATATATATATATATATATATATATATATATATATATATATATATATATATATATATATATATATATATATATATATAAGTTAAATTTTTAAAAATTCTATTTTATATTTCTAAATATAATCTAGACATATAGATTTAATTATAAATTATAAATAATAAATATAATGTACAAGAAATTATATAATTCAGCTTATTCCCAAAATTTTGATAAAGAAGAGAGCATTATTTTGCATTTTCTTAATTTATCAGTGAGGTTCATTTTATGAAAGGTTTGGTAATTGAAACTCTGCATCCAATAGAGTCCACAACCCAAGAGATCATGTTCATTTATTGATTTTTTAAGTAGTTTATTGTGATTTAAGACTTATGACCAAATAGATCATTTCTTATCTAGAGTGATGAGACCACATCATTTAAGGAAATGAATTTATTTTGGAAAAATTAATTAGTGTTGAATTTTCTTCTCCATGAGCTGAGAAGAATTCTTCCCATAAATGGACTATGGTCTTTCCTTGGTAAGGAAATGGTCATTATGGTTGCATCTATTGATCATGGCAAGGTTACAAACCTTGAAGGCCATAGGCCCAACCCACGATGTGGGTTTAACTAGAACAAATAAAAAAAAAGAGATATCTCTTTATTTGTGTACAATCTGAGATCTATTGGTGGATTTTTTTTTCAAGAAATAACTCAATAAAATTGTGAAAGCTATAAATCAAATATGCATCTACTTGTAAGGATCTTGGAGTAATCATTCATGCAATGCCACTGGAGCCCATAGTGCATATTTAACTCAATCCCAAGTGCAAAATTACATGGCATGCAGGTCCATAAATGGAAGGAACTCAATAGTTCATAGACATGGTAGTCAAAAGCAATACATATTTATCCTACCTCTAAAAAATCTACATATGTAAAGTGTCTCTATTTAATATAATTTTAGCAATTGAAATATATTTTTAGGAGATGAAGAGATAAAAAGAGAGAGGGATAGTCAAAAGGAGTGACATACTTAAAATTACATAACAAGATAAGTATCAAATGTTATAGTCATAGCAGGCTTGATAGATGTGTATGAAAAGTATGAAAGCATTGAAAGAGAAAGTGAATTATGTCAAAGAATGCCTCAAATGAAATATTGTTGGAAATGATTGAAATGATCATAAAAAAAATTGTTGGAATAATATATGGAACTGGTAAAGAATGTCCTCAATCATTGTTTTGTCATTGATGTGAAACTTGCTACTTGTAGGGATGACAATTGCTTTAGTGATCCAAATACTATCAATTAGTTGATTGTCAAGGTGGAAGCAATCAATAAGATGTAACTAGAACACCTAGAGAAAGGTTGAAGTTATGATGTTGTAATGAAGTATAAGGATCAGTCAAGCCATTAATGAAACAGTGTATTGGATGACATACTAAAAGATACAAAGAATGAGCACACTGAAACATATCAAAGATCTAAGGTTTTAGCTAAGTCTTGTGTAAAGCTCAAACCAAGTTCAAGTGCCGAGCAAGTTCAAGTGCCAAGCAGGTATAGGTGCCGAGTAACACAGAGGTGCCAAGCACCAGTAACTCAATGATGCCGAGTAACATAGAGGTGCCGAGCACCAGTAACTAAATAATGCTGAGTTGCTGCATTATTTAGAAAATCGAAGATTTGTTAGATCAAAGGTGACAAAGTTGTTATCCAGAAATCTGTGAATTAAAAGGAGGATAAGAATGATGAGTTGGTGGCACAGAACACCATGTAGAACGTTTTTAAGGAACAATTGGCGAAGAAAACAAGATATGGGGTAGATACATTGTATCCTACCTAATCCATTTTTGAAACCCTAAAATTAGAGAAGGAGAATTGAGCGGCAAAGGAAAATCAGACTTGTAAATACGAAGACATAAGTTAAGAGAGAAGAAGAGTGGAAGAGAGTGAAAAAGAAGGGATAGTAAGAGAGAGAGAGCCCTGGTCAAGCATTAAAGCATGAAATGCTGAGGAACTCTGTTTGGATAAGATGACCACAAGGATGATTGCATTAGCAGAATGAATAGGTAAACTCAAGGAGACGAAGCTTGAGAGAGAGACAAGTAAGTCAGAACTAAAGCGATTAAAGCCAAGCATAAGGATTGAACTGAAAGAGTGATCTGGAATCTACAAAGTATGTTGTAAGTTATGTCAGATCAAAAGACCATTATTGTTACTTTCTAGCAATTGTAACAGTAAGATAAATCCTATGGACTTAGGTTGGTTTGACAGCCATTAGATAAATCCTTTAACAGGGTGACATTTCAAGTGGATGTTCTAAAGACCTTTAACTAGGCCCATTCCTAACAGTTTGGTGAAATCCTCTAACAAGGTCACATTTAACAGTGTGTTGTAAGCCTTTAACAGGGCAGGCTTTTAACAGGGCATCACTTCAGAAGAGTGAGAATCAAGTAGCATGTTATTGGTGGTTTTTTCCAAATTGGGTTTCCACGTAAACCATTGTGTTATGTGTTGTTCTTGAATGTTCTATCTTTGCATGTTGATTTACAGTAATTTGCTTATATGACTGTTTTACGTTTGAACAGATAAAAAGGGTATAAAAGTATTAGAAAGGTATTAATAGGGCATTTTGGACCTTGAATAACTAATTCACCCCCCCCCTCTCAGTTATTCTAAAGAATTCTAACAAATATTTTCACATAGAATGCTTATACTATGATTGTAGGAAAAACACAAGATAATGGTTTAGAAATCTTCAAGAAAATGCAATTGGTAGGTGTGTAGTCAAAATCAACAACTTTTTCTTGCATCATATTTTCTTGTGACAAAAATGGGAACCTTGGAATAGAGCATGAACATGCTTCCAAAATGTGGAAACATAAATAAGAATTTAATTTTCTTGATAGAATTACTCACAAATATGTGGTTTCATGATACTAATGAACTAAAAAATAAAACCAAATGTAAACTTTACAATAAAGAGGAACCTTTTCTTCAAGAGAAAAAATTGAATCTACTATCATGGCCACTACCTTATAATAAGTCATTTGACATAAGTAATTAAAAAATTTATTAGATAATAATTCCTCCAATACATATATATCTAGACACCAATCAAACATAGTGGTCACACTATATGTTTTCTTCTCGATATTTTTGTACTTGCATCCTTCTTTTTGGTTGTATATATGTTTGTGTTGGAAATAACAATGGGAAAGTAAATTTTGAGAGGTGGGAGTGGTGGGGAGGAGGGGGGGGGGGGGGGGGTGTGTGAATCAACACTTAAAATTTGCCTCTAAAACATATCACCTTCATCCATCTCATAACTTAACATGTAAATTGAAATAACTAAGCATGCATCACATCAACCCAAAAACCCTCCAAAGGAGAAGGTAAAACTAGGGTGGGGATGCCACCCACAAATCTTCAGTACTACAGTTATAAAGTGTGGCCTATTATGGCTACAATGTTTTGATCATAAAATATGTTCTACCCTATGAGAGGTCTTCCTTGTTAAAGAATTACAAAATATTGTCAGGTCTCACCTTGCTAGAGAATTTAAACTTACAATAAAGTAAGCACTCAGTTAAGAGATTTACAAAAGCCTGTTAAGACTACTTTGTTAAGAGATTTACTTAGTATCACCTGTTAGAATGATCCAACACCTAGTCCTTTGGTTAGCTCCTTACTTCTTGATGTTGGATCTCCTCTTTACTGGTTATTTTTTATCCTCCTAATTAGATCTATCTTCTCTAACATTTCATTGCTTGTCTCTATTCTTCTTAAACTGATTCTTCATTATAAAACTTTTTCTTAGTCATCTTCTCCAAGTTTCTTTTGCATGAGATAATCTCCTTGGTATCCTCCTTTGCAACATTAGGTTACCCTTAGGGTTTCCTTCTTTTATAAACATCATGGAGAAAAAATTAGGTTAGAATCAACGAGTGTGGTTACTCCATATTACCGTCTAAAGCTTCCCTTAATCTGATTAGTTGCATGCATAGCATAGGGATGTATAATATGACTCCCTCCTTATTCCTTATAATAAAAAAATCATGTTTATGTTGGACAAAAATGGTTTACATTAAATTTTGTGTCATTACAAACATCTATGACAAAAACTGTTCACTCGACATCAATAGGCTCTGATGCTCAACCCTCACTCTACTCTATTCACTGATACTCAACTTCTGAATAGCTCGACACTCTCTATTTTCTCAACACTTGAATCAATTCACACACCCTGATTGCTTGGCACCTAAGTGACTTGGCACTACTTCTCATATTACTTGACATGTATTATCTAGAGACTTATTGTTGATAAGCTCTGCTCACTCAACTTGCACTGATTACTTGGCTCACTCTGTTCTTTGCTGAATAATGACTAAGTTTTTTTTTCACTATCTTGTCAAAACCAAAATGAGATTAACAATATCCTCCTTTGACATGAGTGAAAAAACACTTTGTCATGGAACACACATACTTGTCTCATGCATAAGTCATAATGTATCTTCTCTGCTTGGCTTGTATGCAAAAACTTCAAAATTTCAAAATTTGCAAAAATGTTGAAGTTACCTTAACAATTTTACTCCCTTAAGTAAACACTCCACTTCTATTCTATGACTCCTCCTAAGTAATTATCTTCCTAGAAAAAAATCTTCAAAATTTCAATTCAAATTGTATAATCCCCCTTTTTGAAACTATGTCATGTGGGTGGTGTTAATCTCATATAGGTTTTTACATATGAGTGACAATACACTTAAGTCATTCACTAGATAGAACTTAGTTCATGCTAAACAAGTATAGTATACTAATCAAGATATACAATATGTGCTAAGTAAATAGTAAGTGTTGAGTCACTCAAGTGTCAAACAAATGGTTGATGCTGAGTGATTCAGATGTCAAGTGATCAATGGATGTCTAGTCATTCAGAGGCTGAGTTACAATATTAAAGACATAGTGGATGCCAAGCATTAGAGACTTCAAGTGCTAAGTAAAATAGTTTTGGACATAGTTGTTTGTAATGGCACAAACTTCTATTTAAACCATTTTTGAGCTAACTTAAGGATTGTTTTACAATTCTAGATGCTAAGAATGAATCTATATTAAAGATTCCTATGCAGTATATGCAACCAATCTATTAAAGGGATAGATTAAGAAAAAAAATGGATGAATCACTATCATTGATTCATACCTAACCCTAAGTCACCTAGGTCTTCTTAAGGAAGGAAAACCCTAAAACATTGGATGTGTGAAGAGAGAAGTTTTCATGCACAAATAGAGCATTCATGGTGACTAAGGAGTTGTGATAATCATCAAGCTATGAATTGTAGAATTAGTTAGAGGAGAATAGAGTAAAGAAGTTAGAGGACATAAATGATACATTTGATTAGAGAGGATCAAAGATACATGCAAAGTGGTGATTTGTTATCTAGTAGTAAAGTGCTAACCTTAGGATCATTGTTGAGACACTCTAATAGGTGAATCAATTAAATCTCTTAAGAGAGAAGTCCTAATAGGGTGTTGAAAATCATTTAACAGGGTTCTTACTTCATTGTAAGTTTAATTCTTTCAATTAGGCACACTTCCAATAGGGTGTTGAAATCCTTTAATAGAGTAAGATCTAAAAATCTTTGTAAGCCTTTAATAGGGTAGACCTTTAACATGGTAGATCATAGTTTATGATCAAACATTGTAATCTTCATTGGATACACCTTACAACTATAGTAGTGAAGATTTATGGGTGTCATCCCCACCCCATTTTTACCTTGTCATTGGAGGGTTTCTGGGTAACCAAATATCTTGTGTCATATATGTGTTGAATGTTTATTTGATTTCATGCTATGGATGAACATGCTTAGTTTGGTATTTCAGTTTACATACAAATTGTGAGATGGATGTATGGTGAATGTTTTAGTGGATAATGTTTTGAAGGACTGATTCATGACCCCCTCTCATAGTTTACTTTATGTATAGTATTTCTAATAATTGGTATCAGGGCCATGTTCTTTGGAAAGGAAATATTTGTAGCTTTGAGGAAAGATCTTGAAGATGGAAGTCTCCAAGTTGGGAAAGACTATTGAGAATCAAAAGATTGAAATCCAACTTTCCCTACATTAGTTAAATGAAGAAAGAGATGATTTAAATCACTCACTAAAGAGAAGGATAAAGATAACTATTGAGGAGAATGACACACATTACCAAGAGGAAGGCACTACTGAATTGTTTACAGATGAAAACTCAAATGAATTTGATACAACAATTGTAGATCTGATTGAAAAGAATGGTGCCCTAACTAAAGATGTCATAAATCTTAAGATAGAATAAAAAGTCCAATAAGTATTGCTATGTGAGGTGACTGAGCATAAAAATAAAGTAGAGGAAGAAAAAGTCATGATTGAAGATGGCAAAAGGATACTGACCAATAGACTAGAAGAGAAGACATCAAAGGTAAATAGGATTGCTCACATGCAACTTTAAACAATGAATCAAATGATAAGGATATTGAGATCACAACCTTGAAATTATAGAATGAACAACTAATAATTGATCTGAAAGAGAAAAATAATTTATTGAAATTTTTAACAAACCTAGTGAAGCCATCAAGTATTTTGAGAAACTGATGAGATCTCCTAGATCTAATTATGATTATACTAGATTGGGATACACCAACATTGAATAAGGAAAATCATCTAAAAGTGGTGGACAAAGAAACAACAAAGGTAAGAACTACAAACCTACTTGTCATAATTGTTGAAAGATAGGTCATACAACAAATGTTTGCAGGAGAAACAATGCAAATCAAAATCCTAAGAAGAAATTCATGGGCAACTATCATAAGTGTGACAATCAAGGACATCAGGCACATGAATGCAAGACCAAGACTACAAGCACACAAATATTTGAAGGTTACTACTACAACTATAAGAAGTATGGACATAGAGCATATGAGTGCACATCCAAACCTAATTGATCATCAAACAAGCAAGCTAAGGTAAACCATACTGATAAATCCTACAATTGGGATTACAATATAAGGTATAGTTGTCACTATTGTCAAGAGTATGGACATGTTGTTGATAATTGCATTACAACACATTTCAGAAGTGACTACAATAGATGGTTGAGTCAAACTATATGTTTTTGCTATTTGAGGACTAGTCACATCAACATAAATTATACAACAAGGTCAAAAGAACCTAGCAATGAATTCAATAAAGGTAAAGGAAAGGTTGATGTTGAAGTCAAAGTGCAGATGAACAAGACATGGAAGTAAAAAGGAAGATTACAACACATCAAGTTTAGATGGGATCACTTCATCCAATCGATTTGGTGATCACACCACCCCCAACTAGGCAATCAAGAGGATGTGTGGGACTGATATTTCAAAGTTCAATTATACATTAGTTCCAAGGGTTTAGTTTTGAAAACATCATATATGCATGAAGTAAAATGCAAAGTATTGGTTAGAACCTAGAATAAATCTATAAGATTTCATGTTGCTGCCGAGCATGAAAAGTTTCACTATCATTTTTGAGTGAAGATTTAGTTGATACTGAGCTATCGAAGGTGATAGTGTTTGCCAAGCTTACAACTATGTAAGCACTGAGCATTTATTGCAAAATTTCAAGGATTATATGGTCATTTTTTTGGCTCATTTGCAATCATTTGAAATTGAAGAGAGCACAAAAAGAATAAGGCAAATTAGAGAAATTGATTCAAGTGTTTACAAACTACATTCAACTGCTAACTCACCACCAAATGCTAGATTTTTTAAGTTATTTATCGTGTATCGAGCTACACTATTTGAATTTACACAAACCCTAGATAGTTATAATGGTGTCTAGCTCTTCTACTACTATGGTTAAGGAAGGAAATGAAGTTTTAAATGTACAGTTGATTAGTAATGAGGCTACACAACCATATTTTTAGGAAATTCTTGGTTTTGCATACAAGGAGAGATGTCTTGTGCATTATCTATGATACCACCACAAGTTTTAATGATACAAAATATAAGGTGTTGCTCCACGTGTAAGGTAGGGAGTGTAGGAGACATGAAAATCAGATACTTATATGGAAAATTATGTGAAAATGAAGTAGTGAAAGAGGAAAAAAAAATTGTAGAAAGAAAAGTGTTAACCCGTGGCCTAGATTTTCTTAACATACTCAAGACAGAGTGGATTAAGATAGATCTCATCATAATGCTTGAAAAATAAGTATGGTTAGAAGATGTCCCTATCAAGATCACAAAAAAGATTATTTAAAGAGTAATAGTGTATCCTACCCTAGATAGATCAAAGACTATGAGGAGTGATGCAAAAGAGGTAATTGAGAAGAATACATGGGTAGTATGGAAAAAGAGAGGGATGACCATAGACACAATCACTGATCTCCTAATTGCATTTTTAGCAAGAGTAATTGCACATATAAGTTCTTTTAATCTAGAAGATTGAATAATGTACCATGTATAGATGTGGATTTAGGCTATACGATAGTAAAGATGAACCATTCTTATGACCTTGCTGAGTTAAAACTCAAACAGTTATTGGAAAACTTGGGAGCCATAAGAAAGACAAAAAGTGCACAATGCAAATTTGGTTGAATACTTGTTTGTATATTTTTCTATGTGCAAATTTTTTTTCCCTCATTTGGAAAAGTTACTTGGAAGACCAATAGGTCTGTTGCAATGCAAATTGGAGAATACATAGAGCAACTTGGAGATAATTTGAGAATGTAAAGACAAGCTACTTTGAAGACTTTAAGAAGGCAATGAAACAAAGACTGAGAATACTAGTGTCACTAGTAGAGAAACATTACAATGATGTTTTTTTTCTAGTTGATGTTGATTTCACTTATGTTCAAGCTACTATTCCAAGGGTTAGATTGCTTAGGCCATTACCTTATGAAATAAATGTGGATGAGGCATTTGTAGCCATCATTGCTTTACTGGTAGAGGAAGTAGATAAGAAAGCTATTGCATTTGGAAACTATGATGTAGCCAAGTCCAAAATCACAATAGATTTGAAGACAAATTTTGTGATGAGGAAGAAGAACAAAATTGTGAAAAATCTTAAGGAACAATTTGGTGAAGAGGTAGAAGGAGTTGATGAAGAAGAGGATAATGAAGATGATGAAGAAGATACACCTGCCCAAGCACCACTTGCTCTCACACAAGGTCAAGGTGAGGACCAAGGAGAAGAAGAAGCATAATTTGTTGAAGGTGCTAAGGGAGAAGAAGCCAATGAAGCACCTATTGCTATAGAAAAGAAAAAGAGAAAGGGAAAGAAGGAAACAACAAGAAAACCCATGAAAGTTGTGAAAATTTCACAAAAAGAGCCTATAGTTCCTATCACTAGGGCTAGCATAAGAGCTACTACTAAGAAGACTCAAGAAGCTAAGAAGACTAAAGGTAAGAGAGCTAGTACAACTACCAAGGAAGATGAACATGAGCAGAGGCAAAGGAGGAAATATATAGCTATAGCAAAATTAGATGAGGAGAGGACTGAGTCAAATGAAAATAACTAATTCAAAGTGGTAAGTCATAGTCCCTCTTCTAATTTGGACATCTTTTGTGATAATATAAAAAACAATGCTGATTTATCAGGGTTCACACATGTTGATTTTGACAAACTTGGTAAAATAGAAATGAACAAGGTTGAGGAATCTGTGTACAAAATGATGGCCACATTCAAGAATACCCTTGTTGAGCTATCCAACTCTTTATCCAAAAGTCTATATGATAGAGTTGAGAAAAGATGGAAATTCAGTTTAAATATTGAAAGGAATATTAGGGAGACTACTCTTGCTAGAGTAATGCCAAAATTAGATAAGTCATCTATGACTAAGGCCATTAATAAGTATAAGGGGAAATTTTATCCAAAATGTAGAGCCTTTATCATTTTATAGAATAACATTAAGGAAGTTGTCAAACAGAGCACCCAAATATGGAAGGTTATCTATGGGTCACAGACATAAAAATATATTAAGAAAGCACCTGTGGAAGTAGGTGAAGAAAAAGTCAAACAAGAGGTAGTTAAGATAACAAAAAAAGAATTTGTAAGGGAAGGATATGAGGAAGGCACTATGAATGAAGCAGATACAAAAGCTACAATTGAGAAAGAGAAACAACAAGATTAGAATGTACCAAAGGTACATATGCTTGGTGCCACTCCCCATCATGTGGACAAAGTGGATCAACAAATAGAAATAGTAAAGATCAAGGATGTCTCTGAAAACACCACCTAGAACATCAATCCCTTAAAAAAGGAGGATATGAAGAAGATATTGACTGATTCCACCACCAAGGCAAAACTATGCAGCCATCCTGTATTGGTGAGTGTAGATGAGATTGAGAAGGCATAATCAGCATCTATAGGGGAGAAAACTCAAGAATTATCCATTGTCCCCTCTCAATCTACAAATGTGAAATCTATAATGCCTATTGTAGTATATCAAAGGAAGGACACAATGACATCACATGTTAGCACATTGGTGCAAAATCTTTCAGTAAAAGTAATTTCAACAATTGAGAAAGATGGGACACTAGTCCAAGTAGGTCAGGAAGCTAGTCCTGCACCTACAACACAAGCACAAGGTGAAAGAAAGATCATAGAAAGGGAGATGGATAAGACTGAAGATTTAGTCTTGACTACAAAACCAAAGGAAAAAATAGCAATTTAGACACTAGTTACCCTACTAGATACTACTACTCCTATTCCCAGTCAAGCACTTTATAGTGTATTGCATAAAAATTTAATAAGAGAATAAATGCTAAGCAACTAACATCTATTCCTACATGATCATGCAAACCTCAAAATATGCAAGAGAAAATGTAACTAAGAATGACATGAAATAACATTGGTTCAAACCTCATGAAATCACCAAGTGGATATGATTTCATTATTGTGGGATGTGGTTGCTCACAATTCCTACAACATAACAATGAGGTAGATAGTAGATGTGGAAATGAGGAGAGAGCTCTCCTTTTATAGGAAAAGAGATGCAAGGAAAGTTTGAGATTAAATGAAAGATCAAGGGCTAGGATCTCTCAAGATCGATGATGTGTCCATGAGGTAGAGGCCATGTAGACTCCATGTGGATTAGAGTTTTGACCATTCAAAGGGGGGAAGATGATCGCACATGTGTGAGAAACCTTTGATGATGACATGTCCATGAGGTGTGGAAGGCATGATCTCTCACACGTGTGAGACAACTTGACTCTCATGTAAGAGGACAAGTGTACAAGAGGTGTGGAAGGCATGAGGGGTGTGGAAAGTGTGAACATCCCTCACACATTTGTGGCCACACACTTAGGATTAAAAGTGGATTAACAAGGTGATTAGGAAAAATAAGTGGGATTAGGAAGTGGCTAGGGTTAGAATGATGAGTTAGGTTAGGAAAGTGAGGCTAGGTGAGAATTAAAGTTAGGAGCCATGTGCTCAAATAGGATCAAATGTAATATTTAATTCCAAGTGGGATTAGGAAAGGGAATTAATTAAGTAAATGAAGTACTTAATTAAAGTGAATGGGTTAGTGGAAAAGGCTAGGATTTAAGTAAACCTTAGTTTATTTAAATCAAGGAAAGACGAATATAATTAAATAAATATAAATTTATTTAATTAAAGATAAGATAATTAAATAAATAATAAATATTTATTTAATTGGTCATGAAATAGGTATTGGACAATTTTAGGTGTCTACATTTTTCCCCTCTTTGATATATCATTAGTAATGTTATATCAAAGAAAAATAAAATATAGTGGCTCAGAGGATAAGACTAGTAACATGATGCCCTAGTCATGGAAGGATGAGGAAGGATGATGAGGGAGGAATGGTATGCCCCCTCAAGAGGACATGTGGGTTAGGAGAACATAGACATTCTCTCAAAATGGATAGGAGTATGGAAAGGAGAGGGAAAATGATAAGAGTGATAAAGTTATGCTACAATGGTGTGAACAACCTAAATTTGATATTGTATTCAACACTATGCACCAAGGTATGAGGAACCAAGATGACAATGTGTCAAGAATGTGATAAAAAGGACCTAATACAACCATATTCCTTATGAAACCATGATATGGAAGACCATGATTCCTGGGTTCAATAGGATGCAAAGACCATGATAAATGTAAAAAATACTAATGCATGCAAGTAATAAGAAATCATGCACAAAAAACCAAAAGCAAACCAACATTTTTCCCCTAGTCAAGCTGAAAACGATTTAATGGATTGATTGATGATGATTGATTAAGGATGGCAAAGCTAATGATAAACGTAATGTACATCAACGATTTGGGAAGGATTCATTGCATGATAATGATTGAATATGGTTAATGGATTATCAGCTGATTGGGTTAAATTGATGAATTGATTAAGGAATGATGTACAAGATTGCAAGATGAGATTGATTGAATTAGTATTGATTGCATAGTGAGATTTTTTTGATGTTTTTGATTTTTTGGAGAGTTGGATGAATAGAGTGAATTGAAATGCAAGTAGAAGAATGAACATGGATGAGATTAGAAGAATGATGTTGATACGATGAAGAATGATGAGAGAATAGAAATTGATTTGATGTGAAAGGATTAGAAGAAGGGAAAATTGATTGAATTAGAGGATAAATGAATTTGATTGAAGTGAGTGGAAGAATTAGATTGAATGTGATATGAACATATGAGGGGTTGAATGGATGGAATGGATAGAAATGAATGGATTGAATAAATGTGGGATAGAATGGATTGGGACCAATGATAAGGGAGAGCCAAGGCATGGTAAATGGAGGAAAAGCAACGTGAGTTGGTGGATGAAAGGAATGGTGAAATGATATGAGGGGCCAAATGATATGGTATCAGAAAATGCAGAGCCAAGGATCATGTTTTGAAGGAGTCAAAATGCCCCATACCAAGGATAGGAGGATGAAAGAAAACATGGTGGGAAAGGATGCATGAAAATGGAAAGATGGTACGAAGGCTAGTGAATGGAGGAGAGAAGGCATGTGTTCTTCCAAAGCATGTATGAACATTTTGTTTTTGTGCCTCTAATAGTGATCATGAGCATGGGTATGAAAGTGAAATGAATAAGGGATATGGGAGGGAGGGTATGAAAAAGGGGATAATGGTATGAAACATGAAGGGTATAATGGTATGAAGGGTATGGATGAAATGTGCAATATGAAGTGGATAAAATGGATGGGATAACCAAGATCAAGTACATATGAAAGGGGGATGGAAGTATATAGGAGTATGGATGGGAAATTGATGAAATGAACATGACAAGGACTATGGGATGCAAGATATGGATAACATGTCAAGATCAAAGATATGAAAGGATTATGGAAGTATGTAGGATAATGTATGGATAACGAGAAAGGGATATGGAAAGTGCATATGGATGGGTGAAAGGAAAGTGAAAGTCAAGATCAAAGATGAAAGAAAATGATGAATGGTAGATGGAAGCATGGAAGGTATGTAAGGAAGAGTGGTATGGATGGAGCTTTCCCCTAGTGTAGAGTGCAAGTGGAAGAGGAAAAGTGAATGGATGGATAAGAAAAATTGGAAGGTGATGGATAAATGATAGGAGAATGAAGGGAGGACTCTAGCATCTATTTTCATGGATGGTATCCCTTGATATTGTTCTTTTCTTTTTTCTTTTAAAAAAAAAAAAAAATTTCAAGAAATTTTTGACTATGTTCGCATAGATGTTGGTAGGATAGTGAATGGAGGACAATTACTTATGAAAAGGTTTGGATTAAGGGGGTGGTGTGGGTGGGAGGAAGACATGGATGCTAGGTTGGAAGACTTGTGAATGAGTGGATGAAGGAGACAGAAAGATCATCAATGGCACACACTTGGAAGGGCGATGGAAAGGAGGAAATTGTGGAGGATATGTAAGTGTGGATTTTGGGATGTATGGACCTAAAATGGATGAAGGAGATGATGGATTTAGGATGTTGGATTTGGGTATATAAGGACCCAAAATGGATTTGGAAAATGGAAGCTAGGATGATTTATGAATGAGGGAAGCCTTTGGATTAGCAAAATTGGATGTCATTTGGAATCTTTCTTTGAGATTCATTGCTACATTAAGTAGTTTTGGAATCCACATAAAGTTTTATTTTTTTATTTTTAGCCTTTGTGGCCTTTTGATTTTTCTTTGGATCATATTTTTCTTTTCTTGGACATGTCTTTTGGAGGGGACATGTTGATCCTTGAATTTTTGTGGATTTTTGACTTTATTCTCTTTTTCTTTGGCATCCAATTTGCTTCCATTGGCCATGGTAGGGGTGCATAAAGGTAAATGGGATGGATAGCTTAGGGATGGTGAAATTTGGAAGGAATTCAATGATGTGTGCCTTTTTTTATCTTTACTAGGACCGTGAGGGGATGAAGTCGAAAGCATGGATCTGATGGATGGATGTACGTAAGGACCCAAAATGGAAGGAAGGGATGAAAGATTTGATTGTGGAACATAGGGACTCAAAATGGATGGAAGTGAGGATGGAATGGGAATATGGATATAAGGGCCCAAAATGGACTTGGAAGTGTTTAGGTTTGGAAGGAGGAATTGTGGCATTGGAAGAAGTAGAAAGTGTACCAACATCTTGAGACATTATTTGTTCAATGGGATACTTATCATTTTCAACACAAGATGCAAGTCTAGGTATATGGGGTTCATGAGTGGATTGGATAGGTGTGATAGGATCATGTGGAGGATTAGGATCACAAGGGGGATTATGAGGGATAATAGGATCTTGGGATGGCGGGGGAGGGATCATGAAAGGAAAATGAAGGGGTGCTTTGAGCTTGACTTAAAAGAGGATCATGTAGTGGAACAAGTGGATTATGAGATGGAATGGGATCATGAGATGGAGTGATTTGATCTTGACATGGAGGAGTATTAGTGGATGGAGTGGAAGGAACTTCTTCATGAAGTGGAGGATCTATGGATGCTAACGCTTGAGGTGGAGTGGAATCAGTAAGGTGTGCGATACATGGAATGTCTTGATCTTGATCAAGAAGGGGATCATGAGATGGAGTAAGAGCGATAAATGGATCTTGAGAGATAAGGCAATGATGTGATGGAGAAACACTTGGATCTAGAGGAGTAGAGGAATTTATAATGTCATTCTTTGTAGGAAGGTCTCGAGATGGAATTGGGGGTATGACTTTGGGTGATTAGCACACTTCATCTTGATTTTTACACTTAGCCAACAATGATGAGAAATACTCCTTACGAGGTGGGGATGATGTTTTTGGAGGATTAGGATGGTGTATCGGGCTATGAAATAGATGAAGGTTTTTCTTTGATTTGGGGTGAGGGTTACGAGAATGGTTTTGTGATGTAAATAGGCAAAAATGTTGGTGTACCATGGAGACTCAGGACCGAAAATCTCACACACCATCTCTAAATTTGTTTTCTCATAAGTAGGAGTAAAAAGATTCTCAACAAGAAACTCACATTTAGGACTATGTTCTGGCATGTAAATCATGGAGGAAATAGTTGCCATGGCATCTATTGCTTTATTATTAGCCCTTGGTATTTGCTGAAAAATAATCTCTGTAAAGTGCTACTTAAGATCCTCCACTATCCTGCAATAGGGAAACAATTTCTCATCCTTGGTGTGGTGTTTATCTATGACTTGTTTAATGACCAATTGTGAGTCTCCAAAGACAAGAAGGTTTTTGATATTCCATCTGATAGCTTGATGTAGTCCTATGACTAAACCTTCATACTCAGCTATATTGTTTGTGCAAGGGAATGAGATTTTATAAGACTTAGGAATGAGATCCCCTTCTGGTGTCACAAACAAGATTCCTACCCTCGATCCCTTTTGTGTAAAGGATCCATCAAAAAATAGTTTCCATGTTGTATTAGGGGCTATAGTCATAATTGTGTCATTTGGAAAATCTAGTACAATGGGATGGTTACCTTGAAGAGGAGCTTCGGCAAGCTGATCTGCAATTACTTGTCCTTTAATGGCCTTAAAATCCTTATAAAAAATGTTGAATTCACTTAAAATCAAGACCCATTTTTCTGCTCAACCAGTGAGAGCAACTTTTAATAGCAAATATTTGAGTGGATCTATCTTGGCAATGAGGTATGTAGTATGGTTAAGCATATAATGGTGTAACTTCTACATGCAAAAGACTATAGCCAAACATGCTCACTCAATAGTAGTGCGGTTCAACTCATAGCCAATTAGTGTTCGACTAAGGTAATATATAGCTTGCTAATTCCCATTGTCATCTAATTGTGCCAAAAGTGTTCCTAGGGAAATTGAAGTAGCTAAAATGTATAGAATCAATGGTCATCTTGCAACTGGAGGGACTAGGACTAGAGGATTAGCCAAATATGTCTAAATTTGTTCAAATGCTTTTTGTCATAGACAATCCCATTGAAACTTGTTTCCCTTGTGAAGCAAATGCTAAAGTGGATGGACCTTATCTGCTAATTGTGACACAAATCTCCTAATGGTTTGTAACTTTCCTTGAAAACTGCAGAGTTGTTTCAATGTTGTGGGTGGAGGCATATCCATGATGGGTTTCACTTTTATAGGATCTACCTCAATACCTCTTCTTAACACAATGTAGCCTAACAGTTTGCCTGATTTGACCCCAAATACACATTTCTTTGGATTAAGGCACACTTTATATTTCCCCAACCTTTCAAAAATGGTGGTGAGAACATCAGTGTGGGACTCACGTGTCTTTGATTTTACTAGAATGTCATCAACATGGTCCTCCATTATGACATGTAGAAGATCATGAAATATGGTGGTCATTGCATGTTGATAAGTAGTGCCAACATTTTTCAAGCCAAAAGGCATGACTTGATAACAAAAGGTTCCCCTTGGGGTGGTAAATGGCATTTTATATTGATCTTCTTTTGCAATTTTGATTTGATTGTAACCAGAAAAACCATCCATCAAAGACAACATCTCATGTCCATCAGTCAAATCCACTATGATGTCTATGTTAGGAAGTGAAAAATCATCCTTAGGACATGCAAGATTTAAATCTCAAAAATCTAAACAAACACAGATACCCCTAGATGCTTTCCCTATAGGAACAATGTTGGAGACCCACTCAAGATAATCAATAGGGTAGATCAACTTTGCCACTAACATTTTTTGTAACTCTATTTTGACTAAAAGTGCTACCTTAGGATGCATCTTGAGCAATTTTTTCTTCATTATTTTAATCTTGGGGTCTACTATCAAATGATGCACAACCAAATATATGTCTAAACTTGGCATATCTTTGTATGTCCACACAAAATTGATTTTTCCCTTTTTCAAGAATTCAGTCATGGCTTTTTGTTATTCATGACTTAAGGTAGCAGCAATGTAGGTGATTTTTGGATTACCCTTTGTTCCCAAATTGACTAGAATTATGTCTTCATTCAAAATAGATGACTTTTCTAATGGTAAATATTTGAATGGCAAGTCAATCTCTCCCTCTTCTAGCACCTCTAAGAGGTTTTCACCAGAAGATGCATCCTTTATTTTATCTTTTTCTTCATCCAAAAGTTCCCCAGAAGAGTTTTCACTAGAGGATGTTTCTTTTATTTTTCCATTTTTATTTTCTTTTTCACTTTTGCAACTAAGAGAGTTGACTTGGCTACCAAAGTAGGCTTCCTCATTGTATTCGATCTCATGTTTGTAATCTTAGAGATTATTAAGGCCAAAGAGTGCCATCACTGCTTCATCAGACTTATAGGTATCAAGAGCTAGTAGTGTATCTTGAAGGTCCTAGTCTATCATGTCAAGGTTGGTGAGAGGTAGGTCAGTGGATGAAAGGTCATCTATGGTAATGGTGTGGACATAGTTATCTAGGTCATCCTCAATGTATTAGAAAGGCACTTTGAAGAATTCCTCCTCTTCAGTCTCATAATCAAATTCAACTGTACAATAGTTGTTAGCAAAGGATACCTTAGGTTTAATGGAGCCCAAACCACATCCTTTAGGATAGCTATTAGCTTCTAAGGGTTGTCTCATTCCATCTTCTTTAGGTCCAAGGCTAGTACCATGATATCCCATGTTTTTGATAGTGGGAGGGGCTTTAACATACTTATCTTTGGGGAACTCGATAGGTTCATCTTTCCATTATAGTATAGCCAATCTAAAATATTAGATTCCATATGCTCATCACTAAGTGAATCCAAATGTTCAAATTTTGTCTTGTTAATATGCACAATCTCTTTGTTGGCAGGAGGTGGCAATTGTGAAGGTTTTCCAAAGAAACGAGGGGAGAGTGGTAGTTGTCCAACACACAAGGAATTTTCAAACTTATACTCTCCCATTCCTAAATCAGTAAAAGTAACCTTCTTCCCTGTAGTATTGACCTTAGTATCTCCCACCTTCTCTTTTCCTTTGTGGGAATTGGAATCATCATTGGCTGACTTTGGCATTGTTGTGGAAGGTGATTCTATTATGGTGAGAGGCTTAGGTATAACTTTGGCAAAGTCATTGATTAGACAAAAATTTGCTGGTGCACCTTCCAATCTTTTACAAAATGCAAAAGGAGTAGTATCCCTTGGGATTGTGACCTCTCTTCCTTGGTGAGGGAATTTCAAGCATTGATGATAGGTAGATGTGACAACTTTTAGTGTATGTATCCAAGGTTGACCAAGCAAAATGTTATATGGAAAATTCACGTCTAGGACATGGCATTCAATATTTATGATGGCTGGTCCAACCTTTAGTGGTAACATGATAACTCCTTTTGATTCTCTTTCCCTCTCATTGTAGGCTTTGATTGTTATCCTCTTATTGACATCTAGGAGATCTTCCAAAAGTCCCAAGAAATGAATCATCTTCAATGTACATAGATTCAAACCAGATCCATTGTCTATAAGGACTCTTTTAATCTTATGTTGCTATATAAGGACTTCAATGTGGAGCGACAAATTATGTTGGGGATTAGGACCTTGGAAATCTTTATCTGTGAATACAAGGTGTTGTTGGGTGGCAAGGTTTCCAATCATGGTGGTGAATTGGGAGGCATTAATATTTTCACTGATACAAGAATTGAAAAGAGCCTTCTCCAAGATCTCTTTATGGATGAGTGATGTGGTAAGGAGCTCAATAATGGATATTTGTGCAAGAGTCTTACCTAATTGGGATAACACATCATAGCAAGAAGTGGGCCTTTATGAAGTGGATGGTACAACAGGCATGTGTGAAATTGTTGGTGTTAGGAGTGGTAGCTTACAAAGTGATTCTTCCTTGCCAAGTGGTTGCATCACAATCGACTGCTTGTAAGACAAGGGTATTCACATGAGTGTCTACCTCTTCAATGTGACCACACATGGAGTCAAAACCACATATATTACTGGTTTCTATCTTAACACACAAGGAGTCAAATCCTGATATGTGGTTAGTAGAATAATCATAAGGTAAGGCATTTGATGTGGAAGCTTGATTCATATTGTTGGTATTATTGTTATCATTGTTGTGATTGGGAAATGGCTTTTGGAATATCTTTAATTTAGCATTTTTAGAGGTTGGACCTCCTTCTACCTCAATTTCCCCATCATCAACAATATTTTGAATGAAGATCTTGAGCTTGATACACTTGTTTGTGTCATATCCTTTGATGTGGTGGTATTTGCAATATTCATGTTCCCTATACCACTTGGATTTTGGTTGATTTTCATCAAAAAGACAAGTGTTGGGAAATACCATCAAATTGTGATCCACCAATTTTTGAAATATGGCCTCCAAAGGTTCATGAAAGTTAGTGAACTTTTTGTTGCGATCATAGTCATGGTTGTAACTAGTGTTGTTGCAGGGGAAATATTGTGTTTGATTGCCAGATTTCTGATTGTCATTGTTCAAATTGTTGTTGTTTCGATTATGATGGTTGTTGTTGTTCCCTCCTTGAAGATTTTTGACATCAGTGACACCATCATGTGTGACACCTTTTTTCTTGGACCAAAATTTAGGTTTTCTATTTTTGTTTGCCTCATTGTGTGAGGATGATGAATTATAATGCTTAATAGTACCTTTTTCCAAAAGTCCATTTTCAATATTCTTGCCCTTCTTGACTAAAGTGGCAACATCTTCAAGGATAGCCATCTTTATGTGGAAAGAAATTTCTAGTATCAAGTTCTTGATAAATATATCCACAAGGTGGGAATCCTCAATTTTGTAGGGCATGCGATTAGCAAGATGCTTCCAACATTGTAGAAAGTTGGTAAATGTTTCACCTTTTTGTTACTTTGTGTTGCACAAATCACTCAATGAGGCATGCTATTCAATGTTGTAAGAATATTGTGCTATACAATTTCTTGTCAAATCATTGAAGGAAGTAAAGGAGCCCTTAGGTAAATTCATTAACCATTCTAGTGTGGGGCCTCCAAGACTTCGTGCAAAGGGTCTCTTAAGATAATCATCACTGTAGGCTACTTCTTGGAAAAAAATGGAAAATTCCTTGAGATGTGTGATGGGGCATGTCTCTCTCGTATACTTGTCAAATTTAGGAATTTAAAAACTAGGTGGAAATGGTACCATATTGATGGATTTATCAAATGGAAAGGGACAAATTTCCTCAAAAGAGAAATCCTTCACCCCTTTGTCTGAAATGTCCCTTTTCTGATTTTACATGATATTTCAAGCCTCAAATAAGATTTTTAAAACCAAACAACCAATATTACAAAGATCCACCAATTTCTCAAATAAACCCAAATCGGGTATGTCCGAAATAGTGCCAAAAAACTTCACAACTTCACAAATTATTAATAAATCTGAAAATGGAAATTTTTACAGAAATTTCAACAGAATAATGGCCTAAAAAATGACATTTCCAGATCTGTATAGCCTTTACACAATAGCTCACAAATGTAGGACAAAAACTATGCTCATCGGGCTCTCAAAATTAACACAAAAATGCCCGAAAACACCACAAAAAACTAATAAACTATCTCAAAAGTTTAATCACGTACCAATACATATATTCAGCTCTATTTTAACATCTTAAAGTCTAAAATACAGCAGAAATCCAAACTGATATGAAATACTCAACTGAAAACACCAAACTCATACAAAAAACACACCCGAAAATCCACAAATCTGCACTGTTCAGCACAAAGGCAAACTCTGTATGAGCATGCACATGGAGTGGCTTCAAACTCCCATCCTTAGCCTTCTTGGAAACCTGCAAACTCTCGTTCTTGGGTCTCCTTCTCCACAGTTTTGGCAGCCTCTGAAGAACAACAAAGAAAATGAGCAAAAATCAAGTTTTGGAATGAGCCCAAAATGCCTCCAAACCCTTTAAAAGAGGGCATAACCCTAACTCACATCCAAGAGGGGCTCATAAAATATAATTTAATAATATTTTTTATTTATTCATCCATTGGTTTCCAAAGATCAGCCCCTTTTTCCGAAACTTCACCTTTTTGTAGCCTGCCTGCCTTAGCAAAGTTTATTATTTTAATTATTTTGAAAAGGGGACATGAAAAGTCCTCCCCTCCCAAATATTGCTTGTCCTCAAGAAATGAAGGTTTGAATTCTCAAGAATATGTGCTCCTTCCCATGTTGCATCCTCTAGTGGTAATCCTTTCCATTTGACCAAATGCTCTATGATGCTCCTGTTTCTCAATCTTTTCTCTCTTGTATCCAAAATCTCTTCTGGTATCAAAACTAATTTCCCTTCATCATCAAGAGGTGGTAATTCTATAGATACCATGGTTTTCTGGCCTAGAACCTTCTTTAGGCAAGATACATGGAAAATATTATGTATTTTTTTATTTGGTGGGAGCTCCAATTCATAAGCTACCTCTCCTACCTTCTTGATGATCTTATAAGGCCCATAGAACCTTGGCTTGAGTTTCTCTGCCCCATTCCTCTTCAAGGTTCTTTGATTATATGGCTACAACCTAAAAAATACCAAATCTCCCACCTTGAAAGATCTTTCAATCCTTTTCCTATCAGCATATAACTTTTTTTGGTTTTGTGCATGTTGTAGATTATCCTTGAGGGACCTTATTATGTCTTGGCTTTGCTTGACAAAATCACTTGCTGCAGGTACTCTGCTATCAAAAAGTATTAGATAAAACAAGGAAAGGGCATCATAACCATAAAGAGCATGAAAAGGAGGCATACCAATAGACATGCGATGCGATGTATTGTAACAATACTCCCCTAGGTGTAACCATTTCACCCAAGCATGTTGTTGATTGGAAACATAGTTCCTCAAATATCCCTCTATCCATTTATTAACTATCTCTGTTTATCCATCTGTTTGAGGGTGATAGCTAGTACTGGGAGTGAGTTCAGTTCCTACCAAATGAAATAGCTCCTTCCAAAAAGAGCTGAGGAATCTATTGTCCCAGTCACTAACAATGTTTCTAGGCAAGCCATGTAATCTAAAAATTTCCTTGAAGAATAATTCGGCCACTTGTGATGCCTTGAAATTAGATGTGATAGGAAAGAAATGTGCATACTTAGTCTATCTACCACCACATATATGCAATCCTTACCGTGAACCTTGGGCAACCCAGCGATGAAGTCCATAGAAATACTTTCCCATTTTTGTTCAGGAATAGGAAGTGGTTGCAACAACCCTGCAGAAAAATTTTGCTCACTCTTTGGTGCAGGAGCACCTAGGAAATATGCCAAGTTTCCTAAATCATTTTTGGCTTGTAGTGGTCTTGGCTAGACCACATGAATAAGGGCTATGGGATAAAGGCCCAAGTGTGTGAGTTGTGTTTGTAAATAGGTTTTTGTTGTGTTTGAGTTTCCAAGTTGCTTCTATGTTGGCAAAATTGCTTAAATTGCTTGTTAGAGCCTAGAATGGTCAAACACTGACCAAGACCCCAGGAGGATGGGAAACATGGAAAATATGTTAAAAGTTGTAATTACATGGAAATAGGTTCATTTAACCATGTTTGAGGTCATGGAGCCATTAAATGCACAATAGTGCAAAAGTTGCACTTGGCAACTTTGCAACTTTGCAAAGTTGCTTGACAACATTGACAAAAAGTGCTAAAACTTTATAAGGGCTTCAAGAATCAGTTGGAAACCTATGGGATCTGTTGATTCACGTGGGTAAGAGGTATTTAAGACCAATACAAGTTAGTTTGAGGGTTGGCATATGCTTTTGTACGAATTTTGGCATTGGAATGAAGAGAAAACTGAGCATTTTGATGACAGTTTTCTGATTTCACCCTTCATCCACACCTTTAATGGATTGATAGGGTTTCTGTTTTCATGTGATTTTATAGTGTATGGAATGTAGATGCTTTGGTAAAGATTAGGAGTTTTTTTGATCAGTTTCATTACTAGTTTGAAAAATCTTTTTAAAGTTGCCAGTTCACTGGTCTGTACACAGCAATCAGCAAAGAAATCTCTATAACTTGAATTCCAATGGTGGAACCATGATGGACTTTTGGAATCAAGTACTAGACTGTATAAACAATGTAAATATGTATTTTTGTCTTGTTTTGCAAAGTTTTGTTGTTTTTTCCAAGAGGCCCTAGGCGAGTTTGCATACCCGGCTGGGCAATGAAATCAGCAAATAAGTGTTTGAAAGGGGCATAGAATGGGGTGTTGGGTGCAATAAAAATTCTTGGAAGGAAAGAGTGGTGAGTGAAGGAAGTTAATTCCAGGAGTTCAGTCATTTAGAGTCCATTTGAGTGGTGGAAGGAAGAACTCTCTATATTCCTGTTCATACAAACAAGAAACCCTTGTAAATAGACATATTTTTGGAAATCCCTTGTACGGATGACCTGGGTGTTGCAGACCTGAAAAATCTTCAAGGGGAGCCAAAAGGGTATCCAAATCATAAATTTTTTTGAGTACTTCTTAAGGGTTTGAGGAGATATAATCCAAAAATCAGTTTTGGAGGCCTAATTTTGTTATTAGTCTTGGTAGCCCTCTTAACTATGCAATCTTCAAATCGATTGGAAACCCAATACTCCAATTCACTTAGTGATCCTAAAAACTATTGAATGAGACCTAATACAAGCTTTGGAATTCAATATGGCCAAGAATGCACTCCTGGAAGCCAGTTGTCAAGAACGGTGCAATGAGAGCACTAGGGAGACCCCATGGTGAAATAGAGTTTTGAGTTGATTGGTGAGGATTAGTGTAATAAGGGAATAGAGAGAAGATTACCTTGGAGTAGGGTATAGGATAAATACCCTAAGAGGCTAGGAGAAAGCCTAAAGTGAGTTCTAGTAGTTGAGGCTAGAACCTTGTTCAAGATCCTCCCCATGAAATTGGTATCAGAGCCTTGAAAGGTTTGGGACAAGACATTGTGTATGTCTTATTTTGGAAGTGAGTCAGTGGGAGAAACCACCATGGTAAAAAATTTTGAGTTGGCAAAGGAAGTGACAGAACAAAGGGAGAAAAATAGGCTCCTTGAGGAAGCCTTAGAAGCTATGAAAGATAAGTTTGATGAAGTGGTAGAGACAGCTGGAAAAATGAAAGAGAAGTTGGAAATTAATGAAGAAAAGGGAAAGGAAGAGAATGAAGAGGACTATGTACCTGAACCTGATCCTCCATTACAAGAGGAACCTTTCCTTAAAGCCATCAAGGCATTGGGTGGCAAATCTCTTGAGGGGATACCCCTATTTACTGGTAAGATGAATTCAGAGTTGGTCATGGAATGGATTGAAGGGATGGAGAACCATTTTGAATGTGAAGGCGTATCAGAGGCACAAAAGGTGAAGGTTGCCAAAGCAAGATTAAGGGGACCAGCCCTAACATGGTGGAAGTTCATTCAAGAAGAGAGGGAAAGAGAAGGCAAGAAACCTATCTCTAATTGGAAAGCTATGGTGGCAAAAATCAGAGATAACTATTTGCCTGAAGACTATGAAATCCAGCTACACAAGAAGAGACAAAGCTTGAAGCAAAAATATTTGGATGTGGCCTCCTATACTGAAGAGTTTCAAAAACTTTGCTTGAGATCCAAGGTCCAAGAGGAGGAGAGCATCAAGGTGGCTAGATATTTAGGTGGTTTGAAATGGAGTATTCAAGAGGAGATCAGCCTTTGGACTCCTACTACTATTCATAAGTGTTTTCAATTGGCACTCAAAGTGGAAGATAAGAATAGAAGGAAACAAGACTCTAACTCTAGGGGTAGAGGAAGAGGGAGAGACTCTAGAGGACATAGAGGTGGTTATGGGGGAAGAAGCAATGAACCCAAGGCCATAGGAGACTCCAAGTTGATTGAGCAAAGTGGGGAAACAAGTGGAAGAGGTAATTTCACTAGAGGAAGAGGATTTGGTGGTGGAGCTAGAGGCAGATCAAACAATTTCAGCAGGGGTTCACATTTTGCAAACATGAAATGTTACCATTGTGGACAACTTGGTCATCCAGCCTATAGATGTCCTAAGAAGGCATCATCTTCCCAAGGGGATAAGAAGATAACATATGTTCAAGAAGAATGCAGCAACAATATAACTTCAGAAGTGAATCTTGATTCTGAGAAGGGAGAAAATCTGATGTTTAGAAGAGTTTTGATCAAGGAGCCTACCAAAGAAGAGCCTAAACAAAGAAGGGCACTTTTTAGAATAAAATGCAAGATACTTGGTAAGGTTTGCAAAGTTATTGTTGACTTAGGATCAACTGATAATATCATCTCTGAAGAGGCTGTCCAAAAGCTCAAGCTAACAAAGATTCCTCATGATCATCCATATAGAGTCACATGGCTGAATAAAGGGCAGAATGTGTTGGTAAATGAACAAGTTTGGGTGGATTTTTCAATTGGAGGATATCAAGACAAAATTCTTTGCGATGTGTTGCCCATGGATGCTTGTCATCTACTCTTGGGTAGACCATGGCAATATGATAGGGATGCTGTCTATCATGGGAAGAAGAACTTGTATACATTCAAGAAAGGAGGAGTGACATACAAAATCCAATCACTTGTTGAGGAAGGCATAGATGCAGCAACAAATCAGCGTGTTCTACTCATGAGTGGAAAAGAATTCTTACATGATTTCAAGGAGAACAATGAAGTTGGGTTTGCCATAGTTGTGAAACCAAAGGAGAAAGATGCTGTCAAACAAACACCATTGCCAAGAGAGGTAAAAGAACTATTGGATCAGTTCAAAGACATCATAAGTGATGGAGAACTTGCCACACTCCCTCCACAAAGATCTATTAGTCATCAAATAGACTTTGTTCCTGGATCCTCATTGCCCAACAAGGCTGCTGACAAGATGACTCCAGATCAGAATAAAGAAATTGCAAGACAAGTACAAGAGCTACTTGACCAAGGTCTCATTCGGAAGAGTATTAGCCCATGTGCTGTACCGGTTGTTTTGGCACCAAAGAAAGGAGGTAAGTGGAGAATGTGCACTAATTCTAGAGCCATAAATAGGATAACAATTAGATATAGGTTTCCTATTCCTAGAATAGAAGATCTAATGGATTGTTTGGGGGGTGCTAAGTATTTCTCCAAGATAGATCTCAAGAGTGGCTATCATCAAATCAGAATGAAGGAGGGTGATGAATGGAAAACAGCCTTCAAAACTACGGAAGGACTTTATGAATGGCTAGTAATGCCATTTGGCCTCTCTAATGCACCTAGTACATTCATGAGTCTAATGAATGAAGTGTTGAAGGACTACATAGGCATTTTTGTAGTGGTTTATCTTGATGATATTCTCATTTTCAGCAAGACTAAAGAAGAACACATGAAGCATTTGGAAATTGTTTTAAAGAAGTTACAAGAAGAAAAATTGACCATTAATCTTGAGAAAAGTGAGTTCTTGAAACAAGAGTTGGTTTACGTTGGTTTTGTAGTTTCACAAGGTAACTTGAAGATGGATGAAAGTAAAATAGAAACCATTCTAAACTGGCCTACACCTAAAATAGGGGCTGCAGTAAAAAGTTTCCATGGTTTGGCACAATTCTACAGGAAGTTTATAAGGGGTTTTAGTGAGATATGTGCACCAGTATTAGACACCATCAAGGGAGGACTAAAAACTAAGTTCTTGTGGACCAAAGAAGCCAATGAAGGGTTTGAAAGGTTGAAGAAAGAGGTAGCTACTAAACCCATTTTGGTTTTACCTAGTTTTGACAAGTTGTTTATTGTAGAATGTGATGCAAGTAATATTGCTGTTGGTGCTGTATTAAGCCAAGAAGGAAGGCCAGTAGCATTCTTTAGTGAAAGGCTAAATGAATCCAAATCTAGGTACTCATCCTATGACTTAGAATTGTATGCATTGGTGCAAGCACTTAGGAAGTGGAGGCACTATCTTTTACCTAAAGAGTTTGTTGTATACACTGATAACCAAGCATTGAGTTACATCAACACTCAAGAGAAGTTGAGCCTAAGACACATCAAATGGATGGAGTTCCTACAATCCTACACATTCACCATCAAGCACAAGAACGGGCAGATAAATAAAGTAGCTGATGCATTAAGTAGAAGGCTGCTTACTATCCAAGAAATATAGTTAGAGAGTATTGGAGTTGAAGGTTTCAAAGACCTATATGCTGATGATGAAGACTTCTTAGAGGCCTACAAGGTATGTGTAGAGTTTAACAATCATTTTCATAGCAAGTTTGCTGATTACACTTTGCAAAATGGGTTGTTGTTTAGGGGAAATCAATTATGTGTGCCTAGAGGATCAATGAGAGAAAATTTGATCCAAGAGAAGCATAATGGAAGCCTTAGTGGACACTTTGGTTTGAACAAAACATTGGAGTTGGTGGAAAGATTCTACTATTGGCCTAGGATGCAAAGAGATATCCGGAAGTATGTTGAACAATGCATGATTTGTCAAAAGGCCAAGGGAACTTCTACAAATGCAGGATTGTACCAGCCCTTACCCATTCCAAATAGGCCATGGGAATGCATCAGCATGGACTTCATAGTGGGCTTACCAAGAACAACATCAGGTTTGGATAGTGTGTTTGTAGTTGTGGACAGATTTAGCAAAATGAGTCACTTTATTCCTTGTAAGACTACTCATGATGCTAGCTATATTGCTCACTTATTTTTCAAAGAAGTTGTAAGGATTCATGGCTTACCAATCAGTATAGTTTCAGATAGAGATGTTAAATTCATGGGGCACTTTTGGAAGACCTTGTGGAGAAGGCTAGGTACTAACTTGGCACATAGTTCAGCTTACCATCCCCAAACTGATGGTCAAACTGAGGTAATTAATAGGGTGCTTGGAAACCTTCTAAGGTGTTTAACAAAGGAGTATGGCCAAGTGTGGGATCAAGTCCTACCACAAGCTGAGTTTGCCTACAATGATAGCACAAATAGAACTACCGGTAAGAGCCCTTTTCAAGTTGTTTATGGTTATCACCCAAGAGGATTTTGTGAGCTACGAGAATTAAAGAATCAAGAAGAGATTAGTGGACATGCAGATGATTTTGCCCAGTCCATGAGAGAGGTACATGAGCAGGTCAAGAAGTCCTTGATAGAGGCTACTCAAAGGTTAAAGACTAAAGTAGATGAAAGGAGGAGAGATTTACAATTTGAAGTAGGAGATTTGGTGATGGTACACTTGAACAAGGCTAGACTTCAAAAAGGTGTTCCAAGCAAGCTTCAAATGAGGAGGATAGGGCCTTGTAAGGTTCTAGCTAAGTATGGCCCAAATGCCTACAAGATTGAGTTGCCAAACAATCTAGCCATCTCTCCCATCTTCAACATTCAAGATTTGGTTAAATACAAGGGTCCTAATGTCATGGAAGAGGAACACATCATAGAGGTAGATAAGAATATTCCAGAAATCAGTATTCCTCTCCAAACCAAGCCTCAAGCTGAAAAAGTTCTAGATTCAAGAGTAAAGAAGAAGACTAGGCATGGAATCTATATGGAGCATTTAGTAAAATGGAAGAACCAGCCTGAATCTGAAGCGACATGGGTAGCTGAACATGAATTCAAAAAGAGAGGTATTAGTCAAGATCTCTTGAATACTGACCCACCTTAAGTTTTTTTTTTGTCATAGGGGGAGAATGGTGCAGGAGCACCTAGGAAATATGCCAAGTTTCCTAAATTGTTTTTGGCTTGTAGTGGTCTTGGCTAGACCACATGAATAAGGGCTATGGGATAAAGGCCCAAGTGTGTGAGTTGCGTTTGTAAATAGGTTTTTGTTGTGTTTGAGTTTCCAAGTTGCTTCTATGTTGGCAAAATTGCTTAAATTGCTTGTTAGAGCCTAGAATGGTCAAACACTGACCAAGACCCCAGGAGGATGGGAAACATGGAAAATATGTTAAAAGTTGTAATTACATGGAAATAGGTTCATTTAACCATGTTTGAGGTCATGGAGCCATTAAATGCACAATAGTGCAAAAGTTGCACTTGGCAACTTTGCAAAGTTGCTTGACAACATTGACAAAAAGTGCTAAAACTTTATAAGGGCTTCAAGAATCAGTTGGAAACCTATGGGATCTGTTGATTCATGTGGGTAAGAGGTATTTAAGACCAATACAAGTTAGTTTGAGGGTTGGCATATGCTTTTGTATGAATTTTGGCATTGGAATGAAGAGAAAACTGAGCATTTTGATGACAGTTTTCTGATTTCACCCTTCATCCACACCTTTAATGGATTGATAGGGTTGCTGTTTTCATGTGATTTTATAGTGTATGGAATGTAGATGCTTTGGTAAAGATTAGGAGTTTTTTTGATCAGTTTCATTACTAGTTTGAAAAATCTTTTTAAAGTTGCCAGTTCACTGGTCTGTACACAGCAATCAGCAAAGAAATCTCTATAACTTGAATTCCAATGGTGGAACCATGATGGCCTTTTGGAATCAAGTACTAGACTGTATAAAAAATGTAAATATGTATTTTTGTCTTGTTTTGTAGAGGTTTGTTGTTTTTTCCAAGAGGCCCTAGGCGAGTTTGCATACCCGGCTAGGCAATGAAATCAGCAAATAAGTGTTTGAAAGGGGCATAGAATGGGGTGTTGGGTGCAATAAAAATTCATGGAAGGAAAGAGTGGTGAGTGAAGGAAGTTAATTCTAGGAGTTCAGTCATTTAGAGTCCATTTGAGTGGTGGAAGGAAGAACTCTCTATATTCCTGTTCATACAAACAAGAAACCCTTGTAAATAGACATATTTTTGGAAATCCCTTGTACGGATGACCTGGGTGTTGCAGACCTGAAAAATCTTCAAGGGGAGCCAAAAGGGTATCCAAATTATAAATTTTTTTGAGTACTTCTTAAGGTTTTGAGGAGATATAAGCCAAAAATCAGTTTTGGAGGCCTAATTTTGTTATTAGTCTTGGTAGCCCTCTTAACTATGCAATCTTCAAATCGATTGGAAACCCAATACTCCGATTCACTTAGTGATCCTAAAAACTATTGAATGAGACCTAATACAAGCCTTGGAATTCAATATAGCCAAGAATACACTCCTGGAAGCCAGTTGTCAAGAACGGTGCAATGAGAGCACTAGGGAGACCCCATGGTGAAATAGAGTTTTGAGTTGATTGGTGAGGATTAGTGTAATAAGGGAATAGAGAGAAGATTCCCTTGGAGTAGGGTATAGGATAAATACCCTAAGAGGCTGGGAGAAAGCCTAAAGTGAGTTCTAGTAGTTGAGGCTAGAACCTTGTTCAAGATCCTCCCCATCACTCTTGCTTTGTTGGCATACCATACATTCTTTAATGTGTTTAAGGACATCCTCCTTCATACCCTTCCATGAAAACCGCTCTCAAATTTTTTTGTATGTCTTGAAGTATCCCTGATGACCAGCCAAAGGTGTGTCATGAAAGGCCCTCAATATCCTCTCCTTAATTTTTGATCCTGGCACTAAGAAGATCCTATTCTTGTAATAAATCAATTCATCAACAACCTTGTACCTATTATCATCCACTAACTTATCCAAAATCTTGGTGGCAAAGGAATCTTTAGCATACTCTAAAATTATGGAGACTTTCCAATTAGCAGAGATAGATGATAAGGAACACAAAGTGGGCTTTCTTGAGAGAGCATCAACAACCACATTATTCTTTCCTTTCATGTATTCAATATCAAAATCATAAGCTTGCAATTTTCTTACCCAATTTTTTTGATGATGATTCAAATCCCTTTGGTTTAAGAAGAACCTGAGGCTATTATGGTGTGTCTTTACAATGAATCTCCCACATACCAAATATTGTCTAAACTTATAAAGTGCATGCATGATTGCCAACATTTCCTTATCATAGATGGAGTAACCTTTCTTTGATTGATTTAATTTTCTACTCTCAAATGCTATTGGATGTCCCCTTTGAGTTAGGAAAGCCCCTATACCTTCTCCAGAAGCATCACATTCAACAACAAAAGGTAAAAAGAAATATGAAATTGCAAGCACAGGGCATGAACTCATTACCTCCTTAAGCTTATCAAATGTTTTTTGTGCCTCTTCTATCCAAAAAAAAAGCTCCTTTCTTTGTCAAATCAGTCAAGGGGGCAGCAAGCTGAGAAAATCCCTTGGCAAATCTCCTATAGTAGCTACACAACCTGAAGAAACCTCTCAACTGTGTAAGATTAGTGGGTGGAGGCCAATCCAAAATTGCCTGGATTTTTTGTTGATCAACCTGTACTCCTTTAGAGCTTATAATATGTCCTAAATATAGGATCTCTGTCAAAACAAACTCACATTTAGATAGCTTAGCATAGAAGGATTGTTGCTCCAAGATTCCCAAAACAGTGTCTATGTGCTTTAGATGCTCTTTCCATGTTTTACTGTAAATCAAGATATCATCAAAAAATACCAAAACAAATTTTTGAAGATGCTGGCTGAATACCTTATTCATACAAGATTAGAATGTTGCAGGTGCATTAGTGAGGTCAAATGGCATAACAAGAAATTCAAAGTGCTCAAAGTGACATCTGAAAGTAGTCTTTTCCACATCTTCACTCCTCATTCGGATTTGATGGTACCCTGATCTTAAGTCAATTTTTGACAAGTATACAACACCATGTAACTCATCAATGAGTTCATCTATGCGTGGTATGGGATACCTATTTTTTATGGTCTTCTTGTTTAGAGCCCTGTAGTCTATACACATTCTCATTGTACCATCCTTTTTCTTGACAAGTACCACAGATGATGCAAATGGACTAGAGCTAGGCCTTATGAATCCCATGTCTAGGAGTTCTTGAATATTTTTTTCAATTTCTTCCTTATAACCTCTTGGATGGCAGTATGGGGTTGTTATAATTGGTTTGGCACCCTGTTCTAACTCTATAACATGCTCAAAACCTCTATCTAGTGGTAATCCTGGAGGCAAGTCATTGAAAACTATACTATGCTTATCAAGAATATTTTGAATTTCAAAATGGAAATTACCTTGATTCTTTGGAGAGCTTGTTGGGTGGATTATGACTCCTGCTGCCCATGCTACTTGTTCCCTTCGAAAAGTCCTCTCCAACCTCTTTGCAGAGACCGCCTTAGGTGCTCCATTCGATAAACCTCTCAATATGACTTCTTTCCCATTGGAATGAAATTTAAACTCCATAGTTTGATAGTTCATGTAATAGCCTCCAATAGAGTGCAACCATTGAACACCCAATACAAGATCTGTCTCCCCAATACCAACCACATAGAAGTCATCACATAACTCATAATCTCCTAAGGTCATCTTGAGTTGTTTCACCACTCATGTGCAAGGCATAGTGAATCCATCAGCTACAGTAACATTGAATCCCTCGAAATCTTTTGCTTTAAGCCCTCTTTTCATGAAAAATCCCTCAACAATAAAATTGTGAGTTGCCCCACTATCAAGAAGAACTGTCAACCTTTTCCCTGCTAGTACCCCTCAAATTCAGAAGGGATGGTATCTTGGGACTCCTGATAATGCTGCTAAAGTGCCATCCTTGCTGATTTCTTTTTCTTTCTCTTCTTCTACCTCCTCCTTAGTATCATGAAATTCCTCATGCTCATCTGAATCAGATTCTGAAGCAACTTCAATATAGTGCACTTGACCTTTCCCCAAACATCTATGTCCTGGAACCCATGGTTCTCTACAAGTAAAACAAAGCTTTTTCCTTCGTAATTCACTCCTAGTCTCTTCATCTACCTTCTTTTTTGCCACCTTCATCACATCTTCTGGTGGTAGTGTTGGGAAAGTCTTTTTTTGAAAATTTCCCTTATGTTACCAAAGATTTGGGGGTTTTTGATTAGTGACTAATTTTATAGGCACGCAAGTTTCAAGTTACAAGCTTCTTTTGATAGCTTCCTGTAAGGTTGAGGGTGAGAAAGCCTTAACCAAACCCTTAATAGAATCTTCTAAACCATCAAGAAAAAGATAAACAATCCTCTTTTCACTCATATCAAGTACCATAACAGCCACTTTTTGAAATTCTTCTATATACTCATTAACTGATTTAGTTTTCTTCAACTTTGACAATTCTTTAAAGTACTCTTCATCATCCTTGAGGTCAAATCTATCTATCACTCTTTGACTAAAATCATCAAATGTAGTTACCTGATCATGACCTTGAGTAGTCATTCCATGATACCACCAATCATAGGCTGCATCTTCCAAGTGCAGACTTGCAAATTGAACAACATCACTCTCCTTCATGGGGTTAAGTGTGAAGAAAGTCTGTAATTTTTGTAGCCATGCTCTAGCTGAAATTTTATTTGTTCCATCAAAAGTAGGTGTTGTAAACTTTCTTATTTTATTTTTGAGCTCTCTTCCACTTATGTCATGGTCCCTCCTGTTCTCTTTCTTGGGCATCAAAGTGCTCATCATATCCACATATTCTCTAAAAGGAACCGAACTACGAAAGTTATCATCTAAGCCATTGTAAGTAGCTCTTAATATAATCAAGTTACTTGTAACCTCTTTCACAGGATTAATGGCTAGATTTGGTACTGGTGGCTCATCTACAGGCAAGAAAATAGTTTTGGTTAATTTAGATGGTGTGGATCTAATATTTCTTGGCTCCTCTGAAGTGCTCCCTTTCTCATTAATAGATGCAACTCCTTGTAGTTTTTTTGCCAATATTCGCAAAGCCTCTCTAGTTTCTACCAAACTATCCATTGTTTTCTTCTGAGTATTTTGGATGTCTTGGAAGAATTTCTTTTCCATCTCATCTGGATCAGCCATACTTTTCCCTTCCTTGGATTTTGTACTTTTACTTTCAACTGGAGGTTTGATCAAAATTTCTTTATTCTTTACTCGCTGCAAATATCTATTTTCTCTTTCACTTAGTTGCACGCGACCATAAATTTTGACATGCAAATAATTAGAAGCAACATGCAACCATAAATTATGACATGCAAGATCTGGGTAATTGTCAAAACTGACATGCAAGCTTCTACAAACCCTTAGGCTAGCAAGATCATGGCTCTGATACCACTGGAATTTCCCTTTTCTAATTTTACATGATATTTCAAGCCTCAAATCATATTTTTAAAACCAAACAACCAATATTACAAAGATCCACCAATTTCTCAAATAAACCCAAATCGGGTATGTCCGAAATAGTGCCAAAAAACTTCACTTCACAAATTATTAATAAATCTGAAAATTGACATTTTTAAAGAAATTTTAGTAGCATAACAGCCTAAAAAATGAAAATTTCAGATCTATATAGCCTTTACACAATAGGTCACAAATGTAGGACAAAAACTATGCTCATTGGGCTCTCGAAATTAACACAAAAATGCTCGGAAACACCACAAAACACTAATAAACTATCTCAGAAGTTTAATCACGTCCCAATACATATATTCAGCTCTATTTTAACATCTTAAAGTATTAAATACAGCAGCAACCCAAACTGATATGAAATACTCAACTGAAAACACCAAACTCATACAAAAAACACACTCGAAAACCCACAAATCTGCACTGTTCAGCACAAAGGCAAACTCTGTATGAGCATGCACATGGATTGGATTCAAACTCCCATCCTTATCCTTCCTAGAAACCTGCAAACTCCCATTCTTGGGTTTCCTTCTCCATAGGTTTGTCAGCCTCTAAAGAACAACAAAGAAAATGAGAAAAATCAAGTTTTAGAATGAGCCCAAAATGCCTCCAAACCTCTTAAAAGAGGGCATAACCCTAACTCATGTCCAAGAGGGGTTAATAAAATATAATTTAATAATATTTTTTATTTATTAGTCCATTGGTTTCCAAAGATTATCCTGTTTTTCCGAAACTTCACCTTTTTGGAGCCTGCCTGCCTTAGCAAAGTTTATTATTTTAATTATTTTGAAAAGGGGACATGACATTTTCGTTTATGTTAAGGACCAAATTTTTCAATTCTTGGAATTTTTGAGCCAAATATTGATTGGGTTGCACTTGTGATTGTTGGGAGTTCATAAATCCACCTCCTAAATTGTAGGTAGTCTCGAATGTAGTGTGAGGGGGTGGAAGTGCTCCACTTTGGCCAATGTATTGATATGCAGTTGTTGGAATTGGCATGGATGTCTTAACCATACTTGTTGGAATTTTCAAATAAGATGAGTGTATTGGTTGTGTTGGTATTGCCATTGGTTGAGTAGGCACTTGCCTAATGTTTAAGCATCCCATAGTGGTACCTATCAAGGTAGATTGTGGAATACTAGCATGTGAGGTAGCATTGGGCATAGCACTAATGATTTGTTGAATATGTTCTGCACTCAATTGAAATGTTGGTTGTATTGAAGTGCTAGATGTAGACATAGCACTAGTTGTTACCATGGTTTCTTTCCCCTTGCTAGATGTCGGAGCTGTGTTTGAAGTGGGCAATACGGGCGCACCACCTTTTGTAATTTGTCCAAACAAGGTGCTCTCATCAAAGCTCGTGGGAACATTAACACCATCCTTGACCAAATTTAGGAATATCTTAATCTTGTTGGACCTAATGGATTCTCCATCATTTCCAAATTGTAGGGATCTGCAAGGAATGTCCTAACATCACTAGGTACATCATTGGGGTCAATAGGATCTTCATCTTGGTATACTTGTTTGTCATTACCCCCCAAAGTTGTGTTATGAAAGGGATCTTCTGGTTCTTGCATGGATGTTGAGTTAGGCATACCAAGGTTTGAACAAGAGGGAATTTTGCTCCCTAATGAAGTTGTGTGTGGAGGAAATGGATTCTCCATCTTTGATTTCCTTAATGATTCCCACAAATGTGACATGGGATTAAATGTGAACCTTCTTGATCATGTGTGTACCATGCAATAGTGACCAACTAATGGGTGGAAGATTATTGAAGAAAAATAAAATGAGGATGAGAGCCATTAACCTTATGTGATTAAAGGGTCAACTACCCAAGTGTGGACAAAAGACCTTGGTTTAGCAAACAAAGTTTGATTAGAGGATAATAGTATCTCTCTCCTGCCAAAGATAGTCAAGTGATCTTTTAGGCAAGATAGGACACCAAATTGATTACTTACTATTTGGAGATGGACTTGTGATCCCAAATAAGTAAGTGTAATTAGGATAAATGTTTTCTTATAGATAAAAGGTCCAACACCACAATTTTGAAAGATGTTTTAAGGTTCAAGCTCTTTAGAAGAAAACTTGAAAATGGAAGACTAGGAGTTTGAAAAATGGAGGTAGATATAGAAAATGGAAGATATTATGGTCACTTATGCAGTTAACTCAATCCTCATTCATTGAAAATAAAAACCTTGGGTTTACTCCTAGGAAGGCAGACCAATTTCAAAGTTTTCCATTGTATTCAATTCTATCATAATGGTCTTTTCTAGCTTCTTCCTTTTGGATGTCTTTGATAGCATATTAGAATTGTTTGTCACCGTGTGCTAGGTTCTTCCTTTCCTTGTAAATGGGTGGTTTAGACAATTTCACTTTCTTGTGCTTGACTTGGTTGACTTTATCAGTCATGGTAGGAATAAAACATGACCCAAATTTCAAGCACCCAAAAACTTTTGCAACAAGATGTACCTAGACTCAACCAATTTCAATGTAAGACTACTGAAAATAATCATGAGTCAAGAATACCTCACTTACCACTATTTCACTCAATGAAAGTCACCTCACAATTTCACTCATTTTAGAACTTGTTTGATGTTTGGCTTAGGTTTTGAATGTTTGAAAAAGCACGCTGAACATGCCAACAAATCTAATAGGGCTGCCACTAGGATGAACAAGGCTTATCTAAGGGGCATCCTCAATATATGCAAGGTACGTGAGGCCCAAATTTTTAGATGAAAGAAAATACTGCCACATAGTTGGGGGGACATGGTAACCCAAATCTTCTCCTTCACCTCCCAAAGGTATATAATTCTTTGGGGCTTAGCCAAGAGTGACAATATTTTGCTTCCAAGAGAGGTTTCTTTCGATTCAACTCCCACTATTTATACTCATCTAGAACATTGGAGTTGAGGTTGTCCCAAGGGGTGATGAAATCACTAAGTAGGCCTCCTAAAAAGAAAAATAAGACCACTTATTTCTTGTGCACCCAAGATCACCTGAAGGCGTGAGGGGAGAGAATACGCAAGTGAGCTTAAGGTTTAAAAGACACTTGTTGTTTCCCAATGAAGCTTTAAGTTTTCTATCTACTTGGAGACACTGATGATTAAAACATGCAAGGTTCTTTTTAACTTGAAATGGCACCAACATAAATGAAAAACATAGATTCATCAATAAGAAAGTAAAGCGAGTGTGCAAAAATAAAATGCTAAAAATAAAATGCTGAAAATAAAGTCAATTTACTTTAGGGCATTCAAGAGTGTGTAACTTCATTTTAAGCACCAAATCCAACTATGTTCTAGCCTAGGCATATATGTCAATTTTAAGCATCAATTCCAAATTTTCTCTAGTCTAGGCACACATGTTCATTGTCCCTTAAGGCATTCAAAATAGTGTGAGTTCTTATTATGCACCAAATCCAAATGTTGTTTCTACCCTAAGCATTCATGTCAATTTTAAGCACCAAGACCAAATGTTAGCTACCCTAACATTCATGTCAATTTTAAGTACCAAATCTAAATATTTGCTATGCTAACATTCATCCATTCAAATGAAAGTGATTAAGCTATAGAAGTTCATTAACTTTTGAGTCTAAGTGATAGAAACCACTTCAAATTCCCTTAGTGATGAAAATTACTATTAGTTTTGTTTTTTAAGTTTTCAAGGTTAACTCTCTGTATGAAAAATTGCTAGTAAAAACCTACAAGTCACCAGTTAGTAAAAGTAATTTAAAAACTTGGGAAACTCTGTCTATAGGTGCAGATGACAAACTAGTAGACATTGGAACTTGCAGATGATAAACTACGAAGACATTGGAACTTGTAGATGACAAACCTCACAGACAATAGAGGAAAATTTAGTATGGTTTGTGGTGACATAGCACTATGTCAGATGTAGACAAAAATGTAACATGCATAGACGTTGAAAGTTATAGAAGACAAACTAGGACCCATGCAATACGTAGATGACAAACTAGTATTCATAGATGACAATGTGGAAACCTAGAAAACATAATGTTTTCCTACGTAGATGCTAGTAAGTAGAGACATTGGTTTGTGGTGGAGATGATAGTAAGTGGAGACGTTGGTCTGCGCAGACACTAATCTATGCAGCTAGCTATTGTAGACGATGCTACAACTCATGGAGACGATAGAGTGAGGATTTCTATGGCTAAATAAGGTTTTGTTTGTGGATTTTTGAGATGAAATTAGGGACCTGGGTCCCACCAAGCATGCCAAAATATATTGGATAAAAATGTAATAAGAGAATAAATTCTAAGCATCTAACATCTATTCTTAAATGATCATGCAAACCTCAAAATATGCAAGAGAACATGTAACTAAGAATGACATGAAATAACAAAGATCTTAAACTATTCAAAATAACATTAGTTGAAACCTCATAAAATCACCAAGTGGAGATGATTTCGTTGTTGTGGGATGTGGTTGCTCACAATTCTTGCAACATAACAATGAGGTAGATAGTAGATGTGGAAATGAGGAGAGAGCTCTCCTTTTATAAGAAAAGAGATGGAACAAACAATTGAGATTAAATGTAAGATGAAGGGCTAGGATCTATCAAGATCAATGATGTGTCCATGAGGTGGAGGCAATGTAGACTCCATGTGGATTAGGGTTTTGATCATTCAAAAGGGGGAAGATGCTCACACATGTGTGAGAAACCTTTAATGGTGACATGTCCATGAGGTGTGGAAGGTATGATCTCTCACACGTGTGAGACAACTTGAATCTCATGCAAGAGGACAAGTGTACAAGAGGTGAAGAAGGCATGAGGGGTGTGGAAAGTGTGAACATCCCTAACACATGTGTGAGGATTCCTCATACATGTGTGAGTACACATTTAGGATTAAAAGTGGATTAGCAAGGTGATTAGGAAAAGTAAGTGGGATTAGGAAGTGGCCAGGGTTAGAATGATGAGTTAGGTTAGGAAAGTGAGGTTAGGTGAGGGTTAAAGCTAGGAACCATGTGCTTAAATAGGATTAAATGTAATATTTAATTCCAAGTGGGATTAGGAAAGGGAATTAATTAAGTAAATGAAGTACTTAATTAAAGTGAATGGGTTAGTGGAAAAGGCTAGGATTTAAATAAACCTTAGTTTATTTAAATCAAGGAAAGGTGAATATAATTAAATACATGTAAATTTATTTAATTAAAGATAAGGTAATTAAATAAATAATAAATAATTATTTAATTGGTCATGAAATGGGTATTGGACAATTTTAGGTGTCTACACAGGCCGAGTGTAGAAGCTACACCATTATAGTCATCAAGGCCTAGTACTAGTACATATAAGGTTGATGAGGCTACATCTTATGGTGATATAAAGTTAGATAAGGTGATTGAAATTCCAAATTTTGATCTTGCATCAATCACCATAGAGAAAATGAGCATATTGTAGGATGCTCTAGCAAGAAAGAAACACCAAGAACTACTCAGAAGGGAGCATAGGAAGAAACAAGCACTACATAACATCAAGGAAATATTTCTTGATACATTCAACCTACCTGCACCCAATGAAGAAAATCCAATCATTGAGTAGTTGGCAAATATTATGGAGAAGATAAATGATGAAGACTTGGACACAAATGTAAAATTACTAGAATGGTCTGAGAAGAAATTTCAAGCCAAGGTAAATGAAAAGATATCTAGTGCCATTGCACTAAGTCAGGTTGAGTTAGCAACCAAAATTGATGGCATAAAGAAGGTTTTTGGAGAACATTTTCTCTCTTTAAACCAAGTTATGTGATGTAAATCTATTCACACAAGAAGTGTAGAGACACATTGAGTCTAGACCACTTGGAGGGAGATTTGATGTCAACAAGTAAAATCCTACAATAGTCTCTTGGTCAAAGTCAATCTCATTTGAGAACTTTGATGTCAACACAAGGATAGCTATTAACATTACAAGCTCAAGATGCCAACATTTAGGCTACACTGATCAACATCTAGTCCATGTTGACCCCTCACATGGATGTGTTGCACAAGGAACTAGCCTTTATAGAATCATTGATGAAGAAAGATCCCCATCTTTCTACTCATGTAGGCCTAGTTAACCTTTCTCCTGAGTTAGCTATTCAAATCAAATCTCTAGAGGTCACATGTGACAATTAGGATGCAACACTAAAGCTTATAATGAAGGTCCATAAATCATTCTTGGAAAAACACACTATTCATCTACCACCCATGACATAAGTGTCAAAAAGGGGGAGAATGAATTTTGAAAAAGACAAAAGGAGAGAATGAATAAGTTTTGGGAGAGACCAAACTAAGGGGGAGTCAGTATAGAAATAGAGCTAGCACAATACAAAAAAGATACAATAGATTTAGTTAGCAAGAGTATTTAGATTTAGAAAAGAAAAATTAACTCAGGGAGAGTTATAAAATTTTGAGGTATGACTGATAAGTCACAAGTTTTACAAAATCTTGAATTTTTGACATTTTGTATATAAGCCAAGTACTAAATAGAGATTATCTAAGTTATGCTCATTAGTTAAGGTTATTTATGCATGACCAAATATTTTTGCCACTCATGTCAAAAGGGGAGATGGTTAATCTTAGATTGGTTTTGACATATGAGTGACAAAACACTTAAGTCATTCACTAGATATAAATTAGCTCATGTCAAAAAAGTAAAGTATACTGAGCAACATATATAGTATGTGCCAAGTAAATAGTAAGTGCCAAGTCACTCAAGTGCCAAAGAGACAGTTGATGCTGAATGATTTAGATGCCACATGATCAGTGGATGTCGGGTCATTTAGAGACTAAGTTACAACATTGAAGATTCAGTGGATGCTGAGCATCAGAGACTTCAAGTGTTGAGTAAAGTAGTTTTGGACATAGTTGTTTGTAATGGCACAAACTTCTATGTAAGCCATTTTTTAGCTGACTTAAGGATTGTTTTGTGATTCTAGATGACAAGAATAAATATATACTGAGGATCCCTATGTAGTACATGCAACCAATCAATTAAAGGGATAGATTAAGTGAAAAAATTGATGAGTCACTATCATTGACTCATAGCTAACCCTAAGTCACCTAGGTCATCTTAAGGATGAAAAACCCTAAGACTTTTGATGTGTGAAAAGAAAAGTTTGCATGCACAAATAGAGAATTCATGGTGACTAAGGAGTTGTGATAATCATCAAGTTATGAATTGCAAAATCAGTTAGAGGATAATAAAGGAAATAAGTGATACCTCTAATTATAGAGGATTAAAGATACATGCATAGAGGTGATTTATTATCTAGTAGTAGAGCACTAATAGCATGATCATTGTTGAGACATTCTAAGAGGTGAATTAGTTAAATCTCTTAATAGAGTAGTCCTAACTATATCACCTAATCTAGTTAGTGTAAAAGGAATACTAATACTAACAAGAACATTCACACAACTAAAAAGCTAACACTTAAGATAGGACCAAAGAAGACAATATGGAGGAAAGTAAACCAAAGAGGTAAACTCCTCAAGTGCTTCTCATGATGAAAAAGATATGTACCTGATGAGAGGGGATGTATACTCATGGTGAGCTCAAGCTTCAAGTGGATGAGTGATTATCAAATGTGTGTATGGATGGGGTTTTCAACAATGGAGGTATGGTGAGGTTTCAACATTATGATGGTATTTTGGTAGTTTTTAGGCTCTCAAAATAGCATATAAATTTGCATAAAAAGTGGATGATATTTGTGAAGGGAGAGGGTTTCATTAATAGGCCAAGGGGTAGTGAAATGGATGGTTAAGATCCAAGGATGGAAGGATGGTGAGGGAGGGATGAGATGCACTCAAAGGGAAGCACAAGGATTGTGCTTGTTTAAAGCTAATAGGGAAGTGACACTTGTCACAAGGAGGATGAGTGTGAGAGGATAGGATAAGGGTTGGTCAAGGGAGTAATGAGGGAGGTTGAGTATGTAAGAGGGATGTAAGAGCCATTAATGGCATGTAAGAGCCATTAATGCTCTTGGATGGGGATGGAAGAGGATAAAGGAGATATTTTGACTTTGGCTTGGATTAGCAAGTCCTAACCCTTGCTTAAAGTTGTGCACATGTTTAGGAGGGGGATTAGGATTTTCTTAGAAAGGGGGTTAGGGGGGCAAGTGGCTTAGCTTTGATGGGATGGGTTGGTTAGGTGGCTAAGTGAGGTTAGTATGGGTCAATGTGTTAGATTAGGAGTATAGGTTGGTCTTAGGGATGTTTTAGGGGTTTAGATATTTTATTAAATGATTTATGTAATAAAATGAGGGTATGGAATTAAATTAAATAGATTTGATAATTTATTTAATTTAATAGAGGAATAGGGTTTTAATTGATAAGTTGATTTTGGGTTATCATTTGATTTTATCAATTGGACTATAGTTAATTAATTTAATTAATTAACTAGGGGATGATGATCAATTAATTAAATAATAAATATTTAATTAGTAATGTCTTAGGAGATGACTAAATATGATTACCTAGTAGTGTAATCAGATTTAGGTGTCTACATTTTGCCCCTCTTTGACATAGTGCTGGAACAACACTATTTCAAAGATGTTTGAATATAAACGATGTGAAGAAGACTTTTTTAAGTGACAAGGTTGCCCCAGTTTTGAGTAGAAGAGGAGAGAATGGACTGTGTGATGCTCCCTCAAAAAGGTGGCAAGGAGAGAAGGCAAGGCCTGCTAGCTTTTTGAAAGGTACAAGAAACTAGGGCAAGTGAGAGGACTGAGAGTGGCTAAGAGAAGGGGTTTAAGGAAGCTCATACTCTCACTATAGGAGAATGATACAAAGGAAAGAATTGTGCACAAGAATAACCAATGGTTACAAGGGGAGGGGGGAGGGTGATGGTTCTATTTTTAAATTAAACCTAGGGAAGTGATTTGGAAGATGCTAGGGTTGGGGAGATTATGATTCTAGGATTATGATTGGTGATGTCTAAGATTATGATTGATGTAGGAGCTATGATTATGATTGATGTAGGAGTTATGATTATTATTGATGTAAGGGCTATGATTATGATTGATTTAGGAGCTATGATTATGATTAATATAGGATTGGATACTATGGGATTGATAAGAGATATGATGATGATATGGATAGAACTATGGGATCATGATTGTAGGAGTGATTGGATGGGATGCTTGGATAAGGTGGGATGCTTGGATAGGATACGATGTTTTGGTAAGATGGGATGCTTGGATAGGATGGGTTACTTTGATAGGATGGGATGCTTTGATAGGATGGGATTCTTGGATAGGATGGGTTTCTTTGATAGGATGGGATGCTTGGATAAGGATGAGATGTTTTGATAGGATAAGATGCTTGGATAGGATGGGACTTTGAAGTAATCCATTGAAGCTTGAGTGTGGGGGTGTTCCAAAGGGGAGCGCCACCATGTAGTTGAGCACACATTTTGATATAGGAATATTGGGAATATGCAAAGGTTACTAAGAAAATCAAGGCCTTTGCACCAATATTACATAGAACTAACTCGAAAAACACACACAAGGATTGCCCCAACATCACACATGAATCTTGAAGGAATCAAAGTGGAAAAAATACTAGGTAACCCACAAGAAAATGATATGTCCCAAGTGCACCATGTAACCACAAGTGATCACATGTTTGGACTATGCAAGGGTCATATCCGACTATCTCACAAGCATAAAAGAAAAGATGAAAGACCTAATCAAGACCTTACTCTAGAGTTGCCTTAGTCATAGCACACCATGATATAAAAGATTGTGGTGACTATGAGGGAACAACTCAAATCACTTGCAAGAGATACTTTAAGAACCAAACTTGAAATCCCAAAAAGAAAATAGATCAACAGAAAATGTAAAATTCATGAAAAGGTAACCTTTTTCCAAAGAGATTGGTAGGATTGGGTACTAACGAACCAAGATCAAATGAGAGGAAGGATGCATCCTACAAGGATCTATAAATAATATCAAGGACTAGGATGAGTTGGGCAATCAAAACTTTTAGGACAACATTTTGATGACAAGGAATCTTGTATAAGGATTTTCTAAAGCACCTAACCAAGATAATTACAATTTGTGATCAAGCATGAATTGACATGAAGAGATAAGAGATATACAATGGTACCAAGCTAAGGACTAATGCACAAGGAATATAGAGCTGGAAAACCAAATTATTTACAAGGGATTACCATACAAAATCTTAGCATGATAGGATAGTGATGGGAAAGATAAAGATGAGAAGATAGTGGATGAAAGGTTTGAATGAGAAGATTAGTGGATAAAAAGATCAGGATAGAAGATAGCAGATGAAAAGCTTAGGATGAGGAGATAGTGGGGGTAAAAAGCTTAGGATGAGGAGATACAAAGTGAAAATCTTAAGATGAGGAGATAAAAAAAGTGAAAAAACTCAGGATGAGGAGACAACATATTAAAAGTTTAAGATGGGGGATGAAAAGCTCAAGATGAGGAGATAGCATATTAGAAGCTTAAGATAGGGGATGAGAAGCTTAGGATGAGGAGATAGTAGGAGAACATGGATTGATGGTGGATAGGGTGATGTGGATGAAAAGCTCAAGGAGTGGGAAGGATGGATCTCAATGATGATGATTGGGGTGTGACCACTGCTTGCAAAAAGGTTGGGTAGAAGATTAAGAATGTGTTTAGATGTGCAATGGAATGGTGCAATGGATGGTAGATGTCTAGGAGCATTATAATATGAATGAATGACATTGGGGTATATGGGGATAGCTTATACCTAGATACCAATGACAAGGGATGTACTAAGTGATGGAAAGATGGAGAGATGGAGAGATGGTGAGAAGTTCAAGCATAGAAGAAAGGGTATGACTTGTAGAAGGTTCAGGTAGAGGAATGTGAAAATATATGGATTGGGAGATGAAAGGTTTTAGGGATGACAAGATGAAAATAGGGCTAGAATGGGGGGAGGGAAAGATGGACATGACATGATCTCCAAGGAATATAACACCCCCAGTTATCATTTTTTATTCAAGAGGAGGTTTTATAAAGGGTGTGATAGGATGGAAGATTGGTCAACAAGAGGACGAGGGAGAAAGATGGAAGCAAAGAGGAGGGTGTTATGAGGGATTGGATAGGATAGAGGGTTGGATGATAAGAGGATAATGATGTAGATGGAAGCTAGGATAGGAAAGGTGAATGAGGTAGAGGGTAAGTAGGATGGGTTGATGGAGGATTATATGGATGAAAGAATGGGTGAATAAAGGATAGGTGGATACAAATATTGATGGGAAATGGATGTCAAAAGGATGACCAAAAGCATGTATCTAGTGGTGGACTTTATTTTTATTAAGATCTGAAGGAGGATGGTGGATGAAATGGATAAGATGTGGTTGGTATGGTGGGATGACATGGGTATGGTGGGTTCTAGAACTTGCCCCCAAGTGTGTAGAGTAGTTGGATAAAGGGATTACACATGACACTTGTTTTCCAGGTTTTCATCATAGTACTTGTCCAAGGTGCTTGAATTGCCAAGTTTTCACCAATGGACAGTTTGTTGACTCTTTTTAATTTTTAATTTTTTTTACTCATAGATGTTGGTAGGAAGGGTAGGAGGTGATATATAATGAAGGGGAAGACATAAGACTTGTGGGTAAATGGATGAGGAAAATGAAAAGATCATCATTGACACACACCTTGAAAGGTGATGAAGTAGCTAGAAAGATGGTGTTGAGCAAGGTTTAAGGAGAATATGGAGGAAGAGAAATATAAGGACTATAAGTAAAGTTGGAAGCTGGAGGATTGGAAATCTAGGAGAAGAAGTATATGGACTAAGAGTGGGTTTAGGGAATGAAGGATGTATACATGGAGATTTGGATATAGTATGAATGGAGGAGGCTTTTTGAGTAGCAAGAATGGATGTCAATTGAGATTTTTCCTTGAGATACATTTCTTTTATGAGAATCCTGGGTATCCACATGATTTTTGACTTTTTCAGCTTGGGCATTTGTGACCTCTTGACTTTTTCTTTGATTTGGATCAAATTTTTCTCTTCTTGAACATTTATTTTAGAAGAGACATGTCAAGACTTGGATTGTTGTGGATTTTTGGATTTATGCTTTTTAATTTTGGCATCCAATTTGCTTCTATTAGCCATGGTATGGGAAAAAAAGCATGGGGGATATAGAGGGATTATGGATGGAAAGATAGAAGTTGAAGGTTGGAAGGAATTCAAGGATGAGTGCCTTTGATGATCTAGCTTGTGGATTTGAGGGGATGGAAGGATGGATTGTAAGACAGGATATGGATTCATATAAGTGCCCAAAATGGATGGAGGGAATGAAGGATATGGGCCAAAAATAGAGGGAAATGAGGAAGGAGTAGGCCCCAAAATAGATGGAGGAGATAAAGGATTCATATTAGGTATATAAGGACCCAAAATGGATGGAAAGGTTAGGGGATTTAGATAAGGGATATACAGACCCAAAATGGAGGGTTGGAGATAAAGAGTAGGATAAGAGCCTAAAATAGATGTAGAACAAGATGGATGGGAACTTTGGGGTGAATATGGAAGGACTTGGGGCCATGAAGGGATAGAAAGGATACCAAAATCTAGAGATAAAGTTTTATTTATTTCTTCAAGATGATGTCCATTATTTGAAACACAAGATGTGAGTCCATTATTAGCTGAAGGAGTCAGAGCTTCGGATATGATAGTTAGTTCTTTTTCTATTGATCTATCATCAAGGATTATAGGGTATGTATGATCATGAAGTAAAGGAAATGGAAGGATAGGATCTTAATTTAGATGGGTTGATGGGAATGGATCTTGAGATGGAGTAGGTATGATGGTAGGATTTGGAAATGGAGGGGATGGTGATTGCTCTTTGGAGGGAGTGAATGGTAAAAGTGGATCATGTAGGGTAATGAGTGAGATGATGGGATCTTTTTTTGTGTCATGGGATATTTAAACATGCTTTTAGACAAGATCTTGATAAGAATGGATGGGAGTGGATGGAATGCTAGGAGAAGTATGGATTGTTTCTTTAAGTGAGGTAGATGGATGGGTTGATGGGGGAGGAACCCAATAGGTTGATTACATGGGATTTGGAGGGATTCAATGGATGGGAGGTAGGAGATAGAGGGGGTTTGATAAGTGGGGTGGATGAAATAGGGATGATAGTGATAGGATGAGGTAAGAAAAATGATGGGTGTAGGATATGGATTTTCTTTGGGTTTCCTTGTAAAATTCCTTGGAGATGAGTGTGTGGGAATGGGAAGCATAAGGGGATTAGGGTGATACATTGTATAAATAGGACTGGTTGGAGGATTTGGAAGATATTGGGTTGGTGGGCTTGGATTAGGGATGTAGCCACTAGAATTATTCTAGAATGGTGGAGACTTGGATATGAAGGTAGAGGAAGATGGATATATGGCTGATGTATAAGAGGAATATGTGGGAAAAATATAGGAAGGAGGTGTGGATGAGGAAAATAATGGATTTCCTTTGTCAAAGGAATGGTAAGGAGTACTAGTGGGTATACTTGGAGGAATGATGGAGTAGTTTAGAGGAATGTTTGGATTTTGGACAATGTTGGGAGCAATATCTCTAACGCTTTCAATATACCCATCATAATCAACAAGATCTTCATCATAATTGGAATAGGATGGAGTGGGAGAAAAGATGGGATGACCAAACATGTCATAATAGGATTGGGACAACATGATTTGATGATGAGTTGGATAGGGATGAAGGATGTATATCGATGGATATGAAAATGCAGATTAGGATAAGTTGGTAAGCTCAAATTTGGATTTGGATTAAGCTAGTGATATAAGGAAAGACTAACTCCAAAGGATATAAAAAATGGGGTGGGGATGACTAAGAAGACTTAGCTATCTCAAGATAAGGAAGACTTGATGGGAGATGAGAATGATGTAAGAAAGGAGGTTATTAGGATGATAATGTTTTTGGAAGTGTAGATTGGAAGTGTAGATGAATCTCTGATGAGGTAGTGACTATGCTAAGTATGCCTTTGATTTGGGTTGAGTGATTTACCAATGGATAAAGTAGAGGAAACTAGACTTAGGGTTGTTGCAAATGGACTTGCTAACAATTAGCTCGAAGGACATATAAGTGATCTCTTTAGCAAAAGGACTTGAATTTTTTTGACACTCAAGCATGTCAAACACATCAATAACCCTATAAGGTTTTACTAGGATATACAAGCTCAACTAGGGGTGTCCTCCATATATGCAAGGTACGTGAGGTCTAAATTAGTAGATGAAAGAAAATAATGCCACCCAGCCAGGAGGAGACGGTAACCCAAATCTCCATTTTCACTTCCCAAAGGTATAAAGTTCTTTGGGGCTTAGCCAAGAGTGACAAGATTATGCTTCCAAGAGAGTTGTCTTTTGATTCACCTCCTGATATTTATACTCCACCAAAAGGCTAGAGTTGAGGTCGACCCAAGAGGTGATGAAATCCCCAAGAAGGCCTCCTAAAAAGTGTAAAACAAGACCAAATAAGTGATCTTGGGTTTAAAAGACACTCATTTTTTTTCCAATTGATGATTTAGATTTTGTAATCTATGATTGAAGAAACTTGTATTATGACATACAATGTTAATTCCACCTTGATAGCATCATCAGCATAATGGAAATCAAGAGTTCATCAACAAAAGAAATTCAAGCATCATCAACATGAGAAATTCAATAAGGGACGAGCGAATGAGTCAATTTAGTTATGCATTCAAGATTGAGTGATTTATTTTTAAGCCCCAAAGTCAAAGTGTGAGGTATAACAATGATTATTTGATCTTTGGCATTCAAGATTGTGTTTTTTGTTTTAATGATGCATTCTAATGAAAAACATGATTTTAGTCCATGGTATTCAAGATTGATTTGAGCAACATTCATTCAATGAAAGATGGTTAAACATTCAAGTTCATTCTAAGAAAAAACTACAAAAAACATGGTTAGGTTTTCAAGATGCTTCAATTTGCAATGCTACAAAAAATCAATTTGATTAGTCACCCAAAAATGTCTAAAATGGAAGCTTAACTATGGGAAAAATATTTTTAACTTTTTTTGTTCTTTTAAATAGGTGTAAAAATGCTTAGAATAACACCTATCCTACATAACTACCAAAATTCAAAATTTGATTTATACTTAAAAAAAAAAAATTAAAAAAAGACATCAATCCTAGGAGTAAAATAGTGATCTCGTAGGTAAAATAGCAATCCCATGGCCACGGGTTCAAGGATGAGTATCAACAGGATTATAGTACAGAGAATTGGTGAAACTATAGAAAAATGGGTTGCGGGTAAAAATTCACATAGTGATTATGCAGGTGTGTGGGGGAGTGTTCCTATAGATAGATGGGTCAGCGAGTTCGATTGGAGAGAGAAAAAGTGGGTTTTAAAGGTTGACTAATAGGGTTAAGCATTCCTACCAATCTTTTCCAGTGATCCCATTGGTAAAAAATGGCATTCCCATAGGAACAGGGTCAGTGGGGATGCAGGAGGTGTGCTTAGTGAAATGTGGTGATGGTGGCTAGAGGAAAATAGTGATCTTTCTTTTACGGGTTTGCATTTTCGCTGGTTTATGATAGTAACCTTGCAGCTGTTGGTTTGCATTCTCAGGGTGGTGGGATTGTGAACAAAGTGTGTTTGGAAGTGTTCTAAAGTAAAAATTGATTATATGATTGGGAGTACAATTTCCAATGAGAGACCTGTGTACCTACAAAAATATTAGCAAACCACCTATGCCCACACACAAGCACAAAATGTCAATTTGGTTAGCTTAGCATAAAAATCACAAAAATATGATTATAGTGACCCAAATGTAGGGTCCCACCAGGAATACCAAAATGTATCACCTAATTTAGTTAATGTAAAAGAAATACTAATACTAACAAAAGCATTCACACAACTAAACAAGCTAACACTTAAGATAGGACCAAATAAGACAATATGGAGGAAAGTAGACCAAAGATAGTAAACTCCGTTATTGATTCTCATGATGATGAAGCTATGTCCTTGATGAGAGGGGATGTATACTCACAGTGTGCTCAAGCTTCAAGTGGATGGGTGATTATCAAATGTGTGTATGGAATGGGGTTTTCAATAATGGAGGTATGGAGGGGTTTCAACATTATGATGGTATTTTGGTAGTTTTTAGACTCTCAAAATAGCATTATAACTTTTCATGAAAAGTGGATGATATTTGTGAAGGGAGAGGGTTTCATTTATAGGCCAAGGGGTAGTGAAATAGATGGTCATGATGCAAGGATGGAAGGATGGTGAGGGAGGGCTAAGATGCACTCAAAGGGAAGCACAAGAATTGTGCTTGTTTAAAGCCAATAGGGAAGTGACACTTGTGACAAGGAGGATGAGTGTGAGAGGATAGGGTAAGGGTTGGTCAAGGGAGTAATAAGGGAGGTTGAGTATGTAAGAGGGATGTAAGAATCATTAACGGCATGTAAGAGCCATTAATGCTCTTGAATGGGGATGGAAGAGGATAAAGGAGATATTTTGACTTTGGCTTGAGTTAGCAAGTTCTAACCCTTTCTTAAAGTTGTGCACATGTTTAGGAGGGGGATAAGGAATTTCTTAGAAAGGGGGTTAGGTAGGTAAGTGGCTTAGCTTTGATGGAATGGGTTGGTTAGGTGGCTAAGTGAGGTTAGTATGGGTGAATGGGTTAAATTAGGAGTAAAGGTTGGTCTTAGGGATATTTTAAGGGTTTAGATATTTTATTAAATGATTTATGTAATAAAATGAGGGTATGGAATTAAATTAAATAGATTTGAGAATTTATTTAATTTAATAGAGGAATATGGTTTTAATTGATAAGTTGATTTTGGGTTATCATTTGATTTTATCAATTGGACTATAGTTAATTAATTAAATTAATTAACTAGGGGATGATGATCAATTAATTAAATAATAAATATTTAATTAGTAATGTCTTAGGAGATGACTAAATATAATTACCTAGTAGTGTAATCAGATTTAGGTGTCTACACTAATAGGCTATTGAACATCCTTTAACAAGGTAAGATCTAACAATCTTTGTAAGTCTTTAATAGGGAAAACCTTTCATAGGGTAGATCATAGTTTATGATCAAACATTATAACCTTCATTGGATACAATTTACAACTGTAGTAGTAAATATTTGTGGGTGCCATCCCCACCCAAGTTTTACCTTCTCATTGGAGGGTTTCTTGGTAACCAAATATCTTGTGTCACATATGTGTTGAATGTTTATTTGATTTCATGCTATGGATGAACATGCTTAGTTTGGTATTTTAGTTTACATGCAAATTGTGAGATGAATGTGTGGTGAATGTTTTAGTGGATAAGGTTTTGAAGGATCGATTCACCCCCCTCTCAGCTTTTACTTTCCCTATTGTATTTCCAGTAGGTGGTACACTCACATAGTGTTTGTCCAAAAATGGCTTGTGTAACTCCAAAATAATCTTTAAAGTTGCATCTAAATTATTTATTGTCACATCTAGAGATTGAACTTGGATTTCTACCAATCTTATTAGATTTCCACAATCCATTAGAATATAATTTTTGCTTCTGGATTTGATTGTGTCAATTTTTTTAGCATCAACATTTCGGATCACACTCTGTGATCCATCATCAGGATGAGAGAATGCAAGAATGAAAAAGTGAGCAGATCAAGCCAGTTCAGGGGTTATTAAAGGGAAAAAAGAGGAGGGGTGTAGAAAGCGAGGTGGCTTGAGGAGAATAAGAATAAAAAATAAAAAATAAAAAATAAAAAATAAAAAATGGGGGATGGGGGGGGGGGGGGGGGATTGGACCCAAGAAAGAGAAAATAAGTAAAAGAAAAGATTGACACTAGCCCTAGGAATTAAAGAACCCAAAAGAATAATTAATCGAGGAAAAAAATTAAAAATGAAAATTAAAAATTAATAATATAAAAGAACTAAGCAGGAAAAAATGGGTGGGGGTTGAGACGCCCAAACCATTGGGAAAAAGGGGGGAATAAAAAGAAAGAAAGAAAGAATATAAAGGAGAAGCTAATAAATATTAAAAATAAAAATAAAAATAAAAATAAAAATTAAATAAAAAATGAAAATAAAAAATAAAAATAAAAAATAACACTAAAAATAAAAATAAAAAGAATAAGAACACACAAGAAAGAATACGAAATTATATATATATATTTGTGTGTGTGTAAAAATATTGAAAATAGAACTCTATAAACAATACCTATTTATATATATGTATATAACTGTGTGTCTATATACATAAATATATATATTAGTACTAAGCTATAAAAATACAACATAAAAACAATAAAAAACTAAACACAGACAATCGAGGGAAAAAAAGGTGGGGAAACAAGAAAATAAATAAATAAATAAAATAATAATAATAATAAAAATTAAAAATTAAAAAATGAAAGAACCAGAGCACTCCAGAATAAAAACTAAAATAACACACATACACACACAAAATGGAGTAGAGCTAAGCAAAAACAAGTTTTTTAATCAAGAAAATAGCTAACAAAGAAGAAAAAAAGAAAGAAAGAGCGAGAAAGGAAGAAAAGACCAAGGAACCAAGAAAAGAAAGGATGAGCAGGGTGAGGAAGAGGGGGAGAACAAAAGCTAGGGGAGAGTCACGACAAAAAAGGAAAGGATACAAGAGAGGCAGAGGAGTGTGCAAGACCAAGGATGAAGAGGAGAGAGAGGAAGAAAGGACGGGGAGGGGGAAGCTCAAGGACGGTGACGACTCTCCAAAGAACATAATAATGGTTGCCAAGACTGGCTCAAGGACCACCCATCGTCTCGATTGAGATTAAGGGGATGGTGGTTTATTTCGATGGCTTCCATTAACTTCCTCTTGAAATAGTTATCTTCCTTGACAAGGATTTGGGTGCTCTCTAGACAGATATGGTGTTTGGTGGCAGATGAGTGCTCTGCTAGAGCAAATTTTTGGAGTCTTTCATGTTTGATGTCTGCACTATGCTCCCTAATTCTAGTCTAGAATGAGTGACCCGTTTCTCCTATGTAGGCCACACCACAGGAGCAAACAATCTTGTAGACTCCTGAGTCAAGAAGAGCGTCCTTGGAGTCTTTAAGAGGGGGAACATAGTTGCGAACCCTGGATAGGGGCTTGAAGGCAACTCTAAGGCCCTTTTTGGATAGGATTTTGGCAATATTTTGGGATATGCCATCAACAAAAGGAATGGTGACACTTAGGGGAGGTGGTGACAAAAGAGGTTTAGGGTTGGTAGCAGTGAGAAAGAAAGACTTGGCTTGGTTAAGCGCCTTAGAAATTTGCTTATGCGAGTATCCATTAAGCTTGAAGACTTGGATTTCTAGCTGTGCAACTAGATTAACTAAACCTTCATGATTAGAAAGATGGGAATTTTTCTTCATCATTATTTTTTAATAGGACAATTCATTTTTCAAAAATTCCATTTGAAGTATTAAGATGGAATTAATACTGATCAAAGTAGATCTTATATTTGCATCTTTGTCTTGCAACTCGGCAAGCCTACTCTATGTCATTAGTAACATCTGAAAGTACAATTGACTATTGCCTAAAGATTGGTTGAATAAGGTACCTATGAGTTGCAAATTTCCTTATATCTAGTTAATAGCCTATTGAGTCTCCTTTGTGAATAAGTCAACATTGCAGAGCTTTGTGTATAGAGAGAAAACATTCTCTAACAATTTATTTACATTCTCCATCTTGGTTGCTAAATCAACTTGTCTAAGGGCAATAGAACTAGATATCTTTTCTAGAACCTTTGTATGCAATTTTATTTTAGACCATTCTAGCAATTTTACATTGGTCTCTAGGTCTTCATCCTTAATCTTGTCCACTATGTTGACAAGTTTCTCTATGATAGGCATATCTGCATTTGCATCCAAAAATATCTTTAACTTCATGCAAAACCTTCTTTTTCTTGTGCTCCCTCCTTAGGATTTCTTGCCTTTTCTTCTTTTGTAGAGTGTCTTGAAGAATGCTCATTTATTTAATTGTGATTGTTGTTAGATCAAACTTGGGTAAAATAACCACCTCATCTAAGATTACATCCTCAAATGATGTAGCATCAACACTCTTGGATGTACTGAGACTTGACCTAGATATTTTCAATGGAGTAGCTTGTGTACTTGGCCTCTAAATTGTCTAGCTACCAGGAGGAGGTGTAGAGACTAGTAATGTAACTAGTGTCTACATGGAAATTTTCTCCTTAGGTGTAGCAGTCAACTTGTCCTCTTCTATATTCTTTCCCTCTTTCTGTTCTTCATCCTATGATGGTGGAGTGGGTATAGGACTACCTTCCTTACCCTTTTTCACTTCATTTCCATCATTATCAATGATCACAATGGCTAGTATACCTAAACTATTTAAACTTGGCAAACATGTAACAGATGGTTGTGCCTCTATCTCTTTCATCTAAATGACTATTGTAGGCATTTTAGATGTTGTCTTTGAAGTTTCATCTTGATTTTTATAGTTTATACTTTGATCTATTTGTAGATCTTTTGATTCTTTCTCCTTTACTTTTGTTACTGATGGGGTGACATTTGGTGTAGCATGTTGGTTGTCCCTTGTAGATGCAATTTATGCCTTTTGAATCTCATCTACTCTCACCAGTATGGTTTATTGCATATAATTGCTACATTGGTAAAGTCTTGTTGAAATTTCTTCAAATAATCCTTGGTCAATGGATTAACATTCTGAGATGTATTATCAGGAACATCCTTCATAATCATTGAGTCCTATTGACTCTCTTGGCCTTCATGTGGGGGACTGGCACTCAACAATTGAATATCTTAAGCATCATGTAGTTCTTCCTTTGTAGCTTCTTCTATTTCATCCAAAGTACCTTCCTTGACTGTCTCATTAGTTCCTTGCTCTCCTTTTCCTTCCTCTACTAATGTGGTCAACCCATAGATAGTTTTCCATAGTAAGGTACTTTGGGTTACCACTTCCTCTACTTGTTTCTTCAAAATATGAAATGCTTAGTATTTGGGAGAAAACATCCCTTATGCTTTTCCATTGCCTTATCAACCATTTTCTTATCCAAAGTAGACATAACTTGGGCTAATCTAGCCTGTCTAATTTGTCTTTTAGTTGTTAAATTGAATTTCCACTTTTTCTCAACTCTATCATATATGCTTTTTGGTAAAGAGTTAGAAATCTCTATTGGAGTGGTCTTAAAATTGGCCATCATATTATAAATAACCTCTTCTAGATTATGTTTATCCTCACTCCAAATCTTATCAAAATCAATACGTGAAAAATCAGATAAATCTGCATTAGTCTTTACATTTTCATATAAATTGTTAATGTCAGATGAGAAATTGTGGCTTACCACTTGGAATTGACTTAAGTCATCTAACTCAGTCTTCTCTCCATCCAAGTCCTCTTGAGGTATGAACTTCCTTGCATTCTTGGTAGGCTAAATCAAACCTACTATGACACTCTCTATGTTTTCCTTTAGCCTTTGGCTCTTTGGCTTTTGTAGTGGCAACCCTTGTGCTTGACCATTTCAAAGGTATAGTTGGCTTTTCTTGAGACTTCTTTGCAATATTATTTTGTTTCTCCACTTCCTTTTGCTATGTTAGTCTCTTTTTCTCTATTCCCTTGGATGCTTTCTTTGCATAATCTTCATCATCATCTTTATCTTTCCCAATCCTTGTGTTAGTTCTAGAGGTCCTTGACCTTCTTTCTCTTCTTCATCATCTTCTTCTTCCACTTCACCAAATTCATCTTTAAGCTTCTTCACCATCTTATTTTTCTTCCTTATAACTATGGTAGTCTTCAAGTCTATGGTGATCCTTGACTTGGCTCCATCATAATTTCCAAATTGTGTAGCATCCTTATCAACTTCTTCTACCAATAATGCAACAATAGTAGCTAAAGTTTCATCAACAATGATTTCATATGGTAAGGGTTTTAACCATCTAACTCTTGGTATAACTTCCTATACATATGTATAGTCAACATAAACTAGAAAACATACACCATTAAGGTGTTTTTCAATTAGTGATATAGGAATTTTTGACCTCTATTTCATGTAATTCTTAAAATCTTCAAAGTAACTAGTCATTAAAAACTCAAAATTATCACCCAATTGCTCAATGAGCTCTCATATCTATTGAGTATTAGATTTTTTATCTTCCACAAAATCTTGCCAAATGTAGGAAAATTATTTTGCACATAAAATAATATGCACATGATGAGTGAGCCAAACTTACACTGAGAGTTCTTGGTCTTCCTAATAGCTTCCAAATTTTCTAATAGTTATTGTTGGTATAACTTGGCTAGGTCGTAGGAATGATCACGTGTCACAATCTTGTAACCTAGGCCGACTGCCATACAAGATACATTGTTTAGTAGACTAGACTAAAAGAACTTGTGTGCAATCATTCTTACTACAAATAATACAATAGGATCTTTGATTATGTCAATAGACATCCCTCATTTTTTCAACATGGATCTAGTTTTCTTCTTGATTGTTTCCTTTGCATCACTCCTCATACTCTTTAGTTTGTCAAGGGTAGGATACCTTGATACCCTGTGAATGATTATCTTAGAGATCTTGATAGGTCCATCTTCCAACCAGATTTAACTATCATTTATTCTACTCAACACAATCCTTATCCATTAAGTCTTAAACATTTGCATGAAATCTAGGGCACACATACACCCTTTTTGCTGTAAAATCTTGTTTTCTTCCCTCAATACACCATTCTTGCACAACTTATGACAAGTTTCTCTGATTTCTAAATCACCAAAATCACCTAACTTGTAGGTATACCAACATCACACATATTGAATCATTAAGACCTATAGTGGTATCATAGATTATGCACAAAATGAATCTCCTTTATAAGAAATCTTAGGGATGGCATGGGATGGAGGTTGTCTCACATCATTGCTAATTAATTGAACATGGAAAACTTCATTCCTTCTTTCCTAAAAATTGTTAAAGAACTAGCTTCCATTTCAATTCACTAGGGTGACACAAGTTAAATGCCTTTCAAATCCACTGAATGTTGTCAAGTTGTAGTAGAATCCCATTTGCAAATTCTTGAATCTCCTTTTCAAAATCATCTTCATTCTCTTCAAACTTTGGTAACTATAAATGACTTAAAAATTGATTATATAGCCATAAAAACCTTGCATTAATTTCTTAGTGCTTATAAAAATGTAAGCTTGGTCAATAAAAGGTTTCCAATATGTTCAGCTACCATAGCGATCTTGACTATGACTAATATTTTTGTTTTACTCGCCAATCACTCTAATACCTCAAATGATCAACAAAAACACACAAAATAGTATAACTATAGATTTTATCATACTTCTAATCACTTCATTGAATCTTGATTCATACTAATATTATCTTTTCATACCTTAGATACTTGGAACTAATGCAAAATATATCTTTTCAAGTGTCACTTTCACACATACCTTTGATTGCCTAGTGGGGGTGATGTGATCACTTGATACATTGGATGAAGTGATATCATCTTTGCTTGAAGTGTTGTAACCTTATTTTTCCATGTCTTGTTCATTTGTATCTTCACCTTGTTAATCTCAGATTGGTTTTGACTAAGTGTCTACACATTAAGTCATTTACTTAGTTCATGTCAAAGAAGTAGTACATGCTGAGCACATGTATATAATAGAGCATGCAGAGTCCATAGTGAGTGCGAAGTCACTCAAGTGCTGAGAAGATAGTGTATGCCAAGTGACACAGGAATCAAGAAAGTAGTGCATGCCAAATAATACAAATGCCAAGTCACAATATAGAAATCAGTTTATGTCAAGCATCAAAGACTTTAGATGCCAAGTGAGACAGTTTCATCATAGATGACATTAAGATTGAACTATGATATTTTGGAGATATGGAAAAATCTTAAGTTGGATTCCCAATACATTACATGTAGCCAATCATAAAATGGGAAGGATTAAGTGGCAAAATGGATGAATCATAGTTGTTGATTCGTACCTAACCCTAAGTCACCTACGTCTTCTTAAGGAGGAAAAACCCTAAACTTTCTAAGGTGTATGAAGGAGAAAAGAGAGAAGTTTTCATGTGCAAATAGAGCATTCATGGTGGCTAAGGAATTATGATATGAGATTACATTGTAGAATCAGTTAAAGGAGAATAAAGGAAGGAGAAGAGCAATGAAAAAGAGAGATCTAATCATGAAGGATCAAGAATACATCAGTTTAGAGTTGATCAATCATCAGGAAAGGAAGTGCTAACTGCAAGATCATTGCTAAATCATTCTAGTAGGTGAATTAGTCAAATATCTTAATAGAGTAGTTCTAACAAGCTATATTGAAATCCTCTAACAATGTGCTTACTTAATTGTGAGTTAAAGTCCTTTAGCAAGACACACTTCTAGCAAGGTGTTGAAATCCTTTAATAGGGTGAGACCTAACAGTCTTTGTAAGCCTTTCTTTAACAGGGTAGACCTTTCACAGGATAGATCATGTTTCATGGTCAAAACATTGTAACCTTCTTTGGATACACTTTATTACTATAGTAGTGAAAATTTTTAGGTTTTATCCCCACCCTAGTTTTACCTTCTCATTGGAGGGTTTTTGGGTAATCATATCTGGTGTCATGCATGTCTGAATGTTTACTTGATTACACGATTTAGATGTACATACTTTTACACAGTATTTCAGTTTACTTAATGAATGTATGAGATGGATGTGTGGTGAATATTTTATGAGTCTAAGTTTAAACTACTGATTTATACCCCCGAGAAGTTTACCTTTTCTATTTTAATTCCAACAATTGGTATCAGAGCTTTTTTCTCTGAAAGAGAAGCTTTATAGCTTTGAGGAAAGATCTTACAAATAAAAGTTTACAAACTAGGAAAGATTATTGAGAATGAGTAGATTGAAATACATCTCATTCTACATCAACTAAATCAAGCAAGAGAAGACTTAAAGAAATCTTTGGAGAGAAGAAACAAAATTGCTATTGAGGAGAATGACACACAATACAAAGAGATAGACACTACTAAGATATTCTCTAATGGAGACTCCAATGAATTTGATGCAACAGTTGCAGATCTAATGGAAAAGAATAGAGTCCAAGTTGAGGAAATTAGAAATCTCAAGTTGGAGCAAGAATCACAAGTTATACTACATGCGAGGTGACTGAATAGAAGAAGAAAGCTATGGAAGACAAAGTCATGATTGAAGAAGGATAAAAGAGTTTTGGACAACAGACTAGAAGAAAAATCATCAGAGCTAACCAAGATTTCCAAAATGCAATTGGATACTCTAACTCAAATGATGAATGCCAACTATGAACTGAATGTCAAGGATATTGGGATAACAACATAGAAGTTGTAGAATGAACAACTGCAAAATGACCTAAAAAGGGAAAAAGAGTTTTTTGAAAGTTTCAACAAACCAAGTGAAGGCATCAAATAATTTGAGCAATTGATGAGATCCCCTAGACCTAACAATGATACATCTAGACTAGGATACACAAGTACTAAAGAAGGAGAGTCATCCAAAAGTGTAGAAGAAAGGAGTAGTAAAGGTAAGAACTCCAAACCTACTTGTCATAATTGTGGTAAGAAAGGACATATTGCTAATGTATGAAAGAGCAACACTACAAATCAATATTTGAAGCATAAGAACATGGTTCACTACCATAAGTGCAACAAACAAGGTCATTAGGCACATCAATGCAAAAATAGGACCATGTACACTAAAAGATTTGAAGGATATTGTTACAAATATTAGAAGTATGGACATCAAACTTTTGAGTGCCGATCCAAACCCATGTGGTCATCAAACAAGCAAAAAAAGGTAAGGAACAATGGAAACTCCTATAACTAGGATTACAATACAAGATATAACCATCATTATTGTTAAGAATATGGACATGTTGCTGAGGATTGTATTAGAACACTCTTCAAAAGTGACTATAATAGGTGGTTGAGTCAAACCACATGTTTTAGCTATTTGAAGACTGATCACATTAGTCGATATTCTCCAACAAAGTCAAAGGTACCAAGTTGTGAGTTTGATAAAGGCAAAGACAAGGCAGATGTTTAAAATGTCAAAAGTGAAATGAATAAGAAATGGAAGAAAAAGGATGATTGTAGTACATCAAATGGAGAAGGGATCACTTCACCCAATGAGTTAGGTGATCACACCTCATCAAACTAAGAAATCAAGAGGTATGAGGGACTAATATTCAAAATTTATATCATACATCAGTTCTGAAAGATTTTAGTACTAAAAATATTACATTAGCATGAAGAAAGATGCAAGATGTTATTATAAATTCAAGAAAAATCTTTAAGTTTTTCTTGTTACTACCGAGCATGAAAAGTTTCCTATGGTTGCCGAGTGAAATGCCAGAAGATGTCAAGCTTATAGAATGGTTAGTTGATAATGAGCTCATAAGGATGTTGAGTGAATGAAATGTGAATGGATGTCGAGTGAGCCTAAAATTAGTTGATGCCAAGCTTACAACTATGTAAGCACTCAACATTAATTGTAAGCACTCAACATTAATTGTATTTGATCAATTTTCAGCTCATTTCACATCATTTCAAAATTGAGAAAGAGCAAAGAGAGCAAGAGGTGATCAAAAAATTTATCAGAAGCAATTGTAGAAGATTTGTGCAATGATTCAACATCATTTCATTAGATCTTGCAAGGTATTTATCAAGTGCCAAGCTACATTGTTTATATTTTTAGTACACCTTAGTTTCATATAATGACATCTAGTTCTAAGAATGTAGAGGGTAAGAAAGTTTTGAATGTTCAATCAGTGAGTAATGAGGTTAAGAAACCAATTTTCAAGGTCATTCTTGACATTTCTTACAAGCAAGACCCCTCTAGTGCATTATCTATGATACCACCAAATGTTTTAATGGTGCAAGATGTTAGGAAATGTTATAACTACAAAATTAGGAGCATTCGTGATATGGAGATTAGGGAAGCATATGATATATTATGTGAGAATGCTATACTAAGGGAAGAATACAAAATTGTAGAAAAGAAAGGGTTAACACAAGCCTTAGATTTCCCAAATGTCTTTAAAATTGAATGGATAAGAATAGTATTGAGTAGGATACATGATAGTTCACTATGGCTAGATAATGGACCTATCAAAATAACCAATAGGATAATCCATAGGGTTATAGGTTGCCCAACCCTATATTAGCCTAAGACATTGAGGAGTGACTCAAAAGAGGTTATTAAGAAGAATACATTAGCTATGTGGAATAAAAGAGGAATGACTATTGACACCATTATTAATCCTTTGATAGACTTTATAGTAAGGGTTATTTCACACAAGTTTTACCAATCTAGAAAATTAAATAGTGTGCCCTATATTGTAGTGGATGTGGGTTATAAAATTATTAAGAAAGATCACACATTTGATCTAGTAGAATTACAACTACAGTAACTAGTTGAGAACCTAAGAGCAATAAGAAAGACAGAGTGCACAATGTAAATTTGTGTCTATTTTGGTATGCATATTATTTTATGTTCAAAACACATTTCCTACATTTGGCATAGTTTCTTGGAAGACCAACAGGTCAGTGGCAGTATAGATTGGTGAGTATATTGAACAATTAGGTGAAAATTTTGAGTTTTTGATGACAAGCTACTTTGAGGACTTCAAGCAATCAATAAAGAAAAGATTGAGAATACCAGTATCTCTAGTGGAAAAATATTATGATGATGTCTATTTTCTAGTAGATGCTGATTACACTTTTGTTCAAGTAGCAACACCAAGGGTGAGATGGCTAAGGTCACTTGGATATGAAATAAATGTGGATGAGGCCTCTGTAGCTATAACTGCTTTACTTGCAGAAGAGGTTGACAAAAATGCTATAGCATTTGGAAACTATGAGATGACCAAATCCAAAATCTAAATGGAACTGAAGACTGCCTCTATAATAAAGAAAAAAGATAAGTTGGTGAAGAAATTGAAAGCAAAATTTGGTGAAGGTGCCAAGCAAGAACAAGAACAAGAAGAAGAGGATGAAGAGGAAGAAGACACCCAAACTCAAGCACCACTTGCACTTACTCAGGGAATGGGAGAAGATCAGCAAGAAGAGGAGACTAAAGTTGCTGAAGGTGATGATGAAGAAGAAACTAAGGAAGCACCTACACCTACTAAGAAAAAGAAGAGGAAGGCTAAAGCACAACTAGTGAAAAGGGCTAAGAAAGTTGTCAAACCAAGCCAAGCCAAACAAACAACACCTACTAAGGCTAGTGCACGTGTGACTGCACAAAAGGAAAAAGAGAAGACTAAACCTACAAAGTAGGGAGGTGAAGTGTAGAAAAGACCAAGAAGGAAATATATTGCACAAGTTGAATTTGATGAGGAGAGGAAAAAATCAAATGACAATATCCAATTCAAGGTGGTGATTTAGAATCCTCTATCAGACTTAGAAAATTTATGTGAAAATGTGAAGAATAGTGTAGATTTGTTAGGATTTACACATGTTGATTTTGATAATCTTGGAAAAGTAGAGAAAAATCAAGTGGAGGAGGCTATATATGCCATGATGGAAAAATTTAAGACTACCCCACTAGAAATTTCCAACACAATGCCCAAAAGCTTATATGATAGAGTTGAGCAGAAATGACACTATTGTCTGAACTTAGAAAGATAGATATCTCTTGTACAAGTGATGCCTAAACTTATTAAGGCACAAATTTCTAAGGCTATGAAGAAATATACAATTAGGTTTGTACCTAAATATAAAGCATTTAACATACTACAAAACAATATTGAGGATGTAGTTAAGAAGACCACTCAAATGTGGATACTTACATATGTGTTAACTACATTGAAAGAAGGTGAACAAGAGCCCATAGAGGTTAAAAATGATGAAGAAGATAACCATGATGACACTATTGATGGAAGAACATAAATGAACATAGATGATAAGGAAACAACTAAGCCAGAGCAACAAGAAGAAAAAAGTGTACAAGATACACAATTGACTAATGTCAAACCTCAACATGAAGCAAGTGAGAATATTGAAATAGTAACTATTAAGGATGTTTTTGATGTCATAGCTCAGAACATCAATCCCCTTATAGAGGAAGATCTTAAAAATATACTTGATTAGTCTATACTATAGGAAAAACTAAATGATAATCTTGTGTTGGTGAGTGTAGATGAATTGCAAAAAATAGTGACAGATACAACAAGGGAGGAGGTGAATACACAAGAACCACCTACAATGCCCCCTCAAGTCACTAATGTAAAACCTTTGGATAAATTACCTAACACTACATCTAAAAAAGTTGATACAATTGAAAAGGGTAAAGTGGAAACTCTGGCCACTACTAAAATACAAAGTGGAATAGGACAGATAGACTTATCTGCACCTACAACACAAGTACAAGGTGCATCACAAGATATTGTGGAAGTCAAGGACAAGCCTAAAGAGATAGAGATGACACCAAAGCTAAAGGAACAAGCAACTATTCAAGCATTGGTAACATTACCAATATCTGACACTCCTTCAAGTCATACTCTTTAGAAGCTAACCATAGATGCAACACCATTGTAGATCTTAGTGCCAAGTCCAAGTTCATCAAAGGTAGAGGAGGTCATACAATATGGAAATGTGAGCCTTGATGAAGAGATTGTATTAGAAAAGTATGACTTTGACATAATGACAATTGAGTAGATGGGCATACTCTAGGAAGCCCTAGCCAAAAAGAAGCATCAAGAAATGCTTAGAAGGGAGCACAGGTGGAAGAAAGCATTACAATATATTAAAGACATCTTTTTATATGCATTTAGTGTGTCGACTCTAGATGAGACCAAGCCACTCATTGAACAACTAAAAAACATAGTGGAAAAGGTTAGTGATGTAGACATCGACACAAATGCAAAATTATTAGAATGGTCATAAAAGAAATTTCAAAGAAAAGTAAATGAAAAGATATCAGGTGATATAGTACTAAAAAAAGTTGCATTAGAAACTAGGATAGAGAGTGTGAAGAAGGTACTTGAGAATATTTTCTCATTGTACGCTAAATTGTGTAATCCAACACTCTTCACACAAGAAATAAGAAGTCACATTTTGAGTTTGGAAAGCCCAATTAATTCATCGAGTGCAAAATGGCCAATGACACAAGCTCAAAGTGAAAAACACTTTAGAACATTGCTACAAACCTAGAGTTAGTTGCATTGTTAGCAAATGAGGTCACACAATGCAAGGTGGAAGAATCCCCAAAGGAGATGTCCTAGCCCCCAACTATACAACCATGCATTAGAAACACAAAAAGAAGAAGCAATAACACAAGATCTAATACCAAATCACAACTCTTTATTTATAAAATATTTGTTATATGCAATGTGCTAGGCTATGAGGCCTTCCTAGTTATGGCCAGATCCAATAGCAATTACAATAATAATTCTACAATATCCCTCAAGATCCAATCCAAACCCTAGCTAGTCCAGATCCACACTCTAGTAGAAACCTCCAAGGAAGATGTCAACTTGTGCTCACAAGCCCACCAAGAAATCTCCTTGTTTTCCAAGCCCTAGCTACTAGCCCTTCTCAAAATTTTCTCTTCCAAGCTCCTCCTCTTCTCCTTGATGGATGAATAATCACAATCCTACTATAAACTACCTCAAATTTGGTGCTCTATCCATAGCCTCAAGAAAACTTGCTCTATAGCTACTCCCCACACTCACTCATCTTCTAAGTGAATGAATAATCACTAAAGACTTCTCCAAAACCCCTACTTATACCAATCTAAGCCACAAGTCAGCCTAGAACACAAATGAAATACAAATATGTATATTAAATGCCACAAGTCAGCCAACAACAATAATTAAATGCTCAAAATTGATGTCTTAGTAAAATTGTGACGTCTTAGTAAAATTGTACTTTAAATGAATTAGAACTTGAGCTTTGAACCATAAGTAGAAATCTAGGCTTTCTTCAATCCTTGAAATTTAAATCCTCTAACTCATTATAGAAAATTAATTACATGGCCTACAATAGGAACCAAATTCCAAAGCAAGGTTGAGCTCCTCCCAGACCATGCCGAGCAACCAAAGACCCTACCAAGCAACTGAGACCATACCGAGTAACCAAAGACCATGCCAAGCAACCAAGACCATGCTGAGCTCCAAGACCATTCTAAACTCCATAGACCATGCCAAGCTCCAAGACCATGCTGAGCTCCAAAGACCATGTTGAGCTCCATAGAACATGTTAAGCTCCCAGAGCATGTCGAGCACTAGTCCTTCTTTGACCAAGTACTAGTACAAGCACCCTCTAAAGCATCTACTAAGCCTCATCCCATGAACTCCAAAGTAGTCACCAAGAAAACCCAAGATGTTCCTGCATTAGACCCCCTAGGTAAATAGAAAAGTGTGTCCCATAATTTGATGCCTAAAGAAAGATCAACAACCATCTTCATCTTCACCAAAAGCTTCCATTCCAATAGGGACAAGAAAACTGATCTTCTTATTATCCACATCTCTATCATTCTATCAAACACTAGAATATAACCTATCCAATCAACATGCCCACTCCCAGGAACAAACTTAACATAATGCTTCAACAAAAAACCTTCATCCCCATTAGCAACTAGTAAATCCACACCAGTAGCAACCAACTCCACATCAGTAGCAATATGAGGATCAACACATTCCAAACTCACAACCCCAACAATATCATTGCTCACAACAAGATGCTTTGTAATATATAGCTCACCACCAATAGCAACTAGATCATCCATGACCAAGTGCTCTACAATTTCCATGTTAGACTCAACCAACTAATCATGAAAACCAACCTTTGTCCCAACATCAACAAGGATAGGAATATCTTCAGCAACAACCTCCAACTATTCTGCAAGTTCTATATCAAACTCCACAATTTGATCAACAAAACCAACCTCTTCTACCTCGACCTTTGTATGTTGTCTTCTTTCATATAAAAGTCTCTTAACTAGCCAAACAACTCTCTTATGGATGAATAGACTCTAGCTCCACAAAAATTCACAGAGTTCCTTCCTCACCTCATCCTTAACTTGATCAACCAAGCTAGTTTCAAATCGAGCAACCACCTCCTTAGTTCAATCAACCAAACTAGCTTCAAATTGAGCAGACATCTCAGAAAACCTCCTCTCCACCACATCATAGATATTTGTAATCATCTTAGGGTCCAATCCTCTCGAAGCCATCTTCCAAGATCTTTGCAAACCCTCTACAAAAAATCCTTCCTACACTCCTTGTGACAACCTCAAATTGTTTGCAAGTTAGATCACAACCTGCCACCTTGCATGAATAATCAAGAACCTCATCACAAGTCTAGGACCATGAATCTACAATCCACAAATCTCTACCGTCATGCCTCCAAAAGATCAGTCTTTCATCTTCACATCCACTGATCCATTTGCAAGCCCTCTACAATTGCAAGTCAAAACCATGATCTGCCACCTTGCAACCAAAAGATCTAGAACTCCAGAAAGAAAATTCACCACCAGATCAAGACCAACTCAGATCTACTTCTTTGGCCCAAGTCCTGGTGCAAACTATCTCTACTTGGGTGATCTATCTACACACTTAGGAACAACTGTGCTCCGATACCACTTGATGAAGACCAAGGTAAGAGAATCCCCAAAGGAGATGTCCTAGCCCCCAACTATACAACCATGCAGTGGAAATACAACAACAAGAAGTAATAACACAAGATCTGATACCAAATCACAACTCTTTATTTATAAAATAACTATTACATGTAGTGTGCTAGGTTGTAAGGCCTTCTTGGTTATGGCCAAATCTAATAGCAATTATAATAATAGCTTTGCAAGATCCCTCAAGATCCAATGCAAACCCTAGCTAGTCCAAATCCACACTCTGGTAGAAAATTCCAAGGAAGATCTCAACTTGTGCTTGGAAGCCCAACAAGTAATCTCCTTGTTTTCCAAGTTGTAGCTACTAGCCCTTCTCAAAATTCACTCTTCCAAGCTCCTCCTCTTCTCTTCGATGGATGAATAATCACAACCCTACTATAAACTACCTCACATTTGGTGCTCTGTCCATAGACTTAGAAAAGCTCACTCTATAGCTACTCCCTAGACTCACTCCTCTTCTGAGTGAATGAATAATCACTAAAGACTTCCACACAAATCCTAACTATACTATTCTAAGCCACAAGTTGGCCTAGAACACAAATTAAATACAAATACATAAATTAAATGCCACAAGTTGACCAACAACAACAATTAAATACCCAAAATTGATGTCTTAGTAAAATTACAATATCTCTTAGCTCCAAATGAATTAGAACTCAAGATTCAAATAATTGGTAGAAATCTAGGCCCTCTTCAATGCCTAAAATTTTCATCCTCTAAATAATCATATAAAATTAGTTACATGGTCTACAATAGGAACCAAATTTTAAAGCGAGGCCAAGCTCCTCCTAGACCATGCCGAGCAACCAAAGACCCTACTGAGCAACCAAGACCATGCCAAGTAACCAAAGACCATGCTGAGAAACTAAGACCATGTTGAGCTCCAAGACCATGCTGAGCTCCAAGACCATGCCAAACTCCAAAGACCATGCCGAGCTCTATAGAACATGTCTAGCCCCTAAAGCATGCCAAGCACCAGTACTTCTTTGACCAAGTACCAGTCCAAGCACCCTCCAAAGCAACTACTGATCCTCCTTCCATGAACTCCAAAGTAGTCACCAAGAAAACCCAAGATAATCCTACATCATTAGGCCAATATAAGGGCCAAACTAATTAGTACCTAAACAAAATTGACCCCCCATATGGAAATTTTGCATAAGGAATTAGGCTATGCTAAAACACTTATGAAGAAAGATCCCAATCGTTCAACATTAGACAACTTAGTCCACCTTGTTGCCAAGTTGGCCATCCAAATCAAGTCTTTGGATGTTGCATGTGAAAATTAGAATGCAACTCTCAAAATTATACTAGAGGTCCATAGATATTTTTTGGACAAACATATAATCAGTGTATAGTCCATTGACATAAGTGTCAAAAAGGGGGAGATATATGATTTTGGGGGATAAATAAAGATAGAAACAAAGGGGGAGATAGAGAGTAAGAAAAAGGATAAATAAAAGACATAATAAGCTAAGAGGGAACAAGCAAAAAACAACAGGAAGTCAAAGAGTATTAGTTGAGGTATATTTACTTAGCAAGAGTACAAAATTTTGGATATAGAATAGACTTAACAACTCAAGATGAGTTATCAAATTTTGAGGTATCTAAGTTATAAAATTTTGAAATTTTGAAGTTTTGTACATAAGCTGAGCTAGAGATATGTTATGCTTGTAATTTTAAGGATATTATTGTATACTTAAGTTTTTTCAACACTAATGTCAAAGGGGAAGATTGTTGATCTCAAATTGGTCTTGACTAATGAGTGTCTACAGATTTAGGTCATTTACTTAATTCATGCTATACAAGTAGTACATGTTGACCACAACATGTATATAATAGAGCATGCTGAGTCCATAATGAGTGTCAAACCACCCATGTGCCAAGTCACTCAAGTGTTGAGTAGATAGTGCATGTCAAGTGACATAGGAGCCGAGCAAGTAGTGCATGCTGAGTAATATAGATGTTAAGTCATAGTATAAAAATCAATGTATGCTGAGCATCAAAGACTTTAGATGCCAAGTGAGATAGTTTTGTCATAGTTATTTGCAATGACACAAAAAACTATATAAACCATTTTTGAAATGACTTTAAGATTGAGTTACGATATTTTTGAGATAAGGAAGAACCTTAAGTTGGATTCCCAATACATTACATGTATCCAATCAGAAAATGGGAATGATTAAGCAGCAAAATGGATGAATCACAACTATTCATTAATAACTAACCCTAAGTCAACCATGTCTCCTTAAGGAGGACAAACCTTAAAATTTTTAAGGTGTATGGAGGAGAAAAGAGACAAGTTTACATGTGCAAAAAAAGCATTTATGGTAGCTAAGGAGTTATGATCTGAGCTTACATTGTAGAATTAGTTAAAGGATAACATAGGAAGGAGAAGAACATACAAAAAAGAGACATCTGATCAAGGACTAAGAATACATTAGTTTAGAGGTGATCTATCATCAAGCAAGGAAATTATAACCATAGGATCATTGATGAATCATTCTAGTAGGTGAATCGGTCAAATCTCTTAACAGAGTAGTCCTAACAGGTTGTATTGAAATCCTCTAACCAGGTGCTTACTTAATTGTGAGTTAAAGTTCTTTACCAAGGCACACATCTAATAGGGTGTTGAAATCCTCTAATAGGATGAGACCTAACAATATTTGTAAGCCTTTAATAGGGCAGACCTTTCACAAGGTAGATCATGTTTCATGGTCAAAACATTGTAACCTTCATTGGATATACTTTATTACTATAGTAGTGAAGATTTGTGGGTGTCATCCCTGCTCCAATTTTAACTTCTCATTGGAGGGTTTCTAGGTAATCATATTTGGTGTCATGCATGTGTGAATGTTTACTTGATTACATGATTTAGATGTACATACTTTTACATGGTATTTTAGTTTACTTAGTGAATGTATGACATGGATGTGTGTTGCATGTTTTATGGGTTTAAGTTTAAACTACTAATTCACCCCCCTAGAAGTTTACCTTTCCTATTGTAATTCCAATGCATCTTCTCAGCATCAACCTTTTCTTTACCTTTGCCAAATTCACTACTCAGTGTAGGTGACTGATTTGGACAATTTATGTTCACATGACTAGTCTTAAGATAACTAAAACACATAACCTCATTCAACCATCTATTGTAATTAATTTTGAAATGTGTCCTTATGAAATTTTTAGGAACATGATGATACTCACCACAATAATGAAAACTATACCTTGTATTGTAATCCCAATCATAAGTGTCCAATGATGATGTACCTTGGTTTTCTTTTTTGATGTGCACTTAGGTTTAGATCTACATTTATATCCCTTGTATCCATACTTCTAACAGTTGTAACAATATCCTTCAAATCTCTAAGTGTTGATGGTCTTCATCCTACATTCATGTGCTTGATGTTCTTGGTTTTTATATTTATGGCTCCCTTATATTTCCTTTGTTCACCACTTCTAGATGATTCTCCCTTCTTAGTAGTGGAATAGCCCAAATCAATAGTGCCATTGTTTGACCTTGGTGCTTCCATCATTTTAAAAAAATACTTTATGGCTTCACTAGGATTATTAAGTTTCTCTTTCTTAGTCTTCAATTCATTCTACATTAGGGTATTCTATGTTTCCAAAGTTGAAATCTTAATGTCTTTCCTATTCAGTTCTTGATTTGTAACCATCACCTGATTCATTAGATCTAATTGATTGCTTGATAAATTTTACACATCCAATGACTTCTCCTCAAGTCTATTAGCTAGTATTATTTTTTCTTCTTCAATGATGACTCTATCTTCTTTAGCTTTCTTTTTGAGTTTAGTTGTTTCACATAAAAATACTAACTAAATTTCTTGTTCCCTTTTCAAATTCCCTACTTCTTCATTTAGGGCATTGTTCTTTTCCATCAGATCTTCAATAGTTACATCAAATTCATTTGGGTTTCTATCCCAAACAATCAAGTAGTGTCTTCTTCTTGATATTGAGTGTCATTTTTTTGAATGGCCAATTCCTTTCTTTTTTTCAATGAATGTTGTAATTAATCTCTTGCCTCCTTGAGTTGGTGTAGGGAAAGATGTATTTCAATCTTTTGGTTCTCAATTTGTAGACTTCCATCTTCAAGATCTTACCACCAAAGCTATTAAATTTTCCTTTCCACCCCTTCCTTTGTGGTCATGGTTAATGGGAACCCCTCCAACTTCTTCAAATCCTAAAGGGGGCTTTAGTAGGGAGACCCTCTCTCACTTGTCCTTTTTATCATCCTAGCTAAAGGCTTGGGTGGGCTTATCCATTTCAAGAGGAGTAGAGGGGATTTAGTTGGCTTGAAACCTTCCCCTAGTCTCTTGGTCTTCACCCACTAGTAATTTGTGGATGACACTATTTTGGGGGGAGAGGCCTTGGTAAGAGAAGCTAGGAATGTGAAAAGAATCCTTAATACTTATTCCAAGGCTTTTGGGCAACTCATCAACTGGAACAAGAGTTTAGTGTTCTTTTTTAACACCCCAGTGGATAGAAAGAGGAAAATTACTAAGATTTTAGGTTATAATGTTGGTGTCCTCCCTTCCATTTATTTGGGTCTCCCGTTGGGGACCAAACCTCCTAATAGCTTTTGGAATAATCTCATTGATAGATTTAATAGGAAGCTGGTAGGATGGAAAGACATCACTCTCAATTAGACTAGCAAAGTCATGTCGATTAAATCTATTTTGCAAAAAATTCCCACTTATGCTTTAAGCCTCTTCTCTATCCCATCTAACATTGCTAATAATTTGGAAGCAATACAAAGGAATTTCATGTCATTTAGCACTGAAGAGAACAAGATATACCCTTTGGTGGCTTGGGAGAACATCCATAGATCAAAGAAGTAGGGGGGATTGGGGATTAGGAATTTGAAACAATTCAACTGAGCCCTTCAAGAGAAATATATTTGGAGGCTTTTTAAAAACAATGGGGGAATGGAGAGATATTTTGAAGTTTAAGTATGCTGCTAACATCAATTTCAAATAGTTTATCACTAGGGATCTTGACCAAAGGGACTCTAACACCTGGAATGGCTTTTTGAGAATGAAGTTCTTTGCTCTTGAGAAAGCTAAATGGAAACTAGGTAATGGAGAAGATATTGATTTATATCATGATGACTAGCTTAGATCTACACCTTTATGGGGCATATATCCATTTAATAGATGGGCTAATGATTGTATGGAAAGATATGGGAGCAAGGTGAGTGACTGTAGGATCCATAACGAGTGGATTGATCTCCCTGAGATGTCTTTGGAGCTCAAGCCATTGATGTACATGGTTAGGCACATTCCCCTATCACATAACAAAGATTCCATAATCTGGGGGGAGACTATGAATGGAAATTACAATGTAGCCTTTGGCTTTGAGACTATGCAAAATAATGGCCCTGCCCTAGTTTGGGCCAAAGCCTGGTATCTGGGTCTCATCCCAAAAATTAACATGTTTTTCTAGATTATGCTCCAAAACTACATTATTATGGTGGAAAACCTTACCAAGGGGGGGAATATAATGACCAATAGATGCATTCTATGCAAAAATCATAGTGAGAGTGTTGATCATATCTTTATCCATTGCCATTTCATCAAAATTATTTGGTCTCTTTTCTTGTCTTTTTTCAATATGACCTAGTGTTTTCCTTCCAATATTTTGGGGATCTTTGAACAATGGAGCCATGGGTTTTTAGGGGGTTATATCATGGTTATGTGGAATTGGAACTTACCCCATGTGTGTTGGGGGGTTTGGAAAGAGTAGAACAATAGGATTTTTAGGGAGAAGGAGACTAAGGCAAAGATTGTCTTCAAAAAATTCCTTAATGCTTTGATTGAAAAATACACCAAAATAAAAGGTCCTATCCCCTCTCTCTACATAAAGGGTAGGGATAAAAATAAGATGGAAGATTGTAGATGGACTCTTCTACCTGAGGGATGGCATAAAGCTAATTTTAATTGGGCAGCTAAAGGCAACTCAGGAAAGGTAGGGTTGGGAGACATCATCAAAAATGCATTTGGTAAAGGAATTGTTGTGGTTTCCACCCCTTTAGGAATTCAAACTAATCATTATGTAGAGGTGATTGTGTCTCATCAAAAAATCAAACTATCTAGAGAAATGGGAGTTAAATATCTTTGGTTGGAAGGATATTCAAAAAATATCATAGATTGTTTTAACAAGAAGAAAAATATAGCATGGATGATAATGAATATCATTGAAGAATGCATCCAACACCTTAAGACCTTCGAAAAAACCTATGTGGCTCACGAGTATTGGGAAACCAATCAAGTGGCAAACAGGTTGGCTAATTGGGCAGTCAAGTACAATGAATTGGCTAAGTGGATGGATGGTCATAATTTCCCATCAGATATTAATGAGTTGATTGAAAGGGAAAGGATCCTAGGTATATTGGGAATCATAAAAGGTCCATTATGATTGTTTATGAGCTAAGGGGAATGGGTAGAAATATGATGTGTAGATACATTATGATTGTTTATGAGTTATGGGGAATGTATAGAAATGTGATGTGTAAATACAAAAACACTTGTATTTCTCACACCAACAATATCCATCAACTTACTTCAAGGATTGATTTTGGGCAAAAAGTTCACAAAGTGAAAGGAAGTTTCAAGAAAATGAGTAGTGCCAAAGATATTCTAGTTTCAAAGGGTATCAATACTAGAAATAGAGCTTGCACAAAGGAAGAAATCATGGTGGGGGAAAGAAATAGGAGGGAACCAAAGGATGATGTTCAGAAGTGGCATAGATGCCCCAAAGTGTGGAGCATTATGAAAAAAAGGTGAAATCAAAAATTTCATAGAATGACTCGATGGTTGGAAACCGCCTGTCACCAAGAGTATGGTAATGAGATGTAATGAGGGAATAGTTAAAATTGATGATGTGGATTTCACAATGATGGAGGATGTTATATCCACTATGATTGGCATTCCCATTATGGGGAAGAAATTCTACAAAGATAGAAATATTTTAGGGTAGGCGGTGGTTGAATTCACCAAGGATTTAGAGGAAAAAAATGCATTGGTAAAAAATGGTACTTACTATCTACCAAGCTCCACCAAGCCCCTATGGAGGTTTGTGCTATGGGTTATTATCAATTATATCTCCCTCAACACTAGATTCAATTACTTTTGCACCCTTCATTTTTTTCTTCTCAACCATTTTAGTTATGGGATGAAGATATGTGTTCCCTTCTAACTCTACTCTTCTATTAATGAAAATATTAATGATTATAAGGAGAAGCATTCTAGCCACTTAGCCTTCCATGAGGGGCTTTTTTTATTAATCTATGAATTTTTTAAGGGTAGGTATATGGGGAAAAAAATTAAGAGTAGGAAGGAGGGAAAGAAGGAAAGAGGGGACTCAAAAGAGTCAAGAGAGGACTATATGCCTTCTGATAGTAAGGACATCCTTGAAATGCACTCAGAACTAGAGGAGGATGAGTCCCCACATCATAGCTCTAGTGAAAGAATTATTAAAATGGAAAGGAAGGAGAAAAAAACACTAAATGAACCTAAACAAGGTTCTGACATATCTTTGGATGGAGACTATAATGAAAGGGTTGAAGGCATGGATACAGAGGATGAAAGTGTTGAAGGAGAGTAGGAGACTTATCTTAGAGAAGGGGAGGGATTAGAGAGGAAGTGGGGCAAGAGAAACATCACCATCAAAATTTCAACTAGTAAAGAGGAGGAGGTCATGACCTTCAGGGGCCAGAAAAGAAGGAAAGTCTCTAATTTTGAGGAAAAATAGGGTATGGGGAAGGACGAGGCTAAGGGGGACATTAATCTAAGTGAAGGGGATGAGAAAGAGTACGGCTATGAGGAATTTGGAACCAAGAAATACAAATGCTTGATTACAGGAAAGGATATGGATGTGGTGTGGAGAAATTTTTACATCATTTCGACTAAAATGGGGATTAATAGAGAATTGATTAGAACTTTGGTCAAAGAGAATGAAGAGGGAAAAAACCAAATGGAAGAGTTGATTGACCCAACCATTGTGATTTTTAGTGACACCACTAAGGAAAATTCTCAAATGGAGGTTTCTCAACAATGCCAAAAATAGTGCGGTGGATACCTTTCACACCACCAAATGAATTTTTCATGAAATCCAAGAGCTCAAATATAGAGTGAGCATCTTGGAGAGGGAGAACTATAGCTTGAAGAATAGGAAATAGAGGATGGAAAGAGCATGGACAATAGAGTGGAGGAAGTGAAGAGTAGGGTTCAAACTATGGAGAGCTTAATGCATATTATAGTTGAACAAAGCTATAACATTCTCAAAGAGGCTAATGAGAACATAAAGCTGCTCATTAACAAAGTGGAAGAACATAGAGCTAGCAAGGAAGAGGACCCTTATCTCAACAACACCAAGGAGAGGTTACCTGAAGATAGTTCAAGGAAGAAAACTAGATCCAACATGAAGAAGAAGGATATCTAGGAACTTGACAAAGATCCCTTAGACATGAAGGAGGTGGCTAGTAGATTGTTAGAGTTGGAAATTAGTGTAGTAGAAATACTCAAAGAAATCACCTAAGTTGCCTTCCTGACTTTTTTTTTTGGTCTTGGTTTTTTGTCCTGCCCCCCTTGGTTTTTTAGGTTTCTTTCTTTTATTTGGGTGTTTGAGTTGGTTTCTTTTAGTTAAACTGTTACTCTAAGTGTTTCTTTTTTTGTTTGTTCTTTTCTATGTATGGGTTTTAGGGCCCTGTTAAAGCCTATTTTCCTTAATAAAAAACAACGGGAAAGTAAGTTTTGAGGAGGGGGGGGCGTGGGTGAATCAACACTTAAACATTTTTCCTCTAAAACATATCACCTTCATCTATCTCATAATTGAACACGTAAACTAAAATAACTGAGCATGCATCACATCAATAACACAAAATAAATAACACAACACATGAGATTTGGTTACCTAGAACCCTCCAAGGAGAAGGTAAAATTGGGGTGGGGATGATACCCACAAATCTTCACTACTACAGTTGTAAAGTGTGGCCTATAATGGATATAATGTTTTCATCACAAACTATGATCTGCCCTATGAGAGGTCTGCAATGTTAAAGGCTTACTAAAGACTATTAAGTCTCACCTTGCTAGAGGATTTAAACTCACAATAGTGTAAGCACTCAGTTAAGAGATTTATAAAAGCCTATTAAGACTACTCTATTAAGAGATTTACTCTGTATCACCTATTAGAATGATCCAACACTTGATCCTTGAGTTAACACCTTACTATTCGATGTCAGATCTCATCTTTACTAGTTATCTCTCAATCCTCCTAATCAGATCTATCTTCTCTAACCTTTCATTGCTTGTCTCTATTCTTCTCAGACCGATTATTTATTGCAAAACTATGTCATAGCCATCTTCTCCATGCTTCCTTCACACAATACACTCTCCTTAGTATCCTCCTTTGCAACATCAAGTTACCCTTAGGGTTTCCTTTTTTTATAAACATCATGGAGATAAAATTTGGTCATAATCAACAATTATGGTTAATCTATATTACCACCTAAAGCTTCCCTTAATCTAATTGGTTGCATTTATAGCATAGGGATGCATAATATGACTCCTTCCTTATTCCTTATAATAGAAATTCATGTTTATGCCATCCAAAAATGGTTTACATAGAATTTTGTGCCATTACAAACATCTATTACAAAAATTATTCACTCGACATCAATAGGCTCTAATGCTCGACCTTCACTGTGCTCTATTTACTAATACTTAGCTTTTGAATAGCTTGGCACCTAAGTTACTCAAAAATACTTGTCATATTACTCATAATTTGTTGTCTATAGACTTATGCTCGACAAACTTTGTTCACTCAACTTGCACTAATTGCTTGGCTTGCTCTGTTCTTTGTTGAATAATGACTACGTGTTTTGTCACTACCTTGTTAAAACAAAAATAAGATTAACAGTTTGGACTTAATAAGTGTGAACAAAGAAATGATTTACCCTCAACAATAAAACTTCTATGTTAGGAGAACTAGTATCCATGTAGCATTGTTATAGCTAGAGACCCCACCTACTAAAAAAGAAAGGGGGAAGGATGGAGTCACTTCTCTAATTAAAAAAAGAAAGGAGGAAGGCTATTCCTTGCCTTTTACCAAATACAAAAAGAAAGGGGTAAAAGGTACATATTTCTTTGAATGCATTTATAAGATTGTAAAGTTATCTAACTTCCTAAGACAGGGTTTGGACTCCAAGGAGCTAAAAATAAAAATCCATTCTCAAAACCCCTTTAATTTTTGATAATTGATTTGGTTGAGAAATACCTAGTGGTTTTTTCTTATTGTTTATAAATATGTGGCTATTGAATTTAAAAATCTAATTCATAATATTAGAAATTGACAACTAGTGGCTTAGGATGTACTGAGTATGTTTAGTTCTAAATTGTGAGAAATGTACAGTGGGTTTTTCTCATGATTGAGTAATGCGTGGAGCTATTGAGTTTAAAATCCAAATTCATAGAATCTAGTATTATAAACTAATAGTTGGTGGCTAAAGATGTGCAATGTGTCTACTTAGTTCTAAATTGTGTGAAATACTAGAATGTTTGAGTGTAACAAAAGCCTATTTGATTGAATATTGTTAAATAACATATATTTTTAGATGTCATAAAATTGAGATTGCACAAAATTACTAGATTCAAATCAAACTACCATTAGGGTATCCAGGAAACTAAAAATTCTTTTAGGCTTGTGTTAACATATGCATGAATGTATCAATAAAGGTAATCTATGCATCACAATATCAATAAAGGTAATAATTTAAAATCTTGTTAGATATTAGAAAATTATATGTGCACATACAGATTAATAGGAGTGAGACTTCAAACCTTAATTGAAGAATTTTCTTTCTTAAAATGGCCATAAGAATACAAGCTACACTTGGAAGAGGTAATGCACGATCTTCAAAAAATATTAAGAGAAAGTAAAATCCAAGGAATTGAAACACAAGTTTTCAAAGAAAGTAAAATCCAAGGAATTCAAACAAAAATATTAAAAATGTCTATCCTAATCTAGATGCAACTAAAAAAAATTGTACTTATCATACTTCTAGCCTTTGGTTGCTACTTAAAAATACCTGTATTATTTTCATTCTAATTTATATGTTGTCAGTAACAATCAACCATACACATGATTAAAAAAATAAAATATTTTTAAATACATGTATTATTTTCTTTCTAATTTATATGTTGTTAGTAACAATTAACCATACACATGATAGAAATATATCTCTTATTTTTATTTCTCAAAGTTAATTTTTGGTTTTATTCTATTTCCAACATTTGTAGTCACAATATCTATAGCCAAAACAACACAGGTGACTTTAGGTTACAAGCTTTTCCATATATTCTTATATGAGTAAGCCAATGACCATAGACTGTACACTATTATTATTTAGGAAAATATGATCATATCCAAAAATTTCCTTAAATTGGAGAATTTTTCATGGCGTATTTATTAAAAATAAAACATAGACCTCGTAAAATGAGGTCTTGCTTCTTGATTAAGTCTCACAAAATAAACAATTCTTTGCCACATTATAGTACTTGTGATTAACTTTCACTACTTGTATAGACCTACATAAAAGAACCAGTTGGAACATATTGCCTTAGAAATTAGTTAGACATAAATTTCCTATCAATTAAATAATTATTGGCCATTGAATCTCTTGGATCATACACTAACCGTTGCTCACTACAAATTTAGAAAACACTTCTTCCAAACTTGAAATTAAGAAAATACTCTCTACACCAATTGCCAAGATCCAGAAAATGATTGCAACACATTGAGTATGCAAAGATTGAGGGGTATGCACACCTTACAAGTAACCGACATATCAAAATGTAAGTGACTTATGATCCAATAGGCAAAGCGTATACTTGTTGAAGGCCAAACAATGATTGTATCACATTGACTATGCATAACTTGAGGGGCATATACACCTTAAAAGAAAATGACATATCACAATGTAAGTTTCTTGTGCTCCAACCTCTTGGGAATCAAAATCATTTTCCCATTTTCAACATGATTCCAAATAGTTGAGTCCATTTGAGCCCTATAAACACATTTTCTTGCTTGTATACCAGGCTATTGTTTTAAGTTCTAAGAGGTGTTCTACATTTCCAACACCTTGAATTCAGCATATCCAAGTGTCCTATTTTGATAAATTTCCATTACGAGTCATTTTGCAAAGTTTCATATTGAGCAATGTTCAAATCTGCATTTTTTCTTTACTGTCAAACAATGACAGAAGGCCTAGTTTGCATTTGAATATCTTGCACCTAGTTATGTTTCATGACTCAATACTTTGGGAGAATATAGTGAGCCTATCATAAAACCTATGCTTCAATTTTCAAGTCAATTTGATATGTTTTGACTAGGTTTTGAATCCCTCAAAGTTGGCTACTTATGTCAGTCATGCTGATGCATATTGCCTTGAAATCTGGGAGGCCCTGTTTGACAATATATATCTTTGACCCAATTGACCATACTGAGAAAATTCCTTTTGCATTGCATTCTAGAGGTCAAAGATTTATTATGTTTCAGATTTGAGCTTATGAAAAATCAGTTTGATTAGTTTTTGAATGCGATTCTGAATGCAATTTATAATGTTTTACCGGTGGCATAAAATGTAGATTGATCGGTACCCCTATACAGGATGTCATAACTCAGAATCCATGAATTATGAGATGAAATGGTTTGTACCAATATGTTTCTCTCTAAAAATTCTTTAAGTGTGCCAATTTTCAAGTCTTGACCAATCCATCTGCATACTTTCTCATGTCTATTCCATTTTCAAAAATCACAGTTCTGCTGATGTTTCCTATTTTGCAATTCTAAGTAACCCACTTTGACCATTCACCCAATGTGCCCTGTTACTCATTATGAGCCCAGATCATATATTTATACTCTCCTAATGACATTGAAACAATACTCTAGTTTTTGTTCCCTCAAGTGTCATTTTGACCTATTTTTGAAGCCAAAACTGAATGTGATTTATTATTTTTTGACATGTTTTCTTGTAGGCTGTTCTGAGAAGGAAACTTTGACAGTTAATATCTTTTGACCCAAGTTTCATCATGATATGAGATTTGACAAGGTAGGAGAATGTGGGACAAAGAATCATCATCTTAGATCTCAAGGCCAGTTACCCATTTCGTTCAGTTTTTAAGGCCAACCAAATGGCCTCTTGGCATGATATTGATAGTTTGCAAGCAAGTGGTAACATGAGTTTTGAATGATTTTCAATTTCTAAATTTGATCCTAATTAGTGCCAGATGTTCAATAGGCCTATTTGGGAGATCAAGTGTTTTAAAACAATAGTTTTTTTTAGCCAGGCACACTTTGGGGTCTGACTAATTGCACCAGACTGGTAAAGCATTGAGGGGATTATGCATATTTTGAGAAATCAAGATGATTATGACTTGACTACATATCTCACATGCATATATCAATTTTTGAGGTCAGTTAATATTTGAAATTACATGTTGGGAGAGATAGAGAATGAAGTGAAATGCTCAATTGATTTGTAAATCATCCAACTTTTAGAGATGCTCTACATCTAAACCATTGTATGGGAAAAAGTTTTTTGTTTTTTTGACATATGAGGAAAAGTCATTTTTTTTCAATTGAACTCTAGATTTACATGCAAAAGGTGATCTACCACCTTTTTCTATGATTATAAGGAATGCAACTTTATGATTCATGCTAGAGGAAGAATAGGAGCCCCTTCTGCAAATGCACTAAGAATGTGGGAAGCCATGCCAAAATGATGGAGACCAAGCATGTGAATGAGAGGAGTTTTAAGTAGTAAGTCTCTTAATTACCTCAACAAGCACATATTTACCATGTTCAAGAGGCCTCCTAAAGAAAAGACCTTGGATTTATTAAAGAAAAACTTGCAGAAGGAGAATCCTATGGTCTACATACTATAATGGTATGCAGAGGAGGTGTTTTGACTATAGAGGAGCTTGCAATTGAGGTGTCTTTGTTGGATCTATTTTTCCATGACTATTTTCTGATTAGAGGAAGATATGATTGTGGATTAGAGTGTGAGATGTGAAGAACAAGGAAGAACTTTTCATCAAGCCCACATGATAACATCATTGGACTGAGAGTTTGAATTCCATGGTAGGGAGGGTAACAAATATTGCAATAATAGATCACAACAACGTTCTCAACTCCCACTCCAAGTCTAGATTGTACCTCTCTCCTTCCACCTTGGCTCTCAATAGATTGGAGGTCATAAGCCTATGCCAGAGGAGCATTCCATGTTGGAAGAAAGAAACCTCCACCAACAAGTAAATCAATGCACAATGAAGGGTATCCATGTGCAGAATAGGGGAAGCATTATATGTACAGAAGAAAGCTCCACCTACATCCATGGCACAAGGAAGCCAATTAAGAGAACCATGATGGAGACATTGTGAATGAGGAGGAACAACAATTAAATGACTTAGAGGAAACTAAAGAGAAAAAATTTCCACAATCCATTATATTGTACTGATATGTTTCTGGATTCAACTATGTTAAGATTTTAACCATCAACATTTCGAATCATACTACATGATCCATCATCAGGATGAAGAGCAAGAGATGGAAAAAACAAGAGCTGTTTAGAGGAAACTAGTCAAAGAAAATATGCGAGGGAGAGGAATCACAAGAAGTAAGGCCTCCACAATGATGTAATGAAGAGGAGCTATCTACACATGAGGATGGAGGAGATGCACAAGGGTTTTTGATGGAATATAGTTAAAATGTTTATCTGACATTGGGGAAATGGGTAAACTTTTCATTTTTTAAATACCCCACAACTCACTCCCATAGTGTCTTAAAGAATGAGATTTTAAAGCTTCAAGATCGAGTGGAGGGGCTCCAGCATGGACTATCATGCCAGCTGGCACAAAGAACAAAATTTTAAAAACCCACATGCAAAAGGAAGATTCTTCTTCTTGTCTACATCTCTCTCTGTTTTCCTCTTTGTAAAAGGTTCCAATTTTTTACTATGAAACTATAGGGTTCTAGTGTTGTTTGAACTTTTAGTCATTGCTATGATACCAAAATTGTTGGTTCTAGTTTTAGAAAATTTTCTCATGAATGTGATACCATCTCTCAGTATTTTCTTTGTTATCTGTAGTACTAGTGTAGTGTTCTTTGAAGCATTTTAACTTATAAATTCTTCCCTTGTATATTCTTTGAGTTGTGTATATACATGATGTATTGATTTCAAGGAATAAATATAGAGTTTTACTGGAAATTTTATGGTGAAGTCTATCCCTTTTTCTATGGATTTGTAGTAAATTTTTTATTGACTATGCCCAAAGTGCATATTGTCTAGTTGTAGCTTGTTTTGAAGTTGTATGTTGGTGTATATCTTACTATTGGGTCAAGGACCTAAGTAAATTTTATTGATATTGCATTAATAGAACTGTAGGGATCATAGGAGGATCTGATAAGTACAAATTTCATTTGAAAATAGATGTCTAGTTACAAGGTAGACAGATAGATTAGAGGTCTAGATATATGAGTATATTTTAGGTAACCATGTATGTGTGTTTGACTTATTGAATGCCCAATAAATAAGGGACTGATTATTTTAGAGATTACATGTTTTTTTGTTGTTGCATACATGGAGTTATGCTAATTCAATCATCAATTGAATATCAATTTACCATTTTATGTATTCAAGAACTAAAAGTGTTCATCATTACTTATTTGCTTTTACCTTCTATGTGGTTATAGTTAGCTCTAGTGATCAGGAAGTTTATCAACAAATTATAGAAGAAAATTGACCATTTTTGCTATAAGGGATAGTCCCAAAGAGAAGAATATCAAGTTAATAAGATCAATTCCTAAGGTTTTCCCACCTTGGCCCTATAGAGCCTAAAGTGAAGTGAGTCTTGATGAATCTGTTAATGTTGGTCCAAAACTAAGATATGGCCTTTTTGAGTACAGGATTTAGCTAATACTTAGGATTGTATCTATCTTATTCTTCCTGATATTAGGTTTAAACCCACCTAATATGTTTCTTACTAGTAAGAACTCCAACAAAATGGTGACTCTGCTAGGGAGAGACACAATGAAATTACTACAATAGTAGGGATTATAAGTTATTTCTCATATCCTAGCTAGATTTGTGTCTCTTAGTTATGCCTTATTCTTGACAACATTGTCTTTGAAGATTATTAATAGATACGTGAACCCAAAGTGCTGCTATAAATTAAAGGGTCAAGAATATAAGTTTCTTTCACTTTGTTAAGGGTGTGAGGTGCATGCCATTACTTTTTGATGGCATTCATTATTTCCCAAAAAAGATGCCATGTGATCTTAGAAAACATTTTCCTAATTTTAGTGGAAACCATTTGGATTCAACCAATCAACATATTCAGACATTCAGTGATTTGATTGGCAATTTTTAGATTACTCATGAAAATGTGCATATGAAGTTGTTTGTTCAAAATTTAGAAGGTGATGCTAAATATTGGTTCTCCTTTCTACTGGCATGTTCTATTTCATCTTGGGGTGTGTTACATTCAGCCTTCATGCAACAATTTTGGGAAAGGGTAAGCATCTTTGATTCTTTTGAGAAGTTCTTGAAAATTCAAATCAGGAATGGTGAACTTATTCCCACATTCAATATCAGATTTGCAAGAACTTTGAATGAGATTCTTGATAATTTTAGACTAGATGATCAATTGTCTTTAATAGTTTATCTTGATGTATTTGATAAAAAAATGAGTTATCTATTGAGGGATAAATAGCCCATGCCTTTGTATTAGGTATTCATGATAGTGATAAAGATTGAAAATGATGTAAGGTATGGACTAACTAGGAGTCATTTCTCTAAGGGTGTTCACCTACATGATGAAGTACAAAACAAAAACTGGTATCATGTTGAGTATTCAAATAAAAATTAGTGTATAGGTTCACCTATTGTTGTAGATAATCTTGTTAAAATTTTAGAATAAAAAGCATGTGAAGTTGACATTGAAGTCTCTTTGTTTCAAAGGAGAGATGATCCTATTGTTGTTGAATAGAGTGTACATGTTTGTAGTATTTCAGCAGTAGATGATAAGGTTGATTCACTTGATAAGTATGCAAGACTTAATTTAAATTACTAATTCTCCTATTTATGATTTTCTTTGTGTTGAGAATGTAACTAATCATGAAGTTGCAAGGCATTCATCTCAGTTTTATGTGGGTGAAGAGGGTGAAAGTTGTGTTTGAAGTGATGTGAACAATGTTGATGATCTGGTGTGTTATGAAGAAGTATCATATGAAGAAGATGATGAGAGTGGTTACTTGAATTGGAGCGAGGACAATGATATTACATGTTCATCTTCATATGAGTCTAATGCAAATTGGGAAGAGGAGAGCAATAAGGAAAGTGAGTGTCCTTATTCAAGTAAAGGTATGGCCTTTTCTTCTAGATCTAAAAATGAAAGTGAAGTTTCATCTTTGATTTGTATGAATCAGCATGTAGTTGAAAGTTTTGGAGAGGAATTGTTTACACAATATGAGGACAAAGAAATTATTTACAAAGATGAACTACCTAGTTGTGTAGATGAATGCCATGGGGTTGTATGTAGTCATAATCAATCATATATTTAATAATTCTAGAATTATTGCATCAAAATCTAGTCATAAAATAAGAGGTGATTGGTGGGAAAGTCATTTGAATCATCTTAGTGAACATAATGTGAGTAATATTGATTTATATTCCACATGCTTAGTTGGTGGAGTGGATGTTGTTTCTTCATGTAATGATGATGATGATTCTAATTTTTCCTCTTCACATGCTAAAATTTTTCATGACAATGATGTTGGAAATGTTTTCAAAATTTTCACTAATTTTTTGTATGGTGAAGAGTTTGATGTTGATCAACACAGATATTTTTTTAATGTTTACAAGGGATCTCTACATGGAATTATCAAACCACTTTTTGAAGAGCACATGGAATGGTCAGATTTGGTTGAAGCCAAGCTTGATGGTGATACATTGTCTTACTGTCGATAGAGATTAGATGTTCTTCTTCTAGATCTAATAGTGATTGTGATGATGATATTGCATTTTGTGATGATGATGGAAAGGTGTTGGATGAAGTTGTTATTGAAAATGAGTCTCCACCTTGCAAGATATTTTATGTTGAATGCTCTAATATGATAAATAATCCATTTGTTGATTGTGAAGAATCACTGAGAGCCCTAGATTAGTTTTAGATATTGACATGGATGACATTTGGGAGTATAAATCTAAATAGTCATTTGAATACCAACCAGTTATACATGAAGACACACAATTTCAAGGTGTGTTTGATCCTTTTCCCCAAGTTGAGTATGATTTTTTCACATTCAAAGTTGATAGCATGCATAATTCATCTAATGAAGAGAAGTATCAATTTTATCTAGATATATTTGAGCATGCTTAACCCTATTTTCATGGTGAGTATTATGTTAAGGATGTTCCTAGTATGTGCTATGAAAGTCAAGAAAGTTATTTTGTTTTGCCAACTAAGCTAAATGATAATTCTAATGTGTTTGGTGAAACTGATGGATAGTTTTTTTCTAGCTTGCCTTGAGAAGATGTATATGATAATCAAGTGTTTGACATAGGTAAGAAGCTTTGAGAAGTTTTAATGGCCATTGTATTGTATAGTTAGAGTAGTTTCCCTATTTTTAGCAAGTTGTTCAAGATTTTTTTTGAAGGTGGTTTGCTTCTTCTAGAGATCTAAATCCTTGCCATGCTTGAAAGGGGCATGCATCCCTAGATAGATCCACTATTGGGAATCAAAATTGCTTTCCTATTTTGAGGACCATTCCAAACAATTAAGTCCATTTGAGCCCTATAAACACATTTTCTTGATTGTATATCAGGCTATTTTTTTAAGGTCTAAGAGGTGTTTTATATTTCTAACACCTTGCATTTAGCATAACCAAGCATCTTATTTTGATAAATTTCCATTTCGGGTCATTCTATGAAGTTTCATACTGAGCAAGGTTCAAATCTGCATTTTTGCATGTGTCAAACAATGACAAAATGCCTAGTTTGCATTTGAATATCTAGCACCCAATTATGTTTCATGGCTCATTGCTTTGGGAGAATTTAGTACACCTATCAAAGAACCTATGTTTCAATTTTCAAGTCATTTAAATATGTTTTGTCTAGGTTTTGAATCCCTTGAAGTTGGCTACTTATCTTTGTCATGCTGATGCATATCGCCCTAAAAGCTAGGAGGCCTTGTTTGACTAGATATATCTTTGACCTAGTTGATCATACTAAGAAAATTCCTTTTGTATTGCATTCTATAGGTTAGGGACATATTATGTTTCAAATTTGAGCTTATGATGAATCCATTTGATCAATTTTCAAATGGGATTCCTAAGGCAATTTATAATGTTTTATTGGTGTCATAAAATGTAGATTGATCAACACCTCTATTCGGGATGTCATAACTCTGAATTTGTGAATGATGAGATCAAATGGTTTATTCCACTATGTTCCACTCTAAAAGTTCTTTAAGTATTCTAGTTTTCAAGTCTTGACCAATCTATCTACACACTTTCCCATGTCCATTCCATTTGTGAAAGTCACAATTCTGTTGATGTTTCCTATTTTGCAATTCTGAGTAGCCCACTTTGCCATTTTCAAAATGAGCCCTATTATTTTTCATGAGCCCAAATCATAGATTTATACTCTCCTAGTGACAGTGAACCAATGCTGCAATTTTTGTTCCCTTAAGTGTCAATTTGACCTATTTTTGGAACTAAGACCGAATGTGATTTATGGTTTTTTGACATGTTTCCTTGTAGGTAGTTCTGAGAAGGCAACTTTGATTGTCAATATCTTTGACCTAGATGTCATCAAGACATGCACTTTGATAGGGTTGAAGAATGTGGAAGAAAGAATTAACATCTTAGATCTTAGGGCCCGGTTACCTATTTTAGTCAGTTTTTAAGTCCAATCAAATGACCTCTTGGTATGATATTGGTAGTTTGTGGACAAGTGGTAAAATGAATTTTGAATGATTGTCAGCATCCAAATTTGATCCTAATTAGTGCTAGATGTTCAATAGGCATGGTTGAGAAATTAAGTGTTTTAAATTTTTTTTTTTTAGCCAAGCCCACTTTGGGGCTTGATTATGAGTTGACTACATATCTCACATGCATATATCAAATTTTGAGATCAAATGATTTTTGAAATTACATTCTGGGAGAGATCAAGAATGAAGTGAAATTCTCAATTGATTTCTAAATCATCCTACCTTTAGAGATGCTCTACATCTAAACCATTATATGGGAAAAAGTTTTCTCTTTTTCTGACATATGAGGAAAATTCATTGTTTTTCAATTGAACTCTAGATTTATGTGAAAAAGGTTATATACTACCTTTTTCTATAGTTATAAGGAATGCAGCTTTATGATTCACACCAAAGGAAATACATGAGCCCCTTTTGCAAATGCACTAAGAATTTGGGGAGTCATGCCAAAATGATGGAGACAAGCATGTGAATAAGAGGATTTTTAAGTAGTAAGTTTCTTAATTATCTCAACAAGCACATATTTCCCATGTTTGAGAAGACTCCTAAAGAAAAGGCATTGGATTTATTAAAGAAAAACTTGCAGAAGGAGAAGCCTATGGTCTGTATACTATAGTGGTGTACAAACGAGGCATTTTGACTATGGAGGAGCTCACAATTGGGTTGTCTTTGCTAGAGTTCTTTTTCCTTTTGTTTTCTAATTGGAGGAAGATATGACTATGGATTAGAGTGCGAGATGTGAAGAACAAGGTAGAACTTTTCTTCAAGTGCACGTGAGAACATCGCTAGAGTGAGAGTTTGTATTCCATGATAGGGAGGGCAGAAAATATTACAATGGTAGATCACAACAACCTTCTCAACTCCCACTCCAAGTCTACATCATACCTCTCTCCCTCCACCTTGGCTCTCATTGGATTCGAGGAAATAAGCCTATGCTAGAGGATTAGTCCATGTTGGAAGCAAGAAACCTCTAGCAACAAGTGAATCAATGCACAATGAAGGGCATCCACATGCATAATAGGGGAAATGTCTCCACCCGCATCCATGAAAAAAGGAAGCTAGTTTAAAAAACCATGATGGAGATACCATGAATGAGGAGGAACAACAATTAAATGGCTTAGAGGAAGCTATTCAAAGCAAAGACATGAGGGAGATGAATCGAAAGAGGGAGGACCCCCATTATGATGCAATGAAGAGGAGTTGTCCATGCATGAGGATGGAGGAGATGCACTAGGTTTTTAAATGGAATATAGTTAAAATGTTTATCCCACATTAGGGAAATGGGTAAAAATTTCATTTTTTAAATACCCCATAACTCACTCCCATAGTGTCTTGAAGAATGGGCTTTTAAAGCTTTAGGCTCAAGTGGAGGGGCCCCACTATGGATGGCCATGCTAGCTTGCACAAAGACCAAAATTTTCAATGCCTAGATGGAAAAGGTAGATGATGTCAATAGGACAAGTGGTGCTCATTTTTAATTTTGCAAGGCTAACTGCATTGTTAGAGGTTAATCGTGTGATAGAGCAATGTAGTTAGCTAATTTCTAAGTACAACATCACTAGCACCAAATGTTAAGTCAGGGAAAGTTGTGCAACCATGCAAAATGGTCTATTTTGCATGGTCACTCAAGTTAACCATAGTTAACCAAAATGGGTTCTAAAGCCATGATGAGCCTAAATTTTCCTAGTCACAAGAACTAAGGCAAAACCTGGGGTTAAGCCCACAATGCTACAAGATGATGACAAGTGTTAAGAGTGCTAACAGAGCATAGTGTGAGGTGGCAAGATCTGGCTAATAAGAGGTCACTAGGTGGCACCCAAGTGGTCAATAGAGGGTTGACCTATGTTGGTGTTTTTACACTACCAAATAATAAGAATACTTGATGTCAAGATGGGAAGATCAAAATAATCTAAGGATTAGCTACTTCCCATAACTAGCTAGATGGTCTTCAGAGCTGGACCCAATTTCAACAAAATCATACAAGATTTTCTACTCTTTTGGCTCTACGAAACCAAGGTAGGTACACCTAAGGGATAAAAGGATTTCAAAGCTTGATAGTATCATCATACTTCACTTATTCAATGAAATTTTATCATAATATTTATCTCTTATAGTAGATTGGTCACAATTCTTCTCAGATCTACAAGCAATTATAGGTAACAACAACTAACTAAAACATAGAGATCAAGTGTAAACAAGTTTTGACCAACTATGACAATCTTCATATATTTAAAATAAAATTTATTTTGATTTTAAGACTATGCTTGATGCTTATCCATGATATCTTCATATGCAAACTGAATTAATTGATCAGTGCCTCATCCGTTAGGATTTAGAGTCTATCCATTTTCTTGACCCAATTGACTGTATTACAATCAATATCATCAACAATTCTCCCTAAAACTCATTCTTATGCATATCCTTATTAATGCCTAGAAATCTTATCATATCACCAAAAAATTTACTTAACTCATTGAATTAAAAGCATTAGTGATCTGATATATAACCTATCCTAGTTGCATTGAATTAAACAAGATTTTCCTATGCAATCTCAAAATAACTAGTAAATAACAATGGAGAGAAGATTTAGAGAGAAAAGATATGGTGAGAGTTCATCTTTGTATTAATTCTCTTTGAAAATTATGTAACATTGAAATAGAACTCAAAAAAACTCAAGACAAGACACCATGATCCTTGAAAATTTATGTATTCTCATATTTCAAGAGAAAATACATCATAAAACTTGCATCAAGGACTGGACCAAATGAAAGTTAACAAAACTAAAAGTTATACAATGACTCAAACCTCATTCTCTAGTCTTGGAATCTCACTTATATAATGTGAGATGCAACAAGCTTTAGGTCTAGAGACTAGTAGTAGTTGTCCTTAAGACATAAAGATATTTACAAAGTTACTACCACAAAAGATAAAATTTTGTGCAACAAAATATAGCTTTCATCATGAATATTCTTTTGTGGGACCACTTCTACTATAAATTTTTATTTTTGAAGAATTTTACGATTGGCTTAAATGATTTTTTTGTTCTTCTGAGGGTGTAACCAATGAACTTGCTTGTGGTGGACCTAGTTTTGAAGTTTGTAGACTCACTTCAACTCAAGGCTCTCCATCCATGTCATCATGTACTAACAAAACAATAGTTACATTTGGTTCTCCTACTACCAAGTCATCAGTTTGGGCCTCTATGCTTGTTACTGCAACTAGTTTCTTTTCTCTATCCCTTTTTGCTCTCACTGATGTGTCAATTATTTGCAAATCATCCTATTCCATTTCATAATCATCGGTTTCACTATATTCCAATTGTTTTGCATAAAAAAAATCTACCTTCCACTTGTCAAAAAGTGTGTCATCTGGCCAATTAAAATTCAGAATATCATGCTATTCTTGATCACATATTCTCCCAATTTGTCAATCCCAATAAAATCTTCTCTCAAAGAATCATAAAATTATTGCACTTTTAAAACTTCTTTAGTTGTAGCTACCCACCATGTAGTTTCCTTTTAATTAATGACCCAATTCATCCTAAGACATAATAGGTCATCCAATTCTTGGGTCCATTCCTCTTTATTCTTCAACTTATCCTTTCTATCTAGGGCATGGGGAAAGAGTCTAAAACTTTTACTCTTATATTTTCAAGATAACTAATGATTCTCCTTTGTAATGCAATTCTCTTATCATCAAACTCAGAGAGATCATTTTTCAAGTCATAATTCTTTATTATATGTTCACAAGATAGAGTAATAACTAAGAAACACAAAAAAGTGACATTTTTGTCCCTCTTGTTCCATTTATTTACAACTAGTTCTAAAGCATCATCATTTGATTTCAGCTCATCCCATATGTTTATTAATTTTTCCAATTGTTCATAAAATGTTTGCCAAACAATTTTATCAACTAAATAAGTGATGGTTTTCCTCAATCTATCCTCATACTAGATATCTAGCTCTACATGTAATTCCCATAGTTTACTCTTTTCTTCTTCAAAATCCTCTACAGTGTAATACCAAGGTCTCTATGGCGTGTCTGGAATTTCAGCAAGAGGAGTGGATTTAAAAGGGTCCACTAGTGGATAAGGATAAGTGATTCTAGGCTTACTAGATTGTCCTTGATGCCCTATCAACTTATTCTTAAGTTCTATCCTCTTTTGCACCTGTTTATTATATGTTGGAAGAAACTTCTCATATTTTTCTTGTAGCTCTAATATTTCCCTTTTATCCCTCAGGTTTGTGGCTAGGGTGAAGTGGGTTGATCCAACACCTAGTTTTGTAGCCTCTTTACTTGTACTATCTTCTACCCTTTTTACAATTATACTCTCTATTAAGTTAGTATCATCAGAGTTGGCTCTGAATCCTTTTCTCATTGACTAGATTACTAATGCAGGATGATCTTCACTAAATTTGGCACCTTTCAGTTCTTTCTTCACCTTTTCATCTACATTTAATTTTTTGGTGACAAAATTAAAAACCATTACATTAGCAATGTCCTAATTTGGCAAAAGCAAAACCCTAGATGCTTTTTATCATTTTCCTCCCTTCTTCAAGGGTCAAGCTCTTAAATTCTTGCATCATTTCCTCCTTTATTTGGCTTTGTATGGAAGCCTCTTACATCTTAGGGTGATTTTTTTCATCCTATCACATGTCTCTTCAATTAGTCTAATATTTGTCCTCCATGCAAATTGATAAAAGGCTTTAGGTTTGACAAAACTATCATTAGAAATAAATTCATGGCTGACCTATTCTACAATAAAGTCCAACTCCCTTCCTTTGTAGTTAGCAATAGTTAACTCAAGGCTTGGAATGGGAGGTTATTGAGGATTCCCCTTTTCCAACTCTGAAACAATGATGAAAACTCCCCCTTGGGATCCTAATTGTTTCATCTACTCCTTAATGAGCTATTAATATCCTATATGTAATGGGGACTGAGTGGGTGAGTACTCCTTTGTTTGAGGCATCTATTTCTCTTCTATCTTTTTCCTCTTGGACATGGGCTCATTAGGCCTTTCTTCCAAAACAATAACAACAGATCTAATTATTTTTTTTCCTTTGTCCATTGCATACCTTCTATTTTGAATGACATTGTAACCAAGTCTCCTCTAGATAACCAATTGCCCTAATCCTACTGTAGGGGTGAAAGAAAATTTTCTCATGACCTCTTGGGCCTTATCAACATAAAAATTAATAAAGAATGTCTTTTTCTCATTCATTGCCTCCATGATCTCTAGAAAATTGATCATTAATTTATTTAATTTTTCTACCTCTATCTTTGCATCATCTAGAGGCTTATAATCCTTATCAAAATAATTAATAAATTACAAAACCTTAGAATAAACTCTCCACTTCTCCTTTTTAATCTCTTGCTCATGGAGAGAGAATTCATTCCTGATTATTTCTTCAATGAAATAGGGATGATGGTCCTTGGCACCAGTCTTAGCCCTCCATCTGAATATATCAAAGAATCCCTCACTATCATTTGAAGCAAACATGAGAAGTATCCATTTTATATTGATCTAAAAATTTACAAAAAAACAACCAACTACCCTTAGTGATTATGAACTAGTGGGCAATTGTGCAAGATGGGAAAGTTGAGCCTCTAGATTGACCAATCAATTGTGCTTCCTCTAACCCACCTATCTACCATAGCATTTCAACTATTCCTACCTTCAAAGGCAGTTGGTAAGGAAGTATATGAGGAGTCCCTTGGAATCCGTACACTCTAAAAAATATAGACATAGGGTTTGGTATGATGTCTACCCAATTGTGAGACACATTCAAACCAATAGGGTTGTCCATAGGCCTAATAAAATCTAGTAGTGCCTTAGGAATTATGGGATTGTGTAACACCCACCAAGGGATCCAAAAGAATTAACCTAAAGTTTTAACTAATTTTGCCAAACATTTTTTTTTTAATAAAAATAATTACACATCAATCATAAAGTATCAGAAGTAATGACATATGTTAGTAAGCAGTTTTTCTCAAATGATTTTATATTCAAAGTATAGAAAAATGCATACCGACAAATTGAATTCCCATAAAATTTTTAGGAATTCTCTACTTAAAAGTTTTTTCTCAATAAAATAGGTGCAACTACCTTTATTGCAAAAGAATAATTAGTCAAACTTTACTTCAAAGATGAGTTCTTTTCAAAATGTAATTTGCTGAAAATACTGAATCAACTTATTCTATTTCATGAATATAGAGTAAATCTAAATGCTAAAGAACCACATGATCTTAACTATCAATATTATCCACATAATTGAAAGTTAAGCAAACAAGCAGGCAAATTGAAAGAAATTCACCTCTCACAACTCTTCAAATTTTTGAATAGGCAATCTCAAAATAGATGACAAACATAGTAATTTTTTATATATAAATAGTATTTTCAGAAATATATATTTGAAGAAGTAGACAATAATATCTACCACCAAAAAGCCTTTAGCAAAATCAAACTGTAGATTTCTATTTATGTTTGCTGATAATCTGAAATGCTATCTTTGAAAACTTAAGACTAAACTTAAAACAAAAATATTTTTGCTTTTCAGTTTGTTGGAGATTAACCCTATGCCATAATAATTATTACATTTATATAAGGAATGGGTTTGGATAGTTGCAAAAATTTCCTCGCTAGGAGTAAAATAGTCTTTTGGTTAACAAAACTGTGTTAACCAAAATGCATGAAAGTAAAAATTAGAAAGAACAACTAAGCCACTATGTATACTTGTGCATTTCAATCAAGTAGTGCCATCCATGCTAGCCACATTCCTTGCCACTTTCCATGCTTCATAGGTGCTTGAAAATGTAGAGGTAACAGATTGATGAGGTAGGCCAATGTAAGTGAGCCACTGTTTCCAAATTTCTTTCTCCTTTTTCAGTTCTACTATATTTTCCTCATGCATTTCCAAGCATTTTAGGTTGATTATCAACATGTCTTCAATGTGGGCTAAACTCAAAAAGTCTTTCTTGGTGTCTTCTTATCTTGGAGCTCCTAGAATTCTTTAATCACTTCCTTTGCTTGGGCAACATAGTCATCCTCTTTACCTATGAAGTGTTTGCAAAACCATTTGAGCTCTCCCTAAATTATTTCATGTACAACTTTGAGTTCTTGTTGAGTTTCTTTGATTTCAGTCATACGTTGTACCAATGCTTCGTTCCTCCATTCAATACAATCCTTGATTATATACAAATTCTTCTCATCTAAACCAGCTACAAGACACTCAGCTTGAAAGTTTTGAAGTCCAAATTCTTAGATATCCTCTAACCATATTACCACCTTTGCCAATTACTTCTTTCTTTCTTGTACCCCTCATTGCTTAGCTCTACCTTTTTGATGATGTTGAAGATTTCTTTTGAAGCCTTATCCAGGAGATTTATCTATTTCATAGTGTCATCTAGGACACCTTGCACCCACTCCCTTGCTATCTTTGTGACCACTTTGCACTTCTATAGGTTATCAAGGGATTGCTAGTTGGTTATAGAGGTCACATCTATAATTACTGACATTTCAATGATGGGATTTTCTTCAAGGTGTAGGATGGCATTGATATTTTGTGCCATGTTCCTTATTGCCTCCTTCATCTCTTTTTTATCTTGTCCATCCTTCCACACTTTGTGTGCAATTTTCTTATCAGAAGCTTCAAAAAACTCCATATACACTTTGCAATTTCCTTTTCCCAAGTCAACCTTTTTTATTTGAGAATCTTAAGGAGTTAGAGATTCCTACAAGCTTCCATCTGGTGGCATGGCTATTTCAGCCAACCAGTGCCCTAAGTTTTTATCAAATTTAATTCTTGATTCTCTTCTAGCTTTATTTACCTTAGGTTTTTTCCCCAAACATTTACTAACCAAATCATCAAGTGGCATCGAAAGAGGTGCCATACTCTTCTTCCTTTCAATAGAGGTCTCCAATCACTTGGGTGTAACTAGTTCCTTATCAACTATAGGGGAGAACCTAGCTAAGGCAAGGTTACTTTCTTGACCATTAGTATTTACTGGTGACTTCTAGGGTTTTAGTACACTGTCCACCACAAGTGATCCTTCTGTAGCCTCAAGATCAACTATCACCATATCCTTTCCTTTGTTTGAAGATGTTTTCTTTGTACTTGAATGAGTCACCCTTTTAGCCTTAGGAGTTTCTAATTGAAGTTGAAGTTGAAGTGATTGTGTGATTTCTTCAGCTTCAACTTCAACTAAACCTGTAATGGGATCATAAACACCTTAGTTAGTGATAGCTTTTTGTTTTTGGGAGGCATTTTTACTCTTGGATTTTGAAGATTTTACTGATGGATTAGGGACAACAATATTCTTTTATTTTAGCCAATTTTTAGTCCTAGTCAACACATTCTTAGTGCGAAAAAACAAATCATCTTCCTCTCTTCTTCCCTAATCAATCTCAAGAATATGCATGCATTCAATTTGGTCAATATAAAATGGATCAATTACTTCTTCTGAATCTTCCTCTTATAACCCATATGTGTTAAGATGAACATTAAACATATTAATTTTCTTAATTGTTAACCTTGACCATAACCTTTTTCTTACTTCAAAATTATCAAGACAATTTTCCCAATAGTCCTATAAATGTGGAATGTGAACAAAAGAAGTTGCATTTTTAAAATTGTTGTTGGCAAATCTTGTGTAATCAAGATTTTCTTGAGGGAAAAAAGGCTTGAAACACAGATGAGTCAATGCTTCCCTTCTCAACATGGCTTGCTTTAGATTAGGACATCTATAGTGGTTGATTTTAATGGGAAAGAAAATAGAGGAAGAGCTCTTGGTGGTTCCAACAGACTCCATGACTGAGGAAAATCATCTACACATTTGAGATAAAATAATAGAGACTAAGAAACAATGAGGCAACTTTAATGGTTCACCTGAATAACCATCCATTCTGAGGTATGTGAACCTAGGGAATTGAATATAAAAATAGCCATAGACTTGTATAGCCCGTATTGCTTCATCAGGTAGTCTATTATTTTCATGACCCTGAAGCTCATAAACTAGCCTTCCTAGAAAGACATCATTTACCCTTATGAACTCTTTACACAAAGGAGTTTCTTGGAAATCATTATAGTATTGGTAAATGGGCATTTCATCTATCTATGGTGAATGTGAAAGGCTTTCCAATTCGTTAGATGCTACCAAGACATAAACTAAAAAGGAAGATAGGAAAAATGGACCCAAATAGGAGATAGGTAGAAAACCCTTGTGTAAATTCTTAGCAATTAGGTCAACCCAATCAATGAATTATCCCCCTCAACAATCTTTTGGATGAAGAAATACATTCATGTCTCCCAATAAAATGCATGCTTGTTTCCTTTAACTCTGTTCAACAAAAGCACAATTTTAGCAATTTCTTTGATGAAATGTTCAATGGTTAATAGTTTGGGCAACCTTGAACTACCTTCTACTAGTTTTAGGAGCCAAGATTGGGCTACTTTACTATCATAACTATTTTTCATCTCAGCATATAGGCATTCTTCCTCCTCAAATTTCCATGGTTCATAGGGCTCTCTGTGAGGGATCCTAAGGGCTTAGAAAACATTGGTCATATTGATTTTGACTACCACTTCCCCTGAAATTTTCTTGACAAATCTCATACTAGGGTCATAGTGGTTTGTTCATTAAATGATTAACTCAGGGCATGTAATAGCTACAGGGAATGTGATAACTTTAAGAAACCTTCTATTAACCAATTTTTGATATATAGGACCTGACTGGGCATTTCTAGCTCTTTCAATTATATTAGTCCAGTTTTTGTTAACTAGGAATGTGTCATGAATCTCAGGTAAAGAGCTAAGGATACAAGGTTTTTCCAATTTGGGCATTTTGGGGTGAAACAATTTCATGGCTTGCTATGGTGTGATAGGGTCTTAAAGATGCAAATTAAAACCTTTCAAAGAAAAAGCAAGCACAAGTAAAATTATAGAGGGAAATGTCAGTGCACTTATAGTTTAACAAAGCTTACTATACAACACGTTCTCCCTACTAGATGACGTCGAGATATCCATTTTGTAAATGGTAGAATAAGTAATGAAATGGCTAAGAAATGCATTTAAGGGATAACTTATGGAGAAAATCTTAGTACATAAATGGCCAGTAAAAATAATAATTAGATATCATGTGTTGCACACCTAAAAAGACCCTCTAAGTGATTTTTTATTAATGCTTAACAAATCTACATGCTTATTAATGCTCCATGTCATCATGAAATGAAAAATTCACCTTTTTCTTAAACATTTCCTTATCAAGACACATGCCTCTTTAAAATCCTTGTTTATTATTTCACATGCCATGGAAAATGTCATCATTGGGGCCCACTTTCATCCTTTTTTCACGTCAAAGATTGAATGCCTGCATGAAAACATAAAGTTAGTATATAAAATTGATACCGAAGTTCAAGTCAAAGTTTGAGTTGTTCCAACTTCAACTTCAACTTTGGAAGAACTAACTTAGGGCAGTGAATGTGGACATTGATACATGAAGGACAATGGGAGGATAAAAAATTGAACTTGAAGTTGATGAAGCTTCAAGTTCAACTTCATGACCAAGAAATGACTGATGCGTGAGACACCTTATGACACAAGAAAAATAGGAAAAATATGAGTGCGATAACAATTGGCTCTAGTTGGAAAATGAGACTAGAAGGATCATAGATGAACTCAGGATATTTGGCTTTGCAAACCTACTTAAAATTGACAAAAACAAGGGAAAGAACAAAACCCAAAATGGATGGTATTTACAATGAGACAAAGACTAAACTTAGAACTAGTAAAGTTTGAGATCTTGTCCATTGTAAGATAGGGGAAGATCATCTCCATTAAGATACTACAATTTATTTGTGTTAGAACCTAATTCTTTAGATATTACAAATGGGCCTTTCCATAAACTCTCAAATTTGGTGTGAGCTCATTTAGGTTCCTTTCTCTTGTCACATAGCAGTACTTGATCCCCTTTCATGAATCTTTGTGGCCTTTCTTTTCAATCAAAAATTCTTTTGACCCTTGCTTGGTTGTTGGTGATGTGATCTACCAGCTTCCTTCTTTTTTCTTCTACTTTCTAAAGGTATAAAATTCTCTTTTCAATGGGAGAATGAAACATTCCATCTTCAATTGCCTTTTATAAATTTAAAGTAGCCAGTTCTAAGGGTAAGGACAATTGTGCTTCCACTCTGTACACTAGCTCAAAAGGAGTCATACCAATGGCTCTTTTTGGCGAATTTCTATCATCCCAAACTGCTTCATATAATTTCTTATGCCAATCCTTTCCCTTTTCATCCACTAACTTTTTCATGATATTGATCAAATTTTTATTCATGGACTCTACTTTTCCATTTCCTTGGGGAAAATAATTTGAGGCATGAGACAACTAGATACCATGATCATAGCAATATAATTAAATTTTCTGAGAAGAAAAATTTTGTGCATTGTCGGTCACTATTTTGTTTGGTGTACCAAAATGGGTCAAAATATTTTCCATCAAGAATTTACACACTACCTATGATGTTGTAGCTTTAATAGGAATGGCTTCAACCTATTTAGTAAATTAATTTGTAGCAGTGAGGATATGTGTATGACCTACGCTTGAGTTTGGATTGATAGGCCCTATAAAATCCAATCCCCACTATTGAAAAGGTTCTTCTATAATCATAGATTTTAAAGGAAGAGTAGCTAACTATGGTTTTCCAGTAAAAATTTACATTTCTCACAATTTCTCACCCAATGGTAGGTAGTTTTGAACATACCTAGTCAATAGTATCTACTTCATATAATTTTGAAGGCTATCACTATTGATGAAAAATGTCCCCCGTAGGCTCCATCATGAAAGGTCTTCAGTAGTTCTTCCTATTGGTTAGCATCAACACACCTTAAAAATATGCCATTTAAGCCTTTCTTATATAAGATATCATCAATAATTATAATTTTGGCCACTCTAAGTTGAATAGTCCTTCAGTCTTTTCCCTTTAAATGGTCTGGGCATCTCCCATATGTCAAGAAATAGGCTATGTTAGAAAACCACTCATCCTTCTAGCCAATAAACAAACAATTGGGATATGTTTCTTCTTTTTCTCCTTTTTCCATAAGTTTACATAGTCCTTGCCCTTGAACCAACTTGGTTGGTTGAATATCCAAGTCAAACTCTTATACTTTTGCTACCCAAGTTGCTCCATTATTCACTGCTACGTCTTGCTATGTGAGGATACTCTTGACTACAATGGATGGTACTTAAACTAAACAATGTGAATGTAAAATATAGTACCAAGAATATTTCATTGCTTTCACAATAGCAAAGGCTTTTTTTCAGCTAAGGAGTAATTTAGCTCATGTTTTTTCAATGGGACACTCATAAAAGAGATAGGAATCTCTTCTCCTTTGTCATTATTTTGAAGCAATATTCCTAACATGGTATGATCTTATGCATAGTAGTACATTATGAAATCCTTTTTGAAATCAGGATGAAAAAGTGTTGGAGCTTTAGCAATAGCCTCTTTCACCTCTTTGAATGCTTTATATGTTGGTTCATCCCATTTGAAATTTTGTTTCTCACTTAGCAACTTGGCCATTAGTTTGATAGTCTCTACAAAATTAGGTGCAAATTTCCTAAGGAAATTGATCTATCTGAAGAAGGATTTAACACCATTATGATTGGTAGGAAGGCATGGATACTAAATAGCTTTGAATCTCTCTAGATCAATTTTGATTCCCTCTTTTGAAACCATGTGCCCAAGAAACTTTCCTTTAGTTACAACAAAAATTGATTTCTTAGGGTTTAATGAAATTCTATGTTCCCTACATTTTTCAAGGACTTACCTCAGATCTTTCAAATGTTTCTTCCACCTTCTGGAAAATATAGTCATGTCATCAAGATACACAGTAATACAGTTACCTAGCAAATTTCCAAAGGTTGAATTCATGGCTCACTAAAAGGTTGCACCCACACTTATTAAGCTGAAAGGTATCCTTTTATAGGCAAAAGTGCCCCAAGGTGTTGTGAATGTTGTTTTGTGTTGATCTTCTTTGGCAACTTTTACCTAATTATAACCTAAAAAGCCATCTAAAAGGACATAATCTCTGAGCCAGCAACTATCTGAAGAATTTGATCCATTATAGGTAAGGCAAAATTATCTTTCAAGCTTGCTTGATTAAGGTTTCTAAAGTCAACACAGATCTTTATCTCTCCATTCTTCTTTCTAACTGGCACTATATTTTCCACCTAGGTGGAATGATAATTGGAAAGATGATGTAGGCTTTAATCATATTATCTATTTATTTGAATATTGCATCAGAAACCTTTGGATTATATGTTCTCAATTTTTTCCTAAAAGGAGAGGTACTTGGCTTTAGAGTAATATGATGTTTGAATTCCCCACCATAGAAAGTCTTTAAATCTTCACAAGACCAAGCAAAGACATCAATGTAATCTATAAGTAGTTTGATGAATCTTGCTGTCTCATCCTCTTTGTAATAGGTTGCCAAGTTGATAATTTTGGGATCATGTTTATCTCCCAAATTGACCTTTTCACAATCGCCATTTATATCATTTTTAGGTAGTGGATTCTGGGCTAGGAAAGCATCTCGCCTGCCAAAGAGTCTTTCAAGCTCAACTAGGCATTTAGGTATCACATTTCCTTTCAACTGTAATATATCACTAGATTTTTCATCAGTGAGATCAGGGGAAAACTCTCTACATTCATAGTCTGAACCTTCAAAATAATTAGTAAAAAATTTCTCAAGACTTTGTAAAAAAGAATTAATGTGAGCATCATCTTTGAATACTTGCCATGAATTGTTATTGTCAGGAATGCTTAGTTTGTGGATGATCTCAATTGAATACTTTTTATTTATGAAGTCAGGATGAGGAATCAACAAAGAGGCTGATACTACTAGAGATTTTGCTTTGTCATTTAGTTTTTCGGGAATTGCTTCAATTGAAAAGGCTTCAAAATCTTTGGTCTCATCCTATACATGTTTCCTATAGTGTTTTAGTCTTTGATTCTTTACTAAGAACATTTTTTTAACTTGCTTAACTATTAATTCAACACCCCCCCTTGCTTTTAGTAGCTTGATATTTCTTATCATGGCTTCTTCTATACCTAGGAGCAAAGCTTCATATTTTATTGTATTATTAGTATTCTCAAAAGCAAGCTTGTAAGAAGAAGGGAAGTTCTGACCATCAAGGAATATCAACACAACACTAGCCCTAGATCCATTTGAGTAGCAACTTCCATTAAACTCTAAAGTCCATAATGAGTCTTTACCTTTTGATTTTTTACGTATTTTTTCACTTTTAGAAAAAATTAAATAATTAGCAAAATCAATTTCTTGGTAAAGGATATGAGATTTGGGATCATCAGATGGAAAGACTATGTATTTGGATATGGTTTTAGGTAGCAAAGTTACTTTTTCTTTCCCCACAGGTATAATAGCTTGGGACCAATCCATTTTAACTTCCCCTCCTAGGTCTTAGCTGAAAGTTTGGCTAAGAAGCATACCATAACTGGTAAGAATGTCTGCCACTAGGATAGTAAGCTAAATTATTTTCTGAGGATAGGCTACTAAAGAAACTTTAGTGTCTTTAATCTGACCTATTAAAGTGACCTACTTGGAATCCATGGAATAACACTTGCCAAAAGTTTTGGCTAAAGGAAGATCAAGAGCCTTTGCTACTGCAGCTGGCATTATGTTGTCGAAAGCACCTAAATCTATGATGTAATTATTTAGCTTAAAACCATGAAGGAAGAGGGATACACAAAATGGGTCTAGTTTATGAGAAAAGGGAACTTTAGGGCTAACTTTTTCTGGTTGGAGTATCTCTCCCCAGTTATTAGATGCTTGGATATCAAGTCTCTTTGCTTCAGGAGCCTCACTTGTTTGCTTGTCAGACATCTCATTAGTCACCAATGTCTTGCATTCATTAACTTGTTTAGTTGCTACATCAAGGGAAGACTAATGAACATATTCAATCAATTTATTTAGCTCTCTAGGGTTCATTCTTAAATATTCAGCAAGGGAAATCTATATTTTGGATGCTTTACAAAACTCAACAATGTCAAATGTAGAATTAGGATTAGACCTCTTTAGGATTTGACGGATGGCTATCTATATTGTTGATGACTTGTTTTCACTTTCCCCCTTTGTCTTCAGCTCCTTTGCATAAGTAGGTGTTGTATTAATTTTAGGATGAACATCGGCTTTAGAAGCTCTCTATCCATGGGTTAACATTGTACATGAAGCTTCTTCTAAACTTACAAGAATATCACTACCTCTATCAAATTCAAATTCATATTTGAGGTAATAGTTTATGGAGTCACCAAGTTCTTCAGAAGATTCTTCCTTTATTATTACATTAGCTTGGGCTACCTTCTCTACTTCAAGTTGCCGATATCTTACATTCTCAAGACAATTACTTCCTTCATGATCATTGGCAAGATGGAAAAAACACATGTTATTTTTGTTAGGTGAGGCTTCAATTTGCAATCTTTGTTGATTTGGGGGTAAATTAATCTATTTCCCTTGAAAGCTTCTTTGACCTATATATTTTCTTGGTATCTCTTGATAATGAGTATTCATCTTAGGAATTTACTTTTTGATAGTCATCACATCATTCATGAGCTTTTGAAGTAATGGGTCTAATTTTTTTGAGGTAGATAGTTGTGACTTAGAAGTCTACATTTCAAATTTCCATTTCCCTGTGGATAAAAAATCATCTTCTAATTCAACCGCTAGCCTTTGAGTAGCATCAACATCTACTACTCTATCTCTCCTTAAGTGAAAATTGATATCTAGAGGCATTGCATTAACAAAGAAACACTTAGAGTTTTCTACATTAGGTCTTGTTGGTTTGATTTTTTGCATGGTAAAATTTCCCTAGCCTAGGTACAAAAAATCATATATAATCCATTAATGGTGAATAGGGTTTCTGGTTTTTAGTCTTCTAGATTTTGTTTGCCTTTGAAAACATTTCTTAAACTCTATGTCTCATTCCTTTTAAAGTCTTGGGTGTGAAATATTTTTAAACCTTTGCAAATATTTTGTATTCATTTAAAATTTCTCTGTGCCCCCAAAGTGGTCTTTTCTCTAATGTTCCTTGCCATCTAGTTTTGGTAAGATCTACGATTCTCACTATCTCGCTATAGAAAGATGTGCACTTTTTATGTATAGCAAGGTAGTGAATATAGAAAAATTTAAAGACAAGACCATAAAGTGAAGGTGCAATGGTCAAAGAATGTGTTGAAGCTGAAGTTTTAGTCACATTCTTTTTTTTAGTACTATCAGAGCAAGAAAAGGAACCCAGTAAAATGTGGGCAAAAGAAGTCATTGGAATGATGGTTTCTCCAATGATTCACTACTTCGCTATCAAAAAAATTGAGCATCTCGCTGTTAGTGACATAACAAGTAGTTGGAAAATATATGACACAATGGCCCCCAAACTTCTTGGTGACCATAAAGATTCCCAAGTTGCAATGGTGAGTAATGACTATTATGTTACAAGATTCCCAAGATGGAATGGTGAGTAATGACTATTTTCTAGTCAGGAAAATTACTTGGACAGGAATGTCCATAATGACTTACTTGAGCTACTTCCCAACTCCACTACTAAAACTATGCAAGTTAAAAAGCTCACTACATTAAACCCTAGGTTGAAAATAGTATATGGATTATATGACAAGGGAAATTGGGTTCAAGATGGAAATACCTCTCAAACCAGTCTGGATTTGTTTAAAAAATTGTTTTCAGAGAGAAACCTTTTTGCCCCACATGCTAATGTCTAGAATTTTGAATTAGGGAAGCTAGTGGTTCCTAGTGTTTTCATGGACTATGATCTTGAAGCTGTGGCCAAGAACTATGACCAAGCCATTAGAGTTGTGAGAAGAATTGATGGCTAGGTCCTACTTATAGTTAGCCCAAATGAGATTAGGGAAGTTTTTGGTTTAGGGCCTCTCACTGATTACCATGTGCCCATTGAATTGGAAGGATTAGAAAAGGAATACAAATACAAGAAAGATACCATTAGGCAAGGTACATTGAAGGCACATATCAGTAAAATTGGAACCCCGCTAGCAATAATAGCAGCCTCTAGGGAACCTTTCAAAAGGGCATACTTCAATTCTAGGGCTATAGAGATATATAGGACCCTGTGTAGAGCTTTTGGGAGAGATGAAGAAGAGTTTATGCCTATGGATTTCATGTATATGGTTGTTCAGATTTCATCTTTTGGTGTGGACATCATTTTTGATTTTGCTTCTTATTTAGTTGAAGAAATTCATAATGGATTAATTGGGATTGCCAAGAGAAAGGTAGAAAAAACTTTTGGTCATTATTCTGTATTGATGCATATGTTTTTGTTTAAAGGAGCTTCATATTTTGGTGAAGAAATGAAGTTAAATAGAGAGGAGAATGGCGAAGAACTACCAGTCCAATTATGGAGCATAGATATGAGTTGGGATGTAGAGAATGCTAGTTTTATCTGATTTGACAAGTATTTTGGTTCCAAGCTGAGATGCCTTTTATTAAGTGACAATCCCAGAATCCCCAAGCCATTAATGGGTCTCATTAGGCCTATGGATAACCCCAGTGGTTTGAAAGTTTCACATAATTGGGGGGATATCATCCCATACTCTATTTCTATTATATTTAGAATTTATGGTTTTAAGGGAAGTCCTCATGTATTACCCTACTAGGTGCCATTGAAGGTAGGAGTAGTTGAATTTTTGTGGCAATTGGGAGGAGTAGAAGAAAAAAATTTGTTGAAAGAATCATAATGAGTCTCACAACATATTTTAATGTTTTTGATAGAAAAATGGCTTACCAATTGAGGGATAAGGATCCTAAAACTTTAAGGGATGCTTATAAGGTTGCGGTAAATATTGCGAATAATAGGAAAGCATCTAGAAAACTAGGTAGAAGAGATGATCCAAAGCTATTCAATCCCAAGAATGAAAACAAAAGGGAGGTTGATAAAATTCCTACAGAAAAGAAGCTAGAAGAACCTACAATAGGCTAGGTGTTGGAATTGTCAAAAAAGAATAATCCTACTAGTTTCAATGCCCATAAGAAAATTGTTGCTAAGAAAACCCTTGTGAATAATAGCAATTTCAATAGACAACATAGAATGCAGAATTACCCTTATACCACTCAATGGAAGGATGGCAAGCCAATCCCTAACTAGACTCAAAATGTGAAAGATAAGGGTACACCAGATCCTCTACAAAGAAGTTTAATAACTATGAATGATAATGTGCCATGGTGTATTATTTGTCAATCACCCCACTCAGCAGAATATTGTGTAGTTGCTAACTCATTTGTTTCTGATCATATTTTACAAAATGAGGAGGAGGAAGAAAAGATTCATGATGAGGTAAGTTGTAATATGGTAAGCATGTGTAGTGATTGTGTTGATTTTGACTTGGAAGAAACAGAAAGTGATCTAGAGAATGAGAAAATTGCTTATCAATTACATCATCAAAAAGTTTTTTTAGATAATGAAGGCTATGATGAAGGTTAGGTATGTGTTACATCTTCTAAAGTTGGTCATGTAAGTTTAAGACTACCTTCTAAAGGGGAAATTGACAGGATCACTGCATAAATGATCTCCCAAGTACATATCAATTATAATTTGAGAAACATAATAGTTAACAATGAAATTGGGAAGCCTTCTAGTATATTCATAAAAGATAACATACATAAGATGAAAGATGAAGAAAAGAAGGCTAGTGTAGATACAATCAAGGTTAAAGATATTAAAACTAAGAAGTGGGAACCCAAGAAGAAAGTGCAATTCCAAGTTAATGAGACATCAAAAGCAATTGTGCAAGAGAAGGGATAATGGTCTGATAATTAGAAGAAAATAGTAATCCCTACTACTTAGAAGGCTCTTACTCTAGGTATATTTGTGAAAACCACTATGTTTGAGCCAATTGATATGATATCCATGCTATCACAAATCACTGTTAAGGTACCTTTTTCTGAACTCTTTAGAATTGAAGAGCATAAGGGTAAGTCCTTCTCATGGTTGGGAGGGATAGGAAATATTAATAACAATGTAGAAAAAAATATTACCCAACAGACCCCCTTAGTAATAGAAGATAGTGGTATCATGTCCCAAATTCCCCAAATGTTCTTGGATGACTCATTAGTAGCATACATAGAAGATATTGACCCATTCTTTCTAAATCTAATTATAAAAGGAAAGACCCTTAAAAATTGCATGATAGACTCAAGAGCCTCTAACACCATAATGCCTTTCAAAGTAATGGAAGCCTTAGGGTTGAAAGTAGACACTACACAAGGCAGATGCAAAGATATGGATGATGGGGAAGTCCTAATCATATGTACTATAAATGCTTCTCCATTTAAACTAGCTACATATCCTGAGGTAGAGTTGACCATGTTAGTCCTTGTAGTGGATATACCTTCACACTATGGAATGTTGCTTTCTAGAAAATGGAGTGCTATTATGGGAAGTAGCCTATAGTGTGACTTAACTTATGCAAATTTTCACATAGGTGATAAGGTTGTTAAAGTAGATAGAGAGCCAAGGGTTAGTCATATCTTGGGTGAAGAAACTGACAAAGATGATACTTTCTTGTTAGATACTGGTGTGAATGCATTTAGAGTTGAATTGATTATCTAAGAAGTTGAGAATTTGCCTGTTGTTATTCAACATGAAGTTGAGTGTTGTATGGACTCACCAATGTTATGGACAATTTTATTTGATGGGGCTAGTTCTAAAGAAGGTGTAGGGGCACGGGTAGTTTTTGTTTCTCCAGAGAACAACACTTTCAAATATTCTTTCAGCTTGAAATTTTCATGTACTAATAACATTCCTGAGTATGAAGCCTTGTTGTTAGGGTTGAAAGTTTCTACCCATCACTGGATTAGGAAGTTTCATGTCATAGGTGATTCTGCATTGATTATCTCACAGATAAAGGGACCATATGCTTCTAAGAATAGAAGGTTGAAATGATATAGAAATGTTGTTTGGGATCAGATTGAATTGTTTGATTCATTTGGTATATCATGGAGCGATAGGACTCGGAATAAGATGGTTGACATGTTAGCAAATGTAGCAATTAAGCCCCAAGAGATATCATTTGCAAGGATATCACAAATTGAAGCTCAAAATAGGCCATCAATATCTAAGAATGTTGGGCATTGGAAAGTCTTTGAAGATGACAAAGACATTTTGAATTTCTTGCTAAATGAGGATAATACCATGGACAAGAGTTGGACTATAGTGACTTCGTGCATTTACCATAGATGGGAAGGAAATATTTTTTGGTCAAGAGGTTATATAGTTAAAAACTAATAAAGTACCTAAAGGTTTGGTTGTTTTGGAGAACATATTTGATAACCAAGATAGGGTAAGGCCTAGTGCTAAAGATTGTAAACCTCAAGAACTAGAAGAGATAAATTTGGGTACTAATGAGGCCCCTAAGAAAGTTTATATTGGCCAAAACTTGTTAGCTAAAATTAGAAAGACTCTGATTGACCTGTTGAGAAAATATAAACATGTTTTTGCTTGGTCATATGATGACTTAAAGGCTTATAGAGAAGATATTTTTTAGCATGTCATACCTCTAAAGGATAATTCAAAATCCTTTAGGTAGAAATAGAGACTGGTTAATCCCACTTTGGCCCCTAAGATGCAAGAGGAACTAATGAAGTTGAGGGTGAGGGAATAATCAAACCTATTAGACATTCCACTTGTGTCTCTAATTTAGTACCTATAAGAAAAAAGAATGGAGATATCATACTTCATGTAGATTTCATAAATTTGAACATTGCTTCCCTAAAAGATAATTATGGGTTACCCAATATGGAAGCTATGTAGTATCAAGTAACATGTTCTAAACTTATGTCAATGATGGATGGATTCTTAGGATATAACCAGGTCCTGGTGAAAGAAGAAGAACAATTCAAGACATCATTTACAACTCCTTGGGGGACTTATGTATATGTGAGGATGCGTTTTGGATTGATTAATGCTACTGCCACTTTTTTCAGAGCCATGGATGTGGCTTTCCATGAGTATGTTGGTGCTCAAAATTGTAGCCCAAAGTTTGAGCACTGTTGAGAAAATCAAGCCCCATAAATGCTTTTGATGAGATTGTACCCCACTGTACCTTTGAGGCCCCTAATGTTCTTAATGTTTCTTATACCCTATATTTAGTGCATCTAAGTGTTCTATGAAGTTAGATTGTCATTCCAAGTCATTCCGTGAAGTCTTGTTTTGAGCATTTGCCAAATCTACATTTTTCACCTGTGTCAAACAGTGATAGGAGGTTCTATTTGCAACTAAATATCTTGCACAAAGAAATGTTTTGTGATTTACCACTTTGGGAATGTGTAGTGTTCATACTTGAGAGCCTATGTTTCAGATTTTGAGTCATTTCAAATCTGTTTGACTAGGTTTTGAATAACTCAAAGTTGGTAGTTTATTGTTTTCATGCTGATGCATGTAGACACCTAAAAACCTTTAGAAAATAAAGTATTTTTATTTTCTGAAAAAGTCTTGATGACATCATCATTTATTAATTAATTATTTATTTAATTAATTAATTAATTTTTATGCCATTAAATCCCTTTATCTTAATTAAAAATATTTAATTAAGGAATCCCTCCCAAAAATGTTTAAATCTTATTTAAACATTATTTCCTTATTTATTAATTATTTAATTAATAAATTGACCAAAAAACCCAAAATAAATAAAAAATTTATTTTTTGCCCAAAACTTGGCCAATTTCCTTAAGACCACTAACCTCTTCCAAAATCTTCTAATCCTTCTTTAATTTTAATTAAAGGCTAATCCCATCATTTCCTACCCCTAATCCCAACTCAAAATATTTAATTAAGATTAAATATTAATCCTCATGTTTATTAAAAAAGTTTTAATAAATATCTCCTCAACCCAAACCCTTGAAATAAATAAAACTTTATTTATTTCCTAAAAATCTAATTTATCCTTATCCTAAGAAGTTCTAGACTCTTCTAGAAAGTCTTCATCCTCATCCTAGGAAATTCTAGACTATTCTAGAAAGTCTTTATCCTCATCCAAAGTCTAGACTCTTCTAGAAGATGTCTTTAAACCTAATCCTAATCCCCTCCTAACCTTGTCACATTCCCTAAACATGGGTTAAGAATTACTAACCCAAGCCAAAGTTAACAAATATCTCCTCCTTCACCCACCATCATTTAATGCCATCCACTTGCCTATCCCTAAGCTAATCCTAAATGATCCTAATCCATCCTCTAATCATTTGCACAAGCCTAAGCAAGCTTAAAACCCTCCTAATCAAGTCCAAGTCAAAATTTCTCTCATCACCCTCAAAATATCTCAACCATAAAATTTTATGAAGTCCACTAGGTCATAAATGACTCTTACAAGCCCTTTTATTGCTCTTACAAGTCATTATGAGGGTCTTTATGAAGATTTTATCCCTTGAGCCTCCTTTGTTGACTCATCTTTCCCCTTTCCTCCATCCTCTCACCATGTGACATGTGTCACTCCTTGATTGGCTATAAGGAAGCACAATCCATGTGCTCTCTTCTCATGCAATCTGAGCCCTCCATGAGCTTTTTCCCATCCTTGCATCTTAGCCCTCAAACCCTCGAGCCTCTTGCCTATAAATTGGATCCTTCCCCTTTGCAAAATAACACAATCCATGAAGTAAAGTTATAATGCTATTTTGAGATCCAAATCCATACTAAAGTCATCTATCCACACCAAAAATCCACAATCATCCATTGAAGCCTTTGGAAGCATATTGAGCATACATCCTATCCATTTAGATAAAGCTACTCAACAAGAGAGCTTCTTATTGAGAGAGTCCATTAATGGCTCATATTCTCAATTGAAAGCTCATCTTAGTCTATCTTGAATTTTATGAATTTTGTTTAGTTTGTAGAAGCTTTATTTAAATTTGGTTTCTATTAGCATACTAACATTTCTCATATACATTTTGGCACGCCTGGTGGGACCCCACATGGGTCATCTTCATTAGCTTTTTTAGTCAAGTTTTGTATGTCATTTGCTGATTTTGGCTAATTTTGCTTGTTTTTGTGATTGGTAGGATTGTATAAATTGTTTTTGTAGGTCCACATGAGCATGAAGAAGACAAAGGAACTCATAGTCTATCTCATAGTATTTGCAGATTTTTCAAGCTTATAGGTGGACAAAGCACTTGGAATTCTTCTTCCTCTTCTTGTCTATATTCTTCTTATTCCATCTACTTATTCTTCTTCTTCTTGTGGGATATCTTGGCTATTTTTTTTTTAAGGAAGCAAAATCATACACACTTCTTTTTAGTGCTTAAAATGAACTCCCAAATCATACTTAAATCCATTAAAAAATTAAAAATTTGCAAAAAAAAAAAATCTTTTAACAAGTGAAACTAAACCAATCTAATCATTTGCATCCTTGCAACATCAAGGTTTTAGATGCATTCATGCAAAGTCAGGAACACTTTATTTTTGGGAATTTAAAAAGAACTTCAAGTTTCCATTTCAAAAGGTTCAAAATCAACACTAAGTGCACACTAAAGTTCTTTAAAAAAATCTCATGAAAACTAAGAGTCCTAAATGGTTGCCAAAAATTGTCCTAAAAACTTTTTTATTTGTTCCAAACAAATGTCTTGTTGCAAAATCTTGAATGAAAACCAAAGTCCAAAGAGTCGTTTTCACTTTTGAGTCCAAAACAATTTTGAATGATCTAAGGTTTAAAAAAAAAAGCATTTCAAAGTTCTTAAAACAACACACAAAATCTCAATCTTGAATGCTCAAAGGAAAAAACTTGAATGTTTAATCACTTGTCTTTGAATGCATGTTGCTAAAATCACTCTTGAGTGCCATGGATTAAAATCAAGTTTGTTTTTTTTATGAATGCATGATTAAAACAACAAATCCAATCTTGAATGCCATAGATCAAATAATCATCTTTTGGGGCATAAAACGAATCCACATTTTTGAAATCTTCTAAGTTATAAAAACAAATAAAAACGCTTTGAGTGAGTTTTTCGTTGGACTCACCCTCTTTAATCACCCATCAATTTGACCATTGGTTGCAATTTCAGCACCATCTATGGGGATGGGTCCACCTAAGAGGGTGTTAAGTGCTCCACGCAAATTAAACTCCACTCACTTGGGTTTTTAGTGGTTTTTCTAAGTTAGAAAATTCCTTGAATGCGCATTACTCTCGCTAACACTTCATTTGGGCATAAAAATTGAACAAATCTTGATGTGGAGGGCCTCCGGGCGCGCACTTGAAATTGAATCTCACACACCTTTTTTTTGGGCTTAAAATAAACTCACACTCAATCTTGAATGCCTTAAAGAAAAATCAATCGATACTTGATGTGGAGGGTCTCCGGGCGCACGGGTTTACCTTCTTGTTGACCCTAACTCTTCTTCTTTTTCGCATTCTTCAATCAATTTTATTTTTATTGACGCTTCAAAGTTGGAATAAACATTGTATCTTAAACATGAGTGCTTGCAAAGTCTAGATCAAAAAACTTAAGCGTCAGTTGGTAAAAGAACAAGCGTGTTTTTTAGCCCAAGATCATCTAGGTCTTCTCTCCCCTTGTCATCTTTCGAGGCCATCTTGGGTGCATAAGATTAGGATCCAAAATCTTGTCTTAGCTTTTTAGGAGGCCTTCTTGGGGATTTCATCACCCCTTGGGACGACCTCAACTCCAGCGTTCCGGCGGAGTATAAAAATTGGGAGGTGAATCCAAAGACACCTCTCTTGGAATCAAGATTTTGTCACTCGGGCTAAGCCTCAAGGAACTTTATACCCTTGAGAAGTGAAAGAGGAGAAGTGGGTTACCGCTCCTCTCGGCTGTGTGACATCTTTTTGGTTTCATCTACGGATTTGGGCCTCGCGTACCTTGTGTATATCGAGGACTCCCTAGCCAAACCAAATTTCATCCTTGTAGAAAGCTTCCTAGGATGTTGGTGTATTTGACGTGCTTGCTCAAAACTTTTGTCTGCTTGTTTGTTCATAGCTTTTGAATGAATGTTTGCCAATTTTGGTCGAAATCCCAGAAAAGTAGAAATCTCCTAGCTCAAGGCATACTTAGCATAGTCACTGCCTTATCAGAAAATCATCCAAGCTCCCTCGTTGCAACCAAATCTATCTAGTTCTTTGCCTTAGAACAATCCCAAATCCAAAGTCCATCCAAATCATCCCCCCAGCCAGCTAGCAACCCAATCCAAAATCACCCCAGCCTTTAAAGAGTTGTTGTCACTTTGCCAAAATTTGCTATCCAATCAATCTATCCTACCAATCAACCAATCTCACCAAGGTTATCCCTCTGACAGAGCATTGTCTAGGGTAATCTAGCTTTGTCACTTGCATCCCTCATCACCTTGAGCTAAAGGTTGGGATCCACAAGTGGTCAATCTCGTGTCATGCCCATAGGATCATTAGTCTATCCTCAAGTTGACACAGCCACCACCAAATCCAGCGCATAGGAAAGCAAAACTCTCACTTTTTGATAGCATGCCCTTGAAGTCTTCTATCCACAGGAAAGCCAAAAATCTCCAGCCAATCCTCCTTAGCTCTGTCATGCAACTTTGACTCTCCCTAGGAAATCTTTCATCAGCCAATCCAAAATCTGTGCTTAACCCAAATCCAACCATGAGCTTCCATGTTCATCCATACGCAAGACCCCATCCCCATCAAACTCATCATCAAAGCATGAAGTACCAATCCTATCATGATGTGTTTGGTCGCATTGTCCTTGCTCCTGCCACCTCCTATTCCAATGATGATGAAAATCTTGTTGACTATGATGGATATATTGAAAGCCTTAGAAACATTCCCCCAAGCATCCCCCAAAATCCAAGAGTTATTCCAAACTATCTAGTCATGCCGTCCAATATTCCAGCTTCCCCTCCATCACCCCATCAACCAAGCTTCCAATATTCCACCCCCATCACACTAGCTATTCCTGTCAATCCACCTCCACCTTCGACACACGAGTCTCCAAGGAATCTCCTAGAGGAAATACAAGAAAAGTCACCTCCAACAGTCGATAAGCCATGTCATCTAATCCAACAATGTGAAGTAGTTAGTGATGAAGCTTCCCCATCTATAATATCACCTCCATCTCCCATAGCTATCATCCCCATACCATCCATCAAATTGCTTAAAATCCTTCCACTTCCCGCAAGCATCAAAATCCCACCACCTATCAAATCCCTCCAAATCTTATCCACATCGCTTCCAAGCATTTCCCAAATCTCTCATAATGACCCTTATGCATCCATCTTCTACTCACCCATCTCCACTACTGAATCTTCCATCTATCCATCCGCTACCTTTGAAGAATCCATCCCTTCACCTCCTATTGCACCATCCACTCCAAACCAATCCTATCAAGATCCTGCCCAAAAGCATGTTGACATCCCCCAAAGCATAAATGAAGATATCATCGTACCATGTCTTCCATCCATAGTGCAGTCACCATCTCCTCCATCTCCAAAGCCTCGAGCCATATCTCCTCCACTACACGATATCTTGTCATCCCACCAGCTACATCAAGATCCTATCCTTCCATCTCCCCCGCTCCATGCTTCCATCTTACCACCTATCCAAGCTATTCCACCATCTATAATCTACCCTCTTGGTTCACTTACATTCATCCATGGTGGACCTCTCTCAGCAGAAGAATTAAGAACAGTATCTCCCCATTGCAATACACCTAATAAATCACTTCTACCATTTTTTGCAAGCAAAAAGTTTCCTTAGCTTGTTCAAATGCTCAATCGATGGCATTATCAAGGTCAAGGTTTAGGACCACAAGAGCAAGGAATCAGAGAGCCTATTATTGCACAAAAAAATCTAGGATTTCATGGTCTTGGATATGTATCCAAAGGCTCGCCATCTAAAGGTGTTGGTACACCACACCCCCAAACCAAGCCTATCTCCAAGCCCACCATGCCAGCCTCCCATCACTCCTTCAAGAAATCTTATGTCATCCCCCCTCCACCATCTTTGCAACCCAAAACAACCTACCATATCCCCCCTTCATCCACTAAATCCATTTTGGGTCCCTATGTCCCAAAATCTACCATCCTCCATCCTCCTATCAACCATCATAAAAATCTTATTCCATCCATTTCTATGCAAGATCAACAAAGGCACATATCAGGGAACATCATCCATCATCATCCCCCTACATGCTCTTTCATATCCTCTCCATCTCACAAAGCTTCTCCTAACCATCTTCCCAAAGCTTACCACAACAATGTGAATGCCAACTTCAAAATGCGTAAAGCTAAAAATCCACATCCTAGGCAATCATATGTCTATTCTAAAAGACATACTCCAAAAAGGCAAAATCCAATCAAAGAATGCAAAACAATGCAAAAGCCTATGAAAAGAAAATCCAAAACCATGTGGATCCCCAAGAAAAAAGTTGAAACCCAATGCATAATGGCATCCACCATTGCTAATCCCCCATCTAGTGACTCATGTCCCCCATCTCCTAACTCCATCTTGGGTGCCTATATCCCCAAACATGCTTCCACAAATCCTCCATCACGCTCGCATCTACCATCTATCCCCCATATGCTCTTTTCACACCCGTACCAACATGTGCCAATGTTTCTCTTGCAAGCATCCCCATATCATGCTCCTTTCCAACCTTTTCATCCCTCCATCTCCTACCATCAATCCCATCTAATCCAATCTATTGCATAAATCACACATCCGGTGTACCAACAACTAGTAACAAAATTGAACATTCCAACAGCCAGTGAAAAATCCCAAAAAAGCCAAAATAGTTGAAGAAAGCCAAAATCATTCCAGCTAAGTCCAAAAGTCAAAAAGTCAAAAAAAAGAAAAAGAAAAAAAAAAGAGCGTCCACTGGTGAAAACTTGGCAATTCAAGCGCCTTGGACAAGTACCATGATGAAAACTTGGCAAACAAGCATCATGCGTAATCTAGCCATCCCCAGCTTAGCCTATCATCCTCATGCTTTTGGTCACATGTTGCCATCTAGCTCCATCTTCCAATTTATCCACCTATCTTTCATCCTCCAACTTTTATCTATCGCTATCCACCTATCTTTCATCCTCCAGCTTTTATCTATCACTATCCACTTATCTTCTGCAACCTCACCCCATCATCCTAGTTATCATCCATCTCCCTAGCGCCTTCAGCTTTTCCATCCTAGCTTCAATCCTATCACATCCATCGTAAGACCTCCTTCTGCATGTCATCTTCTAACTAGGGGCACTGTATTCCTTGGATATCTTGTCTTGTCCATCCTCCCTTGTCATTGGTACCTCGCTCTAGGCTATCCTCATGCAAATCCAATGTCATCCTCTCATTAGCCCTTCACTCTAGCACTATCTATCAGCTCAGCTACCACTAACCTTAGCATTGTCTCCATCCTTGGTCGCACATCTATCATCATCATTAGATGCATCCTTCCAAATACATATCTTACGCTATCACCTCATCCTTAGTTTTTGCATCTTACACAAAATCGAGCTATCCCGCTATCCTCTCATCCTGAGCTTTTATCCATCTGTATCATACATATTATTGGTCTGTTAGCTTGTACCATATCTTGATTAGCCCGCTTGTAAATATCTTGGTTTGTCAGCTTGTACATCCTCTTTAGCTTAGTACCATTGTATCTATCCAGTGTTCATGTCAGTTTGTCCTTCATCAGCATCTTGCACCCATCACACATCTTGGTTAACTATTCCAATGCATCCTTTAGCTAGATTTCCTGTCACCAAAGTGTTATCTCTCTTAGTTCAGCTTGCCAGACATATCACTCATCCAAATCCACCAGCTTAGGTGCTCTTCGATAGGTCCTTGCAGGATATAGCTTTCCTCATGTCTGATCTTGGTTCGTTAGTACCTCATCCTACCCATCTCGTTGGCAAACGGTTCTCTTTTGGATTTTCGCTTTCTTTTGATTTGGACTCTTCCCTGTTGGGTCTTGAAATATCTTTTCCAAGCAATCTCCTTATTCCCTCCTCAAGGTTTCCATGATCTTCCATATTATGGTATACTGTGAATGGGGCAATCAGAGCATAAGGTCTTGATCATGTCTTTTGTTTGTTTTTCTTTTCTGCTTGTGGGTTGCCCAGTGTCGGTTCCACACTGCTTCCTCTTGGACTCATGTGTGATGCTGGGGCAATCCTTGCATGTTTGTTTTGAGTCAGTCTGTTAGTCCTTTGGATAGTTGATGAAAAGGCCTTGATGTTCTTGGTAACCTTGGAAATTAACCAACAGTCCTATAGCAAATCTAGTGCTCAACTACATGGTGGTACTTCTCTTTGAAGTATCCCCCCGCTCAAAAAGCTTCAATGGTTTTCCTTCATCTCCATTATCCCCCATCCATATCCAACATCCATCTCTCCTACCCTAGCTTATGCATCAGTATCTCTTTGAATCACTCCTCACCTTTAGCTTTAGGGATCCACAATCCTAGTCTTAGGGATCCACCAATCCAAATCAATCCACCAAGCCTCATCTTTCGAGATCCACAATCCTAGTTCTAGGGATCTCCGAAACCCATCTTCCACCAATCTGACTCTTTGAAATCCTATTGCATTAGCTTTATAATCCCCTCATCCATCTCCCTATCCTGGATTCCTTTTTATAGCGCTCTGCTCCTTCATCCTCCACCTTCCCTAAAGTCTTAAGCTTGCTTCCTCTTCTGCATCTGATTCTCCTTTATCATTCTCCCATAGTGAGAGTTTGAGCTAATTCAACCCCTTCTCTTTGCCAATTTGAGTTTCCTTGCTCATCTGAGATTTTTGTACTTTTCAAGAAGCCATCGAGCCTCACTTTCTCTCCCCGCTACCTTCTTGAGGGGGCATCTCACAGTCCATTCTCTCCTCTTCTGCTCTAGCCTTGGGCATCTTATTTTCTTATCTTTGATGACATGCCACTTGCGGCATCACATCAAAGAGGGGAAAAATGTAGACACCTAAAAACCTTTAGAAAATAAAGTATTTTTATTTTTTGAAAAAGTCTTGATGACATCATCATTTATTAATTAATTAATTATTTAATTAATTAATTTATTTTTATGCCATTAAATCCCTTTATCTTAATTAAAAATATTTAATTAAGGAATCCCTCCCAAAAATGTTTAAATCTTATTTAAACATTATTTCCTTATTTATTAATTATTTAATTAATAAATTGACCAAAAAACCCAAAATAAATAAAAAATTTATTTTTTGCCCAAAACTTGGCCAATTTCCTTAAGACCACTAACCTCTTCCAAAATCTTCTAATCCTTCTTTAATTTTAATTAAAGGCTAATCCCATCATTTCCTACCCCTAATCCCAACTCAAAATATTTAATTAAGATTAAATATTAATCCTCATGTTTATTAAAAAAGTTTTAATAAATATCTCCTCAACCCAAACCCTTGAAATAAATAAAACTTTATTTATTTCCTAAAAATCTAATTTATCCTTATCCTAAGAAGTTCTAGACTCTTCTAGAAAGTCTTCATCCTCATCCTAGGAAATTCTAGACTATTCTAGAAAGTCTTTATCCTCATCCAAAGTCTAGACTCTTCTAGAAGATGTCTTTAAACCTAATCCTAATCCTCTCCTAACCTTTTCACATTCCCTAAACATGGGTTAAGAATTACTAACCCAAGCCAAAGTTAACAAATATCTCCTCCTTCACCCACCATCATTAAATGCCATCCACTTGCCTATCCCTAAGCTAATCCTAAACCATCCTAATCCATCCTCTAATCATTTGCACAAGCCTAAGAAAGCTTAAAACCCTCCTAATCAAGTCCAAGTCGAAATTTCTCTCATCACCCTCAAAATATCTCAACCATAAAACTTTATGATGTCCACTAGGTCATAAATGACTCTTACAAGCCCTTTTATTGCTCTTACAAGTCATTATGAGGGTCTTTATGAAGATTTTATCCCTTGAGCCTCCTTTGTTGACTCATCCTTCCCCTTTCCTCCATCCTCTCACCATGTGACATGTGTCACTCCTTGATTGGCTATAAGGAAGCACAATCCATGTGCTCTCTTCTCATGCAATCTGAGCCCTCCATGAGCTTTTTCCCATCCTTGCATCTTAGCCCTCAAACCCTCAAGCCTCTTGCCTATAAATTGGATCCTTCCCCTTTGCAAAATAACACAATCCATGAAGTAAAGTTATAATGCTATTTTGAGAGCCAAATCCATACTAAAGCCATCTATCCGCACCAAAAATCCACGATCATCCATTGAAGCCTTTGGAAGCATATTGAGCATACATCCTATCCATTTAGATAAAGCTACTCAACAAGAGAGCTTCTTATTGAGAGAGTCCATTAATGGCTCATATTCTCAATTGAGAGCTCATCTTAGTCTATCTTGAAGTTTATGAATTTTGTTTAGTTTGTAGAAGCTTTATTTAAATTTGGTTTCTATTAGCATACTAACATTGCTCATATACAATGCACTTTGCACATAATTCTAGGAAGCCTTGTTTGAGATGTTATAATTTTGAACCAATTGATTGAAATAATAAAATTCCTTTTGCATTGCATTTTAGACATCAAAGACTTGTTATGTTTCAGGTTTCAACTCATGACAAATTTGTTTGATCAGTTTTCAAACGTGATTACAAACACAATTTATAACTTTTTACTAGTTTCAGCATTTGCAAATTTGTTGGAACCCCTGTTCATGAGGTCATAACTCCTAATTTGTGATAGATGAGATCAAATGGATTGTACCATTGTGTTGTCCTTCAAAAATACTTTAAGTGTGCCACTTTTCAAGTCTTGATGAATCTGTCTACACACTTTTCTAGGTCAATTCCATTCAGAAAAATTGTTATCTTGTCAATGTTTCTAGTTTGCAAAATCCAAGTAGCCTACTTTGACCACTTGCCATTTGCACCCAGGAAAGCACATGTAAAAGCACCAGCAACAAGACACCCATAGCTAGAAACAAATGTAGCCAAAGTCTGCAGGGGTGGCTCGAAAATGGAAGGATGCTTCCAGTGCTGAAAGAAGGTAGGGGACATGAAACCATACAATAGACATGAAGAAAAGAATGCACCAGCAAACAAAAAGGCAAGCCAACAAGGAATTGGAACGTGGTATGAGATGCCCACAAATAAAAAGAGACCCCACACGTAGCAAGTAACAAGTGGAGCTCACACAGGCCATGGAAGTAGACTAGCACAGGGGTAGAACTCCATGAATGCCATGTAAGTAGGGGCGCCTTTGGATAGTCAAAGGAAAGGACAAAAAGACCATCCACATTTTCAAAGGAAAGCCTGTGCCAAACATTAAGGAAGCAAGAAAAACTTAATCCACACAACCAGCCTAGGGAACATAAAACATTTAAAATGAAAATCATAGGTCAAAGTTACCATGTAATGGTAGAGATGTTCATGATTAAACGATGGAAAATAATGTAAAGCAATATATCCCACATGGGGCATGGGATAGAAATTTTAAAAGTTTAAATACTAATACACACCCAATGTTTAATGTCTAGAAGACACACACCTTTTGAAGGCAGGCTTGTGCATGGGCCCCTGTAGCCGACCTAGCTAATGACACCAGCTAGGTGATGACATCACAAATTTTAATCAAAGTTTCATACACGATGATGTGGCACCCAAATTGGAGAATGTAAGAGATTACACCACGTGGTGAGATGAACGTGGGCGCAAGCTTGCAATTTCAAGTTGCTCACTAGTTAAAGATTGTGAGAAAGTGAGATTTCAACATGTGGCAGCGGGTCCCAACTATTGATGAGGTGGTGAAGATGAGCAGATCAAGAACGATGCATAGGATTGTGACACATGTCATAATCCAACGGTCAATGCATGCCCACTTCCTAGAGTTGCTCGACCATTAAGAAATGTGAGCATGCAAGTGATCAACATGTGACAGTGTGGGCTCGACTTGTGATGAGGTGGCAATGTTAGAGGTGGACCAATCAGACAATGATAAGTGACACTCATTCACATTAGTCAACCAATCAAAAAATTCCATATGGCAACTGATCAAAGGAAGGTTGACCTGAGGGGCAATATGAGGGAAAAAAATAAAATGATTTTAAAATGCCATTTTAATTATTTTTTAAAAGGGTGTATGTGCAAGTTTTTAAAATCAAAAGGGGCATTTAACCTAAATTTTTAACTTTAGAGTAATTTAAATTTTTTAAAACTTAAATTTCAAAGAGTGTAGACTTGAACCTTGTAGCAGGGGGGAATTGTATTTCAAACTGATATTTTGGAGGTTCCTAGTATGCAAAATATGTGATGTTATATATCGTCGAAACTAGGAGAAACTAAATTTTCCAAATATGAGGTTAGGTTTTGCACATGAAGTAGTCTGTTCAAGATATAGGAGGTTTTTTCATAGATTCTCAACTTGCAACCAAATTTAGGTATCAAAGTCCAATTCTAATTTTTGACATGGTAATGACCTGAATGTAGTTAAAAGGCAGTGAAAATGCAGTTAAGGTCAAATTTGGTCACCCATATTAAGTAAAAACTAAGATTTCACCAGTATTTCATGAGGTTTTCATATATTTTGATTGCAAAATGATGTTCATCATTGAGCAAAGATATTTTAAAATTAGTTACAAGGTAATGATGAAATCAAAATCAGATCAAAATGGTAGAGAGAAGAGAGAGGTTTTTCAGTTGCAAGAGATGGAATTCCAAGTGGATAGATGTCAGTTGCAAAACATATTTGAGAATTCATTTTGACTATATCATTCTTTCTTTCTTTCATTATAGGGGTTGGCAATTTTCTCTGGGTAATACCAGTAGGGTTCTAATGTTTTACTATGAAACCATTTTTCTTCAGCATATTCCCTCTTGTATGAACAACATTAGGAAGGATAATACAGATAGTTCAGATTTGTTAGGTGTATTTTGTGTTTTTATTTTATGCATATGAATGTATAATTTCAAGCAAATTAATACAAAGAACAACAGATTGTTGAGCTTCATCTTGAATCTTGTCTCCTTCATTAGTGATCTTCAATGTTTTATAATCTTTGACATAGAGCTTAGGTTGTAGTTACAGTCCCTTAAGGCTATATGTTATTTCATTTTTGCATGTGAATCAAAGGGTTACGTAAATTCTTTAGGGAAATCAATAGGGTTGTGATTTTTTTAATCAGGATATCATGTAAGAATGAGGTTCAAATTGAGCATAGATGTCCATTTACAAGTTAAATGGATAGACCAGATATCTAAAGATACAAATAGGTATCAGATATCCATATGTGTGTTTTTGATTCATAGATTTTCCCAATGGTTAATGCACTAATTAGTTTATAGGATCATTAGGTCTTACTGCTGGATATCTGAGGTTTTGCTGAGTTCAACATTATTAACCAAATGTGTTTTTCCCTTTCATGTTGAAGGACTAAAAGGATTAACCCTCACTCAACTTTTGTGATTCATAGATTTGCATTTAGCTACTATAGATCTGTGTCATTTCATGAGTTAACATGAGATATAAGGGGTTGCATCTACTTTAAATAGGTTCAGATTTATGTTTAAATTGCATTGGTACCATATCTCAAAACCTCAAGGTTAACCTGCCTAGGTCTTGCAGAGCTTGAAGTGAAGAAGGAGTTATGCCTTATAGTTGGCCCAAGAATGTAGTCAAGTGCATTCATCATAGGAATTGGCTAGCCTTAGATGCATTGGTCTGGTTTCTTGTTCATTTTCAAAACTGTTAAATTAGGACCCAACAAAATGGTGACTCTGTTGGGGAATGTATTGAATCTATATGATGTACAAACCTTGAGAATTTGAAGAAGATTCAATACATCATAAATTTTGCTACAATAGCAAGGTCATGAAGTGTTTTCCATCTCTTTGTTGAATATTCATGCACCCCAGTAAGTTTTATCAATTTACAGCAGTACCTTCAAGGTTGAATACAGATTGTGTTACTAAGTTTTATTTTCAATCAATTCAGCCAGTTGTGGTTTTCAAAGTACTATTGTCAATTCAGAGTTAGGATTTTTTTAAAGTGGTTTCTCTCTTCTAAGTTTTGAGCTTTTGCAATTTCTACAAAGTGAAAATCCAATTCAGATCTATTGTGTTATAAATCATATGTTTTAAATCTTTCTCACAATTGTGAGTGGTGACACTCTAAAGGATCTCTATACTAGTGTAGATCAGTTATGTATAAATGTTTTCAAAGAGTTTTTAGTTGAAATAGGCAGATCTAAAAGTTATGTGAATTTTCAAGCAAGAAGAGAGAGTATATGAATTTCTGAATGATAAGTTTTATAGTGTTGATTGATTTGCTATCATAAGAATTTTTGAATGAAAAAATGAATCACATCAATGATTTCATTTAGTTCTCCTCAAGGAGATGGAAACTCTATAAGGATATGATCAATGGTGTGAGGAATTGAGATTAGCACTAGGCCAATCAGCAAGTCAAAGGTTTCAGTAACAACACTAAAGGTATTTTATATTTTCATGTGATTCTTTTTCCATGAAAAGTGAATTCTACATATGTGTTCTCCATCAAGTGGTATTTCCAACACTAAGAGGAGGAGAATAGTTTGAAAAGTTTTATACATTTCATGAGAATAAGTTTCAGCTTATTGTATTAAGTTTGTGAAGTGTATTTGAAGAGAAGTTATTTGGTAGAAGGTTATATAGATCTGCTACAAGTTCTGAATCTAAGTATTAATGGTGAATGAATTTTGAACCTTTGAAAGAATGTCAAGTTTTATTTCACCTAATATGCAACCGGTTAGTGAAGTTCCTAGATCTATTTCTACCAAGTGGTATATGCCATTATGTTTTAATGGTATTTATTGTTTCCCAAATGTCATTCCTAATGACATTAGAAAAATTTTGCCTAAGTTTAATGGGAACCATATTGTTTCAGCTAGTCATCATGTTGAGTTGTTCACTAATTTGATGGGTGACTATGAGATTGCTCATGAGGACATTCACATGAAGCTATGTGTTTAGACTTTGGAAGATGATGCTAGAGACTATTTTTTTTTCTACTAGCATGCTCTATTTCATCTTGGGGCAAGTTACATTATGCCTTCATCGAGCAATTTGGAGAAAGGGTAAGCATATTTGATTCTTATGATAAGTTCTTGAAGATTCACATTGAGGATGATGAATTGGTTCCTCAATTTAATATTAGATTTGCAAAGCTTTTGAATGAAATCCCTGAGAGTTATAGACCCAATGATCAAATGTGTTTAGTAGTGTATTTTGATGCATTTGACAAGAAAATGAATTATCTACTAAGGGATAAAGAACCATAGACATTATATCAAGCTTTTGTGACTGCTATGGATATTGAGAATAATATGAAGTATGGATTGATTAGAGGTCATTTTGCTATGAATGATTGCCGATATAAGGTGTTTGAAAGAAAAAATGAATGTGGTGTAGATGCTTCAACTTCAAATAAGCTTATCAATGCCCCCACTGTAATGAATAATCAAATTGAAATTCTAAATCAGAATGTGTGTGTAGAGAAGAATGAGTTTATTGTAAATGAAGACACATGTGTTCATAATGTTATAATAGTAAGAAAATTTTCAGACTTCGATAGGGTTCAGCATTGTGGTGATTTTATGAATCAAGGTTTAGTTACAACAGTAAACTCTTCTCAAGATGATTATATGTATAATGATGTAACTAATGCTTCAAAGTTTGAGGTTGTTGTACCTAGATCTCAGTCTTGTGCAAGTGAGGAGGCTGAGAGTTGTCTCTGTGATCATGAATTTGAGGTTTTTGATCTGATATGTCATGGAGAGATAATACAAGATGGAGAATATAAATCACATGTATCTCAGTCACAGTCAGAAGAATAGAGTTCACATGTTTGTAATGTTTCAGCAATAGATGATAAGATGGATTCACTTGACTGGTCAAATATGCAAGAAATGAATTATTTTATTGAGAGATTACATTATGTTGAGAATATTATTAAATCTGAAGTTGAAAGACAATCATTTCAATATGAGTACGGAGATGCTGAAAGTTACCTTCCAAGTGATAAAGGTGAAGTTGCTGATCCAATGTATTGTGAAGAAGCTTCATGTGAAGATAATGACAAGAGTTGTGACTCGATTCAAGAAGAGGATAGTGTTAGCACATGTTTGTCTTTATGTGAATTAGATACAAATTAGGAAGAAGAGAGCAATGATGAACATGAATGTTCTTATGCAAGTAAAGGTATGAGTTCTATTTCTAAATCTGAAAATGAAGTTTCATTTTAGAGTTATACAAGTCAGCTAGATGTTGAAAGTTGTGAAGAGTTGTCTACACAATACGAGGATAAAGAAATTGTTTATAAGGATGGATTACATAATTATGTAGATGAATGTCTTGAGAATGAGTGCAGTAGTAATAAAAAATATGCAAGTGATCCTAAGATTAATGCATCAGTACCTATTGGTAAGATAAATGATGATTTGCTTGCAAGACATTTGAATCACCTACATGAAGACAATGAAAGTGACTTTGATTTATATTGTACATGCTTCATTGATAGAGTGGATGTTGAGTCTTCCTATGGTTCTAATTTTTCTTCACATGCTGAAAGTCTCCATGTAGATGAAATGGCTAATGGTTTTAAAATATATACTAATGCTTTATATGATGAAGATTGTGATGACGATCAACCCATTTTTTGTCAAGATGTTCAAAAAAATCACTACATGGAGTTATCAACCCATTGTTTGAAGAAGACATCGAAGGTTCAGATTTAGTGGAGAATGAGTTTAATGATGATACTTTATCCTATTTCTATGAGAAATCAGATTTTTATTCTTTTGAGTATGACAATGATTATAATGATGATGTTGCATCTCATAATATTGATGACATGGTGTTTGATAAAGGTTTTATTGAAAATCAATGTGCACCTTGTAATGAATTTTATTATGAACTTTCTAATGTGAAGACTAATCTATTTGTTGATTGTGGAGAACCATTTGAAGATCATGGATTAGTTTAAGATGTTGACATTGATGATATATGTGAGTATAAGTCTGATTGCTCCTCTGATTACCAGCTAGTTATGCAAAAGGATATACAATTTGAAGGTATGAGTGATCCTTTTCCGCATGTTGAATATGATGCATTCATATTTGAGATTGATAGCATGCATGATTCATTAAATGAAGAGAGTTTTCAGTTTGAGTCTGATAGTTATAAGCATGCTAATCAGAACTTTCATGATGAGAAAATTGTTGAAGAGAGTGAATCAAATTTTTATATGCATTGTGAAAGTCAAGGTTTAGATTTAGTTTTGCTAAGTGGTGAGATTCAAGATGTGTATTTGATTGGTGAAATTGATATGAGAAGTAATTTTAGTTTATCTCATGTAAGTTTAGATGAGAATCATGTTTATGACAGAGGTAAAAAAATTTGAAAAGTTTCGGTGGCCCGGGGCCATTGTTTGTACATAGTAGTGGTAGTTTCTTGCTATCAATAAAGTTGTTCAAGAGAGAGTTTTTGAAGTCAAGCATGTGGTCTACTTCTCCTAGAGATCTGAAATCTTGCCATGCCCACAAGGGACATGCATCTCTATAAAGAGCCACTATTGGTGCTCAAAATTGTAGCCCAAAGTTTGAGCACTATTGAGAAAATCAAGCTCCATAAATGCTTTTAATGAGATTGTACGCAACTATACCTTTGAGGCCCCTAAGGTGTTTAATGTTTCTAATACCCTACATTTAGTGTGTCTAAGTATTCTATGAAGTTAGATTTTCATTCCAAGTCATTCCGTGAAGTCTTGTTTTGAGCATTTGCCAAATCTGCATTTTTCACCTGTGTCAAATAGTGACAGGAGGCTGTGTTTGCAACTAAATATCTTGCACCCAGAAATGTTTGGTGATTTACTGCTTTGGGAATGTCTAGTGTTCATACCTAAGAGCCTATGTTTTAGATTTTGAGTCATTGCAAATCCATTTGACTAGGTTTTGAATCCCTCAAAGTTGGTGGTTTATTGTTTTCATGTTGATGCACTTTGCACATAATTTTGGGAAGCCCTATTTGACGTGTTATAATTTTGACCCAATTGATCAAAATGCTAGAATTCCTTTTGCGTTACATTTTAGATGTTAGAGACTTATTATGTTTTAGGTTTCAACTCATGACAAATCTGTTTGATCATTTTTCAAATGCGATTCCAAACGCAATTTATAACTTTTTATTGGTGTTAGCATTTGCAGATTTGTTGGAACCCCTGTTCATGACATCATAACTCCTAATCCATGATAGGTGAGATAAAATGGATTATACCACTGTATTTTCCTCAAAAAATACTTTAAGTATGCCAGTTTTCAAGCCTTGATGAATCCATCTGTACACTTTTCCAAGTCAATTCCATTTGCAAAAATTGTTATCTTGTCAATGTTTCCAGTTTGCAAAATCCAAGTAGCCTACTTTGACCGGTCGCCATTTGCACCTAGTTATTCGTCATGCCCAAATTGTAGATTTATAATATCCTCATGAAAGAGAACCAATGCCCCAATTTTCATTTCCCAATGTGCTCATTTGCCTAGTTTTCAAAGGCAAATCTAAACCTAGTCTGTTGTTTTCTAACATGTTTATGTGTAGGTGAATTTAAGAAGGAAAATTTGACAACAAATATCTTTTGACTTTGAATTCATCATGAGACAAGATTTGACATGGTGCAAGAATATGGAGTAGAGAATCAGTGGGTCAGATTTTAGTGCCCGATCAAGAGTTTGGATCAATTTTCAAGGCTATTCAAAGGACCTTCTGGCACCAATTTGATAGTTTGCAGATTAATGATAAAATGAGTTTTTAATAGCAGAGGATTGGTCAATTTTGAATCCAATCAATGTTGGATGTTCAGGAAGGTAGTTTGAGAATTCAGTTGTTCAAAAGTGAATTTTTTTTAGCCAGACCCACTTTGGAGCCCAGCTAAATTCATCAGATTTGTGACAACTGCAGAACCAAATGGATCCATGGAGGCATATCTCAAAATGAGATGATTGATAAAATAATTTCCACTAAAATTATTAGATTGAGATAATTAGTCTCTTTTCCGTGCCTAGATGAAAATATGCATATTTTGAGAGCAAAGTTTGGACATGCAAACAGGTGAATAAAGGCAAGGGCAATTGCTTGTGTTTGGGTTATAACAAGTGCACAAGTGGATTCAGAGGCAAGATCCTTATTCTAAAAGGGAGAATTTCACACATAAAGAAGCCACGACATGAGGAGTTCTTTATCAACATCCAAACACCCATGCAAGAAGCCACCAGGTCCAATGTGAAAAGAAAACGTCTACAATAAATGAAATCTCCAAGAAGAGCGGGCTCCATGCTTGTATTCCAAATTCATTGTAGAGATAGGGCCTCACATAAAGGAAGGGGTAGAGGCATCAAAGGCCCACTCCATGCCAAGTAAGAAAAATGGAAGGAGTTCCATGTTGCAAGTTAGAGGTAGGGAGCAGAAATATTGAAAGAGCTCTCATGCACAAAAAGGAGCTACTACATAACCCACCAAAAAATGTTAAGAAGAAGTTGTAGTTTCATAGAGGAAAGCACCAGTAACAAGACACCCACGACTGGAAACAAATGTAGCCAAAGTCTGCGGGGGAGGCTCAAAAATGGAAGGATGCTTCCAGTGTTGAAAGGATGTAGGGGACATGCAAGCACACAATAGACATGAAGAAAAGAATGTGCCAACAAACAAAAAGGCAAGCTAGTAACGAAACGAAAGGCGAAAATCAAAGGAGGGCGTGTGGGGCTGAAAGAAATTTTTTTTTATAGCAGCATGAAAAACCCACAAATAAAAAGAGACCCATGCACAACAAGTAATAGGTGGAACTCACACAATCTATGGAAGTAGACTAGTGCAGGGATAGAACTCCATACACGCCATGTAAGCAGGGGTGCCTTTGGATAGTCAAAGGCAAGAAAAAAAAGACCATCCATGTTTTCAAAGGAAAGCATGTGCCAAAATTTGAGGAAGCAAGCAAAACTCAATCCATGCAACTAGCCTAGGGAGCATACAATGTTTTAAAGGAAAATCACAGGTCAAAGGCACCATGCAATGGTAGAGATGTTCATGATTAAAAGAGGGAAAACAATGTAAAGAAATATATCCCACATGGGCCGTGGGACAGAAATTTTAAAATTTTAAATACTAATACACACCCAATGTTTAATGTCTAGAAGACACACGCCTTTTGAAGGTAGGCTTACACGTGGGCCCCTATAGCTAACCAAGCTGATGACACTAGCTAGGTGATGATGTCAAAAATTTTAATCAAAGTTGCATATGAGATAATGTGGCACCCAAACTAGAGAATGTAGGAGATTGTGTCATGTGGCAAGATGAATGGTGGGCACAAGTGCATAATTTCAAGTTGCTCACCAGTTAAAGATTGCAAGAAAGTAGGATTCGAATACGTGGTAGTGGGTCCTAGCTATTAATGAGGTGGTGAAGATGAGCATATCAAGAATGATGCATAGGATCATGACATGTGTCATGATCCAACGGTCAGCACATGCCCACTTCCCAGAGTTGCTTGACCATTAAGAAATGTGGGCATGCATGTGATAGACATGTGGCAGTGTGGGCTCGACTAATGATGAGGTGGCAATGTCAGAGGTGGACCAATCAGACAATGACAAGTGGCACTCATTCATAGCAATCGACCAGTCAAAAAATGCCACGTGGCAGTCGGTTAAAGAAAGGTTGACCCAAGGGGCAATATGAGTGCAAAAAATAAAATGATTTCAAAATTTCCATTTTAATTATTTTTCAAAAGGGTGTACGTGCGAGTTTTTAAAATCAAAAGGGGCATTTAACCTAAAGTTTTAAGTTTAGAGTAATTTAAATTTTTCAAAATTTAAATTTCAAAGAGTGCAGACTTGAACCTTGTAGCAAGGGGGAATTGTTTTTCAAACTGATATTCTGGAGGTTCTTGGTATGCAAAATATGTGATGTTATATATCCTCGAAATCAGGAGAAATTGAATTTTCCAAATACGAGGTTAGTTTTTGCATAGGAAATAGTTTGTTCAAGATACAAGAGATTTTATCCTAGATTCCCAACTTGCAACCAAATTCAGGTATCAAAGTCCAATTCTGATTTTTGACATGTTAATGACCTGAATGTAGTTAAAAGGCAATGAAAATACAGTTAAGGTCATATTTGGTCACCCATATTCAGTAAAAACTAAGATTTCACCAGCATTTCATGAGGTTTTTAGATATTTTGATTTCAAAATGATGTTCATCATTGAGTAGAGATACTTTCAAATCAATTACAAGGTAATGATGAAATCAAAATCAGATCAAAATGGTAGAGAGAAGAGAGAGGTTTTTTAGTTTCAAGAGATGGAATTCCAAATGGACATATGTCAGTTGCAAAATAGATCCAAGAATTCATCTTGACTATATCATTCTTTCTTTCTTTCATTGTAGGGGTTGGCAGTTTGCTCTGGGTAATACCAGTAGGGTTCCAACGTTTTACTGTGAAACCATTTTTCTTTAGCATATTCCCTCTTGTATGAACAACATTAGGAAGGATAATATAGATAGTTTAGATCTATTAGGTGTTTTCTATGTTTTCATTTCATGGATATGAATATATAATTTCAAGGAAATTAATACAAAGAACAACAGATGGTTGAGTTTCATCTTGAATCTTGTCTCCTTCATCAGTGATCTTGAATGTTTTATAATCTTTGACATAGAGCTTAGGTTGTAGTTGTAGTCCCTTAAGGTTGTATGTTATTTCATTATTGCATGTGACTCAAAGGGTTACGTAAATGCTTCAAGGAAATCAACAGGGTTGTGAATTTGCTGATGGGGATATCATGTAAGAATGAGGTTCAAATTGAGCATAGATGTCCATTTATAAGTTAAATGGATAGATTAGATATCTAAAGATACAAATAGGTATCAGATATCCATATGTGTGTTTTTGATTCATAGATTTTCCCAATGGTTAACGTACTGATTAGTTTACAGGATCATTAGGTCTTACTGCTGCATATCTGAGGTTTTGTTGAATTCAGCATTATTAATGAAACATGTTTTTCCCTTTCATGTTGAAGGACTTAAAGGATTAACCCTCACTCAACTTATGTGATTCATAGATTTGCATTTAGCAATTGTAGATCTATGTTGTTTCATGAGTTAACAAGAGATATAAGGGGTTGCATCTGCTTTAAATAGGTTCAGATTTATGTTTAAATTGCACTGGTACCATATCTTAGAACCTCAAGGTTAACCCACCTAGGTCTTATAGAACCTGAAGTAAAGAAGGAGTTATGCCTTATAGTTGGCCCAAGAATGTAGTCAGGTGCACTCATCATAGGAATTGGCTAGCATTAGATGCATTTGTCTGGTTTCTTGATCATTTTCAAAACTGTTAAATTAGGAGCCAATAGAGTACAAAAATAAATTTATGGTTGTGTATCAAGATGACCTCATAGCTTATTCCAAATAGGCTGAGGACCATTGTAGGCATTTGGAAAAGATTTTTATCAAAGCATTGGAATGTGGAGTGTCATTAAACCCTAGGGAATGTGCATTTGGGGTAACTGAAGATAAGTTATTAGGACATATAGTATCAAATGATGGGGTAAAGATAGATCTTGAAAGAGTAGTAGGCATTGATAAGGTCCCTAACCTAAAGAATGTAAAAGGAATTCAATCTTTCTTTGGGCAAGTTAATTTTCTAAGGAGATTTGTTACAAATTTTGCTAAAATCAGTAGACCTATTTCTAAAATACTCAAGAAAGGGGCTACTATCAATTGGTATGGTGAACTTTCATAGGTATTTCAAGATATTAAGATGCTATAAAGAATTCCTTAGTCCTGAGGACCCCTGATTACACTAAGCCAATGCACATATTTTATTTTGCATCTTTTCACACTATATCTATAGTTTTGTTGCAAAAGAATGAGAAGGGATATGAACAACCCATTTCTTTGTTCAGTAAGTCACTACAACTTGCTGAACTAAAATAGGAGATAAATGAAAAACAAGCTTATGCTCTAGTAAAAGTTGTTAAGGCTTTTAGATGCTATTTGCTAGGAGCTATTGTCATTGCATTTGTGCCAAGTGTTGTTGTAAAGGATATTTTTTCTCAACAAGAAGTATTAGGAAGGAAGTGTAGGTGGATCAATAGGATCCAAGAGTTCAACATTGAGATATAGATAACAAAGTTGGTAAGAGGTCAAGGTTTAGCTAAACTCATGGCTTAATCTAATTTGGATGCTAATTAGATAAATATGGTGACAGATGACCTTAGATCTAATTCATGTGACATGAGTCACTGTGGGTGGTATGCTAATGTCATTCACTATTTACAACATGTAGAATTTGCATCTCACTTGACTAAAAATGAGAAGAGGAGCACTAAACTACAAGAGATTGGGTAGATAATTATCCAAGGCAGCTTTTGGTGGAGAAATTTTGAAGGGATATTACTTAAATGTGTTGATCAAGAAAAGGCTGAAGAAGTCCTAACTAAAATGTATGCTAGAGTGTGTGGGGGACATTATATGGCCAAAACCACTACAGACAAAGTGATGAGAGCTTGCTTTTGGTGGCCATCTCTTTTTAAAGATTATTCAAATCATGGTTAGGAAATATGCTTCCTGTCAAAGGTTTGCTAGAAAATTAAAAATTTTAGGCAATACTTCTTTAAAGCCAGTTGAGGTTCAAGCACCCTTTCAACAGTGGGGTATGGATTTCATACGTGAAATCTCCCCTAAATCTAGTACTAGATATTCTTGGATTCTAGGTGCTACTAACTTCTTTACAAAGTGGGTAGAAGATATCCCTACAAGAAATGAAACAAGTAAAGTTGTCAACAATTTCTTGCTTAGTAATGTTATTTCTAGATCTGGTTGCCCTCAGAGAATTGTGACAGATAATGCCATGTGCTTTAGGTTTGAGGAATTTATAAATTTCTATGACAAATATGAAATTACAAGATCAACATCTTCCCCATATCATCCACAAGGGAATGGACAGGCTGAATCCATAAATAAGAGGTTGTTAAAGGTCATTAAGAGGACCTTGGATGATAACAGGAAGGCATGGGACTCTAAGTTGCAACTTACAATATGGGCTGACATAGCAACTGTAAAGAAGGCCATTGGAGTAGCCCCATTTGATCTAGTATATGGAATTTAGGCTAGGATGCCTCAAAATAACTTAGTAGGACTCTATAATTACATCCAGTTTTATGATGAAAACATTACAGATGATATGAAAGAAAGGCTAGATAAGTTTGTAGGGTTAGCAAAAAAAAAAAAAAAAGCATCTCTTAGGAATCAAAAGCTGCAACTACAAGTTAAGACATTATATGATAAAAGGACAGCGAGTAAAAAGTTTGAAAATGGAGATTTAGTTCTAAATGGGAATGCCAAAATTGAGGATAATGAAAACATGGGAAGTTTGATCCCATATGGTTAGGTCCCTATTTGATTGAAAATACATGGGGAGAAGATTCATATGTTCCCAAGGATTTATTAGACAACATTCTTGAACTGCCAGTTCAAGGACAATTCTTGAAGAGACATTTCTACAGAAATACTTGTTTCTTCCATGAATAGTAGTTTAGGGTTTCCTGTAGGTTTTGTAAATTGTTGGTCTTTGTTCAATTTCCTATATATAGTTTTCCTATGTTTGGTTGTTCTCCTAGTAGTGGTTAGTTTGTAGGGAACCTGGGTGGTCTGCTTCTCCTAGAAATTTTGAGCCCTCATTTGAATCTGCATGATTCAATGTCCCTAGATAGAGCCACTGTTGGTTTGATTTTTTGCATGGTAAAATTTTCCTAGCCTAGGTACAAAAAATCAGATTTAATCATTAATGGTGAATAGGGTTTCTAGTTTTTAGTCTTCCAGATTTTGTTTACCTTTGAAAACATTTATGAAACTCTATGTCTCGTTCCTTTTAAAGTCTTAGGCATGAAATCTTTTTAAAACTTTTTGAATATTTTATATTCATTTTAAATTTCTTTGCACCCCCAAAGTGGTCTTTTCTCTCACGTTCGTTGCCATTTGATTCTGGTAAGATCGATGATTCTCACTATCTCACTATAGAAAGATGTGCACTTTTTATATATAGTGAGGTAGAAAATATCACAAAATTTAAAAACAAGACTATAAAGTGAAGGTGCGGTGCTTAGAAAATGTGTTGCAGGTGAAGTTTTAGTCACATGCATTTTTTCAGTACTGTCAAAGCAAGAAAAGGAACCTAGTAAAAGGCGGGCAAAAGAAGTCACCAGAATGATGATTTCTCTGATGATTCGCTACTTCGCTATCGAAAAAATTGAGCATCTCACCATTAGTGACATAGCGAGTAGTTAAGAAATATATGACATGATGGACCCCAAACTTCTTGGTGACCATAAATATTCCCAATTTGTAATGTCGAGTAATGACTATTATGTTAGAAGCATTTAATAGGGGTGATGGTGACTTGACTTGCCTTTATTCTTTCGGTGCTGAGTTTTGTTAAGACACCAAAGCTCACTACTTTGCTATTAGACAATTTAGGTATCTCACCATTAGTGAAATAGCAAGGTACCATGAAATGAACACATGGTGGGATCCAAGCAACATGGAAAAGTGATTAGGATTAAAATATGGTTTTATTATGCCAGCTGTACAAGATTTCTCACATCATCAGTATCCTAGACCCACACCCCATTCATAAAACACATGAGGTATTCTGATCATCAGATCAAGATAGGATCAATGATTCTCTCTATATCACTATAGAAAGATGTGCACTTTTTACTCTATGTGACATAGAGAATATGAGACCCACCACATACTAAGAGGTTCATGTAGTTTCCACGCCATCTAATCAACTTCAAATCTACGACCATTGCTGTCTCACTATAAAGAGTTGCAAGAAGTTTATGTATAGCAAGGTAGAAAATGAGGAACCCACCACATTTCTCTTATGAGATGTATCAAATGTCTTCCATATGATCAAAGCAAAATCAATTTTTGTCACTACTTTGCTATAGCAAGATGCTCGAAAGTTATGTATAGCGAGGTAGCGACTTGATGACATGTGTCCCCAGTCATCAGTGGGCCTGGAAAAGAACACCAACATTAAAGGAAAGGTATAGATGGAAGAAATTCATTGGTTTGACTGCTAGCATGTTAAGAGAGAAGAGGAGTCAGCTTTTTTTTTATCCCTAGATCATAGGATTTTTTAAAGATCGCTATTGCAAATTTAAAAGAAAAGATGATGCCACTTTGTTTTTCCTACTCTGTGCATTTATGAAGCTTGAAAGCTTTACAAGAAAAAGAAAATAGAGTATAATATAGAATATTTTCTTAGTCTCATCCCATACGAACAAAGATTTCATGCTTTTTCCTGAGAAAAAGCCATTACTCAAAAGATTGTGAGGTAGACAAGAACGTGAAGTGAATTTCCAGTGTTCACAAAGACATTGCAGAGTTATAGAGAGAAATAAGAAAAGAATCAAGTAAATATTTTCACTATAATCTCTGTGGTATCTCAATTCTACAAATTACAATTCAAAATTCCTCCAAAGAAGTGATTTTCTGGTCAAGAAAATTACTTGGATAGGAATGTCCATGATGACTTACTTGAGCTACTTCCCAACTCCACTACTGAAATTGTGTAAGTTAAAAAGCTCACTACATTAAATCCTAGGTTGAAAATAGTAGATGGATTATATGGCAAGGGAAATTGGGTTTGGGATGCCAGTACCTTTGAAACTAGTTTGGATTTGTTTAAAAAATGCTTTTCAAAGAGGAACCTTTTGCCCCACATGCCAATGTCTAGAATTTTGAATTAGGGAAGTTGGTGGTTCCTAGTGTTTTCATGGACTATGATCTTCTTGAAGCTATGGCGAAGAACTATGACCAAGCCATTAGAATTGTGAGAAGAACTGATGGCTAGGTCCTACTTACAGTTAGCCTAGATGAGATTAGAGAAGTTTTTGGTTTAGGGCCTCTCACTGATTACCATGTGCCCATTGATTTGGAAGGATTAGAAAGGAATAAAAATCCAAGAAAGATACCATTAGGTAAGGTGCATTGAAGGAACATATCAGTAAAATTGGAACCATGCCAACAATAACAATAGCCTCTAGGGAACCTTTCAAAAGGGCATACTTCAATTCCAAGGCTATAGAGATATATAGGGCCCTGTGCAGAGTTTTTGGGAGAGATGAAGAAGATTTTATGCCTGTCGATTTCATGTATATGGTTGTTCAGATTTCATCTTTTGGTGTGGACATCATTTTTTATTTTGCTTCTTATTTAGCTAAAGAAATTCACAATGGATTAATTAGGATTGCCAAGAGCAAGGTAGAAAAAATTTTTGGTCATTATTCTTTATTGATGCATATGTTTTTGTTTAAAGGAGCTTCTTATTTTGGTAAAGAAATAAAGTTAAACAGAGAGGAGAATGGGGAAGAACTGCCAGTCCAATTATGGAGTGCAAATAGGACTTGGGATGCAAAGAATGCTAGTTTTGTCAGATTTGACAGGTATTTTGATTCCAAGCCGAGATGCCTTTTATTAAGTGGCAATCCCAAAATCCCCAAGGCATTAATGGATCTCATTAGGCCTATGGATAACCCTAGTGGTTTGAAAGTTTTATATAATTGGGGGGATATCATCCCATACTCTTTTTCTACTATATTTAAAATTTATGGTTTTAAGGGAAGTCCTCACTTATTACCCTACCAGGTGCCATTGAAGGTAGGAGTAGCTTAGTTTTTGTGGTAGTTGGGAGGAGGAGTATAGGAAACATTTTTCTTGAAAAGATCAACAAGGTCAATTTTACCCACTTGCATAGTAGCCCATCATTTTGTAATCACAAATGGGCGTTGGCTTTCTTTGACCAAAATTTTGGATCCCTAGAAGATGGCCATTTCTCACCCTCATTTTTGTGATTCTGAGGGATTTTTTAATTTGGCTCTAAGGTGTAGAATTAAGCTTACATAAATTGAGCATGAATTTTACTTCCTAGAAGATATAATAAGAAATAAGTACTCCCTACAAGAGCAAGAGACTAGGAAAGAAAAGTGAAGAGTCTTTTCTAAAATTTTGGATTTCATTCATTGTTATGATCCAAATTATAGTCCTTTGGATGATTCAGTTACAAATGTAGATAAGATAAAGAAACTTATGAATACTTTTCCTAAAATAATAGATGCAATGAATGAAAAGAATCAATTCTTTAATAGATTTTACCTAGATAAGGCTAGGAAAGTTATGAGAAGATTGGGTTTTACTCCCAATATAGGAGTAGGTCAATTAACTATCCAAAAAAGGCTAGGGTACATAGTCATTCAGAATCAAAGGCCCATTATGGATAAAGGAAAAAAAATAGTGGGGTCTACCAGTACTGTTTGAGAGGAGAGACCTCTTGAACCTTCTCCTAAGAGGAGAAAAATAATAAGAGAAGAGGGTCCTCCTGTTGAGGAATACTAACCCTCCCAAACCCCTATGAGAATGGAGGAAGAGCAGCTCACTGATGAGCAAGTTGAGAAGATAGGATCACAAGGGGGAGTTTTTGTTACACAAGTAGAAATAGATGAAGGAAACCCCTAGGAGTCTCATGTACCAAGCTTTGAGTTAATAGTTGTAGACTACAGGGCTAGGGAATTGGACCTTGTGTTGGAACAAGAAAGTCATCAATTTTTGTCTAATGATAGTTTTATGAAATCAAGGGCTTTCTAGCAATTTTCATGGAGGGCGAATATGAGCAATTTTGAGGAAAGATGCAAAAAATTGATAGCAGAGCATCCAAAAATGGATGAAGCCTCCATCCAAGGTCAAATAAAAGAACAAATGATTCAAGAGTTCCAAAATATAACCCAGATGGTAAAGGCCTCAAACAATTTATTATTGCCCAATTGGGATATTGTTGATGCATTAATTTTTAGTTCTATTTCTAATAAATTGGAATTACAAGACCCCAATAAAAAGGAGTTTGTAGGGACTTCATTTAGTGAAGATCATGTTAGATTTAAACCATAGATAGAAATAACAATTACATGCAAATATAACCAGTAACAGAAAATAATAGATCACACAAAAAAGAACACAAGGCACCAAGCTTTAACATGGTTCACCCAATCCCTGGGCTACATCCACCAAATAGCAAGTTCAATCTTATTACAATCCAATGATTACAAACTAATTACAATCTGTAATCCCTTACAGCTCAATATCGTTGCAACAACCAATTTTGCATCACAACTTAATGAAAATACCTAACCCTAAGCCCTTTTATACAAGTATTTAAACCACTTTAGGGTTATAATTAATAATTACATGTCAGCCCAAAATCTCGATAAAATAGGGCCCAAATTTTTTTTTTTTGGGGTGATGCCCTGAACCCTAAAGAATTTATAAAGTATGTACAGTACTTTCCTGATTAGTCATCACAATCTAAAAAATCAAGCTGCTCTACTCATGTGGTCACCGAGAAGAGGATCTAGGTTTGTTTCATCATAGCTAGATGAATTAGGGCTGATAGGAAATATCATTGTGAAGAGGGTGGCTAAAACCTCTCATGTGCAGGCAGCACATTGGAATGTGGACTCATCCCAATTTATTTTGGCTACTGCTAAGAAGGAAGAATAGGCTATGTTTGAATTATAGACCAAATATGAAACAATTCTAGAGGCCTACAATAAAGAGGTTAAAAAGAGAATTGAGCTTGAGAACAAGTTAATGGGGCGGTCCACAAGGCCAAGAATAGCATACCCTCACCCCCCAGTTGAACCTTTCAAATCTACCCCCCTCATAGAAGTACTAGATACACCCCAAAGGCTAGAATACTACATAGCAAAAGATTTTGAAGAAGAAAAAAGCAAGCTGTGGGCATTATATGTGGAGTTGGATGCAAAATATGAAGATAAATTAAGAAAATCTCTCACATATTTGGGGGACAAAATTGAATGGCCACTAGTTTATGATCAGTTGGCTAGGGTGATTAGTATCTGGGAGAAGTTGAAAGCAAGTGATAAGGCTTTGAAGCCTATTGTGAATAAGTGGGTGAGAAGGAGGAAAGAGATGATATTTTTATGTTATTCTATCATAAAAACCTCCTATGATCAAATTGAGAAAACTTTTGATATTGTTTCTGATATTTCTGATTTTGTCAATAAGAGAATTCATTTGTAAGGAATAATAGTTGGCTACTTGAATAGGTACAACAACCAAAATTTTAGTTTGTTTCCTCATTCCCTAGATAGGAGAAATAATTTGAAAAATAAAGATGAATGGGCCAAAGAGCTTGATGATTTATTCCATTTAAGGATGAATAGAATTATTAATGAAATAGGGCATGCATGGTGGGCTAACACAACTGAAGAGATAGTGAAAGCCCAAATATTCTTTGATTCTTTGAAACAAGAATTTGTTGATATTAATAGGGGGTAGAATATGTTATCAATAGGCAATGAGATATTCTACAGTTTGATTGGCTGGATGACACATTGTTTGACAAATGGATGGCCAATACAGCTCCCAATGATTAGTTTGAGGAGGTTGAAACTGACAGTGATGAGGTGCAAGATGATGAGATTCAAATCACTGACACCACTACACAAGGCCAATAGGAAGAAGAGGATAAAGGTGACCAATTAGTTTCAGTTGTAGGCCCATAGTCTCAAGATGGTAACACAACCAAGGATAGAGAAAGTAAAAAAAACTCTAATAGTACAAGATGAAGATAAAGAAAATCCTAGTCTAAAGATTAACTTGAAATTATCAAAGTACCCTTCATCATTTGCTAGCTTGGAAATTGCATACATGGAGGAATTAGAATAAGTACTCAAATAAACAACATATGAGAATGTAACAAAAAGGGACCCACCAAAAGGAATGTTTGATCTAGAAATCTTTCTGTTACTCACAGTTTTATCTTTTTGAGATAGGTGTATGTAAATATCTCTTGTAAAGGACACCTATCAATTTATCTATGCCTGAGGCTTGTTGCATCTCATAATATATAAGTGAGATCCCAAGGCTAGGGAAGGGTATGATTTTCTAATGCATTTTAGTATTACACTTAGGATGTTTTCGGTGCAGTAATTTGAGAAAGTTTTATGATGTATCTTATCTGCAAGTTTTCAGAGAATACATTAGTATGGAATGATCTTTGTGTTTCTTTCTAAGGTCATTTTGAGTTTACTACAAATGTATACAATTTTAAAGGAAAATGAATACAAATTATGAGTTGTCCCCATATTAGTTCTTTCTGAATTTTGTCTCCTTTTGATTACTTAGTTATGTTGATGTTATATGAGTAAAGCTTGTACAATTGAATGCAATCCATTTAGGTTGTATGTCTTTTCATCACTACCATTAGTTCAATGGATTAAGTAAAAGCTTTGATGAATTTGATGAGGTTGCTATAGTAATAGGAAGGATGTTTAGAATATTAAATTCTAGTAAGAATTGCTGATGATATTTGTTGTAAGGCGACAAACCAGGTCCACAGAATTGTAGTAGACTCTGAACCCCAATGGATTAAGCACTGGTCAAATTAAATTATTTGAAAGATAGATGGACCATAAGATGAGCATCAAAAGAAAAATTACAATCAATTTTAATTTTCTTTCCTAAAGATTTTCAAAATTGGTCAATACTTGTTTGCGTGGAACACTTTAGCCATAGCTAGCCACTATTTTTGATAGTACCTGCAAATCAACAGAAGACTTTATGACCAAATCTGCTATATGGGATGTATCTTGTTTAAAATATTAGAATTAGGTGTGTGTTTGAGAATTCAAGATGAAAATCAAAATGAAACTAATATAATTCTAATGCAATATCTTCTAGTCTTGAATTATCCTTGGGTATACCCACCCTCATTTTGTAGAGCCTAAAGAGTAGAAAACCACCCTTGGTTTTGTTGAAGTTGGGTTTGAATGGTTTACACATGTAATTGCTAACAGGTATTGGCTAATTCTTAGGTTATGTAAGTAATATCAATTTGGTATTGAAATTTTGTGTTTCAGTAGTTTTGAAACACCAATAGGTCTCTTGGAAGTAGGAATTTTATGAATTCTTTTATTAAACTTTGCTACAAAATCTCTCATGGGTTCATGTACTTCTTTTTTTAACTAGGTTAGTTGAAGCAATAAGGTATGTTCATCATCAACAGATTTAAATCTATTTTTGAAATCATTTTGCATATTAGCCTAGTTAGTAATGGACCCTTGTGGGAGATGATTAATCCAATCAGAAACATCCTCAATTAAGGTTTGCACAAATAGCTTTATGGCTATTTCCTCATGGGTGACAACAAGAATTGCACATGTAGCATTGAAAGCATTGAGATGTTCATCAATGGATTTCTTCCCATCTCCATTAAATTTGGGTAATACTTCTCTAGCACCTTTAGGAAGAGAGTTTAAGTTGGCTCCAAGGGCTAAGGGACCCACTTGTGCACCCCACAGGTTAGTAGCCATTCATGGTGGGATGAAATTCAAAGGTTGAGTGTTAAAATGAGAAGGTATTAATGTCCCTAGTAAGATTAGGGCCTAGAGGCTTATGATTACAGGAGTTGGTTTTGTAGGAGATGTTGGTCTACTTTTAATCTTAACAGAATTTCTATGTTTGTGAGAGAGATTAGGAACAAAATTAAGACTCTTTACAAATTCATTTGATTGATCAATGAATCCCTTCCTTTCTTCACTTTGAGTATGTTTTTTACTAGCCAATTTATCATAATTGAAATAAAAATTCAATACTCATAATGGTCTTGGAACTTATCTGCCAACCATTGCTTTTTCATTAGCAATAGGTACCCCTCTAATGAGTTCTACCCTTTCTTCTTCTCTCTCAAGTACCTAATTAACTTGTGTAAATTGTTCTAGACTTGTTTTGAGTTTCCAAGCTTGTGCATTTAGATATGAAATAATTTCCTCTTGATCAAACCCCAAGCCTAGTTGAAGTACTGGGAAAATATCATGATGAGATAAAAACCATTTCTAGTCTCCCTAGTGGAGTTGCCAAAAACAAATTGAATTCCCATAAAATGTTTAGGAATTCTCTGCTTAAAAGTTTTTTCTCAATAAAATAGGTGCAACTACCTTTATTGTAAAAGAATAATTATTCAAACTTTACTTCAATGATGAGCTCTTTTCAAAATGTAATTTGCTGAAAATACTAAATCAACTTATTGTATTTCATTAATATAAAGTAAATCTGAATGATAAAGAACCACTTGATCTTAACTATCAATATTATCCACATAACTAAAAGTTAATCAAACAAGTAGGCAGGTTAAATGAAATTCACCTCTCACAGTTCTTCAAATTTTTGAATAAGCAATCTCAGAATAGAAAACAAACATAGTAAAAGCTTTCTATATAAATAGTATTTTCAGAAATATATATTTGAAGAAGTAGAAAATAATATCTACCTTGAAAAAGCCTTTAACAAAATCAAACTATAGAGTTCTAATTATGTTTGTTGATAATCTGAAATGCTATCTTTAGAAACTTAAGACTAAACTTAAAACAAAAATAGTTTTTCTTTTTAGTCTACTGGAGATTAACCCTATGCCATACTAATTATTACATTTATATAAGGCATGGGGTTGGAGAGTTGCCAAAATTACTCTACTAGGAGTAAAATAGTCTTTTGGTTAACACAATTGTGTTAACCAAAATGCATGAAAATAAAAACTAGAAAGAACAACTAAGCCACTATCTATACTTGTGCATTTTGATCAAGTAGCGCCATCCATGCTAGTTGCATTCCTCACCACTTTCCATGCTTCATAGGCAGTTGAAAATGTAGATATAATAGATTGATGAGGCAAGCCAATTTAAGTGAGCTACTATTTCCAGATTTCTTTCTCCCTTTTTAGTTTTGCTATCTTTTCCTCATGTATTCCAAGTGTTTTAGGTTGATTATCAGCATGTCTTTAGTGTGGGCTACATTCGAAAAGTCCTACGTAGTTGGTGTCTTCTTATCTTGGAGCTCTTGGAATTTCTTTTGGACTTCTTAAATCACTTCCTCTACTTGGGCAATGGAGTCATCCTCTTTACCTATGAAGTGTTTGCCAAACCATTTGAGGTCTCCCTGAATTATTTCATTTACAACTTTGAGTTCTTGTTGAGTTTCATTGATTTTAGTCATAGCTTGTACCAATGCTTCATTCCTCCATTCAATACAATCCTTGATTACATGCAAGGTCTTCTCATCTAAACCAGCTATAAGACACTCGACTTGAAATTTTTAAGTCTAAATTCTTGGATATGCTCCAACCATATTACCACCTTATCCCAATTGCTTCTTTCTTTCTCATACCCCTCATTGCTTAGCTCTACCTTTATGGTGATGGAAATATTTCTTTTGAAGCCTTATCCAAGAGATTTATCTATTTCATAGTGTCATCTAGGACACCTTGCACCCACTCCCTTGTTGTCTTTGTGATCACTTTGCCCTTCTACAGGTTATCAAGGGATTGATGGTTGGTTGTAGAGGTCACATCTACAATTGTTGACATTTCACTAATGAGCTTTGCTTCTAGGTTTAGGATGGCATTGATATACTGTGTCATGTTCTTTATTGCTTCCTTCATCTCTTGTTTATCTTGTCCATCCTTCCACACTCTATATGCAATTTTCTTATTAGAAGCTTCAAAAAACTCCATATCCACTTCATGGTTCCCTTTTCCCAAGTAAACCTTTGTTATTTGATAATCCTAAGGAGTTAGAGATTCCTGTGAGATCCCATCTGGTGGCATGGCTATTTCAGCTAACCAGTGCCTTGAGTTTTTATCAAATTTGATTCTTGATTCTGTTCTAGCTTTCTTTACCTTAGGTGTTTTCCCCAAACATTTACTAACCAAATCATGAATTGGCATTGAAAGAGGCACCATAATATGCTTCCTTTCAATAGAGGTCTCCAACCACTTGGGTGTAATTGGTTTCTTATTAGCTGCAGGGGAGAACCTAGCCAAGGCGAGGTTACTTTCTTGACCATTAGTATTTATTGGTGACTTCTGAGGTTCTGGTATAGTGTCTGCCATAGGTGATCCTTCTGTAGCCTCAAGATCAACTATCACCATATCCTTGCCTTTGTTTGATGATGTTTTCTTTGTACTTGAATGAGCCACCCTTTTAGCCTTAGGAGTTTCTGCTTGAACTTGAAGTTGAAGTGATTGTGTGATTGCTTCAATTTCAACTTCAACTGAACCTACAACGGGATCATGAACACCTTGGTTTGTGATAGCTTTTTGTTTTTGGGAGGCATTTTTACTCTTGGATTTTGAAGATTTTACTAATGGATTAGGGATAACAATATTCTTTAATTTTAGCCAATTTTCAATCCTAGTCAACACATCCTTAGTGTGAGAAAATAAATCATCTTCCTCTTTTCTTCCAAAATCAATCTCAAGAATAGGAATGCATTCAATTTGGTCAATATAAAATGGATCAATTACTTCTTCTGAATCTTCCTCTTTTAGCCTATATGTGTCAAGATCAACACTAAATATATTAATTTGCTTAAATGTTAACCTAAACCATAACCTTTTTTTTACTTCAAACTCATCAGGACAATTTGTTCAGTAGACCTCTAAATGTGGAATGTGAATAAAAGAAACTACATTTTTAAAATTGTTCCTAGCAAATCCTATGTAATCAAAATTTTCTCAAGGGGGAAAAAGCCTAAAACATAGACAAGTCAATGCTTCCCTTGTCAAAATGGCTTGCTTTAGATTAGGACATATGTAGTGGCTGATTTGAATGGGAAAGAAAATAGAGGAAGACCTCTTGGTGATTTCAAAGGACTCCATCACTGAGACAAATTGTCTACACCTTTCAGATAAAATAACAGAGTCTAAGCAATAGTGAGGCAACTTTAATAGTTCACCTAAATAACCACCCATTCTAAGGTATGTGAACCTATGGAATTGAATTAAAAAAAATCTGTAGACTTGTATAGCTTGTTTTCCTTCCTCAGACAGTCTATTATTTTCATGACCCTGAAGCTCAAAAACTAGCCTTCCCAGAAAGACATTGTTTGCCCTTCTGAACTCTTTACACAAAGTAGTTTCCATGAGATCATTATAGTATTGGTAAATGGGCATTTCATCTATCCATGGTGAATGTGAAAGGCTTTCCCATTCTTTAGATGTTGCCAAGACATAAACTAAAAAGGAAGATAGGAAAAATGGACCAAAATTGTTGACAACTACTAAACCCTTGTGTAAATTCTCAGCAATTAGGTCAGCCCAATCAATGAGCTTATCCCCCTCAACAATCTTTTGGATGAAGAAATACATCCATGTCTCCCAATAAAATGCATGCTCATTTCCTTTAACTCTATTCAAAAAAAGCATAATGTCTGTAATTTCTTGTATGGAATATTTAGTGATTAACAGTTTGGGCAACCTTGAACCACCTTTTTCTGATTTTAGGAGCCAAGATTGGGCTACTCTACTATTATAACTATTTTTCCTCTTAGCATACATGCATTCCACCTCCTCAAATGTCCATGGTTCATATGGCTCTTTGTGAGGTATCCTAAGGGCTGAGCAAACACTGGTCCTATTGATTTTCATGACCACTTCCCCTAAAATTTACTTGACACATCTCATACTAGCGTCATAGTCATTTTCACATTCAATGATTAACTTTGGGCATGTAATAGCTATAGGAAATGTGGTGGCTTCAAGCAACCCACTATTAACCATTTTTTGATGTATTGGACTTGATTGGGCATTTCTAGCTCTTTCAATTATATCGGTCAAGTTTTTGTTAACTAGGAATGCGTCACAAATCTTAGGTAAAGAGCTAAGGGGACATGGTTTTTCTAATTTGGGCCTTTTGGGGTGAAATAATGTCATGGCTTGCTATGGGGTGACAGGGTCTTAAAGATGAAAATTAAAACCTTTCAAAGAAAAAGAAAGCACAAGTAAAATTACAGAGGGAAATGGTGGTGCACTTATAGTTCAAAAAAGATTACTTTGCAACATGTTCTCCCTACTAGATGACACCAATATTTCCCCTTTGAAATTTTTAGAATATGAAATGAAATGGCTAAGCAATTCATTTAAGGGATAACTTATGGAGAAAATCTCAGTACAAATATGGCAAGTAAATATAATAATTACTATTCATGTGGCGCACACCTAAAAAGACCCTCTAAGTGATTTGTTATTAATGCCCATGAATTCTGCACGCCTAGCAATGCTCCATGTCATCATGAAATGAAAAATTTTCCTTTTTCCCAAATATTATTGTATTAAGACACATGCCTCTTTAACATCCTTGCTTATTATTTTGCATGTCTTGGAAAATTTCATCATTGGGGCCCACTTTCATCCTTTTTTCTCTTCAAAGATTGAATGCCTACATGAAAACATGAAGTTAGTACATAAAACTAATACCAAAGTTGAAGTCAAAGTTTGAGTTGTTCCAACTTTAACTTCAACTTTAACTTCGGAAGGACTAACTCAAGGCAATGAATGTGGACTTTGATACATGTAGGACAATGGGAGGATGCAAACTTGAACTGTAAGTTTATGAAGCTTCAAGTTCAACTTCATGAACAAGAAATAACTGATGCATTAGATGCCTTATGACACAAGAAAAATATGAAAAATATGAGTGTGGTAACAACATACACTCATACATAAGAAAACATAAAAGATTACATTCCTTAAGGATCCCAAGACGTTGAATCACATTTAAATTTAATTAATTAAGTCCAACAAATACCACATCCACATGAAAGAATAATTATAAGTCCAAGTCCATTTAAATAATATACATTTGTTTTGAATGCCACTTGGTAATAAAATTCAGAATGCACAATCATCGACTATACATGTCACAAGGTATGAAAGGCTAAAAGAATATACATTTATAAAAATAGATTATATCATCCCTTATAGATCAATAAAATAAAGTAAAATATAATAAATAAATATCATCCATCGTAAAGGTACAATCATCCATCATAAAGATATAATCATCCATCATAATACACAGAAATATAATGAAAGGAAATGTAGACAAGGAACTCCATCCATGACATCTATGGATGGATCTCAATCGTAAGAGTAAAAAACACTACCACTCGACTGTGTGGTAACCCAAAAAGGCCCACTCCCACCACGCTAAGGAGCTAGTCTCAAGTTTCAAACAAGATATCAATCCAAAAATCAAAAGTAATATCTAAGTCAAGGAAACCCTAAAAGTAATCTAACTCAAAAGTTCCAAGATAAATTGACATCTAGTCCTAGAGGTAAACACAGACACATAGGAAATCTATACTGCTAGTGGACAAGTGGCATCGCATGAACCAACTTTAGGGTTACTTGGCTAGTCTTTTAATCCTCTAGCCCTCTAGTGACTCTATGTGGCACTAGTATCCTTTCCTATTGACAAGGCATACTAACAAGTCAACTCTAAGGTTACCTAGCTAGTCTTTTAATCCTCTAGCCCCTTAGTGACTTTCTGTGGTACCAATATCTTGTTAATTCATTTTAAACCTATTTAATGAAATTTTATCACTTATTAAATAACCTATAATGGGTTACCCTGGTAGCCACTTTGGGCCCTAGCCTCCATTCCAAGCCATTTCCCAACTTAACATATAGATTACCTACCCTAAGCTCATAAAAGCATAAATCAAAGAATCATAGAATATCACTTCAGTCTTATACAAGTGACTAGAAAGCATCAAAAGATAAATCAAAATAACCCATCAGTTCTCTATGAGCAATTGGAAAGTATCCCAAAAATATTGATCAAACACTCAGAATGGTTAAGTCAAATATATCATAGCATTCATTTGGCTATCCCACAATGAAGCAATAACCAACAATATAATCAAACCCATCATAGTGCATACCAACACATTACCATGGTTGAGTTTAAAAGATCAAGATCAATTCAACATAATACCACAATCACCAAACTCCCAAGCCTCTAGTAGATGCCCTAAAATTGGTCAACACTCTAGTCAACCCATACCCAAAACATAGACAACATACAGATAACATTGTAGTTTTATAGTTTAGTTTGATTTGGAAACATATAGTTGAGTTAACAATAGGGTCAAGTTTTTGTTTCAAAGTATGTTTCAAGTAGATAAAATTCATAGTTCTATAGGAGTTGATGAAATCCAACTCCAAAGCTCGCCAAGATCACCTGCATGCAAATAGCTTGCTAAAGAGAAACTGAAGGAGCGAGATCTTGAAGCAAACAATGGAAGAGAAAATATTTCACAATAGGAAAATGAAATTTCTATGTGAATGAATGAGAAATACAAAGAGAGAGCCTGAATATAAATGCCTCATGGAAGGTTGTAGAACAAGATGGAAAGTGGTAGAAAATAAGGTTGACAACTAAGCACACTTCCACAAAAGGTGGAACATACTAGAAGAGAACAAACTCCTGTGTTGTCAACAACTAACTACTACAACTATTAAATAAATGCATTAAACTAAGTAAGCTTAAGTAAATAGAACAAATAATTAATTATTAATTATTTACTCTAACATTAGACTTCAACTAAAAAATAGGCAACAAAACTACATCAAAACCTATAAATACTAGCACCAATGTCTCCATCTCAGAACCATCTTTCTAGTGCTTCTTTCAGATTGAAAAAATACCTCTGTATGCTCAAGTTATGGCCAAAAAATCACAAGTAGGTCCAAAATGACCCTAGAGAGGTGCAAGAGGTTGATGATGTAGTGTTGATGTCATGCTAACATCAACATTTTACTGTAAAAACTTTGATAGCCTGGAGGTTGTCACCAAAAATAGTACGACGTGGCAGGTCCACATGGTAGCCACATGGAAAATAGGTTGATTTGGCAGGGGCCATGTGACAAAGTGCCACATGTCACACACTGTACGGTGCTAACTGGGCCAAAAAATCCATGTGGACTATGTAGAGGCATTGAGGTTGCACTGAGTGTGCAAGGGTGGAGTAGACCAGTAGAGTAGAGAAGGATTCAGGCATAGGAAGGATGAGCTATGGTGGAGTAGTTAGGAGAAGCGATGCAGACTTGAGGTGCTGTCAAAAATGGTGGTGCATGGGCAGAGCTAAGGTGTTTTGCTGGGTGGATCAAAGAAGGTGTTAAAGGTGTTGGTGAGGCACCAGTGGCACGTGAGTGACCCTGCAGTGGCTGCTAGGTGGTGCTACAATGGCACATCCTAAAATTTTTTATAATTTTTTTTCCACCAATCATACATCAGTATGGCCATACAGTAGGCCTAGGTCTAAATTTTTTTTTGCCTCCCAAAGCTCCTATCACCAAAATCAAAAAGTTTTATATGAATCCTGACTGCAAATGGCCGTTTGGATCCAATGGTAGCATCTGTTTGGGCTCAAAGTGCTCCAAAAAAAGCTCTTCCCTTTGATTGAGGAAAAATACACAAACAAACTCGAGTTTGTGTCTTTGAATCATGGCTTCAAAAAATATTCAATGAAGCAGCAACAAGGTGACTTTGATACCATTTAAGAGTTGATGAAGTCCAACTCCATAGCTAACCAAGATTACCTGCATGCAAATAACCTATCGAAGAGAAACCAAGAAGGAAGAGGTGGAGCTTGGGAAAACCCTAAATGGACATGAGAGAGAATGTATTGCAAAATAATGAAAATGTATTTACAATACAAATGGAATGAGAAATACAAAGAGAGATCCCAAATATAAAATCCTCATGGAAGCTTGTAGAACAAGCTAGAAAGTGGTAGAAGATAAGGTTGACAACTAAGCACAGTTCCACAAAAGGGTGGAGCATGCTAGAAGGGAACAAACTCCCATGTTGTCAACACCTAACTACTACATCTATTAAATAAATGAATTAACTTAAGTAAGCTTAAGTAAATAGAATAAATAATAATTAATTAATTATTTACTCTAACAAATTCACCCTTATAATTGAACCCATTCTTAAAATGTACAATTACCCCTATTTGATTTCAAGTCAATTATTCAAAGATAATTTAAGGGTAATTATTTATTTAAATTATTAAAATAATAGTTATTGATTCTCAAATAAAATAATTTACAATTTTATTAAAATCAGTATTATTAAAAATAATAATTAAATAAATTTAAAATTTCATTAATAAACTCCATCATTAATTAAGCTAAATTAAATTACATTAAATTAAATTAATTAATAATCATATTAATCTTTCATTGATTATTTATTAAAATAATAAATATTAATAAAATTATTAAATAAATAATAATTTAATATTATCAATTTTTAATAATCATTTAAAAAAAAATTCAAATAAATTAAATATATATATATATATATATATATATAGTGTGTTTTATAAAGGCTTGTCAGCCTTATATCCTGTGGTAGCAAGGTACACTGATGCTACCTTGGTCATTCAAGCCGACAATAGGTACAAGGGGGGGTGTGGGTTTCCTTGCCCCTTCCAAATTATATATATATATATATACATATATATATATATATATACATATATATATATATACATATATATATATATACATATATACATATATACATATATATATATATACATATATACATATATATATATATATATATATATATATACATATATATATATATATATTTATTTATTTATAAATTTTTTAAAATTGTTTTGTTCTATAAAAATTCATATATAAATTTTAAAAAATAAAACTCTTCCACCACACACACACACACACACACACACACACACACACACACACACACACACACACACACACACACACATATATATATAGTTCTAACAATTCACTGATAGGGCAAATATGACCAAACAATTGAATTTTCAAGTTAAATTTTGCAATATTCAATTCAAAACCCTTCCTTGTTTAAATCTAATTTGTAAAATTACTAAAAAAGGATTCCAAGATATTTTAATCTCTATGTATGTAGAAGAAATCAGCATGCATACCAGTAATTCCAAATTGAAATATTCATCACAAAGAAAATCAAATAAACATTTCATAGTCACAAAGAAGACAGGAAAAAGGAAATAATGTAATTAACTGTGTGGATCGAAACACAATAATCTACCTAGATTCTGATGCTAAAATCACACACCCCAAAAAGATTTGTGAGAGAAATTTCTTCTCTCAAAACCTTCTCTCTTCAAAAATTCCTTCTCCAAAATTTGTGGTCTCTTGAAAATGAACCCTCAATTGTTGATAAGGAGTTCTCTCCTAAATTTGGGGCACTAATTTTGCAATCACCCAAGAGGACTCCTTGCTCACCCCTCTTTAAACTCGTTATTATTTTTTCTTTATCTTTTCATGCGTGTTTATTGCAATATATAATATCTTTATTTAAATTCTCTTGACTTCTCTTTTAATTAATTTATTAAATTTTAATCTCATGCATACTTTATTCAATCGTAAAACTCTTTAATAAATTAATATATTTCCATTCTTACATTTATTTTTGAAATGTTAATAGATAACATATTTATTAACTTAAGTAATAATAATATTTAAAATTTATTTAAAAATGGACTCCTAAATATATTATTAAATTAAATAAGTATTATCACATTCTAAAATTAAACTTATAATTTTATCTTTAAATTTAATTCTTTTTATTTAATCAATTTCCCAATTAATTAAATATAATTAAATATTGAAAAGATCATAATGATTTTCCATTAAATTAAATTATTAATTTAATCTTTTAATTAGACTTAATTAATAGAAAAATTAGCATAGACTTACAAGATGAAATATGAAAACCCATCATAGAAAAACACATACAAGATCAAAATAAAAAAGGTTATAATCGCGAATTTATGTCATATGATGCATTTAGAAGGTAATTAACTTAGACACTTGTCCTAATTTTTTAGGACAAATGAGTTTAAAGATTAGGATTTGGACTTAATAATTTATCTCCCCTCTCTTACCATTGAGATAATGTGATAGGGTACACTCATCTTGACAATTCAGGGAAATTGATACCCAGTACCTACAATTTGCATTAAAATCCATGCATGTACAAACACAATATTCTAAACTAAATAGGCAATGGCAAGAAGTGGTGCATCATGTAGATCCTAACTAGTAGGTGTATGCATGAAAATGCGAGCCTCTGAACCTCACACACTTCAACGTCGTCATTAGCTATGAAGTCATCCTAGAATGAACATTGAATTGTTCATCCAAGACACTCAACAATGCGACCTGTTGTCTCCTATCTAAAGGGATTTTGCTTGGTCAATTTCCTCAAATTTGAGGTATAGGCAACCAGACCCTCTAAGAATGAAGGATTTTGAATGCAATTAATCTATATGAATATGCAAAGTAATCTAGAATGAGATATGCATTTTAATCTAAGAACATGTAAAGAGAATTAGACTAAATGTATGCATATTAAGATCTAAATGAAACTAAGCTAAGAAAATGAAAGTGTATGAGAATAGTAATAAGCTATATGAGTGTAGAATGCAACAGCAATTTGATATCGATTCAATTCAACCTCTTCCAAAATGAAGAATTGAGGGTCTCTTAAATAGAAATCTTGAAATTCTTCAATGGTTGAGATCAATTCCAATAATGAATAGGATTGAAGATAAGGTTTAGTCATGGTGGAAGATTCCCAAATTAAAAGGAGTTAACTGGCTCAGATTTGAGTGTAAGAGTCAGTCCGCTCAAATAGATTTTAGTGTGAGAGCAAGTGATCTGGATCACTTCTAATTTGATCAGTAGCTATCTAGGAATTCCCATTTTTGAACTAAAGAGTAGAATTAGGAAGAATATTTAATTTAATAAAATGAGATATGCTCCCATAAATACCTTTTCTATTTAATTAAATAATTTTATTTAATTAATTAGAGACACTTTTCTATTTAATTAAATAACTTCTTTTAATTAATTAGGAATGACTTCCTATTTAATTAAATAACTTTGCTTAATTAATTAAAAATAACTTTTCTATTTAATTAAATAATTTTGTTTAGTTAATTAAAATAGGCATATTTATTAAATTAAATAAATTTAACCCTATAGTACATTAGCCTTAGGAGATAATTTAATTTAATAAAGTATGAATACTTTAGATTAAATTAAATTTAAATCAAATAGGTCTAATATGAGTGAGTACTATAGAAATTAAATAGGAAATATGATGAATGCAGATTAGGGTTTTCTACATTTGACAATTAAGTCAAGTAGCAAAAATCAGAATAAGAATTGCCTAATGAAATAGGACTTTAGGGTTGATCAGAATAGACTATAATTGGTGATCATGGCAATGAGCCAATTTTGGGGTATTACATTTTGCCCCTCTTTGAATGAATGTTCGAGCAGTACGTTCAATTCAAAGAAAATCAAAAAGCATGATATGAAGATCAAGAGATAAGATTGGTTCTAAAGTTGATGATACAAAGACAAATTGATAAGCTTTTAAGGACCATCTCTAGAATAGAGCTTAATCCCAAGGAATCCAAGGAGGATACCTAGATACCCAAAAATTGATAAGAATTTTAAAGGTTTCCTTCATAACAAACTTTAACCTTTAAGGATCCAAATAGAATGTCTAGATACCCGAGATTGATAGCATTTAAAAGATCATCTCCAGAATGGAGCTTAACCTTTAAAGATCTAGATAGAACACCTAGATACCTAAGAGTGATAAGCATTTAAAATATTATCTCTAGAATGAAGCTCAATCTTTAAGTATCCAAATAGAATGTCTAGATTCCTAAGAGTGATAAGCATTTAAAAGATTATCTCCAGAACGAAGCTTAATCTTTAAGGATCCAAACAGAACATCTAGATGCCTGAGATCAATAGCATTTAAAAGATTGTCTCCAAAATGGAGCTTAATCTTTAAGGATCCAAACAAAATGTCTAGATACCTAAGATCAATAGCATTTAAAATATTATCTCTAGAGTGAAGCTTAATCTTTAAGGATCCAAAAAAAACATCTAGATACCTAAGATCAATAGCATTTAAAAGATTGTCTCCAGAATGAAGCTTAATCTTTAAGGATCCAAATAGAACACCTAGATACCTGAGAGCAATAGTAGATAAAAAAATCAAATTATGAGACATAGAATCATTCCCAGAACAAGGCTTGATCCTTAGGAGTCAAGATTTATATTTTCCTGATACCCATAATCGACTGATGACCAGATGAAATAGATGACAAAGATGCCAGAAAGAGGGAAACAAGATGCCCCTAGTGGTGTCATAAGATGGAAAAAAGGTGCCCTGAGCAATAAGGATTCAATGATGTAATCATCCTGCCCCCTCAGGAGTGAAATCAAAAGATGACACACCAAAAATATGATATAAAGCAATAGATAAAGATATGTAAAATAAATATGAGATTCGGCAAAATGTGGAAGGGATCAAAATGAACAAAAGATAATATGAAGATATCAGAATGATCTAAAGAAATATAGAAAATATCAAAATGATCTAAAGAATATAGAAGAGATCAAAATGATCAAAAGAAGATTTAGAGTCAATTCAGCGTGATTTCAAGATCTAGAAGACCAAGTTTGACAAAAAGTTGACTAGAGTTGACTTTTTGAGAATTAATTTTGAAAATTTGAAGAATTTTGAGTTGAAAAGATTCCAAGAATCACAAAGTATCAAAAAAATTTAGATTGCACAAGCGTTCAATTACGCCGGTCTCAAAATTTTAAAATGCATTTTGGATCCATTTAAGTGTCAAATTTTGAATTTGATCTCGAAAATGGATTCAGAGTAGCCAAAGTAGCCAACAGGGTGATTAATTGATCATTTGTGCAATCGTGAAAGAACACAACTCTTTGAAGAGATCAACAATTCCTCATCAGAGAAGGTGAAAGTAGATTTGCAATTGAATCGCATGCTTATGCAAGTGAAGTATGCAATGCAAGACTATGTTAAATGCAACCCTAGGTCTGGTTACTGAGCCTCAACAATTTATCATCACTAGACATAAACGAAGCTTATATATCCTACAATTACCATTGACTTTGCAATCATGGAAATATGAATAGGACATATGTCATAGGTTTGTTGGGATTAAATGTAAGCATTCGAGGCAAAAGAAGCCAGAAAGACCAGAACATTTGTCCCTTTTAATATAGCAAGTTAACATAAGCATCAAAGCATAAGTGTTAGGATGACTAGAATATTGCTTGCATGCAAACATGCCAAACACATGAAAGATCCTTCTTATGCTAAATAATCAATAAGTAGTATGTCTACAACGGCCTTTGCATCTGTAACCTAGGACAAAAATGTGTCATATATACTCATAGTGACCTGTACATTCACTTAGCAGGATAAGTATTAGATATTACTATAGAATAAAGAATTCACTCCAATAGACAATGAGAAGAACCAATGTTATTGATGTATTCATATAAAAGGAGTCAAGGTACACCCGACCATCCAATATGAGATGGATGCTCTTATAGTGGACACCCTTCTTATAGGAATTTGTCAACTAATTGGAACTAAACCACAGACAGAAAGAAAAGAAAAGATCATGCCCCCAATCATTACTTCTCTAATTAGAAATGACATCATCAAGTTGCTTGGATGGACATGATAAAGTGAAAACAAAGAAAATAAAGAAAATTCTTAGCATATCCAAACAAGTTCATCATTTTGGGTTCATTTTTGTGTAATAAGATTGATGTCAAGTATTAGTTTCTAGAACATTTTTGAAAGAAATCTCTTCAATAGGGTGACAACAATAGGAAGATGTAGTCAAAATGACTGGTGACTAAGGTCAAAGAGGAATCTTTAAGGTAAAGAACCTAGGAGGACTAAGTGATAGTAGGCAGACATAGTGAGGAGCACTGGTGACTATCACGAAAGAGATTCTATGAGAAGAATCTCGAAAAGAGTGACACTAGCGATAGTAGGCAGACATAGTGAGGACCACTGGTGACTATCACAAAAGATATTCTATGAGGAGAATCTTGAAAAGACTGACACTAAGGTGGAATGCCCCCGAGTTATGAAAAGACTCAATCTATGGATACATGAGCGAAAGTAGAAAACCAAAGCAAGAAAGTGGAATCATAAAAGTGACTGTACAGAATAGCTAGAAGATGCACTGCAAGATGGAGCATTGGGAACAAGAGGCACCTATTTATCAAGTTTTCACCTTCTTGGTAGGATTTTCTTTTTTTTTGCTACTGTAATGCCTATTTCAAAGTTTTCATCAATGTCACTTTTTTTGTTTTTCAATTTTTTTGTATTTTTTTCTTTTTGAATTTTTTTGTATATTTTTTTTTTCAATGTTTTTTGTTATCACCAAGGTGCATATTGCTAGGTCTTCTCCAAGATAATAGATTTTTTTATGAGATTTTTAGATTTTTTTCAGGACATTTTCAAATTTTTAGATTTTTTCAGAGATTACTAGCTCTCAAGAAGGATTACCTTGATTTTGTTCCACTGTCTAGCAATGTGTAGGACGAGATGTAGTAGCAAGCTAGTGGACAAGTGGAGATGGATAGGCATAGAGTATGAAGCAGTGAATGTGACCCTCAAGGAAAGTCTTCACAAGATTACCCATGCTAGGGAAAAAGATATAACAATATAAGATCATGGTGTAATGAAGGGTGTCACATAAGTAATCCAAGAAAATGACCATGTCAAGAGAGTGCTAGGAATTGAGTTTTCTTCTTTCTTTCATTGATCAAGACTAGAGGGTTAACTGAATAGGATAACAAAGTTTGTTATGGAGGTTATGAGTGAATGACTTTGGGAATGAGGACATCTTAAAGGATAAGCAAGATCATGATAGGATGTCATGGATGGAAGAATTATGTATGATGCCTATTTAACAGGTTTTCATCATGGTACTTATCCAAGGTGCCACAAGACATGGTTTTCACCATAGGACAGATTTATTTTTCTTTACTTTTGCTACTAAGGTGCCTATTTCCAGGTTTTCACCAAGGCACTTTTTCTTTTTTTTCTTTTAGATTTTTAGAGTTTTTGGAAAGAAAAGCCTTTCTCAAGTTATATAGCATACCTATAAGAAAGATAAGTTATGATAAGCCAAGGCCATAGCAAGGTACACTCAAAGATGTTGATAAGGTAATGGAAGGGAGATAGTAGAAAAGATATATGGAGGATAAGGTTTTAGGCTCTAGATGAAATAAATGGGATGGAAAGATAAAAGGTGGAGAATAGAAGGTGGAGTGGATAGGGTAATGAAAGGGATGTGCAAGGGGAGAAGAAAAAGTGGGCAAGATCAACATTGACACACACCTTGAAGGGTACTGGGAAAAATAGGGAAATCATGGACGAAATAGATTGAGGCTTAGATATGTAAGGTAGTAGAGCCATTTTGGAGAGGGGTGGAGTAGAAGGTTTTGAAATCTTTTTAGGAAGATGTTGGGAAGAAGATGGAGTGGAAGCCTTTGGAAGTTTAAATGTCAACTCTGATTTGTTTTTAATATTCAAGTCCTTCAAAAGAGACTTGGGAATGCATATAGCTTTTTATTTTTCATTAGATACTTTGGAATATATTTCTTCAATAATAGATTTAAGAACCCACACTTTCCTTCATTGAACTCTTTGAATAGTGGACCTTTGCAGTCTCTTTTGTGTATTTTCCTTCTTGACATTCACATGTCGATTAGAGGAGACATAGTGAACTTTTGAGGATGGATTCATGCACTTGTTTTGAGTTGATCATCCAAATTGCTTCCAAAGGACTTGGGATTTGTGGATGAATGAGACCAATATGACTGGTTTAGATGGAAAGATGGATGTGAAGAGCTCAAGTATGTGTATCTTTGTTGATCTTGGGGTAGGGTAGGAGGAATGTGTAATGAGCTAAGAGTGGAAGTAGGAGATAGAGGAACATAAGGTCCCAATATGGATGGAATACTTGAAGGTTTAAGATTAGATGGGTAGGGACCAAGGATAGATTTAGATGATGTGAAAAGACCATGAGTATGGATATCAACATCTTCAGAGTGAGCAATATGATCAAATCCATCAATAGATTTATGAGTAACTATTATAGGAGCAATACCTTTGACAGGAGTATTTAAAGCTTGAGAATAGTTTTGAAGTGAATGTATCAAGGTAGAACAAGAGAGTGAGGGAACACTTTCTTCAAAAGGAATTTTAGGTAGTATAGGAAAAGTATCCTTCTCTTGGTCTTTAATAGTCTCCTTAGGGATGGTGGAAGGAATATCATGATCTTGCTTAGTAGAGGTGCATGACATGGGAGATGGAGGACTATGTAACTCTTGAGATGGAGGCATGAGATCTTGGAAGATTTGAAAGGGGATGAATGAATCATGGTCTTGATCAACACTTGTTTCTTCATCATGTATTAGTCCTCTTGACATGAAACCAATTCCAAGGATGAGGGAGTATCTGAATCTATATTCGAATCTATTTTTGGAGTTTGCGTAATAGGCTCTTGAAGTTCAAAAGGAAAATTACTTGGAGTGGACTTCATAGGCATAGCAAGGTATGAAGAAGTATGATTTGTGAAGGCAGTGAAAAGACTTGTAGCCCAGTATCTATTGGCTTGAGTTTCTTTCAAAGGTAGTCCTTGAGGGTACACATAGTCAACAAGAGGAGTAGTGAGTTCTTTTGGTGAATATATGTTGGAAAGATTGGACAATTTAGAAGGTGGTTATATGTTGGAAGAAGTAGAAGTTGCATTTGAACCATTACTAGACATAGTTTCATGAGGTTGATCCTTCTTGAGAGTATAATCTATAGTAGATGAGAGCTTAGATTTTCAAATTATGTCATTGTCAAAGAGATCTTGGATCTCATTTTTTAGCTCCTTACGATGTGAATTTTTATGTAAATTATGTCTATGATAAGCACAATAGTTACTCATAAAGGAAACTCCTACCAAAGTGACCTTAGGTAACACAATGAATTTCTTTTGAAGAAGTTCTTCCAAAGTTGATTCATAAGATCTTCCCAAAGGGGTGAAATCATGCTTTGGTTTAGGTTCCCAAGGTTTTGTTGCTTCAAATATATTTCTAGATTTCTTGGGTGTTTGTAAAGTGTTCTCAGATACCTTGGATTCAAGATCACAAGAATGTGATTTTTGGTTGTCATAGGAGGAAGGGAAATTTTCTCTCAAGGAGAATTTGTTCAATGATGTTTCATCTTCCTCCTTCAATCTTTGAATTTGAGCACTCATTGATTGGATTTGTTGTTTCATGTTTGCAATAAGTAGCTTTTCTTCCTCACTAGGAATATTGGATTTAGTGCATTTTTTGTTAGCCATTTTGATGTACTATGTTTCAAGTAGTGACAGCCAAATTTTAGAACATAAGTCAAGTTTCCATAGTCATAGACAATGACAAAAAGAAAAAGCTTAGACAAGGACCACACTAGAACTTAGTCTCAATCAGATAGGATAAGAGTGTTATATACTAAGGCATGAATAGTCTGATTTGAAGGCTAGAATAGCCAAAGATTATGACTATCATAATGCGGAGTATGACAAGCACTAAAGAATGAGAATCAAGACAACTAAAAGATGAGACTAGTCAAAGTATAGGTCACAAATCTTCAAGTAAGAAAAATGTCACTATTTGGGACTATTTTCAGGCAGAGAAGTAGTAAACTAATGTAGGAAAGGACAACGTATAGGATGCAAATAGCTAAAAATAGATCAAAGCTAGAACTGTTGATACAAGATCTTGCACGAGGAACTTTTGCAGGCCACATGAGTAAGTACTCAAGACTGTACAAAAACTAATGATAGAAATTAAAATCTTGTGTGAAAAAGTTACACAGACCATGTGAGGACATAAGATATCATGTGAACATTTCAAATGTTTGCACGAGAACGTAGCAAACCAAATGATTTTGCACGAGGACTTGAAAAGTTTCACATGAGAAGGTAGACTAGACTAACAACAACATTGGATTTCAAAGAGATTTTTAGATTTTTTAGACAAATTGAATAGATTTGTTAGACAAATTTGATTGGATAGACAATGAGGTTAACTTAGTAAGACATTTGGACAATGTTTTGAGATTCAATCAAGGCAATGTGTTTGAACAAGATAGTGGGAAGCCAGCAGTAGTCGAAAAAAGTCTTGTCGAGGACAAAGCAACTCGACAGGATAGGGGAGTCTTGACATTTATTTGTTGTAGATGGTTTTGGACTTATTTATGACTCAAGAAAAAACACACTTTTATCCCTAAAAACAACAATTTGTATAGAAGACAAAACCTTTGTCCCACATCTTTAGTGCATGCGTGTACCTCACACAACCATGCCACCCCCTAAAGGGCACCCATGTTTTTGGTATATTCAAAGGACTAAATAGTATATGCTAAATGAGTGCCCTTGTGGCAATGAATGAGTGCATATACCACCTTCCAATGTCCAGTAGCATGCCTATGGTGAGTTCTATAGGAGAGATTCTTCCCCCTCCTTGCACAATGATTATGCTTCCTTTTGAAGGTGAACTAGGTGGCTTCTAACTAAAGGTTTTTACTTGGATTCCATTCATACTAATTATTAGTGGCTTTGCAAGTGGAGTTGAGACCAAAAACCCACACCAACATCTAAAAGAGCACACACTTTCTTAGCAAGACTAGGGTTGGTGCCAGCTAGTGCAACAAACATAGCTTCCCCTTGATATGCGATATCAAGAATCAATGGAAAGAAATTAATCTAGCTTTGGATTTTTTTTCTCTAAAAAGCCTCTTGATTATAGTGAGTAGGAATCTCTGGCAAAAGGAGTGTGCTCACTTGGGTCATTCCTGGAGGTTGGATCACTCCAACAGGCCCTCTAAAGGATTAACTCTGACTAGTGATTTGAATGCAAGGGTCAAAGTTTCTAATTTCCCTCAAGGGGAAAGAGCATACTCCTCTACCTTACTTTCTCATCCAAACATGCAAAACAAGTTAATTTACCGACTTAGCTTAATCAATCTAGACTTGTTCTTTCTCAAGATTTTGATTCCCTAAAAGGAAACCATCAACTCTTCATAGAAAAGGACTCATACTAGAGAACCACTAAGCTTCTTGCCTCCCTTAGAATACCATCTTTCAAAAGTGTCTAGGTTTTTGATTCACCCTTGGTCATGACCTCCAAGTGGTGAAGAGCATAATCCCCTATTCTTCTATCTTGCACCCTAGGAAGTTCACAAGCCCCTAATTAATCTATGTTTTGAAAGCAATAAATAAGACATTTTATTTTGTGGATTTTAAAAGTGGTCTTCATCAAACGTATCTTCAAGAATTGTCCTACAAACAAGGGTCAGTTTCTATTCGAGTGGGTTTTATAAGGAGTTTTTAACAAATTGTCCTACAAACAACAGTTAAGCTGTAGAAAAAAAAAAAACTAGAGAAACAAAGAAAAATAGATTCCAAGAAAAGTATGTTAAGGAAATCAAGTAAATTGCAAAGTAAAAATGCTTGAAACAAAGGTTTCTGTAGCAAAGCCATGCGAAATCCTTTTACGGCCTGTGTGAAGAAATAAGGTACCACGTGAAGACTCGCATGCTTGGGCACTTTCTCGTATGAACCAAAATGAATCTTCGTGTGAGAATCCAAAATCCTCATGTGAAAATGGATTATCTCTCGTAAAGATTTTAGAATATGTACGGAAGTGTATGGACAAAGAGCTTGAAAATTAATTTAAAAATGCAAAGAAGGCCTGAGAAAATTATTTTCTTGGCCCCATGGTGGGCACCAAAAATTTATGCATGAAAATGTGGGCCTCTAAACCTCACACACACTTCAATGTGGTCATTACCTATGAAGTCATCCTAGAATGAACATTGAATTGTTCATCCGAGACACTCGACAATGCAACCTGTTGCCTCCTATCTAAAGGAATTTTTCCTATTCAATGTCCTTAGATTCAAGGTATAGGCAACCAGACCCTCTAAGAATGAAGGATTTTGAATGCAATTAATCTATATGAATATGAAAAGTAATCTAGAATGAGCTATGCATTTGAATCTAAGAACATGTAAAGAAAATTAGATTAATGTATGCATATTAAGATCTAAATGAAATTAAGCTAAGAAAATGAAAGTGTATGAGAATAGTAATAAGCTATATGAGTGTAGAATGCAGCAACAATTTGATATCAATTCATATCAACCTCTTCCAAAATGAAAAATTGAGGTTCTCTTAAATAGAAATCCTAAAATTCTTCAACAGTTGAGATAAATTCCAATCAAGAGATAGGATTGAAGATAAGGTTCAATCATGGTGGAAATTCCCAAATTAAAGGGAGTTAACTAGCTCATATCTGAGTGTAAGAGTGAGTCAGCTTAGATAGACTTTAGTGTGAGAGCAAGTGATCTGGATCACTTCTAATTTGATCAATAGTTATCTAGGAATTCCCATTTTTGAACTGAAGAGTAGAATGAGGAAGAATATTTAATTTAATAAAACGAGATATGCTCTCATAAATACCTTTTCTATTTACTTAAATAATTTTATTTAATTAATTAGAGACACTTTTCTATTTAATTAAATAACTTTTCTTAATTAATTAGAAATATCTTTTCTATTTAATCAAATAATTTTATTTAATTAATTAAAATAGGCATATTTATTAAATTAAATAAATTTAACCTCATAGTACATCAGCCTTACGAGATAATTTAATTTAATAAAGTATGAATACTTTAGATTAAATTAAATTTAAATCAAATAGGTTTAATGTGGCTAATATGAATGAGTACTATAGGAATTAAATAGGAAATATGATGAATGCAAATTAGGGTTTTCTGCATTTGACAATTAAGTCAAGTAGTGAAAACCAAAATAAGAATTGCCTAGTGAAATAGGACTTTAAGGTTGATCAGAATAGACCAGAATTGGTGATCATGGAAATGAGCCAATTTTGGGGTATTACAGTAGGTGACTATGACTCCCTTCACTACATCAGAAATGTCATACATAAAGAAAACATACACACACACTATACACATGCAGTATGGGGTAAGTAACCATAAGAAAACATGTATAACAATCCATCTAACTAATCATCATCAAATAATTGAAATCATAGTAAATAATCATCATCAAGGTATAATCATGAATACATGAAATAACTAGTACCAAGTAGTCTCATCATAAAATCAACTGATGTAACCCCAATGTCATTAAAGAGTAAATCAAAAGTTGACACAAGAAAAATGCTTCAGAATACCATCACTCTTCATTAAAAAAAATTCTAAAACTCTACTCTGCCACTACAATGAAAAAAAATTCTACTTATTACAATTTCAAAAATTACCATATTTGGCAGATTTTTGGAAAAATCAAAAATTTCCATTTTTGGTAATTTTTAAAACTTATCCTATGAATCCTAATTTTTCTCAAGAAAAGCCCCCAACTAAGGCAAGATGAATTGCCAACTAATCAACAAAATCAAAGATACAATTTCAGATTTATTACAAAGATAAAATTCTAAATAAATTGGAAAAAATAGTAAAAGCCAATTTCAAAGGTCAAGATGAGTTTTCAAGCTCCTAGAAAAATGTTGAAGTGGCCATCTATTGAGTTAAGCTCCATCGACAATCCAAATAACTCCTTCTACTACAACTCCTTGTAAAATTTTAGCCAAAAACCACATCCGAGTTAAAAGTTATGACCCCCAAAAGTAAATCTTGACCAAAACCCATATCTAAGTCAATAGACTTGACCCTTGGATGCCCCTACATCATTCTCCCCTACTTGAAAAGAATGAAGCTCTTGTGAGTTTTAGTCCTCAAATTGCTTCCTTTTAGGCTCATCTAGCTTCTGCAACTCCCATTCCATAATCCAAGTGCTATCTATCGGTGCCAACCCTTCCCACTGCATGAGATATCTGTTTTAGTCACCCTAGTGAGTCTAAATAGTCTTCTTGTCTAGAATCTATGGTCTGTGTCTAGTCTACCTCATCCTCCTTTCCAACAGAGGTATCATCACCATGGAAAGTATACAAATCATAAATATTAAACATAGGAGATATATCAAGACCACTTGGGAGCTCTACCTCATATGTATTATCATTAATCTTCTTCAAAATCTTGCAGGGACCAATTTTCTTGTATTTCAATTTATAATAAGTCCTAGTGGGAGACCTCTCCTTTCTGAGATAAACCATCACTAGATCCCTTGTGTTAAAAACTTGATACCTTCGAGTAGCATCTATAGAAGCTTTGTACCACTCATTATTGTCTTGGAACTTTTGTCTTACATTTTCTTGCAACTGGCCGAGCTGCTCCACAAAGGCTTCACCATCATCATCGAATCTGTCACCTAAAGGAAACTACACCAAATTGAGAACACCCTGAGGGTTATGTCCATAAAAAACTTGAAATGGTGACTTACCAGTTGACCTATTCACTAAACTATTATAACCAAATTTTGCTTGAGGCAATACCAAATCCCATCGTTGGGGCTTCTCTCCAATAATACATCGCAACAAATTACCCAAACTACGATTGACAACTTTTGTTTGTCCATCTATTTGTGGATGGTAAACACTACTAAACTATAATTTTGTTTCCATTTTCTTCCATAATGTTTGCAAAAAAATGGCTCAAGAACTTAGTATCTTGGTCAGAGGTGATTGTTTTTGGAACCCCATGTAATTTGACTATCTCAAAAAATAATAACTTAGCCAACCTAGTAGCATCACTAGTTTTCTTACAAGTAATGAAATTAACCAGTTTTGAGAATCTGTCCACAACTACAAGAATATAGTCATTACCTTGTTGTGTATGTGGAAATCCCAATACAAAATCCATACTCAAGTCTCTCCATGGTCAAACTAGTACTGGTAATGGCATGTACAATCCAGTGTTCTGATAGTTCCCTTTGGCTACTTGAAAAACTTGACACCTCTCCACAAACTTGGTGATATCTCACTTCATCTTTGGCCAATAGTACTTATCTGCCACCAAAGCTATTGTTTTATCCTTTCCAAAATGCCCAACCATACCACTACTATGAAATTCCTAATTAATATTTTCCTGCATTGAGCCTATAGGAACACATAGCTACTTTCCCTTGAATAAGTAACCATCTTGCATTAGATAATCACCTTGAATAGTGTATGTATGTCTAGGTACAAGATTCTTCAACTGATCAACAATTTCCCAAAAGTCACTATCAAATTCATAAAAGTCTTTGATTGCATCAAATCCAACCACCTTTATTTCCATGATATTCAGAAGAACAACTTGCCTACTCAAGGCATCTACAACTTGATTCTATTTCCCTGATTTATGCTTTAGAACAAAGGTATACCCTTGTAGGAAAGATATCCACTTTGCATGTCTAGTGTTCAATTTCTTTTGTGTGTTCAAGTATTTCAGAGAAATATGGTTTGTAAACAACAAAAATTCTTTGGGTACTAGATAATGTTTTCAGTGCCTCAAAGCTTGCACAATTGCATAGAATTCTATATCATATGTAGAATATTTCTTCTGCACATCATTCAATTTTTCACTAAAAAAGACAATGTGTTTACCTTCTTGGCTAGGTACAACACCAATTCCCACATGTGAGGCATCACAATCCACCTCAAACACTTTTTCAAAATCCAATAGTGCTAGTACTGGAGCTTTAGTGACCTTCTTCTTTAGGTATTGGAAACTCTCTTCAACCTCTTTGGCCCATGAGAACTCTCAACCCTTAGTGAAATCTATCATAGGTGCTATAATGCTACTAAAATTATCAATGAGCTTTCTATAGAAAGTAGCCAATTCATGAAAACTTCTCACCTTAGTGATACTACATGGACTAGGCCATTCAACAATGGCTTGAACTTTCTCTGGATCCATCTTGACACCATCTGCAGAAATTACAAATCCTAGAAAAACCAAGCTTTCTTGCATGAACCTACACTTCTTTAAATTTGCATAGAGCTTTGCTTTCCTCAATACCCCCAATATTATCCTCAAGTGTTGCAAATTTTCTTCCCTTCCCTTACTAAAAATTAGTATATCATCAAAATAAACTACTAGAAACTTACCACTGTAGGGATGCAACATAGTGTTCATGATTCTCATAAAAGTACTAGGTGCATTGGATAAACCAAAAGGTATAACCTTCCATTCATACAAACCATCCCTAGTTTTGAAAATTGTTTTCCATTCATCCCCCTCTTGGATGCGGATTCAATGGTACCCACTTCATAGATCAATCTTAGAGAAATACTTCACTCCAGCAAGAACATCCAACATGTCATCCAAATGTGGGATAGGAAAATGATACTTTATGGTTATCCTATTGATGGATCTACTTTCTATGCACATCCTCCATTTTCCAACTTTCTTTGGAGTTAACAAAGCTAGGACAACATAATGGCTCATGCTTTCTTGTACTAAGCCCTTTTGTACGAGTTCAGTCACTTGTTTCTCTAGTTCTGCATGTTGTGTCAGACTCATTCTATATGCCACTTGATTGGGGAGACTTGCTCTTGGAATAAGATCAATATGATGTTGGATATCTCATTTTGGGGGAAGTCCATCAGGTAGCTCCTCTGGAATTACATCTAAATATTCTTCCAATACTATAGCTACTTTTGGTGGTATAGTCAAGTCTTCCTCTTTTCGCTTTTGTAATACCAATACATAACAACACCTTGTCACTTTCATCTCCTTCACAAGTTCCTTTTCAGATAGCATACTTTTAGTTTTTCCATCACCCTTGAGAGGTAATAGGACTACTTTAGATCCATCCTTCCAGAAGGTGTAAGTATAATTTTCCCCATTATGAACAACCTCTTGGTCATACTGCCAAGGACAACATAAGAGGACATGGCATGCATCCATCAAAATCACATCACACCATAGCTCATCCTTGTAGACTTTCCCTATGGAAAATTTAACAAGACATCTCTTATCTATTGTGACTTCACTTCCTTTTTTAAACCATGCAATCCAATAAGGATGATGGTGCTTTCCACATTGGAGATTTAGTTTATCTACCATTTCTTTAGAAACCATATTCTCACAACTACCTCCATTAGCAATTATTTGGCATACCTTTCCTCCTAAGGTACACCTTGTTCAAAATATGTTGGTCCTAAGCCATGAATCATCATTTCCTTTCTCCTCCACATCTTCCTTGGTTGGAATAATCATTGTCCTTCTCATCATGAGGCTTTCTCCCATATCTTGTGGTACTTCTTATTTAGATTCATTGTCAGCATGGGCTAGGTTCACTTTGGATGGTCTTCCTTGATTTATATCTTGCATGTTGAAGTTGGAACACTCAAAAGCCCCATAGCCTTCTTTGTCACACCTAAAACAAGTGAAAGGCATTCTCTAGTTTTCCAGCCTCTTCTGCTTCTGTAGCCTTGACCTTGTTGAAACCCCCTTCCTCTTTCTTGTTTTGGAGTATCTTTCCTAGCATCTATAATTTTTTCAAAACCTTGAAAATTATCTCCTTGGCCATTATTAGAACCTCCATGAAATGGAGTTGATGTACCTCTTTGACCACCTCTATTCCTCTAGTTATATTGCCTATTCTACTTTTCTTCAGCCTTCAGAGCTAATTGGTAGGCTTCCTCCATACTGTTAACATGATGCATGCTCAGTTTATATTGAATAGAGAATTTCAAGCTATTCACATAATGAGTAGCCATCTACTCATTATTTTCTTGATGCTCTATGTGCATGGATAGCTTGTAGAACTCATTTGTATAGTCTTGCACTAAAGAAAAGTTTTTTTTCAAATTTGGAAATCTGTGAAAGAGGATTTGTGAATAATCCATGGGTAAGAATTTTTCTTTCAGCTTTTTCTCCATCTTGATCCATGTTCTAATATTTTCCTTTCCATTTCTAACTCATTCCTTTTGGAGGTGATCCCACCATATCATTGCATGTCCTTTTAGCTTTGTGCATGCAAACTTCATCTTCTTTTCTTCTGTCATGGGCTTCCATTCAAAAAAAATTCCATCTCATTCAGCCAGTCTATTAGTTCTTCTAGCTTAAGATTGCTAGCATAGTCTGAAACATCAATTTTTATTTCTTCACTCCTTCCTTCTAAAGCCTTGAGGACTCTATCTTCATAGCTTATTTCTCCTAGTCTCTCATCTTCATTTTCTCGTTCTTCATTAGTTTCATTTCCTCTTTGTAGTTATTGATTATCTAGCCACTCATTGAGTCATTCAATCTCCCTTTGCATATCTAGTACCAATCTTTGGATCTGTGTGACATCTCCTCTTCCTCTTCCTCTTCCTCTACCAACCATCTTACTGCTTTGATACCAAATGATGTAACCCTAATGTCATTAAAGAGTAAATTAGAATTTGACACAATAAAAAATGCTTCAGAATACCATCACTCTTCATTAAAAAATATTCTGCAACTCTACTCTACCACTACAATGTAAAAAAAATCTACTTATTACAATTTTGAAAATTACCATATTTGGTAGATTTTTGGGAAAAATAGAATTTCCATTTTTGGTAATTTTAAAAACTTATCCTATAAATCTCAATTTTTCCTAAGAAAAGCCCCCAACTAAGGCAAGACAAATTGCCAACTAATTAGTGAAATCAAAGATACAATTTTGGATTTATTAAAAAATCAAATTTTTTTAAAAAATTGGAAAAAATACTAAAAGCCAATTTTAGAGGTCAAGATGAGTTCTTAGGCTCCCAAAAAAATGTCAAAATGGCCACCTATCAAGTAAAGCTCGATCAACAATCCAAATAACTCCTTCTACTACAACTATCTATAAAATTTCAACCAAAACCCACATCTAAGTCAAAATTTATGACCCTCAGAAGTAAATCTTGACCAAAACCCATATTTGAGTTGATAGCCTTGACCCTCGAATGCCCCTACATCATCAACTGATTATGAAACAATATCTAATAATCTAAAAGATAATGCTACTAATCATCACACATAAACTAGCTTGAAAGAGTTTGGCAATAATAACATCATGCAAACTAGGGGCAGGCACTATAAATTGTCGCTTAAAATGAGGTTTCTCCACCTGGATGCGAAGTACCTATCAAATTTAACAAAGCTAGCGTCCTTCACATCCTAGCTTATATCTGCACTCCATAACTAGACTGGTAGAGTTTCTCCTTCATATTCTCTATTTAAAACCATCTCTTTTTCAAAGTATGTAACCCCTTTAAATAAAAATATATGCATCAATAATGAATAATGGCCAAATGTTTTCTTAACTTTTCTCTTTTAAATCCCAACTATTCGTACATGAATTTCCTCTACTAAATAAGATGCAAAATCAAAGATGATATCCACACCAAAAGATGAGATCTATGTCATCATGTACATGAACTTTGTTGGCATAAAATCTTGCTTATCTTCACCAAAAACCCTACATAAGGTCATGTAAATATCTATGGCCCTAGTATTGAAAAACTATTTCTTAAAAGGCTCCTTAGTTGATGTTGTAACAAAAGTAAAATTTCCAATTGTGGCCAAGTGTCCTCTTAATGCACCTTGTCTGACTTGATCCTTTTGAGACAAGTATTCTTTTTCTAATCCCTAGAAACCAATGGTCTCATGATAATCTATGATTGGCTCCAATGCAAAAACCTCTTGAATCTCTTTTGCATTAATTCTTATTAGACACTCCTCATCCACTCTACTCACTCTCCTGGCTATTGGGTCATAATTTAGGGTTATGGCTACGAGAAGGTCTGAATCCATGAAAACCCCAGGGACTACAAACTTAACCAAATCAAAATTCCATATGTTTCCATGGGGGGAAAACAATTTCCTTTCTAAGAACCATTTCTTGAACAAATGAAGCTCTATTTCAGAGGTAATGGCATCCCTAGTCCAATTCCCTTTATCATATAAACCATATGTGATATTAACTCTAGGGTTCATAGGAATTAACTTTTTCATTTGAGCTAATTCATTTGTGGATTCAATCAATTGTTCCAAGAAATCATCATGTATAATTCCTACTAGAATACTCTATTTTCCTTAAGAAACATTTTTTTGGAGTCATGTTTGATAGAAATGTAGAATACCATAATGATTTTGAATTAATACTTAGACTGAGATACTTACTTGGCTCTCTATTTTCTTCTTTCCAAATTCTATAGTGAATTGATAGTATAGAAGATTTTTCACAATTTAACCAGGCAAAAAATAGCTCTTCAATAGGTTCTTAGCTCTCAAAAAATTATAAACAGGTTTGCATGAAGAAAATATTTTGAATCGTGCACTATATCTCTAGTTTTACTTCACACAAGGAGCCTTAATTCTCATAAATGGATCATAGAGAAAATAGAGTGGCACCACCTTTCAATTTTGAAAACAAGCCATCAATTTTTTAAAAATCTAATGATTGAGAAATAAAACCTTTAATGACTTAGCTTCAACCCTCCAAGTTGGTAGTAAATCCAATCAATCCCTTCCACATAAGCCTTTCCTTTCACTATTGGTGACTTACATTGGACCCACTTGTGCCTTTGGACATGTGTCATGCTATTGCTATGTCGCCAAGGGTAAAAATCAAGCAACTGCCTTTAGTGACATAGTGACCATTATTGATGATGCTTTGATCGGATGGTTAAAACTTTATGATTATTCCATTATAAATAGAGTAGGCTCATGGTATTTCCCTTTGGTCACTATGTCACTAGCAGTAAAGTTCATGCAACTTCCCATAGCGACAAGGTGACCATCATCGATCTTGAGGAGATCTAACAGTGTGGATCAACAAGTACATTTCCTTTAGTGCAAATCCTCAGTGGCATCTAACATCATACCATCCTGACATGTTGACAAGGCTATTTAATGACATGTAATTTTTACACGCCACCTTTAAGTTTGGTCCCATAGTATTTCTTTTTATAGGCAGTTGCTATGTCACCAAGGATAAAAACCTTGCAGTTTCCCATGGTGACAAAGCAACCACCATTGATCATAGGAAGATTTGATAATGTGGGTCATTCACTTTAAAACATTATTTATTTATTAACTGGGTCCCATAGGTAGATGTTTCTTGGTCTCTATGTTGCTAGGAATAAAAGGCATGCAATTTCTTATAATTGCATAGCGACCATCATTGATCTTGAGAAGACCCAATGGCTAAAAATTATTTCAAGAGATTTAGGAAACACTACAAACAACCTTTAAAAGGTTCCTAGAAATAGAAAGGGTTGAATTTTAAAATAATTTCTCCCACTCAATTTAATTTGAAAAGGCACATAACCAAAAAGTTTTTCTAGGGCAACATTTAGTGAAACAAAATTTAGGGTTTTTCTAGGGTTAACAAAATTAGAAACATCAAACCCTAATTTTCACAAAAGGAACCTAGAACATTCACTTTGAGATATATTAAGATAGACATGAAGTGAAAACATGACCAACAACCTAGATGGAAGGAAAAGAGAAAAAATATAAAAATGGAAAAATCAATATTTTATTATATGTCTACAAATTTTGAGCATTCAATGCCTGGAATGAAAATTTTAATGAATTTAAAGATTTTTTTTATAGTTTTAACTATAGAATTTTTTTAATTTTTTCATTTTTAATATCTAAACTTGGAATGGGGGCTTGATTTTCAAATGGATGATGGAGGGGCAATTTTTGTCAAAAATATCTAGTGTGATATACTATTGGAATAAATAAATAAATGAGCTCTTTATTTCCACAGTCAGATTTTGCATAGGTATTAAGTAGTACAAGCTACAAACAATTTTGTGAGTTTGGGGCTTTCTTAGCATAAATGCAGATTTGATGTTTTCAAATGGAATAATATCAAATTGTAGTTAGTTTAAGATAAGATAAGATCAATTGAAATGACTACTAAGAAGAATTGAGTGTTCTTGAGAGCAGTTGCAAGTAATAAGTGTTTTGTCAATAGAGACAGTTGGGTTTCATGGCAAGGGCAGATGAAGTCAAGACAAATCTAATTTGAAGCTCCTATACCTTTGATGCATATTTTCTTTTAGGGGAGAGTTTCTCTGATTATTCTAAGGAGATATTTTCAAACATTCTAGAGGTATCATTAATGAGTTTTGATTGCCAGTAGAGGAATGAAGACATAGTTTCAAGAGCAATAGGAATGAAGGTTTTTAGCTATACACTTGGTAGTAGTAGATCCAATCAGAGATTCTTCTTCTTGTTTATATATCTCTCTCTTTTCTTCTTTGTAAAAGGTTCCATTTTTTTATTGTGAAGCCATAGGGTTCTAGTATTGATTGAACTTTCTATCATTGTTGTGATACCAAAATTGTTGGTTCTAGTTCTAGAGAATTTTCTCATGACTATGATACAATCTCCCAGTATTTTCTTTGTTATTAGCAACAATAGTGTAGTGTTCTTTGAAGATTTTTTTTAACTTATACAATCATCCCTTATATATTCTTTGAGTTGTGCATATACATGATGTATTGATTTCAAGGAATAAATACAGAGTTGCATTGAAAATTTCACATTGAAGTTTATCTCCTTTTCTATGGGTTTGTAGTTTTCTATTGACTATGCCCAAAGTGCATATTGTCTAGTTGCATCTTGTTTTGAAGTTGTATCTTGGTGTATATCTTATTTTTGGGTCAAAGACCTAAGTAAATTTTCTTGATATTGCATTGATAGAACTACAAGGATAATAGGAGGGTTTGATAGGTATGAATTTTGTTTGAAAATAAATGTCTATCTGCAAGGTAGATAGATAGATCATAGGTTTGGATATATGAGTATATTTTAGGTACCCATGTAGGTGTGTCTAACTTATTGAATTCCCAATGGATAAGGGACTAGTCAATTTAGAGGTTACATTTTTTTTTTCTATTGCATACCTAGTTTATGCTAATTCAATCATCAATCAAATATCAATTTATCATTTTATGTATTGAAGAACTAAAAGTGTTGGTCATTACTTATTTACTTTTACGTTCTATGTGGTTATCATTACCTACTAAGATCAGGAAGTTTATTAGCAAATCATAGAACAACATTGACCATTTCTACTATAGGGGATAGTTCTGAAGAGAAGAATATCAAGTTAATAAGATCAATCCCTAAGGTTTTCCCACCTTGGCCTTGCAAAGCCTAAGGATAAGTGAATCTTGATGACTCTATTAATGTTGGCCCATAACTAAGATTTAGCCTTGCTAAATATAGGATTTAGCGAATCCTTAGGCTTGTCCTTATCTTATGCTTCCTAGCATTAGGTTCAAACCCACCTGATATGTTCCTTACTAGTAAGAACTCCAACACAACCCACCAATTATATACAATTAAAGAAAATTATCTCCAATAATCAATTTTATTTAGTTTGACAATTGATTATTTATACAAATTTTGTTTTCCTCTTAAAAGACAATAGTATTCATCTTTCATGGATATGAGTGCCACACACTCACTTAGGATCCAACTTTGTGAATTCTTAAAAGTAACTAGAAAAATAACATTATTAATATCAATAACAGGTGTTCATTGATTTAAAGACTGATACTTGGATGAAGAAAAATAATTTAAAGAGGGAACCTAGCTTATTTGAGAAATTCACATGAGTATTCAAGAAAAATCTTTTGAGGTAGGAAGGTAGTGAGAACAAAGGTTATCTAAGTTGAGTGGATGAATTATTGCAAAAATGTTGATCAATTACAAGTGGAATTAGAATTTTTAAGTAATTTGAAACTACATAAGCATAAAAAAGTTTGATAAAGGGGTAAAAGCAAAAACCTGTGTCACCTTTTATAAAGAAACATGATCTCAAAATTTGATGGTTCAACATTAATGAGAAAAAAATGGTATTTGTGTTTAGAATTTGAAGATGATATAAACTAATGAAATATGTAGAATTGGATCAATTTTATGCCTATAATTTTTATAACTTTTTTGAGCAAAAATTTATTCATTTTTTTAAAATTTTGAAGTACCTTTTTAAACTATAATAATATAGGGTGTAGTTCCTATCAAACAAGTATATGCAAATCATCTTTTTTTGTCTTGATTTAAAAATATCTTATAGATGACATGTATAGCTAGGGAACAAAAAATAAATAAATTATTTTTTATGTATATTTTCTTTGATATAAGTACTCAAGCTTGACTTTGTTAGAATCCAATAGTTTTTTCCTCTCGTCAAAACTTCCCTATCAAATCTACACCTTCTTGAAAAAAATTACATATTTGTGAAGAGGACTCTCTCCTCTAGAGATAAATATAATTTTTATTTATATGATTTACTATTTGTTTTCCCTTTTTGAGGGAGCATCCTTTGAAATGTAGAAATATTAACTTATAATATTTTTAAATTATAACATATTATAACTACTCAAAACACTCATAAATTTATATAATGATGATATTGAATCTAAGATCTATAAAAGGGTATTTTTACTTTTTTTTTAAAAATAGTTTTGATAGAGAAATGAGATTTGACCAAAATAGGTTTTTGTATCCTAAATGGTGACACAAATTTGTACTTTTACCCAAAGAGAAACTACAATAGGAAAAGATTGGATCTAGAAATATTCTACCTAGATTGTATTTGCAAATATTTTAAGATAACTTAATCAACATGCCTATCCTTGGTCATTGACATTTGAATAAGCATACTTGGAGTGGACTACTCAAGGATAATCATACTCCATGCCATACATCACCTATTAGATCACCAACTACCTTTTAGAAAAAGGCAACATGTATGGTAAGACTACCACCATAGTTAAGATAGGACAAATGATACGAGTCAAGGGATATATATTCTTAGAGATTACATTTCCTTTTTAACACTCCTAGTAAAAGACAAAGGAATATTGTAGCATTCTTGGGTATGGGATTGGTAACATTCCAACTAACTATCTTGGTCTATCATTGGGAACTAAGCCACCTGATCAGTTCTGGAATGAAATTCTTGACAAGCTCAATAAGAAATCATCTTGTTGGAAAGGTACTAATTTAAGTCAAGCTGAAAAATGTCTTCTGGTGAAATCCACACTTCAAAATCTTCCAATGTATGCTCTAAGTCTCTTTGGGATTCCGGCTAAACATGCTAATAGAATGGAAAAGATACAGAGAGATTTTCTTTGGTCTAGTCTTGAGGATCACAAAAGATACCCTCTTGTGGCTTGGGACAATTTTTGCCTTCCTAAGAGCTATTGAGGTCTTGTAATTAGGAAAGTAAGACACCTTAATAATGCTCTTCTAGCTAAGTAGATATGGCACAATTTCAAAAGCTTGGTGGAATGGAGAGATATTTTAGTGGAGAAGTATATTACAAGGACTTCTCTTTGGTTTTTTCTTAATGATAAACACATTCTGAATGGCTTAGTCATTTGGAATGGTATTCTTAAAGCAAGAGACCTAGCTAATTTTAAGACCAAGTGGAAAGTGGGAAATGGTGAAGAAATTATCTTCTGGCATGATAACTAGTTGATTCAAAGTCCTCTCATTAACAATCCTCTCCATGAAAAATGGGCTAATACCTGCATTAGGCAATTTGGAGTGAAAGTAAGATACTACAGAATGAACCAGGGATGGAGAGACCTATCTATTATTTTGAATGATCTCAAGTTGATTATGGTGATGTTTAATACAATGATCTTGAACAATAAGAGGGATGATAATACTAATGGTTTCTACTTGGTGGTATCAAGGTATAGCTCCATGGGCTAAGGCCTAGTTTCTTGGCCTTACCCCTAAGATTAATATTTTTTTTGGTTGATGTTTGAAGATAAAATTCTTACCTTGGATAACCTAGTAAAGAAAGGTCAATATATCCAAAATATATGTATTCTCTGTAAGCATCATTTGGAGATAGTGAATCATATTTTTATTCATTTTTCATACTCCATGGATGCTTGGGAATTGCTCACAACCAAATATGGCATTAGTTGGTGTAAGCCAAACAATGTTTTGGATTTATTTTGTCAATGAGATAGTATGTATAAAGGAACTAATTTACATGCCATAAGCTCCTAGTCTTTGCCTCACTTTTGCTAGGGAATATAGAAGGGGAGAAATAATTGAATCTTTAGAGATAGGGAGGTTCCTGCTTATGTGCTTGTAGATAAAATCAATAGAACTATGAAGGAAAATTTCTAGATAAGAAAGGGAGGAGATATTGAAGATAGAGATAGGAATAAGGAAAAGGAAAAGGACAGGAGGAAAAAAAGATAGGAGGCAAAGTGGAAACTCCCACCTAAGGGTTGGCATAAAGCCAACTTTGATGGAGCAACTAAAGGGAACCCTGGTCTTTCTGGAGGTGGAGGAATAATTAGAAACTGTGATGCTAGTGGAGCTCCTAATTTTTCTTACCCCTTGGGAATCTAGACAAATAATTTTGTTGAAGCTAGTGTTTCTCTTTACACTATTAAATTAGCCCTAGATGCAGGAGTCAAAAAATTATGGTTGGAAGGGGACTCGAATAATATTATTAGATGTATTAAAGGGAGTATTCATCGTGCTTGGAAAATAGTAAATATAATTGAAGAAATCCATATAAATCTTGGAAAAATTGAATGCATTTATGTTAGTCATGAGTATAGGGAGGCTAACTCAGTGGTTGACTAGTTTGGCAATGAAGCAATAAAGAAATAAATGGTGATGATATGGAATACCACTAGAAATATTTTAACAGAAGCTAAAAGCCTAATCAATTAGGAGAGGATCTAGGGAAGTACGGGTGTAAACCTAAGTTAATTATGGAAATTATTGTTAGCATGCATAAAAGCCATCATATTAATGGTAAATATGGATGGAATAGGTGGGTGATGTTTATTGTGTCAAATTGACATGCTTTGTGGGTTGTCTATTTCCTTTACCATTTTTACAACATCAAAAGATAGAATGGTGAAAAACAAAGTGGTTCTATATAGAGTATCCAGTCAAAAGTGAAAGGGAAATAGAGGAAGGTGTTTATGAGAATTACAAATGTTCAAGCTACAAATATGGTTGGTTAAAGAAGTAGGAAAGAACTAGTAGGTGAGGCAGACAAATGGAAGCAAAGAACTAAAGTTTGGGAGAAGCTTGATAAGGGTGTAATTGCAAATTATATTGCCAAGCTCCATGGATACAACCCAATGATAACCAATCTTATGGTTAATTTATGGAAGGATGGCAGGGTCAAAGTGGATGGGGTGTTGTATCAAATTACTATGGATGTTATTTCCCAGGTCACTAAAATTTCAAACAAGGGGTTAAAATTCTACAAAGACAAAAAGGTGTCTGCGAATGTGGTTAAGGACTTCACTAAGAATACATAAGAGAAAAAGGAATTGGTGAAGAGAAAGAGCTAATATGAGATGGATTCAATTTAAAAAATTTATAGGTTTGTGCTTAGAGCTATTATTGAATATATATCTCTAGACACTAGATTTGACAGGGTTAGAACCCATCACTTTATTTTTCTTAATCATTTTCATTATGGGATTAAGGTTTCCTTTCCATTTTTTTTGTTTTCCTCTATGAATAAGAGCATTTTTGGGCACAAGAAAAAACCCACTTCTAACGTGACCCTACATGAGGTTTTATTGCTTTTGATATATGAGCATTTTAAGGCTCAATCTAGAAGTAAAACCCTAGTTGATGTGGGGTTTCCTCTAAGGACATGGGGAGCTCTAACTTCTCTTCAGACTTGGAAGAGATTTAGAGTGTTAGTTCAAAGGAGGATGAAGCTCTTCATTCATTCGAAAAAAGGCAAGGGGTAAAGATAAGAATATGCCTACTTCATCAAAAATGCTGAGTAGGAAAAGTCCCAGAGGTCTTGGTCTCAAAATTGCTAATCAAGGGGAAGAGGAATATAATGAAGAAGGTGAAGACATGGATAAGAATGAGGAGAATAAGGGTGAGGAAGATGAAGAGATGGAGGAGCTAGTTGAAAATGCTAGAAAGAAACAGAAGAGGATAAAAGAGGAGGTTAGACTTGTAGAGGGGGAAACTGCATCTGGTCCAAAAATTTTGGTACTCCCACCCTCTCCAGGTCTCCCTCAAGAGTATGAAAAGGAAAAAATGGAGGAAGCAAGTGGGGAAGTGGTTATAAAAGATATATGATCGATGTGACAATTTTTTAATGTCAGAGCTTCAAAGATGGGGATAGTGAGGGAAGCCATTAATTCACAAATCCTAGAAGAGAATGAGGGAAAGGTCCAAATGGAGGATCTTATTAATCTGGTGTTGGTGGCTATAACTGATAATGTGAGGGAAGTGGGAATGAACTTGCTTAATAATGCAAGAAATAGTATGATAGATAATTTCAGATCAATTAAATGGATGTTTCATGAAATGGAGGAGGTTAAAGAAAGAACAAAATAGCTAGAAAGCTAGGGGAAGAAATTTTAGGGAGGGAATGCCACAGATTAGGGGGATGCTATTAGGTTGGTCAAAAAAAGGATGAACATTTTGGAGACTTACAACCATAACATGGTTAACCAGATCATCTCCATTCTAAACTCTCTTAATGAAAACATTGTTTCTCTTCCTGGAAAGCTGAAAGTTAGGGGTCTTCTAGAGGATAATGAGGAAAAGGATAGAGATGAAGACAAGAAGGATGATGAAACCATCATGAACATATCCCATAGCCAGTTGGATAGGACTTGCTTGAAGAAACAGGAGCAAATGGCCGAGGAGTGTCAGAAAGCCTATGAAGTGGTGAAAACAATGTAGGACCTTGAAAGGAAAGTGGAATAGTAAGGTCTATCTTTTGGTTTTCTAGTTTCTGTAGGTTTATCAATTGACTTTTGTTTGTCTTTCAATCTAGCCTCTTGATTAGTTGTAGTATTGTTTCTAGGCTTTTGTTGTTTTATTTATAGCCCTATGGTATGTAATAACTTTTGGGTTTTAGGATCCCTGCAAAACCTATTTTTCTTATCAAAAACTATATTACTAGCTATAACTATATATTACTTAATAATATGATATAGTAAGTATAACTATAATATATGATATAAATTATTTATGCTAGTAATATAATATATATTTAACTTATATATTATAAGTAACTATATATATAATATATAAGATACTAATTATTATATGTAATATACCTATATACTATCTTAATATTAATATAAATAGTATAATTATTTACTAGTATATAATAATTAGTATTATATTTAACCTAATAGTATATAGATGTATAACTAGTAATATAATAATATTATAGTATATAAGTATATTAGTTTATACTAGTAATTTATAAAATATTAATATATTAGTAATGTATGTTGGTATTATTATAATTACTACTATAATCTAATTATAGTAATTGTGAAAGCTAGTAACATTATACATAATTTATAACTAGTATACATAGTACCTATATATCAACATACTAATGTAATCTTAATAGTAACTATATTACTAGTTATAACTATATATTACTAATTAGCCTATATAAGTATAGTTTTTGATAATTATCATACTTAATAATTAATATAACTAGAAACTATATATTATAAACTACTAATATTATTATAGTAATAATAGTATATATAATCTCATTATTATATATTGTATACTTATAGTGATAATAATATAATTATAATATAAGAATAGTATAGTATACTATAATTATATCTAGTATAATATTAATAATAGTTATTATAGTATACTAAATATTAATATATATATAATATTATACTTTTAAATATAGTTATTATTACATGATATATTAATATGTTATTATTAACTAGTATATGATATCTATAACTAACTATATTATATTACTTAATATATAGGTATGGTATATTTATATTAGTTATATTAATATATATATAATAGTTACTAATTATATTGTTCTAAGATAATGATATTAGTTATTATAATATATATAATATAGGTATAAATACTAGTATACCTAAAAATTTAATTCATTTTTTTTGTAAAATAAGCCGAGAGGTATCTAATTTCAAAAGAATTAATATAAGTTTAGTAAATCTTGTATTCAAATGAACACAAAACTACCATGAATAAACTATTGTATTTGTTTTTATTTATACTATGTCTTGATATTAATACCTACAAGTTTATGAGACTGGAAAAATCAGTAAATAAAATTTAGACAATGATTTATTTCACCATGTGCAAATTTAAAAAAAATCATATTAAGGTTCTACATACCACTGTCATGTTGTATTTTCCTTGTACTACTTTGTCTTTGGATACAAAAGAGAGAAGGTTTAATACCCCAAAATTGGCTCATTGCCATTATACCAATTCTAGTCTATTTTGATCAATTCTAAGACCTATTCTAATAGGCAATTCTCATTCTGCTACTCGTTACTTAACTTAATTGTCAGATGCAGAAAACCCCAATCTACATTCATCATGCTCATTATTTAATCCCTATAGTATGCACTCATATTAGCCACATTAAACCTATTTGATTTCAATTTAATTTAATCTAAAGTATTTATACTTTAATTAAATTAAATTATCTCCTAAGGCTAATGTACTACATAATTAAATTTATTTAATTTAATAAATGTGTTTATTTTAATTAATTAAACAAAATTATTTAATTAAATAGAAATTCCATTCCTAATTAATTAAATGAAGTGATTTAATTAAATAGGAAGTCATTCCTAATTAATTAATGAAGTTATTTAATTAAATAGGAAGTCATTCCTAATTAATTAAATGAAATTATTTAATTAAATAAGAAAAGTGTCTCTAATTAATTAAATAAAATTATTTAATTAAATAGAAAAGGTATTTATGAGAGCATATCTCATTTTATTAAATAAATTTTCTTTCTAATTCTTCTCTTTAGTTCAAAAATGGAAATTCCCAGTTCACTACTGATCAAATTAGAATTGATCTAGATCACTTACTCTCACACTAAAGTTTATCTGAGATGATTGACTCTTACACTCAAATCTGAGCCAATTTCTCCCTCTAATTTGGGAATCTTCCATCTTAACTAAACCTCATCTTCAATCCTGAACGTTGATTGAAATCGATCTCAACTGTTGGAATATTGTAGGAAAATCTATTTAAGAGACCCTCATTTCTTCATTTTATGAGAATGAATTGAATTGCTATCGAAGTGTTGTTGAAATTCATACTCACATTTTCTCACAATTTGCTCATATTTTGCATACATTTGCATCTTTAGTTTAACTTCATTTAGTATTGTATATGAGCAATGTTAGTATGCTAATAGAAACCAAATTTAAATAAAGCTTCTACAAACTAAACAAAATTCATAAACTTCAAGATAGACTAAGATGAGCTCTCAATTGAGAATATGAGCCATTAATGGACTCTCTCAATAAGAAGCTCTCTTGTTGAGTAGCTTTATCTAAATGGATAGGATGTATGCTCAATATGCTTCCAAAGGCTTCAATGGATGATTGTGGATTTTTGGTGTGGATAGATGGCTTTAGTATGGATTTGGCTCTCAAAATAGCATTATAACTTTACTTCATGGATTGTGTTATTTTGCAAAGGGTAAGGATCCAATTTATAGGCAAGAGGCTTGAGGGATTGAGGGCTAAGATGCAAGGATGGGAAAAAGCTCATGGAGGGCTCAGATTGCATGAGAAGAGAGCACATGGATTGTGCTTCCTTATAGCCAATCAAGGAGTGACACATGTCACATGGTGAGAGGATGGAGGAAAGGGGATGGATGAGTCAACAAAGGAGGCTCAAGGGATAAAATCTTCATAAAGACCCTCATAATGACTTGTAAGAGCAATAAAAGGGCTTGTAAGAGTCATTTATGACCTAGTGGACTTCATAAAGTTTTATGGTTGAGATATTTTGAGGGTGATGAGAGAAATTTTGACTTGGACTTGATTAGGAAGGTTTTAAGCTTGTTTAGGCTTGTGCAAATGATTAGAGGATGGATTAGGATGGTTTAGGATTAGCTTAGGGATAGGCAAGTGGATGGCATTTAATGAGGGTGGGTGAAGGAGGAGATATTTGTTAACTTTGGCTTGGGTTAGTAATTCTTAACCCATGTTTAGGGAATGTGACAAGGTTAGGAGGGGATTAAGATTAGGTTTAAAGACATCTTCTAGAAGAGTCTAGACTTTGGATGAGGATAAAAACTTTCTAGAATAGTCTAGAATTTCCTAGGATGAGGATGAAGACTTTCTAGAAGAGTCTAGAACTTCTTAGGATGAGGATAAATTAGATTTTTAGGAAATAAATAAAGTTTTATTTATTTCAAGGGTTTGGGTTGAGGAGATATTTATTAAAACTTTTTTAATAAACATGAGGATTAATATTTAATCTTAATTAAATATTTTGAGTTGGGATTAGGGGTAGGAAATGATGGGATTAGCCTTTAATCAAAATTAAAGAAGGATTAGAAGATTTTGGAAGAAGCTAGTGGTCTTAAGGAAATTGGCCAAGTTTTGGGCAAAAAATAATTTTTTTATTTATTTTGTGTTTTTTGGTCAATTTATTAATTAAATAATTAATAAATAAGGAAATAATGTTTAAATAAGATTTAAACATTTTTGGGAGGGATTCCTTAATTAAATATTTTTAATTAAGATAAAGAGATTTTATGGAATAAAAATTAATTAATTAATTAAATAAATAATTAATTAATAAATGATGATGTCATCAGGACTTTTTCAGAAAATAAAAATAATTTATTTTCTAAAGGTTTTTAGGTGTCTACAAGTATAATATGCATATGATTAATCTAGTTTCCTTTACTTGTTCTTAGATTAAATGCATATTTCATTCTAGAATACTTTGCATCCTCATATAACTTAATTTCATTCTTGAATCCTTCATTCTTAGAGGGTCTGGTTGCCTACACCTCGATTCTGAGGATATTAACAAGAAAAATCCCTTTAGATAGAAGGCAACAGGTCGCCTTGCTAGACTATTCTTGGGTGAACAATCTCATGTTCATTCAAGTATGAATCTGCTAATAAGGACCATGTTGAAGTATTTGTGAGATTTAGAGGTCCACATTTCATAGGTACATTTCTGGCACCCACCATGGGGCAGAGAAAATCAATTTCTCTTGCCTCCTTTGGACTTTTTAATGATATTTTAGCTCTTTGTCCATACAGTTCCTCAGATTTTTGCAAGAGTTGATCCATTTTCACACGAGGATTTAGGTTCTCATGTGAAGATTCTTACCTTTTCGCATGAGAAAGTGCCCCATTACACAAGTCTTTATGTAACACGTCATTTCTTTGTGTGAGTCGAAAAAGAATTTTGCATGAGTCAGAAAAGAATTTCGTGCATCTCTGCGCAAGATTTCGCGTGACACTATCCACTTTCTTCTGCGAAAAAGCACCCTATTGCACAGATTTTCATGCAACACCTTATTTTCTTATGCGGATCAGTGAAAGACTTCGCGCAGTCCTGCAAGATTTTGTGCGAGATCTTGAAATATAAAATTTAATTCTGTTACTTTTCAGCACACTGTTCATTCAATTTTACTGACGTATTTTCTCTGGAGCATTTTTATTTTAGTTATTTATTTATTATTAAACAAAAAAAAAAAGTGTATAAAATGAATTTTGACTTTTGATGTTTTCGTAGGTTTTAACATTTTGTAAGCTATTTTATGGGTATAAAAAAGAACAAAAAAAGTTAAATTTTATTTTCCCATAGTTAAGCTTCTAATGACTAACGCTTCTTCTCTTAAGTATTTTTTTCTTTATTTCTATTTTGCTAGTTTTCTGCAGCCTAACAGTTCTCTATTAGATGCTTGATGAAGACTCCTTATACAAACCACTCAAACATGGACTAATAGTTTTCTTGTAGGATGATTGCCAAAGATATGTTTGACGAAGACCTTTTTAAAAATCCACAAAACATCATGTCTTATTTATTACTTTCCAAACATAGATTAATTAGGGGCTTGTGAACTTCTTAGGGTACAAGATGGAAGAATAGGGGATTATGCTCTTCACCACTTGGAGGTCATGACCAAGGGTGAATCAAAAACCTAGACACTTTTGAAAGACAACATTTTGAGAAAGGCAAACAACTTAGTGGTTCTCCAGTGCTTGTTCTCTTCTATGATAAGATGATGATTTTCTTTTAAGGGAATCCAAATCTTTAAGGAAGGATTAGTCTGGATTGATTAAGTTAAGTCGGTAATTAATCTATTTTGTGTGTTTGGGTGAGAAAGTAAGGTAGAGGAGTATGCTCTTTCCCCTTGAGGGAAATCATAAACTTTGACCCTTGCAATCAAACCACCAGTCTGAGTCAATCCTTTAGGGGGCCTACCAGAGTGATCCAACCTCCAAGACTGACCCAAGTGAGCACACTCCTTTTGCTAGAGATTCCAACTCACAATAATCAAGATGCTTTGTAGAGCAAAAGACTCCAAAGCTGGATTAATTTCTTCCCCTTGATTCTTGATATCGCATATCAAGGGGAAGCTCTATCTGTGCACTGGTCGGTGCCAGCCCTTGGCTTGCTAAGCAAGTAGTGTGTACTTTTAGATGCTAGTGTGGGCTAGTGATCTCAACTTTTCTTGTAGAGCCACTAGGAATTAATATGAATGGAAGCCAAGTAAAAACCTTTTAGTTAGAAGCTACCCAGTTCACCTCCAAAGGAGGCATAATCTTTGTGAAAGGAGGGGGAAGAATCTCTCCTGTAGAATTCACCATAGGCATGCTATTGGATGTTTGAAGGTGGTATACGTGCTCATCCCTTGCCACAAGGGTGATTGTTTAGCATATACTATTGAGTCCTTTGAATATACAGAAAACATGGGTGCCCTCTAGGGGGTGACACGACTGTGTGAGGTACACGCATGCACATAAGATGTGGGACAAAGGTTTTTCCTTCTCTACCACTTTTTGTTTCTAGGGATAAAGCATGTTTGTTATTGAGTCCTAAACATGTCCAAACTTGCTTAAACAAACTAAAAGTCAAGACTCCCCTATCCCTCTGAGTTGCTTTGCCCTCAGTTGGATTGTATTTGAATACCTACTTGCTTCCCATGTCTTGTTGAAAACACTTCCCTTGTTCAAAACTAAATGTCATTTAAACACTTGAAAATCAACCTTACTATTTCTCTGAAATTTTCCAAATGAATCAACAATCTGTCCAAAACTGTCAAAAATCTTCAAAGTCTTTTCAAAATCCAGTTCAGTTATCAGTCTAGTTTCCATTTTTGTGCATAGTTTGAAAACTTTTGCATGAATACTTGTCCTACCAAGGTTCTTGTGTGAACAGTTGCACATCTCCATGTGAGATCTTGCCTTAGATGTCCTTATTTTGTTGTTAACCTTGCACTACTTCGCGTGGCTTGGAGCACATCCTCATGTGAAATCTTTATGGTATCCTAAGTCTTTGCATGGCCCTATGTACTTTCTCATGCACCTCTTAGAGGATCTTCATGTGATATCTTGAGTCTGAACTATCAAGTTAGTCTGTTAGAGCTATTTGTGCTCTGTACCAAGTCTGTTTCTTGCATCGGTTTACTGCTTCTATCTGAAAATAGTCCCAAACAGTGTCATTTTTCTTAGTTGAAGATTTGTGACCTATACTTTGACTAGTCTTGTCTCTCAGTTATCTTGTTCTTGTCCTTTAGTGCTTGTTATACTTCATGTCACAATAGTCATAATCTTTGGTTGTTCTAGCCATTACTTAGGCTACTCGTACCTTAGTATACAACACTTTTATCTTGCTTTCTTAAGACTATGTTCTAGTGTGGTCCTTGTCTAAGATTTTGCTTTTCATAGCAACTTGGCTTATGTTATAAAACTTGGTTGTCACTACTTGAAACATAGTACATCAAAATGGCTAACAAAAAATGTGCTAAATCCAAATTTCCTAGTGAGGAAGAAAAGCTACTTATTGCAAACATGAAGCAACAAATCCAATCAATGAGCACTCAACTTCAAAGAATGAAGGAAGAAGATGACACATCATCAAACAAATTCTTCTTGCAAGATTATTTACCTTCCTATAATGTTGAGTCCAAGCCATCTAAAAACAATCTGTAAACACCCAAGAAATCTAGAAATATTTTTGAAGAAAAACCTTGGGAACCTAAACCAAAGCATGCTTTCACCCCTTTGGGAAGATCTTATGAATCAACATTGTAAGAAATTCTTCAAAAGAAATTCATTGTACTACCTAAGGTCACTTTGGTAGCAGTTTCCTTTATGAGTAATTATTGTGCTTATCATAGACATTATTTACATAAAACTTCACATTGTAAGGAGCTAAAAAACAAGATCCAAGATCTCTTTGATGATGGCAGAATTCAAAAGTATAAATTTACTATAGATTCTACTCTCAAGAAGGATCAACATCATGAAACCATGTCTAGCAATGGTTCAAATGCAACTTCTACTTTTGCCAACATGCCATCACCTTCTAAAGCATCTAAGTTTTCCAACATACCTCCACCAAACAAAGCACCTAATTCTTTTGCTATTGACTATGTGTACCCTCAAGGGTTGCCTCTAAAAGAAACCCAAGCTAATATTGACTTGGCTACAAGCCTCTCCCATAATACTCAAACTAAAGATCCAAAACCTTCATTTGTTGCTACTCCTATTATCCCTACTCCAACTAGCACTTCACTATCTCTTCAAGAGCCTATAATGCAAACTTTGCATCCTACCTTGTCCTTAGAAGTGGATCCATGTCAAGAGAATTTAAAAAAATCTAAAGATCAAGATCAAGAACCCTTTCATATCCCTCAATATGTCATCCCTCCATCTCAAGAACCATGTAGTCCTCCATCTCCCATATCATACCCCTCTACTAGGAAAGATCATGATATTCCTTCCACCATCCCTAATAAGATTATTGAAGATCATGAGAAAAATACTTTTCCTATGCTATCTAAAAATCCTTGTCAAGATCAAAGTATCCCATCTTATTCTACTTCTTCACATTCACTTCCAAACTATTCTCAAGCTTTAAATACTCTTGTCAAAGGTATTTCTCCTATAACAGTTACTCATAAAACTATTGATGGCATTGGTCATATTGTTCACTCTAAAGATGTTGATATCCATACTCATGGTCCATTCACATCTTCTAAATCTATCCTTGGTCCCTACCCATCTAAGCTAAAACCTTCAAGTCTTCCATCCATATTGGGACCTTATGTTCTTCTATCTCTTGCTTCCACTCTTATCTCATTACATGTTCCTTCTACCCTACCCCAAGATCAACAAAGATGCACATACTTGAACTCTTCACATCCACCTTTCCATCTAAACCAGTCATATTGGCCTCATTCATCCACAAGTCCTAAGTCCTTTGGAAGCAATTTGGATGATCAACTCAAACACAAGTGCATGAATCCATCCTCAAAATTTCACTATGTCTCCTCTAATAGACATGTGAATGTTAAGAAGGAAAATACACAAAAGAGACCACAAAGGTCCACTATTCAAAGAGCTCAACCAAGGAAAGTGTGGGTTCTTAAATTTGTTATTGAAGAAATGTGTTCCAAAGCATCTAATGAAAAATCAAAAGCTATATGGATTCCCAACTCTCTTTTGAAGGACTTGAATATTGAAAACAAATCAAAGTTGACATTCAAGCTTCCAAAGGTTTCCACTCCATCTCCTTCCCAACATCTTCCTAAAAGGATTTCAAAATCTTCTACTCCACCCCTCTCCAAAATGGCTCTTCTACCTCACATATCTAAGCCTCAATCTATTTCATCCATGATTTCCCCATTTTTCCACTACCCTTCAAGGTGTGTGTCAATTTTGATTTTGCCCACTTTTTCTTCTCCCCTTGCACATCCCTTTCATTACCCTATCCACTCCACCTTCTATTCTCCACCTTCTATCCTTCCATCCCATTTATCTCATCCATAGCCTAAAACCTTATCCTCCATATATATTTTCTACTATCTCCCTTTGATTACTCTATCAGCATCTTTGAACATACCTTTCTATGGCCTTGGCTTATCATAACTTATCCTTCTTATATGAGTACTATTAAAATTGACAAAAGGCTTTAATTCTTTCCAAAAACTTTTAAAAATCTAAAAAAAAAGAAAAAAAAGTGCCTCGGTGAAAACCTGGAAACAGGTGCCTTGGTAGCAAAAGTAAAGAAAAATAAATCCATCCTATGGTGAAAACCACTTCTCATGGCACCTTGGACAAGTACCATGATGAAAACCTAGTAAATAGGCATCATGCGTAATTCTTCCATCCATGACATCCTATCATGATTGTAATGCCCCGCCAAGGGATCCAAAGAATTAACCTAGAATTTCACTAAGTTTGGTAACATTTAAAATAAAAATAAAAAATAACATGAAAGTAAATACCACATATAACTTGTTCACAATAACGGAAGCAATAGCAATGTCCATCTAAAAAGTAAACTTAACATACATAACAGATTACATTCTTTAAAGATCCCTTAACGTTGAATTACATACATGAATCCATCTAGTACAACAACCACATGAAATAATAATGATAAGTCCAATGTTTAAACATTCCATTTTCCAAATGCTCAATCATCCTCTGTACATGTCACAGGGTATGACAAGCTCAAAGAATATACATATGTAGAATAAGGTACATCATCCTATTCTAATCCGTGATACATCAAAGTAAAGATAATCACATGATACATCATTATAGAAGACATATACATCCATCATAAAGATCAAACAAAATAAACTAAGTGCACGGTTCCTCCCAACCGTTAATAGCATCATTAGACCATCATGGGCCCTAGCCATCCCTTCGTGCGTAACATCCCAAATCACCGAAGAGATCACCGGTAATAACATAGTAGGAATGTCACTCCTACAACATAATATGTAGAAAGTAATCTAACATGCAAATATAAGCATAAGATAACATCATCTAACATATGTTAATCATCAATGAAAAAGGATACATATCCACCATCACGAAGGATGCATCAGCCATGATGCCTCAATGAATCTCAAATGATAAGAGTGGAAAATACACTACCACCCGACCGTGTGGTACCTAAGTGGTCCACTCCCACCGTGCCAAGGAGAGAATCTCAAGACCCAAACAGGCTATCCATAACACATAGCACAAATCTCTATAGTCCAGGAATCCTAAAAGTATACTAACTCAAAGGTTCCAATCATGAAACTGACATCTACTTCCTAGAGGCACATAATGACATGTAGGAACCTACTATGCAAGCAGGAAAGTGTCATCACATTTATCTTGTACAAGTTACCCTGACAGTTAGCTAAACTCTGTGGGTCCATACAGTTCTCATGCGGCCACTAGTATCCTCTCAAACTGACGAGGCATACTATGGAATGCAAGGTCGCAACCATGCATTCTTGCTACTCCCATCGTAGCCTATACAAGCACTCAAGGCATGGGCGAGAACAAAAAAAAATTCTTATCTTTTTAGGTTCATTTAGTTAGTATTAGGTGTGAATGTTATCACTTATTAATCCAACTTACAATGAGTTACCCTGGCAGCCTCTTAGGGCCCCGACCCCCATTGCAAGCCACTTCCCATCACTACATGCAGATATCCTACCCTAATGCTCATGGACTCATAAATCTCAAAATTACAAAAGATAAACCAAAATAAAATCTTCAAATATGCATAAAAGAATCAAATCTCCATGAGCAAGCATCCATAGAAAATCATGACCACAATAGCTCTCTATTGGCAACTGAAGTATCACTAATAATCAAGGTATCCAATGGTTCTCAATACTAAAATATATATCAAACACACTGATCGAATACTCCAAAAATGGTTGAGTCAAACATGTCACAACATGACATCATCAATAATAAATCCACATCTCAGTCCCATCATGGGGACTAGAAAATAACCAAGGATAACTGATCGATGACCAAAATAATGGTTAAGTCAAGTGTCTCATACATAAGAATCTCAACTATAACAATTAGTATTCACATCCAATACATAAAGCATTCCATCACATAACCATGGTTGGGTTTATAAAGATCGAGATTAAAACATCATCATGACATCACAATCACATAACCCCCAAGCCTCTGGTACACATCCTAAACTGGTCAACACTAGTCAACCCAAAACCCAAAACAATAGCATAAGAATACACAATGTAAACACATGTTTTGGTTTTGCTAAGTTTTCAAATTTGAATTTAAAAGTCTTAGTTTATGTTTTCCCAAATAGATATCAAGTGGAGAAGTTTCACGTTTTACCTAACCCATGTGTATGTTTGATAGATAAAAGTTTCTCCATTAGACTCAATTTTCTAATTGATTTATATGACATTGTTTGAAAATTTACATTCTCAATGAATCAAAAACTTCAATTATATATTCTAATAATTAATCTTAATTAAACTGAATTTACAAGCAAACAATCAGTACCGGAATGAAATGGTAGAAAAATGCTAATAAAAATGCAAATTTCACATACAAAATTGAACATTTTAACTTTTGCTATCATGGGTTCTCACACAAAGATCTTCATATCTCTTGCTAAGATATCAAGATCAAGCGGAAAGTTTCCCTCTTTCACGTGAAGAATCTCTTCATCATGTGAGAGAAGAAATTCTCACGCACAAAAAATCTCATTCTTTCGTGAAAGGTGGGTGCCTCCTGCGCGAGAAATCTCACCGACACCGGTGAAGAAATAGTGCACCCTATTTCTTCACACAAGGAAAGAACATCTTCACCTGAGAAAAGATAGTCTCACATGAAGACCATTTGAACAATCCTAAAACATGCAATAAATGACCTCAAACTACGTAAAAGTGAAAGTACAAAGGTGGGAAATAGATGAATCACCAGTGGTCCGTAGTCTGCTGGCTAACTGTGTCATTTGGGATGCTCAAAATGATGATATCTCATGTTCACTACCATGTCTCTCTCAGAGCTCAATTCACTAAAGGACAAAAATGCACAAATGAATTGAAAATAACCCCTTGGGACCTTATATAGTTGTTGACTTAATTTTTCAAAGTGCTTTGATTTGCACAAAAATTACCCCTTGGCTAAATTGACCATTTTGAATCCATTTTCAGGATTGAATTCGAAATCTGACACACTTCAGTGCCTCAAAAATGCATTTTAAAATTTTGGGGACCGACGTGATCGAACGCTTGTGCAACCCAAATCTTTCTGATACTTTGTGATTCTTGGAATCCTTTCAACTCTACATTCTTCATGTTTTCAAAACTCATTTTGGATATAGTCAATTCAAGTCAACTATGCTCAATTCTGGTCAAATCCTTGGTCAAACTCAGTCTTTTGGACTTTGAAATCACTTTGGATTGACTTCCAATTTTTTGAAGATCATTCTGATCTCTTCATTTTTTCTCTTGATCATTCTAATCTCTTTTATATTCTACTAAACCTTGGATTTCTTCTGTATCTTTCATCATTCTCCTTACATCATACTTTTGGTGTGTCATCTTTTGATTTCACTCTAGAGGGGGCAGGATGATTACATCATTAAATTTTCATTTCAAATTGATCTAAATCTTCATCGCTTGGGACATCTTGTTCCTATCTTATGTCCTCATCACTTGGGGCATCTTGCTCCCTCCTATTTGGCATCTTTGCTATTTATCTTATCTTTTCATCAACTGATCAATCTTATAACAACTCGTCTCAGAGTTTGATGGATAGGTATTGGGATAGTCTAAACCCTGACTCCTGAGGATCAAGCCTTGTTCTGGGGATGATTCTATGACTCATGATTGGATCTTGTTATCTTTTATCAATCTCAGGTATCTAGGTGTTCTATCTGGATCCTTAAAGGTTAAGTTCCATTCTGGAGATGATCTTTTAAATGCTTTCAATCTCAGGTATCTAGGTGTTCTATCTGGATCCTTAAAGGTTAAGGTCCATTCTAGAGATGATCTTTTAAATTCTTTCAATCTTGAGTATCTAGGTGTTCTATCTGGATCCTTAAAGGTTAAGCTCCATTTTGGAGATGATCTTTTAAATGCTATCAATCTTGAGTATCTAGATGTTCTGTTTAGATCTGTAAAGGTTAAACTTCATTCTAAAAAAATATTTTAAATGCTTATCAATTTTAGGTATCTAGGTATTCTACTTGGATTCCTTGGGATTAAGCTCTATTCTAGAGATGGTTCTTAAAAGCTTATCAATTGTTCTCTGTATTATCAACTTCGAAACCAATCTCATCTTCACATCATGCTTTCTAATTTTCTTTTGAATTGAACATGCTCCTCGCACATTCATTCAAAGAGGGGCAAAATGTAATACCCCAAAATTGGCTCATTGCCATTATACCAATTCTGGTCTATTTTAATCAATCCTAAGACCTATTCTAATAAGCAATTCTCATTCTGATTTTTGCTACTTGACTTAATTGTCAGACACATAAAACCCTAATCTGTATTCATCATACCCATTATTTAATCCCTATAGTATGCACTCATATTAGCCATGTTAAACCTATTTGATGTCAATTTAATTTAATCTAAAGTATTCATACTTTAGTAGATTAAATTATCTCCTAAGGCTAATGTAATATGGAATTACATTTATTTAATTTAATAAATATGCTTATTTTAATTAATTAAACAAAATTATTTAATTAAATAGAAAAGCTATTTCTAATTAATTAAACAAAGTTATTTAATTAAATAGGAAGTCATTCCTAATTAATTAAATGAAGTTATTTAATTAAATAAGAAAAGTGTCTCTAATTAATTAAATGAAATTATTTAATTAAATAAAAAAGGTATTTATGAGAGCATATCTCATTTTATTAAATAAATATTCTTTCTAATTCTTCTCTTTAGTTCAAAAATGGAAATTCCCAGTTTATTGCTGATCAAATTAGAAGTGACCCAAATCACTTGCTTTCACACTAAAGTCTATCTGAGCTGACTAACTCTTACACTCAGATCTACGTTAGTTAACTCCCTTTAATTCGGCAATCTTCCACCTTAACTGAACCTCATCTTTAATCTTGACTATTGATTGACATTGATCTCAACCGTTGATGGATTCTAGGAAAATCTATTTAAGAGACCCTCATTTCTTCATTTTGGGAGGATGAATTGAATTGCTATCAAAGTGCTATTGAAATTCATACTCACATTTGCTCACATTTGCTCATATTTTGCATACATTTCCATCCTTAGTTTAATTTCATTTAGTATAATATACATATGATTAATCTAGTTTCCTTGACTTGTTCTTAGATTAAATGCATATCTCATCATAGACTACATTGCATTCTCACATAGATTAGTTGCATATTAAATCCTTCATTCTTAGAGGGTCTGGTTGCCTACACCTTGATTTTGAGGATATTAATAGGCAAAATCCCTTTAGATAGAAGGCAACATGTCGGCTTGCAGGGCTAATCTTGGGTGAAAAATCTCATGTTCATTCCAGGATGAATCTGCATACAATGACCATGTTGAAGTGTGTGTGTTAACATAGGCCACAATTCATGCATACAGAAGGCACTATCTATAAAAGATTTTCCTCTTTCCTTGAGTTAAGCATGGTTTTCCTAAAAGAATGTATAAAGGTGTATGCATACCAATTAGAGATCTATGAAAGAAGTAAATTGGCAATTGTATATACTTATGAGCATTTATTTCTCCATAGCCATCACAAATTTATTAGGCTTTTTTTTAACAATCATGAATCTTATCTGAAACCTTGTAGTCCTGGAGAGAAGCAGATTTGGTCCATTGATTCCTAGTTATTGTAGCATAGCCTTCACAACATACATTCTTTTGAGGCACTTCAAATCTCTTCCAAGCTTTGTTGTTACTAGTAAGAACAATATTTGATATTTACACATTATATTATTAATCCTTTTGACAATACTTAGAATGGTTTATCTATTATAGGTTATGTTTCATATATAATAGGTAAATATGTCTGCAATATGTTTATAGAATCATTAATATATTATTAGTATCAACATATTATATATCCATATACCAAGTAATTAAATTATAATATTAATATTCTAGTTAAATATAACACTATCAATTATAATATATGCTATGAAATGATATGTCATTTGATTACAAAATAGTGAGAATGATGTTTAGTGGCAACATACATGATCACATAGTTATTTTTGATCATGAAATATAATATATAGCATAATCATTATATTTGCATATATAATGAATACTGACTTAAGGAATATCAAGTATTCAAAGAGAAAGATAATTGGGATAGATCAAGATATCGAGTATTCAATGAGAAAGTTACTCAAATTCAAGAGGACCTAGAAAAAAATTAGATTATAAAGACATCATTATTGATTTCAAGAATATGAAATTTTTTTATTATATCTGTTTACTCATTTGTTTTATATTTTTTTTTGTAGATATATTTTTAACATTGTGTGGATAAACATGGGTGAACCTGACATGAATACTGATAGTCAAATAGAAGATGAGATTATTGTTGTGAGACTTAATGGAACAACTATTCACAAAGGAAACTTCATCCATAGCCCTGAAGTAGTTTTCAAATGCTCAAGAAGGCCCCATTTGGTTGCAAGAATTGGGCAGGAATAGGAAAATCAAAATGCCAGCATTTGCCAATTTGAAATTTGTTTGCAAAATAAAAATTTGGAATTAGAATTCACCTATCCCAATTTGACCCCAAAATGAGCATAGTAGAATTCCTTAAGAAAGATGGAATACGAATAGCTTATTCTTATTCCAATTTTTAATAAGGCCAATTTGATGGGTTGTCAAGTCTGTAACTTTGTCATTTGATTGTATTTTGTCACTCAAATGCATTTTTTGGCTATTTTCTCTATTCATCATAAGATATAAAATAGGTCAACATTATTTAAGGTTTTATATATATATATTAAATGACAAAAAAGATTAATATCAGATTTGATATGTTTTCTAAACTTTCATAAAATTATCTTTACAAATAAACCTGTGTTTAGTCTTATAATTAAAACTATGTTGAAAGATCATTTAAATATGATATTAATGATCTCGACTTATTTGTATTTTTTATTTTATTTAATATATGTAAAAATAAAATGATTTTAGTTTTGATCTTATACTAATTAAAATAATTTGATTTAATTTAAAATTAAATTTATAATATACAATATAATATGTCCTTTGAATTTTGATGAATTTCAAAGGTTTTCGTATATCTTTCACTTATAAAGTTAATTTAAAAAATAAAATAAAGACTAATTAAAATAAATTTTCTTTTAAAATAATTAATAAAAAATCTTGTTTATTTAAAATATTACCAAACTAAAAAAAATTCAATTATTAAAATTTTAAAACAAACTTATTCCAATTCCTATTTCAATTGTTACAACCAAACATAGAATATGCATATTTCGAATCCTCTTCGAGGTCAACCAAATAGGTCCAAAATGATATTCTAGAACTTATTTTAAGAATGCACGAATACTATAAGAGAGCTTATTCTAGCATAGATGAATCCCACATTCGGCAATTCTTGTAGCTAAATGGGCCCTAAGGGAGAATGACGAGGAAGTAAAAAGAGAAATAAAGATACTGTCCAAAATAGATAATCAGAAGAACATTATTAGATATTATGGCTTAGTAAGTGATGTTGACTACTATAATATTGCTTTAGAAACATGTGAATGTAATCTCTGTAGATTTTATCCACTTACAAGTAGAGGATTACTTTGATACAAATTTGACAGTAAAAAATCTAAAAAGAGTAATTAAAAATGAAAGTATGGAGCATATCAAACAATTTTACACAGGTTAGAATATAAAAATTTGGGGGAAATTTAATTTCCCAACCGATGATAATATATGAATTATAAGATTAGTTTTCATATCAATTGTTTCTTTGAGTAAAATAATAACTAATATTATAATTATTATTAGTTCAAATAGCTCAATGAACAAAGCCAACATCAAATGGAAATATTCTAATATCCTCCTCATCAGAATCATTTGACACCTTTGGCTCTTACATCTTGGTTCTCTTCTATTTGCCTCAGCTACTTAGGTTCTACATACCACTGTGAAGGTACTCTCTATAAAAGACTCTCTTCTTTCCTTGAGTTAAGCATGGTTTTCTTAAATGAATGTATAAAGTTGTATGTATACCAATTAGAGATCTATGAAAGAAGTAAATTGGCAATTGTATATACTTATGAGCATTTATTGCTCCATAGCCATAAAAAATGTGGGTGAAATTTAATTTCCCAACTGATGATAATATATGAATTATAAGGTTAGTTTTCATATCAATTGTTTCTTTGCGTAAAATAATTAATAAATTCTTTTCATGTTGTATTGTTTAGAATACATTTTTATAATTTTAACTTTGAAATAATAGAAATTAATAGATTTTTTTTTGAACTCAGAGATATTAAAAATGGCCTATTACATATACATCAGAATGGTGTTATACACAGAGATTTGTGCCCAAAAAATATCCTCCTAAATTTAGAAGTTGGTGAACTATGTGAGAAAATAGCTGATTTTAATATCAATAGTACCATCCAGTATGATGAAGTTTCAAAATTGTACTCTACACATGGTAAGTTATTTCATCTTGATTTTAGTTATTAGTATAGAATTACTTTATGTGTGTGTGTGTGTGTGTGTGCATGCATATGTCAAGAGTAATCTTTTATTTTTGTCAATCTAGATTCCTATGTAAGATTCCCCATTTTTAAAATATGTTAAGAAGTTAAATATTTACTTGAGGCAATTTGTCAAATAGTTGGCATACAAATTGAATGCTGAAAATGCTAATACTATGGTAGTATCCTTTCTTAGATTAATATCAAAATGAAATGATGACCCAACACATTTACTAATGACTCCAAAGAATGTGCAATATTAGTGACTCTAGTGCATTAGTTTTATTGAAAATATAACCTCAATTTCAATCAGGGACAGAAGATTTTCAGTCTAATATACATGAAATATAATGGACGAAATACCTTACTCATATAGGAAGTTATCACAACACATGGGTAACTTGCTTCTAAAGAACTGATGATATGTATATTATAATATACTATATACTATAACTAATAATAATAGTTATAGTATTAATATATTAATACTAGTGATATATCATAATATTATATACTAACTATATAGTTAAATGTCTAATTATTTATATATAATAGTATATTAGTTATTATATTGATTTGATATTGATTACTAAATATACTAGTTAGTATATATAGTTACTATAGTAATATAATACTCTTATAAAGTAATATTATATAATATTAATATCATTAAACTATAAATTAATATATTAATATTATAGTATATTAGTATCACCCAAATCATAACCTAATTTATTAATATTATTAATTATACTATAGTTATATATAATATAGTGATAATAAAGGATAATATTATATGTTATTATATAATATAAAAATATATATGATTATAATATATAAATTAATATATTGTGATTAATAGATTATATAGATTATAATATCATATTAATATAACTATATAATATTATTGTTAGATATTAGTATAACTATAATACTATAATATTATAATTATAATATATATACTATATTAATATATATGATATAATATATATTAATTATTTTAAGAATTTGGTATAGCTCTGATACCATGTAAGAATTTTCCTAAGGGAAAAATTCACCTAAAAATTAAGAACTCAATGTAGTGTCTGCCCTCGTTCATATCTTTTTGGACACATTGTTGCTATTATTATCAGACTATGTTAGACTAGTTTTATGTTGATGGATTAGTAGCATTTTTTCGAGACTATAAGAAGTTGTGCTATGGATTTAGTTGATGTATGATGAGATTACTTAGACTCTACATTTCATATAAACATGATGATTATTACATTATTCCAGTTATTGATGATGATTAGTTAGATGGTTTATTATCACATGTGTTTTATTATGGATACTTACCCCATACTTGCATGTGTATGGTGTGCATGATTGTTCTTATGTATGGTGTTTCACATATGGTTAAGGAAGGGAGTCATAGTCACCTGCTAGTTGGGATCTACATGATGCACCACATTTTGCCATTGCCTATTTAGTTTAGCATATATATATATATATATATATATATATATATATATATTGTATGTACATGCATGGTTTTTATGCAAGTTGTAGGTATCAGGTATCGACTTCCTTGAATTGCCAGGATGAGCGTACCCTATCACATTGTCTCAATGGTAAGAGAGGGGAGATAAATTCTCAAGTCCAAATCCTAAACCCCTAAACCATTTGTCCTAGTGAGGTAGGACAAGTATCTGGATATTTTACCTTCTGAATGTGTCAAATGACATAATTCATGATTTTTAACCCTTTAGACTGATTTTGTATGAATTGTTCCATGATGGATTTTCATATTTTATCTTGGAGGTCTATGGTGAATTTTCTATCAATTAAGTCTTAATAAATAGATTTAATTAATAAATTAATTATTTGGAAAAAATTAATATAATATCATGATCTTTTGATATTATGGTTATAATTAATTAAATGAGAATTAATTGAGAAAATAATTAAATAAAAGAAATTAGAAATTAAAAATAATAATAATTGATAATAATAAAAATAATAATAAATTAATAAATAAATAATAATAATAAAAGTAATAAAAGAATTAAAATAAAAGTTATAAGCTTGCCTAGGAGTAAATGAACCTTTTGATTGCACATATGTCAACAACACATGAGTTAGTGCACAAATTAAGCACATGGTGTCTACAACCTTATGACTCATCTAGAAGGTTAGAAAAAGCTCGTGCTTAGTTTTCAACACCTTTTGGTTGTTTCTAGAGACATTCTAGGTGCTTCTTGAGAGTTCTTTATATTCAGGCACTCCTAGAAGCTTAGGGAGCGTGTTTGGAGGACCGAAAATGTGGGAGAAGGAAGGAGCTTGCTCTGTGGATTCTGAGGAGAAGTGATTTAGCATCAGTGTTCAGGTAGACACTTGTGATTTTTGCATATGTTATTTTCACTTCTTGTACTTCCTGTCTTCTTCGTGTCTTCTAAATGCTTTATGAGGATTTCCATATTTTGGTTGTATACATTCTGTCATGAGTAGTTAAAATCTCTATGAGAAAATTTCATATGCATAGATCTGATGAAACTTTGGGGCTAGGGTTAAAATTTATAGTCAAACCTATTAGAATAATTAATGGGTAAATTTAGAGAACAAATATTTTATAGGAAAATTCTTAAAATTGGAAGCCCTTTAAAAACAAATTGTGTATATGTTCTCAGTAGAAATGTACCTTTTTACATTTTTTTAGATCTACACACACACACACACACATATACATGTATATATACATACATACATACATATATATATATACATATATATATATATATACATATACATATATATATATATATATACATATACATATATATATATATATACACATATATATATACATATATATATATATACATATATATATATACATATATATACATATATATATATATACATATATATACATACATATATATATATATATATATATGCTTATTATTAAAATGTTGTGCTTGAAAAGAAAACTCTGCATGTATATATATATATATATATACACACACACACACACACACACACACACACACACACACACACACACACACACACACATATATATATGCACACATACATATATATATATTGAAAAATTGAATATAAATTGCAAACGAAAAACTTCATTATAAAACCCGAGTCGTGCTTCATGTTTAAGAAAGGCGTTTTAAAAAAAAATGTTATAAAAGAAAAAAATATTATAAATTATGGAGGGGCAGGTTATACCCCATGCCACCCACCAACCCCCCCCCCCCCCCCATTCCACTGACTCCATTGGTCACAAGGTACCTGCATATGCAGTGTACCCATGATAGTACATTTAATGTATAAGTCGCAGGGTACCCGTGATAGTAAGTCACATAAGTGATAGTCGCACGATATTGCAATTTAAATAAGATCATCGTTAGGTGTTGTAATTGAAACATTTAGCTTTATAAACATATGCATGATGTTAAATATTAATATATATTATTTCATATGCGATTATTAATATATTAAAGATTGTTATGGGTTTATATATATATATATATATATATATATATATATATATAATGAATTTTTTTAAAATATCCAAGATTTATAAATAAATAATATATAGTTTTAAATTAATTCATTTATTTAATTGGAATTTAACCTAATTAAGGTTAAAGGGGAATGTTATAAGTGAAATTTTAAGTTATCATTTTGGGATTTTCAAGAGAAGAGATTAAGTTATTTGAAAACAACAATTCATTATCAAAATAATGTATAGCGTATATTCCTAGAACATTTAGGAAATTGAATTCTAAGAGAGTTAGAGGGAAAAACTTAAATCCATCAAACAATGCATGGGTTAGGTAAATGTAAAAATTTCTCCACTTGATATCTAAATTTGAAAACGAAAACTGAGACCTCCACACTTTATTGAACTATGTAATTTTAGCAAACTAAAACATGTGCTTGCATTGTGTTTTCTCTATGCTTCTTGTTTTGGGTTTTGGGTTGACTATTTGTTGACCAATTATAGGATGTCTACCAGAGGCTTAGGGGTTATGATTGTGATTTCATGATGATGTCTTTTAATTCTGATCTTTATAAACCCAACCATGGTTATGTGATGGTATGCTCTATGAAGATGTTTGTATTTACTGATTGTTATTGCTTTGTAGTCTTCTTGTGTGAAGCTAAGATTCATATGTATGAGACACCTGACTTAACCATTTTGAGTCATTGATCAATTATACTTGGGTTGCTTCCAATCATTCGATGGAATTGAATTGTTATCTGATCTTGATGATGTCATGTTGTGACATGTTCTGACTCAACCATTTTGGAGTCTTCGATTAGTATTACTTTGAGATGCTTTTTGATTGCTTATTAAGAACCAATGATTATTGTGATTATCAAGGATATCTTCAGTTACCAATAGAGAACTGTTGTGGTCATGATTATCTATGGATGCTTTTCAGTTGACTCGTGGAGATTTGATGTTTATATTGTGGATTATCTTTTGGTATTTTGTGATTTATGATTCCATGAGTCTAGGGTAGGTTATCTACTTGTAGTGATGGGAAGTGGCTAGGATACTAGTGACCACATAGGGATCACTAGGGGGCTAGGGTCTATTGGGAGAGTACCAGGGTAACTCTAGTGTGATCTGTGTGATGACACTTTTCCACTTGCATAGTAGGTTTCCTACATGTCTTTGTTGTGCCTCTAGGATTAGATGTCAGTTTTGTGTTGGAACCTTTGAGTTAGTATAATTTTAGGATTCCTAGACATTAGAGAGTATTTATGCTTTGTTATTTTGATAACCTATTTGGGACTTGGGATTATCTCCTCAGCATGGTGGGAGTGGACCATTTAGGTTCCACGCGGTCGGGTGGTAGTGCTTTTCCACTCTTATCATTTGAGATCCATTTGAGACACTGTAGCTGATGCATTCTTGGATTATGATGGTGGACATGTATCCTTGTATTGATGACTTGCACATATTAGATGATGTTATCTTATGCTTTATTTGCATGTTAGAATACTTTCTGCATATGATGTAGTATGATTTTAGGAGTGACATTCCTATTTGTTAATACCGATGATCTCTTCGATAATTTTGGAATGTTACGCATGGAGGGATGGCTAGGACCCACGCCAGTCTAATGATGTTATTTACGATTGGGAGGAACCGTACACTTAGTTAATTATGTTTGATGATTTATGGTTATCTCTTGAGGATGTATCATGTGTGATATGTGGTTTCATTTATATTATTGCATCATGGATTAGAATTAGGATGATGATATACTTTATTTCACATATGTATATTCTTTTAAGCCTTTCATACCCTGTGGCATGTGTAGTGGATGATTGAGCATTCGAAAATGTAATTTATGAACATTGAACTTTTCATTATTAATTTATGTGGATGTAGTATTAGATGGAAACATAATTAGTTATGTTAGATGTGATTCAACATTAAGGGATCCATGAAGAATGTAACCTGATATGTATGTTATGTTTACTTTTACTTGAATTGTTGCTATTGCTTTCATTATTATGTATAAGTTGTAAATGGTATTGCTTTCATGTGTAAAAAAAAAAATCTACCAAACTTAGTGAAACTTTAGGTTAATTCTTTGGATCCCTTGGTGGGGCATTACATTTGGTATCAGAGCCCAAGTTTCTACATTGGGAGCTCTAGGTATTTTGTAACAAACTAGGACTTTGAACTATTATGTGTATCTCTTTCAAACTTGAAAACTAGGTGAACTAAAATACAATTTTAAACTATTACTTGCATATGCAACACTTAGTTTTCAAAATTGAAAATTTTACTTAAACCTAAAACATAGATAACACTGAGACTGAGCTTTGTCTTTTGTAAAACATGTGCTTTTTATGTTTTTCAATAGTAATAGTATTCTGTACCTTGGATATTGTTCTAGGATGCTATCTGGGACTAGGTCTTCTGTTAGAGGCTATGGTAGAGGCCGTGGTCATGGCAGAGCTGTCAGTGTCCATGAGTCTATTCGTGGGGGATCTGCTCATGAAGAGACCAGAGGAGAGCATGCTAGTAAGCAATAGGATGAGAGCTGTAGAGAGGACCAAGCAGAGTCTGAGGAGGTTAACTTGAGATAGATGATGTAAACCATTCTTGACCATCTACTTCTTGTTCAAGATCAGCATAGAGCATATTAGACAGAACAAGAGCATAGACCCAGGTCTAGGAGCCCTCAGAAGGATCAATAGAGATCCATTGTATCTACTCAGATGAAGGACCTTTTGAGATCCAAGGTCAAGCCCTTTAATAGGCAAGGCTTTGGATATGTGGTTGAACAGTGGCTCATTGCCCTTGATAGGATTTTTTCTATGTAGGACTTTGACAATAATGTTAAGGCAAGATTTGCCATTACCAATCTGGAGAATTTTGGGGCCACTTGGTAAACAACTGAGGAAAAGAAGCTGGGTATTGATATGAGTAGTGTCACTTGGGAGCTATTCTTAGAGAGTTTTCGTGAATGATTCCTACCAGAGGAGTGGAAGTAGCAAAGGGAAGATGAGTTCCATAATCTCAGGCAGTATTCTATGACTGTGACAGAGTATGAGTGCAAATTTTATGAGCTCATGTCCTTTTTGAGATTTAGTGACAATTCAGCTTAGTTGACACATCACTTTATTAGAGGTTTGAACAACTGTATAATTGGGGGTGTCAGGGTGTTTGAGCCAAAAACCCTCAAGGATGCTATACAAAGAGTCATCCTTGTTGAACAAAGTGTCAACCTTGGTTAGGGAGGTTTTGTAGGAGCACCTGTAGCATCAAGATCTAAAGGCAGGTACAACTCAGGTGGTAATAGGAAGCCTCTTTTATTCTAAGGGAAAACAGTTTTAGCAGCAATCTCAACAGATGCAACAGTAGAAGTGACCAAATTCTCAAGCTCAAGGAAGTGGCGGAGGTTCTAACTCCAAGAACAACCACAATGCTTAGTGCAATAAAAAAAATCAACCCAATCAGCTAGCTTAGAGTAGTCAGTCTTTTGTTAGCTAGAATAGCCGTCAGCAGTCAAATGCACCACCTATGGGAAGAGGATCTGGCAAAAATACAAGATGTTTTACATGTGGGCAGGTTGGACATTTGGTAGCTCACTATCCATAGTGAGCACCTCAGTATTCAGGCCCTAAGCCAACAGCATCCGAACATATAGTTGGGGATATAGGTAGAGCTCATACAATGTTTGCAGTAGTAGATCATCGACAGGCAGATCATTAGGGAACAATGGTTGAAACCACAGGAGCTATTCGAGGTACATCTCTTTTAGTGTTGTTTGATTCAAGAGCTATAGATTCATTTATTTCTCCATCTATAGTTGCTAAGTGTAAGTTGGATGTGATAAAGAAAGATCATGGTTGGCAAGTGGAACTAGCCTCAAGCATTAAGGTCTCCATAGATTCTGTAGTTCATAAGTGTAAGCTTAGCATAGGAGGATTTGATACTGTAGTTGACCTTCGGGTTATACCTCTTGGTTCCTATGATGTGGTTTTGGGTATGGACTAGATTGGATCTCATAGGGCTAGTATAGATTGTAGGAAGAAGATTATTATGTGTCATGATGACCAAGGGAATGATGTGAAGATTGTAGGGATACCAAGGCCTATATCTCTATGGATGATTTCTACCATGCAATTGAAGCAGAGTTTTTGTAAGGGATGTCAGATATTTGTAGTTATGGTAAATGATCTCGATGAGGAAGATCCTATGAGGAAGACTTTAGATCAGCCAATTTTACAAGAGTATGTAGATGTCTTTCCAAGTGAGATTCTAGGTATGCCTCCAAAGAGGGACATCAATTCCAGGAGCACGACCTATCTCTAAAGCTCCTTATTGCATGACTACACAAGAATTGGGTGAGTTGCATCTTCAGCTAGAGGAACTTTTGGCCAAAGGGAGCATTCAACCTAGTGTGTCACCATGGGGAACTCCAGTGCTCTTCATGAAAAAAGAGACAGTTCTTTGCGCCTTTGTATTGATTATAGACAGTTGAACAAGGTGACCATTAAGAATAGGTATCCTCTACCTAGGATTGATGACTTATTTGATCAGATCAAAGGAGCTATCATATTCTCCAAGATCAACCTTAAGTCAGGATACCACCAGCTTCACATTAAGGAAGCTAACATTCACAAGACTGCCTTTCAAACTCGCTATGGGCATTATGAGTTCACAATAGTACCTTTTGGGTTGACTAATGCTCCATCAGTTTTCATGAGTTTGATGAATGGGGTGTTTCAATCTTATCTTGACAAGTTTGTGCTTGTGTTTCTTGATGATATATTGATATATTCTAAGTCTCAGAAGGAGCATGAGGAACACCTACAATTGGTTTTATAATGCTTAAGAGACAATCAGCTTTATGCCAATGCAACTAAGTGTAAACTCTTCAAGTTAGAGATTCAATATTTAGGGCATGTCATTTTAGGTGATGGTATTTTAGTAGACCCTACAAAGATTTAGGCAATTGTGGATTTGCCTACACTAACTAATGTGTCATAGATTCGTAGTTTCATGGGTCTAGCTGGTTATTATCACAGATTTGTCCAAAACTTCTCCAGGATAGCGCATCTTATCACTTCCCTACAGAGGAAAGGAAAGAAGTTTATTTGGATAGAGAGGTGTGAGGAAGCATTTCAGAAGCTCAAGGAGCTTTTGACTAGTGCACTAATCTTAGCAGTACCTAATCCAAAATGTGATCTCATGGTGTGTACAAATGCTTCCCTGGAAGGGATTGGAGCAATTTTGATGCAGAATGGATGAGTGATTACGTATGAATCACACAAGCTCAAGGATCATGAGCTAAATTATCTTACACATTATCTTGAGTTAGCAGTGGTAGTTCATGCTTTGAAAAGGTGGAGACATTTCTTGTTGGGTTACAGATTCAAGCTACATAGTGATCATCGCAGTCTTTAGTACATTTTCACTCAGCCTAATTTGAATGCTCGCCAAAGGCAATGGATGGAATTTCTATTTGAGTATGATTTTGAGGTAAGGTACATTCATGGAAAGGAGAATGTGGTAGTAGATGCTTTGAGTCGTAGGAGACATGTGATATCATCTATGACTCTTAGTGTTGATTTGAGGAGTCAGATTCTTCAAGCACTTCCTACAGATTCTTGGTACCAGGAAGTGTGTAGAGAGATAGAATCAAGAAGACCTTTGGAGGGTAAGTTTGTGGGCTATTTTTGAGAGTCAAATGGTCTTTTGACACATTTAGGAAGGATTTATGTGCCGTTACTAGATGAGCTTCGCACCTTGATCCTAGTAGAAGCCCATTGTACACCCTACTCAGCACATCCAGGTGTCAATAAGATGCATGTTGATTTGCGGCATTTATTCTATTGGTCTAGGATGAAGCAAGACATTGCTGATTATGTGGCTAGGTGTCTTGAGTGTCAAAGAGTCAAGGTAGAACACTAGCACCTAGGTGGACTTTTGCAACCAAATCTCATTCCTTCATGGAAGTGGGACATCATCTCTATCGACTTCATAGTAGGATTACCTATGACTATTCATCGTCATGATGCTATCATGGTCACTATTGATCGGTTGACTAAGGTGGCACATTTTTCACCAATTAGGTCTTCCTACATGGTAGCTTCTATAGTGAATGTCTTCATGTGTGACATTATGAGACTACATGGTATTCCTAGGAAGATCATTTTTGACAGGGACCTTGTATTCACATCTACATTCTAGACATTGTTACATCATGAGGTTGGAGCATAGTTGAATTTCAGTTTGTCATATCACCTAGAGGCAGATGGATAGATAGAGAGGGTGAATTGGGTTTTGGAAGATATGTTGAGGATGTATGTGATGGATAGGCAGACATATTGGGAGGACTATCTCTACCTAGTGGAGCTTGCTTACAACAACGAGTATCACAGTTCTATTGGCATGGCACCATTCCATGCTTTATATGGATGTCCTTGTTGTACACCCTTGATTTGGGATAATCTTGAGGATTGCATCCTGTTGGGCCCTAAGATGCTTCATGATATGGAACAATAGGTAGTGTGTATCCGCGAGCACTTGACTACAGCATAGGATAGGCAAAAAAAGTATGTTGATGCACATAGGATAGATAAGTAGTTTGTTGTGGGAGACAAGGTTTTCTTGAGAGTACATCCACGGAAGAGTTTGATCCAATATGGAAAGGGTTCAAAGCTAGCAGCTCACTTTGTGGGACCATTCGAGATTCTAGAGAGGATTGGCCCAGTTGCTTACCGCCTTTCTCTACCACCCAGCCTAGCTCGCATTCATGATGTTTTCCATGTTTTAGTACTTAGACAATATATCCTTGATGTTGTACATGTTCTTGATTGGAATGTGTTGCAAGAGAAGGAAAAAACCCCATAAGAGGAAAAAGTCCACCCCAAAAAGGAGAAGAAGGAGACAAGGTAGTCCCCCTCGCCCCCCAAAAGTAGTGTGCTGAGCAGTGAGGAATGCTCCAATGTAGAAGCTGATCCATGTCCTTTGAATGATGTTCCTCCCCTTTGGAAGAAACAAATGTAAGGATACAAAGGATATGTGTCCCCTATATGGAGAAGGAATCTCGAAGATGAAAGGTGTCTCTGAAACTTGTTCAAGTGTCCCTGTCTCAATACTGATGATGGCTTCCTCCAAAACTATTGAAGAGAAGTACAAATATTCGAACAAGGAATGATGTAGAACTTGCTTCAGGAAACCAACTATCTTCTCAAATGACAAAGAGACCTGTTGTAGATGCTATACATAGGTATCAACAATCACACCAACCTAGAAAGATTGATCATGTAGAGAATGGACTTGAGGGTTAGAGTGGGCCATCATAACAACTATAGAAGAATCCTTAGCAAAGAGAAGCAATAGATCATCATAAAAGTCTCCCATATCCACTATGTGTGACTCCATGAATAGAACTAAAATGTCTGGCAAGAAATCATCACTTGGAAGACCATGTGTACTCTATAGTGTTGAAGTACATGAATCTATCACTGCAACAAAAGAAGAAGTATCTACCTCAAAAAGAAGATGAATGTCATCAAGAATGTCTCCCACATATTCAATGTGAGACTCCATGAATGGGATTGCAAGGGCAGGAAGGACGTCTTCACGTGAAGGTAAAGTAGAAATAAATAAAGTATCCTACTACACTAAATCCAAAGCATCTATGGCTATAATAGAATTAGTAGGAGCAACAGGAGCTGGAGGTGTGATCTCATCTAAAGAGGAGTTACCTACAACTGGAGGTATGAGATCTTTTAACAATGAAGGAATGGTTGAATCTCCATAGTGCTCCTAAAGATACATTCAATGAACATATGGATTAGTTTCCTTAAGGTCAATAAGTGAATCTAGAATGTCCATATCTGTATATAGAAAAAGAACACAAGTAATGAAGTCAAAAGTCTCAATATCATAGTCAATTCCTCTCACATATGGTAGTGCATTGTGTTGACTGAGATATTTGATAGCTATTTGACTCCATTCCTAATAGTTGTCTGGGTGAAAATAGATCAAATCATCCTCTTCCATGATGGACCAATCAATGTAACCTCCAAAGAATCAAAGAACTCCCTGTAATGAATGATTTAGGCACTTGATAGCCACTTGCCAATTTAGGGCCTAGTTTGAAAGTATTATTTCTATCCACAGAACCTATAATCTAATTACAGATCTAGAAAGTAGACAAGAAACTATGCACTTTCCAAAAAAATAGAACCTCATTTGGAGTCTAGATGAGCCCATACTAAACATTTTAAGTGGCAAAAATTGGGATTTTTGAGTTGCAAAAAAAATCAAGAATAGAGATGTCAAACCACTTGCACCAATGTGTAGATCACAAAATCCTACCCAAAAATAGAAAAAATTGCTTGCAAAAAGGAGTCTATATGAGGAAGATATCGCTATTTGAAAATCACTGCTACTGTTATTTTTTCTGAATCACCACCGTGCCTCCAGAAATCAAATTGCTCTAAATTTTTCCTCAGATGTCCGATTTGGATGAAACAAAATCTAATCTGGAGGTTTTTGGACCTTTTGAATGTGATGCAAATATCTGATTTGCACCAGTGAGCTCCAATTTTCACTTGCAAAAAATCTCTCCTATGGCCCTATGGCCAAAAAAATTTCTAGAAAATAATGCAGATCTGGAAAAAATAGTAGAGATGCAGATGAAAAAAAATGTAGACCTAAAAAAAATAGTAGGGATGTAGATGAAAAAAAAGTAGATCTGAAAATTAAATGTATAGGTCTGAAATGATCATAACAAAATTGCAAATCAGTCCTTTGGGTACCGGTTTGCAAAAAAAAAATTCCTTACAATCGACTTCGGCCTAGTGTAGGAAACTTTATAGCCAATTTTCACTGAATCAGCATTTTGGATTCAATGGTGAGGTCAGATCTAGCTCTAGACACTCTCAATTTTTGTAGTATTCTAGATTCGAGCTGAGGTGATGAAGCAACAAAGGTCTTGAATGGTTATGTGATGAGAAAATCTCTAAGAGCTCTGATACCATGTAAGAATTTGGTATAGCTTTGACACCATCTAAGAATTTTCCTAAGGGAAAAATTCACCCAAGAACTAAGAACTCAAACACAAGCACAATCGTAGATAAAAAATGGATATGATCAATTAATCAAAGTATGTCCTAATACATTGCTCTATTTAGTATATGATGTATAAACACACTAGGAGTGCCTATATATAAAGGCCTCTCAAGAAGTACCTAGCATGTCTCTAGAAACAACCAAGAGATAAGATAAGCATTAACAACTAAGCACACACCTTATCCAACATTCTAGATGAGTGGATAAGAATGAGAACATTGTAGACACCATGTGCATAAAAGAGGTGTGAACTCTTGTGTTGTTAACATGACAACTCACCAAAGTGCACATACTCCTAGGTGGATAATAAATAAATAATAAAAACATGCATTAACCTAAGTAAACTTAAATAAGTGTAAATAGTGAATAATTATTTACACCAACAATTATAATACTAGATTAATAATATACGTTGTTACTATATATTATATATATATATATATATATATATATATATATATATATATATATATATATATATATGTATAGATATAGGATTTATAATTAGATATATTAGTATCATATAATTAACTAATATTGATATAATAGTGCATAACTAAAATAATATACTAATAATTAATATTTAACTATACTATGTTATCAATATTATATTATTATAGGTAATACTAATATTATTAGTATAATTATTATTATAACTAATCTATAATACTAGTATTATAATAATAGTATTATAGATTATTATTATAATTATTATTAGTTCAAATAGCTCGATGAACAAAACCAACATCAAAAGGAAATCTTTTGATATCCTCCTCATCGGAATCGTTTGACACCTTTGGCTCTTACATCTTGGTCCTCTTCTGTTTACCTGAGCTACTCAAGTTCTAAATACCATTGTGATGTTGTACTTTTCTTGTACTACTTTGTTTTTTGATACAAAATAGAGAAGGTACTATCTATACAAGATTCTCCTATTTCCTTGAGTTAAGCTTGGTTTTCTTAAAAGAATGTATAAAGTTGTATGCATACCAATTAGAGATCTATGAAATAAGTAAATTGGCAATTTTATATACTTATGAGCATTTATTGCTCCATATCCATCAAAAATTTATTAGGCTTTCCTTACAATCATGAATCTTATCTAAAACCTTGTAGCCCCGGAGAGAAGTAGATTTGGTCCATTGATTCCTAGTTATTGTAGCATTCCTAGGTATTGTAGCATAGCCTTCACAACATACATTTTTTTGAGGCACTTCAAATCCCTTCCAAACTTTGTTGTCATTGGTAAGAACAATATTTGAGATTTACACATTATATTATTAATCCTCTTGACAATACTTAAATTGGTTTATCTATTATAGGTTATGTTTCATATATAATAGGTAAATATGTCTGCAATATGTTTATAGAATCATTAATATATTATTAGTATCAACATATTATATATCCATATACCAAGTAATTAAATGATAATATTAATATTCTAGTTAAATATAACACTATCAATTATAATATATGCTATGAAATGATATGTCATTTGATTACAAAATAGTGAGAATGATGTTTAGTACCAACATACATGATCACATAGTTATTTTTTAATCATGAAATATAAGATATAGCATAATCATTATATTAGTATATATAATGAATAGTTAGTTAAGGACTATCAAGTATTCAATGAGAAAGATAATCGGGATAGATCATGATATCGAGTATTCAATGAGAAAGTTACTCAAATTCAAGAGGACCATTTTAGAAAAAAATTATATTATAAAGACATTATTATTGATTCCAAGAATATGAAAAAAATTTTATTATATCTGTTTGCTCATTGGTTTTCTATTTTTTTGTAGATATATTTTTAAGAATGTGTGAATAAACATGGGTGAACCTGACATGAATACTGATAGTCAAATAGAAGATGAGATTAATGTTGCAAAACTTAATGGAACAACTATTCACAAAGGCAACTTCATCCATAAGCCTGAAATAGTTTTCAAATGCTCAATAAGGGAGAATGATGAGGATTTTTTTTTTAAAAAAAGATACTATCCAAAATAGATAATTAATTAGAAGAACATTATTAGGTATTATAGCTTAGTAAGTGATGTTGACTACTATAATATTGCTTTAGAAACATGTGAATGTAATCTTGCAAATTTTATCCACTTATAAGCAGAGGATTACTATAATACAAAATTGATAGCAAAAAATCTAAAAAGAGTTATTACAAATGAAAGTATCCAATGTATCAAACAATTTTACACAAGTTAGAATATAAAAATGTGGGGGAAATTTAATTTCCAAACAGATGATAATAAATGAATTATAAGGTTAGTTTTCATATCAATTGTTTCTTTGAGTAAAATAATTAATAAATTCTTTGCATGTTGTATTGTTTAGAATACATTTTTATAATTGTAACTTTGAAATAATAGAAATTAATAGATTTTTTTTTTCTAAACTCAGAGATATTAAAAATGGCCTATTACATATACATTAGAATGGTGTTATACACAGAGATTTGTGCCACAAAAATATCCTCCTAAATTTAGAAGCTAGTGAACTATGTGAGAAGATAGCTGATTTTAATATCAGTGTGAGGCCTCACCCAATTCGTCATAGTACCAATGAGATAATTGCATTATGGTGATTTTAATCCTATGTTTGATACACTGTTAAGACTGTAGGGTTATGTTATTTTAATATCTGCATTTTGATGATCTGCAATTACCTCTGCATATTATGACCTAATTGATTCATTTAATGATTCTATTTCATGTTGTAAGCTATTGACATTGCTTTAATAGAAATTGAATGGTAGAAATGCTTGTAATATAAGAAGGTAATGTTGAAGTGGAAATTAGAGTTAAAAGATAAATTTTGTTATGCATTGAGATCTAACATGCATACCTAGGGATTCAATAGTTATGGATTCAACATCTTGTCGTAGAATATGAAGTTATTCAGAATATTAAATTTACCATGTTATGTTGATAAGTAAAGTTTAGTTTTATAGTATTTTGAACATTTTACATGGAAATTGTTAGAAGAAGTAATGTAATTATAAGGAATGAAGTATGGAACTCAAATGCCAAATGTGATATGTAAGTTTTGATATTTTAATATTTTGAAGGTCATATTTGAAATGATTAAGAAAGGGAAAGTTAATTTGAGATGATGAAATATATGCAAGTCTAATGTTGAATGAGATAATGATTTATTTTACATATGCTTATATGATTTTCTTGGACTACTGACGCTCGAGTTTAGTGTGCCGGAATTTGACCATGGGTTAAAGGGGAATTAAGGCTCAAACTACTACAGACATGACATAACCAAGGTTGAATCAGTGGAAAAGATTCAAACCTAATTGTAATGTGTTTTATTTCGTATATGTGAATTGTATGTGTGCGTAATAGCCTAGTTCATGTATTATTGTAAAACAAGTCACTTTTTTTTTTAATATAATGTGATATTTGGTGTGTGTCACTTGACACTTGTACATGTTATGTGATATGACATGTTATTCGTCAATGGATCATATGGCCACCTTATTCTGTGATAAATGCCTCAATTGAGGAATTTGATTATTGCCTTAGTCAGTAAAAGGACAAGGTCATCACCTTGGGGAATTTGAAATTTGAATCACCTAGCTTTGGGAGGGTCATAAAGTAAGTTTAAGGTAAGTTGGGATTAAAATTAACTCCACCCATGTTAGTACTATAGGCTAGGGAGCTATTAATGACCTCTAGGGTGTCTAGTGAACCTAGGAGACCCCATGGAAATGACATTCTTTATGGAATCCGAAAATGAGAGGGATATATATAGAGGTATGGCTAAATGAGAAACCACTTGGCCACTCTCTAATTTTAGAGACAATTGGGTTTTGGAAGGAGAGGAGGGGAGCTCTACTGCAACTATCCTTACCCTAGCTTGGACCAAGGTTGGTATCTCAAGCTTGCTTCCTTTCCTTTTTCTTTCTTTTAGCATGGTTAAGCAAATCTGCAAGTGTGGAGTTTATCAATGGAGTATGCATTGCATTGCATTGTGGAGTAGCATTCATGTGAGTGTTTGAATGGTGTTCATTCCATGTAGATTAGTGTGACACCATTGTGCATCTTGTTGTATTGTGTGGAGTATTGTGAGTATGAGGTTTGGATTTCATCTATTTCCCTGTTACATTATGGGTGTTGATATTGTGTTGTGATAATGGGATGTGCTCTTGAAAATTTGTTGTTTTATTGCTACTTGGTTTTGTTTTCTTGTTGTTCTTGAGTGTTCTTATGGGTGTGGGACTTACACTCACCCTTGTGGGAAGGGAAGAGAAGTCCAGGGTGAACGGGCAGCAGTTGGATTGCATAGTTGAGGACCTTGGAGTATGGGCTCCATTGTATGCAATTGTCATATTCATATTTTGCCTTGGGGAAGGATAAGAAAAAAAAAAGAAATGGTGAGGAAGGAAGTAACTGAAGTATGGGTTGTTAGGAAGCTAAAGTTGTTGGTTGTGTGTGGTGGAGGATGTTGTGTTGGTAGTGTGTGTGGTGGAAGATGTTTATGAAGCCCCGGAAGGGCATGATATTATAAAGCCCCGAAAGGGCCTTGTATTTTGATGATTTAGCCCCGAAAGGGCATGAGTTTTATGGAAAATATGATATGAAATGGTAAACCTCCTTGTGTTTCCACTTGCACCCTATGTTCAAGGTCCCAATGGTGAGCCTTTGTGAAATATCCTTGGTATGGGATTTTTTTCAGTTTTGTTATGTGGTGTATATGTTCTTACAAGTGTGTATGTGGATTTTGTTTGAGCCTTGTTCTCGTAGCACAGGGGTGGTCTCTTTGAGGCCTATGGTTGGGTGGAAAGCACCCATGGTCCTTGTTGTTTTGTTGTGATGCATTTGCAGGTTCTTAGAGAAAAATCTTTAAAACTTGGAGTCCTTATTATCTTCCATGTGCATAGGAGGAGAAGACAATATTGCATTGAGATGAGATAGAGAGAAAAACTCCATTTTGTTATGTGAGCCTAAATGTATTGTAAGAGAAAGCTACTGTCTTGGTTTGATTGTCAATGGAAAGTTTGTGAGTGCTCATGTGTAGTAAAAGTATTTTCCATTGTGTGTATTATGATATGTTGACTTCACCACCTTTTTGTGTATCTTGAGGGTATCACTAAAGATAATTCATTGTAATAATATTGTTGTTTTATTGGATGGTAACACCAATCAGAGATCCAAATTACTTGATGCTCTTGAGTGGAATGCAAAAGAAATTTGATATCATAGAAGAGATAATATTCATAGGAAGGATTATCTTGGTGGATTTCTATTATCATTTTAGTTCGATTGTTTACCAATTGTGAATGTACATTCAAATCTAGATCTGCATAAGAAGATAATGTTGAGAAAATGGTTTCTAAATTTCATAATTCATAGATAGGGATAATCCAGTTAACTTCATATAAAGTCTTTTCTTGAAATGTTGAGTTATTGGATTAAGTTAATGTTTTGAATGCTAAATGAATCACAATTTTAAAACTATACTTAGTTTATAATTATCTCCTAATTATCCTTGCAATAACTTACCTTGAATATCCTAGATTACAGAAGAAGAAAATCAAGTGATGATATAAAATATACAAGACTTAAGACATAAGCTTGTTGTAGGTGCACATTTAGTCCTCTAGAAAATGTATGAGGAAGCAAAATAAATCTCTGCCTTTGATACAAACATTAAAATAATCAAAAGTATTCTTTAGGAACCTAGAACCCTATAACCTATGGGACTTCTTTTTAACATAATAAATTGATCATCATATTTAAACCATTAGAGGAGGCCTCATATGGAACATGTAACCCAAGTCAATCTCCCATCAAATCAAGGAAACTTTTTTAAAAATATATATATACAATGTCCAAGCTATATAATCCTACAACTAGCATCAAGTAATAAATAAAGAGTAGTTAGCATGACAAAACTATTTATTACCTTATCCCACTAGGTGACCACCCTATATGACTCAACACATTAAAGTTTATCTTGCAAAAAGGAAGGAAAAAGTGGATGGAGGACCCCACAAGGTGACCATGATGAAGAAGGCAAAGAAATTTGCATGTTTTAACAGAGAAAAAAAAAAAGCAATACTTGCATTATCTCCTAGGCGGCAACTCTAGTCAAATCACTGCAGACACATCCAAATCTACTCCCCACATTCCACGCCTAGAAAAGAGGGAGAAGTTGGCGCTGGAAAAGGAGGGGGAAAACATTAAGTGCAAGGTATGACTTTTCAGACCAAGTCAGCTCAAGTACTGATAAGACCTTTTGGTGTTTTTGATGCATGTAGATATTTGATGGGGAAGAAAATATACTTCATTGTTGAGCACGTGGGTCTAGGAAATTTGATTATTAGAATTTCTTTTTTTCCAAACAGTAAAATAAAATTTGGTTGTTGACATGTGTAGAGGGTAAGAATTAATGGTATCTTTGTTATAGATAGACAAATGCATAAGATAATTTCCTATGATTTGTGGGATAGAAGGTTGAGATTAAGATTTATTTAATTGTTATATGGAAATAGGATATAGTAAGGGATAAATTTTGAATTAATTAATTTAATGTGGCAATTGAATTTAGAGTTTGTATTATTAAGATCATGGTCTTAGTGTTGGTATCTTTAATAAGGAGACTAAGCAGATACTTATACTTTAGCTTGGATCATTTGATTTAGTCACTTGTAGGTTGTAGATATGGAGGAAGCATATAGATTTAAATGAATATTCACTTTTAGAATATGGTGGATAATAATAATAATAATTTGAATTATTATGACTTGCTCAAAAATCTTAAGATAGACAATATAGTCTAAGAATTAAGAATGAATTCATTAGCAAATGAATTAAACTATGCGTATTCAATACAGATGTTTAAATATAACAATAATTATAATAATAAAAATAGAATATAATAACGATAATAATTGAAATAATTACATTAGAATAATAATAATATCAATCTAAGGATCTACCTAACATTTACGAAAGCGATGTTTTAACAATATAACATCTTCAAAAAAAAAAAAAAAAAAAAAATTAGTTGTGTTTTGTCTCGTAGAAATGTGGCATGACATTTTGGTATCAGAGCATGGTTTTGAAACACTGGACATTGATGGGTCCATAAACAAATGTAAAATTTAAATTTTACCTTCAAAAGAGAAGAAAACTCCAATTGACTCATCTTTAAAGCTAGTATCTTCTATGAGGAAATCAACTAAAACATAATACCCTTATTATTCTTGATGTGTTGATAAGATAACCTTTGACCAATTTTTTTAAAATGACCTTTAATCATATTAAATAGATTATTCTAAATGATACTAACCAATATAATCCTCCTAGTACTAGGTAAAATTGTTCATTATCGTAATAATAATTTCATTTTGAAAATTAATACTAAAATAAAATAATTAACCCTAATAATACATTCACCAAACCCTTCTCTCACTACTTATAGATTTAGTACAAGCCATGGTCATAAAATTACTGTAAATAAGGACTTACATATAGATCTAAATAGTTATATAGATAGCATCAATGAGCTAGCATTTTCCTTATCTCATAGGTGAACAATGATCTATCATTAGTGTCGTTCTCAACTTCAAGATAAGACATATATAAAAGCATTTACCTCTAACATTCCTAGATGAAAGATCTTTCTAAGGCACTACTAATATCATTATAGTGAGAATAAGAAAAGAAAGAAATCAACAATAAACAAGAATTGAATTTCAATTAAAAGATTAAATTTATTTTATAAGATTTTACTCTTTTTTTAAATAAATATAATCTATACAGTTTGCTTTTAACTAACATTAGCTAAACTTGTATTTCTTTACTCATTCCATTGATAAAGGAATACTAAGTTAATATTATGTGTCAAAAATATTCCTATATGCCTTTCACATTTGTCACTGCATGTAAGAGAGCTTAGTGACCATAGATTGAACTAGAATGAAGGAATTGTAAAGAAAATAAATGCAAGATTTATCTAAGATTTTCTATGCAAGTAAATGAATATAAACTAGATGAAATACAAACTTAATCTAAGAGTTAGTAAGAAAAAATTGAAGCTAGAACATGTAAAATGAAAGTATTGAATGAGAATGTAATAAACTGTTTTAAAAAGCACAAATATGGAGTACTCAAACTGATAGAGTTTATTCATTCACAAATTTCATCCTCTCAAATGAGAGACATAAGTTCCCAATTTATAGAGAAATCCAAAATAAATCAATGGTGTATATCAATTAGATGAATGGTGGAGATTGAATGAATGTTCACTTTGAAATGGAAGTTTCCATTTAAGAGAGAGTTAATTGATTTGTTTCCTTGTTCTTTTCAAAATCACTCAATGTTTCCATTTTTTGTTGTATAAAAACAAATCAAAAGAACATTTTAGAGATTTTGTTAAAATTATGTCTCATACTTTGAATATTTAAATTCAAATAGTATATATGTGTAGATATTTAATTCAAATAAGTAATAAATTCATTTTGCATGTAATTGTAGAAAATATCAAAATTAATATAATCAAAGTATTAGGAAAATTTAATTAAATTAATTGATTTAGTGGGTTTAATAGCCAAGATGTCGATATTCATGAGCTTATTATTTTATTTATATTTATTTATTTATTTATTCTTATAGTGATTTTTGTAGATTAATGATTTTCTACAATTGATATTTAAATCAAATAGAGTCAATTAGGACTAGAAATGCCTAATAAATTAGGATTTTGTTGATCATTAGAAAGATTAGGAGTAAGTTAGTTTTTCAGACCAATTTGAGGTATACAAATATAAAAATACAAGGTATGTTATCCATTATATATTTAATAGAATATATATATTATGATCCAATTTAACACTATTCCTATAACTAACAACATTAACAATTTATGATTAATTGTACATCTGTGACAATTATAATTGATTATCATTAATAATAGTGTTGAAGGATCTAGTTGTCATAAAAATATAGCATATAAATTAAGGCAGTGTACATGTTGGATAAGCTGGATAATTACTTATTTAGGCACATCCATTTGGACACAATTCAAATTGGGAATCTAGGTTTCAAAAAGAATTTACATGTTACTTTATAAATATCATGCTTACCCTCAAGGATAGGATGTTAAATTGAATCATTGATAAAGGATATTTCTATAGTAAGGTTGCGTAAGCATATGTTTCCTTCTAAGATCAACTATTAGCAGAGTTTAGTTACAACACTAGGTGCCTAACCCATTATGTTTCAACATATGCAATAAATGACAACTTGGTGTAAGATGTATTAGTACACCCAATTAAACCACGAGCTATGGATGAAGCACCTTGAGACATAGGGGATATGAGACTTCTTACTAATCCATTAGTTCCATAAAACAACAATCTATCCTCTTGTCCACCAGGGAACCCTGGTATGACTATGTTATTTTTGTGAGCTTCATATTTGATGTGAATTCTTGTTGGTCATTTTTTTTCAAACTTTATATTTATATCATCTTTAATTCTACCAATAATTTGACACTTCACATTTCATTAGATTTCTTGAAGTTGGTCCCATTGTACCTCAAGGACATGTCTTGTGTTATTTGAAAATTTACTAATGTGGCCACATACGTATTATTTTCTTGTAAAATATTCCTTTTATTTGTGAGTTTCTTTCGAGGCATTTTCTTGGATTATATTGAAATGGCCACACCAAGGAGAATCCTTGACAAACCATTTAGGGAATTAATGTACCTATAAACTTTCTAGTTATCCATTGAAAAGTTGCTACACAAGATTTATAAGACACTAACCCCTTTGTATGTCATAATTATGGAATAAGGACCAACCTCTTTTACCATAGGTATGTTATGTATACTAAACTAGTTAAGACCATAGATGCCTATTATGTTGGGGAGCCTAAGCAAGGACGTAAGAAATTTAGTAGTTAGACCTTAGTAAAGGAAGGATTGGATTACTTGGCACCAACAGTAGAATACTCAAGTAGGGTCAGCTCTAATAATTACAACATAGACAATAACACAACACTGATACCTAGTTGATGAACTCCAGGAGGAGGTTCATGCCTAGGGGGGGAGGATGTGAGGCCTCACCAGATTCTTCATAGTACCAATGAGATAATTGCATTATGGTGATTTTAATCCTATGTTTGATACACTGTTAAGACTGTAGGGTTATGTTATTTTAATATCTGCATTTTGATGATCCGCAATTACCTCTGCATATTATGACCTAATTGATTCATTTAATGATTCTATTTCATGTTGTAAGCTATTGACATTTCTTTAATAGAAATTGAATGGTAGAAATGCTTGTAATATAAGAAGGTAATGTTGAAGTGGAAATTAGAGTTAAAAGATAAATTTTGTTATGCATTGAGATCTAACCCGCATACCTAGGGATTCAATAGTTATGGATTCAGCATCTTGTCATAGAATATGAAGTTATTCAGAATATTAAATTGACCATGTTATGTTGATAAGTAAAGTTTAGTTTTATAGTATTTTGAACATTTTACATGGAAATTGTTAGAAGAAGTAATGTAATTATAAGGAATGAAGTATGGAACTCAAATGTCAAATGTGATATGTAAGTTTTGATATTTTAATATTTTGAAGGTTATATTTGAAATGATTAAGAAAGGGAAAGTTAATTTGAGATGATGAAATATATGCAAGTCTAATGTTGAATGAGATAATTATTTATTTTACATATGCTTATATGATTTTCTTGGACTACTGACGCTCAAGTTTAGTGTGCAGGAATTTGACCATGGGTTAAAGGGGAACTAAGGCTCAAACTATTACAGACATGACATAACCAAGGTTGAATCATTGGAAAAGATTCAAACCTAATTGTAATGTGTTTTATTTCGTATATGTGAATTGTATGTGTGCGTAGTAGCCTAGTTCATGTATTATTGTAAAACAAGTCACTTTTTTTTTTAATATAATGTGATATTTGGTGTGTGTCACTTGACACTTGTGCTTGTTATGTGATATGACATGTTATTCGTCAGTGGATCATGTGGCCACCTTATTCCATGATAAATGCCTCAATTGAGGAATTTGATTATTGTCTTAGTCAGTAAAGGACAAGGTCATCACCTTGGGGAATTTGAAATTTGAATAACCTAGCTTTGGGAGGGTCATAAAGTAACTTTAAGGTAAGTTGGGATTAAAATTAACTCCACCCATGTTAGTACTATAGGCTAGGGAGCTATTAATGACCTCTAGGGTGTCTAGTGGACCTAGGAGACCCCATGGAAATGACATTCTTTATGGAATCCGAAAATGAGAGGGATATATATAGAGAGGTATGGCTAAATGAGAAACCACTTGGCCACTCTCTAGTTTTAGAGACAGTTGGGTTTTGGAAGGAGAGGAGGGGAGCTCTACTGCAACTATCCTTACCCTAGCTTGGACCAAGGTTGGTATCTCAAGCTTGCTTCCTTTCCTTTTTCTTTCTTTTAGCATGGTTAAGCCAATCTACAAGTGTGGAGTTTACCAATGGAGTATGCATTGCATTGCATTGTGGAGTAGCATTCATGTGAGTGTTTGAATGGTGTTCATTCCATGTAGATTAGTGTGACACCATTGTACATCTTGTTGTATTGTGTGGAGTATTGCGAGTATGAGGTTTGGATTTCCTCTATTTCCCTGTTACATTATGGGTGTTGATATTGTGTTGTGATAATGGGATGTGCTCTTGAAAATCTGTTGTTTTATTGCTACTTGGTTTTGTTTTCTTGTTGTGCTTGAGTGTTCTTATGGGTGTGGGACTTACACTCACCCTTGTGGGAAGGGAAGAGAAGTCCAGGGTGAATGGGCAGCAGTTGGATTGCATAGTTGAGGACCTTGGAGTATGGGCTCCATTGTATGCAATTGTCATATTCATATTTTGCCTTGGGGAAGGATAAGAAAAAAAAAAGAAATGGTGAGGAAGGAAGTAACTGAAGTATGGGTTGTTAGGAAGCTAAAGTTGTTGGTTGTGTGTGGTGGAGGATGTTGTGCTGGTAGTGTGTGTGGTGGAAGATGTTTATGAAGCCCCGAAAGGGCATGATATTATGAAGCCCCAAAAGGGCCTTGTATTTTGATGATTTAGCCCCGAAAGGGCATGAGTTTTATGGAAAATATGATATGAAATGGTAAACCTCCTTGTGTTTCCACCTTCACCCTATGTTCAAGGTCCCAATGGTGAGCCTTTGTGAAATATCCTTGGGATGGGATTTTTTACAGTTTTGTTATGTGGTGTATATGTTCTTACAAGTGTGTATGTGGATTTTGTTTGAGCCTTGTTCCCCTAGCGCGGGGGTGGTCTCTTTGAGGCCTATGGTTGGGTGGAAAGAACCCATGGTCCTTGTTGTTTTGTTGTGATGCATTTGCAGGTTCTTAGAGAAAAATCTTGAAAACTTGGAGTCCTTGTTATCTTCCATGTGCATAGGAGGAGAAGACAATATTGCATTGAGATGAGATAGAGAGAAAAACTCCATTTTGTTATGTGAGCCTAAATGTATTGTAAGAGAAAGCTACTGTCTTGGTTTGATTGTCAATGGAAAGGTTGTGAGTGCTCATGTGTAGTAAAAGTATTTTCCATTGTGTGTATTATGATATGTTGACTTCACCACCTTTTTGTGTATCTTGAGGGTATCACTAAAGATAATTCATTGTAATAATATTGTTGTTTTATTGGATGGTAACACCAATCAGAGATCCAAATTACTTGATGCTCTTGAGTGGAATGCAAAAGAAATTTGATATCATAGAAGAGATAATATTCATAGGAAGGATTATCTTGGTGGATTTCTATTATCATTTTAGTTCGATTGTTTACCAATTGTGAATGTACATTCAAATCTAGATCTGCATAAGAAGATAATGTTGAGAAAATGGTTTCTAAATTTCATAATTCATAGATAGGGATAATCCAGTTAACTTCATATAAAGTCTTTTCTTGAAATGTTGAGTTATTGGATTAAGTTAATGTTTTGAATGCTAAATGAATCACAATTTTAAAACTATACTTAGTTTATAATTATCTCCTAATTATCCTTGCAATAACTTACCTTGAATATCCTAGATTACAGAAGAAGAAAATCAAGTGATGATATAAAATATACAAGACTTAAGACATAAGCTTGCTGTAGGTGCACATTTAGTCCTCTAGAAAATGTATGAGGAAGCAAAATAAATCTCTGCCTTTGATACAGACATTAAAATAATCAAAAGTATTCTTTAGGAACCTAGAACCCTATAACCTATGGGACTTCTTTTTAACATAATAAATTGATCATCATATTTAAACCATTAGAGGAGGCCTCATATGGAACATGTAACCCAAGTCAATCTCCCATCAAATCAAGGAAACTTTTTAAAAAATATATATATACAATGTCCAAGCTATATAATCCTACAACTAGCATCAAGTAATAAATAAAGAGTAGTTAGCATGACAAAACTATTTATTACCTTATCCCACTAGGCGACCACCCTATATGACTCAACACATTAAAGTTTATCTTGCAAAAAGGAAGGAAAAAGTGGATGGAGGACCCCACAAGGTGACCATGATGAAGAAGGCGAAGAAATTTGCATGTTTTAACAGAGAAAAAGAAAAAGCAATACTTGCATTATCTCCTAGGCGGCAACTCTAGTCAAATCACTGCAGACACATCCAAATCTACTCCCCACATTCCACGCCTAGAAAAGAGGGAGAAGTTGGCACTGGAAAAGGAGGGGGAAAACATTAAGTGCAAGGTATGACTTTTCAGACCAAGTTAGCTCAAGTACTGATAAGACCTTTTGGTGTTTTTGATGCATGTAGATATTTGATGGGGAAGAAAATATACTTCATTGTTGAGCACGTGGGTCTAGGAAATTTGATTATTAGAATTTCTTTTTTTCCAAACAGTAAAATAAAATTTGGTTGTTGACATGTGTAGAGGGTAAGAATTAATGGTATCTTTGTTATAGATAGACAAATGCATAAGATAATTTCCTATGATTTGTGGGATAGAAGGTTGAGATTAAGATTTATTTAAATGTTATATGGAAATAGGATATAGTAAGGGATAAATTTTGAATTAATTAATTTAATGTGGCAATTGAATTTAGAGTTTGTATTATTAAGATCATGGTCTTAGTGTTGGTATCTTGAATAAGGAGACTAAGCGGATACTTATACTTTAGCTTGGATCATTTGATTTAGTCACTTGTAGGTTGTAGATATGGAGGAAGCATATAGATTTAAATGAATATTCACTTTTAGAATATGGTGGATAATAATAATAATAATTTGAATTATTATGACTTGCTCAAAAATCTTAAGATAGACAATATAGTCTAAGAATTAAGAATGAATTCGTTAGCAAATGAATTAAACTATGCGTATTCAATACAGATGTTTAAATATAACAATAATTATAATAATAAAAAATAAAATATAATAATGATAATAATTGAAATAATTACATTAGAATAATAATAATATCAATCTAAGGATCTACCTAACATTTACGAAAGCGATGTTTTAACAATATAACATCTTCAAAAAAAAAAAAAAAATTAGTTGTGTTTTGTCTCGTAGAAATGTGGCATGACAATCAACAATACCATCCAATATGATGGAGTTTTAAAACTATACTCTACACATGGTAAGTTATTTCATCTTGATTTTAGTTATTAGTATAAAATTAGTTTATGTGTGCGTGTGTGCATTTGTCAAGAGTAATCTTTTATTTTTGTCAATCTAGATTCCTATGTAAGATCCCCTCTTTCTAAAATCTATTATGAAGTTAAATCTTTACTTGGGGCAATTTGTCAAATAGTTGGCATACAAACTGAATGCTAAAAATGTTGATATTGTGGTAGTATCCTTTCTCAAATTAATATCAAAATGAAATGATGACCGAACACATTTACTAATGACTCCAAGGAATGTGCAATATTAGTGATTCTAGTGTGTTAGTTTTATTGAAAATATAACCTCGATTTCAATTAGGGATAGAAGATTTTCAGTCTAATATACATGAAATATTATGGACAAAATACCTTACTCATATAGGAAGCTATCACAACACATGGATAACTTGCTTCTAAAGGACTAATGATATGTATATTATAATATACTATATACTATAACTAATAATAATAGTTATAGTATTAATATATTAATACTAGTGATATATCATAATATTATATACTAACTATATAGTTATATTACTAACTATTTATATATAATTGTATATTAGTTATTATATTGATTAGACATTGATTACTAATTATACTAGTTAGAATATATATAGTTACTATAGTAATATAATACTCTTATAAAGTAATGTTATATAATGCATACTATTAGCTAAGATAAAATATAATATTAATATAATTAAAATATAAATTAATATATTAATATTATAGTATATTAGTATCACCCAAATCATAACCTAATGTATTAATATTATTAATTATATTATAGTTATATATAATATAGTGATAATAAAGGATAATATTATATGTTATTATATAATATAAAAATTAATATGATTATAATATATACTTTAATATATTATGATTAATAGATTATATAGATTATAATATTAGATTAATATAACTATAATACTATAATATTATAATTATAATTTATATATTATATTAATATATACGATATAATATATATTAATTATAATACTAGATTAATAATATATACTATTACTATATATTATATATATCAATATATATAATTATGCTATAATATATAGATTATTATAGATATAGGATTTATAATTAAATATATTACTATCATATAATTAACTAATACTGATATAATAGTGCATAACTAATACAATATACTAATAATTAATATATAACTATACTATGTTATTAATATTATATTCTTATAGATAATACTATTATTATTATTATTATTATTATAACTAATCTATAATACTAGTATTATAATAATAGTATTATAGATTATTATTATAATAATTATTAGTAATAATAATAATTATTAGTTCAAATAGCTCAGTGAACAAAACCAACATCAAATGAAAATCTTCTGATATCCTCCTCATTGGAATCATTTAACACCTTTGGCTCTTACATCTTGGTCCTCTCCTATTTGCCTCAGCTACTTAGGTTCTACATATGAAACATAGAAGGTACTATTTATAAAAGATTCTCCTCTTTCCTTGAGTTAAGCTTGGTTTTCTTAAAAGAATGTATAAAGTTGTATGCATACCAATTAGAGATCTATGAAAGAAGTAAATTGGCAATTGTATATACTTATGAGGATTTTTTGCTCCATAGCCATCACAAATTTATTAGGCTTTTTTTACAATCGTGAATCTTATCTGAAATCTTGTAGCCCTCGAGAGAAGCAGATTTGGTCCATTGATTCCTAGTTATTGTAGCATAGCCTTCACAACATGCTTTTTTTGAGGCACTTCAAATCCCTTTCACACTTTGTTGTTACTGGTAAGAACAATATTTGAGATTTACACATTATATTATTAATCCTCTTGACAATACTTAGAATGGTTTATCTATTATAGGTTATTATATATATATAAAAGGTAAATATGTCTACAATATGTTTATAGAATCTTTAATATATTATTAGTACCAACATATTATATATCCATATACCAAGTAATTAAATGATAATATTAATATTCTAGTTAAATATAACACTATCAATTATAATATATGCTATGAAACAATATGTCATTTGATTACAAAATAGTGAGAATGATGTTTAGTGCCTACATACATGATCACATAGTTATTTTTTATCATGAAACATAAGATATAGCATAATATTATATTTGTATATATAATGAATACCGACTTAGGGGATATCATGTATTCAATGAGAAATATTATCGAGATAGATCAAGATATCAAGTATTCAATGAGAAAGTTACTCAAGTTCAAGAGGACCATTTTAGAAAAAAATTATATTATAAAAACATTATTATTGATTTCAAGAATATGAAAAAAACTTATTATTTTTGTTTACTCATTGGTTTTCTATTTTTTTTGTAGATATATTTTTAACATTGTGTGGATAAACACGGGTGAACCTGACATGAATACTAATAGTCAAATTGAGGACAAGATTATTGTTGCGAGACTTAATGGGACAACTATTCACAAAGGCAACTTCATCCATAGGCCTGAAGCAATTTTCAAATGCTCATTAAGGGAGAATGAAGAGGAAGTAAAAAGAGAAATAATGATACTATCCAAAATAGATAATTAGAAGAACATTATTAGATATTATGGCTTAGTAAGTGATGTTGACTGCTATAATATCGCTTTAGAAACATGTGAATGTAATCTTGCAGATTTTATCCACTTACAAGAAGAGGATTACTATGATATAAATTTGATAGTAAAAACTCTAAAAAGAGTAATTATAAATGAAAGTATGTAGTGTATCAAACAATTTTACACAAGTTAGAATATAAAAATGTGGGGGAAATTTAATTTCCTAACTGATGATAATATACGAATTATAAGGTTAGTTTTCATATCAATTATTTCTTTGAGTAAAATAATTAATAAATTCTTTTCATGTTGTATTGTTTAGAATACATTTTTATAATTTTAACTTTGAAATAATAGAAATTAATAGATTTTTTTTTGAACTCAGATATATTTAAAATGGTCTATTACATATACATTAGAATGGTGTTATACATAGAGATTTGTAAACCAAAAATATCCTACTAAATTTAGAAGCTAGTGAACTATGTGAGAAAAATGTTGATTTTAATATTAGGGGTACCATCTAGTTTGATGGAGTTTCAAAACATTGCTCTACACAGTAAGTTATTTCATCTTGATTTTAGTTATTAGTATAAAATTATTTTATGTGTGTGCGCATGCATGTGTCAAGAGTAATCTTTTATTTTTTTCAATCTAGATTCCTATGTAAGATTTCCCCTTTTTAAAATCTATTAAGAAGTTAAATCTTTACTTGAGGCAATTTGTCAAATAGTTGGCATACAAACTGAATGTTGAAAATGCTGATACTATGGTAGTATCATATCTCAAATTAATATCTAAATGAAATGATGACCCAACACATTTACTAATGACTCCAAAGAATGTGCAATATTAGTGACTCTAGTGCATTAGTTTTATTGAAAATATAATCTCGATTTCAATCAGGGATAGAATATTTTCAGTCTAATATATATGAAATATAATAGATGGAATACCTTACTCATATAGGAAGCTATCACAACACATTGGTAACTTGCTTCTAAAGAATTGATGATATATATATTATAATATACTATATACTATAACTAATAATAGTTATAATATTAATAAATTAATACTAGTGATATATCATAATATTATATACTAACTACATAGTTATATTACTATCTATTTATATATAATAGTATATTAGTTATTATATTGATTAGACATTGATTACTAATTATACTAGTTAGTATATATATAGTTACTATAGTAATATATTACTCTTATAAAGTAATATTATATAATACATACTATTAGCTAAGATAAAATATAATATTAATATCATTGAACTATAAATTAATATATTAATATTATTGTATATTAGTATCACCCAAATCATAACCTAATGTATTAATATTATTAATTATACTATAGTTATATATAATATCGTGATAATAAAAGATAATAGTATATCTTATTATATAATACAAAAATTAATATGATTATAATATATACATTAATATATTATAATTAATAGATTATATAGATTATAATATTATATTACTATTATAATAATCAATATATATAACGTTATAACTCTTATTAGTAGTTACACTATAGATTATATACTAGTTTTTGTTTAAGTAAAACAGGTTTTATAGGGATCCTAAAACCCAAAAGTATTACAGCATATCAAAAATAGAAGTTTTTAGTAAAGTCCAGCATAAACAAAGCAGCTTAACAAAAGCCAACCCTAAAACTAGCCCGCGACCAAGAACAAAAAGTTGGTAAAACTAGATAAAAAAACAACTAGCTACACTAGGAGATAACAACAACCTAACTATCAATTCTCTTTATCAAGAACCTACAGGGATTCTACTACTTCTATGGTCTTCCTATTGTCTACATCCTCTTGGTCCTAGTTTTGAGCATCCACCTCATCCTTGGTCTCTTTTGGATAATCCTTAGCCTACCCATTGTCCAGGTTGGCATTCTCAAAAATTTCCTTGCCAAATTTGGCACTAATCAATGATTCACCTAGGTTGTTAATATTTTCATTCAAGGTATTCAAGGTGGCGATCACCTGATTTGCAAGGTTCTAGTGGAAGAACTCCATCCTTTGGACTCTTTTTTCAACCTTTTTTATTCTTTCCTCCTGGTTGGCTCTGTGATCCTTGATGGTTGGCTCTATGATCCTCGATGTTGATATGTGGTCGGCTTCCATCCTGGCTTCTATCCTCTTCATTGATCATGTGGTCACTGCCTCTATTTTGGGCACCTTCTTATCTTTTCCTCCCCTCGAGTTCTTCAATTTCTTGGAACAACCACTTGATAGACCAAAAATTGTCTATCATGTTTTTCCTAGCATTGTTCAAAAGGTTAAGCCCAGTTTCCCTAGTGTTATTTGAAATCACAACTAGACCAAGATCAATGAAATCATCATAATGGGTTTTGCCATCAATATCCTCCATCACTTGAATATTCAAAGGCTCCTTGATAATCCCCAATTTGGCTTTATTCGAATTAAAATTCCTCCAAGAGCTCCTCCTATTTTTCATTATCACCTCCCCACTCTCTTTTCCCAAAATATCTATAGTCAGGGAAGAAGTGGGGCTAGGGCTAGGAATCTTAGGAATCTGGTCTTTAGTGTCAAAGGCCTCTTTTGCTTTCCTTTTCTTAGGATTCCTTGACATGTTAGTAGAATCCTCCTCATCCTTTTCACTATCCTTCCCCTTCTTCTCCTCCTTCTCATTTCCCTCTTCCTTCTCCTCTTCCTTTGAATCAATATCCTCTTCATCCTCACTATCCTCCTCCACCTCTTGAGGCTCAGGCTTAGGGGGAATGAGGGGTAAACCTCTTGGGCTCTTTCTATAGGGGATGCAGGTAGAGGGTTTCCTTTCTTCTTTGGATTTGGACTCCTCTTCCTAGTTATACCATATAGATAACTCATATATTATAATATATATCTACTATTATACCTAATATATAATGAATTAAGTTTTTTTTTCTTTTTTTTGGAAAAAGTGGACAAGCTATTGGATATAATTTATATTAAGTAAAAAATTGGTTCAAGAGCTCAACTAGGAAAGAACCAGAAAGAAAATTCAGCATCATCGCAATATTTACAATTGTCTTAACATCAATGCTTACACTCTAGCTGTATTGATGAACAACCAATCAAACTTCAAAATTTTTACAAACTTCAAACTTTCAAGTTTTACAAAATTTCATCACATAGCAGGCATGGTGGACTCAAATTTAATGAAAACAAAAATTTTGACATTTTATAAAACATGCCAAAAGTGAGGAGAAAAAAGGCCAACAAAATAGAAATATACCACTATGCTATTTTTCAACCATATCCTCATTGGGAGCAGCCATTATAGAGAAGTCTTATCCCAAATTTGGACGTTATACAGGGGCAACATCCCAACCCAAACTCGAGCCCTCAGCAACAACAACTTCCCAACCTGAACTTGGGCCATAAGCAGTAGCATCTAAGGTGCTAGTAGAGAATCTAGTGGATGAAGGCACGTCCCAACCACTAGGTATAGTAACATCTAGATGCAGGGGCTAAGTAGCTTCTACTAAGACATGGTGACTGAGACCAAGTTCTTTGAAAGCTGAGAATGACCAGGCACCAACTTCACTGATCTAATGAATTTGTAATGCCCCACCAAAGGATCCAAAAGAATTAACCTAAAGTTTTACTAAGTTTTCCAAAAAAAATTTATTTATTTTTAATCATGAAAGATAAACCATTCACATTAAACACATAGTAGCAGAAGTAATAACATGCAATCAACTAAAGCATACATAATAGGTTACATTCCTTAAGGATCCCATGCCATTGAATCACATTTAAATATAACTAGTACTAAGTCTAACAACTACCACATCCACATGAAAGAAGAATTAAGAGTCCAAAGTCCATAATATACATTTCTTCTGAATGCCTCTTGGCAATGAAATTCAAAATGCTCAACCATCCACTGTGCATGTCACAAGGTATGAAAGGCTTAAAAGAATATACATATGTAAAAATAAAGATACATCATCCTCATTGAATCCATGATACAAGTACAATAAAGTAAAAGAAACTATTAACATACATGATACATCCATCCATCAATAAAGATATAACAACAACCGTAAAAGATAACTATCCATCATAAAACACAACTAAATAAGTGTGCAGTTCCTCCCAACTATCAATAGCATCATTAGACCATCATGGGCCCTAGCCATCCCTCCATGCATAACATCCCAAGTCACTGAAGAGATCATCAATATTATCATAGTAGGAATGTCACTCCTAAAACATACTACAACATATGCATAAAGAAATCTAACATGCTACAACATATGTACAGAGAAATTTAACATGCAAAAATTAAGCATAAGATGATCCTATAAATTAGATAACATCATCTATCACATGCTAATCATCAATATAAAGAAACATACCAATAAATAACATCAATCAAAAGATCAAAGAATTGAATGAAGATAAATGCCAACAAAGAATGCTCCAGCCACAGTATCTCAGATGGATCTCAAATGGTAAGAGTAAAAAAGCACTACCACCCAACCATGTGGAACCTAAATGGCCCACTCCCATTGCACTAAGGAGATATTCTTAAGTCCCAAATAGGATATCAAATCACATAACAAAATATAACAAGTCACATAACACAAGTACTCTCTAAGTCCAAGAATCCTAAAAGTATACTAACTCAAAAGTTCCAACACACAGATTGACATCTAGTTCCTAGAGGCGCAACAATGACATGTAGGAAACCTACTATGTAAGCAGGAAAGTGTCATCACATGAATCACGCTAGAGTTACCCTGGTAGTCTTTCAATAGAGCCCAGCCCCCTAGTGATCCCTATGTGGCCACTAGTATCCTCTCATACTGATGAGGCATACTACAGAATGCAAGGTCACAACCAAGCATTCTCTCTACTCCCATCCTATTCTATACTAGCACTCAAGGTATGGGCAAGAACATACAATTATCTTATTAGGTTCATTTTAATCCCCATTTAGTGTAAATTTTTTCACTTACTAAAACAACTTACAATGAGTTACCCTGGTAGCGACTTAGGGCCCTAGCCCCCATTGCAAGCCACTTCCCAACACTACAAGTAGATAACCTACCCTAGGCTCATGAAATCACAAATCACAAAATCACCTCAGTCATATACAAGCAACTAGAAAGCATCATAAAGATAATCAAAATAATCGCATCAGTTCTCCACAAGCAACTAAAAAGTATCCAATGATAATCATAATATCCATCGGCTCTCAACGAGAAACCAAAAAATATCTCAAAGTAATACTAATCAAAGACTCCAAAATGGTCAAGTCAAAACATGTCACAACATGACATCATCAAGATCAAAACAAACACTTCAGTCCCATCAAGGTGACTAGAAATTAACCCAAGTATAACTAATCGATGACTCAAAAATGGTTAAGTCAAGTATCTCAAATACATACACCATAGCTTCACACAAGAAGACTGGAAAGCAATAACAACTAGTAAATACAAACATCTCATAGAGCATACCATCACATTGCCATGTTTGGGTTTAGAAAGATCTAGATCAAATAATATCAACATGCCATCACATTCACATAACTCCCAAGCCTCTCGTAGACATCCTAACTAGTCAACACTCTAGGACCACCCAAACCCCAAACATGGATAACATAAAGAACAAGATACAAGCACATATTTTAGTTTTCTTTTGCAATCACATGGTTAAGACAAATATGGGGTTTTAGATTTTGTTTCAAGTATATTTCAAGTGTATAAGATTCTTTGTTTAATCTCCAAGTCAACCCATTTATCTTTTTGAATAAAATATAGAATTATCCCTCCATTATTTTAAAATAATTTTCTAAAATAATTAGAAGATAATTATTTACTTATTTAAATCATTGAACTAGTTCCCATTCACTTTTAGATAAATCATTGCATTATTTTACTAAAATCAATGTTACTAATAATTAAATGAAAGTCCCTTAATTCCAAGAGCATCTCCCATTATTCAAATCATAAGAATAATACTTATCAAGTTTCAATTAATTAGTTTACAATTTTCTTAAAAAAATTCAAGGACAATCATTTATTTAAAATAATCTTCATTGATTTTAAGTAAAATCAATCTCATTAATAATTCAATTATTTAATTCCACTAAACACTTATTAATATCTCTTTTCTTTTAATTTTCCCTCATTTAAAAATCTATTTACTTAAATTGACTAATAAATAATTACACTTCTTCTACTATTAACTAATCTTAATTAAATTTAATTAATTTAGATTAGTTAATAAATCATATAAAACTAATACATAATAATAAGATTCTCTTTTAATTCGAACCTAAACTCGAATCAATTTTTGAATCTTGATTCTACTAAGGGAAGATTGCAATAATATTTTAATTCCCATAACTAGATGAAAGAATATGCATGCCCGAATTCCAAATTAAAAAATTGAAGATTCATTCATAGAGAATTATTCAAACACACATAACATACACGATGAAGACAGGAAGAGAAAGAGCATAATAAAATATGTGAAATAATCACGAGTGCCTACTTGGACACTGATACTAATTTGCTACGCCTCAGAAAATCATAGAGAAACTCCTCCTCTTAGAACCTTCTCCTTTCCAAAAATTCCTTCTCCAACATTCACAATTCCTCCAAGAACTGAAGCCCCCAAGTGACCAGGAGTGCTTGTAGAAGCATATGAGGATGTCCATACACACTAGGAGAGCCTATATATAAAGGCCTCTAAGATGCATCTAGAATGTGTCTATAAAGAACTAAGAGATAAGGATGACAACTAAGCACATATCTTCCACAATAAGAAGATAAACATGATGAGGTGTCTAGAATGTTGTAGACACCATATGCTCAAATAATGTGCTAACTCCTAAGTGTAGACAACATGTGCATAATTAGAGTGCAAACTCTTGTGTTGTCAACATGACAACTCACAAGAGTTCACATACTCCTATGTGAATAAATATTAAAATAATGCACATTAATTTATCAATATTCACATGACTCCTTTTAAATTAATTTATTAATTTTAAATCTCATGCACTCACTTTATTAAATCCACTTGTTTTATCTTAATATATTTTAATCACATGCACGCATCATGCGATCTAGAATCTTTTAATAATTTTAATTGATAAAATATTTATTAACTTAAATAATAATATTATTTAGCATTTATTTAAAAATGAACTCTAAATATATTATTATTAAGTTAAATAAATATTATCACGTTGCAAATTTAAACTTATAACTTTTATCTTCAAACTTAATTCTTTTTATTTGATTAATTTCCAAATTAATAAAATAAAATAAAATATTAAAATACCATATTAATTTTCCATTAAATTAAATCATTAATTAAATCTTTTAATTAGACTTAATTAATAGAAAATTCACTAAAGACTCATAAAATAAAATACGAAAAACCCATCATAGCAAAACACATACAAAATCAAACCAAAAGGGTTAATATCATGAATTACATCATCCGATGTATTCGAAGGGTACTCAACTTAGATACTTGTCCTAATTTTCAATTAGGACAAATGGCTTAAAGGGTTGGGATTTGGACTTCAGAATTTATCTTCCCTCTCTTACCATTGAGATAATGTGATAGGGTATGCTCATCCAGACAATTTAGGGAAGTCGATACCTGGTACCTGCAACTTGCATAAAATCCATGCATGTACAAGCATAGTATATACTAAGCTAAATAGGCAATGGCAGGAAGTGGTGCATCATGTAGATCCTGACTAGTAGGTGACTACGACTCCCTTCCTTAACCACATCAAAAATGCCATACAGAAAGAAAACAAACATGCACACCATACACATGCAAGTATGGGGTAAGTATCCATAAGAAAACACATATGATAATAAATCATCTAACTAATCATCATCAATAACTACAAACACTGTAATAATCATCATACATACATGAACTATAAAGTACCAAGTAATCTCATCATATAATAAACTGAATCTGAAACAATATCTGATAATCTCAAAATAATGTTACTAATAATCATCAACATAAAAATAGCCCTAAAAGAGTTTGACAATGATAGTAAAAATGCAAACTAAGGCAAGCACTATAGAATTGGGGTGGCCGAAGGTGTCTTCACTTAGGTAACTTTTTCACATGCATCAAAAATTGGAATCCCCAAAATGTCAATCAAAGAAAAAGTAATTTTTTCCACCTCCTTAGTCAACTGGAAACCTAGAGCATGAGTTGTGAATTGTAGGGCCTTGAGTAGGAACAAAATGTTGTGCTTCTCAAAGGTTTTCTACATCACTTCAAAGGTCATCATGGCCTCATGGTTCTTCATGAGCATTATTCTTGATAATATGCCACCAAATAGGGTATTTCCAGTTCACAAATCATAGTTTTGCATCACACATTTCAATTTATTATTAGCCTAGAATTCTGGCCAAACCACCTTAATGGTGATAATTTCTAGTCTTGACAAAGATTTAAGAAGGTCCATGGCATTGGAGAGAAAGATGGAGACCAAAGTTGAAGGAAATAAAATATTCCTTGCAGATGCAGAGAAAAGATCCTCCCCAATTATAGTTCGAATCACACACCAAATGTTGTATGAGTGTACAATAAACATATTATCTAAAACTACATCCTCAAGAGGATGAGAAATTGCATCTTTATCCAATGTCAGATGAAGCCTGATTCTGAATTTTTTTGGCAAAATGAAAGATACCACTATGCTATTTTTCAACCATATCCTCGCTAGGAGCAGCCATTGTAGAGAAATCCCATCCCAAATTTGGATGTGATGCAAGGGCAACATCCCAACCTGAACTCAGGCCCTTAGTACCAACAAGGTCCCAACCCAAACTTAGACCCTGAACAACAACATCTAAGGTGCTATCAAAGAATCTAGTGGATGAAGGCACATCCCAAACACTAGGTATAGTGACATCTGGATGTAGGGGCCGAGTAGCTTCTACTGAGACATAGTGACTGAGACCAGGTTCTTTGAAAGGCAAGAACAACCAGGCACCAGGTTCACTGACCAAATGAATTGGGGTGGCTGAAGGCGTCTTTACTTGGGTAGCTTTTGCACATGCATTAGAAATTGGAATCCCTAAAATATCAATCAAAGAAAAAGTAATTTTCTTCACCTCCTCAGTCAACTGGAAACCTAGAGCATGAGTTGTGAATTGTAGGGCCTTAAATAGGAACCAAGTGTTGTGCTCTCAAAGGTTTTCTTCATCACTTCATAGGTCATCATGGCCTCATGGTTCTTCATGAGCATTGTTTTTAAAAATATGCCACCAACTAGAGCATTACCAATCCACAAATCATAGTTCTGCATCACACATTTCAGTTTATTATCAGCCTAGAATCTAGCCAAACCACCTTAATGGCGATAATTTCCAATCCCAATGAAGATTGAAGAAGGTCTATGGCATTGGAGAGAAAGATGGAGACCAAAGTTGAAGGAAATAAAACATTCGTTGCAGATGCAGAGAAAAGATCCTCCCCAATTATGGTTCGAATCACACGCCGGATGTTGTATTAGTGTACAATAAACATATTATCTAGAACTGCATCCTCAAGAGGATGAGAAATTTCATCTTCATCCAATGCTAGATGAAGCTTGATGAAATAAGTTATATATTAGTAATATTAGTGTTATACTATATAATATAATATATCATTATAATATAGTTAATATTATTATAATTAAGGTATACTCTTAGATTAGTATTATATTATTATATTAATATAACTATATCTATATAATATTATTACTAGATATTAATATAACTATAATACTATAATATTATAATTATAATATATATACTATATTAATATATATAATTATACTATGATATATAGATTATTGTAGATATAGGATTTATAATTATATATATTAGTATCATATAATTAACTAATACTAATATAATAGTCCATAGCTAATATAATATACTAATAATTAATATATAACTATATTATGTTATTAATATTATATTATTATAGATAATACTAATAATAATATTATTATTATAACTAATATTATAATTATTATTATAAATATTATTATTATTATTATTATACTATGAAACCATAGGGTTCCAATATTGATTGAACTTTCTATCATTGTTGTGATACCAAAATTGTTGGCTCTAGTTCTAGAGAAATTTCTCATGACTATGATACCATCTCTCAGTATTTTCTCTATTATCAACAATAATAGTGTAGTGTTCTTTGAAGCATTTTAACTTATATAGTCATCCCTTGTATATTCTTTGAGTTGTGCATTTACATGATGTATTGATTTCAAGGAATAAATATAGAGTTTTATTGGAAATTTCATGTTGAAGTTTATCTCCTTTTCTATGGGTTTGTAGTTTTTTGTTGACTATGCCTAAAGTGCATATTGTCTAGTTGTAGGTTTTTTTGAAGTTGTATCTTGGTGTATATCTTATTGTTGGGTCAAGGACCTAAGTAAATTTGCTTGATATTGCATTGATAGAACTACATGGATAATGGGAGGATTTGATAGGTATGAATTTTGTTTGAAAACTAATGTCTATCTATAAGGTAGATAGATAGATTAGAGGTTTGGATATGAGTATATTTTAGGTATCCATGTATGTGTGTCTGGCTTATTGAATGCCTAGTGGATAAGGAACTGGTCAGTTTAGAGGTTACATGTTTTTTTTCCTATTACATACATGGGTTATGCTGATTCAATCATCAATCAAATATCAATTTACCATTTTATGTATTGAAGAACTAAAAGTGTTGGTCATTACTTATTTTCTTTTACCTTCTATGTGGTTATAGTTAGGTACTAAGATCAAGAAGTTTATTAGCAAATCATATAGAACAACATTGACCATTTCTGCTATAGGCGATAGTCCTGAAGAGAAGAATATCAAGTTAATAAGATCAATCCCTAAGGTTTTCCCACCTTGGCTTGGTAGAGCCTAAAGTGAAATGAGTCTTGATGACTCTACTAATGTTGGCCCATAACTAAGATTTAGCCCTGCTAAATATAGGATTTAGCTGATCCTTAGGCTTGTCCTTATCTTATGCTTCCTGGTATTAGATTCAAACTCACATGATATGTTCCTTACTAGTAAGAACTCCAACACAACCCAGTAATTATATACAATTAAAGAAAATTATCTCCAATAACCAATTTTGTTTAGTTAGATGATTGACTATTTATGCAAATTTTTTTTTCCTTTTAAAAGAGGATAGTATTCATCTTTCATGGATATGAGTGCCACACACTCACTTAGGATCCAACTTTGTGAATTCTTAAAGGTAACTAGAAAAATAACATTATTAATATTAATAACAAGTATACATTGATTTTAAGACTGATACTTGGATGAAGAAAAATAATTTAAAGAAGGAACCTAGCTTATTTGAGAAATTCACAAGAGTATTCAAGAAAAATCTTTTGAGGTAGGAAGGTAGTGAGAACAAAGGTTATCTAAGTTGAGTAGATGAATTATTGCAAAAATGTCGATCAATTACAAGTGGAATTATAATTTTTATGTAATTTAAAACTACATAAGCATAAAAAAAATTGATAAAGGGGTAAAATAAAAAACCTATGTCACCTTTTATAAATAAATATGATCTCAAAATTTGATAGTTCAACATTAATGACAAAAAAAATGGCTTTTGTGTTTAGAATTTGAAGATGATGTAAACTAATGACATATGTAGAATTGGATCAATTTTATGCCTATAATTTTTATAAATTTTTTGAGTAAGATTTTCTTCATTTTTATAAATTTTGAAGTACCTTTTTTAACTATAAACAATATAGGGTGCAGTTCCTATCAAACAAGTATATGCAAATCATATTTTTTTGTCTTGTTTTGAAAATATCTTATAGACGACATGTATAGCTAAGGAACAAAAAAATAAATAATTATTTTTTATGTATATTTTCTTTGATTTAAGTACTCAAGCTTGACTTTGTCAAAATCCAATATTTTTTTCCTCTCATCAAAACTTCCCTATCAAATCTACACCTTGTTGAAAAAAATTACATATTCGTGAAGAGGACTCTCTCCTCTAGAGATAAATATAATTTTTTTTGATATGATTTACTAATTTTTTTTTTCCTTTTTTTAGGGAGTATCCTTTGAAATGTAGAAATATTGACTTATAAAATTTTTAAATTATAACATATTATAACTAATCAAAACACTCATAAATTTATATAATGATGATATTGAATCTGAGACCTATAAAAGGGTATTTTTACTTCTTGAAAAAAAGAGAGTTTTGATAGAGAAATGAGATTTGGCCAAAATAGGTTTTCGTATCCTAAATGATGACATAGATATGTGCTTTTACCCAAAGAGAAACTACAATAGGAAAAGATTGGATCTAGAAATATTCTACTTGACTCTGGATTATATTTGGGAATATTTTAAGCTAACTTAACCAACATGCCTATCCTTGGAGTGGACTACTCAAGGATAATCATTGTCATACTCCATGACATACATCACCCATTAGATCACCAACTACCTTTTAGAAAAAATCAACATGTATGGTAAGACTACCACCATAGTTAAGATAGGACAAATGATAGGAGTTAGGCGATATATATTGCTAGAGAGTACTTTTTAAACATCAAAGATTCATTTAGACCTCCTACGATGAAGTCCAACCTTTATATTTGTGATTACTTGGCAAGGATTTAGTTGAGAAATGTCTCACATTTTGTATATGCAATCATTTATCACTTAACAATAATTCCTAATAGGAATTAGATAACTTCCTTCATCTACCTTAGACAAATTATGCTCAATTCTAAGATGTCAAATTATCTAGAAAATTTAACTGCATATGTATAACTAAAGGACTTGTCCTTAAATGAAAGTTAGGTTTCCTTGGCTGGTTCAAACAAGACAATGGATAATGCTACATTTTCTCTTTGTATATTAGCATATTACCAACATTGCATTTGTCTAACTAAGAAAAAAAGTTCCATGATAGAGGGTATTCACTACATAGTTTCCCTCAAGTGATCAATCCCTAATAGCACCTAGTTTAGAGGGACTATCAATAGTTAGTTCCAATGATATATGTCTTAGACATTAAGTTGGTTTCTCTTAATAGAAAATCATAATAATAGTTATATAGAATTATAATATGGATAGATGATTTAGTTCACATGCATTAACTACCCATATATTTAATGCACCCATATTTATTTCTTTTGATAATTCTTCCAAAATCATACAACTTTGGATTCACCAATCAATAGAAATATCAAATCAAGGTGGAAACCAATAGATAAACAAAAATGTAACCTAAAAAATGGTTGTTTGAAGAATGGATCCATTTTGACTCAAGATTTCACTAGCGATAATTAAATGTTATAATCATGAGTATTTTGAAACAAACAACCTAGTCTAATTGCAAGTAGAAAGAAAAAGAAAGAATGTAATCCCAAGCTAGCTATCAATATCAGGAGAAAAAAAATCCTTGTGCATGGAATATTTTTAGCTAAAAAATTTTACAAATTTTATTTCTCTTGCAAATATTGAAATTAAACTTTGCAACTTAGATATAACTGCATATATTAAATCAATAGGGATCCTAGTTACACCCATCATGTTGATATTTTGTAGTAAGTCCATCCTACTTTCTAAGACAAGCTATAAATATTAAATAATTTAACTAAGTGAATTTATAGAATAATTAATAGTGATTTTATGAATGTCAATCGAGAATCATATTACTGAAAAAAAATAGCAAGATTTAAGTTCAACATCACAAAAGGATGACTATGATAATGCACCCACCATTGAAAACTGGCGAGTTCTTGTATGGTTCAACAAGACCATGGAACACTCAAGACCCTCAAAATTGTAAGTTTTAATAACTGTACACTATGGCAAGAATGATGATCAAATAAACATACTAATTATCCTTTAAACAGAAATATTTTAATAAAAATATAACTCATCTTTTATGTTTAGTAGGCAATATTCATAAAAAGGCTTTGAAATTTTTTTGCTCATCTTAGGGTTCATAATATCCACATCATCCTCAAGTTAAGTTCTAAACATTAACCAAAATACACATTAAAATAAAAAAATATCTTAATCAAATTTAGCCTATATGTTTGTTGGCTTCTAAAATCCTTTTAAAGAACCTAAGTGGATTCTCCATCATCTATAAGTGCCACTAATTTGAATCAGGTCTAATAACCAATAAAAATTAGTACATGATTAGGTACCAATTAGTGCTAAAATGGAATATGCAAATCAATTGAGATAATTTTCTCACTAGAATTTCTTAATTTCATTACTATACTGTGAAAACAAAAAATTCCAAATTTTGGGTAGCTAGAATCAACATTTCTCAATTTTAGTATGGGATCATGAAAACAAAAAATATTCAAATCTTAGGTAGCTAGAATAATTAAAAGTCTCAATTCTTTAAAATATATGCATAAGACTTGCAATTTATACAAGTTTTTACAATTTGATAATCAATTGATATAGACATTTATACTAACCATCAATTTTACTCCTTAAGGTACAAAGTACAATGACTAATCTAATATATATTTTTAATCATATCTTGTGGTATACTTAGGTGTTCATTGACTCATCTAAGCCCTCAAATTGGACCCCAACCCTATGTGCATAGCCTAATCACCAACAAGTGGGAATTTTGTGTAGATCAGTTCTCTTAGAAACAAAGGAACTACATAACTTTAATATTCTCAATATGGTTAGATAGATGTCTTGATGGTTTTCACTTATGGAAACATACATTCAACATTTTTATTTATGCATTTAGAGTTATAAAATTGTCTAAGTGTTAGACATTTTACAATAGCATAGAGAAAAGATTTTTAGTGTATAGACAACTCTTTGAGAGTTAGCTCATGTGTAGTTGAGGAAAGCTTCAACATAGTATCATGATGACATATGCCAATGTGTAGATGTGTATGGATAGTATGATGTGAGTTATGATTAAAATACTACTGTGGGTATTTAATAGTGCAAAATAGAGCATATCAAATAATTAGATTTTATGAATTATTTTGGTTATGAAATAATTAGTAAGTTATGATGAGCTGACTATGTGGATATTATTCCATAAGCTATTTTATATTATGTCAAGCATGTGAACACATGAAGGCTAACTGAGCAGAGTTTTGTGAATATGCAAGGTATAAGTAAAGATCTTATCTTGTGTAGATAAGTGTGCTATCTGTGATAGACAAGAAAGTGTTATGTGATGTGGACTATTGTACAAAGACCTTGAAATATTTGTGAGCCTTATGTGATGAAAATTATAATATATGATTAGAACAAGTGTGAAGTACAACAAATAGAAAGTATTGTATGTATATCTATTCTTGTGAAGAATTTAATTGTATAATTGCATGTTAGGGTAGTGTGCTCTTCTTAAATACATTTTATTTGTTCCACCGACTCCTAATAGGGTTGAATCAACTCCTAACATGGTGTAGGGTTCTAACAAGGCCTAGTCTCCTAATAGGGACTTGAGACACTATATGTACTTCATAGACTCCTAACAAGGTCAATATCTTTAACAAGATCCTATTGTTTAGTCAATCATCTAGTGAGTATCATCCCCACTAAGGTTTTCCCTTGGCTAGGGTTTCCCTAGTTAAAAAATAATGGTGTTATGAGTTATCTTTGTGCATGGTTATATTTATTGTTCAGCATTGTTGGTTTACTTTCATATGTAATTTATAAAGTAATTAACAATATTCAATTATGGGAAAAAGTTTGTAGAATATTGATTCACCCCACTGGAGTATTATCTATTTCTAACACTTCTCTACTCATCTAAGTCCTCAAATTGGACCCCAAATTTGTGTGCATAGCCTAATCATCATCAATTAGAAATTTTGTGTAGACTAGTTTTCTTAGAAATAAAGGAACTACATAACTGTAATATTCCCAAATAAAATATTTTGCATATATAGGCACACATAGAAAGCATCTGAAGGTAGAATTAAGTGTTTCAAGCATGTATAACTGGATTTGAATTTCAAGCTTCCTTGCAATGTTGTTTCCTTTAGCTCACTGTCTCTAGCATACTTTAAAAAGATATTCTATAGTTCTTCTACTTCACACACATTTACAACATGTTTGAGCCCATATATACTCTCCAAAAGCATCAATAGTCTTTCTCCAAGTTGGGAAAGAAGAAATGTGAGATATGATACATGCATCAAAAAGTTTCATCCCAAAAACTATCTTGGAGGAAGAAAAACAATTGTGGTTCCAACGAAAGGCTAGATAAGACCCAATATTTTATGGCATACATCTCAATGTTGGCCCAATAATCAAATTGGATAGGAATGCATCTTTTAAATTTTTGTAAACATTAGAAAAAAGATCTTATTGTTATAAAAAAAAAATCCTTACTAGGCTTAAACCATTTGGCTAGGATTGGTGATAAAGCTTCCATAACCCTAACCAGATTAGGCTTTCCGAGAAAATAAATCTCAAAATTACATTGAACCAAACCTTTTTAGGATTCCTATAAATACATGGTGAACTAAAGTAGTTTTAATATAAGTCTTCTAGAAGAATTTTGATCTAAGATCTATAGAAGACATGTTATAAGTGTTTAAAAAGATCAATTCTTTCTTATAGGGTTCTTGGATTTACAAGGACAAGTTGGCAATGAACAAGTTAATTAGATTGAGGACATTGTGCTAATGTCAAGGTTGTGTAAAACTATAAATATACAAAACACGAAGCATAGAAGATAGTTAGGACATTGTGTTGAAGTTAAGGTTCTAAAAAAAATTAACCTATGTGGTTTGATCAGATGCAATCTGTGCAAAAATCTTGGATGTATGTGTATTAAAAACTAATCCTTGATCATAAAAACACAACGTTCCTTAATTTTTCAAATTTTAATATTCCATTTAGAGAAAGCACTTACTATTGAAGCACAATTAAAGAGATGAGTCTGCACTAAAAAGAGGGCTCTCCAAATAGAAAATATCACAATTCTCATCTTTTCTCATAGTATATAATCTACTTTTCTACTACTTCTTTCCATTCATATTATAGATAAAGTGGTCACATTCAAAAATGAAAGAATACCCCACTTTTAGTTCAGCATCAATGAGACTTTCCTATATGAAAGAAGAAGAATAGACATTTTAATAAATAAGGAAATGCCATTTGATGCTATGGAGAGGAATTCACATGAAAATAACACACCACCACTTTCCATCATTATTGCCACTTTGTGTGACTCATCAAGCTAAGTTTTATGGATAATTTTTTAAGCAAGAAATTAACTTGATCACCAAGAAAAAATAGGTGAACCAATAGAAAAATAGGAATTTTGTGAATGAAAAATAATTTTAATAGATAAGTATTCGACAAACATAGTATATAATGAATTTTGAATTTTTTATATGAAAATTAAAGTTGGAACTTGTTGGCACTTAAAATTGCATGGTCATTTTTGAGCACCATTGAGAAAATTTGGTCCTATAAACACTTTTAAATGAGATTGTACCTTGTTGTACCTTTGAGCCCCAAGAGGTGTTTAATGCTTCTAACACCTTCCTTTTAGAGTGTCCACTTGTTCCATGAAGTTAAATTGATATTTTGAGCCATCCCGTGAAGTCTTATTTTAAGAAAGTGTCAAATCTGCAATTTTACCCTAAGTGTTAAACAATGATAGGAGGCTGTGTTTGCCATTAAATATCTCACACCCAAAAATGTGTCATAACTTGCCACTTTGGGAATATCTAGTGTCCATACCCGAGAACCTATTTTTCAGATTTTGAGTCGTTTCGAATTCGTTTGACTAGGTTTTGAATCTGTCAAATTTGGTAGTTTACTATTTTCACACATTTGCAAATTGTACATAATTCAAGGAAGCCCTGTTTGACGAGTTATAACTTTGACCTAGTTGACTAAAATGTTAAAATTACTGTTGCGTTGCATTGTAGATGTTAGAGACTTGTTATGTTTCAGTTTTTAGCTCTTGACGAATCTGTTTGATTAGTTTTCTTTTTATTGGTGTCAGCATTTGCAGATTGTTTAGTACCCCTATTCGTGATATTATAACTTAAAATCTGTGATTGGTCAGATTGAATGGATTGCACCATTGTGTTGTCCTCTGAAAGTACTTTAAGTGTGCCAGTTTGCAAGCTTTGATGAATCCATATGCACACTTTTCTGGGTCAATTCCATTTCCAAAAATTGCTCTCTATCATTGTTCCTAGTTTGCAAAATCCAGGTAGCCTACTTTGAATGTCTGTCATTTGTGCCTAGTTATTCATCATAAGCCCAAATCGCAAATCCATAATTTTCTCATGACAAAGAACCAACGTCCCAAGTTTCCTTTTCCCATGTGTCAGTTTACCCAGTTTCTGAAGCCAATTCTAAACAAAATTTAGTGTTTTCTGACATGTTTTCTTGCAGGCAATTCTAAGAGGTCAACTTTAACAACAAATATCTTTTGACCCCAAATTCGTCATGAGATGAGATTTGACAGGGTGCAAGTGTGTAGAACAAAGAGTCAGTGTGTCAATTTTTAGAGCTTGGTTAGGTGTTTGGGTCAGTTTTTAAGGCCAGTTGAAGGACTTCCTGACAATAATTTGAGAGTTTGCAAACTAGTGGTGAAGTGGTTTTAAGTGATCAATCAATGCTTGAATTCAAGTTTAATCAATATCAGATTGATCAATAGGTTACTTTGCAATGTCAGTCACTCAAAAATGAAATTTTTTTTAGTCGGACCCACTTTGGGGCTTGACTAATTGCATCAGATTCTGGTGTAGGTGTGTTGTTGCTTATGAGAGACATTGTCTTGTGCCAATGCAAATAGAGGATGATCTTTGACACTAGTGAGTCAAGGCTCAATGCATCTCACTATTATATCTGTCAAACTTGATTGGAATAATGATAGTAACAACTATACATGGATCAAGCATGACTAGTACACAATGGATAGAAGTAGAATATGAACATCTCTCTTTGCTAGTTGATGAAGATTCCATGTACAGATAGGAAGGATGTATTTCAAAAATAACATATTGATTATGAAATTGTTTAAATTAAACCATATATGTTTCCTTCCAAAGTAAGCATGAAACAAGGGAAGAAGTGGTGGTTGCTGGCTCGAATGGGTTTTCAAAAGACTCACATAAAAGGTTGCTTTATCAAAGAGATTGTATAAATCAGATATTCAAGGCATGAGAAAAACATTCAAATAAGAAGCTGATTGCAAAGGAGAAATAATGTGGTTTTTAGAGAGCATCCACGTTGAAGATGAGAGGAGCCCCACGTTGTGAGGGGTATTAGCAATCAAAGATGTCAACTGTGCTGATTCAAAAGTGTTATCCACATTTTTAAAAAGGAAAATGGCAATTAAAGATGAGAATTAAAAGAAAAGACTCATGCAACCCAAGCATAAAAGGAACCCGCAGTGTTAAAAAAGGGGCCAACATGAGTAGTAATAAGGGTCAACTTTAATAGAAGCCGATTCTAAAGCATAACCAAGGAATCAATTGCAGATAAAAAGACCTCCATGCAAATTAGAACACGATAAGAAAAAGGACCAATCTACATTTTAAGACAAGCCCCACACCATCGGGAAGGAAGTTTACACCTTGGAATGGAGAGCTGGAGCAACTGGAATAGCTCACGCAACATTGAACAGAGGTAGCAAATGTTTGCAGAGCCTCACGCTCTAATAAGAAGTCTCCACATGCATGTTAAAGAAGACCACTACACACAAATGAAAGAGAAAAATGTAGTCAAAGTTGCAGACAAAGTGTAGTGCCTTCCCCTAAGTTGCATTTCAGTCATCCTTGCCAAACTCTTTTAGGCCAATTTTATGTTTGATGATTAGTATTATTATTTTAGAGATTATCAGATGTTGTTTTACACTTAGTTTATTATATGATGAGATTACTTGGTACTCTATATTTCAGGCATGTATGATGATTATTCAATGTTTTCAGTTATTGATAATGATTAGTTAGATGGTTTATTATCACATGTGCTTTCTTATGGATACTTACCCTATACTGCATGTGTATGGTGCGCGTGTTTGTTTTCTTTATGAATGGTGTTTCTGATGTGGTTAAGGAAGGGAGTCGTAGTCACCTGCTAGTCAGGATCTACATGATGCACCACTTCCTGCCATTGTCTGTTTAGCTTAGAATATTGTGTTTGTACATGTGTGGATTTTATGCAGGTTGCAGGTATCGGGTATCGACTTCCCTGAATTGCCAGGATGAGCGTACCCTATCGCATTATCTCAGTGGTAAGAGAGGGGAGATAAACTCTTAAGTCCAAATCCTAAACCCTTTAGCCAATCATCCTAATTGGTAATTAAGACAAGTATCTGAGTTAAGTACCCTCTGAATGGATCAAATGATGTAATTTTGTGATTATAACCCTTTTGTTTGAGTTAGTATGTGTTTTTCTATGATGGGTTTTCGTATGTTGCCTTATGAGTCCTTGATGTATTTTCTATTAATTAAGTCTAATTAAAAAGATTAATTAATGATTTAATTTAATAGAAAATTATTATGATATTTTAATATTTAATTATATTTAATTAATTAAGAAATTAATTAAATAAAAAGAATTGAGTTAGGAGATAAAAGTTTTAAGTATAAATTTAGAACGTGATAATATTTATTTAATTTAATAATAATATATTTAGAGTTCATTTTTAAATAAATGCTAAATATTATTATTAATTGAATTAATAAATATTTTATCAATTAAAGTTTCTAAAATAAATTAAAAGTGGAAAAGATATTAAATTATTAAAGGTTTCTAGATCGCATGATCTAAGCATGAGTTTAAATATGAGAAATTAATTAAAAAGATAAAATAAGTGAAAATAATAATGTTATTTTAATTTCATAAAGTGCACATGAGATTAAAGTAATAAATTAATTTAAAATAGAAGTCAAGTGGAATATTAAATAAAGTTATTTAATAATTCAACTCAATGTGCATTAAAAAAAGATAAAGCAAAGATTAATACAAGTTATTTTAGAGTTAAGTCAGTGGAGCAAGGAGTCCTCTCGGATGAACACACAATTAGTGCCCCGATTTGAGGAGAAAACTCCTTATCACAACTTTGGGGGTTCATTTTTGAAAAACACAAATTTGGACCATGAATTTTGGGGGGAGTTTTTTGGGAAGCAAATTTCAGAAGGAGAATTCTAGGAAAGATTTTCAGAAGAAAGTTATTGAAGAGGAGCAAGTTCTCTTACAGTTTTGGGGATTGCGTATTAGCATTAGGTTCAAGTAGGGTCTGGTATTTTGACCCCTAAATGATTTAAGAAATTTAATATGTTCTGTCTACTTCGTGATTGTAAGAATCTTGTCTTCTTGAGTGTATCATTTCTTCGTTCTGGATCTTTTGCTATTCGTTTTCATTTGTAAATCTAGATTGAAAAATTGTTTAGGAACATCCTTCAACAAAATTAAATCGGGATTTAGGATTGTATTAAAATGGAGAAAAGAGAGAATTGATTTGGGGAGAGTTTTGAGATTAAAAAGAAAATTCATAGGGTTGGAATTATTTTCTCTATTAGATTACAATTGTTAATGTTTAAAAAAATTTTTTAAAATATATATATATATATATATATATATATATATATATAATTATATTATTTTATTTTATTTATTTAATTTTAATCTTTAAGCAAAAAAAATTTACATATAAAAACAAAATTGTTTAAGCAAATATATTTTAAAGTTTAAATCAAAAAAATTTTAAAAATAAAAATAAAAATTTATTATTGATTATTTGTTTTGGGGAGGCGGGGCGACCACCCCCCACCGTCCCCTCCCTTTGGTTGTCGTGTCGCAGCAAGTACTGCCGTGACAGCACTACTGCTGTGGCAGCAGGTACTGCTGATGCAGCAGTACCTTGCTGCGACAGACCGCAGTCTGTAGGCCGGTGGGCCTAAAACATTTTTTTATAATACATTTTCTTTTTTAAAAACATTTCGGGGTTAGTTTTTTTAAATATGATTTTTAATTTCTAATTTATTAAAAATAGATTATAATTAATACAAATTGATTAGTAATGCAAAGTTAGTTTATAATGAATTAAAATTATTAATTATTAATATTGTTAATAAATTTTATTAATATATATTAATAATTAAGTAAATATTATTGTTATAGTTTAATATTTAATAATTAACTTAATTAGAATTAGTTGAATTAAAGTTAATTATTAATAGATATTATTTGATTAAATTGTAGATTTAGATTATTGATTTAATGGAAGTTATTATAGAAATGGGTTAATCGTAAGGGGTAGCTGCAAAAACTTAGTTACTTGAAATAGACATTAAATTGGAACATAAACCTTACCTTAACTCAACAGTATATTATCGTTCAGATCCAACTGTGTGATGACTCTATTTTTTCTATGAGATTATTTTGTTGTCTATGTTTTGAGGTTTTGGGGTTCATTCTAGTATTGACCAGTTTAGGTTGTTACCAGAGGCTCGGGGTTGGGAATGTGATGTTATGATGATTTGGTCTTGATCTTTCTTAACCCGACCATGGTAATGTGATGGAGTGCTCTATGATATGGATGTTTTTATTGGTTGTTATTGCTTTCCAGTTTCCTTGTGTGAGACTGAGGTGTATGTATTTGAGTTACCTGACTTAACCATTTTGGAGTCTTCGATCAGTTTTGTGTTCTATTATTGGGATTCTTTCTGGTTGCTTGTTGGAGAACCATGGGATATTGTGATTTATCATTGATGCCTTCAGATGCTGATAGAGATTTGTTGTGATCATTATGATTATTATTTGAGGCTATTCAGTTGCTCATGGAGAACTGATGTGATGATTATGGATTATATTTATGATGTTTTCAGTCACTTGTATAGGACTAAGGTGATTTTATTATGATTCTTGATTTTGAGATTTCATGGACCTAGGGTAGGTTATCTATGTGTAGTGTTGGGAAGTGGTTTGCAATGAGGGATGGGAGACCTGAAGTGGCTCTGGGCATGACTCATTGTAAGTTGTTTTTTTTAATAAGTAAAAACATCTCACCTAAATACTGACTTAAATGAACCTAATAAGATAACTGTATGTTCTCTCCCATGCCTTGAGTGCTAGTACAGACTAGGATGGGGTAGAGAGAACGCTTGGTTAGGACCTTGCATTCTGTAGTATGCTTCGTCAGTACAAGAGGACACTAGTGGCCACAGGATCACAGGGGACCCGAGATTCCTAAGGGATTGCTCAGGTAACTTCCAACGTGACTTTTGCGATGACACTTTCCCGCTTGCATGGTAGATTTCTTATGTGTCTGTGTGGTGCCTCTGGGTCTAGATGTCGATCTATGTGTTAGAACCTTTGAGTTAGTATACTTTTAGGATTTCCTAGACTTAGAGAGTACTTGTGATTATGCGATTTGATATCCTATTTGGGACTTGAGACTATCTCCTCAGCGCGGTGGGAGTGGACCATTTAGGTTCCACGCGGTCGAGTGGTAGTGCTTTTACTCTTACCATTGAGATCTGTCTGTAGTTGCCATGGCTAGAGCTTTCTTGGTTGGCATTTACCTTCACTATGTTTTTGGATTATTATGATGGATGGTTAAATTTTATGATAGATGTTTTATCATTATGGATGTATGGATGTATCATGTATGATGGAGGATTTCATTTATTTTACTGTACTTTGTATCATGGATTTGAGGATGATGTATCTTTATTTTTACATATGTATATTCTTTTAAGCCTTCCATACCCTGTGACATGTACAGCGGATGATTGAGCATTCTGAATTAATTTGCCAAGAGGCATTCGAAATAAATGTATATTGTGGACATTGGACTTTAGTATTATTCTTTCATGTGGATGTGGTAGTTGTTAGACTTAGAATTAATTAAATTTAAAAGTGACTCAACGTCTTGGGATCCTTAAGGAATGTAACCTGTTATGTATGATTGTTGATGATTACATGTTATTGCTTCTGCTACTATGTGTTTGATGTGTATGTTATACATTCTTACTTTAAAAAAAAAAAAATTTAGCAAACTTAGTAAAACTTTAGGTTAATTCTTTTGGATCTCTTGGCGAGGCGTTACACAAAGGAAGAGCCCAAGTCTTTAGGGCTATAGTCCAAGTTAAAACAAGATACCCTGCACAAGTGTTAAAGCAAGGCCACCCATGCGTTAAGCATAGAACCTGGAAATGCCTTGCAGTCTCAGCACAAGGAAAATAAAATTAGATAAAAATCCATGCTAAAAGCATAGGGAGGCATCAAAATTTGAGGTCTTCTTTCAGAGAAGAGGATGCCAAAGGATAGATGAGGTAGCACATGAGAGGAACCCATGCATTGGAGGCAAGAGCTCATATGGGCAGCATGTATGTAATGCCACACTAAACATAAACTGAAAGATAAGAAACAAAGAACAAATACCATATCCACAATAATTTTTTTTTAAAAATTATCTTAATACAGATTGAATCATTCTTAATCTGAAAACCTCAACAAGAATTATAATATCATCCACATATGTTTCCATAATGATGCTAATACAAATCGAGTTCAGTACAATAATGTAATACATCATCTTTTCTAAACACCTATGTCTAACATAAGAATCCTAAATGCTATTTCAAAAGTACTACAATAGTCATCTTTGGTTATTTGGTAAATAATCTTGAAGCACCTGGAAAAACATACAACGCAACACAACACAACAAGGGGCTCAGTACACACTCATTTAAAAAAAAAATAGCGTAATCCACCTGCATACATGTTAGAATAAACATATATAAACCATAATGCAGATATCTGAACCACTTTAACATAGTAAAGTTTCAAATTAATATGCAAGAAGTAAACATTTACTTAACAATGCAAAATTAAACTTGCACTAAGAATAACCCGTAAATGAATCATATATACATTGAGGTGTCATCATTATGGCACTAAAATTCTGCATCCGTGTATGGTATGCCCATAGTCAACTCATAACGGTAATTTCTCTTATACTTGTTTGCAAAAATGTATATGAGCAATGTTAGTATGCTAATAGAAACCAAATTTAAATAAAGCTTCTACAAACTAAACAAAATTCATAAACTTCAAGATAGACTAAGATGAGCTCTCAATTGAGAATATGAGCCATTAATGGACTCTCTCAATAAGAAGCTCTCTTGTTGAGTAGCTTTATCTAAATGGATAGGATGTATGCTCAATATGCTTCCAAAGGCTTCAATGGATGATTGTGGATTTTTGGTGTGGATAGATGGTTTTAGTATGGATTTGGCTCTCAAAATAGCATTATAACTTTACTTCATGGATTGTGTTATTTTGCAATGGGGAAGGATCCAATTTATAGGCAAGAGGCTTGAGGGATTGAGGGTTAAGATGCAAGGATGGGAAAAAGCTCATGAAGGGCTTAGATTGCATGAGAGGAGAGCACATGGATTGTGCTTCCTTATAACCAATCAAGGAGTGACACATGTCACATGGTGAGAGGATGGAGGAAAGGGGAAGGATGAGTCAACAAATGAGGCTCAAGGGATAAAATCTTCATAAAGACCCTTCATAAGTGCTTTGTAAGAACATTTATGACTTTGTCTGCTTTATAAAGTTTTGTGGTTGAAGATATTTGTGAGAGATATCATGAAATTCGAATTTGAGGGTTTAGGGAGGTTTTAAGCTTGCTTAGGGTTGTAAAAATGATTAGAGGAAGGGTTAGAGATGGCTTAGGACTAGGCAAGTGGATGGCAAGTGGATTGCAATTAATGAGGGTGGGTGAAGGAGGAGATATTTGTTAACTTTGGCTTGAGTTAGCAAGTCTTAACCCATGTTTAGGGAATGTGACAAGGTTAGGAGGGGATAAGGATTAGGGTTAAAGACATCTTCTAGAAGAGTCTAGTCTTTGGATGAGGATAAAGACTTTCTAGAAGAGTCTAGAACTTCCTAGGATAAGAATGAAGACTTTCTAGAAGAGTCTAGAACTTCTTAGGATGAGGATAAATTAGATTTTTAGGAAATAAATAAAGTTTTATTTATTTCAAGGGTTTGGGTTGAGGAGATATTTATTAAAACTTTTTTAATAAACATGAGGATTAATATTTAATCTTAATTAAATATTTTGAGTTGGGATTAGGGGTAGCAAATGATGGGATTAGCCTTTAATCGAAATTAAAGAAGGATTAGAAGATTTTGGAAGAGGTTATTGGTCTTAAGGAAATTGGCCAACTTTTGGGCAAAAAATAATTTTTTTATTTATTTTGGGTTTTTTGGTCAATTTATTAATTAAATAATTAATAAATAAGGAAATAATGTTTAAATAAGATTTAAACATTTTTGGGAGGGATTCCTTAATTAAATGTTTTTAATTAAGATAAAGGGATTTAATGGCATAAAAATAAATAAATAAAATAAATAAATAATTAATTAATAAATGATGATGTCATTAGGACTTTTTCAGAAAATAAAAATACTTTATTTTCTAAAGGATTTTTGGTCAATTTATTAATTAAATAATTAATAAATAAGGAAATAATGTTTAAATAAGATTTAAACATTTTTGGGAAGGATTCCTTAATTAAATATTTTTAATTAAGATAAAGGGATTTAATGGCATAAAAATTAATTAATTAATTAATTAATAATTAATTAATAAATGATGATGTCATCACGACTTTTTCAGAAAATAAAAATACTTTATTTTCTAAAGGATTTTTAGGTGTCTACAATACTTATCATTGACAGAATAGAAATATGCCTTTTTCTCCGTACTCAACCATATAGGTTTAAATCATAGGTAAGGCCAAATATATTTTATATGAAATTAACCCATCCTAAATTATTTTAAGGTTATCACTGATTTAATCAACTGAATTAGAATAAATCAATATTCAGCCACCTCGATATATGTTCATTACAGTTATCCTTATAATACACATCAAGCAGATATTCTAAGAATGCACAATTACAAATAACAAATCAGTTATTACATTCTTCATCTTTTCATAAACAAACTCATCTTTTACTGCCACATTCAAAAGTAAACTTAGATTGTCATAGTCAACTATCCAATTTGCGGGTGTTTGGGCCCTCATGCAAGCCTCCTCATTTAAAAACCTATGCCTTTAAGACAAATCAATTTCTACAACCATAAAAAGAAGTTTATGCTCTCGCAACTAAACTTATACTTTAAATTCAAGTTCCCAAATAACTATTCGACGAATTGCCATGTCAAATATTAACCGACAGCAAGATCTAAATTTCAAATTATCAAATGAATACTTTGTAACAATAATACGATTTCAAACCACATTGCATTTCCATGATAATGAAAGTCGATAGCTTTACTATGCTATTAAGCATTATACAACTCTAAAATCATTTCAATTCAATTTTTTTTTTATAGTACCCGTTCTATAATCTTGAAGGTCAAACTCAAGTTTTATCCCTCCAAACCCATACAACTGAATAAACAATGACAGTACCTTAAACAACATACAGGTGACTCTATGTTACAGCTTAAACATTAGATCCTTGCAATAGTATGAAATTGTAAACACATAATGCCTACTGATTTAACTCAATGATACCACATAAAAGCTCAAACAATTCACACTAACATATTCTTATAAAAACTCTTTTTACATACAACCGAGCTCAAACAAACACCATTATTTTGAAAAATGGTCTCCTATGCCGTTAATCCTAATGCCATTACCATCAAAAGTCACATACAGTTCACTATGTTTTTCCTCATCTTTTCAAACAATGGTTCCAATTAGCTAATTCGTAAAACAGAGTAACTGTGCCCTCCAACAATCATGAGACTACAACCTAATACGTGCACATGATTGTGGCAGAACCACACATACCAATAACTCGAGATATGGGTTCTATCTAAACTTGGCCCTGACAAAGCCATAATACCAAAACCTCATATAGCTAACTGTCTCAAATGAGGCCCTGACAGGGTTTAACATGAACAAAAAAATATAGCTAGGGAAAAGCTTGAATATAAAACTCATCACTATACCCAATATGGTATTCCCATACTCCACATCCAAAGGTGGGTATCTACAGGGCATTGCACACAGTGCCTTGCTCTGTACATATCCATCTTTGAATGTAGATTCACATTATAAGATGAAATAACCATTTGCAAAATGCTAATCTACAACATAATAAAATTACAAATAGAAAGAGAATAGGGTAAGGAATTTCCCCTACGTGAGTAATGAAGATGGAAAACAGTTTTGCAATAAAGCTCGAAGCCAAAGCCCAAAACCCAAGTCCAAACCGCACTTCCACAAGACAGAGATTGAAGAACTTGCTCGCAATAGAGGAAAAAATTTCCAACAACAAAACCCAAACCATGAATCAAATGAACTGACTGTCAGCAACTTCTCAAATCTCTGTCTCATAAGCACAAAATCTCTTTCCACAAGACCCTCCATAATGCCGATTTTCCAGCATCAAGGGCTACAGATGCTTAAAGATCAAAGCAATGCAGCCATATTTCTAGCCCTATCTCAAAAGATAACCCACTCAAACAATGAAAAGATAAAAAAAACCCATTAAACCATAATATCTCATTAATATGCAACTGCTAGATTCATTGCACTGAAGTTCACCACAGCGCCGTGGATATTGCAGTTCTATTTCCACCGCCATAAGTTTGGCAACAATTAAATGCAGATATCCCATTAAAAGATATGCTTCAAAAGAAAAGCAAAACCCCTTAGGGTTTTAATTAATAAAACCTCCTTTCATAACCAATAAAACAATATGAGATGCCATAAATCCATTCATGAAAGGTATAGCCACGGGTTTTAAGCCCATTCCAAATAAATACTACACATAACATAATGAAACTATTGGTATTTAAAAAAAAAAAAACCCTAATCACATAACCAAAAGAATATATATATATATATATTTATATATATATAAACAAGAGAAACTTTTAATACTTATCATCATTTAACACAACTGTAACATAATCATCTTAACAGAATATAATTCTTTTAATTTATTTGAGTCATATCGAACTATTTTATAACAATATGCCTAAGCAAGAAAACTCTTTCTGCATATCATAGATTTGACATTGGCAATTGAATAACCTAGCAATGTTTGCAAATTAAACACACCATAACAATCTGAAGTAAAATTTCTAACATAATTCCTAACAAATTATTAAAAATGTTTACACAACAATATTGTAAAAACAGTGAAATCAAACATAGAAATCAGAGATAGCAATATGTTCTGAAATAACACATGTCCCAAGACATTAACACCAAGTTCAACAGATAAAAAGAACGTATCATCAGAAAGATACTATAACCACAAAATCCTAATAAGCACTAAAGTCCAAGAAAAGGTTAGGCATGACATCCTCCCCCACTAGGTTTCGACTTTCTCCTAGAAGTAAGCAAACAAATGTGGATGAGCTGTTCTCATCATTTTAGTGTCCTCCTAGGTAGCAGATGTTTCATCATTGGGGTCCCATAGGACCTTTACCTACCTTATTTCTCTTCCTCTTAAACTCATAGTTCTACTTTGCATGATCTGCACTGGTTCTAGCATGATTTGACAAATCCAAAATCTACAATTTTTTTCCAATCCAGCACATGAGCAATATCAGGAATATACTTACACAAAATAGAAACATGAAATACATTATGAATGTGTGAAAGACTTGGTGGCAAGGCAAGTTTGTAGGCAATAGGTCCAATCCGTTCCAGAATTTCAAATGGACCTACAAATCATGATGCCAACTTGGACCCCTTTCCATAATGAATTGGACTTTTACGTGGCCTTATCCAGAGAAACACTTTATCACCAACCAAGAACTGACGGTCAATCCTATGCTTATCAACATATTTCTTTTGTTGGTCCAGAGCAGTAATAAGGTGTTCTCAGATCCTCTTCACTTGTTGTTCCAAATCTTGCAACATATCAGATCCTAAAAGAATCCTATCATCCAAATTGTCCCAACTGAGAGGTGTCCTACAAGGTCTACCATACAATGCTTGGAATGGTGCCATACTGATGGAATTGTGATATCCATTATTATACGCAAATTTTGCCAAATGTAGATACTCCTCCCACTTATTCTATCTATCCATTACGTACATCCTAGGCATGTCTTCCAGAATCTGGTTGACACGTTCAGTTTGTCCGTCTGTTTCTAGGTGATAAGCTGAACTGAAATTCAGCTGAGTACCTAATTCTTGCTGCACAAATTTCCAAAGAGATGAAGTAAACACTGGATCCCTATCAAAAATAGTCTTTTTAGGAATTTCGTGTAACTTAACTATATGTTCCATATATACTTTGGCAACCGATGCTGCATTATAGGATGATCTAACCGGAACAAAATGAGCAACCTTTGAAAATTGGTCCACTACCACCATAATAGCATCATGCCTACAAGCTGTAATAGGCAATCTAGTAATAAAATCTATCGAAATGGTGTCCCATTTCCATTCTGGAATACTATGTGGCTGCAATAGTCCCACAGGGTGCTAATGTTCAGCTTTAACTTGCTGACACTCCAAACATCGAGCCACAAAATCTGCTATGTCTCTTTTCATTCCAGGCCAATAATAATGCTGCTTAAGGTCAGAAAGCATTTTCTTGACACCCAGATGAGCTAAATATGGTGCTTTGTGAGCTTCCAAAATAACTAGATTTCTCAAATCTCCCAACTCGAGAATGTACATACTCCCTCTATACAGCAGCAAACCATCAGGATTCACTAAATACCCCTCAAAATGCCCTACCTTAACATATTGAAACCAAAGATCTACAAAAAGATTTTGAAGAATCTTATCCCTAAGATCCACTGTTAAGATCAAAGAAGATAATTCATGTTGCCTTCTACTAAGTGCATCAGCAACCACGTTCTCCTTTCCTAGCGCATACTTAATCTCAAAATCGTATTCACACAGGAACTCCATCCATCTTCACTACCTAGCGTTGAGGTTTGGTTGTGTGAAAATTTATTGAAGACTTCGATGATCAGAATATAACTCAAAATGTTGACCCAGAAGAAAATGCCACCACTTAGTCAAAGCATGCATAATCGCAGCAAGTTCGAGATCATGAGTAGGGTAATTCACCTCATGAATCTTTAATTTTCTAGATTCATAAGCAATAACACATCCATCCTGCAACAACACTACCCCTATGCCATCCAAAGATGCATCAGTGCAAACCATGAACTCCTTGGAAGAATCTTGAACTGCCAAAATTGGTGCACTGGTCAAACATTCCTTAAGTTACTGAAATGTTGCCTCGCACTCTTCTATTGATGCAGGAGCATCTAGAGGTATAAGGGCAATCCTGTGTCACCCAAAAAAAATCTACTTAGACTTAGTTTCTATTTCATGTGTTTTCATTTTTGGACACCCATTTGGGTCAAATAAAAGTTCCAACTCTCACAGTTCCACTATCAGTGTGCTAGTAAATCCTGAAAAAATAGGAGTATGTAATTGGGTCATCATTTTGGTAAACTAGAAGGTGTGAATTGGCTAGATGAATTTAATTGTGATTTAGAGCATTCCAGAAAAAGAATCAGATCAAAAGGCCCCACGGTTTGAAAGTTATTGCAGTTTTTTGTGTTTTGGAGACCTCCTAAGAATGCTTCAAAGTTAGGTTAGGGGCATTAAATGACCTTGAAAAGGGACAAAAAATGGGGGATGAGTGAAGCTGGTCCACAAGGTTATAGAGCACTTTGATAGCTTTCCAAAAATGTAAACGGTTCGTCAATCAGAGCTATGGTTCAAAAGTTATGCCTCCCGAAAGTTCGATTACCATTTTTGGATTCTTCTAAATTTGTGCCAACTTCTAATGCAGCTTCTAGAGCCTTCTATTTGGTCGGTGGATGCCTACTAGCACTTTCTAGAATGTATTCCTAGTCCTTAACCCTTTGGGGTCTATTTAAGGAGATTCCTGGCATTGTAGAAGGCAGTTTGGAGTGGAGTTTGAGAGGAGGCACTGATAGGAGAAATTATCTCCACGTTTATGCTATTGTAAGCCCTTAGGGCATGTTTTGAAGTTTATTTTCTCTATATTGAATGTACTAGCTTATTTTTTAGTTAATTAAATTTCCCTTCTTCTGTTGTGTCCATTCTGTTCTTGGGTTGTGTCCCCATCAAGTGGTATCAGAGCTGGTTTTTTTGAGTGTGTAGATAGAGCGCCGACTGTGAGGCAGTTTGCACCAGAACTGTGTGGTTGTGGGTTTGAGTTAGAAGATGCCTCCATGAAGAGAGCATGGTAGAAGGGCTAGAGCTATTAATCCTAAGGAGGTTAGAGCCCTCCAAAGGCAGGTATAGGCATTGCAAGAGGAGCTCCGTAGAGGAGCAAATGTTGTCGTAGGTGACGACAGTGAGGATGACAATGAAGAAGAAGAAATGGGACCAGAAGGGGAATTTGATGAGAAAGTTCTAAATCATGCAGAGGAAAGGCTTTTTAGGGCCATTACAAATTTTGGGAAAAGATCCACAATTGAAGTCAGTGTATTTTCAGGAAATCTAAAACCAGATGAGTTGATTGATTGGATCAATAAACTGGAAGAATACTTTGAGTATGAGGATATCAAGGACCTAGATAGGGTTAAGTTTGCAAACTGAAAGGCCATGCCAAAATATGGTGGCAAGAGGTTCAATTGGAAAGAAACAGAAGAGGAAAGGAGAAGATCACAAGATGGGATCACATGGTGGACAAATTGAAGAAGCAGTTCATTCCTGTGGACTACGAGCTTGATTTATTTAAGAAGATGCATGGGTTAAAGCAAGTAGGAAGATCAGTCCAAGAATATATAGAGGAATTTTACCAACTCTTGATTAGAGTGGGGCATGCAGAAGCAAATAAGGAGAAGGTTTCTCGTTATATCAGTGGGTTGCAACCTAGCATCCAAGAGGAATTCATTCTGGTAAGAATGACCAACGTTGAAGAGGCATACCAGTTTGCCCTACGAGTTAAAGAGAAGCTGAATAAAAGGTTTGAAGGAAGACAAAGAGGGCACAATCAAGGAGGAAGGGGAAGCAGTAGATCATCTGGAGGCCGCAATGAAACCCAAAAGAAAAATGAAGATGTGGGTACTAGCAGGAACCAGAGGAATGAGGGTTTCAACTGCTCCCATGATCAAGACTTTGGAAATCAAAGAGGAAGAGGTAGAGGATGTAAAAAAGGAAGAGGAGGCTTCCATGGTACTTGTTTCCATTGCAATGAAGAAGGTCATTGTGCCTTTGAATTCCCTCAACGACAAGGAAGGACAAATAGGAGAGCTGAGGGCCAAGCTAAGGTTGCTCATGTGGATGAAGATGCACAATCATCACATTTAGAGGATGCAAAAAGAGGAGAGACCTTGGTAAATAAAAGAGTCCTACTAAGTGGTGAGATTGAACTAGGACAATGGAGGAGTTTGTTTTGTACTAGATGTAAGTGTGAGGATAAATGTTGTGACATGATCATTGATGGTGGTAGCACTGATAACTTGGTATCAGAAGAGATGGTCTCTAAGCTAAAGCTCAAGAGGGAGAAACATCCCCAGCCCTATTGGATTGCTTGGGTAAAAGATGATTATAAGGTCTTGGTAAGTGAACAATGTTTAGTAAAATTCAAAATTGGGAGTTACCATGATGAAGTTTTCTGTGATGTTATTCTGATGGATGTTTTCCATCTATTGTTGGGTAGACCATGGCAGTTTGATAGACATGCAATACATGATGGACATGCAAACACATACTCTCTGAAAAAGGATGGAGTTTGCCACAAATTGAAGCCCATGAAAAAGGAATATGAAAAGGTATGTAGCAGTGCTAGCATTTGTCTTGTTGATGAAAGGAAGTTTTTAGATGGCATGAAACATTAGCATATGTGCTATGCTTTGATTCCTAGGAAAGATAAAGAAGGTAGTAGTGAAATACCACTTGAAGTTTCAGATTTACTAGGGGAGTTTGGAGATATTATCTCTGATAATGTTCTAGATGGATTGCCACCAGTAAGGCAAATTAGTCATCAGATAGATCTTATTCCAGGAGCAAGTTTGGCTAACAAGGCTGCTCACAAGATGACTCCTACTAAAACAGAGGAGCTAAATAGACAGGTTTAGGAGTTGTTGAGGAAGGGCTTGATTTGAGAGAGCTTGAGTCCATGTGTAGTACCTGCAGTACTCACACCAAAGAAGGATGGAGAGTGGAGGATGTGTACAGATTCTCAAGCTATAAATAGGATAACCATCAAGTACCAGTTTCCTTTGCCAAGGATGGATGATCTTATGGACTGCTTGAGTGGAGCTCAGTACTTCACAAAGATAGATCTCAAGAGTGGCTATCATCAGATATGGATTTTGAGAAGGAGATGAGTGGAAAATAGCCTTCAAGACCAAGGAGGGTCTTTATGAGTGGTTAGTCATGCCCTTTGGATTGACGAATGCCCAAAGCACCTTCATGCAGCTCATGAATGAGGTACTTAAGAAGTGCTTGGGAAAATTTGTTATTTTCTATTTGGATGATATTTTAATTTTCAGCAAGACTTTGGAAGAACATTTACTGCATATTTGTAGTGTCCTTGAAAGGCTAAGGGAAGAGAAACTGTTAATTAATCTAAAGAAGTGTATCTTTGCATAAAGGGAGTTAGTCTATTTGGGGTTTGTTATATCACCCGAAGGTCTCAAAATGGATCTAGAGAAGGTAAAAGCCATCTTGGAATGGCCTACTCCAAGGACTGCTACTGAGGTAATTTCATGGTTTGGTTAGTTTTTATAGGAAGTTTATTAAGAATTTCAGTGGCATATGTGCACCCCTAACTGATACAATAAGAGGGGATAGAAAAGAGTTCAAATGGACTACAACAGCTGTGAGAAGTTTTGAATTGCTGAAGAAGAAGGTAATAGAACAACTTGTGTTGGCACTTCAAGATTTTAGAAAGGTTTTCCAGGTGGATTGTGATGCCAGTGGCAGCACTATTGGGGCTGTATTAAGCCAAGAAGGTAAGCCTATTGCATATTTTAGTGAAAAATTGAATGATGCAAAGAAGAAGTATTTTGTTTATGATCAAGAGTTCTATGCAATAGTTCAAGCCTTAAAGAAATGGAGGCCAAAGGAATTTGTTTTGTATACTGATCATCAAGCATTACAGTACCTAAATAGCCAAGGTAAATTGAATCAGAGGCATATGAAGTGGGTAGAGTTCTTGCAGAGTTATAGATTTGTGTTAAAGCATAGAAGTGGAAAATCTAACAGGGTTGCAGATGCACTAAGTAGGAGATAGTTGTTGCTTACAGTAATGCAGGTTGAACTAGTTGGGTTTGATGAACTCAAGAATTTGTACCCCAAGGATCCTGATTTTGCTGAAGCATGGAAAGCTTGTAAAGAACCTGTTGCTGTAGATAGAACCAAGTGGTTAGACTATTTGATTCAGGATGGCATGTTGTTCAAAGGTAGTCAATTGTGCATTCCAAGGAGTTCCATGAGGGAAAATCTGATTAAGGAGAAATACAATGGAGGGATGGCAGGACATTTTGGTCAAGATAAGACCATTTCCATTCTTAGAGAACATTATTTTTGGCCTCAAATTTCATAGGATGTGAAGAAGTTTGTACAGAGTTGCTAGGTTTGTCAAGTTACCAAGGGGTTTAGTCACAATACTGGCCTATATCAGCCATTGCCTGTTCCATCAAGGCCATGGGAGGACATAAGTATGGATTTTGTTCTTGGATTGCCAAGGACACAAAGGGGTAATGAATCAGTATTCATGGTGGTTGATATGTTCTCCAAAATGGCACATTTCATTCCATGCCACAAAACTCATGATGCTGTCCATATTGCAAACTTTTTTTTCAAAGAGATGGTAAGACTACATGGTCTTCCAAGGAGCATAGTTTCTGATAGAGCTACTAAATTTGTGGGGTATTTCTGGAGGACATTGTGGAAAAAGTTAAGAACCAACTTGAAATTTAGTTCCACGCATCACCTACAAACTGATGGCCAAATAGAAGTGGTAAACAGAAGTCTGGGCAATTTGCTGAGATGTTTAGTTGGGGATAAGCCCAAGCGATGGGATTTGATTCTACCACAAGCAGAGTTTTCTTACAATAACTCTATAAATAGGAGTACTGGAAAATCACCATTCCAAATTGTATATGGGAATAGCCCAAGGACTGCACCAGAATTAAGGAAGATATAACAAGGGGAGAGGACAAGTGCTAAAGCGAAATAATTTGCTGAATATATCAAGCATCTACATGAGGAGGTTCAAGAAATTTTGCCCCTGCAAAGTTTTGAAGAAACATGACTCAAGAAATGCATATGAGGTGGAGCTTCCAAATGGTATTCACATGTCTCCCATTTTAAACATTGCAGAATTAACAGAGTATCATGATGATGGTGTAGATGAGGAGCTGGTGTTAGAGCCATGTTTGATTCTTGCTTCTAAGAAGGAGGAGATAGAAGACATTCTAGATCATCGTGTGGGTAGGAGTACTAGAAACAGGCAGTATGAAGAGTATTTGGTCAAATGGAAAGGACGACTAATCAAGGACTCAAATTGGATTTCAGCATGTGAGGTTTCCCATTTGGGATTTCCTCTACCATTCATAAAGTGACAGGGTCACTTTTCAATCTACCCTGAATGTTTGATGTAGGAGCATCCAGAGGTATAAGGGCAATCTTGTGTCACCCAAAAAAAATGTACTTAGACTTAGCTTCTGTTTCATGTGTTTTCATTTTTGGACACCCATTTGGGTCAAATAAAGGTTCCAACTCTCATAGTTCCACTATCAGTGTGCTAGTAAATCTTGAAAAAATAGGAGTATGTAATTGGGCCATCATTTTGGTAAACTAGAAGGTGTGAATTGGCCAGATGAATGTAATTGTGATTTAGAGCATTCCAAAAAAAGAATCAAGTCAAAAGGCCCCACAGTTTGAAATTTATTGCAATTTTTCAGGTTTTGGAGACCTCCTAAGAATGCTTCAAAGTCAGGTTAGGGGCATTAAATGACCTCGAAAAGGGCCAAAAATTTGGGATGAGTGAAGCTAGTCCATAGGGCTATAGATAACTTTGAGAGCTTTTTGAAAATGTAAACAGTTCATCAATCGAAGCTACGGTTCAAAAGTTATGCCTCTCGGAAGTTTGGTTACCATTTTTGGATTCTTTTAGATTTGCGCCGACTTCTAATGCAACTTCTAGAGCCTTCTATTTGGTCGGTGGATACCTACTAGCACTTTCTAGAATGTATTCCTAGTCCTTAACCCTCTAAGGTCTATTTAAGGAGATTCCTGGCATTGTAGAAGGAAGTTCAGAGTGGAGTTTGAGAGGAGGTACCGATAGGAGAAATTATCTCCACATTTATGCTATTGTAAGCCCTTAGGGCATGTTTTGAAGTTTATTTTCTCTGTACTAAATGTACTAGCTTATTTTTTAGTTAATACAATTTCCCTTCTTCTGTTGTGTCCATTCTATTCTTGGGTTGTGTCCCCATCATCTGCCCACACAAATTTCTTCCCTTTTTTCTGAAGGGATGTAATAAGATGCGCTATACTGGAAAAGTTTGACACAAATCTACGGTAATAGCTTGCTAAACCCATGAAACTTTGAACCTTAGACACATTTGTAGGTGCTGGCCAATAAAAAATAGCCCGAATCTTGGATGGATCTATAGAAATTCCATCACCTGAAATGATATGTCCTAAGTAGCAAATCTTCAATCTGAACAATTCACACTTCTCACGATTGGCATATAGTCTGTTCCTACGAATACATCCCAAAACTTGGCCTAAATGCTGCTCATGCTCCTTAATAGAGTTAGAATACACCAAAATGCCATCCAAAAATACCAATACGAACTTGTCAAGGTAATTTCTAAACACACCATTCATAAGGCTCATGAAGACATAAGGTGCATTTGTTAACCCAAAAGGTACCACTGTGAATTCATAGTGCCCATACCTGGTGCAAAAAGCTATTTTATAAATATCAGCTTCATGGATTCTAAGTTGATGATATCCAGACTTCAGATCAATCTTTGAAAAGATTCGGGCACCCTTGACCTGGTCAAACAAGTCATCAATTCTAGGCAAAGGATACTTGTTCTTAATTGTGACCTTGTTTAACTATCTATAATCAACACAAAGTCTTAAGGAGCCATCTTTCTTCTTGACAAAGATCATTGGAGCACCCCAAGGTGAAATACTGGGATGAATTAAACCCTTCTCCAATAGCTCCTCCAACTGAAACTTGAGTTCAACTAGCTCTTAAGCTATCATTCTGTAAGGAGTCTTGGAAATTGGTTCTGTTCCTGGCACTAAATTGATTCGAAAATCAATTTCTCTCCTCGGAGGTATTCCAGCAATCTCTTCAACAAAAACATTTGAATAAATCCACAAGAATGGATGATCGAGAGAAGAACCTTTATCCATGTGATCAATTAAGTCATTTACCGATATGGTAAACAAACTACAGCCTTTTCGAGCACACTTTGCCAGTTGCTTGGCAAAAATTGTCCGCAAAGAGATGGGTCTCTTGATTCCCACAATAACTCTAGCTAATCCAAGATCATCTACACAACTGATTGACTTATCCTTGCAATCCAAAATGGCTTGATGTTGTTCTAACCAATCCATACCCAAAACTATATCATACGATCCTAAAGGTATAACCCTAAGGTTTGCTGAAGTAATGAAAGTTTTCATATGGATCTTACAATCAGGAACAACAATATAACCATTCACCTTGGATCTTGACGCTAACTCCACATGCCATCTGTCCCTTGCCCTTACCACAGGAATACCACTATTTGCAACTAAAGTGAAAGAAATAAATGAATTTGTAGCTCTAGAGTCAAATAAAATAGATACTTTCTTACCTAGAGTATTACCCTGAGCTTCAATAACCGTGTTCTGATGTTCGGCCTACTTCTAATCCAGGGTTGCAAAGATACGATGGTTTTTGGCAGAATCACCAACTGTCGCTTCAGACCTAGCTGGCTTAGGTCCTACCTTTGGCTTGTCCCAGTTAGGACACTAAGAATGATAATGACCCAACTGACCACAATGAAAGCACTCAATAGGTTTCTTGAATCCCATATTCTGACCAGACGGATTAGGAAATGGCTTATTACTCTGCACACTCTGAGGGGATTGAGATGGTTTAGGCTGTTCAAAACTCTTGGAGCTTTTACCGAACTTTCTCTTCTTGAATCTCCCACCTAAAAATCCTGATTTCGAACTGCCTTGAGGAGGCTTTTGATTCCTACTGACATCTAGAGTAGGTGGACTCATGCTAGTTTTGTATGAAGCCCCATGATAACCAGACTTCATCTCAATCAGCTTTGCTCATTTCGAAGCTTCCTACATAGTCAAAGGTCAAAAAGTTCTCACTTCCTCCCCAATCTTGGGCAAAAGTCCTCTGATGAAGTGATGTATCATGGCCTTATCATTTTCAGCCCACCCTGAAAACTTCTTAAGCTCGTAGAATCTACTTTCATAAGCTTCCACTAAAGAGCGAGACTGCACAATCTGAAAGAACTCCTCTGCATGGGCCTGATGCCAATAATCAAACATAAACCTCTCCTTGATTAGCTCTACAAAGAGCTCCCAAGTAACTAGAGAGATATCAATGCCCAACTTCTCCAACTCCTGCTCCCACCACAATGAACCAAATCCTCTCAAATACATAACTGTCCATCTAACCTTCACATTACTCAAGTAACGATGTAAGACAAAGCATTGCTCAATGTTTAGTAGCCAAGCTTGTGCCGTTATACCCTATTCTATACCATAGAATAACGATCCTTTCATCTTAGAAAGATCCTTGAGCTGAGCTCTTGCCACTGGATCATCCTCTACAGTAAGGTTAATGCCTTGCCCAAGCAATCTTCTATCATTCACTCACCCACCCAAAATCTAGTTGATAGCTGCAATATTATCAAGACGTTCTGGTATCCTCTAAAGAACTACAACCTGGTCAGCTTGGTTATCCTAGTTGTTTCCAACCCCAACATTCTGATCAAACTAATCATTCCTAGCAAAATTCTGGTGCCTAGGACCTCTACCATGGCCCCTGCCCCTGCCTCGGCCTCTGCCAACAAGGTTATCCTTAGGAATACTGCATCCTCGAGTTCCTCTAGTGATGGGAGACATGATAGCAACCTACAAATAAAAATTATAAATATGCAACAATAACGGGTTGAACCCTAAAACCCAAGAGTCCTGGTTATTTAAAACCTTGGCTCTGATACCAAATGTAATGCCACACTAAACATAAACTGAAAGATAAGAAACAAAGAACAAATACCATATCCGCAATAAATTTTTTTTTTAAATTATCTTAATACAAGTACAAATACACAGATTGAATCATTCTTAATCTGAAAACCTCAACAAGAATTATAATATCATCCACATATGTTTCCATAATGATCCTAATACAAATCAAGTTCAATACAATAATGTAATACATCATCTTTTCTAAACACCTATGTCTAACATAGGAATCCTAAATGTTGTTACAAAAGTACTACAACAGTCATCTTTGGTTATTTGGTAAATAATCTCGAAGCACCTACAAAAACATACAACGCAACACAACACAACAAGGGGCTCAGTACACACTGATTTAAAAAAAAAATAGCGTAATCCACCTGCATACATGTTAGAATAAACATATATAAACCATAATGCAGATATCTAAACCACTTTAACATAGTGCAGTTTCAAATTAATATGTAAGAAGTAAACATTTACTTAACAATGCAAAATTAAACTCGCACTAAGAATAACCCATAAATGAATGATATATATACTGAGGTGTCATCGTTATGGCACTAAGATTCTGCATCCATGTATGGTATGCCCATAGTCAACTCATAACGGTAATTTCTATTATACATATCATTGACAGAATAGAAATATTCCTTTTTCTTCGTACTCAACCATACAGGTTTAAGTCATAGGTAAGGCTAAATATATTTTATATGAAATTAACCCACCCCAAATTATTTTAAGGTTATCATTGATTTAATCAATTGAATTAGAATAAATTGATATTTAGCCACCTCAATATACATTCATTACAGTTATCCTTATAATACACATCAAGTAGATATTCTAAGAATGCACAATTATGAATAACAAATCAGTTATTACATTCTTCATCTTTTGATAAACAAACTCATCTTTTACTACCACATTCAAAAGTAAACTTAGATTGTCATAGTCAACTATCCAATTTGTGGGTGTCTGGGCCCTCATGCAAGCCTCCTCATTTAAAAACCCATGCCTTTAAGACAAATCAATTTCTACAACCATAAAAAGAAGTTTATGCTATCGCAACTAAACTTATACTTTAAATTCAAGTTCCCAAATAACTGTTTGATGAATTTCCATGTCAGATATTAATTGACAAGAAGATCTAAATTTCAAATTATCAAATGAATACTTTCTAAGAATAATACGATTTCAAACCACATTGCATTTCCATGATAATGATAGTCGATAGCTTTATTATGCTATTAAGCATGATACAACTCTAAAATCATTTCAATTCAAATTTTTTTTTTATAGTACCCGTTCTATAATCTTGAAGGTCAAACTCGAGTTTTATCCCTCCAAATCCATACAACTGAATAAGCAGTGACAGTACCTTAAACAACATACAGGTGACTCTATGTTACAGCTTAAAACTTAGATCCTTGCAATAGTATGAAATTGTAAACACATAATGTCTACTGATTTAACTCAATGATACCACATAAAAGCTCAAACAATTCACACTAACATATTCTTATAAAAACCCTTTTTACATACAATGGAGCTCAAACAAACACCATTATTTTGAAAAATGGTCTCCTATGCCGTTAGTCCTAATGCCATTACCATCAAAAGTAACATACAGTTCACTATGTTTTTCCTCATCTTTTCAAACAATGGTTCCAATTAGCTAATTCATAAAATAGAGTAACCGTGCCCTCCAATAGTCGTGAGATTGCAACCTAATACGTACACGTGATTGTGGTAGAACCACACATACCAATAACTCGAGATATGGGTTCTATCTAAACTTGGCCCTGACAAAGCCATAATACCGAAACCTCATACAGCTAACTGTCTCAAAATGAGGCCCCAACAGGGTTTAACATGAAAAAGAACATTATAGCTAGGGCAAAGCTCGAATATAAAACTCATCACTATACCCAATACGATATTCCCATACTCCACATCCAAAGGTGGGTATCTACAGGGCATTGCACATAGTGCCTTGCTCTGTACATATCCATCTTTGAATCTAGATTCACATTATAAGATGAAATAACCATTTGAAAAATGCTAATCTACAACATAATAAAATTACAAATAGAAAGAAAGTAGGGTAAGGAATTGCCCCTACGTGAGTAATGAAGATGGAAAGTAGTTTTGCAATAAAGCTCAAAGCCAAAGCCCAAAACCCAAGTCCAAACCGCAGAGATTGAAGAACTTGCTCGCAATAGAGGAAACAATTTCCAACAACAAAACCCAAACCATGAATCAAATGAACTGACTATCAGCAACTTCTCAAATCTCTGTCTCATAAGCACAAAATCTCTTTCCACAAGACCCTCCATAATGCCAATTTTCCAGCATCAAGGTCTACATATGCTTAAAGATCAAAGCGATGTGGCCATATTTCCAGCCCTGTCTCAAAAGATAACCCACTCAAACAATGAAAAGATCAACAAAAGCCATTAAACCATAATATCTCATTAATACGCAACTACCAGATTCATTGCACTGAAGTTCACCACAGTGCCATGGATATGGCAGTTCCATTTCCATCGCCATAAGTTTGGCAACGATTAAATGCAAATATCCCATTAAAAGATATGCTTCAAAAGCAAAGCAAAACCCCTTAGGGTTTTTATTAATAAAACCTCCTTTCATAACCAATAAAAAACTATGAGATGCCATAAATCCATTCATGAAAGGTATAGCCATGGGTTTTAAGCCCATTCCAAATAAATACTACACATAATATAATGAAGCTATTGGTATTAAAAAAAAAAAAACCCTAATCACATAACCAGAAGAATATAAATATATATATATATATATATATATATATATATATATATATATATATATATATATATATATATATATATATATATATATATATATATATATATATATATATATATATATAAACAAGAGAACCTTTTAATACTTATCATCATTTAACACAACTGTAACATAATCATCTTAACATAATATAATTCTTTTAATTTATTTGAATCAAATCGAATTGTTTAAATAAAAATATGCCTAAGCAAGAAAACTCTTTCTGCATATCATAGATTTGACATTGGCAATTGAATAACCTAGCAATGTTTGCAAATTAAACACACCATAACAATCTGAAGTAAAATTTCTAACATAATTCCTAACAGAATTATTAAAAATGTTTACACAACAATATTATAAAAATAGTGAAATGAAACATAGAAATCTAAGATAGCAATATGTTCTGAAATAACACATGTCCCAAGACATTAACACCAAGTTCAACAGATAAAAAGAACGTATCATTAGAAAGATACTATAACCAAAAAATCTTGATAAGCAGTAAAGTCCAAGAAAAGGTCAGGCATGACAATGTAATAGAGAAGACCATATGGCTGAAGAGTAAAGAAGCCATCTTTGCCATGAAAAAATCCACAGGAAGCCATAGCACATAGGGAAAGACTAAAGCTTTATCCCACATTCCTTGTGTGGGGATATCTTTGATTGTTTAAATACCATTATACACATATAGCATTGTGAAGTAAAGAGAGGAGCCTTTTGTAAAGGCAAGACCATATGCCTTAGGCCCACTCATGATGTCAATCGGATGGCTCATGGAAAATTTTGACAGGGAGCATGTATGCGATGACTTGGTGCCCAAACTAGAGTTTCTATGAGATGGTGCCACATGGTGAATCGAGTGATCCTATCTATCTCACCAAGAAGAAGATGCATGAGAGTTACATGGTGAGATAGTGACGTTGTAGTGGGCCCGACTGGAAATGATGTGGTTACAATGAAGTAGATTGCAACATGTGTCTCAATCGTGTGGCTATCGCTACCTCGCCAAGAGAATATGCTCACAGGATAACCATAGCGAGGTGGTGACACTGAGGTGGAAATGACATGTGGAGCTAGGTGGCACTTAGGTGGCAATGAATGGGTGCATAGGTGGTAACGACATGTGGCAGTAGGATGAGGTGTGGGTCCTGTCCAATTATCAAGGGCCTATCATGGAGTGACATGTGGCATCATGGGAGAATGATTAATTTAATTGAAATAATGATATCTCATGCTCAATTAAAAATTTGAAAGTATTTTTCTTAAAAAGGAATAGTTTATGGTTTATACTATAGTAAATTTTTAAATTTTTCAAATATTCTAAGTTTTTAATGGAGACCATGAACAAAAGCATGCTTTTTCAAACAAGCATAATAGATGCTATTTTAAACCAAAATAGGCATTCCAATACACCACCGAAACTAGGAGAATCCAAACTTTCCAAATCTGGAGTTTGTTTTTGCACAAGTGCTTCCTGGTTCAAGTTATAGGCCAATTTGTGAAATCCAAGGTATTGGCTACAGAACAAGCAGATTTAATCTTTGAGCATTTAAATCAGTTACAAGGTAGTTTTGAAGACCTTTTGGAACATGAATGTGAAGAAAATGATCCTTAAGCAGTTTTCTTACATTCTAGAAGTTACATTGAACTGGATTTTCACTTTTACAGTGAATTCATTTTAGTATCAAGAATCAGTTACATCCTTTTATCATTACATTTTGAGATATTTTATGAGCCAAAATGAAAGGATTTGAATTTTAGTTACAGAGAGAAAGTAGAGAGAAGCCTTTAATCTTCTTGGGAATGAATTTTGAGGTACACTTTTTTACTACAAATTCAATCTAAGAGTTTCCCTCTTCATACATATTCTTTCTTCTTTTCTGAATAGGGGGTTGGTTGGTTTTTCATTTTTTACTTCTTGGAGCTCTACTCAAGCTGTGAAAGCCACACACCCAACATGCTCTCTTGTATTGAAAAACATTTTATTTTTATGTATATATTCTTGGTTTGTTAGGTGATTTATGAGTTATTATCTGTGCATCTTTCATGTATTCATTTTAAGGGAGAATGAATAAAATACAACAAAGGTTTCCAAATTCAATTTGAATCTTGTCTCCTCTTTATGGATCTGTATTATTTTCTAGTCTATGATCAAAGACCATAGATTAGGTTGCATTCCATGTAGGAATATATTTGATTGAAATATCTTTCTGATGTAACAAAGAGCCATGTAATTTCTTGGTGTTTATCAAAGGTTTTACAGATTTCATGAAAGGATTGTCTGAGTATGAGATTCATTTTTGATGTAGATGTCTATTCACAAGGTGAAAGATAGATTAGGGATCTTGATGTAGGAATTATGTCATAGATTTCAATGAGATGTAGGGTTGCAATTCATTTAATTACCCAATAGATAAGGCACTGATCAAAGATAGGATCATTAATTTTTGTTGCTCATACGTGGATCTTACTATCATCAATCAATTAAATCATTTTCATTTTATGTTGAAAGGTATTCAAAGTATAACCCGCACTTAGCTTTCCAATTTCATGAGTCATGTTCTTAGCTATTTCATGCTTGTGATCTTCAGGTTAAGAATAGAAGAATTAGGGGTTTCATCTGCTATTCTAGATCCTGATTATGTTTATTACACTGGTTCCATATATCAACTCTAAAGAGGTTCACCCACCTAGGTTTTGCAGAGCCTAAAGTAGAAGAAGTGTCTAACCTTATAGTTGGCCTGATGTCTAAAATTGCATATTGAAAATGGGAGTTAGCTACCCCTAGATCTATTTTGTTCTCATTAGGATAATTGAAAACTAGTAACATTTTCAAACACCAATAGAACTAATGTAAAAAAGTAGTCTAAAAACTATAGTCCCAACCTTAAAGAGTAGGGACTAAAAAATATATTAAAATTACAAACCAAGTTAAACTAAACAAGATGTTTCTATTTTTTAAGAAAATTCTTTAGTGAATGACCTACAACTTTACATGATTACATGGTAACATTATATCATCTATTTTGTCTATATTATCTTACACTAAATTATATATAAATTATGATATATTTAAGATATTTAACTCATATTATATATTTTTTAATACATTGTAGAGAATAATGAACATACTAAATTTTTACAATTAATACACACTTAGCATTTGTGAACTTGTTGAAGGCACCAACTCACTCTCTTTTATAATAGGTATACTCTTAGCTTCGAAGTTATTGTTGCCATAATTTATATATCACTATGCTATTAAAAATACCCCCTTCCTTTCTTATACAAAGCTATGTGTACCATATAGTTTCCAAAAATAAGATCACTTTCAAAAGGAAAATATGCATGAAGTCAAATTTTGACACTTTTAGTTTACCTATTTTGAATATGATATTATATAATAGAATATTTACATTTAAATAAACATAGAATTACCAATACAAAGAAACATTTTGATGCAAATATATCTGAAGTGAAGCATGAATAAATTTTTTTTAAACATTTGTTATGTGATTCTAAACATGACCTATAAATACAATTTATAGTACAAGAAATGACAAAGCAATCACTTGAGTTAAGTGACATAGAATTTGGCCAAGCATTGTTAAATTCATAAGAAATAGATTACATTGTGATCAAGAGAAAATATAAAAAGATAGTGTATGGGGTGCCTTTGAGGATTGTGTTTTAAAATCTCTATCACACATATAAGAGCATGCACATGATGAAAGAGGAAGAAGGCATCACAATGATGAGCATTTATTCCAAGAACCTACTTGATTTATAGAATTGGTCAATCCCTATTCAAAGTGCCTCTGAATGATTGGATAGTCTCATGACATAATGCTCCATGGCTAAGAGAAGGGTATAAATGACTTCGAATATAAAATGCATTGTAAACCTCATTATTTGAGTTAATTTTGGGTGAATTATCATTGATTTCACCCATTACTTTGTGATGTTAATCACCCATTTTAAACTCTCTTATGCAATCATGTTATGTTTTCTTTCTTTAAAAATAGTTTTCTCTATTTGTAATGTTATATATATATATATATATATATATATATATATATATATATATATATATATATATATATATATATATATATATATATATATATATATATTTGTGCAATAGACTATTATTTCACCAAAAAATGTTATCCAAATTAAATAAAATTGATATTCTCATAGGTAGTTACTATCCTTGTAGATAATTAATAGCCACCATCAAAAGATAATTCTTAAACAAATTAAAAGCATTCACAATTGCAATGCCTATTGACAGGTCAAGTTTGTTTATTAATGGCTCACACTTAGTCAAATGGTTAGCACCTACCAAGCTTATCTTGTAGTTTATAGTGTTAACTGAGTAATCTAGGATCTACCAAATTCTACAGTTGCTACCGAGTTCCATAATCAATATTCAATTCATACTGAGTAGTATCTAGTGAGTTGATTAGTAACAGTGAAAACCAAGCTTCTTAGTCTCTAGTATCCATCAAGTTTGTAGTATCAGTGATGTGAATATAATGTTAACCAAGCTAGGAAGTGTCAACCAAGTGATTCAACTTATATTGAGATCACAATGTTAGTGTTGATCGAGCCATGTAGTGTCAACCAAGTGATTCAATTTATATGTCGAGTTTTGCAATTTTCACTGAGTCACCAGTGTTGACCAATTTCAAACTACTTGGAAGTGATTAGTATGAACTAATCTTCTATGTCTATCAAGATAATGAAGATGTTGACTGTTGACAATGGTTGCTGAGTATCTGAACGTCACCAAGTTTGTCTTTAGAACCTGAGTGCCAACAATTGAGCCAACTTTGTGTATTTTGGTGAAACTTTTATTGTAGCTAACTTTGACGAATTGTAATTTGGATTGGTGTATATGAAATGTATTATATCACATCCAAATATATATGTGAGAAATAATAAGAGAAAAAGTGTGAATTGAGAAGGCTAAAAATAGCATAAGGACCAACAAAGATTTATCTATCACAACAAGGTGATCATTACACTTCAAAGGAATTTCAACCAACAAAACATAGTTGTACATCAGAGATCATCCACTAGTTATTCCTAATAGGTGGAATAGTTAAATCATTTCACAAGGTAGACTTAATAGGTTTTTAAAAATCTCTTTACCGAGTGCATACTTAATTGTATGTTTTGTAAATAATTTAACAAGGTGGACATAGTAGTCCTTATTGCTCCTAATCAAGTAGATCATCAGAAGTGATCAATTGTAAGCCTTAACTAGCCAACTTTATACTACAGTGCTAAAGCTTGTGGGTATCATCCCCAACCTAGTTTTACTTTCTATTTGGAAGGTTTTCGGGTCACCATATCTTGTGCCAATTTGTTATAAATGTTTTAATATTTTCAGTCTTTCATATGTGCAATAAAATCAGTATATAAATGAAGGAATATTTGGTGTAAAATTTTATTGGTTCTTGATTCACCCCTCCCCTCTTAGTAACCTAGCCTATCCTATATTTCCAACAATTGGTATCAGAGCTTTGTGGTTCTTAGAGAAGAAGTTTAATAGCTTGAGTAAAGATTAGAGGCAATGGAGGTATACAAGCTAGATAAGGCTATTGATAATGAAAAGTTGGATTTGGAATTTGCTATTGGGAAACTTAAGAAAGAAAAGGAGTAACTCTCTCAATCTTTAAAAAGAAGAAAAGATCTTGCAGTACAAATTAATGCCAAACTCTACAATGAAGAAAGAATTGAATATATCTATCTAGAAAAAAACTTAGATGAAGCTAATGAGGCAATCAGAGACCTATTGGAAAAGAATTGCAATCTTCAAGAAGAAGTTAAAAAGCTGAAAAGAGAACAAGAAATTTAGTCACTAAAATTATATGAAGTCATGGAAGAAAAAGACAAAGCCAAAGAAGAGATAGAAGAAAAGAACAATGAAATTTAACATCTATCCCTTCAATAGGTAGGCTTCATTGATCAACTCACTATTGTAAATGAAGAAATCATGAATCTAAGAATAGAGAAGGAAAGATTTCAAAATGATCTAAAATTTGAAAAGAAAAACAATGAGAGGATGATGAAATCTCAAGCAAACATGAATTAGTTAAATGAGAAAATTCAATACAGATAGAAAGGAAAAGTAGGAATATGATACATAGAAGAAGTTGAATCATTTAATTAAGGAGCTCAAAAGAATAAAAGGCCTACTTGCAATCATTATGGTAAGTTAGGTCACACATCAAACAAATGTTGGAGTTCTGGTAAAGAAAAATTCAATGGAAAGTGTTACAATTGCAATAAACATGGTCGTAGAGAAAGTGAATGCAAAGAGAAACATAAAATTGAAGATAAATGTCACAAATGCAAGAAGCATGGACACAAATCTTCTAAATGCAAAACCAAGATATTGAACCTAGGAGAATAGATTATGAAAGCTATATTTGGATGGGATTACAACACATGGTGTAGATGCCATTACTATGGAGAATTTGAACACATTGGAGTGAATTGTGTGAAACATCACATGTGGACAAGAGACACCTCTAGAAGATGTTTTATTTGTATAGAACTTGGACATCTTGTCAAAAAATATATAAACACTAAAAGGATATAAGATGAAAAGAAATCCAAAGCTGAAAATATCAAAAATAAAATGAGGCAACAATGGATTCCAAAATATTTTGCGAATGCAAACCTGAGTCTTGAAGCAAATGTCACTCAAGAATTGGGTGACTCAAGCATTTCAACTTGATCTCCCACAAGAATGACTAGAACTAAGACTATAAAGTAGACATCTTACATTGGTTCCAACCATCTAGAAGGAAATATCCATATCAACATTTAATATTTAAAGGGATCATCAAGTTATTGCAAAAAAATCAAGACCTTACTAAGCTAGGTTGGGTTGCAAGACCCTGCCGAGTAAGGTCAGGATACACTAAAATATTGTGTGGACACTCAAGTATGAATAACTCTATTAAGCATTAAGATTGAACTAAGTGGAAAATAGTCTATCATTGAATGAGTGATCATACCAAGAATTTATGGCTATTGAAAAGTGAAATTTTGTTAAAAGGAAGGAAATCAAATTCATTTATCTTCGTGAATTTTTGAAAAGCTATTTGCAAAGGGCAATTTCTATACTTCCAAGTGATCTGTGTGTTTTTTGTTGAAGATTTTTGTGTTTTCATAAACCTTACCAAGAATGGCATCTTCCAATAGAAAAAATAGGAAAGGATCCAAGATGTTGGTTTGAGGAGTCAGTTGGAAGGCACCAGACTTCAAGATAAGTTTGGCAATTGAAGAAGCACTTGACCCAATTGGAGCTCAATCACAAATTCCACCAAATGTATTACTTTTTAATGATATTCCTTCACATTTTTTCTATCTGATATAAGAAATTGGAACCCTAGAGATGGATGAGACTCTGAAAAAGATATGTGTGAATGGTGCGTTGAAATCTAATCTTAAACATTTGGAGACCAAGGGTTTGACACACATCCCACTTATGCCATGAAACTTTTAGATAAAATGGATAAGGTTTATCCTTAGCCAAGATCACAATAGGTAGCTATGGTTAGAGTAGCCTATCCAAATAAAAAAGAAAATGATTCATCAAATCATAGGACTTCCAATGTTGAACAAAGCAAAGACAACCAAAACCCTAAGTCGAGTAGAACTAGAAATCAAAATTCTTGTTCAGTGGGATGGAACAGGTAGGAAGATCAAAAGTGTGACTGACATGGAGCTAAAATTTGGAATTCATGTGATAGCTCATAAGATCTATAGCTCTAGTCATCTTAGAAACATATCATGTGAGGCGGTGCATCTAACTCTCAAGGTAGTGAAGAACAACATGTCCTTTGACCTTGTCAAGCTAATGCTAAATCAATTCAATAAGAACATGGAGAGCATAAAAACTTCAAAGAATGACCTATGTAATTTTGGTTCACTCTTGACTTGTTTATTCTTCTTTTTACAAAAGTGTTTTCCTTCAAAAGGTTTAGTCATATGGAGAAAAGATGTACAAGTACTATATCAGATTAATGAATATATAACAAAGATAGGTGAGAACTTTGTCAGTATCATGGAAAATTAATTTGATTCATTCAAGAAAAAGATGAACAATAGATATAGAATTCCAAATAAACTTGTAGAAGATTACAAGGATGATGTTTGTTTTATGGTAGACTATGACAAAGTATACATTCAAGTAGTCAAACCTAGACTGGTATGGCTTAAGCCCTAAGCTATGAAGTTAACATTGATGAAACCAAGGATATCATTGAGGAACTTTTGAATAAACCTATGGATCCCAAGGCCACATATTTTGGTACTTTTGATGAAGCCAAAGCTAGAATAGAACTTGAAATCAAGCTTCCTCGAGCAGTCAGTAAAGGAAAGAAGAGGATAACAAAGCTAAGGAAAGAAAATTCTACTCTCATATTGATAGAAGGAAAAGGAAATGATATGAAAGAAGATGATGTAGAAGGTGAAGTAGAAGAAACAAAGTTTAAAGAAGATCAACCAATAAGGAAGAAGGGTAAGGTCATTATTACCTGACCCACCAAGTCATCTATTGCAGTATTCACAAGAAGAGCATCCAAATCAAGAAAGAAATTGAAATTAGGTGAGGAAGATCTAAGGAAATAATTTTCAAGAAATCTCCACCTAAATTTTAGAAAAAATTAAAAGAAATTGATGTAGGAGCTGGAATGGAAAACTTCAGATCTCTTAGATATGAGACTAGGAATGCAGATGAGAAGAAGCAAGTTGAAGACATGATAATTTCAAAACCAAGTAAATGGAAATATACACCTAATCAACTTGCACAAAAAATTCCCAATGAGCTTATGCAAGAAGTCAAGCCAAGATGGGAAAATGTTAAGAAAACTACAAAGGATATATTTGAACAAACTCTAAGTCAGCTCATGCTAAGTCTTAGTGACAAAGAGGTGAAAGAATCCACCAAGAAAAATGAAGAAAACCCCACTCTAAAATTTAGCACGTGCATGATATTGGTAAATGACATTGAACATGTGGTGAAGAAAACTACAAACTTCATCAACCGAGTGATTTTTTTGTTCATGTTAGTGGCATAAATGATGAAAATGAGAAGGAAGAAAATGACAATAATGATGAAGAAGATATAGAAACAGATGATGTAAATCTAGATGATAAGGAGCAAGAACAATAAGCTACAAAGAAGAATCTCCCCAAGATTTAGAGTATTGATAAAATTGACCTAGAGAAGATTCCACAAGTAGTGATGGACTCACTTCCTTACTCTCTGAGAAAAGATATAATGCCATCAAGCTCAAAGAAAATTTCCACCAATTTAGTTGGGGCAACCACTACAACACCACTCACCCAACCAATCTCTACACCTATCTAGCTGAGTACCATATTGACTGAAGTGATCAATACTTGATCTATCAAGTAGCTAGTACTTTCTCCATCATCAGATTTAGCTACATAGCAACTAGGTATTTCTACTATTAGTGCAATATCTACCTTTTTTTCTAGCCCTTCCATTTCTACTATTGTTACAATTCCAAATATACAAATAGTAAGTATAAAGACAATTGAGAGAAAGCCTCAACCAAGTACTAAAGTTTCAAGAAAAGATAAGGGTAAAGAAGAAGACATTGATTTTGATGAGGATATAGTTATCTTGAATTGGGATGTATCTACATTGAATCCTAATCAAATGAACATCATAGGTGAACTATTACAAAAGAAAGCTAAGCAGTAGAAGCATAGAGAAGATAAAAGTAGAGAAAACTAAGTGCTCAAAGATGTCAAGAGCATACTTGTAGATGTACTAAGCATTGGGATTGATAGTACACAACCTATTTTGGTTCAATTAGTAGAAGTCATCTAGAAAATCAATGGAGATTTGAATGGACAAGAAACTTTTCTACAAAGAGTAGAGAGAAAATTTGAGAACAAATTATTGGAGGAAGTGGCACTAAAAATTGAAATAAATCAAGTAGAACTATCTACTATTCTCTTCTCATTAGAAACCTCTACAAATAATGTTACTTCATTATTTAACAAATTATGTGATACATCTATCTTTACAAAGGGAATTAGAGATAAACTATCTAAGATAGATGAAGACTTCAATGCAAGTCCACACCAGTTGTCACTTGACCTAAGCTATAGTTCTTCTCACTATTCAAAGATCAGATTTTTGACTAATTTGCAAGTAGAATTATTAAGGGAAGAAGCTAGGAGTAGGGCCACACTTGTAGACATCCAAGGAATTATTCTTCCAAACATGGATGCATTCTAGAAACACATTGCACATGCCAAAACTCTCATCCATGATAATAACTTCTCCATAGATGGTCACATGATGGATTTATCAATAGAAGTACATATTGTACTTCATGCAAGTAAGGTGTTACAAGAAAATTGGAAAAAGACAATGACATTGATTTTGAAGGTACATTCTAACTTCTTGTCACATTTTAGCATCACCATGTAGTATAAAACTTTGGAATTTATGTCAAAAAGGAGGAGAAGATGTGATATATAAAGGGGAGAAGATGAGATAAGATATGATATAAAAGAGGGAGAAGATAAGATAGGAGATATATGTATATATTGAGAAAAGCATAATATGTGTATATATGTATAGGGGAGCACCGTAATATTCCTTATTGTTGGAAATATAGGATAGGCTGGGTTACTGAGAGGGCAGGGGTGAGTTTGGAACCAATAAAACTTTAGACCAAATAATCCTTCATTTATATACTAATTTGATTGCATTCATGAAAGATTGAAAGTATTAAAACATTTATAACAGATTGACACAAGATATGGTAACCTAGAAATCTTCCAAATAGAAAGTAAAATTGGGGTAGGGATGATACTCATATGCTTTAATACTGTAGTATAAAGTTGGCCAATTAAGACTTATAATTGATGACTTCTGATGATCTACCCTATTAGGAGCAATAAGGACTACTAGGTCCACCCTATTAAAGGATTTACAAAATATGCAATGAAGTATGCACTTAGTAAAGATATTTTCAAAAGACTATTAAGTCTACCTTGTGAAAGGATTTAATTATTCCACATGTTAGGATGAACTAGTGGCTGATCTCTAATCTACAACTTTGATTTATAGGTTGAGATTCCTTTGAAGTGTAACGATCACCTTGCTATGATAAATAAATATTTCTTACTCCATATACTTATTTTAGCCTTCTTAATTTGTACTTCTACTCTTATTATTTCTCACATATATATTTGGATGTGATACAATACATTTCATATATACCAATCCTAATTATAATTTATAAAAGTCAGCTACAATACAAGTTTCACCAAAATACACAAAGTTAGTTCAACTACTAGCACTCGAGTTCTGAAGACAAACTTAATGAGGTTTTGATACTTGACAACCATTGTCAACACTTGGCACCATCATGCTCTCAGTAGATGTAGAAGCTTAGTTCATACTAATTACTTCCAAGTAGTCTAAACTTAGTCAACATTGGTGACTTGGTGAACACTATGAAACAAGGCATATAAACTAAATCACTTGGTTGACACTACATGACTCAGTCAACACTAAATTGTGAGCTCATTATAAACTAAATCACTTGGTTGAAATTTCCAAGCTCATTCAACACTAGATTTACATCACTAATACTACAAACTTGATAGACACTGGAGACCATGGTTGACACTATTCAACTCAGTTAATACTAAGAAGCTTGGTTTGCACTGTTACATATCAACTCACTAGATATTGCTTAGTGTGAACTAAATACTAATTCTAGAACTCAATAGTAACTGCAGAACTTGGTAGAGTCTAGATTATTTGGTTAACATTATAAAATGCAAGGTAAGCTCAGTAGTTGCTAACCATTTGACTAAGTGTGAGTCACTAATCAATAAACTTGACCATAATGTCAACAATCTCCCCCTTTGCCATTAGTGACAAAAAAACACTTATCAATCAAAATTGAATTCTCAAAATTTCAAGTTCAAAGAATTCTTTAGTCTCTATCCTATTTCTTTAACTTAGTAACATACTCTATTTTTGAGATTTTTAAAATTGCTTTTGTAAAGGAATAGTATGTTGCTCCCACCATTCTTTATCTTTGTAATTGATCTTCAATATATAATCAATGTACCCATTCCACACAAAAGTGTGATTTCTAGTAATTATTAATTCCAACATTAAGAGGTTGTATGGATGTCAATAGAAAAATTTAATAATAATTTTATGGGAAAAAATTCCTTCTCAAGGTTAAGAAATATGGTTTTATTTTTTATGAGATGGAGCTAGGGATAGCATAATAGTAGCCATTATAGCTAATCTTATATTCTATTTTTTTAAATTTGTTTAATTTATAATGTCTTCACATGTGACTTAACCAATTAGAAATATTATTTTGGCTTCTAGACATCAAGATGCAGGTTGTGAGATTTTTTATGTATAAAAGGATATAGTTATTGTTCTAGCTCCTAGTTAGTCAAGAGAAACACTGTGGTATTCAACATGTATACAAGGATAAAAGAGTGGTCATTTGTAAGTGTTGCTTAAATATGGCCTAATAACTCTAAACTATAACCACCTCAAAAAATTTCTCAACTAATCCAATACATGTTCATCTAAGAACTAGTGCATTTTTGGCTACTACATATTTTTATCAAAACTCATGCACAAATGTCTGAGTTGTGTGCTATGAGTATGAATGGAGTTGCACAACTCTTGATATTAAAGTCTAGAGAATTTAACTAAAATCATACAAGGGGGTGGCTATTAGTACATGTGAAATATATTAATGGATGACTTTTAATTATCATTTTATTTATTTCTTAATAGTTAGTAGTCGGGGGAGTGGATGAGCAAGGATTGAATGGTCATTAGAACATGTGTTTAAATTGGAATCCTTCCTCTAGTATAGAGAGTGATGATATAGTTTAAGATAAGAAGTGAATAAGATGAAATTATGTGTAATTGAGGGTGTAAACATAGAAAATATATGAAAAATAGTGCAAATAAGAGTTAAATAGACTTTAACGAGAATAAACCATGAGACAAATACAAGATTATTTATTGATATATTATTGCACACTAAAAATTTCCCAGCAAGGTAGGAAAAAAATTGGAAATGGTATTAGTGTGTTGATTTCTCCATTAGGATAAAAATTTATTAAAAGCTAATCATGGAAAATAAATAAATTTACAACAATTTTAACTAGATTAAATAATAAATAATGAAATAGATTAAACTATTTAAATAAATAAATCAATTCTTAGCATTTAAATTGATACATATATTATATACCAAAAGTCTCAAATGAAAGAGTTAGTAAAGTGGAAGCATGCATTATAGAGGTACAAAATAATAACCTTAGAAATTCTTATAAGGAAGAAGGTTTTTTCTTTGATTGGGATGTAGGAATGTGAAAAAAATAGTTTAAGATTATTAACCCACCAATAATCTATTCAAAAGAAAATAAATAAGTCAGGAAAGATTGAAAATGGGAACCCCCTCTAGTTGTAATACCCCAAAATGGGCACCTTGCCATCCTAAACTGATTTTAGTGCATTAATCTCACATCATCAATTTCTCAATCAACAAAGTCTTGTCATACTAGGAATTTATGATTTTTATTGTCTTTACTTGACCTAAGTGTCAAATATAGAAAACCATTAATATGTAATAATCACATACTTCCATTTAATTCCTAATAATTGACTTAATTAGGCTAAATAATCCCTCTAATTGAATTAATTTGATTATAATTCCTAGAAGTTTAATTTAATAAGATCTATTAGATTTCCACAATCCATGTAAATGGGAAGTTTTAATTTCTATCCCTAAGACCTTCACATTCATCTCTATCCCCTATGTAGCTGGAATCTCCCACAAGATCTCTAAAATTCTTAACAAAAAAGGTATTAGAGTGGCATTCAAGCCCATATCCACTTTAAGGCATTACATTCCACCTACAAAGGATCCTTGGGACTCATTTGCAGAATATGGGGTCTATAAAGTCATGTGCTCTTGTGGAACCCCATACATTGGATAATCCAATTGATTCTTCAATACTAGAATCAAAGAGCATGATGTTGACATTAAACAAGAGAAGATTCTTAAGTCAGCACTTTTTAAGAATTCTTCTTCGACCAAGCATCACATATGCTTAGAGAATAATCAAATTGCATGTAGAGAGGACAACTTCTTTAAATAGAAGCTCAAAGAGGCCATTGAAATCAATAGAAACCCTTCTAACCTCAATTGAGATAAGGGTTGTGTTGAAAATATAAGAGCAGTAACTAAGAGGGGACGGGTGGATCAATTACTACAAAAATAAATCCTAGATCTCTTAGATGTATATATAAATCAAAACATAAACTATTCTTAAACTATATTATTGTTGTAAGTCGGTCAACACTACAAATATGTTGTAACTTGGTTAAAACTACCAATATGTTGTAACTCGGCAAGCACTATAATAGCAATTGTAACTTGGTAATAATGAAAATGCAAAACTTAAGATGTTAAGTTTGATAAACCTTAATTAACTTAGTTACATACACATAAAGAAATAGCATGAACACAAGTGACACCAAGATTTAATGTGGAAACCCAATTTGGGAAAAACCACCAATTCCAACTTGTTACTATTTTTCACTCTTCTAAGTGAGTCCTATTAGGAGATAACTCTATTGAAGGTTACAAACCACAATGTTCAGTGTGACCTTATTAAAGGATTTAATCACCTTATTAGGAGTGGCCTTGTTAGAGGTCTTTAGACACTTCAATTTAGAAATGCCACATTGTTAGAGGATTTGGTAAATAGCTATTAAGCTAACTCTATTAAGAGATTTGATACACTACTACAATTATTAGAGAGTAACAATGATATGACTTGATTGCTAATGCAACTGTATTACTAATTTTAGATGTCTATTTTGGCTTGAATACTTGATCCTCCTTGATTAGATAAACCTTTTCACCTTGGTCAACTCAGGATACTTTGCTATCCTTCCAATTTGTTTCCTTGGTTTATCTTTTCAATCCCATGCTTCTCATCTTCAATCCCATTGTTGGTGTTTTTTAACTACTAGGTTTCTCTAAACCCAATACCAAGATACAAAAGATAAAAACAAGCCTAAAGACTAGCTAGATCCCATACTCACGAGGATTAATCTCAGATCTAGACAAACTTCAACAGAGTACAAAGACTTTCTACACTTTAGGCTCTATAGGGCCAAGGCGGGTGCCCCTTAGGGATTGGGATATGACTTATTTTATTCTATGATTTTCTTCAAATATTTTCACTAATACTTCTTTTAGATTTATCCCCTATAGCAGATGATGGTCAATATTCTTCTTAGATTTGCAATAAACTCCTTGATTATAGTAGCTAGCTATAATTCAGAGGAAAGATATTACAAATAAGTAATGAACAACAATTTTAATTCTTCAGTACATAAATGGAAAATTGATTTTGATTGATATATGTATTATACAATCATATGAACATATTAACTTGCAACTAAATTTATTGATTAGTGCCTTATCCATTGTTATACTGAGTTAAACTAGCATCTCTAGACCTATTTAATTGACTGCCAATTAAATTTGTTAGTAGTTAACCCTAAATTTCATTCCTATGATATCCCTCTCATATACCTAGGAACCCTATCAATTCTTGAAAGCATTCACTTAACTATTTGAATTAAAAGAAATTAATAAAAGATATACAACCCATTCAAGCTACATTAAAATGTAAGTGTTGGATACAATTGTTAATTGTGTATTATCTTTCATGTTACACAAATTTCATATCAATCATCAGATAGAGTCTACCGAGCTCAGATGATCAACAAAGCAATTTACAATGTCTATCAAACATTCCTGAACATTATACAGTAAAGTCAATTCTTACCGAGCTCACTTGAGCATCAAAGGATTTTGTAGCAAAAAGTTAGTGTTAACCGAGCTCCCAAGGTTAATGAAGAAAATTTAGTTCTTACTGAGCTCACTCAGGCATCAAAGGATTTTGTAGCAGAAAGTTAGTGTTAACCAAGCTCCCAAGGTTAACGAAGAAAAATCAATGTCTGTCGAGCTCACTAGGTTATCAAAGATAATGTGGCAGAAAGTTAGCTTTTACTGAGCTCACAAGGTCAACCAAGGAAGGTCAGTGTTAATCGAGTTCACTCAGTCTCTAAAGGATTTTTGTAGGGTTTGCAGTACTTACTATCATGCCTGACTTTTACTTCGGTTTTACTGCTTATTAGGAATTTGTGATTATAAGTTCTTTTAGATGTTATGTTCTTTTTATCTATTGAACTTGGTGTTAATGTCCTTGGGACATGTGTTTATGTCAGAACATTCAACTTGTCTCAGAATTACTATGTTTGGATTTTCTAATTTTTATGATATAGTGGTGTATGTCTAATAATTTTATTAGGAATAATATTTGAAGTTTTACTTCAAATTGTTATGGTGAAACTTATTTGCAAGCATTGCAAGGTTATTCATTTGCCTAAGTCAAATCCATGTTATGCAGAAAGAATTTTATTTGCTTGGATATATTCTTTATAAAACAGTTTGATTCGAATTAATCAGCTTAAGGAAATATAATCAACTGTCAGTTTGTGTTTCATTTATGCATAGATGTTAAAATATTTTCTTGTTTAATATATATATATATATATATATATATATATATATATATATATATATATATATATATATATATATATATATATATATATATATATATATATATATATATATATATATATCTACACTTATATAGTTGCCCCTTTTACTGCAGAGCATTCATTCATCTGAATTGTGTATGGGGATTATAATTTTGGGTTTAAAATTACTTGTGACCTATGAGATAAGTAGGGCTATTCATCTTAGTATGTTTGTAATTTTATATTGGTAGATTACCTTGCATATTATTCTTTTGTTTAATTTGGGTTAAATGCTTAATGGCATTAGTATGTATGTTAGTTATGTTTGGAAAGGGTTTAACACCCATGGCTGTTATAACTCATGAGGCAATGGTTTAATTCTTATGTTATATTTGGAATGAGATTATATTTTCCTAAAACCCTAATGGGTTTCAAATGCAAAATAAACATGGGGATAGTTCTTTGTACTCACCAAAAACATGGCGGTGGTAGTGGAACTACTGTATACACAACTCATTGTAGAGTTTAATTTTATTGAATGCCATTGTTAATGAGGCCTTAATGGCACTAAAGTGCTTGGTTGCCATACCTTAGCAAGTTTGGCTCTGTGGAATCAATGCCAATAACTTGGCCTTATTGTTCTTCATTTGCATAACACTTGTGTTTGGTTGCTGAAGGGTCGGCAATATGCAGGGTTTTGGTTGGAAGGAGATACTATCTTATGGGGATGAATAGGGTTATATTTCTCACAGCAAGAATTACTATTGTTTTTTTTCTTGCTATACTTCTTTGTCACTATTGCATGCTTGTTGGTCGGTGTTCAATTGGGAAGTGTGGTTTGGAGTTCTACATTTGGGGCTTCGACATCGAGCTATAGTGCAAAGCTTTTGTTGAGCATTCTTCACTTTGTGTATATCACGTAGGGTCATTCTCTATCCCTTCTCTCTCTTACTTTTGTTTCTTTTGGTTTTGAAGTATCAAATGTTATATGTGGTTTATATTCTGTTTTACATGTCGACTCCGAAGTCTGGAACTGGGCAGGGTTCGACAAGTATTGTTGAGCATTGTCGACTCCCATGCTCGAGTGTGGATGTTGGTAGCATAGAATATAAATGGGATTTGGTTGTTGCTTTTAAAGTTTTAATATATAATAATAAGCTCAGCCTTATAAATCCCAACTGAGTGTCGAACCTACCATCATGCTTGTTTTGTGAGGATGTAGGTTTCATTTGGGTTTTGGTGCTTGCAATTAGTTTTGCTGTATATGTTGGAAATGTGTGACAGTACATTGACTATGGTTGATAGAGTCGAGCTCTATATATTTACCACTGTGTGTGTGTTTCATTTGAAATTCTATTATATGGATGGCATGTGATTTATGGCATAGTCATAGAATGAACCAACTTTAACAATCTTGAGTTCAATTATTTAGTCAAACAATTTTCTTGAAGACTATGGCACAGATGTTGGATGAACTGTTGCATAGAGTAAAGTTTTAGGTACTATGAAGACTATGTCGGCTTTAGCAAATTTGGGAAATTTTAGGTTCAAACATTATGTTGTCGCAATCAATACCTCTGATGGAAAAATATATAGTTTTGGTTCTGGAACAAGAACATATAGTTTCTTAACTGTCAGCAGAAAAGTTTTTTTTTTTACATTGACATTTTGGTAAATAGTTAGCATGAACTTGTGAGTTCATGGATTTTTGACAAAAAATGATATCTCAATCATTATGTGATGTTTTTAAAAAGAATGAGTTGTAGTTTATCTTTGAATTAGAGAAATGAGTTTTGGTTGTGGTATCTTATATGGGATTATCGACATTGAAATGTTGTTGAGTCTATAGTTGTATAGTTGAAACAGCATACCTTTGATATCATTATGACCTTGGGAAGCTAGTATCATTAGATAATAGCCAAACACTTTCTAATTTGAATAAGTTATGAAACTGTCCATAATCGTTTGTAACAGTCGCATGATAATGTGGAAGCTTTAGTTATCTGTGATTATTGGAGACCAAACAGTAATATTTTGTTAATCAATTTACTTTGATTTAATAATAGATTATGGTTATTTGATAATATATGACTCTTTGGTTACATTTAATTTATTCTTTTATTAACACGAGATTTATTAGTTATAGTAAAAAGCAAAGAATGAATTTGGTCTTTGTAATATGAAAATGTTAAGTGATGTCGAATGATGATGTTGTAAGTTTTAAAAGGGAATATTTACTTATGGAGAAAACATAGTTTCAGCTGATAGTTACATTGTGTAATGTTCTATTTTAAGGTTGTTATAAACCCAAAAATTTGATTATGATTAGAACTAAAATCATAGTAGTTTAGATGTATAGTAAACCTGAATGGCAACATTATTATTGAACCTCTATTCAAACATTGACTGAATTAGATTGGGTAGAAATTGTCAATGGTGTTATCATTTTGTTACGAAGTATTCTAATTCTGTCATAATGTTTGAAATGAGTTGGAATTTTCTTACTTTAAAAGTTATACTCTGTTATTTATTGAGTATTAGAACTATTCTCTGGTTACTAATGAAATGGAAAGTTGATTTCAAATTAAGTTTCAGTTATGATATATGTTGATGAAATTCATTTAAAAAAAATAAAATAAGAATATCAGTTGTACTTTGATCTTACTATTTATCTATTTCAAAGGATAATTATAGATTGTTATGATAGCAAGGTTAAATAATATAGTACTAAGATTAGTATATATCATTAAATTAATGTGTCAATTTAATTGTATTTAAGAGTTCTTATTATTATAGTATTTGTTTCTGTTGTTATAGTAATCTAAATTTATCTTTGGAATAGGCAGAATAAGATGTGTTCAAATAGATTAAAGGATGTAGTATCATGTTGAATACTGATTTTATATCTGTTGCATGTACATTCTTAGAATATCTGTTTGATGTGTATTTTAAGGATAGCTATGATGAACATATATCGGGGTGGCTGAATTTGGTTTATCCTATTCAGTTAATTAATTTAGTGATAACTTTAAAATGAATTGGGTGGGTTAATTTCATATAAAAGATAATTGGCCTTACCTATGACTTAAACCTATATGGTTAAGTACGGAGAACAAGGAAAATCTCTATTTTGTCATTAACAAGTATAATAGAGTATTATGTTATGTGTTGATTATGAGCATACCATACATGGATGCAAAATCTTAGTGCCATAATGATGACACCTTAGTATATATATGATTCATTTATGGGTTATTCTTAGTGCAAGTTTAATTTTGCATTGTTAAGTAAATGTTTACTTCTTGCATATTAATTTTGGAACTGTACTATGTTAAGTGGATTAGATATATCCATTATGGTTATGTATATGTTTATTCTGACATGTTTGCAGGTGGATTACACTTTTCAACTCAATGTGTACTGAGCCCCCTTTTTGTCTTGTGTTGCATTTCTGTGTGTTTTTCAGGTGCTTCAAGTTGATTAGCAAGTAGCTAAGGATGACTATTGAAGTTTCTTCTTGAATCAATTTTTAATTACTTGTAGGGTCCATATGTTGGACATTAGTGATTAAGAAAGATGTTGTACTTCATTATTAGACTGAACTCTATATGTATTCCCATTATAATGGATATGTACTTGGATGATATCATCTTTCATTTTGAGGTTTTCAGATTGAGAGTGGTTCAATCTATGTATTTGTACTTGTATTAAGTTAATATAATTAAAAAAAAAATTGTTGTGTTTATTGTTCTTTTTTTCATATCTATTGGTTTGTGCTTATTGTGGCTTTACATTTACCAATCTTTACTTGGTTAACACTAGAAAACCATTCTGAGCAGTGGCTACTGAGTTGTGTCTGCCAGCGAAGGATTTTATTGTTTTGATAATAAGTTCAATTGTGTCATGCAATAAGTGTAGCCGACATATGTAATGATCTTTTCAGTTGTTGTAACTTATATTTGAGCCAACTTGATAATCTGAAAGGTATATATATAGATTTTCAAGTTGTGAATTAGGTGAGAATGAATAGATATATGAATGAAGATGAAATAAGAAAATATTGAGCAAATTCTGATGAAGGATTAGATATTCTAGAGGAGTTGCAAAGTTGTATTCGATCAGTAAGGATCTAGTAAAGTAGAACAAAGATCTGTAATCAAGAAAAGATAAGTTGCATATCATACAGGTCATTTCATTGTTGCTTTCTAATCATTGTAATAGTGAATCCAGAATCTCTTTACAGAGTTAGTTTAAGAACCATTTTGTAAATCCTCTAACAAGGTGATAGTTCAATTGAATTTTTCTAAAGACCTCTAACCAGGCCACTCCTAATAGGGTGATTAAATCTTCTAACAAGGTCACACCTAACAGTGTGTATTGTAACCTTTAACAAGGTTGGCTCCTAAAAGGCTTTAGAAGAGTGAAAATTGGTGAGTAGTTACTTGGTGGCTTTTCCCATATTGGGTTTCCACATTAAATCTTGTGTCTCTTGTGTTCATTTATTTAACCTTTGCATGCATATTAATAACTATGAATACTAAATGATTAATAATTAGTTAACCTACCAAGTTACAGTATTTCTACACTATTTTTCGAGTATCAACAGTAAGTAAGCTTTATAGACATCTAAGGGATTTTGGAATTATTTTTGTGGTAATTGATTCAGCCCTCCCCTCTTAGTTACTTCATCTATATTTCCAACAATTGGTATCAGAGCTTTTGGTGCTTACAAGATAAGATTTCAAAGATCTAGGCCAAAGATCAAGATGTCTTATAAGAGGGAAATTCCAAGACTTAACAAGGACAATTTCTCAGCATGGTAAGGGTTGATGAGACTTCATCTAGCTTCTATAGAGAGATATAGGACTAAAATTCCTTGATAAAAAATATGCAAAACCAGCTGGTACACTATCTTTTAGATTTTGAACCTAGAAATATCAAAGATGCATTGGGAAATGATAGTTGGACTAAGGCCATGAATGAAGAAATAGAGAAAATAGAGAAAAACAAGACATGAACTCTTGTACCTAGGCCTAAAGATAAAAATGTGATTGGAACTAAGTGGATATTCAGAAACAAGTTGACTAAAGATGGTAAGGTATCAAGAAACAAAGCTAGACTAGTATGCAAAGGATATGCTCAAGAAGAAGGAATAGACTATGGAGAAACTTTTGCTCCTGTTGCAAGATTGGAAGGAGTCAAAACCTTGCTTGCATATGTTTCTCACAAAGGATTCAAAGTTTATTAGATGGATGTCAAGTCAGCATTCCTCAATGGTATACTAGATGAAGAATTTTACATTGAACAACCTAAAGGTTTTGTTGATCCAGATAAGAAGAACATGGTCTGCAAATTACACAAGGTATTCTATGGTCTAAAACAAATGCCTAGAGCATGGTATGAAAGATTGCATAACTATCTTATTCATATTGGTTTTCAAAGAAGTAATGATAACAATAGCCTGTATATAAAGGAAGGACTAGATAATAAGATTGTCTTGGCAGAAATATTTGTAGATGATATTGTTTTCATAGGAAATGATAATCTTTGCAAAGAATTTTTAAAGCAAATGAACAAGGAATTTGAAATGTCTATGTTTGGTGAAATCAAATTCTTTGTTGGTCTTCAAATTCAACAGAATAAAAAAGGCATCTACATCACTCAATCAAAATACATCAAGGAGATACTGAAAAAGTTTGGTATGGAAGATTATAAACCAGTTGGGACTCCTATGTGCACTGGATTAAAACTTACCAAGGAAGATGAATCAAAAGAAGTAGAACAAAAATTGTATAAATCTATGATTGGAAAGTTGTAGTATGTGGTTCATACTAGGCTAGATATTGCCCTTGCAGTTGGTATTGTAGCAAGATTTTCAGCAAAAGCAAGAGAAAATCACATGATGGCAATCAAAAGAATAATGAGATGTTTGAAAGGAAATGAAGATTATGGTTTATGGTACAAATTTGGAGGTAATATAGATTTGAAAGTCTTTACTGATGCTGATTGGGTAGGAAACTTTGATGATAGAAAAAGTACAAGTGGAGGATCATTCTTTCTTGGAAAGAGGTTGGTTTCTTAGACAAGCAAAAAGCAGAATTGTACATCCCAATCTACAGCAGAGGCAGAGTATGTTGTTGTAGCAGTAAACTATTCTAATATTGTTTGGTTTAAATAGTTGTTGGAAGGCATGAAGGTGGAAATCAAAGAACTAGTTGTTATGTTCTGTGATAATACAAGTGCAATCAACATATCTAAGAATCCAGTGATGTATTCCAAAACCTAGCACATTGCAATACAATATTATTTTATTAGAGAATTGGTGCAAGATAAGGAGATTAGATTGGAATATGTCCATACAAAGGAAAAAATTGTTGACATATTCACAAAACCATTACCTAAGGATGCATTCTTGTATCTAAGAGGTAAGTTAGGGATCACTCCCCTATCTGAAGTTCACTAAAATAAATTTTTAGTCATGCATTAACGCATACCAAGTTGAAAATATATCAATTGATGCAACATAATGAGGAAATATTGCATATGAATCAGTACTAAAGGTGCATTAAAATTCATTTGAGTTGTGTTGTCTTTGGCATGCATTGTCAAAGAGGGAGAGTTTTACTGTCATATCTTTCTAAAATTTGTTTGAAAAGAAGAGTTTGTTATGTAACTCCTTCACATAGGGAGATTACTGAAAGAGGGAGAGTTTTCTATCTAATAGAGAAAGTTGTTTTGATAGAAAAAAGACTTGTTAGACTTATTTTCAAATTTCATTCTGCTATGACATGTTGTGTTCACATCAATGCCAAAGAGGGAGATTGTTGGATATAATTGTTAATTGTGTATTGTATTTGATGTTACACAAATGTGATATTAGTCATTACATAGAGTCTACCGAGCTCAGATGATTAGCAAAGCAATTTACAGTGTCTACCAAACATTCTTGAACATTACACAGTAAATTCAGTTCTTACCAAGCTCACTCGGGCATCAAAGGATTTTGTAGTAGAAAGTTAGTGTTAATAGAGCTCCTAAGGTTAACAAAGAAAATTCAGTTCTTACTGAGCTCACTCAGGCATCAAAGGATTTTTTAGTAGAAAGTTAGTGTTAACTTAGCTTCCAAGATTAATGAAGAAAATTCAATGTCTATCGAGCTCACTCGGTCATCAAAGATAATGTTGTAGAAAGTTAGCTTTTACCGAGCTCACAAGGTCAGCCAAGGAAGGTTAGTGTTAACCGAGTTCACTCAATCTCCAAAGGATTTTTGTAGGGTTTGCAGTGTTTACCAAGATTCACTTGGTTAACACTAGAAAACCATTCTGAGTAGTGGTTACTAACCTAGGTCAGCCAGTGAAGGATTTTATTCTTTTGATAATAAGTTCAATTGTTTCGTGCAATAAGTGTAGCCGACTGATGTAATGATCTTTTTAGTTGTTGTAACTTATATTTGAGCCAACTTGATAATCTAAAAGGTATATATATATAGATGTTCAAGTTGTGAATTAGGAAAGAATGAATAGATATATGAATGAAGATGAAATAAGTAAATATTGAGTGAATTCTAATGAAGGATTAGATATCCTAGAGGAGCTGCAAAGTTTTATTCGATCAATAAGGATCTAGCAAAGCAGAATAGAGATCTGTAATCAGCAAAAGATAAGTTGCACATCATACAAGTCATTTCATTGTTTCTTTCTAATCATTGTAACAGTGAATCCACAATCTCTTTACAGAGTTGGTTTAACAACCATTTTGTAAATCCTCTAACAAGGTGATAGTTTAGTTGAATTTTTCTAAAGACCTCTAACCAGGCCACTCCTAATATGGTGATTAAATCCTCAAAAAAGGTCAAACCTAACAGTGTGTATTGTAACCTTTAACAGGGTTGGCTCCTAATAGGGCTCACTTCAGAAGAGTGAAAATTGGTGACTAGTTTACTTGGTGGTTTTTCCCATATTAGGTTTCCACATTAAATCTAGTGTCTCTTGTGTTCATTTATTTAACCTTTGCATGCATATTAATAACTATGAATGCTAGATGATTAATAACTAGTTAACCTACCCAGTTACAGTATTTCTACACTATTTATTGAGTATCAGTAGCAAGTAAGCTTTATAGACATCTAAGATATTTTGGAATTGTTTTTGTGGCAACTGATTCACCCCTCCCCTCTTAGTTACTTCATCTATATTTCCAACAATAAGAACTTTGTTCATTTCAATCCCAAAATTATAGATATATGAAAATGGAGACAAAACTCAAAGACATAGATATGCAAAATTTTCCTTTGTATTAATCTTCTTTGAAAGCAATACAATAATAGTATGAAGCTCAAAATATAATTCAAAAATTGAGAGAATTAATCATTAAATGTACATTATATTCCTACATTTTCAAAAGATTGCATACACCATATAATTGACAAAAACTAGATTGACTAAAAATAGAAAAAAAAATACTAAAATTGTACAAACTTCAAATTGTCACTCCATATCTTGGAAATATAGCTTATATAGAAGTATTGCAACAAGATTTAGATGGGAGGACACATTTCAAAAATTTACTAGAAAAAAAAATGGCTAGATATGTTTGAAATTTTACATTAAAACATTCTCTACATTCAAACAAAACTTGGGAAGTAGTTTTGAAATCAATAGGTGAAACTTACTGCAAGAGCCTTTAAATTAATTCCTTTTATCTTCTACTACCTTAAAACATGTAAAACTTCAACTACTTCTCACTAGAAAATCCTTGATCTCTCCAGTTTTCTCCTAGGCATATATCTCCCTTTTTGTGGACCACTTGGTTGTCTTAACTTCATCTAAGTCCCTTGTCACTTTAGTCCACCTAGCATCTATTATGGCCTTTAATTCAAATGAAAATTTAATCAAGTCTATTTCAACTTTGAATAATTAATCAAGTAAGTTATTGAAAGTGATATTACTATAATCTTCAAAAACTATTGTTGTGCCTTCTTGAGTCAACACTAAATCAAAAGAATATAACCACTCTTGCTAGTCTTTCAATTTGTTGTTAGCATCCAAAATTGGAGGGATGTAGGGCTCAATCCCTAGTGATAATATTTTCATCTTACCTTGTATAACTTGCAACTTACCAATAAATAAATCTACTAGTTCTTTCACCATCTCCAGACCTTCCTTTACTATGATGATTTTATCAGGTAGATTTGGCTTCTTTTCCATCAATATGTTTAGCCTATCCATAAATTGAGTATATGGCCCCCATAGATTAAAAGTGGGTGATATCCATGCAATTCTTGATTGTAAACATGATCAATATATTGTAAAGAAATGAAAAGAGCATGAGCCTGTTGAGACATGTTTCTTAGAGTTTCTACTTTGTGGCTTATCGTTCTTTTCAGGATAGTTGTCCTTACCTCACCACCTTGTTGTGGGGAAGGAACACCAATGGTCATCCTTTTGGGATATGTTTCCAATACCTCTAGCTCTTATGTCTAAGTAGTTATTTCTATTGTGACCCTAGCTAGTTGCTCTTGGATGCCTTGTACCATGTTCTTGTCTGCATTAGTTAGTTTTTCTTTCAAAGATGCAACCTCTGTTTCTAACCCTTTAGCTTTGGCTTCGAATTCATATATTCTTTGTTTATAGACATGGATCTTCCTAAGCTCTTCTTCATAGAGTTTCTTGACATATATTTAGTCATGGGATTCTCTAGCTAGTCTTGTCTCTATTTCCTCCCCTTTGGCCTCATTCATGAATGAGAAATGTTTCATTTCCTTGGAGATTTATGTACTTGAAGTACCCTGCATGGTCCAAACTATCATATTCCTTTATCTATGCTCTACACATCCATTAACTTTGGCTTATTAGTTGCAAGAGCCATGATCCACACTACTAGAAATTTGGAATTAATATTTTAACCCAATCCCCTCTAAAGTCCATCAGCTCCATATGCTTCATAAGAGATAGCATTATCTTGTCTTCTTATCTAGTCAAGCATGAAAGCTTGTTCTAGATCCTAGCTAGGCACTAGAAGCATACCACTTCTCTATACTAGGTCCCTAGCCTCTTTAGGAGTCATCAGTTCACTTTCTAGATCATAGGCATAAAGCTTGTCAAAAAATTCTTGCTTCTCCTCATCTGATTCTCCTCACTTCATCTTCAATACCAATTCACTTTCTTTCTTTTTTATAAAGGCTTTTAAACTCTATAGATTTGATGAATTCATCATTCTCTATAAATTGCCAAGCTTGGATGATCTTGTCATCCAATCTTGCTACTGCCAATTCTAAGTTAGGAAGAGAATTCTCTACTACATTGACCCTATCATGTATATAGTTCTCCCTTTAAGATCATCAAAATATTGGTTTTTACTAGGCATAAGTTGAAGTGTCCTCTATTTTACCCTTTTAGGTATGTGGACCACTTTATGTCTCTTTTTACCCTTGGTAACCCATAATGCTTCAATAGGCCCATCCTCTTCAATTTCCAAAGTTATATCTAGCTCTAGGCTATCAAGTTTTTCCCTTTCCTCTTCTGCAATTTTCCCTTTAGGCATTTGTACCATGATCTTAGCATGATCATTCACCATCTTCTTTATTCTTTGAGGATAAGGGATATCCATATAAAAACCTTTAAAGTTTGGATCTACCCTTTTTAGATTTGTTTTCACCCTCAAAACATCATGAAACTTTTCTTACTTATCAACAGCCTCCCCCTTAGCTACAATGTTCAGAATCAAGTCCTTATGTGGTAATTATTTGGTATTTGGTGTAGGGCCCATTTGCCGTTGCACCAAAAGCCATGATTGTTAGTGAACATGGAACACCACATAATTAACCACCTATGGGTAGGGGAGTGTGTTGCATCACCCAAAAATCTCCCCCTCGACGTGCATACCAGGTGCTTACATGGGTCAGGAAGGCACCAGGGAGATTTGAACCCATCACCAGGCCAAAACCAGGCTCTGATACCAATTGTAAGTAAACATTTTCCATTGCACCAAAAGCCATGACTATTAATGAACATGGAACACCACATAATTAACCACCTATGGGCAGGGGAGCACGTCGCATTACCCAACATTTGGCAACACATAATTCCTAATTTCTTTCAAGGTGTTCTTCATCCAATTGTATGGGTCATATATTCTATAGCGAATAGTTGACAAGTTAAAGTGATGGAGGAAATAATGGATTTGATCCAAGGATTCTTTTCCAATTGAAAAGTCTCCTATTATAAAACATTTACACAAAAATGAGCCCGTATCTACTCTAGGCCCTAGGTATTCTCTATTAACCATGAACAACTACCACATGAATTCAATGATGGCTAGTCTAGGGGGGATATATTGTTGGAAGACTAGGTAGATTGTTGGAAGATTGGTTGGAAGCATGAATGCTAATGATATTCCTATGGGGGAGTACTACTATAATGATATGTTACATTTGTCACTAAGTTTGTCATTGATGTTAACATAGCAGTTTTCTGTGGTATCTGACATAGGAACAACAGAAAGATCAAGTTGGTATAGATGACCAATTGAACATTATAACTATCCAAAGTTATGGGAGATAATTTTTAGTATCTAGTATATGTAGTTAATGTTCAAAGAAGAAAGGATAAGTCTAGAAGAAGTTATGTAAGCTTTTTTGATGTCTATTTTGAGATAGAGTTTACAGAGGCATGTTTTGGTAAACTCGTTATATCTGTTAGTAGAGTTGATATCTTAAGGATCAAGGTTGAGGACATCAAGAAGACATGTTGGTGATGATGTTGCTAATCTCGTTCATCATAATATTGTGTGTATGGAAAGTTATTCAAGTTTCAAGGTGAAAGATTAGTGTTATTGCTAAGTGTAATGTGTTCTTAATGTGGTCCTATAATAATTAATTAAGAAGGTCTAACAACTAACTCAAGGAATTATTTTATGGACTTGGTATTAAGGAAAGACATTTTCCTTTTTCATCATATTGAATGTGTTGGTCTAATTTTTTACTAAGTAAAATCTTCCTAAAATTTGGTGTAAAAAAATTAGATAAGTTCTTTATCCTGCTTATTAGAGTTTGGTTTTTTTGTTTTTGCAAAATTTCAACCCTATGTGAAAACAAACTAAAATAAGTTCTATGTCCCAAATAAACTTGTTAGGTCTTGTACTTTTTAAATGTTCACTGGGTAGGAAGTTGTTTTGAAATTGGAATATTCTTTTGAAATCTATTTGAGTTTTCACTTTTCTGCCTCTTGTTCCCAAATTTTTCTTACACTATCAAATCTTTGCAAGATCTATGGTGGTCATTAATTATGTGTGACATAGCAACCACCGTGAAATAGAAGGATGGTGTTATGAAGTAGAAAGTGTGTGCTAGGTTTTAATTGTTACAAAAATTTTGGCAGTATGGTTGATGTTAGAACTATCAGTATCGGAGAAGGGGCCAACTAAAATATGTTGCAATTTGCATCATCAAGTTTTGTTATTTTTTGGTAAGTCACTATTTCATGACCAAAAAATAAAAGAGCCCTGCTGGTAGCAATAGAGCACCTCATTGGAAATTAAGAAAAGTGGGAGATTACAAAATGGACAGGCATCAAAATTTTCCTTGTTTGTAAAGTGGTTGTGTGACTTTAATTCTCTATCAGAAGCATTGATTGTAGTAATAATGGTAGAAATATGGTAAACTATTTTGGTGCCAAAATTTCAAAAGTTTAAGTGAGGTCGCTATGTCATGATTGGGAAATGAAGGAATCCCGCTGGTAGTGACAGAGCACCTTGATGGAAAAAGAAAATGTGCTGACAATTTAAAGGGTGCTTCCCAAGAATGTCTTAGTTAGAGATAAATAAGGTATCTAGTGTGACACACTAGCATTAGCTAAAGTGTGCATGCCAGAGGTCACTATGTCGTGACAAGAAAAACCATGCTTAGTGCTAGTAGCAACATAGTGCCTTATTAGAAAAGATGAAATATGGTGAAGCTCAGTTTTATGGTGTTGTAAAAAGGCTTAAGATATTATATGGTTTTCCAACTTTTCATAATGTCACAAAGTCACATCCGATGTGGTAATGCACTAAAGGAAAAGGTGGATGAAGATTCAAGATCATGAGATTAGAATTAATCAATCATTGTCACTAAGTCATTATGAGAACTTGCTCATTTTTAAAGGATAGTGACATAGTAACCTAAGAAAGAAAAGGAGAGACCCACCATAGTTACATTGAATCACTGATCAAATACACACCATCAGATTAAAATGGAATCGATGATGGTTGTTATGTCATGTAAAGAATTTTCTCACTATTTAAGCACAACAACATAACGAGAAGGTGACATGTGTCCACGAAATGCTAGTGGGTCTAGTCCAAGTTGCTAGTAGTAAAAGAAAGGCTTACATGGAGAAAGTTTATTGGATTGACTTTTAGGTTGGTGAATGGAAAGTGAGTCATTCCTATTTTTATTCTTGAGTCATCAGATTTTTTAAGATTGATGATGTATTTTCAAAATCAGAAGGTGGTGCCACTCTGTTGTCCTTACACTTCATTTATGAAGATTGAAGGCTCCTTGTGCAAACTAGGAACAAATTATATTGCAAAATTTTTTCCATTTTCTTCATACATGAACAAATATTTAGGCTTCCAAAGAATTCAGAGCTATTAAGAACTTATGCATGGTGTGATTAGAATGTGAAATAATCTCCATTCGTCCATAGAATATTGTGAATTTGTAGAGAAAAGGTAGCAGGGAAACAAGTAAGTTCTTATTCTCATCTTATATATCAAAGTATTCTAATTGTCTACAATTTTATTCATTATTCCTCTAAAGAATATTTTTTCAGGTCAAGGGGATTATTTAGCTTCAAATGTTCATGGCAATCTTCTTGAGTTATTGCTTAAGTCCTCCAACGAGACTATCAAGGTGAAAAAGTTAATTGCCTTAAACGCTAGACTCAAGGTTGCTGATGGATTCTTTGATAAGGGAAATGGGGTTAGGGATGCTAAAACCTCTCAAACAAGGCTTTCCATCTTTAAAAAATGGTTCTCAGAAAGGAAATTATTTGCCCCTCGTGCAAATATTTGAAACTTTGACTTGGGAAAGCTAGTGGTCCCTAGTGTCTTCGTGGATGCTAACTTATTAATGATTATTGCAAAAAGCTATGACCTAGAAATAAAAGTAGTATGAAGAATAGATGGTGAATTTCTGATAACAATAAGCCTTGAGGAAATTTGGTAAGTATTTGGTCTAGAGCCACTACCATATTATCATGCACCCATTGACCTACAAGGTTTAGAACAAGAATATTTGTCTAAAAGGGATATGATCAGGTAAGGTGCACGTTGAGGACACATATGGGCATAATTGGGAACTTGGTAGTAATTAAAACATCCTCTAGGGAACCTTTTAAAAAGGAATACTTCAATTCTTGGGCTGTAGCAATATATAGGACTTTGTGTAAGGTTTTGGTGAGGATGAACAAGATATTATGCCTATAAGTTTCATGTATATGATAGCTCTAATTTCTTCTTTTGGTGTTGATGTTATTTTTTATTTCACCTCCTACCTAGTAGAAGAAATCCATAAAGGCCTAGTTGGAATTTCTAAAGGCAAGATTGAAAAAACTTTTGGTCATTATTCTTTGCTGATGCACATGTTTTTGTTCAAAGGGGCAACATATTTTGGTAAAAAAATAGATTTAAATAGAGAACATGAGGGAGAGGCTCTTCCAATTTAGTCATGGAGTGAAGAAATGACTTGGGATGCCAAAAATGCTAGTTTTGTTAGGTTTGATAGGTATTTTGCCTCAAGGTTAAGGTGCCTCTTATTAAGTGAAAATCCCAAAATTCCTAAGGCACTAGTAAATTTGATCAGACCCATGGATAACCCATCTAGTTTGAAAGTATCACATAATTGGGGAGACATTATACCATACTTTGTTTCTATTATTATTAGAATTTATGGCTTTCAAGGGACTCCTCATGTTTTTCCTTACTAAGTACCACTAAAAATAGGAATAGTTGAGGTATTGTGGCAACTGGGAGGACTAGAAGAAATGAATTTAGTAAAAAGACAAAGAGGTCAATTTTCCCCACTTGTATTGTAGCCCATCATTTTTTTATTACAAAAGGAGGCTAGTTATTTTTATACAAATTTTTAGATTAGTATAAGATGGCAGTGTCTCATGCCTATTTTTGTGATACAAAGGGCTTTTATGATTGACTTTTTAGAATAAGGGTTAAATTTGGTATCATAAAGCATGAACCATATTACCTTGAGGATATAATTAGAAATGAGTTCTCCTTGTAGGAGAAAGAGACCAAGATGGAAAAGTGGAGGGTTTTGTCAAGGGTTTTGGAATTTATTCATTGTTTTGACAAAGATTACACACCTCTTGGTAATGCAATAATAGAGGTAGATAAAATAAATAAGCTCATGCTTACCTTTCTTAAGATAATGGAAAAAATGAATGAGAATAAGCAATTTTTTATTCAGGCCTATCCAAATAGAGCCAAGGAAGTTATGAGAAGGTTGGCATTCACTCCTAATATTGGAGTAGGACAATTGATTGTCCAGAAAAGGTCTAGTTATAATGTAATCAAAAATATGAAGACCACTATGGATAAAGGTAAATAAATAACAGGATCCACTAGTGTTGTCTTAAAAGAAAGACTTGATGAGCCCTCTCCTAAGAGACAAAAAATAATAAAAGAACAAAGTACTCACATTGAGGAGTATTCGCCTACCCAATCCCATTTGTAGATTGGAAAGGAGCAGCTCACTGGAGAGCAAGTTGAACAACTGGGATCCAAAGGGGGGGGGGGGGTTTATTACCCAAGAAAAGTTAGATGAGGGAAACCCCTAATAACCTCCTAGGCCAAGCCTTGATTTAACAGTGGTAGACTATAGAGGAAGGGAATTGGACCTTGTAATAGAATAGGCTAGTCATGATTTTTTTTTTGATGATAGTTTTGTTAGAACAAGAGCATTCTGTCAATTTGCATGGAGAGAAAATATTGCAAAATGTGAGGAAAAATGTAATAAGTTAAGAACAAAGCATCCAAAATTGGAGGACGTAGCCATGCAGAATCAAGTAAAAGAAGAAATGATGTAGGAATTCCAAAATATAAGCCCTGAAGAGGGGAGGTAGATGGTAAAAGCATCAAATATTCTATTGCTACCCAATTGGGATATAAAAAATGCTCTAGTTTTTAATTCTGTTTCAAATAAATTAGACCTAGATAGGATCAAAACAAGAAAGAATTCAAAGGTACTTCATTCAATAAAGACCAAGCCACCTTAGTTATTTGGTCATTAAGGAGAGGATCAAGGGTTATTTCATCATAGCTAGATGACACTAGATTAATGGGGAATATTATTGTAAAGAGAGTGGCAGATACTACCCATGTAGAGGCTGAACATTTGAATGTTGGAACATCTCACTTAGTTTTGGCCACTGCAAAGAAAGAAAAGAAGGCAATGTTTGAACTGTAGAGTAAATATGAAAAGGTTCTAGAAGCCTACAATAAAGAAGTCCAAAAAATGATTGAACTTGAAAATAAGGTGTCGGGATGGTCTACCAGACCAAGGATCACATACCCTCACCCATGAATTGAACCTTTTAAATCCACTACTCTTATTAAAATGCTAGATACCCCACAAAGGCCACAATACTATACTACTGAAGATTTTGAAGAAGAGAAGAGAAAACTGTGTGCACTCATGTGGAGTTAAATGTGCAATATGAAGATAAACTGAGAAAGGCTCTCATGTATCTAGTGGATAAAATTGAATGGCCATTATTTTATGATCAATTAGCAAAAGTAATAAACGTATGGGATGGAATAAATGCAAGTGATGAGACTTTGAAAACTATTGTAAATAAGTAGAGTAAGAGGAGAAAAGAAATTGCATTCTTGTGTTACTCTATCATAAGGTCTTCACATGATCATATTGAAAAAACTTATGATGTTGCTAATGATCTTGTAGAATTTGATGATAAGAGAGCTAAGCTATAAAGAAGAATTGTTAGCTACTTGGATAAATACAAAAGTTAGAAATTTGATTTATTCCCACATGCTTTGAATAGGAAGAATAAATTGAAAAATAAAGATGAATGGGCTAAAGAATTAGATGATCTATTTTCTTTAAGAATGAATAAGGTCATTAATGAAATAGGACATGCATGGTGGGTAACCACAACAAAAGAAATGGTGAAGATTCAAATATTCTTTGTTTCCCTGAAACAATATTTTATTAACATTGATAAAGTAGCTAAGTGTGTAATTAGGAAATTGAATGATATTCTACACTTTGATTGGCTAGATGACACACTTTTTGACAAGTGGATGGCATATATTGCTTCTGATGAGTAGTAAGAAGAGGTTGAAAGTGGTCTTGATGAGATGGATCAAGATGAAATTGTCATGCCTAGAATTCTACATATAAATAACACAACTATTTTGTTTAAAACATTAATGTTATAGTTTAGTTGAAAGACTTGATGTTAAATTTGAATGGGTTTAAACTCAAATCAGGTTGAGATTATTCTTGAATGGTACACAGTTATAACTAAATGTGTATAAGTTGCATTCTAGGGTTACAAGTTACGTCAAGGATTCAGACATTTATGATAGTTTGAATTTTTTATTAGATAAGAAATACCCAATATATACTTTGACTTGGAGATGATAAAGCTAGCTGATGGAATGAAGATCATTACACTCAAATTCTGAAATTAAGTTATCTATGTCAGGTAACCTGGTTGTTTATAATGTTTGTAATACTATGTTAAGATGATATTTAATTTTTATTTTTATTTAACTGGTTTTAATTTAAGGTTATTCATTTATTTCTTATCTAATTTAGGTTCAAAATCAGGTATTGAAAAGTTAATCTTTTATTCTCTTATTTATCAATCAAAAGTGCCAACCCCCAATTGCAAGGGTAAAATAATACATTAAATTAATTTGGAATTAATATGATACTTTACAAAAGACAAATTTTAAAGGCTAGCATCACTAATAAATTTTTTTTGTTATTTAATTATTTATTTATTACTAATATTATTATTATGTTCTCTTAATTAACTAATTTTTTTTTTCAAAATACTAAGTTTATACCCAATGTTCTCACCTTACTTTTTATGACTAAGCTCTGGTTTAGTTCTTACCCAAACATAAAAAATTAAAGTAAAATACTTAATTAGACTATTCCTAAATCTATACTACATAACTACCCCTTAACAATCATTTTTAATTAACACACACACGCGCACACACGCACACACACACACACACACACACACACACACACACACACACACACACACACACACACATGAAAATTAAAATACATTTCCCTTAACTAATCCTACAACCCAATTTTAATGAACTTCTAAAACTACTCCTTGCTACCCTTAACTAATATAATAAACATATAATTTTTTTGAATTTATCTCATCTACCAAAATTTCTAAACCTCTAATTCCCATACCACCCCTTTTCTATGTTATAGCAATTTTAAAAAAATAAAAAATTAAATATAAACAAAATTAAACTTGCTAACTCCTTACCTAACTACCTAACTACCTATCTACCCTACCTCCTAAACCTACCTATCTCCCAATTTCCAATGCCCCCCCATACCCCCTCTCTTCCCATGTGGGAAAGAGGAGGAGGAGGTAGGTGTGCTTCTAAGGGTTCCTCCTTTTGATTAAATGTCATTTCTTAAAGGTAGGTGGCTAGGATAAGAGGGGGGAATGGTTTGTCCTTTCTCCCCCACATAATGCATTAAATTTTTTTTTTTTTGAAAGGCCCTCTATCACATTTAATGGCCAGTTGCCTCCAAGGGATGGGGGTTAGTGTATATATATATAATAAGCCATGCTCATTAATTTTTGATTGTGAGGGTACATCCTTGCAACCACATAATCTTATCTTTATTTATTTTTTGGACGGCCATCATTAATTTGTCAATTGCCTTATATATTTTTATATTGCTAATAGATAAATATGAATATTTTATTCTAGAATCATTATTTTAATGATTGTATTTTTTGAAAGTGATTTAGTTGGTTTGCCATACATTTTCTAGCAAGCAAATATGCACCTATAGGTTACTTATGAAGTTGAAATTTCTTGACTAGTCTCTTCATAAATTCACTAAATTTGTTCATACTTGGGTTGATAAGTCTAAAAATTGTATAATGCATTAAATGATCTATTATATCTTGAAATCTAATGTATTACACAAAGTAACTAACATATTTCTATCAATCTAAATCGTAAGATATTCTAATATAAACACAAATGATATCTTTACTTGCTGGTAAACCTATGAACAACTAGTATTCAAATTCTAACATGATTTCCATTTCATGAATAAGGCTTTCTTCAAATACATTAGCTATCAATTGCATGTTCTAAAACTATGTATGGAACAAGAATGAACACCAATGCATCCAAATTATTCATATGAAACTTGAGGAAATAGAAATAACAAAATGATAATCTTCTAATTAATTTTTCTAATGTTTATCATGACACTTAATCCTTTATTCAATGCATTCATGTGCACTATTACAAATATATAACATCAATACAATGAATCTTTCCTTCAAGATCTTCTCAAGCTTACATTCAACCATTTATCAAGTATACTCACACAAGGTGGTGAGATCACCATATCAAGACATGCAAATGGATAGACCTTCTACAACACTTAGATGATTCACAATCTTTCTAATAAAAATAATAATAATAACATCCTCCTTACAATTACTTAATAATTCACTTAACAAGATGGAGCTTGTTTCTCTAGTCTCCACTCAAACAATAATGTTCTTTCTTCCTAAAAAAATATGAAACTTCACAATTTCTAAATGTCCAAGACCACAAGCAAAAACCTGCAAATAAGAGATAATATGTAGAACCATGGAGGCTCACCTCCCAACCTAGGACTCAAGGAGGCCACCCATTGAGCTTGGGGAAACAAGGCACAACCAGTTGCACATCTTCACATCCACATAACATGCATGATCACAAAAATATAACAAAAACACTACACAATACATTACAAGACAACCCAACCCAAGGCTTGCACAAAGATTCAACAATTGAATCAAGTTATAGGTTGAAGGTGGGCTCTCTTCATGAGGAGGATTTCTAAACTATGATTCACAATATGCACATATTCTCATTACCAACATGCCCTTTCGAGGCTTGCAATGACTTTCCTCTTCACACACCTCCTTATACCTCCCAAAATGCAAGTAAACAACAAGTCCATATTCCATTGAGCACATAAAAATCATCTCCACACATGGGAGAGTCCCTGAACTACATGAGTGAGCCCAATGAACCCCTTCACCCAAGCATCTCTTCCCTCCCAAGGGTGAGTGATGCTTCACACCCATTACACAAGCACACAACATGAAACAAAACAAGATATAAGGAAGAAATCACATTGACTTCTTACATGCAACACTCACACAAAAAGATCCTTTTTCACAACCATGTCTACAATACAACAAATTACCATGGAATGAACAACACGATATCAACTTAACATGCAAATGAAGAACACCATGGATCATGGATACCAACCTCACTCCAAACAATGGCAAATGAATAGTTGTAGTAGAGCTCCTTATCCTTTTCCTCCAAACCCTAGTTGTCTCTAAAGATAGAGAGTGGCCAAGTGAGTTTCTAATTTGTCCATGCCTCTATATATCACTCTTATTTTCGGATTCAATATAAAATACATTCTTTTTGGGGTCTCCTAGGTCTTCTAGGAACCCTAATGGTCATTAATAGCCCCCTAACTTAAAGTATTAACATGGGTAAGGTTTATTTTTATCACAAATTCACCTTAGAGCTACTTTATGACTCTCACACAGCTAGGCAAGTTCAAATTTCAAATTTCCTTTGGTGGCAACCTTGTTCTCTTTGCTAATTTAAGACAATAAGTCAAATTTCTCAATTAAGGTATTTAACTCAGGATAAGGTAGCCATATGATCCATCATCAAAGAACATGCCATTTTCAAATTACAAGTACAAGTGTCAAGTGACACACACAAAATCTACACATAAAATACATACTACATACATAAATTTCACATTTACAAAATAAACACATCACAACAAGGTTTATGAATCTTACAAAGATTCACCTTGGTAGTGTCATATTAACATGTGTTTATACCTTGTTTCCCCAATTAATTTCCATGGTTCAGCTTTCCTACACACTCAACTTAACCATTAGTAGCCAATGAAATATTATAGAAATACATACAGTTAAGTATAGAATGATCCAATATCACACAATTCACATTAACATATACGATTAACTTTCATCTAATCATTTCCATAAAATATTCAAAACATTACAATATTAAACATATGTGTATCAACATGTATCTTTCTTAACATAATGAAATTACCATTCTAAAACTATTACAATACTTATCTATCATAACCATGAAACACTGAGGTCATATCTATTACATCATTAAAACAAATAAATGGATCCTAGTATATGTCTTAAGTGGAAATCACTAATATGGGAACAAGTAACTAGTATCTTTTTAGTCAAGTTAAACATCAAAACATTCCTAGCAATACCCATTTATTATATTACAAGGGTGTGTGTGTTCTAGGGTTAATCCCTCAAGCCATTAGAATGTTCCAAAATTATGTCATCATGATTTAAAAACAATCTACGAATGCAACCATTTATGTTTTTTTGTTGTTTTTGATTAAGTAAAACAAGTTTTATAGGGATCCTAAAACCCAAAAGATTACAACATAACAGATAGAAAAATAAAAAGTCTAGCTAATAAGAGATTGCTGCTAAAAGCCAAAAACTGGCAAAAGGCTCGAGGCCAGAAGGCAAAAGCCAAAAACCAAAATAAAGAACAAAACCAAAAGTGAAGTAGACTATTGGTTGTCCTTCTCTAGGTCTTGCAGAGTTTTTGTAGCTTTGTTGTTCTTCTGACTATCTGCTCCTTCCTAGTTCCTATTCTGGGTCTCCACTTGGTCTGCCTTATTCACCTGGTCCCTGGCTTTAGTTTGAGAAAACTCCACCTACCTAAAATCCATCCTAGTCTTCTGTACAATATTCCCACCTAAGCCGGTTCTCATCAAAGAGTCACCCAAGTTGACAATGTTCTCATTTAGAGTGTGCAAGGTGTCCACAATTTGTTTAGTCAGCACCTGGTTGATGGATTCAAACTTCTGGACTTTCTATTCAACCAAGGAGAGTTTTTCCTCTTGTCTGTCCATGGTGTCCTAGCCACCATGGATGTTCTAGTTACCAACTTGGGTAGTATTCTTTCCTATGGTCTCTTGAACCTTATAGATATTCTAACTGGTGTCCTGGTTGTTCTTTTCCTTAGGGGCCTTAATTTCTTGAAATAGCCATTTGATAGAACATAAATTGTCTACCAAGAAATTATTCTCATTATTCAAGAAATTTAATTTAGTTTCCTGCATGTTTTTGGAGATGACCAACATAGTACAATCAATTAACTTGTCATAGTGGGTTCTACTGTCAAGGTCCTCCAACACCTAGATGTTCACCAGTTCTCTGACAATACCCAACCTAGTTGTGTCCATTTTAAAATTTCTCCAAGCCCTCCTCCTATTCTTCCTTAGCACCTCCCTACTTCTTTCCACCATAATTTCATTCATCTCCTCAGGTGGGGATATGGGTGGGTCAAGGCCATGGGTTTCAAAAATCTGGGCTTCTTCTTGAATTAGGCCCTAGTCAGCCTTTCTTTTCCTAGGGTTACATGGAGGGGAAATAGGGGCACCCTCCTCCTTTTCACTATCCCTCCCCTTCTCCTCCTCACTCACATTTTCCTTCCCTACCTCCATGTCCTCTTCCTCTATATCAGTATCTGTCTCCTCCTCTTCCCCACTATCAATTTTCTCCTCCTGAGGCTCAGGCTTGAGGGGAAGGGGGGGTAGCTTCTAGGACTCTTTCTACTTAGAATACTAGGGTTGTGAGCAATAGAGGTGGCTTTGGTGGGGTTTTCCTCATCCTCCATTTTAACGACTTGAACTTCCTCCAAGTCCAAACTAGCAGTATCCTCCGATTCACTACCTGGGTCACCAAGGGATTTTCCTTTGGTTTGGATTTTCAAAAAATCATAAACTAGGAGAAGAAGGCCTTTTTGGAGGGTGGGATTAGTAACAATTTTTTTCTTGAAACCCTTAATACCCTTTGACATGGAAGTGTAAAGATAGAAGGGAAAAGAAATTTTAGCACCATGCCTAAAGTGGTTTAGCAAAAAAAAATGGTGTGTTCTTATCCTTTCGAACCTGGGATCAAGAGTGATGTACTTAATGAGGATTCTAAGAACATACCTCCATAATTTCTTGATGGATTCAATATCATAGTAGGTGTCAATCTTGATGAGCTTGTCTCTCTTCTTGTCATCCTTAACAAATTCATTTACAACATTGGCCAATATCTTTTTGTCCTTGTAAAATTGTATGTTGTCTAGTGGGATTTCTATCATGTAATGACCACCCAAGCATAAAGAAGAAAATAATGAAACAAAACTAGAAAGAAAAACACAAAAATTTTATTTTATTTTATTACTCAACATAATATATGTGTCCATACATTGATCTATCCACACTTAAAGTGAAAACTTGATAATAATAAAGAATTCCATCAACACACATCTCCATAGAAACACAAATACATATGGAGTTCAAAATAAGAATGAGATACATATTCATCCTTTTAAATATATTATCAAGTTCCCTCCAAGTATTCTTCAACGAATAGTTTTTTGAATAAAGTAAATTTCAACAGTAATCCTCAAATACCTATTAGCCATTACAAAGCACTTGAAAGTGATCACATAAAAGAATGCAACACAAAACAAGAGGGCTCAGTACATACTGAATCAAATGAATAATCCACCTGAATACGTGATAGATAATCATATATAAATCCATAATGTAGATATCTAATTGACATGATAGAGTGTAGTTCAGTAATTAACATGCATGAATTAAATAGCTACTTAACAATGCACAATTAAACTCACACTAAGAATAACCTATAAATGAATCATAGATATACTGAGGTGTCATCACTATAGTGCTATGGTTCTGCATCCAAGTTATGATATGCTCATAGTCAACACATAGCGGAATTCTCTATATACTCATCAAACGATGTAATAGAGTTTTTCCCTGTTCTCCATAATCAACCGTTTAGGTTCAAGTCTTAGGTAAGGCCATTTATCTTTACTTATAAATTTAACCCACCCGATTTATTTTAATGTTTTCACTAAATTAAATACTGAATAGGATTAACCATATTCAGCCACCTCGACATATGCTCATCACAATTATTCTTAAAATACACATCAAATAGATATTCTTAGAATACACTGCAACATGATACTGCATTCCTCATCTAATTAAAAATCATCTTTTTCTATCATCCTCAAAAGTATTGCTTAAGTCACTATATCAATAAGAATAAGAATATAACAGTAAGATCTAGTAATTTTACTAAGCTATAACTCTAGTTTAACAAAATTACATATCTTAACATTATACTTTATCCCTACTGACATAATAATCTAAACATTCCCTTCGAATTAACAAAGACATTAAGATCAAAATACATATGTTATTCTTACTGTAAGCAAGGAATCTACACCAATATGTATCATATTAATTGATAATTTGAAATCAATTTCCATATCCAAGATAAACAAAATATAGTTTAGATTACAATTAAGCAACATAATACAACTTAAGAAATACTGAACTTTATTTCTTTTCAAAATTATAAAATCACATTGAAATACTTCCTACAAATGATTCGTTTATGATAGTTCCCGAATTTCAATCAATAATCAAATTAGAAAACATAATCTACAACAGTGACTTATTGATTAATACTCTCTTTTCAAGAAATACTAACAAATTAGATTTTCAAACTGAATGATTACTCGAATAAACAAGGTAAACATCATTTCAAAATGTTTTATTCCTTTTTGTTTGGACTAAAACAGTTTATATCTGATTTATGCCTTTCCATGATTTCGTTAATCCTCATAGCATATTTCATTCTCAAACATCAAAGTTTTTTTTTTAACAGCAAGAAATACTTTAACTTTTTATACTTTTAGATTCTAAAATCATATTAAATTTTCAATTTAAAATGATAATCCATCTAAATCCAGCATTCGTATGCTTCTTTATGTTTCCTCATCTATTTAACATCTAAATGCATATTTGCAATGTTAACCAATTATCAAATTTTTAACCAATCGAATCTTATAAACTAATTCCCTTTATTCAATTGAGACATTTTCCTCTAACTAATTTATTCTTCAAAAACCAATCAAAACTGAACTGTAGCCAGAAAAGAACGTTTCTCTTAGGTTACAAGACAACTGTTTGTTATAATGTCTATGTTCTGTTCATCAATATATTTTAGTCTTCTAAGTTTTGTTCATTGAGATTTCAATCTTCAAAGTTTTATCCATTGATATTTCAAACTGATTCAAACAAAACTCAAGCCTCAAACTCGAATCTAAATCCTTATTGCAACTGTGTCTTGCAATGTCTATTATATGCATGACAAAATGTCGATATCACTTACAGTGATTTAAAACTAAAGACACCGTAACCCTTTTAAATAATCTCTAATTTTAATACATTTTTAAACAATCACATTGAACAAACAGAACTCAAAACATAACAATATTCCCTCACTTCCAAACTTTAATGGATAGCTATTGCCCAATTCACTCTAAACTGTTCGAATTTACAAAACAATATTTTAACATGATATGGTATTCTCAGAAGCTGATAACTTTTTTAATTCCCAACTTTCTTTTCAAAAATTAAAAGCCAAGAAAAATCACATTCAAAGTGTATAATGATAACAAACAACAAATTTATATCATCATGCAAGTCTGGATGTACACGGAGTTCAGCATTTGACTGTCGAGCCCTGCATACACCCACGCTTGGGAGATGATAACAATCTGCACCTTAACAATCAAACCATAACATATAAATTTTGCTCTTATTCAAACAAAATAACATAAAATCAAGAAGGATAGGGTTAAGAAAGGCCCCCTACTCAATTTTGAAGACAAATGATGCTCTACGATGATGCTCATAGCCCAAAGCCCACAAAGCCAACACTGATCTAGCTCACAAACAGCTACAACAATGGAGATAAACTGACGAAAACTAGATACCAAAACAACAAACAAACTTTGGCAAAATAACTCCCATACTTAACTGCACAAGCCAAAATTTCATTCCAACTAAAAGCCCCAAACATGCTGAAGCTCCAGTTACTCATCACAAGTGTAATGTTTTCCCCAAGCAACAATAACCCTGAATTTGGCATTGCTTCTACAAAAACTCCAACTACATAGAATGGCCGACCAAATTCAATGCCACTATGATCTTCATAAAAGCTTTCATTAAATTATTCGTAACTTAGCACAGAATTGGCATTACTTCAGCCATGATCACTACCATTTGGCATGGTCAAAACATATAATATCGCATGCAAAGCCCATTAGGGTTTTTAAAAATTCAAACCAAAATGTTAATAACAATTCTTAAACAAACCCTTGAATTAATTCAAAATATTATATACTAGGTTAACAAACAATTTAGGATTTCTTAGATTATTTAAAGTAAATAACCTCATTCCTTACCCTATGTCATAAACATATACACCTTAAATCATAATCCCTTTTAATACAAATGATTGCATAATAGAAATATCATTAAGACCAAATAATCATATTAAAATCTAGACATAACAAAATGTTCAGACATAAACACATGTCCAAAAGACATATAAAACCCAAGTTCATCAGACCACAGGAACATATCATCTGAAAGGTTCTTAAAACAACAAAATCCTAAAATGCAGTAAACCAAGTAGTGGTTAGGCATGACATATCACCTATGTGATTAAGCCCTCAGAGATTTTGTGGGTGACACCATCAATTTTGTCTCTCCCATTACTCCAAGAATCCACCATGGCGTTCATAACCCCAGCATCGAAACCATGCAACTTTTCCATGAACTTGGTTATTCAACTTTTTCTGAGCTTACGCAAAAACCTTCTTCTTCTCCTTCCAACTCTCTGACTCCCCCAAAGGCTCTCTTCTAATCCTTTCACCCACCATGGTAGTATTCAACTCAGCAAATTTGAAACCACTAGCAGTATTATAGAGCATAGAATTAGTTGGGATGCAAAAAGTGAAAATGTCTTTATGATTTTTAATGGTTCTATTCAACCCTACCTTCAAAGCATGCCTTGTGTACGCATAATTATATCTTGAAAAAGGCTCTGCATTACTACTTGTTACTCTACTTTTGATGTGCAATTTGGAAAATCGTATCATAATTAAAAAGGAATAATATTCATGCCCTAGATTCAATCTAGCTGGAGTAACTCAGTTGCCAAAACCAAAAATTTGTCACTGTTCCTCCACGTCATTGCCGAATTTCTTTTGATTGCATTGTTGGCAAACTAGTCAACAACTTGGTTGGCCTCCCTAAAAATATGGCTTACGTAAGTATTTTTGAACTTGCCTAGGTCAGATTTGATATCCTTAATGACATTGGCAATAGTCTAAGATGGCGTGGTGAGACCTTTGATACAATTGATGATGTTTAAGGAATCGCCCTCAAGCCAGAGATGCTCAATTCTGGAAGCCAAAGCCAGTTTAACAATATGGTTGGTGGCACTAGCTTTAGTGAAGTGGTTGGTCTAGTGACCAATTGGGAAGGATATAGCAACAATTCCTCTACTCAAACTATTTCTAATAATGCCTCCACTTTCGATGGGACCAAGATTCCCCTTTGTTGCCCCATCAAAGTTGGCTTTGTGCCAGTCTTTAGGGGGATGTTTCGTTGTTGTTATAATCTACATCCATTGTTATTTCTTACAAAAGAAAATGTAAATTCATCTTTCCTAATTTAGCTAGTGAATCATTCTATGAATCCCTTGATTGAGTCCCTAGCTTGAACATATAGAGTTTCATTTTCATGTGATCTTATCTATTCAACCTAATATTGTTGAATAGGTATTACACTTATAATAACCAAAATCTACTTTAGTCTCTAATTGGATCTCACAAATCATTATTAGTAGAAAAATGTCAATCATAACCTAATTAACTTATAATCATATTTATTTCATCAAGATCTATAATAGGGTACTAGTGTGGGCCTTATAGAAATACAGGTCATTGATACACCCAAAGAAGATCAAAGGAAAAAGGAGGACAAAGATAATCAATCAATTGTAGTTGTACACTCAGAGTCCCAAAATGATGACATGGAAGAGGAAGAAACAAGAATAAAGGTGGTTATATATGTTCATGACGAAAACAAAAAAAATCCTCAAGTTGAGGTTGATTTTCAAGTACCAGAACAAGGCACAACATTGGCCAGTCTAATAATCAGATATGCTAAGGATTTAGAATAACTAAAAGCCAATTATGGAATTCATAATAGTTGAAGATGTAATAGAAGAGGGGCCTAACAAAAGAATACTCTGATGTATAAGTTTTCTATTACATAGTTTTTTTCTTTTTGTGATAGTTGTATGTGAATATCTTTCTTTTTATTGGTAGCTATCAATTCTCTATGCTTGAAGCTTGTTGCATCTCACATTATTTAAGTGAGATTCCAAGGCTAGAGAAGGCTCTAAATTATTGATAATTTTAGTCAATACTGAATATTAGTCAGTCTTGTTTTATTGGTTCAAAACTTGTGGTGTATTTTCTCTGCAAATTTCGGAGAATACATGAGTGTTATAGGATTTCAATGTCTTTTCTTGAGTTATTCTAAATTTTATTTCAATTGTATACAATTTTCAAAGGAAATTAATACAAAGATGAACTATCCCCATATATGTTCTTGCTGAATTTTGTCTCCATTGTCATTACCTGAGAATTTTGATGTTGTATAAGAAAAGCTTGTCCAATTGAATTGAATTCATTTTATGGGGTATGTGTAGAATCATGGTGTACCAAAAAGTGGCAATCTGAAAAATATGTAGTTCTGAAATGCCTCAAAGAATTTCAAAATCTATTCCAACTTTTTTCCCACCCATCTTGATGCTAAATGAAAACAATTAATACCTTTATAATTCCTACTATATCTTTTGATACCAACCTTATATGGTCATCTTTAAAACATCCCAAAAATGTGTTTTTGGCATGTTCTTATGTGTTTTTTACTTCAAGCATGTAGCTAACGACTTTTTTAAAACCAGAATTTGATGTAATGAAAAGGGTTTCTTAAGAATGCTCTTAGCTTTTCATAAATGTAAGGTTTGTCAAATTACAAGTTAATAAGTAATTATTACTTATTTTCTAATGGAGTTAGCTACAAAGTGCTGACTAACATATTGGTTGAAAAATAGCTATAACTTTCAAACTGTATAAGATTTGTGAAATTCAAAAGATGCGTCACATTCTATGCTTTCACTAGTATAAGAAAAAAAAAAAGAAAACTTAATTTTGATTTTTTTTGAACTAGTTAAGGTGGCCAGACATGAGAGTTTTTTAATTCTAAAAACAATATAGTAGAAAATTCATAATTAATTATTTATTTGGAATAAAAATTCCCAAAAATATGTGTCACATCAAGGCATGAGTCTACTTTTTATATCTAAAATTAAATTTAAAAATATTATCATTTGATTATGATTAAGGTGGTCAGACATACACCTACTTTTTATTTTTGCCCTAAAAATTTTGTAGTACTGCATTAAAATCCAAACTTTTGACCAATCAAATAATTTTTTCTCCAGATAAGGTCTTGTAGTTTAGAAACTAGATTCAATTTCCTACAGATTATTTTCTTACAAATTTTTGATATAAAGTCCAGAGCCACTTTAAAATTATGTGTATAGTTGACATAACCCTGATTTTTTAGTTTTTCACTGCCACTTAAGGCCATAGTTTGGTACACCATGATCCTGCACATACCCTATGGTTGTATGTCAATTCATTATTGCTATTGATTCAATGAATTAAGTAAATGCTCCAGTGATTTTGATATGGTTTCTATGGTAATAGGAAGGATGTTTGTAAGAATGAGTTTCAATAAGAATTACTGATAGTATTGGTTGTAATGTAGTCAATTAGATCTGTAAATTGAAGTAGACTCTAAATCCCAATGGATGAGGCACTAATCTAGTTAATCTAGTCTGTAAATAGATAAATCATGAATAAGAACCAAGTCTAAAATCAGAATCAACTTTAGTTCACTATTTGAAGAGTATCAAAGCTGGTCAACACTTATTTGCATCTAATTTCTAAGTCTTAATTAGCTATTATTGCCCAAGTATATTTATAAAATTGAGAAGAATTATAACCAAATCTTCTGTAAGAGATTTGTATTGTTGTGAAGTGTCATGGAATGAGTAAAATATGTATGTATTACTAGATTGAAAATTTTCCATCCCTCAGGTATACCCACCTTGGTTTAGCAGAACCTAAAGTGCAGAAAATATGTCTTGATTTTGTCAAAGTTGGGTCTAGATATGAAGAATATGTAATTGTTTATAGGAAGTAGCTAATCCTTAGATTATTTTGATCTTTGTCATCCTGGTATTAAGTATTTTATTACTTAATAGTTGAAAAACACCAACAAAATGGTGACTCTACTGGTGACTTTAAGAGTCCTAAAAGGGAGAAAAAGTATAAAAGAAATCATTAGCCTAGAAAAGATAGAGAATATTTATATGCAAATGAAGATAATGATTATGATGAACAAGCATTAAGTGATAGTGATGATGAAATTGGATTTGTGGATATTAAAGAAGAACACCCATAGAAGGTAGCTTTGGTATCATAGGTTGAGAAGAAAACTAATTGTATAATTGAAAGCAATTGTTCACATCATATGACTAGTGACACAAACAAGTTTGTTAACTTCAAAAGTCAAGATGGAGGAATTGTCAAAGTTGGAAACAATGCAGTATGCCAAGTAAAAGGTATTGGGTCTATAACTCTTAATGGTAAAACTAATACTGAGGATATATAATTTTTTGATGGTTTAAAGCATAATATTTTGAGTGTTGGACAACTAGTAGACAAGGGTTATCAGTTGTAGTTTATAGAAAAGACATGCATGATCAAAGATAAAGATGGAAAGGTAATTGGAATAGGAACCAGATCTAGAGGTAATGTATTTTAGTTAAATCCTACTAAAATGACATGTTTGGTTGCAAAGGTAGATGAAAGTTGGTTATGGCATAAGATATTTTGCCATATAAAATTTGATAGTATTGTGAGGACTAGTAGAATGTTTGCAGTTAGAGATTTTCCAAAGATTGTAAAACCTACTAACACAATTTGCAAGGATTGTGTTTTGGAAAAGCATAACCAAACTTCTTTTCCTAGAAAGAAGTTTACTACTACAACAAAGTTGGAGATTGTACATACAAATCTTAGCACTCCTACAAAGACTAAAGGATTCTATGGTGAAAGGTATTTTATGATTCTAGTTGATGACTTTTCTAGAATGATGTAAGTTGCATTTTATAAAGAGAAATTTGAGGCATTTGACAAGTTGAAGATATTCAAAAATAGAGTTGAGAATAAATCTAGTATGAAGATTAAATTTTTAAGATCAAATAGAGGAGGAGAATTTACTTCAAATGAGTTGAACATGTTTTGTGAAGAAAATGGAATTAAAGACAACTATTAGCTCTAAGAACCCCTAAATAGAATGGAATTGCAGAGAGAAGGAACAAGTCTGTTACTGAAGTTACAAGAGCTATGTTAGTAGAGAATGATGTATCCAAGACATTTTGGAGAGAAGCTATGAATAAAAGAGTCTATACTATGAATAGAATGCAAGTTAGGAAGGACACAAACAAGACACATTATGAATTGTAGTTTGATCACTCACCTATAGTTAAGTATTTTAGAATATTTGGAAGTAAGTGTTACATAAAGAGAGATGATGACATTGGTAGGTTTGATGCTAGAAGTGATGAAGGTATGTTTCTTGGTTATTCATTGAAAAACAAGGATTATAGATGTTATAGTCAAAGAACTTAGACTATTATGGGAAGTGCAAATTGTAGAATTGATGAGAAATTCATAATACAAGAGAGAATAGTTGATTACAATTTAGATGATGATTTTGTTACTAAGCCAAGGAATGATGAGGTATTTCTTGAGACTAATAATGATTTGCAAAATAAAGGAGATCCAAGGTAGGAAAAAAGCTTAGAATCTTCAATATAGCCAAGAGTTTAGATAAAAACTCCTACTACAAGAAAGAACGTGATAAAGAATCACCCATCCAAATAGATCATTGGAAGAAAAGACAAAGGTGTAATGACAAGAAGCAAAGTAAATGAAGAAATATGCATGATATCTCAATTTGAACCTAAGAATGCATATGAAGCATGTAAAGATGACTATTGGAAGCAAGCTATAAAGGGGAATTAAATCAAATAGTAAAGAATGAGACATGGGAATTAGTCCCCAGACCAGCAGACAAGAATGTGACAGGAATTAAATGGATATTCAAGAACAAGATGAATGAGCAAGGAGAAGTTATAAGAAACAAAGAAAGATTGGCATGTAAAGGTTACTCATAGCATGAAGGAATAGATTATGAGGAGACTTGCACTCCAGTGGCTAGAATAGAAGTAGTAAAATTATTTTTAGCCTGTGCAGCATAGAAGAAATTCAAGGTATATTAGATGGATGTCAAGTCAACATTTTTGAATGGAGAACTTGAAGAAGAGGTATACATTGAGTAGCCTAAAGGATATCCTTTGAAAAATGACAAGGATGTAGTATGTAGACTAAGGAAAGTATTTTAGAGATTAAAGCAAGCACCCAAAACTTGGTATGCAAGGTTCAACAAGCATTTGAAAAAACTTGGATATAGCAAAGGTATGGTAGGTAATAATCTATATTGGAAAGAAATTGATGATGGTTTGATGATTTTGTTAATATTTGTTGAAGATATTATATTTGGAGGAAATGATGAAGAAAGTAAGAAGTTTGGAGAAGAGATGAAGAAAGAATTTGAAATGAGTATGATAGGAGAGATGAAATATTTTCTAGGATTACAAATAATATAGAATAAAGAAGGAATATTTATTTCTCAAGCTAAGTACTTGAAGGATTTACTAAAAATTTTTGGTTTGGAAACATGCAAACCCATTGGAACACCTACGGTAATTTGACACAAGTTATGTACAAATAATGAGACACCTACTATTGAGTAGAAGAAGTACAAATCTATATAACTCACATAAGGCTAGATATAGCAAATGTAGTTGGAATTTTTGTACGATTCTAGGATGATCCTAGAGAAGCACATTATGTAGTAGGAAAAATGATATTTAGATATCTAAAGGGAACATCTAAGTTTGGATTATGGTATGATAGATCTAATGATTTCACTCTAAGTTCTTATACTGATGTAGATTGGGCAAGCAATATGGATGACAAAAAGAGCACCAGTGGAGGAGATTTCTTTCTTGGAGGAAGATTGGTTTCTTGGTTAAGAAAGAAGCAAGATTATACATCTCAAAGTATAGCAAAAGAAGAGTATGTTGTAGTAGCAAATAATTTCAATCAAGTCATTTGGATAAAGAAAATGCTAAAGGATATAAGGATAGAAATTAGTGAACCTATTGTTATACATTGTGACAACACAAGCATGATAAATATGTTTGAGAGTCTAGTGTTGCATTTGAGGACAAAGCAAATTTCTATTAAGTATCATATGTTGAGAGAACAAGTTATAGAAAAGGAAATTAGATTGGAGTATGTTAGCACTATAGAGTAGATTATAGATATATTCACTAAGCCTCTTCCCAAAGAGACTTTTAAGTATTTGTGAGGTATGCTTGGGGTTATGCCCCTTCCTACAGAAAAGTAAGAAGATGCAAGAGTGCATCAGTCCAAGGTAACAAAGCACCATTGTTTTTCTAGACTAAATACTAAAGCTTCCTAAATAGGGAAGTATCTATGATGGATAGAGTAATCTAGGACACTTGTTGATGTATTTTTTAAATAATGCAAGTAAGTATTAGTTTTTGTAGAGTTTGGTGCAGTAGAGTTGGTTAGCTTTGACATTGATGTCAATGGGGGAGAAGTTTGGCATGAAAAACATTATGCTAAGGGAGAAGTTCAATATAAACATAGTATGTGGAATAACAGTTTGATATAGAGTACATTGAGGTATATCAATGGGGGAGAATGATTGATGAAGATGATTTGAACATGAATAGTCTTTTGTTGGTATTCTTGGAACTAGATGTTTTTCATCTATGTTTCCATCAATGCCAAAGGAGGAGATTGTTGGAAGATTGGTTAGAAGCATGAATTTTGATGATATTCCTATGGAAGAGTACTACTATGATGATATGTTACATTCATGATGGAGTTTTTCATTGATGTCAACATAGTAGTTTTTTGTGGTATCTAATAGAGGAACAATAGAAAGATAAAGCTGGTATGGATGACTAGTTGAATGTTATAACTATCCAAAGTTATGGGAGATACTTTTGAGTATTTGGTATATGTATTTAATTTTAGAAGAAGAAAGGATAAGTCTAGAAGAAGTTATGTAAGTTTTGGTGATGTCTATTCTAAGATAGAGTTTACAGAGGCATGTTCTAGTAAATTTGTTATATCTCCTAGCAGATTTGATATATTTAGGATCTAGGTTGAGGACATGGAGAAGACATGGTGGTGATGATGTGGCTAAGCTTTCTCATCATAATATTACATGTATGAAAAGTTATTCAAGTTGCAAGGTGAAAGATTAATGTTATCACTAAGTGTAACGTGTTCTAAATGTGGTCCTATAATAATTATTTGAGGACTAAAAACTAACTTAGGAAATTGTTTTATGGACTCATTATAAAGGAAGGAAATTTTCCTTTATCATGGTACTGAATGCATGAGATGATATGACTTTATGATTGATGATAAGAAATAGAGAATGTGGAATATAAAGTTGAGCAAAGCAATGCAGAAGTGAAGGAAACTTCATTGTAGAGGTTTTGTGGAGTGATCCAAGGTTTGGTATTTGGATCTAATCTTTGTAACCTAACCTACAAGGTCTAACAGTGATTGGTCTAGTCGACAAGAAAAAGGAAATAACAAAATAAAGAAGAAGACAATAATAAATTACTGGTTTGAGTAGTGACCTCTTCTTGTAGTTGAAATTGCATGTTTGGATAGTGGTCCCTTCTTGTATACATTATACCACAACTCCTAATAGGGTTGGGATCTCCTAATAGGGATTCAAAGTATCCTAATGGGGATTCATTGTACTAAATATTGTAATAGACTCCTAACAGGGTCCATCCTCTAACAAGAAATGTATATATTAGTACATCATCTTGTGGGCATCATTCCCACCAGTGTTTTACTTCTTATCAAGGGTTTCCCTAGTCAAAAAATATGGTGTAATTATCTATGTGCATCTTATTATGGTTGTTGTTTACTTTGGTTGAATGGTTAAGTTTTTTTAATGAACATAAATATTTTAATTGTTGGATAACTGATTCACCCCCCCACCCCCCCTCCTTAGTTATCTTGGTGGACTATTGTTTCTAACATATATTTGGGCAATATGTGTGGTGGTTGAGGAAAACCATGGACTCTCATGAGGGAAAAAGTCTAGAACAATAAAATGTCTCCCCAATTGCGATCTAATCTCTTATTTTCAAAGAGGAGGGTTGGTCTCAAAATACTTTTCAATATCTTAGGAGCCCTAAAGTAACAAGGGTCTAACATATTCATAATAACAGAACTTAAATTATTGAAAGAGGAAACAAAGTCAGAGTAGTGATAGAATCTATCCCATACCTATGTCCATAGTTGAACTGGCATCTCTCTATTAGCATTAGATGTTTGATCAATAAAGTTTGGGCTAACATACCCCACATTCTTATTTAAGATCAAGTGCATCAATAATGAGTAATGATGGAATTTTAAATTACCCATCTCTCCACTATGTGCTAGCCCAATGTTTTCTTTCATGTTTTCTAGAATATAGTCCACATAATCATATTCTCCACCATGATATGAGTCTTGTACATCTTTGTCCACAAAATAATTCTTGAACTTATCCAGAGGCATCATCTTCACTACTTTCTTTGGATAGTCCCCAACCTTCTTGGGGTCCATTAGGATGTGCTACAACATGGATTTCCCTATACAAGCCTTAGTATTCCTTCAAAACTATTCTTGAAGGTCAACCAGGTCCAATGGTTCACTCATTGCACCATCTAATCCAAAGGCTTCAATGAAAGAAACATGCTCCAATGTGCATAGAATGGTGCCATTATGTCTATGGAATGATTTGATAGCCAGATTATATGACCTAATAAGGGATTTTACCAAATCAACATCCAAAAATAATTCTAGAAAGATGAGCTTTGATAGATTCTTCCTCCATGGATTGTATATAGAGATTTCATTCATTCTATTTTGATAGAAATACAAGAAAAACTCATACCCATTGACACTAGGGCATATAGCATCTCTACAAAATGCATAAGGGTCTCATAAATCATGATTATTTATAGAGATGACATTTGAGGATTTAGGAAATAACTTGATCTATTCATCTACAAACCTATTTGGTTTTTTCTTCCTAGTTACTTTCCCTCCTTTGGAAATGGAAGTCTTTGCAACTTCCATATCTATGGATTGAATTTCCTCAACCTCTTTATTATACATCTTGGATATAAGTTAAATCCTAAAAATTTACAATTAGCACTGAAAATTATAAATCCTTCACACTGAAAACTCTACAATTGCTGTAAATCCTCTCTTTTTGCAAACACCTATTCTTGGCCTAGAGAATGTTTCTATGTTGTGTGTACCTCACTATGCATTGAATTTCATGTATGCTCAAGCTTTAAATTCAATGTTCTTTATCACCTCAATGGAGCATCGACATAACTATCTAGCTAAGAGTTCCGTGTACTTTACTCAAACATCATTGGTTGAGAACCTAAGTAACTTTTCCAACTCAGAAAGGGGGAAAGTGCTTTCATGTCTTATTTTAGGTATTTTATGATTCTCTTTGAATTCATACCCTTTTGTATCATCTTAGGTAAGGAACTTGGCCGTTACAATCTTATGATTACTTCCTTATTGCATGATCAAGGAGTTCTTTTAAGTCTCTTATGATCTTATGATCAAGACTTTATCTTAAAATCAACACATCAACTACAATCTCTTCTCCTTAGCTATGATCTTATGCTTAGTAGTAGCATCACCAACAATCATGGAATTTAATAACATCAGATCTCACCTTCTCTTGCTTTATGATCTTTTAATCATAGTTAACTTAGCCACTTCATAACTTTGTGCCCTTGTACATGAACTCTTATGATCATATGAGCATAGTTTGGCATAGAATCAGGCTTCAACTTTTCTTACCTTATTATTTCTCAATCATGGTCAACTAAATCTTGTCGTGACCTCAAAAGATTTTCCTTTAACTACTGCCTTTGACTCCTGACCATACACTGGATGTTACTTTCCTTCATTGTAGCTTTGGAAACTTTAACTTTTACCTTTATGTTGTATCATATTAGGCGAGGAACTTTACCTTTATGAACTTACAATCACTTCCTTATTACATGATCAAGGATTTCTTTTAAGTCTCTTATGATCTTATGATCAAGACTTTATCTAAGATCAACATATCAACTACAATCTCTTCTCCTCAGCTATGATCTTATGCTAAGTAGTATATAAACCTATTTGTATCATCACCAACACTAATCTTAACTCATATGATCTTAAAATCATGTAATTTTATAACATCAGATCTCACCTTCTCTTGCTCTATGATCTTTCAATCATAGTTAACTTAGCCACTTCATAACTTTGTGCCCTTGCACATAAACTCTTACAATCATATGAGCATAGTTTGGCATAGTATCAGGCTTCAACTTTTCTTACCTTATGATTTATCAATCATGGTCAACTAACTCTTGTCATGACCTCAAAATATTTTCCTTTAACTACAATCTCTAACTCCTGACCATACACTGGATGTTACTTTCCTTCATTGTAGCATTGGAAGCTTTAACTTTTACCTTTATGATCTTATGCCTAGCATTGCTTCATAGCTTCAAAAAGTTCATGATTTTCTCTTGTGATCTTATAATCTAATACTCTTTATATCTTTGAAAGATTCAACTACCACACATCTCAAATTCTTTATGCTCATGCATCTGGCCCCACTTTATCCATGTGTCACCATGTTGCTTTCTCACCTTGGCTAATCATCATGCAACTTTGATAAGTGAGAAAGTGATAAACATAGATCTTGAAAGATCAAATGGCATCAAGGAAAAGATAGTCCTTCACTAGAAATTACATCTACAACCAATAAAATCATGCCACTTGGACCCTATTCTGACATATTTCCTTTCTTACAATTTTATGATTGCCCCACTTTCAAAGCTTTGAAAGTCTCTCTATGAATACTTATACTTACATGATCTCCCATTTTCCATAAGATTGTGACCCTCTAAAACCTCAACATCTTATATCCTTATGATCTCATGATCCTCCTACCTTTATATGGTCGAAAGTATCCTTTTTAGCCTTTACGATCTTATGATTACTAGTTTATCATAAGATCTTATCACTCTTTATTTACCATGAGATACTTACAATGAAATTATAATAGGATGATCATAAGATTGAACACTTCAAAACATACACCTATGATGTTTCGATTACAAAGGATACCATAACATTGGGAGACTCAATACTTCACCTTTACAATCATATGCTAGCCTATATTTTGTAACATTGAAAGATGGAAAAATTAGATTTATGACTAGATGATAAAACCCTTATCATAAGATTATATCACCTAATGGAAAATATGAAAATGACATATGATCTCCTGCTTGAACACAAAACCTAGGGTAACGATTAAAATTGATCATGGATTTAAGAAATTTCTCCATGAAAAGGTTAATATATAATCCTAAAGACATCAAAATATCATACCTAGGCAATATTTCAAACTAGGCTAGGGTTGTCACAAAGAAAAAGGACAATAACATAGAACAAACCCTAACAATACAACATAAATTAAGGTATTTTCACAATGCATTTTCAAAATTTTGGCATAGTGAAAACAAGGGCTATCACCCACAACTTGATCTTATACTTATATATTTTCCCTTGTCAAGTAGGCTTGAATGCACTTAAAAATATTCAATATTCATCCCTTAAGTCAGCTAGACTTAACAAATAAATTCATTAAACTAAATATGTTGAATTAAGAAAATCCTTCATTTGCTGACCCATCTGAGTAGACACTAACTCTGAAATGATTTGCCTATGTTAATCAAGTGAACTTGGTTAACACTACAACTTTGTAAAATTTATTTGGTAACCAAGTGAGCTTGGTTAACACTAGTTCCATGCCAACTTTCATTTGTTAACCGAGTGAGCTTGGTTAACAAAAAACTTTTGTGAACTTCTCTGTGGTGCTTGAGTGAACTTTGTAGGTACTGTCTTCTAAACTTGGTTTACTTTGGAATGCTTGGTAGACATTGGAAACTGTCTTCATCACCTGAGTGAGCTCAATACACACTGATTGATAAAGATATGATATTTTGTGTAACATCAAAGACAATATATAATTGATCAATTATTTTCAACAATCTCCCTCTTTAGCATTGATGGCAACACAATATATCATAATACAATGAAATTTTAGAGAAAAATAAAAGTAAGGATAATATACTTAGTTTCATTTTGATTATCATCCATGAGAACTCCCTCTATTAGTGTGAACTCCCTCTGACATCAATCTCTCCCTCTTGAATGATTTACTAATTAATCTAATTATAGTGACTATAATATCAAACTCTTCTTCTTTGATATCAACTCAAGTTCATTCTCCTTCTTTGACATTTTTGACATATGAAACAAATCTCCCTTTATTAGACATAAAATTTCTATGATGTATGATATAACTCTCTCTCTTTGACATCCTATGCCAAAGATACCATTCAATGAACTTCCATGTACCTAATGTACTAATTCATATGCAATTTTCCCTATACAATACTACATCAACTTGACTGATCTTCAACATGCTTGCTGATGCATAGGTAAAATCTGATTAGTGAGATTTAGATAGGGTAATCACCCCTATCTTACCTCTTAGATACAAAAGTTTGTCCTTAGGTAATGGTTTACTGAATATGTTTGTAATCTGTTCTTTTGTATTCAAATATTCCAAGTTTACTTCCTTATCCTGGGCTAGTTCTCTTGATAAATTATACTTAAATGCAATGTGCTTGATTTTGGTATGCATCATTGGATTCTTGGAAATGTTAATTGCACTAGTATTATCATAGAAAACAACAACTAGATCTTTGATTTCTTCTTTCATACCTATCAACAATTATTTGAACCAAACAATATTTGAACAATTGACTGCTACAACAACATATTCTTCTTCTCTTGTTCACTAAGAGATACATATTTGCTTCCTTCTTTTCCAAGACACTAGCCTCTTTCCAAGAAAGAATGCTCCACCACTAGTGTTCTTCCTATCATCAATGCTTTCAATTCAAAGTTGCCTCCTTTCTTATACCACAAACCATAATCTTATTTACCCTTTAGATACCTCATGATTCTTCTGATTTCCATCATATTATTTTCTTTTGCATTAGTAGAGAATCTTTCCACCATTCCAACTTATAATGCTATATTAGGTCTTGTTGGCATCACATACTAAATTTTTCCAACCATTAATATGTATGTAGTGTGATCTACTTATTTTGAATCATCATCTTTCTAAAGCTTATGTCTAGTTGACAAAGGTGTTCCAACTGGTCTAGAATCATCCATTCCAAACCTTTTCAGAATCTCCTTGAAGTATTTTGATTGAGTAATATAGATATCATCCTTCTTTTGTTGAATCTACATGCCAAAAAAGAATTTGATTTCTCCAAACATTGACATCTCAAATTCCTTGCTCATTTCCTCAAAAAAAGATTTACACAGATCATCATTTCCAATAATTAATGTATCATCCAAAAATATTTTGGCCAACACAATCTTCTTCTCTGGTCCTTCTTTGATGTATAGGTTGTTGTTATCATTAGTTCTTTGAAAAAAAATCTTTATGAGATACTTGTGTAACCTCTCATACCATGCTTGGAGGGCTTGTTTGAGACATTAAAATTCTTTTTGTAGTCTTCAAACCATGTCCCTTTATCTAGGATCAACAAAACCTTCTAGTTGCTCAATGTATACTTTCTCTTCTAAGATTCCATTTGGGAATGTTGATTTCACATCCATCTGATACACTTTAAATCCTTTGTGTGCTACATATGCAAGGAGTTTTCTAACACCTTCAAGTGTAGCAATAGGAAAAAAAATTCTCCATAGTCAATACTTTTCTCTTGAGCATAGTATTGACAATTGGCTAATAGAGATATGTAATTGTTGTCATTTATGGAAACACATGATGTACATGCTTAGAAGAAACCTTAGAAATAAAGATACTTAGTGTTTGGTAGTTAGAAAATAGTCTAAGTATGAAATTTGGTTTACAATAGTGTATTTTTTTGTTTATAACTTGTTGTTGATGTCATATTATGACTAGAAAAGTTAGATGGAGATTGTATACATGTTGGTGATGATGTGTATAACCTCAAAAGTCAATACAGACTATCTGGACTAGAGATAATCATGTTTTAGTGAAACAAGACACCAAAATTGAAGGAAAGTTTTATTTTTGTTTGAAAGATAATCACTTGTCCAATTAGGGCCAACATCCTAGATGCTTACTTTAAGTTGGGAAAGTGGATTGTGGTCTTAGCTGACCTAGCAATAGTTTGTGTAAAGGCATGTTATTTATGCAAAGGACATCTTGCAAAGATAGACTCATTGAGAAGAAGGCACCTACAAGAGAAGATGATCTAGAACTTTAGAAGTGTATGTGATGGGGACACAACCCAAGAACAGAATGGACACAACAGAAAAGGGAAATTATATTAACTGAGAAAATAAGCTAGTACAAATAGTACAGAGAAAATAAACTTCAGAACATGCCCTAAGGGCTTACAATAGCATAAATCTGGAGAATATTTCTCCTTTTAGCACCTCCTCTCAAACTCCACTCCGAACTGCCTTTTACAATGCCAGAAATCTCCTTAAATAGACCTCAGAGGGTTAAGGACTAGGAGTACATTCTAAAAAGTGCTAGTAGGCATCCACTAATGAAATAGAAGGTTCCAGAAGCTACGTTAGAAGTTGGTGCAAATCTAGAAGAATCCAAAAACGGTAACCGAACTTCTGGGAGGCATAACTTTTGAACCGTAGCTCCGATTGATGAACCGTTCACATTTTTGGAAAGCTCTCAAAGCGCTCTATAGCCCTATGGACCAGCTTTGCTTGTCCCCCATTTTTTGACCCTTTTTGAGGTCATTTAATGCCCCTAACCTGACTTTGAATCATTCTTAGGAGGTCTCCAAAACTCGAAAACCTATAATAAATTTCAAACCATGGGGCCTTTTGACCTGATTCTTTTTCTGGAATGCTCTAAATCACAATTACATTCATCTAGTCAATTCACACCTTCTAGGTCACCAAAATGATGGCCAAATTGCATGGTCCTATTTTTTTGAGATTTTCAAACGCACTGATAGTGGAACTGTGAGAATTGGAACCTTTATTTGACCCAAATGGGTATCCAAAAATGTAAAGAGATGAAACAAAAACTAAGTCTAAGTACTTTTTTTTTGGGTGATACAGGATTGCCCTTATACCTCTAGATGCTTCTGCATCAGACACCCAGGGTAGATTTAAAAGTGACCCTGTTACTTTATGGATTGTAGAGGAAATACCAAATGGGAAACCTCAGCTACTGAAATCCAAGTTGAGTCCTCAATTGGTCATCCTTTCCATTTGACCAAATACTCTTCATACTTCCTGTTTCTAGTACTCCTACCCACACGACGATCTAGAATGTCTTCTATCTCCTCCTTCTTAGAAGCAAGAATTGGACATGGCTCTAACACTAGCTCCTCATCTACACTATCATCATGATACTCTGTTAAATCTGCAATGTTGAAAATGGGAGAAATCTGAATACCATCTGGCAGCTCCACTTCATATGCATTTCCTGAGTCATGTTTCTTCAAAATTTTGCAGGGGCCAAATTTCTTCATTTTCAGCTTGTTGTAAGTACCGGCTGGAAATCCTTCTTTTCGTAAGTGTACCATGACTAAATCTCCTACTTGGAATTCCTTATGTCTTCTCCTTTGATCAGCCCTAGCTTTATACTCTTGATTCATCTTGGTTATGTGTGCTTGAACCTCCTCATGTAGACGCTTGATATGTTCAGCAAATTCCTCAGCTTCAGCACTTGTCCTCTCCCCTTGTTCTATCTTCCTTAGCTCTGGTGCAGTCCTTGGGATATTCCCATATACAATTTGGAATGGTGATTTTCCAGTACTCCTATTTATAGAGTTATTATAAGCAAACTCTGCCTGTGGTAGAATCAAATCCCATCCCTTGGGCTTATCCCCAACTAAACATCTCAGCAAATTTCCTAGACTTCTGTTTACCACTTCAGTTTGACCATTAGTCTATGGGTGATGTGTGGAACTGAATTTTAGGTCTATTAGAAACTTCTTCCACAGTGTCCTCCAAAAATACCCCACAAATTTAGTATCTCTGTCAGAAACTATACTCCTTGGAAGACCATGTAGTCTTACCACCTCTTTGAAAAACAAGTCTGCAATATGGACATCATCATGAGTTTTGTGGCATGGAATGAAATGTTCCATTTTGGAGAACCTATCAACCACCACAAATACTGAGTCATTACCCCTTTGTGTCCTTGGCAATCCAAGAATGAAATCCATACTTATGTCCTCCCATGGCCTTGATGGAACAGGCAATGGCTGATATAGGCCAGTATTTTGACTAAACCCCTTGGCAACTTGACAAACCTGGCAACTCTGTACAAACTTCTTCACATCCTGTGTAATTTGAGGCCAAAAATAATGTTCTCTAAGAATGGCAATGGTCTTATCCCGACCAAAATGCCCTGCCATCCCTCCACTGTGTTTCTCCTTAATCATATTTTCCCTCATGGAACTCCTTGGAATGCACAATTGACTACCTTTGAACAACATGCCATCCTGAATCAAATAGTCTAACCACTTGGTTCTATCTATAGCAACAGGCTCTTTACAAGCTTTCCATGCTTCAGCAAAATCAGGTTCCTCGAGGTACAAATTCTTGAGTTCATCAAACCCAACTACTTCAACCTACATTACTGTAAGCAGTGACTGTCTCCTACTTAGTGCATCTGCAACCCTATTAGATTTTCCACTTCTATGCTTCAACACAAATGTATAACTCTGCAAGAATTCTACCCACTTCATATGCCTCTGATTCAATTTACCTTGGATATTTAGGTACTATAATGCCTAATGATTAGTATACAAAAAAAATTCCTTTGGCAATAAATAGTGCCTCCATTTCTTTAAGGTCTGAACTATTGCATAGAACTCTTGATCACAAACAGAATACTTCTTCTTTGCATCATTCAATTTCTCACTAAAATATGCAGTAGGCTTACCTTCTTGGCTTAATACAGCCCCAATAGCGTTGCCACTAGCATCACAATCCACCTGGAACACTTTTCTAAAATCTATAAGTGCCAACACAGGCTATTGTGTCACCTTCTTCTTCAGCAATTCAAAACTTCTCGTAGCTGCTGTAGTCCATTTGAACTCTTTTCTATCCCCTCTTATTGTATCAGTTAGGGGTGCACATATGCCACTGAAATTCTTAATAAACTTCCTGTAAAAACTAACCAGACCATGAAATGATCTTACCTTAGTAGCAGTCCTTGGAGTAGGCCATTCCAAGATGGCTTTTACCTTCTTTGGATCCATTTTGAGACCTTCAGGTGATATAACAAACCCCAAATAGACTAACTCCCTTTTTGCAAAGACACACTTCTTTAGATTAATTAACAGTTTCTCTTCCCTTAGCCTTTCAAGGACACTATGAATATGCAGTAAATGTTCTTCCAAAGTCTTGCTGAAAATTAAAATATCATCCAAATAAACAATAACAAATTTTCCCAAAAACTTCTTAAGTACCTCATTCATGAGCCGCATGAAGGTGCTTGGGGCATTCGTCAATCCAAATGGCATGACTAACCACTCATAAAGACCCTCCTTGGTCTTGAAGGTTGTTTTCCACTCATCTCCTTCTCGAATCTGTATCTGATGATATCCACTCTCTAGATCTATCTTTGTGAAGTACTGAGCTCCACTCAAGCAATCCATAAGATCATCCATCCTTGGTAAAGGAAATTAGTACTTGATGGTTATCCTATTTATAGCTCGAGAATCTGTACACATCCTCCACTCTCCATCCTTCTTTGGTGCAAGTAATGCAGGTACTGCACATGGACTCAGGCTCTCTCGAATCAAGCCCTTCCTCAACAACTCCTAAACTTGTCTATTTAGCTCCTCTATTTTAGTAGGAGTCATCCTGTGAGCAGCCTTGTTAGGCAAACTAGCTCCTGGAATCAGATCTATCTGATGACTGATTTGCCTTACTGGTGGCAATCCATCTGGAACATTATCAGAGGTAATATCTCCAAATTCCCCTAGTAAATTTGAAACTTCAAGTGGTATTTCACTACTACCTTCTTTATCTTTCCTAGGAATCAAAGCATAGCACATATGCTGATATTTCATGCCATCTAAAAACTTCCTTCCATCAACAAGACAAATCCTAGCACTGCTACATACCTTTTCACCTTCCTTTTTCATGGGCTTCAATTTGTGGCGAAATCCATCCTTTGTTAGAGAGTATGTGTTTGCATGTCCATCATGTATTGCATTTTTATCAAATTGCCATGGTCTACCCAACAATAGATGGCAAATATCCATCGAAATAACATCACAGAGAACTTCATCATGGTAACTCCCAATTTTAAATTTCACTAAACATTGTTCACTTACCAGGACCTTATGATCATGTTTTACCCAAGAGATTTGATAGGGCTGGGGATGTTTCTCCCTCTTGAGCTTCATCTTAGAGACCATCTCTTCTGATACCAAGTTATCAGTGCTACCACCATCAATGATCACGTCAAAATATTTATCCTCACACTTGCATCTGGTATGAAACAAACTCCTTCGTTGTCCTGGTTCATTCTCACCACTTAGTAGGACTCTTTCATTTACCAAGGTCTCTCCTCTTTTTGCATCCTCTGAATGTGATGATTGTGCATCCTCATCCACATGAGCAACCGTAGCTTGGCCCTCAGCTCTCCTATCTGTCCTTCCTTGTCATTGAGGGCAATCAAAGGCATAATGACCTTCTTCATTGCAATGGAAACAGGTTCCACGGAAGCCTCCTCTTCCTTTTCCATGTCCTCTACCTCTTCCTCTTTGATTTTCAAAGTCTTGATCATGGGAGCGGTTGAAACCCTCATTCCTCTGGTTTCTGCTAGTACCCACATCTTCATTTTTCTTTTGGGTTTCATTGCAGCCTCCAGATGATCTACCACTTCCCCTTCCTCCTTGATTGTGCCCTCTTTGTCTTCCTTCAAACCTTTTATTCAGCTTCTCTTCAACTCATAGGGCAAACTGGTATGCCTCTTCAACGCTGGTCATTCTTACTAGACTTAATTCCTCCTGGATGCTAGGTCACAACCCATTGATATAACGAGCAACCTTTTCCTTATTTTCTTCTGCATGCCCTGCTCTAATGAAGAGTTGGTAAAACTCCTCTGTATATTCTTGGACTGATCTTCCTACTTGCTTTAACCCATGCATCTTCTTAAACAGATCAAGCTTGTAGTCCACAGGAATGAACTGCTTCTTCAATTTGTCCACCATGCGATCCCATCTTGTGGTCTTCTCCTTTCCTCTTCTAAGTCTTTCCAGTTGAACCTCTTGCCACTAGGTTTTGGCATGGCCTTTTAGTTTGGCCTTTACAAACTTAACCCTATCTAGGTCCCTTATATCCTCATACTCAAAGTATTCTTCCAGTTCATTGATCCAATCGATCAACTCATCTGGTTTCAGATTTCCTGAAAATATACCCACTTCAATTGTAGGTCTTTTCCCAAACTTAGTAATGGCCCTAAAAAGCCTTTCCTCTATAGGATTCAAAACTTCCCCGTCAACTTCCTCTTCTGGTCCCATTACTTCCTCTTCATTGTCATCCTCACTATTGTCACCTGTGGCAACATTTTCTCCTCTACGAAGCTCCTCTTGCAATGCTTGTACCTACCTCTGGAGGGCTCTAACCTCCTCAGGATCAATAGCTCTAGCCCTTCCACCACGCTCTCTTCGTGGAGGCATCTTCTAACTCGAACCCACAACCACACAGTCCTGGTGCAAACTGCCTCACATTCGACGCTCTGTCTACACACTCAGGAAAACCTTCTCTGATACCACTTGATGGGGACACAACAGAAAAGAGAAATTATATTAACTGAGAAAATAAGCTAGTACAAATAGTACAGAGAAAATAAACTTCAGAACATGCCCTAAGGGCTTACAATAGCATAATTCTGGAGAATATTTCTCCTTTTAGCACCTCCTCTCAAACTCCACTCTGAACTGCCTTTTACAATGCCAAAAATCTCCTTAAATAGACCTCAGAGGGTTAAGGACTAGGAGTACATTCTAGAAAGTGCTAGTAGGCATCCACCGACAAAATAGAAGGTTCTGGAAGCTATGTTAGAAGTCGGTGCAAATCTAGAAGAATCCAGAAATGGTTACCGAACTTTCGAGAGGCATAACTTTTGAACCGTAGCTTCGATTGACAAACCGTTTACATTTTTGGAAAGCTCTCAAAGCGCTCTATAGCCCTATGGACCAGATTTGCTCATCCCTCATTTTTCTACCCTTTTTGAGGTCATTTAATGCCCCTAACCTGACTTTGAAGCATTCTTAGGAGGTCTCCAAAACTTGAAAAACTGCAATAAATTTCAAACCGTGGGGCCTTTTGACTTGATTCTTTTTTTGGAATACTCTAAATCACAATTACATTCATCTGGTCAATTCACACCTTCTAGGTCACCAAAATGATGGCCAAATTGCATGCTCCTATTTTTTTGAGATTTTCAAACGCACTGATAGTGGAACTGTGAGAGTTGGAACCTTTATTTGATGCAAATGGGTATCCAAAAATGTAAAGACATGAAACAGAAACTAAGTCTAAGTACTTTTTTTTTGGGTGACACAGGATTGCCCTTATACCTCTGGATGCTCCTGCATCACTATGCTTAGAACTATTTGCAAGATTGATGATGAAGAAGAGATTAAAAGACTGTTGAATAATCTTGTATGGTATTTGAGAAATAAAGTGAGACCATTTCTATTTATGGTTGGTGAAGAAGATAAACTAAGAAGTGAGACTATGGCAGTTATCAGTCAGATGTTGACAAAATCAAAGGCAATATCTTCTCCAACACCTAGAACCTCGAAAGTGTCAGTGAGTGGTGACACTATGCAACTTGATTAGACCAATGTTACCATTAACATTGATGATACCAATCCATTTGAAGGTTCTAAACTTAATGAACCATATACCAAGGATATTGAAGATAAACTAAGATAGATTGCAAAAGAAAAGAGGCTACTTGAAGAAGAGAAGAAGAAAATAGAAGAGGCCAAGCAAAAATTGCTTGAGGAAGAGAAGAAAATAAAGGAAGAGGAGGAACAAAAGAGAATAGAAAAAGAAGAAATGAGAAAGAAAATAGAGGAAGATGAGAAGAAGAGATTGGAAGAGAAGTGAAAAGGAAAGAGAGGAAAGAGAAAATAAAGAGGAACAAGAGGCAACTAAGACAGAAAGGGAGGATGACACTAAACCATCTAGTTCATCTACTCTACTCTCTCTTGCTAGCTTAGCAACTAATGATGATGACCAAAAATATTTGATCTCATCCCTATCTAAGCTTATTCAAAAAAATAGGACAGTGAAAAGCTTACAAAAAACATTGATGGAAGTTATAGATAGAATGCATAGTACTTTGGCAGTATAACACACTAAATTAGATCCTAAATAAAGGGTAGAAGTAGTGTTGAAATCATTTGACAAAGAATTTACTAACTTGTTAGATGTGGCAGAAGCAAAGGCACAAATTTCACATGATGGTAACTTGTTTAGCACCATCTATTAGAACATTAACAATGATTTGGTTAATCTTGATACTTGTATCAAGGAACTTTGGAAATGTCAATAGGATGGGAAAATTTGTATATCAAGTGTACTTTATCATACAAACTAACCAAGGAAATCTATAGTCAGATAGAAGTAAAGATGAGTGAGTTAGAGGTTTTATCAAGCCAGATCCAACATCCATCTTGTAAGATTGATGATTTTCAAGGACAAGTCGCCAGTATTCAAAATGATATCAGGAAATTGCAACTTTGGATGGAACAAAGTTTGAAGAAGATATTAGATTTCAGAGAGTCTATTTCTCTAATAGTATCTTTTGTTTAAAAATAGTTGGAGGAATGTGTTAAGGCCAAGGACATATATTCTAAAATTATGTATTCAGATCTTAATGTAGATGAGATTACATCATGTGCTTTATGTGAAATTCTCACCTTAGCTAAATCCACCAAGGAGACATGGACTAAAGGTATGGATAGTCTAAAGGCAAACTTTGATGATTGCATAAATATCCTATCAGCATAAGGAAGGACAACATTTTTGGCAGTTTTGGATAGATTTCTAATATTTTGACCTTTGTCATTGATGTGAAAGGGGGAGTAATAGTAGAAAATTGGAAAATTCTTGAATTGTCAAAAAGGGGAGAATATTTTAAAGTATATTGTAAGGGGGAGCATCTGTAAAGTTGGACAAATTATAATAGATGTAATGTAATGTGTTGTTTATTTTGTTAAGTTTTTGTTACTTAGCCAATTTTCCCTATTTTGTTGCCATAAATGTTGAAGAGGGAGATTGTTGATAATTAGCTAACAGAGATATGCAATTTTTGTCATTTATGGAAAAACATGATGTACATGCTCATAGAAAACATCAGAAATAAAGATACTTAGTGTTTGGTAATCAAAAAATTGTCTAAGTATGAAATTTGGTTTATATCAGTGTACTATTTTGTTTATAACTTGTTGCTGATGTCATATTATGACTAGCAAAGTTAGATGGAGATTTTATACATGTTGTTAATGATGTGTATAACCTTAGAAGTCGGTATAGACTATACAAAACAAAGACAATCATGTTTTAGCAAAACAAGATAGTGGAATTTAAGGAAAGGATTATTTTGTTTACAAGATAATCACTTCTTTAATTAGGGCTAGCATCCTAGATGTTTACTCAAAGTTGGAAAATTGGATTGTGGTCTTAGCCGACCCAATAGCAATTTGTGTAAAGGCACGATATTTATTCAAAGGACATCTTGTGATGATAAGTGTGATTACAAGTGCTATCTTGTAATTGTGATTGTATGCAAACTTTTGTGAAAGTGATACATGAAAAGTTTTATATGATCTATTTTGTGATCTAAAATTGAGCTAAAGATCAGAGATTAGTCAAGGAAGAAGATACAATACCTATATTCTAAAAATTTAATTACTTTTTTGGGCAATGAGCTCTTCTTGTTATTAGAAATGCATGTTTGGGCAATGAGCTCATCTTGCATTTACTAAACCACAACTCCTAACAGGGTTGGAATCTCCTAATAAGGATTCAAAGTCTTCTAATAGGGACTCCTTATATTGAATTTTCTCATTTAATTCTAATAGGATACATCTTCTAACAAGGAACTTCTATATTAGTATATATCTAGTGGATATCATCCACACCAGGGTTTTCCCTTGGCTAGGGTTTCTTTAGTTAACAAAATATGGTGTTATGAGTTATCTTTGTGCATTGTTATTGTTAATATTCAGCATTATTTTATTTCTTTGTTATGCATGGTTTAAAGTAAGAAATAATATCTAGTTTATGAGTATAGTTTTTAGATTATTGATTCACCCCCTCTTATAAGTAATCCCTATTTCTAACACATAGCCCTTACAAACTAGCCTTTCCTTGTTTCTTGAAACTTCTCCATCCTCATTCAACTTATTTTTGAATATCCATTTTGTGTCAATTACATTTGTATCCTTTGGTCTAGGAAGAAGAGACCAAATCTTTTTCCTTTCAATTTAATCAATTTCTACAGTCATAGCTTCAATCCAACTTTCATTCTTGAAGGCATCTTTTATAGATCTAGGTTCAAAATTAGTAAGCAAACATGTACCTTTTAACTTTTTCCTTGTCATTGCACTAACTAATTGATCACCAATATTTTCTTAGGTGCATGATGCCTTCTAACATATCTAGCTAGTCTAGGCTCCTTTCTAAAATCACTAGGTTCACCATGATCTTATGTTTAATTCTTGGGTCCAATATCTATGACTCAGGTCCATCAGACTATGACTCAATTTCCACTTATTAAAACTTAGGTCCTTCTAATGACTGAGATCCTTCTGATGACTTAGGCTATACTTTCTACAAATTAGGATGAACTGGAGATTTTGGGGACTTGGGTGATGAAGGCTATTGATTTGTATTTTCTTGAATATAAATAATAGTATTAGGCTCATAGTAAATAAAGTTTCTATAGTCTTTAGGTTCCTTACTGCTTTTTTCTTCACTCTTTTCTACAAAATCATCAATCTTCACCTATGCACTTTCTATAACTTTATGAGTAGATAGATTCAGACATTTATAAGCTTTTCTCTTATTTGAATATCCTAGAAATATTCTTTCATCACTTTTCACATCAAATTTTCCTTTTCGATACTCCTTCAAAATATAACATTTATTGCCAAACACTTTGAAGTAACACACATTACATTTATAGCCATACTATAACTCAAAAGGTGTTTGATTTGAATCCTTCATCAAATAAAATTTGTTCAAGGTATGAACTATAGTGTTCATTGCTTACTTATAGTATTTGATAGAATCATTCTTTTCTATCATAAGGGTCCTTGCACAATCCATGATTGATCTATTCCTTCTTTCAAAAATGTCATTCTGCTGAGGTGTGCCAAGTGTAGAAACTTGTCTTTTGATTCTTTTCTCATTACAAAATTCATTGAATTCATTAGAAATGAATTCTCCTCCTTTATCTAATCTGAAACATTTTAATTTCTTTCTCATTTCTTTCTCTACTCTAGCTAGATACCATTTGAACTTTTGAAAAGCTTTTGATTTGTCTTTTAGATACATAACCTTCATCATTCTATAATAATCATCAAAAAATAAAATAAAATACTTATCTTCTATGTATCTTTCAATGCCAATATGTCCATAAAGGTCTATATGGACCAGCTCCAACACTTCTTCAAATTATAGTTTTTTTCTTTTAAAACTAATCTTGCCCATCTGACCAATTTGATAATTCTTACACATGCCCATGTCAGGTTTCTTCATGCTTGGAATGCCTCTAACCCTTTTGTTATTTATTATGTTTATCAAGTTATAAAAAGTCACATGACATAACCTCTTATGCCATAACCAACTTTCTTCTACTTGAGCAATGAAACATGAACTTACATTAAGATCTAGGTAGAATAGGTTACCTTTTGTTTGCTTTCTAGTCCCAACCAGATTTCCTTTTTCTTCTAGTAGATTGGCCTTTCTATTGATTAATTATACCTTGAATACAATATTATTAATTGAGCCACACTAAGTAGATTATGATTCAATCCTTCAATCCAATAAGCATTATCACATCTGAGATCATTGGTTAGTGCAACACAACCTTTACCTTTCACATAAAATGGTTCATCATTGCCAAATATAATACTTCCACCATCATAATGTACCAAGTTCTCAAATTTGGATTTATCATTAGTCATATGGTGAGATCAACCACTATCAATAATCCATTTATCATTCTTACTAATATGTGAGATAAGTATCATATTATCATTTGATTCATCCTTAATAACAATGTAAACCATTTCATCTTATTCTTCACTAATTTCAAAATCTTGAGTAATGTAACAAGATTTCTTCCCTTTGTCTTTGTATTCCTTGTAGCTTTTGAAGTCATTCTTGCCCTTGTACTTGTCATTCTTCTTTTCTTCTTTTTCTTCTTTTTTTGGACACCTTGCAACAATGTGACCAACCTCTTCCCAAGAAAATAAGATCAAAGGAATTTTTCCTTTGCACTTCCCTTTGCCCTTGAAAAATCTTCTTGCAAGTAATTCTTCAATGAATTCAAGATCTTCATCAAAACCATATTAGCTTTCTTCTTGAGTGATAGCTTGGCTTGAAATGTAGACCCAAAGTTGCTAGTGTTAGGAACATAATTGTCATAGTTATCTAGGTCAAATGTTGTCAATCTTCCCACTACTACATCCAATGTTATATCATTCTTGGGATTTCATCTCACCTCTTGAATTACTAAAACTCTAATTGCATATATAGGAAGAAGTTTTCTAAGAAAATTTCTTACCATTGTCTCATCTTCAATATTTCCTCCTAAGGTTCTAACTACACACACACACACACACACACACACTAGGTTTTATTCTTTCACTACATTTTGCATTATTCTCATCTTCTCTCATCCTTTGATCAAATTGTCCTCTAAGACTTTCTACCTTGGCTCTTCTTACATTATCATTTCCTCAATAGATTCCTTCAGCTTGATCCACATCTCATGAGTAGTACCACAATATTTTACTTCATCCAATTCATCGTAGCTAAGAGTTGAAGCAATATCAATCATCATGATATTATGATTCTTCTCTATGATTTGTTCAATAGTCATAGTTCCAATAGGTGCCACATACTTGTTATCTAGGTACTTTAGGCTTGAGTCTCCAGTGGTTTTCAGATGCAATCTCATGAGTTCTTGCCATGCCTTCAAGTTATCTATGCTCATCTTAGGGATCTCTCTTTTGTAAGACATCCTAAACTTTAGCTTAGGTCCTTGAAACCTTCTCTGCCAGCACCAAAATATCTAATATCAATTGTTGGAAATATAAGAAGAGTAAATATGAGGGAAGGGGTGAATTAGTTAATAAATAAAAAAATCCCAGATCCCTTTGATGTTAATATAAATAAAAACATAAACTTTTCTTAAACTATATTACTATTGTAACTCAGTTAACACTACTAATATATTGTAACTTGGCAAGCACTCTAATATCAACTGTAACTTAGTAAATACTAAACATGCATAACTTAAGATGTTAAGTTTGATTAACCTTAATTAACTTAGTTGTATACACATAAAAGAATAGCATGAACACAAGTGATACTAGGATTTAACGTGGAAACACAATTTGGGAAAAACCACCAATTGCAACTAGTTACTATTTTTTCACTCTTCTGAAGTGAACCCTATTAGGAGCCAACCTTTTTAAAGGTTACTAAACACACTACCAAGTGTGACCCTATTAAAAGATTTAATCACCCTATTAGGAGTGGCTTTATTAGAGGTCTTTAGACACTTCAATTTAGAAATGGTACCTTGTTAGAGGATTTGGCAAATAGTTGTTAAGCTAACTCTATTAAGAGCTTTGATACATTTTCATGCCCAAAATATAAGGGAAAAACACACACACATTTTTTTTAATAATTAATAATAAGGGTCTCAAAGGTTTAAGAGTTTGATTCACAAGAATGCATCTACTATGTTCATCTTAAGTTTATGCTCGTGAGAAGAAATACATTGATAAAGTTAAATTCTCATTATTAAATTGGTATCAACATTTGGTTTGTCATTACATTAAGATTTCAATGATATAAATAAAATTATTTTCACAACAATATAAATTGGTCTTAAATTTAACTACACAAAACAAATTACATTATCATATTGGTCTAACATAACTTGTTATGTTTACAACATAATGATTAACTTTCTTAACAATTAAACTAAATTCAAATTTAATCAAATTTCTACTAAACATTAATTAAGAGTGTAACATCTATCGATTTCAAAAAAAATGTCACTAACTACACTTTACTAATCTAATCATGATACTATGATACATAAAAAAAAACATTAAAATAACGACCAAGATAAAACTTAATTAAGTTTAAAACTTTAACTAAAATTAATATACAGAACTAGCTAATATTATTCATGATTAAAAATATACATATTAAAATTCTAACAACTTTAAAACTAAGTTCTAGCTTAACAAGACAATCTACGATTAACGTAACACTTTAAAAACAATGAATAATATTAACGTTTACTAAAACAAAGCATATCACTTTAGTTAATAAAGCTAACTAAAATTACCTTATACTAGAACTAAATTACACTAATTAAATGATAATGAAAACATAAAAATAAAAATTAATTATACATAAGACTTAACTAACAACAAATTAAATACTGATGCTAACTGTGATTTAAACTAACTTAATTCAAAAATCTAACTAAACTTTAATATACATACCATAGAGATAAACATTATTATCAATTATACTATCTACATTTTAATTTCAAATTATCTCCTACATTCTCATAACAATCTAATTTATATATTAATCTATTATTTACAATTAAAATTGAGACTAGAATTAATTCAAAATATATATATAAGTCAAACTAAGCTTTATTCAAAACTATTATAAATTTAAGTCCAATATTAAGGTGTCAATATTACGATTAATCTAACTAATTCACAATAGTATAAAACTAATTAATAACATAAAAATAAAATATGACTATAGCAACGAATAACTATATTAGAACTAAGTAACTTAACTATCTTAAATAAAACTACTTAGAACATTAACTAGCTAACACATACTCATTACAACTCGAGTTTATACTAATTAGTGAAACACTAAAATTATTTTAATTAAAATATACTAATTTCGAATTAAAACTTTTAAATTAGAACTAATTAAGAATCTAACAACTGAGTTACTATTCCTATACTAACATCATTTTAGATTTTAGATTCAAAGCTTAACTAAAAAAACTAAGCACATAAAAATATTATGCTACTTTTTAATAACCAAGAACTAACTACAAATCTACCAATTAATATAATTCTAATCTTAATTTAAAATATTAATAAATCTAACACTAACCAAATAATCCTATATTAACCTAGACTACATACTAATCATTACTAACATCTATACTACACAACATAAATAAATTAAAAACAAAACCACACTATGCAACTACCCTAAGACCCACCCTCAACATCACCTAGGCCAAGTGGGCCTATCCCCATGAATGGCCCCCACTTCCCAAAGGACAAAGTGCTGCCCAAGGTACTGCGTGCTGCATACCTGGTCCCCGCCTTGCCTTGTGTGAGTAATGCTCACGCCTTGGATCAAGTGCAAGGGGGATAAAGTGTAGGGGGGGTAAGGTATGATTCATATTAGCTTTAAACTTTCTTGTTCCCTTTTTTTTCTGATAAGATAGGGTCATCAGTGTTTAAGTACTCATGTTGATAGGTGGTTGGATGAAGTCCACACCTAGCCCTTAAAGGGGTAAAAGAAAATGGTAAGAGAATGGGGGGAGAATTAAAGACATAAGTTTTTATAGGATAGGAGGGGGTGAGAAGTTAGTGCATAACGTTAAGTGGGTAGGATAGATAGGATATTACAAATATAATATAATTTAGTTTTCTTTCCTTTTGATTCAAAAACATATTATTTAGAGAATATTCTCTGTCACACAGTTGAAGAATAAAAACACTTGCCATAGAAAGTCCAGAGAGCAAAAATGCTCATGTAGGTGCCCTTTTGAAGTATGAAAATTTTCTCTAACTATCTAGTTTCCTTTTGAGAAATATATATATTTTCTTCTCTTTTTTTTTTTTGAATTCCCAAAGGTGTTTAGTTTTAATCAAGGGGGTATGTAATTATATAAATATATATTTTTGTGTCAACATCCTTTTTTAATACAATGAGGTATATGTATATTTTCGTGTCTAATTGGTTTTGCCACTTACATAGTTTATCAAGGAAGGTGGAAAATTGTTTTCCTCAATCTAGGATTATTTACTTTCTCCTAATGCATATAACATTGAATTGAAAAATTTTCAACGTATCCAATTACCTTTCCTTAACATGAATAAACTTAAACATTGCATAATTGGACATCATCATGTGATCCATTCCACATATCACATATCCATAAACTAAAATAACATAAGATACAATGCAAGGGGTTTCTCAATCTTTTCTCTCTTTCTATTATTCATCCTAGTTCAAGGCTCCATCAGGAAAGAACCAGTGAGAAAACCTGATGTCTTTGCCAATACATCAAAATTCAATTAGATTTTACATACTATTACAATTCAAATGAATTCTCTTCTAAATCCTTCACAAGTGCTTCCTTCCAATATCTTCAATTCTTCAAGGAAACAAGGAGAAGACAAGAGCTGACCTAGGGTGAAACATCACAACATCAAGAGCATTTCAAGCATACACCCCAACCTGATTTTACACAATAGGTCCAAACATAGAACCTGACTAGGGGGGAGGTATATTTTCCCAATGGGAGACATCAATCACTATAACATAACATAGCCCTTTTAGGGCTAAAAATTCAAGAACTTCCATTCTTCTACAAGGCCCTTTCGAGGCTATTTCCACAAGGAATTGCATTCCTTTCCATAATCAAGAATTCACAACATCAAACAAGGTATGTGATGACAAGTAGGGGCCCATACACCCTATCCTTTTTCCCTCCTCTCACCATGAGAGGAGACTCTACACCATTGAGGTCCAACTAAGGCCCTTCCCCTATACATGGCCACTTCTCCCCTATCCTAGAGTGAGTAATGCCAAAACAATCCCCATGAAATCCCCTCAAAACACAAAGCATCAAAGAAAGCATGAGAATAACATCAAAAGAAAAACAAGTTAAGATCCCTCCCAATCAACCCCAACACACAAGAAAGCAATACAAAAACAACACAATGCCTTATGCATGATTCAAGCAAGATTCAAGCATGAAAAAATGATGAAAAAAATTCAAAGAAGTGAAGAACTCCTACCTTCACCAAAAGAGTTATGGAAAAAATGGTGGTTTGAGAAGAGCTTTTCCTTTTCTTCCTTCAATCTTCAAACTTTCTCCAAATTTAGAGATTGGGTGAAAACTCCAAAACTAATCCAAAATGCCTCTAAGTATGATCCTTAACTCAACTATACTTCAAGAAAACTCAAGATGGAGTTTGAGTTTTTGAGTGACCCTAAAAGTCAACCAAGGAGGCTAAGAGGGTGGAGAGTACTCCCCACCCCTACCCTTAACCCTAGGGTGCTTAAATTTAATGTTTTAAAGCCTTCAAGACTTAATAGGAAACAAAAAAAAGGCTAGGGGTATAGTAAGACCAATTAACAACCTTCAAGGAAAGACAATGCAAAGATGGCACAAATTAACAAGGGGTTTAGTTCTGTCTTTTCATTAGGTTTCTTGGATAAATATTTTGCACACTCATTGCACACATCAATAGGTTCAAGAAATCACATGAATTATGTAATTTATCTATCAAAAAAATCATATAAATTAAAACATCCATTTTTCTAATAATCAATTGTTTATCTAATTCTACTCATGTTTTTTGCTGTTAAAATTGCATAATCAAAGTGTTAGTTTTACATTCATTTACTTCGTCATTGTACATGTTCATAAAGCATTAAATGACAAAATAAAATATCTAAAATTAAAGCATCACACACCATAAATAGCATAATAATGTTTAGTGCATCAAATAATGTTCTGACATATCGAGTCATGAGTATCAAAATAATAATGTATCATCGATGCTAGGATGGGTCAGGGCAAGGCCTCACAGACATTGCTACAATTATTAGAGACTAACAATGATATGACCTGATTACTGATGCAACTATATTGCTGATTTTAGATCTCTATTCTAGCTTGAATACTTGATCCTTTTTAATCTTTTCAATCTCATGCTTCTCATCTTCAATCCCACAACTTGACCTTATACATATGTATTTTCCCTTGTCAAGTTGGCTTGAATACACTTACCACTAGTACATTTTAGAAAATATATGACTATGTGACTAAAAAGTTCAGTCACACCACTAAAATGTTTAGTCACGTGACTAAAATTGATCACATTCCACTATTTCTTCATATTTTATAGGCATATGTGACTAAATAAGTGACTAATTTGATGACTAGGTAAAATTAGAAGATCAACCAAATAGAATTGACTAAATACACTACCAAATAAATGACTAAATAAGTTACTAGATAATTATTCACTAATAATTATTCATTTAAACACAAGTGACTAAATACACCACCAAATGAATGACTAAATAAGTGACTGGATAATTAGTCACTAATAATTAGTCATTTGTACTTTCTCTCTTCAATTTTTCTAAGGTGTATTTATTAATGTATTGTGTTTATTTTATTTTCTCAAACTCATTCATGATCCTCAAACCTTCTCTTTCTCATACTGATTGTGGTTTCACATTGCATCTTCCTAGATACATTACTCTTTATTAAATGACTTAGGATATTTTATTCACCATTTTGGATTCTTTGATCAATATTGCAAACTAATGTAGTTTTACTCTAAGAGGTACAACAATAAATGATAGATTGATAAATTTTCACTTAATTTAAGTCTCTTCCATTTATATTATGTATTTAAATTCTCAATTATTTATTTCAATATTCATAATTAAAAGAATTATTAAATTTATACTAATATTTAAATCTATGTTTAATAAATATAAATGTTATTTTTTATAAAATATATTTAATAACATCGTTTACTAAATGTCATACTGATCCACCTTCACTACCTATTTAACATCACATTTCATACCTAAGTACAATTTCTTGTTTACATTATCGACATTTTACCTCTATAACAAAACTTACTTAGGCTCTAAATTAAATCTTTACATGTCCTATAAATATGAATAAGAGGTTGGACCTCATTTTCTTCCTCAAATTTGGAACCTCATTTTGACAAATTATTTTTTAAATATTTACCTCCAAAAGACTTTGAAGTTTTTATTACCAATGACAAGCACAAACCTTGTCTTAAAATTTTGAAATAAAATGCCAAAAATTACAAATATATTTTTATGCGTTAAAATAAAAAAATCATAGACCTCTACATCTTCATTTGGAATTTGGTGGGTAGAACAAAATCACATTATTTTCTCATCTCTACTAAGAGACAAAGATGAATCTTAGGAGAATGGAGAAATTCCTAGAGAACAAGTATGAAATTGGAAGAAAAATGTGTCATTTTTATATGATCTGTGATCACACACACCCTAGAATGACCCTCACTTAGGGTGTAGTGGCTTCTGGAAAAAGAATATTGCATTCAAAAAATGATATTGAAGACTTACACTTCCCATAATGAGACCAAATATTTGATGCTGGTACAAGTGTAACTTCCTCTTGAGGATATCAAAAATGATGTTAGATATGACAAGGAATATAGCAAATTTGGAGGATTTGTCAATGCTAATGACAACGTAGGGTTTCCTTTTCCTTCTCTTTTTTTGTACTAAATTGGGAACATAATTTTTCACCCTTAGGCTACAAGTTGTTGTCATAAAGCATTAGCTCCTCTAGTTTTAGATGTTTAGAGAATCTCATTTGTATGATTGAACCTTGAATTTATTCTTCTGAAGGGGGATGGTAGTTAACTTCTTAATATTGTTGGTTAGTCCTACACTATTCATTGACATATTGTTTCAATTTTAAAATATTTTCTACTAAAATTTCACATCACAACCATTATTGGATGCATTTATAGTTTAAAAAGAGTGAATTAAATATTGACACTTACCATGCATATTGTGCTCTACAACTAATGAGTTAACATTTACTAGAGATTGTGATTCCATAGCCTATGAGTCATTTGGCACAAAAAGATGAGGGGAAAATTTTAGATATATTGGAAGAGCTTCCTATATTTTTTTGGCACAATCCTAATTAGTTCAATTATTATAATTTCTAGGTTTATCTATGTTGCACCCTAATGGAAACTACCCTTGTTACAAAATTTGTGTATGAAATAATTTTTAGTAGTATCCTTCAAAGAGTTCAAAACTAGTTGTTGCAACAAATCCATGCTACTAGAGTCTCTGAGATTTAGTTTAGAAGGTTCTTTTATTGATGATACTACATCAAATATCGATTACCCAAGTGATGAAACAAAAGAATGATGCTTGTATATTCTAGAAATACTATCACATCATGTGATAATGGAGTCACCTCTAAGTGATCTTCTAGGAGGATTGTCAAGTGGCATACTTCAAAGACCAGAGTGAAGAACCTCAAACTCTCTTAATCAAATTTCCTTTCAACTTTTGATACTAGTCCCTTGCCTCATCTCTTTCATTACAAGTTGTGTAGAATTTTCATTAGTTTCCTTCTTATCTCCTCATGTTTCTTTATTTCATCATTTGCATTTAATTGGGTAGATTCCAACTCATAGGTTGTGTAGATTAGAAGATGTTTCAATTCATCAGGATTTTGCACCATTAGAAATTCAACTATTTGTTAAACAAAATAAAATGTTGAGGACTATTTAATATCACACTCATAGGTTTTCCAAAGGTTAACCAGCTAATTAGAAATCTTAGAAACAATAATGATTCTTCTTACTTGTACTTTATCCTAGTGCCTCATATTCACTCAGAATAGGTGAATTATTCAGTGTGTTAAACTTATTCCCATGTCTAGATTCCTATTACTATTAAGTGCAACATTTTCAAGAAAATGAAAGTAAATCTAATTATTTATTGCACATTTTTATACACATCACATTTCAATCAAGAGAGAAACATTATTACTGGTTTCAATAAGAAGATCAAATGCTAGATTCTTTGAAATAGACTTTAATATGAATCATAATCTAAATAAAATAAGCAAGGAACCCTTGCAGTGTCATCAACATGACAAATACTTCAATACTACATACTATGTAATGCGACCAACTCAATTGTGTGCCTTGGCTTGTAAAATAATTAATAACATACTACATATATTTATAAAGTTAATGTCCTAATCTTAACAAGAGAAACATTTAGGAAATATTTTGAACATACTATCCTTGTTTGATATTTTAGTCACTTGTCATTATCCCAAACAATGAATTCACATTTTTTTTGGAATATCGAGAACACAATTATTTTCATAAGAGAAAGGTTAGAGAAAGCCCATATTTAATTGATTTCACAAATAGACATGTAACTTGGAGAAAATAATCTACTTCCATAATTATGATTGATGGAATGCCAAGATGAACAAGAATGAAATCAAAACTCCATTTAGTTATTAGAGACATTAGTGTAATACCCCTAAATTGGCATCTTGCCATTCTGAACCAATTTTGATCTATTAATCTTACTCAAAGTCCTATTGTACTAGACAACTTTGAATTGATAATCTCTACCTAACCTAAGTGTCAAATGCAGAAAAACATTAATCTGCATTAATCGCATACTTTATTTAATTCCTAAATGAAAATTGAATTAGCTAAGTTAAACCTATTAATTTAATTATAAGTCCTTGCACATTAATTAAATTAAATTCGCCCCTTTAGCTAATATACATGAAGAATTAAATATATTTGATTTAATTAAATATGATTTCATAATTGAATATTCTAATTAATTGAATAATTAAATTCAATAATTAGAATGAGGATATTTAATTAATTCAAATATATTTATTTTGTCATGTATATTAGCTAAAGGGGTGAATTTAATTTAATTAAACTACTAGGACTTATAATTAAATTAATTCAATTAAAAGCTTAATTTAGTTTATTGCTTTTGAGTGGAATAAGGAGTTAACTAATTTAATTCCTTTTCTGATTTTAGTCGACTCAAAGTTTCCATTTCTAAACTAAAGAGAGGATTTGGAGAGTATATTTAATTTAATAAAATTGAATATGACCTCATAAATGAATATTATTAATTAATTGAATAATTAAACTCAATAATTAAAATGAGGATATATTTAATTAAATCAAATACATTTAATTCCTTAATGTGTATTTTAGCAAAAGGAGTAAATTTAATTTAATTAAAGTGCTAGGACTCATAATTAAATTAAATTAACTAATAAGTTTACCTTTGCTAATTTGATTAAACTTAGGAATTAGATAGAATATGTAATTGATGCAAATTAGGTATTTTCTGCATTTGACACTTAGGTCAAGTAGCGATTATCAGAATTTAGAATTGCCTAGTAAAATAGGACTTTGAGATTGATTAATAGACAAAAATTGGTTTAGCATGGCAATGCGCCAATTTTGGGGTATTACAATCAGTGAGGTTTGAAACACTAGGATTTCCCTCCAAAACAACTTTAAAAACTACTTCTAAAGGATTTTTTCCAGCTACTATCTATTTTACTTAGGACATAGACTTTAGGGTAAGTCTCAAGAGGGTTATAAGGAAAAAATATTAGACTTTAAGAGTTGGCTCAAGCTGTTTAAAAGAAAACGATTTCTATAGTCATAATTTACCCAATAGTCTTGAAACTTGATAATCAAGATTTAGATTACCATAAGAAACAACAATGTTGTCAAAATCGCTGATAGGCAATGAATGATTGAGGATCTATATCCATGAATAGGAATTATTAAGATTTCTTCATTTTCCCCTTACATTTAAGATTCTATGTGATGGTTTGACATAGTTTTCTATTTTTCATTTTTCACAGATATTGTGAAAGTGAAATGGCAATTAACACATTTTTTTGTACTGGACAATTCAGTGTTTATGAGGTCTCATACAAGGCTTTAGTAAAAAGGTAAAACTGATGATTACCTTTGTTCTCTTTTAACAGGCTACTATATGTACTACTAGAGATAGTGTTGCCTATGAATGAACTGGTCTATTTAGTGATAATGTTGTAATTATTGCATAAGTTTGTGCCTTTTTGTGCTTATTTAATGGATTTTTGTTAGCTTTGATTACTTACATTTCTTCAGTCTTTAGTGCATATTTTTTGTTGATTCGCGTTCTTTTTCATAATGCTTTGCTCTCCTTGTAATTATCTTCTTTGTTGAATTCTTGTTGATTTTCTCATCAAAACTTAATCATGTGGCATTGACGATTATTTTTGTAGTGCATATTGCTACCTATATGCAAGGATATGTGCAAAGGTTTTAAAGATAATTTTCCTAAATATTTTCTTGCCCCTATTTTAAAGTTCTAGAATAAGAGATATCTTAATATTTGGCTTGATGCCCTTGTTTGACACCACATGACATAGAAAAATAGGGATAGTTCAAAAACAATAGTTTTAAATTTTTAAATTTTTAATCATTATTGTGTCTAAATCATGAAGACAAGGCAATTTGTCTTTGAATGTCATTTATCTTTATACATGAAGTGATTGATAAAATTGGAGTAAGTCAAAATGAAATTGGTGATATTGTTGTAGGAATTGTCCTTTCTCTTGGTTCTCAAAGAGCCAATGAATGCAGGATGGCTAGTTTTTATGCTGGATTCCCAGGTATTTATACTGCAACTTTTTTCAAGATAGTTTTGTCATAAGATGAGTGAGTTTATCTAACATTAATATGCCATTTATTATGTTTTCATTCCCTTAGAGACTATACCTATTAGGACTGTAAACAAATAATGTTGTTCAAGCCTTTAGGTAGTTGTAGATGTCATGGCTACAATTATAGTTGGATTTTATGATATTGGTATATACTTTTGATTTGTTTCAGTGTATTATAATGGTGGGATTGAATTTAAATAGGATTATAATTTTGGCATATGCCTTCTTTAGGCATTGGTATAGGATTGGAGTCTATGACTATCAATCCTATGGCTTGGGAAGACTTTGTTAATCCAATGTTAACAATTGAAACAACTAAAATATAAATTTAAAGAGAAGGATTTTTTTTTTTTATGTATTACATTTTCATGTCTCTATTTAGCCTCTTTGTGGTTGTTTATTTAGTGCCTTGCAATAGGTTGAAACCTTAAAAAAAGCACAAGATTTCCTTCTTCCCATGGGTATCACCTTAGAAAATGTGGCTGATCATTATGGAGTTTCACACCAAGAGTAGGACAAGGAAATAGTATGCAATATATTTTGAGGGTTTAATATTTGATTTATGTCAAAGCTCTTGTATTAAATAAGAACCTATTGAGGTATAGAAAATTGGAGGACATAATATGAGTGGTAACAAAATTATTTTTATTCAAGTTGAATCCCATAGGAAGGGAACAACAACAATAGTTGCAAGAAAGTTCAAAGATAAAATCATCGCTATTGATACTAAGGTAAAAATGATTAATGTTTTCTATAAACTATGCAGTCTTGTGGCTCAAAAGGTTTTCATATAAATATGTTGACATGATCCATGTTGTGGCTCTTATTTTTATGCTTAAGCTTGTTGATCCTGAAACTGGATATGAAAAGCCTGTGATAATTTTTGTTGATGATGGTTTTCGTCCCAATGCATCATTGTTTGATCTGGCAAAGCTTAGACTAGTATTCAAGAAGGATGGTAGTACTACTACTAGTATGTTGTTTCCTTATGTATAGTTTTCTAAGATCAGATTTTTCAACCATTATTCATATTGAAAATTTAGATGTTATAATAGATTATAGGCTTTTTAGCTTTTCTAAGATTTTAGACTAACTCTAGGTACTATGGAATTATTCACTTCTTATCTACTTCATTTTAATAAAAATCTTGATGCAATCCATTCAATAAACTCAAGAAAAGTCAGTGATGGAGTTGGTGTTGTACTACTCATGAAGAGGTCATTAGCCATGCAAAAGGGTTTACCTATTCTAGTGTTTTTCAGGTTTGAAATGGCAATTTGATTTTGAATTAGTACCATTATGGTTGAAATTATTTCCATTTCACTTTTTCCTAAACTAAATGTTGATTTCATTTTACTTTACCTAAATCAATTGTCAATTTGATTTTTCTCTAATTTTACCTATCATAGTTGTTCACATTGTCCTTAATTAATTGCTTTGTAAGATATGTTTTCTAGGAGTTTTTCCATTGTTGGAGTGGACCCAACTATTATGGGAGTTGGTCTATCTTTTGCAATTCTAGCGGCAACAAAGGCTGCTAGTTTAGAAGTTGGTGATATTGATCTTTTTGAAATAAATGAGGTAAAACATGGCAATTGAAACTTAAATACATAATCATTCAATTAATTGAAGCATATCAATTTTTGATTATTACTTTCTTTTCCATGTATACACAATTTTTTGGTGAGGCTTTTTTCCTCTTGATACACATATTGTTGCCAAATATTGGAACTAGACCTTGAAAAGGTGAATGTTAATGAAGGAGCTCTTGCATTGGTCATCCCCTTGGAGCCATAGGTAATAGAATGATAGTTCTCAATTTTTTTTTGAAATTAGGCTAGGTTTTATTCACATGGGATATGTTTGAGACACACTTAAACTGTGAGGATAAAAGTTTTTCAAATTGATTCTAAAATTTTATCTTGGTTGTGTTATCCTTGTGTGTAATGACATTATTAGGGAGTAGATGAGTGCTATGGTAACAATAATAGTATTTCATATAGTCTACAATGAATTGCCAATCTTCACAAATCTATTTCTTTGTTCTAATTAAAATACATTTTCATGTTTGTAGTCTCCTAGAAAAGTTTACTATTGATCATGGCCTTAGGTCTACTGCTACTCTTGGTGTTCAGGAGCATGTCTTCATTGGAAGGTACAATTTGAGACTTCTTGATCATGTCTAGATTTTATCTATTCATCAAGCTTATTTCAATTGACATTTTGTGCAGTGCATCATGATCTTTATCTTCACTTATGTCTAATCAGTAATCAAGCTTTAGATATTAAACCTCACAAATGTAGTTCTAGAGGTTTTTTCATATTTGTGTGTAATTTTAACTAAGCTTTAGTTCTCTAAACTTAATTTCTAGACCACCTCATCTTTTGTAGGTTTCACATGCATTATGAACATCTAGATGTCTTTGACAAGATTTTTCATATTACAAGAGGAGGCATAAGCAATGTATATCATATTATTAATATAAGTGAAGATATATATGCAAGTATTTTTATAATTCCTTAAAATTATATCCACTATCTAGGCATGCTCCTTTCACAACAAAAAAATTAAATGCATAGATCATGTTCTAATTTTTGCTTTAAATTATTTTGGGTAAATAAATTATGGTAATGGTTTCTCACATTTTGTTCAAGTTTTAGATTTTAATCAAGTGGCATATTGATTGTGGAGGTTTAAAATTCAGCCAAGGAGAAATCACTAAGAAACCCACCCTTTATCTGCTTGGCATCCTTGCTTGGCATTGTTGGTGTTTATACATGAGCCACATTGAGACAACTTCTAGCTACAGCCATAGAGGCTACCTTCATGAGACAAAGATTTAGGGTAGGTCTATAATGCCTCTCCCATTTGATTTTTGTAAGTCATCCTAATGGATGCAACCTTTATGATCTTTCCTTGGGAAGTGATCATGATTGGGACCATGAGTGGTCTACACCCTTGAAGTGATTAGATTTATGTTACTATATTAGTTGCTTTGATTATGCTTATGGTTTATTTTATGAGATTATGATGTGTTAGATGGTTCACTGGGGTTTGTGCTAGTGGTTACTAGGATTGATGTCGTATCATGTTGTTGTTTTGTGATTACCCTAAAATGTGTACAATGATTGCACTGTGTATTTTTATCCTGCTACACTGGACCAGGTTCCTATAGTAGTGGTTAGTCATGTATATGAGTGTGTTAACTTATGTGTTTTAAGTGTCTTTTTATGTTGTTTAAACAACCATTATTAAATGCTTAAATAATTAGAAATGAATTGTCCATGTTGGATTCATTGGTTATGTGCTGTGGATATTTATCTTGTTTATTTTGGTAATTTATGAAAAATAGTTATTTAATATAATTTAATGCATTTATCACTTCAACTATATTATTATATGCAATTGCACTTGATTGTGTTGTTTAGTGTGCAAGATTTACATCCCTAGTAGTGGCACATGGAGCTAGTGATTTAGTTGTTCATATATAGCCAATGTCATCCCCATATGATCAACGTATCATATTTAATTGTTTAAATTAAACCTTGTGATTTAGAAAATTTAGACTCATTTGCATTATACAATTAGCCCTATGAGCATGTCTATGAATTTAGAGATTTTCAATTGTCATGAAAGTTATTAAGGAAATTTTGGGCTTTATTTATTTAATTTAATTCCTGATAACTTTGTCACAGATGAATTCCAATTACTTGGAATAGCCTGTTTTTATTTGGGTGGATTTAGGGTTTAAATAGGTAACCTAATTATTTACCCTAATCCTTTATTCACTCAAAAAGTAAATAAGTATACAAAAAGAAATTTTATTCCTCACTTCTCACTTTTGAATTAGAAAGTTTGAGAGTAAATTCCAAATCCTTTTCAAGAGGAAATATTGTTCTATTCATTGTGGGAGCTATGGGTGTGGGATCATTGTAAGGTTAATCTTGTTGGATCCAACTTGAGGAGACCTTGGTTTGCTGCAAGTTTTGGCAACTTTCACAAGATTTTTATTTTATTGTTTAGATTTTCATATTTTCTCTTTTGGCTGTGAGGTAAGGCTCTCCTATTTTATTGTTTTAGCTCCATTTCTACTTCTATCTTTGGTAGCTATTTGTTAGGAGGCTAAGAACTAGTTTTCCCCTTTGTTTTTGTATGCCATCTCTACTTGGTTGGGTAGATATGAGCATTTTACTATTTTTTGGAATGGGGTTTTGGGGTTTTGTACTGTTATGCTAGCTATTTTCACATATGAAATCCAAACCAAAATTTTAGTTGATATTCATGGATTTTGTACCCTAAGACCAAATGGTTTTTAATTTTAAAGTTATTGGGTTTTGAGGTTTTCACCTTGATTTGTGTACCACCCAATTTCTTAGGTTTTCTTGGCATGGTGTTGGTCATGGATTTAGATTATCCATATAGGATATCAATCTTACCATTGTTGGATCTTTATGTTTGCATTGGGATGTGTGTCATATCCATACTTTTGAATTTGTGTTTGGTTGAGGGATTTTGTACTTGGTGTTATTGTTTTTGATCGAACACTTGTTGTTATTTTATGGATGCTAGGATTCGTGTAGAATCCATACTCCTAGTTTGAGGCTGGTTGAGTAAGTCCATGATGTTTTTTTTATTATTCATTGGGATTCATGTAGAATATGTACTCCTAAGATTGTATTTCATAAAGTGTTATTTTTCTTGTGTTATCATCCAACCCTTGTGTTATAATCTCCATGATGGTGGTATGCCCATACATGAGCATGTGTGCATGCATTTGTTAGGTGACTTGTGAGGCCTAAACTCCCTGTTGTACTTTAGTGAAGTTATGTTCATTTGGGATTGGGTTGGAAATATGCATGCCTATGAGAACTCATCATTGGATGAGTATGGGTATTTTAGGGTAGCACCATAGAGGGGCTTCTACTACTATCTTGGTGACTATTTCCTAGGTTGGCATAAAGAAGGCTTAATTAAGTGATAACTAGATAAATTAATAGGTATTAAATATAAGATAAAAAATAAAGTGAGCACCCAATTTAGTTTGAGGACACTTGATATGTGAGCACTTGGTGTTAGTTTGAGGACACAATGTATGTGCCTTCCATTGGAGAGTTGATGTCACCTGATACTAGCTTGGGATACTTGATGCCAAGAAATTTACCCTCCAATGAGTGTCTAACTAGGACTTGTTGTACTTGCATTATCTCATGATCTTGGTTTTAGTTCTCCTTACTCTTTGGCATGAGTGTTAGCCATGGACATTTTCTTTATGTGTTTTTATGGTTGGTCATTATCTCCATTAGCATGATGAGAGTGGGACTATGGGTTCCATGTGGTTGGGAAGTGTAGCTACCTATACCACTATTGGGGAATAATGTATAAAGATGGTTTATTTCTAGTTGAGACCAATGCTTGATGTTTCACTTGGTATTTCAGATTTCCGAAGTATGTTTCCTTATAATTTATGCTTTAAATGAAATGCTTGGATATCATGTTTTGATGATGATATTTTCATTGATGCATTCCTTTATTATGATGTTGTAGCATATGGTTAGATGATGTGATTCACTGCTAGTTGGAGTATCTATGCTTTGATGGATTAGCATGTTGGATATTCTTGTTCTTATGATGTTAGTTACTTTTGTAGTAGTAACACCATCTTAAGACAACTCTAACTATCTTGTTGCTAGTTTGGGATGTTATGCATAGGGAATGGCTAGTGCCTTTGAGGTCTCATAATGCTATTATAGTTAGGAGGAACCACACAAGAGTTTTAGTTGTTTTGGTGCTTAGATGCTTATGCTTTCCTTCATATGATGTTTTGTTTATGAACCATGTATGTTCATTATGATGTTGCCTTCTACATGTTCTTTCATATTTTGTTATAGATTAAATTGATTGATTTTTTCTCCTTCTTGTTTCATGGTGTCTTGTATTTTATGCTCTCAAATGATCATTCCTCAATTTATGTGAATCTGGTACTCCCTAGTGTGGTGCTGTTATGTTTTTATGCATTTTTTTCTTGCTTCATTTTTCTGCTATTGGAAATCCTTGCATGAGAAAAGTGGTTCCTCATGTGAGAATGTATTGTCTCATGCAAGCATACATTCTCCCGTGCATGAGAATGTACTTCATCACATGGAGTGTGTACTTCCCCATACAACATGATGGGAATCCTCATGTAGAGTAATGCACTTCGTCACATGGAGGAAATGCACTTTCTTACACAATTTGATGAAAAGTATCATGCAAGACTAGAGACCAGTGCACTTCCTTGTGCAATAAATAGGGGGAGTTTAGGCTTACTTGATGAAAGTTTGAAATTTGGTTTTGGACACCCTATTGGATTTCACACCTTTCCAGTTCAAAATAGTCTTTCTATGGGTTTTAAAATATAGCATTTAAGTAAAAATTACTTAAGATATATTTTAATATATGTGAAAATTTATTTTAGATAGGTTCCAAACCTCTCCAAGTTAAGATAAAGATTGTAAGAAATTTCATGGCTTCAGAAATTCAGACTTAGCCATTTTTTAGGGATTTAGGATTTTAGGCTTACCCAAATTTTAGGAGTCATCTTTTATTGTTTAGCATGGTGTTTAGTAGATGAATGGTGGTAACTTTGACCTAACCCTCATCTTTTGCATGGGTTTTGTTGGTCTCTTCTTGTGATTCTTGATTATGATATGGTTAGTGGATATGGACTTGTATGTCTAACCATTCTTGAAACTTTTACTTCAAGATTAATGAGAACATCCTATTGGTATATTCTCATGATTTGTGTGGTCTTTTTGTGTGTGTCATGGTTTATAGCTTGGAGATCTTTGTAAGTATATGTAAGACTTCCACTAGTATAGGTGAACATGTGAGTCTTGCCATGTTCCCTATTTTCATCTGCTTGTCCTTGTGTTTCATTATTGCACTTGTTTACTTTATGTTATTATTAAGTAACTTATATTAAGAAAAAAATATTCAGTGCATGTTTTATCCTTGAGTTCCAAGGATCTCTAGCTGGGATTATAAGGTAATTTTGGCTATGAATATTTAGTTAATACGAGCATCCATTAGGATTAAACCCTCCTATTTTGTATTAAAATCAGAACTAAAATGTTTGCAATTAAGGGCTAAATATTTTCTAGTAGAATCTAAATAATCAAAATATTTTGCATACTATTCAAAGGCTATTAATGATGTGGGAAAAACTTCTATATTCTACAAATGATCATTGGACCATCTATGGATGAATGGCAACTTTTTGATGTAATGTCTATAAGTATATGCTCTATGAGAACTTGCATGAATGTCAAAAAATTATTTTCTATAATGTTTACTCAATGTTTATGCTATTTACCTTGGGAATTGTATCATTATTGTAACTATTTCATTGTGTGATGTTATGTGATACATAAAAGAAAAACCCCATAAAAAAAATTGGTGATTTGTTATGTGTTTCTGGCTTAAGAGCTTGAAAATGTCAAATCATAAATTACACACAAATTGTTTAACAAAATACCAATTTCACTAGAATAAGAATTTGAGGATGGAATTCACAGGGGCTTTTACAAATCTCTACATCCTTAGTTATTCTAGGATTCTAGAAAGTAGCAATGCTCCTTGAAGCACCATGAACATGAGAATAGTGGAAGCCTTAGTCTCTATACAAACATAACTCAATCCTATGAAATTTCTTACTTTTTATTTTGGTCTCTTGAATAAGGAAGATATCATATCTAATAATTTACTATTTTACATCTTTATGTCTTATATATTACTGTCACAAAATTTTGCACCCTTGTCCAAAGTTTTTACCTAAAGACAACCTTGTGAGACATGAAAACAACCTCCAAGCTATGGGACTTGAACTATGAGGTTGTTTCCACATTTCACAAGGTTGTCTTTAGGTAAAAAAAATTGGATAAGGGTACAATTTTTTGTGACAATAGTTTTTGGCATGCCTAGTGGGACAATATTCTAGAAGATTTCAAGTCTACTAGTGTTAAAAGTGAGAAATTTCAAGTTGATGGTAAGGAAATAGTGCTGCTCTCAGTATTCCATGCCTTCAAGAGGCTCATTTCTACAAAGCACTTGGTGACTCTATGCCCTTTATATCTAGTTTGTAGACCAAATTTCTAGTGATTCATGCCCAAAGCTGAAACAAGGGCATCTTCTAGAGGTAATTTTCAATATTAAGAACTCTAATTTTCAAATCCTAGAAGAAGAAAGACTAGATTATCTCTATCACCTGTTAGGAGTACAAGGGAAATGCATAGCCCTATAAGATCCATTTCTAGTCCTCCTGTTGTTAGGTATCAATCTAGAATACCATCATCTCATATCAATAGATCACTTGCTTATATGGCTAGAGCTCATGATTTTACCATCTTTAATGGTGGAAGTCCTCTTTTATTAGCTCAAAGACATGACATACCAATAGCTTCACTTAAAAGTATACTAGATTTCACTAGTGAAACTTCTATCTCTCCCTTAGAGTACATTCAAGAGGTTGCAAATATTTGTAATATTCATGGTATATTTGAGGACAATGTTGCCATTAGGCTTCTAGCTTCATCTTTAAAAGGAAAAAAACTTCAATGGTATAGAGGGTTGCCTCATAACTCTATAATAGATTGGGATGGATTAGGAGCAGGAATATGTGAACACTTTGAGGACAAAAGTGAGTTCTTTTCACTTTTGGAACAACTAACTACCATAAAAAGAGCCCCCCATGAATGTATGATTGATTTCAATTACAAATTTTAGAAAACATGGGATAGAATACCTACTTCAATAAAACCTACCCTTGGTAATGCCTTCTGACATTACCTCAAAGCTTTTAATAGTGAAATTTTCACCACAATCCAAACCATGGGAGGAGACACTTTACCTAATGTTTATGAAATTGCAATAAAGATAGAAAACATATTGATATAAGGAGGAAAGATAGCTTCAACGCCTCCTATTTCTTTCTTCCCTAATACACCAAATCACCAACCAATGATAGCCCTGATTCCCACAACTTCCATACCATAATCCCTTGCTTTAGTCCCTCAAGCTTCCACATTGTCAAATGTGGTGGATGAAATCAAGGAGATGATGTAGTCTATGATGTTGAACATAGATTAAAGGTTGCAGGCAAAGAGAAGAAATTGGAAGATAGCTTCTCAGTGATACAGAAGGTGAGCAACAAGGTGGTGACTTTGGAAAAGCAGCAAGCTCAAGGTAGTGAGGCTCATCAATTGCACTATCAAACTCCAAACAATGGTAGGCCTCCAAATCATAATTATGGGAACAACTCTTTTGATCAAAATATGCAGAATAGTCATGCCCCTACTTCAAATAAAAATCAAAGTAGAGTCATAGTCCCACAAAATAATATGGCTCAGGATCAAGATTTTCGTTCCTCCTACAACTACTCGTATGCCTATTGCATGTGTCAAAAGGTTGAATCTTATTTTACTTTGACCACTCAAGAACCTACAATAGGATAATCATTCAAGGAGAACTATTGAGTGTTCATTTTGCACGAGGTCAATGGTAGGAATCCATTGCATAATTCCTCTCTTGAAAAGAAAATTCATTTAAGGATCCACTCCAAGGTTCAGTGTTTGTTTGTGACGTACCAAAATTTTATTAGTAGAAGATAAATGTGAGTGTTCACAAGGAGGCCTTTTTTGCTTCTAAAAAACACTTGTATCTCAGAATCAAAGTAAATTTGTTCGCTGTCTCAAAATAACACACCAAAAAGAACAATATTTTTGTATTTTCTATTTTCAATGAATGCAACTCTAACAATGCAACTACTGTGAGGTCCTATTCTAACAAGGGGTTAGTAAAGAAAATAACAAAACTGAAACCAAATAACATGAAAATAAATGACTTGAAATTGAAATTCTTAAATGGACATAAGCTATAGAACACTACATGCTATGAGTTAAACCTCTAAAGAAATCAATAGGAAACCAATGAAAATAGGAGTAGCACTTTTTAGAATCCACTGATGCAATTGTCAGTGAGAATCTTTAACAAATCAAATGATATTTTACTCTTCATCAAATCACAACACCACAAAAAATGCACTCATGTGAGATGAAAATCTATGTAGACACAATCGGGTGACCTCTTCTCAAGCTCATTACATCATCAAAATTCGTATATCTATAGCAAACACCGAAACTAAAAGATTGCACAACTAGAAACAACACAATAAACATTTGGCTCAATCAAAATCTCATGAATAAAATTCACAAAATAATGAAACATTGAGGAAAGCACCAAAAGTATAATTTTATTGCATAATAACAATGGCCCTTGTTACATTTTACAATGGGGTATTTATAAGAAATCATCTCCTCAATTTTTTTTGAGAGTGAGAGATATCTTTCATGCAATAAAATTATTTTAACAATAAAAATAAACTAAATATTTATAGATTATCAACTAATCTAGTGCTTAGAGGGACTCCATCCATATTTTACTCATTATTTGGATGCATGAGCCCTTTACATGTCAAAAACAATGATAGCATGAGAGAGAAAGTAGGAGGAAGCCATCAATTGAAGTGGAAGTTCATGGACGCACCAAAAATAGAAGTTGGCCCTTCACTAGGCATGTGTCAGAGTTAACTTGCCATCAAAATGCACTCTTGATGCATGGAAAGTGCTATTTTTGGAACTGCCAGTCAACTATCAGTGCACCTTTGAATTGGGGAGCTGCAGACCTACAAAGTTGTGGACCTCATTTGTCCTTGAATTTCTCTATCATATTAGTAATTTTAGTAGCATCTAGAAGATCTAAAGCCTCATACTTGTCTTTGACCTTCTATGTATAGTTGTCCACCTCAATTTGAGTTTTTTCAAAATCTCTAAGTTTGGTGTCCAACTCTAACAATGCTTCCTCTATCCTGAAGGCTTGTCTAATGTCTTCATCACTAGAATATTCCTCTAAAGTTTTCTTGAAATTCTCCACTACTACCTCAATTGGCAACAACTTCTCTCATTCTTCATCTTCAAAGATGTCCAAGCATTCATCATTATACAACTTTTTTGCTTCCAAAATTTTCTCTCGAGTTTGGTCCTTGAGCCTATGTATCTCATCATGTAATGTTTCCATCACTTTATTCCCATTTGAAATCTTCTCTATCCAATCATCTATTATGTCTAACTCTTCTATGATATATACATCAAATAGAATGTGGTACCTTTTCCCTTTTATGGCTTGTAGAGTTTTTAAATCTTTGATCTATGCTTGTACCTCATCCATGATATTGAAGTCCTACCTCAAAATTTCCACGATCTTATCAACATTCTCTTGCATAGCATGCAGAAAATTCAAACTTCTTGTGATTATAGTGACACCTTTATCCTCAAGGTTGTCTTGCCAATCCTAGAAAGATTTTAAAAATGGATTGAGTTGTACAACTTACCCTTCTCTAAAAATGGTATTTAGGGTCTCCTCGAGGCACTCAAGATCGAGAGGACCAATAACTTTGACTAAATATCCCTTTAGGATCTCAAGTTTCCTTCGAAGAGTTTGTAGTTCAATTTCATCCTACTCCATATGCTTGAGAACCTCTTTGACTCCAATAGTCACCATCTATCAAGATGTATCCCATGTAGGCTTTCCCAACATAATATATTTCACTTCATAGTCCTCAAGACTAATAGCTTATGCATCTATACCTTCAAGAGGGTGAGCCACTTGTACAAATAAGTCCTAGTTCTATATTGTAGTGATGAACACAAATGGAATTGAATCATGTAATGGAGACTTAGGCTTGTCCAAGATCTCTACAATATCACAAATGTCATCCTCTGAAGTATGGAACTGATGCTTGGCACTTCTCATTATTTCTTTCTGAAACCATCTTGGGATGTGTCTCTCTACAACCTTGGCTCTAGATGATTAAGGGATGTGTTCAACTACCTCCTTCCCATTATCACTCTTTCTCAGAGTCTCCTATTGTGAGGACTCTTCTTCTATAGTCTTGATCTCTATAGGTCCTGTAGTTTGATCCTCAACTCCCTGAGAAGGTTATTGCACATATTCTACTATCTATGCCTCTTTTGATGCCTTATCAGTAACTCTTGGTTTTGGTTGCTCGTGTGATGATGGTTCCTTTTGAACATGTTCCTCTTCTAAACTTGGAGGTGGGAGAGTTATTCAATCCTTATCTACCACCATGACCTATGGTGGAGATGGAGGAGTGATATTAGGACACTATGTCTCTGGTGGCATCTTTGTCTAGTCTTTCTATTGGATTTCACCTATAGGGGTGTCCATGATCTTAACTCCAACTAAATTCATAGCTATAGGCATGAAATCAAAATCTAAGATGGAGAGAACATCTTCATTTTTCTCCCTTTGCTCATTCACCCCCCGTTGCACTTCATCCTCTCAAGAAGAGAGCTCTAATGGTTCTACTTGGGTGGGTTGCAGGGTTCTCATGGCACTCTTTCTTCTTTCCAACTCTATGGCTTTTTCTAAATAAGTTCTCATTTGTAGGGGCACTTGTTATTCCTCCTCATCTAATTCTATTTCTCCCTCTAGAATGGTTTTGGGAATTGATGCATTAGGCACTAATCTCTTATTGACTCTTTGTCTTTTGTTCATCATAACCTTGATCCTCTTTTGTCTCTTCAAAATTGTATGAGAAGTAGACTCTTCTTGCTAAGAGGAATATAGGTCTTTGGAATTACTCCCTCTTTAGGTTGGCTTAGCAAAATAAGAGGCAACTAAGGTTCATCCTAGATTTGAGAGGCTCTAATACCTTAGGATTCTTGTGAGCTCTATTCATGCTTCTAAGAAGACACATGTTCTATAACCTATTCTATCTAAATCCTCTGAGAAGAGGTTCTCTTCCTCTTTCCCTTCCTTTTAGGAGGGTGATAATATCCCGTTGGGTGATCAAGCTGGTAAACTATCTTTGTCCTAATAGGAGACTAGAGTGCAAAGATAGGAACTATGAGTTTCCTTTTCTTACCCCTTTTTGGGCAAGCATGTACATGGAAGATTATAGTATCAAAAATTGGATCAAGTGGAAAGGGTTTCTTAATCCAACTCTTTTTCATTCGAATGACATGTCTTGCTCGATGATTAATATCATCTCCTTCCTCTCTATCAACTTCTACATTTAGAATGGGTCTCCAACCAACATTATCTATATTGAATAGGGGATCTAGTAGTTCCTTGGAGTCCTGTAGCCTTATCTCATCAAGGATGGTCAAATGGAGAGCCTTTTCTGCTAGATACAAATTCATCCTACAATAGTCTCTGATGTACACACGTAGTTGTTTGTGGCATTCATCCAATGATCTTTAATGACATCCTCATGATAGAAATCCTTCCTAGCTAGGTTTTCCAGTTTTCCCACATTGTCAAAATATGGCCAAGGAGAGTTGTACTCTTCGAGTGGATAGTTCTCCCATTCCCACTCAAATTTTAAAATATCCTATTTTCTTTTTACCTAATATACTCCTACAAAAAAAGGCCAATCCCAACAAGGTCTCCATTTTCTTTTGATCCTCTCATAAGCTAACTCAATCTACCAAGATATTTCCATTAGTACCAACTTGTCACTTGGGTACCTCAGGAGTTTCTCTAGATTGATAGATGCACCACCTACTTGAATATATGTAAATGTCCTAAACTGGATCAAATATGCTGCAAGAGCTGTGATTTGTGCCTTGGCTTCCTTGGAAAATCTCTTCCCATAGTCTCCTTTCATGAATCAAATGATCACAAAGATGAAAGCATCATTTACGATTCTATACTCTTTGCTCTGTGGTGAGAGCTTCTTCTTCATCAACTAAGGATAGACTATGTATGGCCAAGCATTGGGGTCTTGCATACTGCCTTTCTTGTATAACTTGGGATAGTTCATTGCCCTTGCTACAAGTAGCTACACCACATAAGAAGTCATATAGAACTTCTTCTTGTCCTTTACCATCCTCAACTACTCACACAAGTTTTCACTAAGTGTGGTGGCTCAATCCAGTGGTATCTTTGCATGCCTAATGGTCTCAATGAAGTTGACCATGAATGGAGCGAGATGACTCATTGCATGTAAGCCCATGAATCTACTCAAGAGAATGATAGAGTATCTTATGTCATCCTTCTTGTATCCCCAAAACATATCCACTTTGTTGATTGTCTTTCCCTAAGGTGGCTTCTTAATGAAGTACAAGGAATGTATAATATCAATGGCTTCTTGGTGATGATCTTTATACCATCTTTTAGCTGCTTCATAGGAGAGTTGGATGAACTGATTGGCTCTGGGAAGATGAAAGACCCTCTTGATGTTGTCAGGATGTAGATCTATGACCACTTCCCTAGTGATTCTCTTAACTACCCTTTCATTAGGAACAAAGTGTTGAGACAAGGTCATGACCAATTCAACTAATTGTACTGACACAGGATGTGAGATTGTATTCACTAATCCAGATCGAATCAATGTGGACACCAAGGTTAACCTTTGTGTTAGATTTTTGCAAACTATTAGGAAGTCTCTCAAGCCTTAGAACTTGAAAATACCTAGTTTAGTTGTTGCTTCAAATGTAGACGCCATTTGATCATGTTACCTATGCATTACAAGAGAATAAAATATCATTAGTCACTAGATAGAAAACAAGAAAAAACAACATAAGAAGAAAAAAAAGTCCCCCCTGGGGCTTATTTATTATTTTTGTGTTTGAAATTATTATTATTATTTTTTTTTTTTTTAAATTTAAATTTTTAAAAATTAATTTTTTTTTCAAAATTTAAAACTAACACTTTTCAAAATTTTAAAAATTAAAATTAAAAAATGAATGGAGGGCATGGGCACTGTGTGGGCATTGTCGCCAGCACTACTATGGCACAGCCACAAGCACTGCACTGGTGCCCCAAAGGGTTCCACGTGGGCATTGCACCTAGTGCCACAAGGGTGTGGGTACAAGCACCATGTAGGTGCTACACATAGCACCACGAGGGTGTAGGGGCAGGTGTAGGGACCATGCTAGTGCCATGTAGGCACTGTGCTTGAGTGCACTGTGTGCATGCAGCATGCATGCCCATGAGGGTACTGGAGAAAAAGAGAGAGAGGGGAAGGCTTACCTCTCCCTCCTTAAACACTTCAAAAAAAATGAAGAAGAAGGAGGGGAGGGAGGCTTTTATAACCCTACTACTCTTGCGTGTGAAAAACCATACGTGTCATGCCTCAATGCACACATGCACATGTGAGGGGAGGGGAATTTATTTATTTATTTTTGAAACTTTCATCTCCATTTTTTAGTTTTCTAATTTTTGGGGTTTTTGACTTTTATTTTTATTTTCTCATTTTTTGATTTTTTGATTTTTTTTTGACTCTATGATGCAAATTCCTAAACAGTTTTTCTTCTCTTGACTCTTGAATTTTGAGTCCTGGAGTTGGAAAAAAAAGGTAGGGGGTCCCCATTCCTAGCAAGGAACGGGGTGTGTGTTGTGGACACCACAACAAGAACCAATCCAAAGATGCCTCATAAATGCATAGATAGGGTGATTGCTCCTTTATGAATCATCAGGTGGAGGAACATTGTAATTTAAACCAAGATTCCATTGCTCACAACACTAGGAGAAAAAGGAGAGCTATTGAAGATTCTACCTCTCCTTCTTCTCAAAATTTTACATCAAATGTAGTGCCTTAGAAACAAGTAGCAAGTGCTCAACCCAATGCCCCTCAATAAAAAAGGAAAAATAATAGTAGAGAAGATGTCAATAATCCCCAAGTTGTCCCATCTCAACCTCCTACACATGCAACTCCTAAGGCTTCTACTAGAGCACCTAATGCCTCATTTAGTGTGGTAGAGAAAATGAAGATGACAAATGTTAATATTTCCACATGGGATGTTGTTGTTTCTATACCCACATAAAAGAAGTTGGTACAACAAGAATTGGAAAGTATTGAACCAAAGGATTGGCCACTTAGCATGGAGAGTGCCACAAGTCTAGTACAACTATCAAGGGAGGTCGAGACAAATAAAAAGGTTAAGCCTCCTCCATTTTATGTTTCTCTAATTATAGGGGATAAAGTAGTTCAAAATTGCATGATTGATTTAGGGGCTAGTAGTTCAGTGATGCCCAAGTGTGTTGCTAATGCTTTAGAAATGAAATATGAACCCATTGTTAGGGATATATTATTGTTGGATGGTAGTACTATCAAGATTGTAGGGATCCTTAGGAATGTGGAAATGGCCCTACATGCATGCCCTAGTTGTAGTATAACTCAAGATATATTAGTTGCTAAAGTCAAGCCACACTTTGCCATTTTTCATTCAAGAGACTTCCCTTTACAAATAGGTAGTTAAATATCTTCTAATTGGCCATACATTTTTTTAGAACAAGATATGGGACCAAGGCTTCAATAAAAGTAGAACCTCTAGCCCTCCATCATATTGAACCCTACACCCCTAATCTTATCAATATGAATTGCACTATCCTAGAAATGGATGAGAATGACATAGTGAATGAACCTACTGCTTCTGTAGTAGAGATACCTAATTTTCTCTTATATGAATCTGCTAATGCATATCAATTTGATCCCATATTAGAAACCCTTGAGATAGGTCTTAGTACATACTATGTGTTATAAAAGATGCTCTTGTCCCTAGCCTTACAAAGGTACAAGAAGATATGAGTGGGATATGGAGTATGTATTTTGATGGATCAAGGAATAAGAAATATGGATCAGGGGTTGGTGTGATGTTGATTTCTCATACACAAGTAAGGTATTGCTCCTTTAGGCTCTAATTCAGTTGCACTAATAATGTGGTAGAATGTGATGCTCTAACCCAAGGTCTCCAATAGGCATAAAGGAGGGGTATCAAGCTCTTAAGAATATTTGGGGACAGTGAGTTGGTTGTTAATCAAGTTAGAAATCAAAATATCATGAAGAACAACCTTCTAAAATCATACACAAACATAGAGTTTGGGATCTACTTGAAGGCTTTTAGGCTTTCAATATTCAGAGTGTCCCAAGAAACAAAAACAAACATGCTAATAGGCTTGCAACCATTGGTTCTTATTATGCTATACCAAAGCATGTTAATGATGAAAAGAAAGAAAAAATCAAAATTGTTGTAAAGCCTACCATCCCAAATAATTGCACAAATTGGCAAGTATTTGATTTAGATTTATAGATTGTTAATTTCTTGCAAAATGAAGTAGAGTTCTCTACTAGTAATCAGTCCAAGCTACAAAGTCAGTATGGGGAATAGATTATGAACCTAAACTCCAAGAAAATTCCTAAAGGTCTAGTCACCTTAGAGGGCATTTTCAACTCTGATGATCAAGCAAAAGGTAGAGGTCCTAACTTGACCGCAAAGAGGAATGACTACACACCTAGCACTGTTGCTAATGGAAAGACTTTTAACTTGGGAAAGGTATGCACTAATGCTTAACAAGAAGTTGTCATTAATTTATGTCAATAATTCAAGGATGTTATTGCTTGGACATATAAAGAATTTAAGGGTTTTGACCCAAATTTATTTCAGCATACCATAGATTTAAACCATAATGTTAAGCCTATTAGAAAAAAGCAAAGGCTAGCCAACCCAAAGATTGAACCTTTAATGAGAAAGGAACTATCCAAACTTATAGAAGCCAATATCATTTTTCCCATTAAGCACTTTTCATGGGTATCCAATCTTGTTCCTATTAGAAAGAAGAATGGAGAAATCAAATTGTGTGTAGACTTTAGGGATCTTAATAAAGCTTCTCTTAAAGACCACCATCCCCTTCCTTCTATGGAACAAATTCTATCCAATGTTAGTGGCTCAGAAAGGCTTTCTTTCTTAGATGGTTTTTCAGGTTACAATCAAGTGCTAGTCAAAGAGTCTAATAGATAGAAGACTACATTCACCATTAAGTGGGGCACCTATCCTTATAGTAAGATGGCTTTTGGACTGATGAATGCATGTGCCATGTTTCAAAAGGAAATGGAGATGGCCTTCAAGGGTGTGCTAGAAAGTTTTGTATTAGTATATCTTGATAATATAACTATTTTCTCAAAACATGTAGCAAATTATTTTGATCATTTCAGATAGATATTTGAAAGATGCAAAGAGTATGGTGTGTCCTTGAATCCCAAGAAGTGTGTGTTTGCCACTAACAAAGGAAAGCTCTTAGGACATATTTTGACAAGAGATGGGATAATAATAGATCCAAAGAGAGTAGAAGAAATTCTCTCTCTCCCACTTCCTAGTCATAAGAAAGGATTACAAAGCTTTCTTGGTAGGGTCAACTTCATAAGAAGGTTCATCCTTGACCTTGCCTCCATGGTGAAGCCTCTCACAGCTATGTTGAAGAAGAATATGGTGTTTACTTGGACCAAGGAGGGGAAAGCTAGTTTTGAAGAGATCAAGAAATCAATTGCTTCAGCTCCCACTCTTGTTAATCCCAAGTTTGATAGAGACTTCATCCCTTACTCCCTTGGAGGAGAATCAAGTATATCAACTATTCTAACATAGTTGAATGATGAGAATTTGGAGCAGCCCATTACTTTCTTTAGTGAGGGGTTTAAGGATTATGAAGGAAGATACAACTATGTTGAGAAACAAGTCCTTGATGTTGTAAGGGCTCTCAAAAAATTTAGACATCTTTTTGTCTCATGACAAGGTTCAGCTCTTGGTTCCACATACAAGTGTAAAGGAGTTCTTGTTGAACAAGGATATCAATGTAAAAAGAGCTAGATGGATCAAAAAAGTTATGGAATATGAGATTGATATCAAGATCACCAAACTTATGGGAGGTAGGAGATTGTGTGAGTAGGTGGTCTCTTCTTTTGAGACACCTGAGGAAGCTACCCTCTTAATAAAAAATGAGCAACCAGCAGGGAAAGAAAATCAAAATGATTGGTTTCACAATATGACTACTTTCTTGATAGAGGGAAGATATCCACATTGCTTGAATAGAGCTAAAAGGAGATAGTATAGGCTGCAGTTAATTCCTTATGTCATAGTTGATGGTATCCTTTTTAGGAGAGATTTTAATGGAGCCCTATTAAGATGCATTGACATAGACCATGTTGAAAGAATGATCAAAGAGATTCACGATGGTCTTGATGGTGGCCACTTCTCAACAAGGACAACTACAATGAAGATCATGAGGGCTGGTTACTAATAGCCATCCTTGTTCCATGATTGTCATAAGTATGTAAGGAAGTGTGAAAAATGTGCATTCTTCTTTGGTAAGAAAAACCTTTTAGCTCTTCCTCTTTATCCCATTTAGGTGGACCAACCTTTTTGTCAATGGGGATTGGATTTCATAGGCCCTATCAATCCTTCTTCCAGCTCTAGTTACAAGTGGATTTTAGTTGCTATAGATTACTTTACTAGATGGATAGATGAAATATCATTAAAGGATGCCACAAAATATTCAGTTGTTGAATTCCTTGATGGATTTATGACTAGTTTTGGTTCCCCTTCAACCATTATTTTAGATAATGCAAAATCTTTTGTAGGAGCTTGAATTTGTGCATGGGCAGTTAATCATAATATCTACTTTAGCATATCCTCAAACTACTACCCGCAAGGCAATGGATTGGCTAAGTCATCCAACAAAAACCTAATCAAGATTATGAAGAGGACTATAGAGGATAATTAGAGATGTTGGCATCAAAAGTTGAGGACAACATTTTGGGTTGATAGAATAGCACCTAAGAGGGTCATAGGAAATTCACCCTTTATTTTGGTATATGGTAGGGAAGTAAGGCTTCCAATTTCATTGGAGTTTCCATCCATAAAACTAGCTCATTAGTTGGAGTTAATGGAAAATGATGCCATGATAGTAAGAATAGAATAATGGATGGAACTAGAAGAGAAAAGGAAATAGACCATGCAAACCTTAGAAACACATCAGCAATAGGTAAAAAAGAGTTTTGATAGGAAGGCTAGGGATAGTATATTTAGAGAAGGTGATCTAGTATTAAAATGGGATGCGGACAAGAAAAAACTAGGGAGGTACTCAAAATTTGATACACTATGGAGTGGTCCCTATGTGGTTATTAGTTGCAAGCAAGCCAATGCTTTTCAATTAAGAAAGCCTGATGGTGAAAGCCTATTCCAGTTAGTGGAATATATCTTAAGTCCTTCTGACAAAGGATGAGTACTTCATGTATACAATTTAGGGTAGTTTCCTTTCTTTTTCCTTGGTTTCCAAGAAGTGCATGAGCACATGTGTTTTGTAGAGGTTGCAAAAGTTTATTTGGTTCTTGGTTCCTATTGCAAAGAGGTAGTTTTGACTTTCTTGAGTATGTTTTCTATGATTTTTAGGGTTTTGGTGGGTGGATTTTCATATTTTTTATGACTCTATAGCCCAATGGATGCATAAGGTCACTAATGATATGCATAGCAGGCTTGTATCCCCCCTGAGTCACTAGAATTGTTGGTCATTTTTGCCTTCCTGCCAAAATGTCCTTATTTGAATTTAAACATGGTAACGATCACATATTCAAATTCAAATAAAGTGGGGCTTAGAAATATTTCATATAAAACTTTAGGTTATAATTTATATTCTAAGTTACTAATCACTTTAATATTTTTTAGACCCATACTTACTCACCATCAGATCTTTCATCATCCATAGTGGTCACTTTATCATTATGTGGAGTTGTAAAACCTTTATTTCATGTGATATTGCGATTGCTTGAAGGAACCCCTTTCCTGTTAGAATAGTCAGGTAGTTGTTAGAGCATGTCAAAAAAATTTTGGTTTCTCATTGGCTAAGGTATGACTATACAAGGTGGGTCCCTTCCTTTTATGTGCTGGTTTATCACGCATCTTCCTAGTCATCGATCTTCCTAGGATCTACAGTTGTCACCTTGTTGCTATGTGAAACTATGAGCACTTTAATTCATGCAACATAATGAAATCACACCATGCATCTATGTGGGTCTAAGTTTCTTTGATAAGCTAGACTAAGATGGCATATAGTGGAATTTCATTGTCCAAGCTTCTAATGTGTTGAGGTCATGGGTCATATGTTTTTAGTTTTTACTTCTAACCATCTGATCTAAGTAGATCCACAATGGTCACCTTGTCACTATAAGAAGTTGCATGATATTTATTCATAGTGACAAAGCAATGAGTTGATGTATGGTAGGTGGGTCTATTCCTTTGTGGATCGCAATGTGGTGGGTCAGTGCTAGATAGGTTGGAAAAGAATCATATTTCCACTGGTTGGTGCACTAGCAAGATTGATGATTTTTCAAGACTATTAGATGGTGGGAGATCAACGCCTCTCACAATGTCACTATAGGAAGTTTCTCAATCTTTAGCTATAGCGACATAGTGAGGATTCACCATGTGTCTTGGTGGGCCCAGTTTGGTAGGTGCAATTAGAAAGGCAATCACAATTAAGGCTAACAATATTGTAAACCATCATGGTTAAGTTAAGGAGTTGGCGCAGTCAAGATGATATGGTGGTCAAATACATGAAGACTCCATGAGGTGGCAAAAAGAAATAAGATGGTTATTCCACATGGAGGGTTCTGGTTGCATGACTAGGTTGACCTAATAACCTTGCTGACTCATAAGCCAAAAATGAAGGGAGAGGTGTTTTCTTTCATGATCTAATCTTCATGATTGTTTCCAACCATTTTTCAATGAATTCTGTGCCATCTTCTTAATCAAAGTGACTTAATGGTGCCATTCTATCTTCTCGAGGCTCTATTTTGGCAAAATATTGGATTTTATTGTATTTGAATCTATACCAAGATTAGATTTTCCCTAGGGCTATATGATTATTCTGAAAGTATTTAAGATAGTGGTTGTGGGGTAACTCCAATTAGAAATATCTTAGTTATGCCTAAGCTATAAAGGTAGTTTTTGTAAATTTTGTTGTGTTAACTCTTCTCTATTTTCTCGATATTGCTCTACAAATTCACTCTACATTCCCTTTTCCTCTAAACTTATATGACATTCTACTTTATTACTTCATACATTGATGCATTGTGCAAAGACCTATTTTCCTCTCATTAGTGCATTTTGGATATTTGTAATCTTGTATGGTTGTATCTATTTTTGGCCTATAAATGATATATAAATGAATTCTCTTCTTCCTTGTGTCATTTATTTGGGTTTTTTGATTTACATGTGATTTTTAGATTAAAAAAAGTTTGAATGTGTATAACTTTTGGTGTCATGATGGCTCAAAAGTGCATGTATGGGTAGAGATTAGTTTGAACACTCTATTTTGGTGCATCACCCCCTTAGGCTAGAGTAGCTAGTTTTTCTTTCTATGCATCCCTTCTCCCTTTTCCTTTCCAATTGTAGTTAGGTGCACCCTAATAGTAAAGGAAGCTAGCCTTCTCTAGAGATTCAAACTCATAGTTCAAGTCCCGTAGCTTGGAGGTTGTTTCCATGTTTCACAAGGTTGTCCTTAGGAAAAAACTTTGGACAAGGGTGCAAAATTTTGTGACAACATATATCTTTTCATAACTTGTAGTTTTAGCACCATATGTATAGTATATCAAGAGATTTGTGAATTGCCCAAGTTTCTTTAAAAATGTGTGATTTTTAAAGATTGAGTCATAGGGATTTTTAAAGTTGAATCAAGTTTCTAAATGTCTCTCCATAGAAAAAAATAGATTTTTTAGTCTCATAAATGAAGAAACATGGAAAACTATATACAATTGTAGTTAGAAGGACATCATTTCATAGTTGCAAGCATAAGAAATCTGATAGGCAGTATAAGAAGGTGCTCTAGAGAAAAAAATATCCAATATTTGAATAGTTTTACTAAAACAAGAAATAAACTTACAAAGCATTACAATATTTTGATCATTGATTTATAAAGAAAAAAAGAAACCCATACTATTTCTCATTTTTGTTGTTATGTTTTATTTCCCTTGAATTTTGACACAATTTATCCAAGTCTAAGTCACATTTTTGGTTTGCTAAGTCCTATTTAGGAATTAAGCTTTTGATTTTCTAGTAGCTATAATATGAGAAATGGTAGAAGTTGGCAAAATACCTCATATATGTCATCTTGATGAAATAATGATTGGGGTTGTGCCGTCATTACCTTACAATGTATGTTGTTTTGAAAGTATAAGTAAGTCTCAAAGAATTTTATTACTATTAGTTTGTGAGTGATATACTAAGCTCATTTTAATTATTGTTCCTTTTAGGTTCAATAATTTTTGTAGAATTTACTAACAAAGGTGGGGTCACAACCATAAACAATGGGAGTGGTTATACCTGGAGGTTGAAGATTTGGTCAAGGAAGACTTGGTAAATAATAGAAGATTTAGGGAATGGGCCAATGAACAAAAATGAGCATGCTCTAAGAGATATCAACCACCATAAAAATGACTAATTTCTAGGAGTGTTTCTTTATATATTGACCTCTCTTCCAAGCTTAAGGAAGGAACTTGGTCAGGTGCAATATTGGAGCAGACAAATAACCTTTTAGAATGGGGAATTCATCCCATAAGAATTACTAAGGGTTATGAAAAAACCTCAAAGATTGTAGTGGAATATTTAGATCATATTTCTCAAATGTTTGAGTTTAGTTTGAACAATGTTAAACCTCTTGTGCAGACATGCATGACCACACTTCCTTGAAGATGTAAGTTTTTTTGAATTGTATAAATATGGGCCTCTAGGAACTTGTCTATATTAATTGTAAGTGCTACATTTACTCTTTTTCATTGAGTTTTTGAAAGTTATAGTAGTAAAAGGGTAGTGATAATTTTAGTTTTCTCAAATATTTAACTCTTTGCAATCATAATGTAACTCATTTTCTGGTCATCGATCATTAAAGGATTCCAATTGCCCCTATTAACATCTAGTTGAAGTTTTTTGTGCTTTTGTTGACTCTTCTATTTTATCTTCTTGACTCTAATTGTATGCACCCTAAAATGGTCACCTAGACTATGGGCCCCATTATTTAATTTATCACTTATCAAATTTCTTGAATCAATGGTTTACAATATTTTATTAAATCAATTCAAATCAATTTCCTTGATCAAATTCAATTAGTTTCATTTCGAAGGTTGATCATTTTATCCTAAGTCTTATTTAATTAAAAGAACTTGCTCTCTTTTAATTAAATAAAATAAGTCCTCATTTAATTAAAAGAAAACCTCTCTTTTAATTAAATAGTTCATCCATATTTAATTAATTAAGAGAAAAAACCTCTCTTTTAATTAAATAATTCATCTATATTTAATTAATTAAGACAAAAACCCCTCTTTTAATTTAATTAAATATTTCCTATTTAATTAAAAGAACTTGCTCCCTTTTAATTAAATAAATAATCCCACTTAAATCTCTTTTTGATGAAAAAGGAGTTAAAACAAATAAAAAATTAAATAAATCTTTTATCTACACTTAATATGGGACTTATCTTCATCCTCTCTCCACTTTCTTCTCAACCACTCCACTTTTCTTGTTGGTGGATCTTTATTTCACATGGATCATTATTTCTCCACCCTTGACTAAATGTTTTTCCTCTCAATCTAGATTTTCCAATCTTCTTTATAAGGGAGATCCCTCTCCTCATTTTTGAGACACCCATTATTATGCTATTGTTATGTTGCAGGTTTGGAGAGTGATTTTTGAAGAAGTTTTGAATATTAATGCTTTTGTGGAGAACTTCTATCTTCTTGTCTCATTCTCTCTTGCATGCATGGCTTCCATCATCATGATCCATACTTTGATTTTCATGTTAGCTTAGATCTTGCATTGATAGATTAGATCTTTCTTTCATAGATTAGATCTCCATCGTTATTTCTTTTCATAGATTAGATTTCATTTCTTGCATTGTTTTGCATTGTTATCATTTAGATTAGTTTTTCATTTCCATTTTCATGCATATTAGATCATTTAATCTCTTTTTTTGTGGTGTACTTGCATGGGCACAAACTAGGTCAGACTGAGGGCCTCCATTACAAACCCTTGCACTCCATGAATAGGGAGCTATGAGTTGCCATTTGAGACTTCATTTTTGAGAAATCTTGAATATAATGACTCATAGAAGTGTGCCCACATTTTAGACATACATTTTTGGTGCCCACCTTGAGGCAACCCACCTTTGCTGGCTGGATTTTATTCAGATCTGTTTGCAGACTAAAAAAAACTCTAGATTTGAAATATTTGATCATATCTTTCAAACGGCTAGGTATTTTGATCTAAAAATCTTTTTGCAGGGTTCTCATATATCAGGGAAGCTTCAGTCCAATTTTAAGAGTTTTTGAAATATTTTTGATTTTTTATGATTTTTCCTTGATTTTTCATAAAAATTCATTTTTAGGAGTAAATTAGCATATTTTTTAAAACATTTATAGTTTCAGAAAGATCTCAGAATTTTAAATAGAGTTGGTTCTTTGTGTTTCAATTTTAGAGGTCATATCAGGGGTCAATAATTTGACACTCAAAGAAACCCTAGATTTGAAAGATTTGATCATATCTTTCAACTGGCTAGGTATTTTGATGAAGGTATGCTCTGATACCACTGATGACGGGCCAAACCACCCATACCAACTCATAACCAAAAATGCAACGATATGGAGATAGAGAGATGACAAAATGCTTCATAAAGCATCCATTAATACTTGAAAATTTATTAGAAGAGATTACATTTGAAGAGCTTACAACTCAAGAACTTCTATTTCTTGAACTTCCTTTAGAAGAGCTTCCATTTCTTGAACTTCTACTTCTCAAGCTTTCTTACAAGAGATTATATTCGAAGAGCTTCTATTTCTGAACTTGATTACAAACAATAATAAGCCTTGCTTAAATAGGCACTTCTAACCCAAGACATTACAAACACAACCAATGTGGGATAAAAGGTAAATACAACTACTTTTAAATAAATATTAAATTCCCACCCAAATACAACTAAGCACCCAAAAAATATTAAATACATGATTTAAGGATCTTTCCACAAACTTCTAAGATGCCACCTACACACCTCGATTAATGGAATGACAACTATTTTTGTTATTTTCTATTTATGCCACCCATGCACCTTGAAAATAGAAATTCCTCTTTTCTCCTTTTTTCCTATTTTTCTATTTTTTATTATTTTCCTTCCATTTTCGTCACTTTCTCTCTCCTCCACAATTTTTTTTTTTTTCTTTTCTAATTATTTAATTTTCCCATGCAAGATGCTCCTGCATCAGACTCCCTTGGTAGATAGAAAAGTGTGTCTCACACTTTGATGTCAAAAGTGAGATATAGAACCATCTTCATCTTCACCACAAGCTTCCACCTCAATAGGGACAAGAAAACCAACATGCAAATCTTCCACATTTTTTTTGCTGATGCATGATGCTCCTACATCCGACTCCCATGGTAGGAAAAATTTTGTGAATATGGATTCACAAAATGAAGTAGCCATTGTTGACATTTTTATTTATTTTTTCTCTTCCTCCAACACATAGCTGGAACAAGTATCTGATGCCGATATATTTCCTTCTTTCTTCTTTTCCAACACCTAGCTGGAACAATTGTTTGTTGCTGAAAATGCTCCTTCGCAATGAACTCTATCCAAGTATGACTCCCATCCTTATCCAATCTTGTTGAATTAATCACACCTGTAATAAACCGAACAACATCATACCAATCTGCCTTTGCATACCACACATCACTAACAAGATCCTCATGCAAACCATCATCAATATCTTTTAAACTCATATCAAAGACAACATTCCATGATTCATAAGAATTTACCTCATTGACATCTTCATCTTTTCTTGCCTCTTTTATGTCGTGAACAATGCACGTAAGTACTCCACTTGCTTGATCTCCAACGAAGGCACTATACTTTTCCTCCATTGCTAAAATCTTCAAATCATCTTGATCTACTTTTGGCATACAAATCTGGTTATCTTCATGCTCTTCCTCTTCTCTTTCATCTTCTTCAACTTTTGGTTCGTAAATAATTTTCTCTTCATCCGCTTGCTCTTCCACTGGATCATCTTCCTTTTCCACATCCAAGGAATTATCAACATCTCTTTTTTGGTGGCATGCTCTTCATTTCCGCAACTTAGCTTCTAATTCATTCACTTGCTTCTGCAAATCAAATAGCAATGATTGTTGATTTCTTGCTCTAAATTTCTCAAGTCGAGGAATCCTTAGAATTCATCCAATCACAAAAGTCATATTCTTCTTTCTCTTCTCCATAATCAAGTCTTCAAAAGAAAAATCTCGTCCAAAACAAGAACCTCGTGCAAACTGCCTCACAGTTGGCATTCTATCTACACAATCAAGAACTTCTTCACAAACTTCACCTAACTCAAGGTCCTGGTGCAAACTGCCTCATGTTCGACAATCTGTCTGCATGCTCAGGAACTCCTGCTCTACTAAACTTCACCCAACCAAGGTCCTGGTACAAACTGCCTCACACTTCAGTGATCTTCATGTACACTCAGGAACAACCTACTCTAATACCACTGATGAAGGTATGTTCTGATACCACTAATGATGGGCCAAACCACCCGTACCAACTCACAACCAAGAATGCAACAATATGAAGACAAAGAGAGATAAAATGCTTCCCAATAAATTTTATTAAACTTGAAAATCCTTAGAAATTACAATAACATTTCTACAAGATCTCTCAAGATCCAATCCAAGCCCAAGCTAGTCCAAATCCACAGTCTGGTAGAAACCTCTGAGATCTCAACTTGTGCTCACAAACCACCAAGCAACCTCCTTGTTTCTAAACCACAGTTACTAGCTCTTCTCACAAACCTAATCCAAGATGCATCATGCATCATATTTTGATCTAAATTGTTTTTTTTGTAAGGTTTTGATACATCAAAGAAGCTTTGATCCAATTTTTAGATTTTTTTGAAAGATTTTTGATATTTTATGATTTTTTATTGATTTTTCAAAAGAAATTATTTTTGGGAGTAAATTAACATATTTTTCAGAAAAATTTACAGTTTTAGAAAGATCTCAAAATTCTAAATAGAGTTGGTTATTTATTTTTCAATTTTAGAGGTCATATTAGGGGTCAATAATTCAATTTGCAAAAACTCATTTGTTTTAACAAAATGATTTCCTATGGCACAAATTAAAAGATCTTTTCAAAATTTTGACATTTTTGGAAAGCTCTCTAATTTTTTATAGGGGTCACTTTTCTGTATTTTGAGTTTTGGATTTGAGTTCATATCATATAGATCCAATCTTTATGACTAGGTCAAAAATCAATTGAAAAAATGACATTTAATGAATAGCTTGCATTTAATTTTTACAATGAATCAATGCATGATGTGAGCTTTCGTTTGGGTTACTTGTTGATTATTATCACTCTTAAAAATCATATTTTTAGATCTAACTCAAGTTTTGCATGACTTGACATATATTGCATATCTTGTGTTTGCTTGTTTTGTTTGTTGCTTTGTTTGTTGCGAGCGAGCGTTCAAGCGTAAACAAGAAGTACAACAAAGAAAAGATGTGTTACAAGGATTACCAAGTATTTTGTTTGATCTCTAAAACATTTAGATTTGGGATTAAAATTAAACCTCTCATGTGTTTGGCTTGAGTGTTTTACATGCTTTCATAAAACACATTTCAATTAATGCTCTTAATGGGAAATGAATGAACATAGATTTTCTTTCATACAAGTTTGTGTAAGTGAATGATTGTGTTTAAACCTTAAGTAATTCTTGTTTCCAATATCAAATATCTCATTAAGTTATTGAGGGCATGGATTCATTCCTTGTTTACATAGGGAGTTGAATGCACCACTTTGTGGACTCACTTTATGTTTACTAGGAAAGTTAAATATTCCATTGTTCAACCATTTTTCATTTGAGTAGTAATGATTAGTATTCTTAGATTAATTTTGATTGATGTAGATTGCTATCTTGGGTTATTAGACTTGCTAATCCATCAGTCACTCATTTTTGCCTCGTGGTTGCAAGATCAGCACCACATTAAGGGGGAGGGGTCTATAGGAAAGAAGCATTAATTGCTCCACTAGGTAACCCTTTTGTGCTTTTTGGAACTCACTTGTTTTCTAAGGTATGGAATCACTTTGAGTTGGTGTGAAGAGTTAAATGTTCCACTTTTGGACTCACTTTGAGTTTGTGTGAAGGGTTAAATGTTCCACTTTTGGACTCACTTTGAGTTTGTGTGAAGGGTTAAATGTTCCACTTTTGGACTCACTTCACATTATCTTAAAGGGTTAAATGTTCCACTTTTGGACTCACTTCGCATTTACTTGAATAGTTAAGTGTTCCACCTTTAGTGCTCTAAATACTTTTTATAGTGAATTACTTAGTTTTTATTTCTAGGAGGCCTGCTTGGGGATTTCATCACCCCTTGGGATGACCTTAACTCCTATGTTCTGGTGGAGTATAAATATCAGGAAGTGAATCAAAAGACACCTCTCTTGGGAATTGAGTTTGATATCACTCTTGGCTAAGCCTCAAAGAACTTTATACCTTTGAGAAGTGAAGGAGGAGATTTGGGTTACCATCTCCCCCCGACTGTGTGATTTTGAATTCTTCTCATCTACAAATTTGGGCCTCATGTACCTTGTGTATATCGAGGACTCCATTTAGAAAGCCACGTATATCCTTGTAGAGAACTTGATAAGGTGTTGTGTTCTAAATTCCTACTAAAACATTGTCAAGAACATACACAAGTAGAACCTTTAAGGATTAGAAATACTAAGTCACTATACTTGTTCATGTGCAAGGTTGCTTTGCCCCTTGCTCATTGTTTGAAGACTGTTTTCTTGAGATCTATGTTTGCTATCTTGTGTGCTTGGTTCATGATAAAGAATCTATTGATACATCTAGTTGGATATTTAAAATGAACAAAACCTGAGTTCTTGAGTTGAGACTTTACGATTGAATAAATTTTTTATCCTATTATTTTTAGTCTCCCTTGGTTGATCCTATTTGGATTAGGCTATTTACCCCATTTTTAGAAGCTTTTTTATGCCTTGGGTTATTGTGCTTTGACCTCTTGAATTAGTAATCATTGATTTCACAAGAGACCTTGTTTGGAGTTGGTGAGTTAGAGACCATCCTTGTTGAGAAAGATATACCATTGGATCTTTTGATATTACGCTTGGAGAGTCTTAGTAATCTCTTGTCCATCTACTTTCATAAAAATTCAATTTTAATTATTTATAATTTGGGTAAATCATCCTGCTAGTCCATATGTGCTAGGGTATTCACCCAAAGTTGTGAGCACCTTTGTGGCAATGTTGGTTTACGCCTATTGCAAAATTCTATCTTATCACATCTCTTTTGGACAAGTTAGTGCTTTTTCTATCCTAGTTTGGTACCAATGTTTCTTAGAGTTATCCTATCAACTAGTACCTTTTCTTTCATGTTGGTTACAATTGCTATTACATGTTGCTCAACATTCAAATGATCTCAAATGGTATCAAATTTCCCAAAATAACTCTTGGTCTTCTGTCTTCTTCATCTTCTATGTCTTTCTAATCTCCCATTTCCATTCTTCCTCTTCTTCATATCTTCTTGATTCTTTCCCTCCTATTATCATATAGTCTACCTTCTATTCATTCTTTCTCTTCTTTCATGCTTGATTCTTCTTCTTCTAGAACCATGGATCTTGGATATCTTTTTAGGGATCCTCATTTGAGCTCAAATGAAATCCACCTCCTTCTTGAATTTGAAAAGTTTTGTTGCTCCAATAAATACATGGATGCTAACATTATGACAAAAATACTTTAAAAAATGGATAAATTAGACATCTTTGCTAGGATCATGTGCAAGATTAAATCACAATATCCTTCTTCCAAATATTCCTTATCTTCCAAGTCTTATCATGATTCTTCTAACTTATTCAAATTATTCATCTTCTAAGTCTTATTGTGATTCTTCTAGATATCCTTCACATTCTTCATCTTCTAAGGCTTATTAGGATTCTTTTAAATATAATTCATATTCTTCATTTTCTAAGTCTTATCATGATTCTTTTAAATATCATTCACATTCTTCATCTTCTAAATCTTATGATGATTCTTCTAAATATCATTCACATTCTTCATATTCCAAGTCTTACCATGATTCTTCTAAATATCACTCATGTAGGTCTTCACCTACCTCTTCCTCATGATATCATTCTTCTTCTACTTCTACCAAGAGTCTTATTCCTCTTATTGAGACATATGATAATGAACAACATGAAGAGTCTTGTGATATGCCTATCTACAATGCCTATAGTGACAATGGTTATGATGATGATTATTATTACATTCCTATAGTTTCTAAAATTCCTCCTAGTCCTATGCTTGTTCTTAAAGGGGATGAGTCACCGATAAATATTAATGGGAATCCACATGAATCAAATCTTGAAAACAACATTGATAAATTTTGTGAACAATACCTAAATGATAAGTCTACATTTTTTGATGAAGAGAAAGCATTTTTTTTGCTGAAATACAACATCAATGGGATAAGAGTTCCTCTTCTAAGAAACCTCATGCTAAAAATAAAGATTACACTCTTGAGAAAGATCATGTAAATGTTGAACCTTTGTCTTCTGATGCTCCCCTTCCATCTTCTACTTCCTCCACTATCCATACATCCCTTAAAGATTCCGAGTCTCTCAAATCTTGTATCAATCCTTCATCCAACAAAGATCCTTATGATTTTCATGCGGTTCCTTATAGTTATCCTCAAGGGCTACCTCTTAAAGAAACTCAAGCTAACCTTTACTTGGCTGCAAATAATTTTGATAATTAACATAATCAGATTTCCACAATCCATTAGTATGTGAGCAATGTTTCTGGATTAGATTGTGTGAGTTTTTTTAGCATCAACGTTTCGGATCATACTACATGATCCATCATCAGGACAAGAGAACATCAGAATATGGAATGAGCATACCAGGACACCACAAGCAATCCTAAAAGGAGAGGGGGGGGAAAAAAGGGCACAAAGACCAAGAGGACCAAAAATAAAGACATAACCACCAAGAGAACCGGTACAGAATAACCACTCATATGAAAAAATGCAGATAATGTGCATAGATGTAAAGGAAATTTTAATATGCATTAAAAAATGATAAAAATAAATAACTAAATAAAAATTAAAAAATAAATAAATAAGTAGATAAATAAAAAATTAAAAAATTAAGGATCAGCGTGAGAAAGGGAGGAAGCACACGATTATGGAAAAGAATAAATAACTATAAGAGGTGGAAAATACAAAGATTAGGACTTAAAAAATTAAGTATTAAATAAATAATAATAAAAAAGAAGGCTCAATCCCTAACATAAATAAATAAAAGCATGTGCAAAAATTAAGAACTAATATACAACTAAATCTAAAAAAACCGAACAAGCCAAAAAATATTTTTTAAAACCCCAAGAGAAAGAACAAGAGGAGCAACATTAGAAAGGCCCTGATACCAAAATAAAGAAGCTATACACAAGATAAAAAACTCAGGAGCAAAAAACCTAAATAAATAGATCAAACCTAAAAACCCAACATGCTACTAAAAGAAAATGCATAAATATGCCATGAGTGCGAAGCAACCACAACACTGGAACCGACCCAGATTAAAGAAAACAAGCACCAAGAGATAAAAAGCAAAACATGAATGAATAAAAGAGGAAAATAATAAAAACAAGACATCAAGATGGAAGACCCAAGGCTGGAACCACCGGCACAGGAAAGAGCTCTAGGGTTAGAGTGACACAGAGGGCTAAGACGGAATGCAAAAAGAGTGGAGAGACAACAGGAAGCAACCTGAGAAAAGAACACAGAGAATATGAGGAGGAAGGAGCTCGGAGACCACAAGGTGGGGCCAGGAGACTGGAGACGAAAGGAGGGGGGGGGGGGGGTTTGGGGGGGGGGCTCCCCCATAAACCGGACAGGCCAAAATGGGGGGGTGACAGGGGAAGGCTAGGGGACTTACCCGAGGGGGCAGGAAAGCTCGAGAAGCATCAAGGGTGATGCTGAGTCTTAAGCGAGCCCAGGAGAGGTTGCCAAGACAAGCTAATGGACCATCCATCATCTCGATTGAGGTTGATGGGATGATAGTTAATTTCAATAGCTTCCTTAAGTTTTCTTTTGAAGAAGTTATCCTCCTTGGAAAGAATTTTGGCGGCCTCCAGACAAATGTGATGCTTGGTGGCCGAAGAATGCTCAGGAAGGGCAGATTTATGGGTTCTATCATGTCTGATATCTGCACCATGCTCCCGAATTCTGGTATGAAAAGAATGGCCTGTTTCCCCTATGTAAGGGGCCCCACAAGAGCACTCAATCAGACATGATAGAACCCATAAATCTGCCCTTGCTGAGCATTCTTTGGCCACCAAGCATCACATTTGTCTGGAGGCCACCAAAATTCTTTCCAAGGAGGATAACTTCTTCAAAAGAAAACTTAAGGAAGCTATTGAAATTAACTATCATCCCATCAACCTCAATCGAGATGATGGATGGTCCATCAGCTTGTCTTGGCAACCTCTCCTGGGCTCGCTTAAGACTCAGCATCACCCTTGATGCTTCTCGAGCTTTCCTACCCCCCCGGGTAAGTCCCCTAGCCTTCCCCTGTCACCCCCCCATTTTGGCCTGTCCGGTTTATGGGGGAGCCCCCCCCCCCCCCCCAAACCCCCCCCCCCTCCCTCCTTTCATCTCCAGTCTCCTGGCCCCACCTTGTGGTCTCTGAGCTCCTTCCTCCTCATATTCTCTGTGTTCTTTTCTCAGGTTGCTTCCTGTTGTCTCTCCACTCTTTTTGCATTCCGTCTTAGCCCTCTGTGTCGCTCTAACCCTAGAGCTCTTTCCTGTGCCGGTGGTTCCAGCCTTGGGTCTTCCATCTTGATGTCTTGTTTTTATTATTTTCCTCTTTTATTCATTCATGTTTTGCTTTTTATCTCTTGGTGCTTGTTTTCTTTAATCTGGGTCGGTTCCAGTGTTGTGGTTGCTTCGCACTCATGGCATATTTACGCATTTTCTTTTAGTAGCATGTTGGGTTTTTAGGTTCGATCTATTTATTTAGGTTTTTTGCTCCTGATTTTTTTATCTTGTGTATAGCTTCTTTATTTTGGTATCAGGGCCTTTCTAATGTTGCTCCTCTTGTACTTTCTCTTGGGGTTTTAAAAAATATTTTTTGGCTTGTTCGGTTTTTTTAGATTTAGTTGTATATTAGTTCTTAATTTTTGCACATGCTTTTATTTATTTATTTTTTGTTCTTTTATTTATTTATGTTAGGGATTGAGCCTTCTTTTTTATTATTATTTATTTAATACTTAATTTTTTAAGTCCTAATCTTTGTATTTTCCACCTCTTATAGTTATTTATTCTTTTCCATAATCGTGTGCTTCCTCCCTTTCTCACGCTGATCCTTAATTTTTTAATTTTTTATTTATCTACTTATTTATTTATTTTTTAATTTTTATTTAGTTATTTATTTTTATCATTTTTTAATGCATATTAAAATTTCCTTTACATCTATGCACATTATCTGCATTTTTTCATATGAGTGGTTATTCTGTACCGGTTCTCTTGGTGGTTATGTCTTTATTTTTGGTCCTCTTGGTCTTTGTGCCCTTTTCTTGCCCCCCTCTCCTTTTAGGATTGCTTGTGGTGTCCTAGTTTGCTCATTCCATATTTTGATGTTCTCTTGTCCTGATGATGGATCATGTAGTATGATCTGAAACGTTGATGCTAAAAAAACTCACACAATCTAATCCAGAAACATTGCTCACATACTTTTGATAATGCTAAACCTAAATAGCCTAAGCCTTCATGCGCTATAATGCCTACTTAAGATAGCCCTTCATCATCTCCTCCAAAGTCTTCCATACAATTCCAACATGCTTCCTTCTCCTTAGGAGTGGCTCCATGTCAAGAGGACTCTAAAAATGATAAAGAAAAGAATATAAAAAAAGATCAAGATCAAGAACCTCCTATGTCATCCAATTATTTTCACAATGTCTTTGGTCCATTTCATGGTTCTTTTTATCCCTTACGCCCTTCCTCATTCATTCCACCATGTCTTAAGTCTTCTCCTAAGCAAGATCAAGCTACTACTTACACTGTTGAGCTTATTGACAATACAAATGACCTTAATATAGTTGTACCTTCCATTAAGGTTATTAAAAATAGTGTTGTTACTTCCAGTAATGAGCCTATTGAAAATCAAGAGAAAAACTCTACACTTATGTTATCCAAAGATCTTGTCAAGGTCAAAGTGTTCCATCTTCTTGTTCTACCACTCCATGTTCGCTTCCACTTTCTACTCTTCCTAAGTCTTCTCAAGCTTTAAGTTCTCCTATCAAAGAAGTTTCTCCTATTAAAGATGTTCATGTTCCTATTTAAAATCTTGGTGCTCACTCTAAAGATGTTGATGTCCTTGACTGTCATATAGATGTTGATGAACTTATTGATTACCCTTTTTCATCTTCCACACCCATCCTTGGACCTCCCCCATCAATACTAAATGTTTCATGTCTTCCTTCCATCTTGGGTCCTTATGTCCCTTCACTTTCCCCTCCCAATTCTCTAAATTCTTCATCAATTTTGGGTCCTTACATCCCTCCCTCTCCTATCTTTCCTCAAGATCAATGTAGATGCATATCCTTGAATCCTTTTCATCCACCCACTTATCTAAACCAGTCATATCATCCTTCTTCTTCCACAAGTCCCAAGTCTTTTGGAAGTAACTTGAATGTTCAATACAAGAAAAAGAAGCAATTCAAGAATCCATATAAAAACCACCACCATGTCTCCTCTAATCAACTTGGGGGCATAAAGTCAAAAGAGATATCTAAGAAAAAAATTATAAGACAAGTATGGGTTCCCAAATCCATCATTGAAGATATTATCTCTACATCATCAAAAAGAAATGAAAAAAGGCCTATGGCTATATGGATTCCAAAGTCTCTCTTGAGAGAGTCTAATGTTGAACAAAAATTGAAGTTGACATTCAAGCTTCCAAAGACTTCCACTTCATCTTCTTCCAAAAGCATTCTTCCATTCCATCTGCCTAAACCAAAACCTCTTCTTTCTACTCATGTATTCCTTCATTCACATTTTCTACATCCTCTCACCACCCTTCAAGATATGTGTTGACGTTGATCTTGCCTTCATTTCCATTTTTCAATCTCACTCACTTCACATAAAGCCATATCCTCCATTTTTGTCTCCCATCTTCCTTTCCCTATTAGCATCTTTGAGCATATCATTTTAATTCATTTGTATATCATGGTTTAAACATTCAAGGAGCATTATCTCAAAAGCTTGACTTCTTCCAAAATATTCAAAAAAAAAATAAAAAATGAAAATTTGCCTTGGTGAAAACCTGATAATCAGGCACCTTGGATAAGAACCGTGATGAAAACTTGACAATCAAGCATCATGCATAGTTCTTATACATCTTTCATCCATTTTTTCTCCTCTCTTTGATCTTGACAATGTTGACCTATACACAAATTTTTGGCTATCTTGTCAGCTATCATATGATGATCTTATTTTCATTCCTTTCATGTTTAGCATTCATATCTATTTTCCTCCATCCATTCTAGTCTTTCGCTATCCTTTTTCCATTTACCCCATTGGTCTTGATCTAATTTTTTTAAAAAAAAGTAAAATATGATGCTATGAAGCCTCTTGACATGTCTACTTCTTTGGATTTCATCTTTCCCAATTTTACATTATGCTTTCATGAATTATCCTATGTTGGCCTTTCATTTCTTGTCCAAATGTGCTTTACATGATAATTTTTTCTCTAGCTTGGGTACTCTAGAGGAGTCAACCTTTGAAGATCACTTTCACTTGCTTCATACACTCTTTGCTTATCCATCATATCCATTAGCTTATTGCTCCATCATGTCCTCCACCTTGTTAGACATTGGGACTACATGATATGATCTTGCTTGAGAGTTTGATGTCCATTTTGTCTAGGGGCATCTTTGTATATATTTATTGATCTTGAAAAAAAAAAAATTTGATATATTTCAAAAGTCCAAAAAAATGATATATTGTAAAAGAGTCTAAAAATTGAAAAATGTCCTGAAAAAATGATCTTCTTAGTGACAACCTAGCAATAGGAACTTTGATGTATCTCCAAAAAAATTATATATTCCAAAAAAAAATTTCAAAAAAAATTTCAAAAAATTCAAAAAAAAAAAAAAAAAGAAGAAAAAGTGCCTTGGTGAAAACCTAGAAACAGGCGCCTTGGTAGCAAAAATACAAAAAAATTATAAAAAGTCCAAAAAGAAAAGAAAAGAAAAAAGAACCCAAGTGGTAAAAATCTAGAAACGGGCACTACTTGAGGCCTTTGCACCCCTATTTCTTAGTGCATGTCCTCGAAACTTAGCCTTTCTCCATCATGCCTTGTCCTTGTTACCTTGGTTTGGAATTGGTCTTTGCCTAGGGGGCATAACTATGTTAGCTTTGGTCTCTTGGATGTGTTAGTCTTTAGGACACCTCGCAAATGGTGTTTTTCAACACCCATTAACTTCAAGTGTTTTTCAACACTTATTGGTTTGGTCTTACCCAATTTTCTCATGTGATCTTACCTACTTGCACGAATTTGATCCTTATCCTCAGAACTCAATATCAATTAACACACTTAAATTTTAAATGCAACACTTACTGCTTGAATTATGTCATGATCTTTTCTTTGTGTGCTAACTGTTATTGATTTTTGTTGAGTGTCCTTGTCTAATAAGTCTCTCCATGATGCATAGCTAGAGGACTTGGGGCATGGGGCATGTTTTTATTTGTTTTCTTCTTGTGGGTGTAGTTCTGAACTCTAGAGTGTCTCTTGTTGTTCCCTTGAAACACTTAGGAGATTTGAGGCATCATCCTTGATTTTTTTGCACAACCATTCTTATGGTCATCTTGGCATCTATGCCTTGATGCGAGAATGGTTTTGCTAAATTAAATTGGGTAAGCTAACAACAAAGTCATCTTGACCTTTATGTCTTTGATGCTTATGTTAGAATCTTTCCACATTACAATCCAATATAAATTACATTCATATCTTCATAGTTTCTCTTGTGACTAGTGATGATTGTGTAATTTTTTGATGTTCATTAATAATGGCCCAATAATATAAATAAGTTCTTTTACATTCTCTGATGAATGATGAACACAAAAATCCTATGTTACAGTTGCTCTTTTGCAAGTACACCATTGCATTTTTATGTAGCTTGCATTATTAGACTTTATATTAGTTTGCATTTTTAGGCTGCATTATGAGTTTGAGAGGGTTCTCCCTTCATCTTTATTGTGGACTTTAAATCAATTGTGGTCATGTTTTGATCTTCATTTCCTTATCTTCTTTCGTGATCCCAGTCAAAATTTCCATCTTAAATAGTTGATTTATTTTGGAGCATTTTCTTTTCTTCCTTATGTTTCTTTCCATATCTTCCAAACTCCTATCTTCCATTTTCTTTTTCCCCCACTTCTTTTCTTCTAAATCACCTTTGGGTCATAATATTTCTTGCTTGATCTACCTTAGTTCTGTGATTCTTATATCTTTCATCTTACATCAAGAACTTTATCTTTTGTTTGATTTGATCAAATTTACCAATTTGTTGTTTCTCCTCTATCTCATTTCGATTTCGATCATAAGGGGGTAGTAATTATCAACTTCAATCCTTGATTCAGATTTATCAATTTTATCCTTGACTTTTTCAAGTCAAAATTTATTTGCATTGTTTTTCCTGATGTGTTCTCGAATTGACCACACATCTAGGTTGTTTTGTGATCCCAAATTGACCTCACACTTTAATTTCTTTCTTTAACTACATGTATTCCCAAATTGATCACACATTAGTCAAAGAGGGGCAAATGTATCCACCCTAAAATGGTCACCTAGACTGTGGGCTCCATTATTTAATTTATCAATTATCAAATTTCTTGAATCAATGGTTTGCAATATTTTATTAAATCAATTCAAATCAATTTCCTTGATCAAATTCAATTTGTTTTATTTGTAAGGTTGATCATTTTATCCTAAGTCTTATTTAATTAAAAGAACTTTCTCTCTTTTAATTAAATAGTTCATCCACATTTAATTAATTAAGAGAAAAATCCCTCTTTCAATTTAATTAAATATTTCCTATTTAATTAAAAGAACTTGCTCTCTTTTAATTAAATAAAATAAGTCTCCATTTAATTAAAAGAAAACCTCTCTTTTAATTAAACAATTCATCTACATTTAATCAATTAAGAGAAAAACCCCTCTTTTAATTTAATTAAATATTTTTTATTTAATTAAAAGAACTTTCTCCCTTTTAATTAAATAAAATATCCCACTTAAATCTCTTTTTGATGAAAAAGGAGTTAAAACAAATAAAAAATTAAATAAATCTTTTATCTACACTTAATATGGGACTTATCTTCATCCTCTCTCCACTTTCTTCTCAACCACTCCACTTTTCTCATTGGTTGATCTTTATTTCACATTGATCATTATTTCTCCACCCTTGATTAAATCTTTTTCCTCTCAATCTAGATCATCCAATCTTCTTTATAAGGGAGAGCCCTCTCCTCATTTTTGAGACACCCATTATTATGCTATTGTTATGTTGTAGGTTTGGAGAGTGATTTTTGAAGAAGGAGTTTTGAATATTAAAGCCTTTATGGAGAACTTCTATCTTCTTGTCTCATTCTCTCTTGCATGCATGGCTTCCATCATCATGATCCATACTTTGATTTTCATGTTAGCTTAGATCTTACTTCCATAGATTAGATCTGCATTGTTATTTTCTTTCATAGATTAGATTTCATTTCTTGCATTGTTTTGCATTGTTATCATTTAGATTAGTTTTTCATTTCCATTTTCATGCATATTAGATCATTGAATCTCTTGTTTCATGGTGTACTTGCATGGGCACAAACTAGGTCAAACCGAGGGCCTCCATTACAAACCCCTACACTCCATGAATAGGGAGCTATGAGTTGCCATTCAAGACCTCATTTTTGAGAAATCTTGAATATAATGACTCATAGAAGTGTGCCCACATTTTAGGCATACACTAACTACTCCATTGTAGATTTTCCATCTTAGGCCTTTCCAAACTCATCTAATTAAGCAATTTAAATGAAGTCCTAAAGATAGCAAGATAGTGATCCACCTTTTTTTCTTTAGTTTCAAATAATTCCCATTATGTATGTTTTGAAGATGGCTTAGAGTTTCCAAAAGTGTTTAACTATAATCCAAGCTTGGTGTTTAGGATTAGAACACCACTGTGAGGCCTCTATGTTGAACCACTTCCACACTATTAGGTATTTCTCTTTGTTCCAATATATTCATGAGAACATGCACTCTAATGATATTGTGATGTCTAAGATAGTGATGGAACATATTGGGTGAAGCCTCATGAGTAAGGCTTTAGGTTACTCATGCAAGGCACAAACTATGTTCAAAGTTCATTCTTTGCCCCATTATAATTGGAAGGTGTTGGAATCTACTAGAAGAACCAAGAAATGATATAACCAATTGTGGTGATTCTTGCAAGGTTAAGGGAAAACTTGATGCATGATTGAGAGTCTTTCAAGTAAGTTAACTCCTTTGTACAATGGAAGGAAAATCTATTCCTAGCTTGCCCCTTGTTTATACCTTTGATGAAGTTTAGTTACAAGTCACCTTGACTAATATTAGCTTCTAACCTATTGGTTTGTGTCTACTTGTAGTCATGTTCTTCTGCTAGTTTTAATGATGATGCTAGTCTATATGTTAGTTCTTGTGAGTCTTTATTTATTCATTGGTGTGGTGGTTTTTCTTCTTGTGGTTCCTTCATTGATATTTTCTCATTTCTCAAGAATTTGATCTACAAGAACATAATGTAGGGAATTCAAAAAAAACTTCAAAACAATGTGAGGTGTTACCCCCTCAAGCTTCTATTTCTTTTGATAACTACATAGGCTTATGAATTATAAAGGTCTTCATGGACATATTACATTATAATTTCATTTCCCAAATGTCTAAATATGGCACTAGTTTTTATTCTTCTCAATTATACTATTAACATACTTAGGACAACTTGATTATTGTCAAGATGCATGACTGAAAACAATAAATTTAAAGTAGCCCTCTCTACATATTTACAAAGGAATATTGTACTATTATGATTGATAAGAGAGTTTTGTCTTAGAGGCTCAAAAAAGGGATAAATTCCAAACTCATATTCTAAGTCCCAACCTTGCCATTTTTGTATGTCATATCTATGTTAAGGTTGTGTATATTTTTTGTGCCCTTTGTTAGTAGAAACTACTCTTAATGTTGTCAAATTTGTCAAAAATGTATGATTTATTATTTATTAGCCCCCATTGGTGTTTTCCTAATTTAGGTGGCTCCTATAAATGTCCTTTTATTGTTGGGTTTCCTACAAACTCTCTATATGATCATTTAATTTAGAGAAGTGGGTTTTATTTTATGTCTAGAAAACAAGTAAAAAAAGGCACTCAAAGTTATTTCTCATCTCCTAACAACTATAGATAGAGATTCAATCCATCATTTGTAGGTGGAGGTGGAGGAGAATCATAGGGAAGAGCAATGGTTGGGGATGCCCTCATTCAATATAGGGGCCTCTGCATATTTGACTTTTTGAATCCTTGATACAATTGACTAGAAACTACAAAACACTCACTAGCACTACCTTCTTATATAGATAGGAATGGCCCTATATATCTTAGTTGGCTCATATTACATATTATAAGATTGGTTTGAGATCCAGTTAGGTACTAGTAGCAAGAGGCTACCCATCCTGCCCATTCCCATATCCATCTTTCTGAGTAATAAACTCTATATTAGGCATAGGAGAAGCACAAGAACTCCCATATTTATCCATCAGATGAATTTATTGTTTTTCAAAATGGGTACTTATACAACTACCACCTTTTGTTTGTTTTCTCCTTTCAACTTTTGAGACTAGTAATTAATGCATAAGAACTTAAATTGAGGTTTTGTTTTTTGTTTATTTGCAATTGCATTAGGTGGTGTGTTGTCTTAGTGTTCACAATCCTCTTCATTGCCTCCAAGTATTTAGGAATCATTAATTAGTAAGTTGGTAGAAATTATACAACTATAGTGCATCCTATTTTTTTTTACTTTCGTAATTCAAGTTCAGTCATCAAATTCTCCTGAGAAGTCCATGAAGGTTTTTGATGAAAAATTATTTAACTATAGGGCATATTAGTACTTGAGAAATTTGGGAATATTTTATAGTCCATGGCAAAGAAAAAAGAAGAGCCAACAATATGAAATGACAACCACCTATCCACCTAATATAATTCCATCATGTTTACTTATATTCAAGATTAATGAGTTGCCAATGTTGTGATCTTAGATTACAAACTCCTCTCATGTCTACCTAATGCAAAGTAGGCCCAAAAAAATTAAAGCCCCATTAAAATCCACATGATTTACAAGTGAAAAGTGACAATCTCCACTTTTGGGGTTTTTTTTTTGTCATGTTTATATTTTCACTACCCACTTATTCAGTTGTAAGTTCCTTTGTCCACATTTTTACTTCAAATACAAGATAATTGTAGTCATATTTGTTGTCAGATAAAGAGCTTGATGATGGAAAATAATTTTGACTACTTGTTGTTTACTCTTAGTTAGGGTAGCTCCTCCAAAGTTTATTTTATATCTACTATCTAAAAATTAGTGAGCACTAGTTCCCTCATTTGCGCCAGAGTGCACTAATGAATAGTGAAAAATAGAAGTCACTCAAATAGATATATAAGCAACTAAAACAAGAATGATACATTTAGCACTAGAGAAATTAGACCAAAAATAGACCACAAACTTATATAGTACTTAAGGGAAATAAATAATCCTTTTTATTAGAAACTACCTTTTCTATAGAATTGACACCATTTTTCAAAGTTCTCAATTTGGAACTAATAAGGACGATGCTAGCAAAGGTTGAAAAGTTTGGTTTTACACTAGTCAACTACATTTTCTTGAAATTCTCCAAATATTTTTCAAAAAACCCCTTTTGTACTTATCCAACAATCATTGGGGTCCATGAGACCATGGCTCTTTGAGGCATTTTGTCAAATAGTTGATGTGACTTGTCTTTGTTTCCATATTTTGCATTCATGTTTAGAATGACAATTTTAAGTACAACATATGCAAATACCCCATTCCAAATATCCCATGTTGGCTAAGGAATAAGGCTGATTTTACACCTACCAATTACTTCAAACCCAAATCCATAATACTCTCTAATACAACACAGTCACATGCCTCTTAACAAGACAACCAATTATTCCTACTTGAAAAGATCCACAAATAGTTAGGATTGTTGGTTTAGTTTGATGACGCAATTTTTTCATATTGTGACAGCCACGTTTCATGCATATAGCAAAGGATTAATAGAGTATGGAAATTTAAAATGATAAAAGTTTTTTCTATATAGAAATTATAGGTAGATAATATAGTTATCTTCTAGCTTTGATCATTGGAATTGTGTATACAAGATTTAATATATCATTAATTATACATTCACCATGTATGTGTAATAAATGTTTGTTATCTATTTAAAATTGTGGCTTTTCCTTTTCTCATTATGCATTGCAGAATTAATGTTATTAGGAGGTTGTAGTGTATTTATTATGGGAAGAATGAGATATTGAGAAAAATTCCCCTTTAATAAGTGTGGTTGAACCTACAGTTGATAGGATGGCAGTGTCTTCAAAATCTAACTTGAAGATAAATGACTCCCTAGCTATCAAGTCTAAGTGCACTCCATATTATGCAGAGTCACATCTAGAGAAAGGAAGAAAACTTGAAGACATGTAAGTCTAGTCCATTATTAAGTATGGATATACATTAAACATTTATTTCGATTATTTTACAAACTTTATAGCTTATGCCACAAGAATGGTTATGTTAAGGAAGTTAAACACTAAATAATGTCAAAGGACTTGAACATTGTTGTCTCATCTACATTGATGTAGCAACTTATAGCTATTGCACAAGCTAAGAGATACTAGGAATGATCAGTAATTATGCCACAATTTTTTGAAATGAAAAAATTGCAAATTCTATACATATTTTTATGTTAAGCCTTTCTCCAATCTAAGAAACTAGTTTACATCATTATTTACCTCATCAATTACATCTTGTCAATGTGCTACATGGGGATGTTGAAAAATCCTTTGCTGGCATGGAATCTAGAAGGACTTGAGGAAATATTGATTAGTGGGGTTCAATAGATGAAATGAATCTTACATCAAGTAAAGATGATAAAATCAGATTTGGTCAGAAGTATGATGGAGGAATGCTTAATGGAGATACAGAAGCAGCTATTATGAGGGACACTTTTGAAGGAATGCCTAAAACATTTTTAAGATAAAAGAGAGGTATTGCATGAGAAACTTATCATTCCATTAATGGTTCTAAGTATTCTATTGCTAGTGAGGTAAGCTTTATGTCTCATTGACACTATTTTTTTAACTCAAAAGTTTCTTTAGTTACTTATAGATGCAATATGTTGTAGTAATAGTTAGATTCTTCATATGGTAGTGATGTAATGATATATTATTTTTTAAGCTCTTTGTATTTGATAATAAAACACTAGTTAATGAAAATCTTGTATAGTAAATGAATTTACAATAACAAAACATGTGTCATCTTGTCAATACAAATTTTTAACTTGGTTCTAGTTTTTCTCAATATTCTCTTTGTATTACATTCAAGTAACATTCAATTTCTTGGTAGTTGTTTGTCTTATTTCTCAAACATTTTGGATATATGAAAATTACAAACTAAGACATGTTAGAGGAGTGAAATTATGGTCTAGTAGCTTTATTGAGATGTAATTGGGACTTTTTAATTTGTTTAATATCATTTGTTCTATTAACAATAATTAGTTATTTTTCTTCATTGTGTAACAACATGTAGATGCATCCACTATTTGGAAAGAATTCATGACCCTAGAAGGAAGAAAGTAGTAATCTCATCCTTGCATAAAATTCTCTCATTTTTTGGACAATTTTAGGGTGCTAATTTGTAACTAAAAAATCTGGATGATTCCATTGATGATGAAAAGCTAAGAGAATTGTTTTCAAATTTTGACACCATAACATCTTGCAAGGTATGTATTCGCATGAATATGATGTTGTTAAGGTTATTATCATTTTATTATTTTCTTGTGGATTACATTGTGGTTAAATTCAGCTCCTATAGCTTCTCATGGAAAAACATTCTACTTATATGTATATTTAATTTCTTAACATCATACTACTATTTTTAGGTTGTGAGGGACCCCCAAGGTTAGAGCAGGGGATCCAGGTTTGTCAATTTTTCTTCTCTATAAGAAGCCATGTGTGTTGTAAGATGTTATTTATTATCATGTTAGTTATTTTTTTTGAATTCATAGTATCTAACTAGATATTCCTATTTTCTATCCACTAGAGCATGACATGGTTTTGAATGTGATGTATTTGTCATGAATTATAGGTTGTTGAGATGAGTGGAAAGATGTCTGGAAGAAACTCTCTTTATGTTGAATTGGCTCAATGAAAACTAGAGAGAAGGGTGAAATTGGAGGTATGTAGAGTTATTGTAGTAGAAAATTCAAGATGACCATATTCATTTTCTAGATGCATAGAAGATTCAAGTTCTTGCAAACAATATAAATGCTTGATTTGTTAGCATGCTAGGATCAGTTTTCTTAAATGAGAACTCCTATTGGATTTACTACTACAATACCAACTAGTTTATCACCATATCATTCTAGTGCTCCAAGGCTCACCCCACAGAAATAGTTCTACAGTCAGAGTCTTCATGGTCTAATTCCTTCACAGGTTCTTAAATGGGATGGTAGTAAGTTATTTTTGACTTTGGCTAGAAATTCCCTAATTCTTGTAATTCCTTGCAGCCTGCAAGTTTTTGTTATCAACAATAATTGATGCCTGGCATTCACCTTTGAATTACATAGGTGCAAATTTTTATGCTACAATTTCAATTACAGAGGCAGAGCCAACAAGGACAAAGAATAGGTGGAAGGAGTGGTGGTGCACAACAAATTCAACAAGTACTTGGTGGATTTGTGTTTCCTAGACTTGATAAACTATTAATAACTCATGCTACTTTTTTTCTAATCACGTAGGGAATGCAACATGGACAACTTAGAATACTCTCAAGACTTAGAAGCTTTACCTAAGAAACCAAACTTTGTCAAAACTCCCTATCATCCAACCAAGTTACTAGTGTAGCCTACACTATTACAGATTTACCATCTTCTGAAGCAAGGCCAATACATCTTGAAACCATCATCAACATGGAAATTGCTTTGCTACACTACCAGATCATTTCTTTGTTGGCTTGGTGATTTTAATTCTTATGTGATGTTTTATTGGGATTTATTTGCATATTTTTTAGTAAACACTTATTGACTAATTTTGTTAGATAATGTTTCACAAGAACTCTTCTTTTGGGATTAAATGACATAGTTTGAGACTTTTATCCTTGTCCAAATCCAAAAATTTTGTTGTCAAAAACTTTATAGACCTTGGTACTTTGTTTTGTGAATGATCTTAGCTAATTTTGAAGAAGCCAGTGCACTGAGAATATCATTATTTTGTGTTATTTAATGATGTATAAATAGTCTCACTATATTTTAGTGTTACATTTAATTATTTAGAAAATTTTATTTGTGTGCACTAAGAATATTATTCAATTACATTATTTATTGTGGTGTAAATATTCTTATTGTATTATTAGTGTTAACGTCTAAGTTTGTAGAAATTATTAGAGATGGCTAACTACAGAAATGAGGCACAAGAAAATGTTCTTGTATTGATAGGTACATATATGGTATGGATTATGAAGAGTTCAATGTGTGCTTTTTCTGGCTCATTTGATTATTGACTGTGGCTTTTCATCTATTAGTGGAGTGTCATGCCAATGACTAGTACAGAGTGTCATTAAGGCAACGCCATTGTATCTAGTATAGAGTGTCTATTTTTGGATGACACACTTATAGCAATCTTCTAGACACTACATGCACTTCTACATTGTTAGTAACAAGTTAGACACAATTTTTAAATTTAAAATCCATTACCCCAGTTCCTTTTTCCTCTGGCTAATTTAAGTTTGAAAAACTAGAATTATTTTTTGAAATAAAAGGAGCCTTTAAAATATCAACTTGATTGGATGTTTCCTTGTTGCCCCCATTTCAAGAAATATAGGTCCATAACCTTTTTGGGTGCTATATTGAGAATGAAATGAAATAAATAATAATTTATTATGTATTCTTTAAAGGGTTCTATCTCAATGGAAGAGTGCTTACTTTACAATTAGGAGGATGGTGGTTCAATTCCATCATGCCCTATTATGACCAAGTACACTACCAAATATGTGACTAAATATGCTATTGAATATGCTACTAAATATGTGACCAAATATACTATTAAATATGCTACTAAATAAAATATCAAATATGTGCCAAATATGTGACTAAATATACTAAAAATGTGATTAAATATGCTACTAAATATACCAATAAATATGTGACTAGATCAACTATGAAATATATGATTAAATATGTGATTAAATATACTACTAAATATACCACTAAATATATGACTAAATTAATGATCAAAATCCATGATTAAAATTGTTTATTAGTAAATTTAGCAACGTTATAAATGACTAGATATTAACTACTATTTGTATACATGAAAATGTGAGCTTGGATCTTTCATCTACACTTCAACATGGTCATTATATGTGGATTCATCCTAGAATAAACATTAAATTGTTTATCCAAGAGGTTCGGCAATGCTACTTGTTGCCTTCTAACTAGAAGGATTTTGCCTATGTGCTCTTAGATCAAGATGCAGGCAACCAGACCTTTTTAGAATGAAGGATTTTATGTAGAATATGATTGTGCAATTAATCTATATGAAAATGCAAGTATTACTCTAAGAAATAAAAGACATTAAGCTAAATGTATGTATTCTTATTTTAAAATGACATTAAAGTATTTAATCAAATATGAAAGCTAGAATGTGTGATTATTTTGATAGCAATTCAATACAATAAAATTGCAACCTCCATAATGAGGGATTAGAAGCCCCTTAAATAGAATTTCCAAAATCCATCAATGGTCAAGATTGAAGCTAAGATTTAGTCAAAGTGGAAGATTCCCAATATAGGTGCATTAACTAATTTAGATTCTGAGTGCAAGGAATAGTTAATTAAAATTCACTTTACTATGAGAATGAGTGAATTAAGTTGATTCTAATTCAAGACATAGTTCACTTAGGGTTTCCATTTTGGAAGTGAAGATAAGATAAGATTTTGAAGAGGTTATTTAATTTAATAAGATGAGATATGACCTCATAAATACCTTTTTCATTTAATTGAATAGTCTCATTCAATTAATTAAAGGAGGAGCACAATTATTAAATTAAATATTTTTAATTCCTTAGTACATTAGCCTTAGTAGATAATTTAATTTAATTAAAGTATAAGCACTTCGAATTAAATTAAATCTTAATCAATAGGTTTAATATGACTAATTTGAGTCAATAATTTAGGAATTAAATAAGTAGCATAATTAATGTAGATTAGGGTTTCTAGCATTCAATAATTAAATCAAGTAGCAAAATTTAGAATAAGAATTGCCTAGTGAAATAGGACTTTAGGGTTGATCAGAATAGACTAGAATTGGTTGTCATGGAAATGAGCCAATTTTGGGGTATTGCATTTTTCCCCTCTTTGAATGAATGTGCAAGTAGTACATTCAATTCAAAGAAAATCAGAAAGCATGATGCACAGATCAAGAAATGAGATTGGTCTGAGATTGATGATATAGAGACCATTTGATAAGCTTTTAAAAGTTATCTCCAGAATACAGCTTAACCTCAAGGAATAAAGATAGAACATCTAGATACCCAAGATGATAAGATTGGTTCTGAAATCAATGACATGGAGACCAATTGATAAGCTTTTAAATATTATCTCCATAATGAAGCTTAACCTTAAGGGATCCATATAGAACACCTAGATACCTAAAGTGACAAGCTTTTAAAGATTATCTCCAGAATGAAGCTTAACCTCAAGGAATCTAGATAGAACATCTGGACACCTAAAGTGAAAAGCTTTTAAAGATTATCTCCAAAATGGAGCTTAACCTTAAGGGATCTAGATAGAACACCTAGATAACTAAGATGACAAGCTTTTAAAGATTATCTCTAGAATAGAGCTTAATATTAAGGGATCTAAATAGAACACCTAGAAACCTAAGATTACAAGCTTTTAAAGATTATCTCTAGAATGGAGCTTAACTTTAAGGGATCTAGATAGAACACCTAGATACCTAAGATGATAGGCTTTTAAAGATTATCTCCAAAATGGAGCTTAACCTTAAGGGATCTAGATAGAACACCTAGATACCTAAGATGACAAGCTTTTAAAGATTATCTCCAAAATGAATATTAACCTTAAGGAATCTAGATAGAACACCTAAATACCTAAAGTGACAAGCTTTTAAAGATTATCTCTAGAATGGAGCTTAACCTTAAGGGTTCTAGATATAACACCTAGATACTGAGATTGACAAAAGATAACTAGATCCAATCATGAGTCATAGAATCATCCCTAGAACTAGACTTGATCCTCAAGAGTCAGGATTTAGATTGCCCTGATACTTGTCCATTGAACTCTATCCAAAAAAAGTTATAAGATTGATCAACTGATCAAAAGATAAGATACATGACAAAGAAGCCAAATTGAGGGGAAAAAGATGCCCCTAGCGATGAGGACATAAGACAGGAACAAGATGCCCCTAGAGGTGGAGATTTAGATTGATTTGAATTTTAGATTCAATTATGTAATCATCATGACCCCTTGGGAGAAAAATTGAAAGATGACATACTAGAAATATGATATAAAGTAGTATATAAAGAAATATAGAAGAAATTCAAGATTCAGTAGAATATAGAAAAGATTAGAACGATCAAAAAAAAAATTGGAGCTAAATCAACATGATTTCAAGGCCCAGAAGACTGAGTTTGACCAATAGTTAACCAAATTTGACTATACTTGACTTGAGTTGACATTTTTCAAAATAAATTTTGAAAATCTAAAGAATTCTGAGTTAAAAAATTTTGAGATTTAGAAAGTATCATAAAAAATTGAACTGCACAAGCATTCCAAAAATTTAAAATGTGTTTTTGAGCTACTCAAGTGTGTCAAATTTCAAATTCGATCCCGAAAATGGATTTAGAGTAGTCAAATTAGCTAAGGGGTGATTTTCACAAAAAATGGAACACTTTGAAAAATTAGGTCAAACACTATATAAGAGCCTGAAGGGTCATTTTCAAATCATTTGTGCATTTTGTCTTTAGTGAAAAAGTGAGCTCTAAGAGGAAGATGGAAGTTCCCATGTGTATGCATTGATTTGAGTTCTCCTGATGACACAACAGGTCGAAGGACTATGGACCTTTGGTGAGTAGTCGACAATCCCTCTTCATATTGAATTTTACACACATTTTGAGATGTTTTTAGTACATTTTTAGCATGATTTTAGAGTAGGTCAATCAATTCTCACATGGGGGTTTCTTTCCTTGTGCGAACCCAATCTATCTTTGCATGAAGATCCACTAGCCTAGTGTTTCTTTGCATGTGTTGGTGGAGAATCTCACATGGGAGATACACACCTCTCATGTGAGATGCATGTGATTTTGGACAGATTTCACTCATGGTCTTGTCATTCCTTGCATGAGGACTTGTTTTATCACGTGAAGATGCAAGATCTCAAACAAGAACATGAATTTTGATGCAAAATTCTGGCATAGGGAACAAATTTGAAAAGTGCATTTTGATCTTTTATCAAAAATTTGCATTTTTTTGTCATTGTTTTGACTTGTCAAGCGGGTACTAACTATTTGCATGTTATTTTTGTTTATGTCTGTAGATTGTCTTTGATGACATTCAGTTCAAGTCTCATTATCTACCTTATGGAGCTTTGTTGTGGAGCTTAGATGATGTTGATATCAAACACATTGATAGATTAGGATTAGCATCTCTACGCTAGATCCTAGCAGTACTAGTGAATCACAACCTGTTGACTACCTTGGTGGAGCATTTCCATTTAGAGAGGAACACCTTTCATCTTCCATAGGGGGAGATGTCTATTACACTAGAGGAGATCTATTGGATACTACAGATACCTTTCCATGGGCCACAAGTAGTTTATGACACAGTGCCTAGAGTAGGAATAGAGGCATTGAGGGCCATATTTCAAAGAGATTTGGCGATAGGGTGAGCCATCACATGGGATGAGCTCATCCACACATATGGGACTACTCATAGGTTGACCTTAGTTTTGGCCATTTTCATCAGTTGCTTCCTGGTACTTGACAAAGGATAGCATGGACTAGAGTTTGGTTGGGGCATGATGCTACAATAGATGTTGGATGCCCTAGAGAGATTCAAGTAGGGATAGTGCATGCTTGAACACATGTACCGTGAGATGCACAATATAATGTACCACAAACAAAAGAGTATGGCCGCTAGGGTATATGTGCTACAGATCTAGGCATGGGAGCACCTATTAGTGATATGACCCATTTTTGAGGATTCATAGGAGCTGATGGAGCCCTATATATGTAGGTATAGAGGAAATATTACCCAAATAGGTCTAGGTAAGATTGAGCATTGGAGGAAACATCTCAATGACCTAGTATCCATCGTATGGTGGCCTTGGAGAGAGACAAAGCACTAAGACAATGCTCCTTGAGAACTGAGCTAGTTGTTCTCCTCATAGCCACTATTAGGCTAAGCCACCCACATCATAGAGAGGTTTCCCATCACATGGGTATGGCAATAGTGTAGGTGGCCTCAATACATTTCATAGGAGTACTATTCTTATGCTAGATTATCTCAAGACCTAGATCAGGGATGGTTGGCAAGGTTAGATCCTTGGAGATTGATTATAGATGTGCACAACCTAGTTGTGTCATAGTGGGATTACCTCCTAGAGATATTAGATGTCGGGATGATGCCTGCCTACTAGGTATATTTTATCAACCACCCCTTTCCACGATTCATAGACCCATTAGGAATGGTAGCACAAGGACCACAACAAGAACCCATATAGGGTCTAGTCCAGTAGCCAGTGTAGTAGCCACCATAGTGACTAGCCAAGTAGGTTAGGCATTAGATTTGGTAGGTACAAATCTGCCCCCATCAGATGGGGTCATATCTTGGTGCTAGTGGTAGTGGGGTAGAGATGGGTTGGAGAAAGAGACTACATACATAATAGTGGGTGTCGATAGAATAGTAGGAGGAGATGCAGGATAAGCCTACTAGTGGAGCCTAGGATACAATGAGGAGGGCTAGAGATCAAATCTAATAGGCTTCCTAATAGTTGGGGGAGTTATAGATACAAGTGGCTATGTGGGACACACAGATAGTAGAGTAGGATCGCAAGATCCTGAGATTATGAGAGTAGGTGCAGGTAGCTGAGCGGGGGGCAGAGATGCTCCAAGACAAGGTTTGAATTTAGGCAACTTGAGTAGCCTATTATTTTGTAGCATACTCTACAGTGGTGCTTGATAAGGCTTAGAAAGTGAGTAGATTTTCCTAGTATGCATGAGATTTTAGAGTTGCATGCCCACCAGCTAGGCTAGACATGTCAATGCTACCTCCTCCTCCTCCAAGAGGTGAGGGTGCTAGATAGAGTTAGATCTGATATTTTTCCTCCAAGTTTTGATTCTAGCTATGTATCAACTGGTGTGCCAACACCATTTTGTACCATTTTTTTATCAATAGTGCTCGGGTAGCACTCATTCTTATATTGACACTTTCATGGATACCGATATATATATATATATATATATATATGAGATTGTGAGATTAGTATCTTGTCATTATCATTTTCATACATGAGATGTTTGATGTTGTGATTATGGGATGCAAAAAATGGGTTGATGTATGGATGCATGTTTGATTTGATTTTTACATGTAGATGAAATGAACTTGTGTATTTATGAATGAAATGCACAGGTAAATGGACTAACATCTCATGTGGTGTTTCATGTTTTTTCTTGATAGTGATAGGTATGTCATCAAGGAGCACAAGAGGATGAACCAAAGAATCAAATGCTTGTGTAGCCATGAAGATTCATGATACATTGAAGAGAATAAGAATTCCTCATCACGAATGATAGAAATAGATTTTCCATTGAACCATGTACTCATGTAGTGCAACCCTAGGTCTAGTAACCATGCTTTGAAAAAATTTCATCACTAATCATAGAGTGAAACCCCATATGTCATACAATTCCCATTGACATTGAAATAATATAAATCTAAATAAGTAATATGTTCTAGTTTTTTTAGGATTAAATGTAAGAATTTGAGGCACAAGAAGCTAGAATGACTAGAACATTTGTCCCTTTTAATGTAGCAAGTTAACATAAGCATCAAAGCATAAATGCTAGGATGACCAAAATGTTGCTTGTATATAGACACACTAGAGACATAGGAGATCCTCCTTATGCTAAATATCAGTAAGTATTATGTCTATAATGATCCTTGCATTCATAACCTGAGATAGAAATGGGCTAGATATACTCATAGTGACCCCATACATTCACTTAGCAGGATGATTATCACTAGTTAATGTAGCATAGAGAAATCACTCAAATAAGCAAGGAAAAGAACCAACCTCAATGAAGAGTCCATATAAAAGGAGTCGAGGTACACATGGACATCCCATACAAGATGGAGGCTCTTATAGTGGACATGCCTCTTTATATGGATTCTTTAGATCATGGGAACTAAACTAAAAATAGGAAGACAAAAAAAATATAGCATGCCCCTAGTCCTCACCTCTCTAGTCAAAGTTGACATCATTGAGTTACTCGAGGAGACATAATAAAGGAAAAAAGTGAAAGAAGCAAAGAAAAATTCAGAGTATCCAAAAAAATTCATCAATTTGAGTTTAAGATCCTATGTTTAGGAATGATGTCAAGTGTTAATGTTTAGAACATGTTTGAAAGAAGTCTCTTCAGTAGGGTGACAATAGTAGGCAGACATAGTCAAAACAACTAGTGACTAAAGTCAAAAAGGAATCTTTAAGAAGAAAAACCTTAGTAGGACTAAGTGACAGTAGATAGACATAGTTAGAATGACTGGTGACTAACATGAGAGAAATCTTTCATAAGAGGAATCTCAAAAATGACACAATTGATAGTAGGTAGATGTAGTTGGAACAATTGGTGACTATCAAAAAAGAGATTCTATGAGGAGAATCTCAAAAAGGTGTGACACTAGTGATAGTAGGCAGACACAACTAGAACAATTAGTGACTGCCACAAAAGAGATTCTATGAGGAGAATCTTGAAAAAGAGTGACACTAGCGATACTAGGCAAATTTAGTTAGAATAATTCTTGACTATCATGAAAGAGATTCTTATGAGGAGAGTCTTTAAAAAGAGTGACACTAGCGATAGTAGGTAGATTTAGTTGGAATGACTAGTGACTATCACAGAAGAGATCCTATGACACTAAAGGGTGGTGCCTCTGACTTATAACAAGATCAATCCATGAATACATGAGTGAATTTAGGAAGAAAAGTAGGAAAGCAACTATATAGGAAGCTAGAAGATGCACTACAAGATGGAGCATTGGGGACAAGAGGTGCCTATTTACCAGGTTTTCACCTTCTTGGTAGAACTTTTTTTTTTTTTGCTACCATGATGCCTATTTCCAGGTTTTTACCAATGGCACTTTTTTTTGTTTTTCCAATTTTTTTGTATTTTTCTCTTTTTTTATTTTTTTTGTATTTTTTATTTTTTTGATGTTTTTGTTATTACCAAGGGCACCTATTGCTAGGTTTTCACCAAGATAATAGATTTTTCAAGAATTTTTGCAATTTTTAGATTTTTTCAAGACTTTTAGATATATACAAAGAGCTTCTAAAATTAGATCAGCTGTAGAACCACTTTAGGTGAAGAGTGTTGATGGGCTCCTTAAGCACCTCTCCTTTAGCCATAGAAAGCTAGTAAGCCCCAGATCCATACATTACAGTGACTATGTAAGGACCAAGCTAGTTGGGTTTGAACTTCCCTTTTTGGACTCATTGTTGTTGATTCTAGGGGTTTTCTCTCAGAATGAGGTCACCCAGTTAGAAGTCATGTGGCTTGACTTTCTTATTATAAGTTTTGGACATATGTTGCTAATAAGCTTGGAGATGATTGCATGCCACTTGAAGACATTCATCTAACAACACTAGCTCTTGAAGTTGAGATATTTTGTGATCATCATTAGTGATGAGGCCCTTCATGGAGATTCATAGAGTAGGACTCTTGAACTCAATTGGAAGCACAACATCTACTTCATAGACCAAAGCAAAGGGTGTTGTACTTGTAGGAGTTCTGATACTTGTTCTATATGCCCATTAAGTTAGATTAATCTAGAGGTGCTAGTCCCTCCCAGATTTTTTAACTATGCGATGCAACATCTTGAGTATCACCTTGTTGGATGCTTCTACTTGACCACTACCTTGGGGATAATAGATAGAAGACCAATGTTGAATGATCCTAAACTTTTTTTATAACTCCTTAAGATCTTTTTTTTTTAAATTTTCCCCCATTGCCAATGATAATGGAGGAAGGTACAACATACCTACATATGATGTAATTCATGATAAACAGAGCTATAGTTTTTCCATTTACTACTAATAGAGGTACTACCTCTACCAACTTGGTGAAGTAATCCATAGCTGTAATAATGAACTTGTGTCCAATAGAAGAAGATGGGTGAATTTGACCCACAAGATAAAAATCTCGTTGTTGAAATGGCCACAGTGTGATAGATGGAATTAGCTCCCTAGCTGGAGCATGAATCAGATTCCCATGGAGCTGGTGTAATACCCCAAAATTGACTAATTGCCATAATCACCAATTCTAGTCTATTTCAATCAATCCTAAGTCCTATGTCACTAGGAAATTCTCATTTTGATTGTCACTACTTGATTTAATTATCAAATGTAGAAAACCTAAATCTGCATTAATCATACTCTCTATTTAATTCCCAAAGTATTGACTCATATTAGTCACATTAAACCTACTAGTTAAGATTTAATTTAATTATTAAGTATTTATAGTTTAATTAAATTAAATCATCACCTAAAGGCTAATGTACTAAGGGATTAAATTTATTTAATTTAATAATTATGCTTATTTTAATTAATTGAATATGATTATTCAATTAAATAGAAAATACATTTATAAGATCATATCTCACTTTATTAAGTTAAATAATATCTTCAAAATTGACTCTTTAGTTTTAAATGGAAACTCTGAGTGAACTACTTCTCGAAATTAGAATCAATCCAGTTAACCTACTCTAACACTTATGGCAAGTTCAGTTAACTACTTATCACACTCAGATCAAAAATAGTTAACTTCATCTGCACAAGGAAGTTTCCATTTTAACTGAATCTTCTATTTAATCTTTACTATTCATCAAGGTTGATCCTAGTCATTGGTTTAGTTCTAGATTCTATTTAATGGGATCATAATTCTTCATTACAGAGGTTGAATTGAATGTCTATCAAAAGTCTGTTGGACTGTGCACTTATTATTAGCATACACTTTCATTTCTTAGATTAAGAATCATTTTAGTTTTAATATGCATACATCTAGTTAATCTTACTTTATATGTTCTTATATTAAATGCATATCCCATTTTAGAATAATTGCACTCATATAGGCTTAATCACATTTAAATCCTTCGTTCTAGCATGGTCTGGTTGCCTGTACCTCAAATCTAAGAGCATAAGTAGGCACAGTCCACCTAGATAGAAGGCAACAAGTTGCCTTGTAGGGTTTCTCTTGAATGAACAATCTCATGTTCATCTCAAGATAAATCCACATATAAATATTGTGTTGAAGTGTGTGCATTAAATAGGGGCCACATTTACACATACATTTCTAGCACCCACTATGGGGCCAAGGTAATCAATTTCTCTAGCCTCATCTGCATTTTTTTCTATTATTTTAGCATTCTATCTATACTATTCCATATATTCACTCAAATCTTCGTGCAAGACATTCCATTTTTGCATGAGGATTTGAAGCTTCTTGCACAAAGTTTTAAACTGTATCACACAAAAAAGTGCCTGATTGCACAAGTCTTTGGGCAACACATATTTTCTCACATGACTCTATAAAAGATTTCACATGAGATTATACAATAGCAAGCTTAATTTATCACTTTTTAGCATTCTATTCATTTAATTTTTCTAATGTGTTTTTCTTTGGATCTTTATTGTTCTATTTATTTGGTTTTGTGTAGCTTAACTATTGTATGTAGGACATTTGTCAAAGATTCCTTACAAAACCCACTCAAACAAAAATTGACCTATTGTTTTTAGGATGACTGGTGAAGATATGTTTGGAAAAGACTACTTTTAAAACCCACAAAATAGCATGTTTTCTTTCTTGCTTTCAAAAAATAGATTAATTAGGGCTTGTGAACTTCCTAGGGTGCAAGATAGAAGAATAGGGGATTATGCTCTTCACCACTTGGAGGTCATGACCAAGGGTGAATTAGAAACCTAGACACTTTTGATAGATAGCATTCTAAAGAAGGCAAGTAGCTTAGTGGTTCTATAGTATGGGTCTTTTTATATGAACGATTATGGTTTCCTTTTAGGGAATCATAGTCTTGAGAAAAGACAAGTCTGGATTGATTAAGATAAGTCAATAATCAACTTGTTTTGCATGTTTGGATAAGAAAGTAAGGTAGAGGAGTATGCTCTTTCCCCTTGAGGGAAACCAAAAACTTTGACCCTTGCATTTGAATCACCAGTCTAAGTCAATCCTTTAGAGGGTCTGCTGGAGTGATCTAACCTTTGGGAATGACCCAACTGAGCACACTCCTTTTGCCAAAGATTCCCACTCACTATGATCAAGATGCTTTGTAGAATGAAAGACTCCAAAGTCAAATTAATTTCTTTTCCTTGATTCTTGATATCACATATCAAGGGGAAGCTCTGTCTATTGCACTAGCTGGCACTGGTCCCAGTCTTTCTAAGCAAGTGTGTGCACTCTCAAATTCTAGTGTGGGCTACTAGTCTCGACTCTACTTGTAGAGTCACTGAGAATTAATATGAATCGAATCCAAGTAAAAACCACTTAGTTAGAAGCTACCTGGTTCACCTCTGAAAGAATGCATAATCTTTGTGCAAGGAGGGGGAAGAATCTCTCCTATAGAACTCACCATAAGCATGCTACTAGACATTGGAAGGTGGTATATGCACTTGTCCCCTACCACAAGGGCACTCATTCAGTGTATACTATTGAGTCCTTTGAATATACCAAAAACATGAGTGCCCTCTAAGGGGTGACACAACTATGTGAGGTACATGCATGCACTTAAGGTGTGGGACAAAAGTTTTTCCTTCTCTACCACTTTCTATTTCTAGGGATAAAGTGTGTTTGTTATTGAGTCTTCAACATGTCCAAACCTGATAAAACAAACTAAAGAGTCAAGACTCCCTTGTCCCTCTGAGTTGCTTTGCCCTCAATTGGATTGTATTTGACTATTGCTTGCTTCCCATGTCTTGTTGAAAATACTTTGACTTATTTGAAATTCAACACCACTTTCACAAGTCTGAAATCAACCTACATTCTTCCTATTATTAGTCAAAAAAACTTGCAATCTATCTGAAACTATCCAAAATTGTTGAAAATCTCTTTGAAATCCAACTCTATTGTCAATCTAGTCCTAAATTTTTTGCACAATCTTATGTTTCCTCACATGAGAATTCACTTTTTCACACAAGCTAGTTCAAGTCTTTGCACGAGAACTTGTGTATGCTCACACAAGATCTTGCCAACTATCTTTGCTAGTCCTATCACTTCTTTGCATGAGCCACAACAAGTGTTCACACAAATTTAAATTGCTATTCTGAGTTTTTGCACCTGGTAAAATTTCTCACATGACTCATAGAGGATCTTCATGCGAGGCCTTGTTCTAAAACTATCAAATCAGCTTATTCAGCCATTTAGCTTAACTAAAGATTTGTGATCCACACTTTGACTAGTCTTGTCCTTTAGTTCTCTAGATTCTTGTTCTTTAGTGCTTTTCATACTCCATGTTATGATAGTCATAATCTTTAATTGTTCTAGCCTACAAATTAGACTATTCATGCCTTAGTATACAACATTATTGTCTTATCCTATTGAGACTAAGTTTTAGTGTGGTCCTTGTCGAGGTTCTTGCTTTTTGTCCTTGCATATGACTATTGCAATAAGGAGCGGCAACATGTTCTATCCTCTTAGACTTAGGTGAGGTTGTGCTGGGGGTCATAATCATGATAGAGGTTTCTTACTTTTTGTTACATAGTCTCCATCTAGTTTTTCTAGTGAGGCATATTCATGATCTTCCTCACCCATCAGGTCACCTCGAGTCCAATGAACATTTTCCATAAATTTGCAACAAACTAGGAATCCTTTATATCAAGAGGATCCTAAGACTAGTAGAGGTCCTATATCTCCAAACACAATGTATGACTTTCTTTTCAAAGGACCTTTTAAAGCACAACATACTGAAACTGAACATGTTCCTACAATGACTAATCATGAACCTGAAAATGGTTGTCACAGTAGACATCAAGAACCACCTAGGAATGACAAAGAGAAAGAGAAAGACCACAACATTGATGAGGAATAGGAAGAGGTGTAAATACTCCCTAAACACATAGAAAAATTTCAAAGAGATAAAAACTTTCAAAAGGTCATGGGAATCCTACTCAATAAAGAGAAAGAAAAGTACTTTCAAAAACTTGCCCAAAGGGAGCCAAGTTGCCCTCTCATTTCAATGTGGAAACCATCATCACACCTGAAGAAGAAATTGAGACTTCCAAACTCCAAAAAAAATTGAAAAATATGCAAGACCAACTAGCTTAGATGATGCATGAGAAAGAGAAGCCCTCAAAAATGTACACATTAGATGCTCTTTGTCCATTTCCATTTAACAAGAGCATAAATATGCCTCCTTTCCCATGAGGCATAGAGCTACCTAATTACAACAAGTACTTTGGAACCATTAATCCCCAAGATCACTTGTGGGAATTTGGCACCCTATCTATGGACTTTTTACACAATCAGACATATCTCATGCATTTATTCCCTAGGAGCCTAGGTGGTCAGGCTTTGGAGTGGTTCTCATAATTACCTTTGAGTATCAAAATGTTTGATGAAATTGCAAACTTATTTATCCAGCAGTATTCTCATAACATTCAAAACCCTATCCACATTCGAGATCTATGTAACCTCAAGCAGAAAGTTGGAGAACCTTTTCTCACATTCCTCCAATGGTGGAGACAATTTTACACTAAATATTCATGCAAGATTCCAAAAATGGAAAAGCTTGATGTCTTCACTAATAATCTCTTACCTAATTTTAGGTATAGAGTCCAACTTCAAGGTCCATGTACCTTTGAAGAAATGATCATACAGGCTATCCACATTAAGGAATTTATGGTCAAGAAAGGTGAACTCACTCTTTAGAAGGAAAAAGAAAAGGTTCCACCTCCAATAGCGATAAAACCAAATATGTCAACAAGAACTAAGAAATTGTACATGATGGAGTTGTTGACAATGTCACTCCCAAACCTAATAAGGAAATATTTAATCTCACATATGGTCTTAATGCGGCCAAAAATGCTAAGAAGCCTCCTCCTAACAACAAGACATTGGGGAACAAATCAAGAAACTCATGGGCTGCATGCCCTAAGTGAGATTATACACCCTTGGGTGAACCTTTGGATGTGGTTTACAAAACATTGCTACAACACAAGCTTATTTCACCAATGGACAACCCTCATCCCTATGATCCTCAACCACGTCCACCATGGTGGAATGAAACCTCATTCTTTGAATATCACCAAAATAAGGGACACAAAACTAGAAACTACATAAACTTGGGTCATAAAGTCTAGGGTATGATTGATTCTGGTGAACTTGTGATAGATGGACATAACAAGAACTCAGATCACAAGGTGTTCAATGAGCCTTTCCTAGCCTATGAAAAAGGAGAGACTTCAAAACCAAAGCCCAACAAAAAGGTCAACTACACATTCCAATGATGATAATGTGATTAACATGGTTGAACCTATGGATTCTAAATTCTCTAATGTCATTACCATTAAGGGCAAACAAGATAATGACAAACCCAAGATACCATTTGTCTTGAGGGGCCCTACTTCCAACACAATGGATAACACACCTTCACAAAATTGTGTTAATGTTATTACTCACTCTCACACCAAGTTGGTTCTCAAAGGCCATGTGCCTTCTACTCTTGATCCCAAAAAACATAAAGACAAAGCCCTTGCTGGTCCATCTGCCAAAGGTGTAAAACTCACAATGAACTCAGCGGCAACAAGTTATAGTGTTCTTGATCAATTGAAACAAACTAATTCTTAGATATCCATCTTTCAGATGCTTAAAATCTCACCTACTCACAAGTAGATTCTAGGCAAAGCCCTCATTGAGGCAAATGTTCCTCAAGATCTTGATATTGAGTGATTTCAATCCATGTAGGCCACCTAACCTTACCTTATCTTATGACCTTCTCTAAGGAGGATGATAACTCACTGAGTCACCTACACAATCAACCTCTACACATCAAGGTTATGATCCATCAGACATATGTTTGTTGGGTACTCATGATAAAGGTGCTAGCCTAAACATTGTCTCTATTGTTTTTCTTAGAAAATTGAATTATTCTAAGTACTATTGATCCTCAACATAACATCACCATCAAAGCACATGAAAAAGTGGAATGAAAGTCTCTAGGTCTTGTGGTCTTACCCATTTGCATTGGTCCTATAGAAAGGGATGTCACCTGTCAGGTGCTCAACATTCCCTTGGCTTACAACATTCTGTTAGGATAGCCATGGATACATGAGATGTGTGTTGTGCCATCCACATATCACCAATGCATCAAATTCTTATTTCATGGCTCTGAAGTTACTATTCCCACCACCACAAGCTATACCTACAATATGCTCAAAGCTGCTGAAGTTATCATGATAATAAGCTAAAAAAAATTGAGCAATCATTCAAATTGAAAGAAACTGGCATGGGAGAGTACCATATTGAACTAGTGTTGTCATTAACATGTCTTCTAGAGTCTCCTCATCATTATGGAAGACCCTCAGAGGCAAAGAATTTGTTCAAGCTAACACCCCAGACCAAGTATAATGGAACTTTTGTCAAGGCTATAGTTCCCCTAGAGGATGAAAGTGAAAATAGAGCCATTTTTGCATGGCTTTACAGAGAAAAGACTTTAGTAGACTTAATAGAGAAAGCTCAAGAAATCACTCCTAAGAAATATGGGCCTAGTCTTAGGCTCATGAAGCATTTTGATTACAAGGGAATTGGCCCTATTGGGTGTAATAACAATAGCCTAATTGATCCTATCAAGGTAAGAACTCAAAGCAATAGTGATACAACTAGCCTAGGATTTAAGAAGGTTCCTTTCCTTTTGGGACCTAATAAATTCATACCAGAACTTGAGAGTTCATCTAGAAATGAGTCACAAGCTAAGTTAGACACTCAAGAGGAATAATCTAACAATGAGGATCCCTATCCTTATTCTATTCCGCATGATCTCACTAAATTCTTTGATGAGCTAGATGAATTTATGCCATGTGTTAGCACTGTGGATGATACTCATGATTCTTTGGAAGATAATACTGAGTAACCCAAAGATCATTTAGAAAAGGGAGAGTCTAGTCAGTCATTACATATTTAGTATCTATGTAAGAACCTAGATGATGAAGGCAAGTATGTCCCTATCACTGTTGGGGATTTCTATACTTTGTCACCATGTAGCGCTAATTCTAAGGAATACAAGTTTGACTCTCTTTTAGAAGTGACTACTGATAAAGACATTGACCAAGTGCATGTCTATGAAAACCAAATTGAAGTGGGTGAAAAGTCTAGGGTTAGGTTGGATGGTTTTGATCCAACTATTGTCCTAGAGTCATCAATTACTGACATTAGTACTTAGAGGCATTCAAATACATCTATGGATGAAGTCACCATAGGTCTCAAATTGCTATTCCAAGTACTTAATGACTATACTGTAAACATAATTGAACCAACCACTACTCTTTCACTCACACATCCTAAGCTTATAGACTAGAACCCTAATGCATCTAGTAAAGTCCCCACATTCCCGAATGACTATGCTCTCACCTACTACATAAATGTTGTTGAACCTATAATGTCTTCCACCAATGAAAAAAGCATCAACATGACTTAAGCTAACATCAAATATCTCAATCATACAATTAAAAAGAAAAAATGCAAAATGTCTGATGGTGAAAACCACATTGTGGCAATGTCAAAACCTAAAAAGGTAAAAACAAAAGACATATCCAAAGGTGAAAACCTCTTTGAGGCACCCATGGATGAGATATTTGATGCACTTCCAAGTAACTTTCAGGAGATATCATCAATGTTGATAGAGCCAACACATCCCATTAACCTAGGTACAAAAGAACATCCTCATATGATACATCTAACATAGTCATTGTCACCCAAAGAAAACAAGGAGTTCGTTGCCTTTTTCAGAGAGAAGAAGATAAATTTTTCTTGGACATATTATGACATGCCAAGACTAGATCAAAATCTTATCATGCATCACTTGTCCATTGCACCAAGCATCAAACTAGTTAAATAGAAAATTCAAAAAATGCATCCTCACATTGCATTGCTCATCAAAGAAAAACTGGAGAAACTTCTAAAGGAAAGATTCATCCATGCAATTGATTATGCTGAGTAGATATCCAATATTGTTCCAGTCTCCAAGCATGATAAATCTATCATCCTTTGTACTAACTTCCATGATCTCAACATAGCATGTCCTAAGGATGATTTTTTGCTTCACAATATTGATATGATAGTGGACATGATGGCCAGCTATGAGATGTACTCACTTATGGATGGGTTTTTTGGTTGCAATTAGATAAAAATTGTGCCAAAAGACCAGGAGAAAATTGCTTTCACATGTGCATGGGGAAGCTTTTTCTAGAATGTAATGCCATTTGGCTTGAAAAATGTTGGTACAACCTATCAATGAGTAGTAACTACAATTTTCCATGACATGATGCATAAGACCATGAAGGACTATGTGGATGATACCTTGGTCAAAAGAACCCAAAAAAATACCCATCTACAAGATTTAGGACCCATCCTAGATCACATGGAAAAATTTAGCTTGTGGCTCAATCCTAAGAAATGTGCATTTGGTGTCACATTAGAAAAGTTGTTGGGATACATTGTCTTTGCAAAAGGAACTGCGGTGGATCTAGAGAAATTACAAGCAATAATGGATATGCCACCACCTTGTAACATTAGTCAGATGAGAGGTCTACAAGGTAGGCTCCAATCTATTCACAAGTTTATCTCATAATTGGCATATAGATCACAACCCTTCAAAAGACTTTACATAAGGGTGTGAAATTCAATTAGAGCCAAAATTGTGAGCAAAGCTTAACATAGATCAAACAATATCTTATCAATTAACCAATCCTGATGCCTCCTATCGATGGGAAGCCTTTTCTTTTGTACATTTCAGCAACTAAAACATCTCTGGGAATCCTATTGGCTCAAGAAGACAACAAAAAAAAATAGAGAGTTATTTACTACTTGAGTGACACACTAATCTCTTATGAGAGGAACTATAGCATCATTGAGAAAGCTTGATTGGTATTTGTATTTGCTTCCTAGAAGTTGAGACACTACATGCTTTCCCACACTACATGGCTCATGGCTAAAATAGATCCACTAAAGTACTTGCTCAATAAGGTAGCTCTCACAAGAAGACTGGCTAACTGGGTTATGATACTCAGTGAGTTTGACATTCAATATGTTGAATGCAAAGCTATCAAGGGATAGGCAATGGTAGATCAACTAGCTAATGCACCTATGTAGAGTCTCTTGCCAATGGACATTGATTTCCCTGATGAGTCAATTCTAACAATCACACACCAAACATGGGTTATGTTCTTTGATGGGTCCTTCACATAATAAGGATCAGGTGCTAGATTACTCTTCATAACACCACAAAGATATTCATTTCCCAAAGCATACAAGATTTTGTTTCCTTGTACAAATAACATTTTTGAATATGAGGCTTTGATTAATGGCATGAAAATTGTAGCTAAATGGAGAGTGGATTAGTTAGACATCTTTGGTCACTCCTAGCTTGTAATCAACTAGGCTAATGATGTGTATCAAATAAAGGATGAGAAATTAATTCCTTAAAAATGCATGGTTGATGACTTAAAGAAGTATTTTTCACACATCGCCTTCCAAAAAATTCCTCAAGTAGATAATAAAGTGACTGATGCTATTGCTACTTTGGCCTCCTTACTGTAGATGCCTAAAAATGATCTTTGACATGAGTTCTTGGTGGAAGCATTATACTACCTAGCCTATGACACCCTTGATTCTAGGATGATATGTTCTATTATAGGATAGGATTCATCCCACTACCCTCACATCTATTCTTATCTTTGTAATCAAACTATTCTGGAAGGTCTGACCTGGAATAAGAAACATTATCTAATCTATAATGCTTCAGGGTATGTCATTATTGCTAATGATGTATATAGGAGAGGTCTTAATGGAACACTCCTTAGGTGTTTAAAACCCAAAGAGTCCAAATGCACACTAATTAATGTTCATGAGGGCATTTGCAGATCCCACTCAAATGGCCTGACACTAGCTCACAAACTCCTTAAATCTAGTTACAATTGGCCTAAAATGGAAAAAGAAGCTATCAAGTATGCTAGATCCTACAAGCAGTGTCAGCTTCATGGGAATCTGATCCATGCTCCAACTAGAGAGTTGATTCCCTCTACTACAACATGGTCATTTCAACAATGGGCCTTTGAATTGGTGGGTCAAATTCACCTAACCTCTTCTATTGGACATAAGTTCATTATCAAAGCTACAGATTACTTTATGAAGTGGGTAGAGGTAGTACCTCTCATAATAACCAATGGAAAAACTATAGCTCTTTTTATCACAAACTACATCATCTACAGATATGGTGTACTATCCTCAATCATTACTGACAATGGAGGACAATTCAAGAACAAAGACCTCAAGGAACTATGCAAGAAATTCAAAATCACACAACATTGGTCTTCTATCTATTACCCCCAAGGTAATGTCTAGGATAAGGCATCCAATAAGGTGATCCTCAAAATCCTTCATTGCACATTCAACAAATCAGGGAGAGACTAGCATCTCAAGATTAATCTAGCCTTGTAGGTGTATAGGACAAGCATCAAGACTCCAATGGGTATGACTCCCTTTGCTTTGATGTATGGAGAAAATGTTGTGCTTCCAATAGAGGTTGATATTCCTACCTTGAGAATCCCTATGAAGGGCTTTATTACTAATGACAATTATAAGATAGGTCAACTTCAAGAGCTAGTGTTACTGGATGAATGTCGACAAGTGGCCTATCAACAATGAATGTCAAGAAGCTACAATTGAAAGGTTAGGTCACATGACTTTCAGCTAGGTGATCTCATCCTGAGAGAGAACCTTAAGAATCAATAGCAATGAGTCTAAAAAGGGAAGTTTGAACCAAACTGGCTTGGTCCTTACATCATTACTATAGTATATGGATCTAGTACCTACCAGCTTTCTACAATTGAAGGAGAAGTGCTCAAGGAACCTGTCAAGACCCTCAACCTGAAGTAGTTTTACAGTTGATCTGATATCAATAGCTCTTTGTGCATATCTAAATGTTCTAAAAAAAACCATAAAAATCAAAAAGTCCTGAAAAAATGATTACCCTAGTGAAAACCTAGCGATAGGCACCTTGGTGATACCAAAAAAAAATCAAAAGGAGAAAAATACAAAAAAAAAATTGAAAACCAAAAAAAATAGTTCCATTGGTGAAAACCTAGAAACATGCATCATGGTCGCAAAAAAAAGAGAATTTCTACCAAGAAGGTGAAAACCTAGTAAAAAGATGCCTCTTGTTCCCAATGCTTCATCCTACAACATATCCTCTAGCTATTAGTATAGTTGCTTTATTGTTTTTCCCACTTTCTACTCATGTACCCATGGACTGAGTCTTGTCATAGGTCGGGGGCATTCTCCTATAGTGTCACTCTTTTCAAGATTCTCCTCATAGAATCTCTTTCATGATAGTCACCAATAATTCTGGCTATGTCTACCTACTATCACTAGTGTCACTCTTTTCAAGATTCTCCTCATAGAATCTCTTTCATGATAGTTACCAGTCATTCTAGCTATGTCTATCTACTATCGCCAGTGTCACCCTTTGTGAGGATTCACCTCATCAAATCTCTTTTGCAATAGTCACTAGTTCTATCAATTGTGTCTACCTACTATTGCTCAAGTCATGTTTTAAAATTCCTTTATGGAAGATTTCTCTTGCGTCAGTCACCAATCATCCTGGCTATGTCTATCTATTGTTGCTTAGTCCTCTTAGGTTCTTCACCTCAAAGATTCCTCTTTGACCTCAGTCACCATTCATTTTGACTATGTCTACCTACTATTGTCAACCTACTAAACATATTTCTTTCAAACATGTTATGGACACTAATACTTGACATCAATTCCATGACAAACATTGAACTCAAAATGACATACTTGTTTGGATATGCTCATTATTTTTTCTTTGTTTGCTTTGTTTTCACTTTATCATGTTCCCTCGAACAACTTGATGATGTCATTTTTGACTAGAGAAGTAATGACTAGGGACATTATCTTTTCTTTTCTTTCTATCTATGGTTTAGTTCATATTAGTTGACAAATTCTTATATGAGGGGTGTCCACTATAAGAGCCTCCATCTTGTATTGGATGGTTGGGTGTACCTTGACTCCTTTTATATGACCATGTCAATAATGTTGGTTCTTCTCCTTGTTTGTTAGAGTGAATTTTTTATGCTACAATACATATTGATACTCGTCCTACTAAGTGAATGTATGGGTCACTACAAGTATATCTAGCACACATCTATCTCAAGTTATGAATGCAAGGGTTGTTGCAGACAGAATACTCACTAAGTACTTAGCATAAGATGGATATCTCATGTGTTTGGTGTGTCTTCCATGCAAGAAACATTCTAGTCATCCTAATGTTTATATTTTGATGCTTATGTTAACTTTCTACAATAAAAGGGACAAATGTTCTAGTCATTATGGCTTCTTGTGCCTCGAATTCTTACATTTAATCCTGATAAACTTACGACATATGTCCTATTCATATTCACATGATTACAATGTCAGTGGGGGATTTTGTCCTATGCTTAGTGATGATAAATGGTTGAGGGTTGATAATAAAACCTAGGGTTGCACTTAACATAGTCTTGCATTGCATACTTCATTTTCATAAGAACACAATTCAATTGCGACTATGTTTCATCCTTCGTGATAGGGGACTATGGATCTCTACAAATGTATTAGGATTCTCCATGGTTGCACAAGCATTTGGTTATTTGGTTTGTATTCATGTGCTCCTTGAGAGGGTACCTATTACTATCAAGCAAAAATATGCAACACTATATGAGATGTCAGTTCATTTCCATATGCATTGCATCCATATTCTCATATCATCTATGCTACATAATCACATCATATCAAATCAAACATGCATTCATAACATAACACATGCATCTTGTAATCATCACATAAACATCTCAAGTACATCAAAGTAAAGCACATACATTAACAATGACATGTACATAGGGATACTCGGCTCAAAATCTCATGTGTGTGTATATATATATATATATATATATATATATCAAAAATGTGTGTTAGTACAAAAAATGAGCACTACTTGAGCACTATCAATCAAAAATGATACAAAATGGTCCTCATCCTATAGCATCTTTTCCCTTCACTCAGTTGTCTATACATACTCCCACAGTCTCAGGATCTCCTAATCTTGCTCAGTGAGTCACAGATCCCTCATTGTTACCATGATTTGTAGCTCTCTGATCTATCGAGAAGCCTACCATATCTACTCCCTTTGTCATCAAAACACATGTTGGGATCTTATGGTAGGCTTCTCCTATATCACCTCATCAAGCATCTTAGGTGCCTACTTTGTGGGTGCCTGCTCCTCCACCCTTGGCCTTTGTCACCATCTCTACTCTCCATCATTTTCTCATGCACCAGGGTCTGACCCCATCTGTCATGCAGGAATCTATACCTATCTAACTCTCTATTGTAACTCTAGTCATGGGCCCTATGGTGCTTGTTATTGCTATGCTAGTGTCTACTGTGGGGCTGGTGCTGCTCCCCCCAAGGGATCTATGAACTATGGGAAGGGGTGACTAATAAGATACATCTAATATATTGGTGTCACCCTTGCATCTGCTACCTCTGGATGGTAGTCCCTCTGTGTCACAACTAGGTTGTGCACATCAATCATAGACCACCCTACATTTAGCCTTGCTAGCCATCCCCATGTCAGATCCTTTTCAACTCATGCATAGGCAAAAAACTCCTAGGAGATGTCTTGCTACCTCCCATAATGTCTCCATACCCTACTGATGGAAAATCGCTCAATAATCTATGTCATCCTCCCCACTAGTGGCTATGAGCGAAAAATCCATCCCAACTCCCTGGGAGTATCATCCCAATCCTCTATCTCTCGTTAGGGCCACCATACAATGGAGACCAAGTCATCGAGATGGGCCCTCCAATGATCTATCTTACCCAGGCTTGCTTGGGTAATTTTCCCTCTATATCTGCAAATATATGGCTTTGCAAGCTCCCAAGCATCCTCAAAAATAGGTCATGTGACTGGGAGGTGCTCCCATGCCCAGGCATGTAGAACATACACACCAATGCCCATGAACTTCTACTCATGGTATACAATCTCATACATCTTGTAAAACATATGGGTGAGCATGCACTGGCCCCATCTAAATCTCTCTAGAGAATCCAACATCCTTTGAAGCATAATCCCCCATCCACACTCAAAATTGTGCTATCCTCTATCAGGTACTAAGAAGCAGCTGATGAATATGGCCAAAACTATAGCCAATCTATGCATCTTCCCATATGTGTGGATGAGCTCATCCTAGGTAATGGCTCATCCAATAGCTAGCTCCATTTGAAAAATGGGACACAAGGCCTCTGTACCAGCCCAGAGCATTGTGTCATAGGATACCCTCAGTCCATAGAATAGTATACGTAAGATCCTATATATGTCCTTCAGAGTCACAGTCATCTCTCTTTGCGGCAAGTGGAAGGTGTTCATTTTTGAATGGAAACATTCTACCAAGGCAATTTGAAGGCTATGATTCACCAACAATATTGGGATTTGGCATAAACAAGTGAGCCCCAATATGTCAATATGAGCCATGTCGGCCACATCTAGACTCTACAACAAAGCCCCATATGATAGATAATGGGATCTAAATGAAACATCACCGAATACCTCCTGCACACATGAACAATAATAGCGACAAGAAAATAGTTAGTACTTGATCAAAAAATCAAAATGATGAAGAAACAAATGCAAAATTCATGCTAAAATGTAAAAAAAAAACAATCTTTCAACAATCTGCTATCATGGATTTCGTGCGAAGATTCATTTCCTCACATGAGAATTCATTTCTTCACATGAGATTGTGCATCTTTGCATGAGAAAACAAGTCCTCATGTGAAGAAATTTGAGCACACATGAGTGATCAAAACCCCATGCAAAGAGAGACTCTTTCATGCAAAGAAACAAGTTTTCGCATGAAGAGAGATAGTCTCATGCAAAAGGTGACAACCACATATGTGAAATTCTCACATTCTTTATTCGAGAAGTTAGTAACCCCCTTGAAAGAACCCCTACTGATGCATGCGAAGATACACCAAGTTGGTAAATCTTCACATGAGAAGAAACCTGCCTTCGTGTAAGAAAGGATAGTCTCGTGCAAAGACTGATTTGGACTTCCTAAAAATTTCATAAAAATGACCTCAAAATGCATGAAAATGAAAATACAAAGGATGGTTATTGATCACTCATGGGTGGTCCATAGTCCGCTAGTTGGCTGTGCCATTAGGATCGCTCGGAACGGTGATATCTCATGTTCACTACCATCTTCCTCTCAGAGCTCCTATTCACAAAGCACAAAAGGTTCCAATGATTTGGAAATGACCCCTTTGGCCCTTATATAGGGTTTGACCTAATTTTATAGAGTGCTCTAATTTGTACAAAAATCACCCCTAGCTAATTTGACCATTCTGAATCCATTCAAAATTTGACACACCTAAGCAGCCCAAAAATGCATTTTAAAATTTTGGGACCGACGTAATCGAATGCTTGTGTAGTCAAAATTTTTCTGATACTTTCTAATTCTTGGAATCTTTTCAACTCAAAATTCTTCAAATTTTCAAAATTTATTGTGGAAAAATTCAACTCAAGTCAACTTTTGGTCAAACTTGGTCTCTTGGACCTTGAAATCATGTTGAATTGACTCTAAATTTTCTTTTGATCTTTCTAATCTCTTCTACATTCTACTAAATCTTGGATTTCTTCTATATCTCTCACCATATTTATTTATGTCATATTTTTGGTGTGTCATCTTTCAATTTTTCTCCTAAGGGGGTAGGATGATTACATCATTGAATCCTTATTACTCAGGGCATCTCATTCCCATCTTAATCCTCATCATTCGGGGCATCTCATGACTAGGGGCATCCTGTTTCCCTCTTTTTGGCATCTTTTTCATCTATTTCATCTTGTTGTCGATTGATTATAGGTATTGGAACAATCTAAACCTTGACTCCTGAGGATCAAGCCTCATTTTGGGGATGATTCTATGACTCATAATTTGATCTAGATCTCTTATCAATCTCAGGTATCTAGGTGTTCTATCTAGATCCTTAAAAATTACGCTCTATTCTGGAGATAATCTTTTAAATGCTATCAATCTCAGGTATCTAGGTTTTCTATCTAGATCCGTAAAGATTAAGCTCTGTTCTAGAGATAATATTTTAAATGCTATCAATCTCAAGTATCTAGGTGTTCTATCTAGATCCTTAAAGATTAATCTCCATTTCGGAGATAATCTTTCAAGTGCTATCAATCTCGAGTATCTAGACATTCTGTCTAGATCCTTAAAGGTTAAACTTCATTCTAATGGAAACCTTTAGAATGTTTATCATTTTGGGTATCTAGGTGCTCTACTTGGATTCCTTGGGATTAAGCTTCATCATGGAGATGGTCCTTAAAAGCTTATCAATTGGTCTTTGTATCATAAGTTTCCAAACCAATCTCATTTCTTCATCTTTGCACCCTGCTTTCTGATTTTCTTTGAATTGAATGTGCTACTCATGCATTCAGTCAAAGAGGGGAAAAATGTAATACCCCAAAATTGGCTCATTTTCCATAATCACCAATTTTAGTCTATTTCAATCAATCATAATTCCTATGTCACTAGGAAATTCTCATTATGATTGTCACTACTTGACTTAATTGTCAAATGTAGAAAACCTAAATCTACATTAATCATACTCTCTATTTAATTCCCATAGTATTGACTCATATTAGTCACATTAAACCTATTGATTAAGATTTAATTTAATTATTAAGTATTTATACTTTAATTAAATTAAATTATCACCTAAAGGCTAATGTACTAAGGGATTAAATTTATTTAATTTAATAATTACGCTTATTTTAATTAATTGAATATGATTATTCAATTAAATAGAAAATGCATTTATAAGATCATATCTTACTCTATTAAGTTAAATAATATCTTCAAAATCCACTCTTTAGTTTTAAATGGAAACTCTAAGTGAACTACTTCTCGAAATTAGAATCAATCTAGTTGACTTGCTCTCACACTTATGAAAAGTTCAATTAACTACTTATCACACTCAGATCATAAATAGTTAACTTCACCTACACAAGGAAGTTTCCATTTCAACTGAATCTTCTATTTAATCTTGACCATTCATCAAGGTTGATCCTGGCTATTGGTTTAGTTCTAGATTCTATTTAAGGGGCTCATAATTCCTCATTACAAAGGTTGAATTGAATTGCTATCAAAAATCTATTAAACTGTGCACTTGTTATTAGCATATAGTTTCATTTCTTAGATTAAGAATCATTTTAGTGTTAATATGCATATATCTAGTTAATCTTACTTTATATGTTCTTAGATTAAATGTATACCTCATTTTAGAATAATTGCACTCATATAGGCTTAATCACATTTAAATCCTTTATTCTAGCATTGTCTAATTGCTTGTACCTCAAATCTAAGAGCATAAGTAGGCAAAATCCACCTAGATAGAAGGCAACATGTCACCTTGTAGGGTTTCTCTCGAATGAAAAATCTCATGTTCATCTCAGGATGAATCTACATATAAAGACCATGTTGAAGTGTGTGTGTTAAACAAAGGCCACATTTACAAATATATACCTGGCATTGTTTGTAGGACTTGGTGTACTTGATTGTCTCTTACTCTATTTTTGGCCAATAGTAACCAACTCTAATGAGTTTGTGAGCTAGTGTTAAGCCCTTTGAGTGTGATCTACAAATGCCCTCATGAATGTCAATTAAAGCACATTTAGACTTGTTGGACTCTATACACCTAAGGAGTGTTCCATCGAGACCTCTCCTATACAAGTTGTCAGTAATAATGACATATCGTGAAGCATTATGGATAAGATAACTTTTTTTATTCCAGGTTAGACTATCTAGAATGGTTTGGTCATGGAGATAGGAGTAGATGTGGTGGTAGTGAGATGAATCTTTTGCCACAATAGAATATATTATTCAAGATTTAGGGGTTTCATAGGCAGGGTAGAGTAATGTTTCCACTAGGAACTCATGTTAGAGATCATTTTTTGGCATTTGTAGCAAGGAAGCCAGACTAGCCATGGCATCAGACGCTTTGTTATCTACTCAAGGAATTTTTTGGAAACTAATATGAGCAAAGTATTTCTTCATGTCATTAACCAAGCATTTTTAGGGGATCAATTTCTCATCCTTTTTTTGATAGACATCATTGACTTGGTTGATTATAAGTTGAGAGTATCCAAAGATGTTCAATTGATCTACTTTCCACTCTACTACAATCTTCATGCCATTAATTAGAGTCTCATATTCTACAATTTTGTTGGTAGAGGGGAACAAAATATTGTATGCATTAGGTAGTGAATACCTTTGTGGTGTTATGAAGAGTAACCTAGCACTGAATACCTATTGTGTGAAGGAACCATCAAAGAACATTACCCAAGTTTAGTGTGTGAGTGTCAAAATTGATTCATTAGGAAAATCAATGTTTAGTGGGAGAAGACTATGCATCAGTGCATTTTCTAGCTGATTAGTAATCACTTGTCCCTTGATAATCTTTTGTTTAAAATACTGAATGTCAAACTCACTAAGTATCATGACCCACTTATCCAACCTTCCTGTTAGAGCTACTTTGTTGAGAAAGTACTTTAGTGGATCAATCTTAGCCACTAGCTGCATAGTGTGTGCAAGCATGTAGTGTCTCAACTTTTGGGAAGCAAAGATAACTACCAAGTAAGCTTTCTCAATGATGCTATAATTCATCTCATAAGAGATCAACATGTGACTCAAAAAGTAAATAGCTCTTTCCTTGTTATTGTTGTCCTCTTGAGCTAATAAGATTCCTAGAGATTTTTCGATCATTAAGATGTACCAAATCAAAGGCTTCCCATAGATAGGAGGCATCAATATTGGTGGATTATCCAAGTATTACCTTTTTTTTGTAAGCTTTTCTCGTGATCCTTGTTCTAGCTATATTTCACACCTTTATGTATAGTCTTGGTAAAAGGTTGTGATCAATCTGCTAATTGTGAAATAAATCTATGAATGGATTGAAGTCTCCCCTATAAGGCTCTCATCTGACTAATATTATGAGGTAGAGGCATATCCATGATTGCTTGAACTTTCTCTGGATCCACCTTAATTCCCATTGTTGACACAATGTATCCTAGTTGTTTTTTTGATGTGACACCAAATGCACATTTCTTAGGATTAAGCCTTAGACTAAATTTTTCCATGCAATCTAGGATAGGTCCCAAATATTGAAGTTGAGTATTGTGTTTTTCACTTTTGACCAAAGTATCATCCACACAATCCTCCATGGTCTTATGCATCATGTCATGGAAAATTGTAGTGACAACTCTCTAATATGTAGCACTAGCATTTTTCAAGCCAAATGGCATCACGTTCCAATAGAAAGTTCCCCATGCACAAGTAAATGTTATCCTTTCCTGATCTTCTAGTGCAATTTTGATCTAATTATAACCAAAAAACTCATCCATGAGTGAGTACATCTCATATCCTATTGTCATGTCCACTATCATATCAATGTTGGGAAGTGGAAAATTATCCTTAGGACATGCTAAGTTTAGATCTTGAAAGTCTGTACAAACTATGATAGATTTTTTATGCTTGGAAACTAGAAAAATGTTAGATATCCATTCAGTGTAATCAATAATGTGGATGAAACCAAATTTTAGAAGATTCTCCAATTCAGCTTTGATGAGTAATGCAACATAAGGATGCATTTCCCTAATTTTCTATTTGACTAGTTTAATGCCTGGTGTGATGGACAAGTGATGCATAATAAGATCAGGATCCAATCTTGGCATGTTTGAGTATGTCCACACAAAGTTTATATTTTTCTCTTAGAACAAAGCAATGAATTCCTCTTTTTCCTCTGGAGATAGTGACTGTGCCAGATGTATCATGTGAGGATGTTCTTCTATTCCCAAGTTGATCGATTGTGTTGGCTCTATCAATACTGATGATCTTTCCTAGAAGTGACTAGTGAGTGCATCAAATATCTCATCCACAAGTGCCTCAAAGAGGTTTTCACCATTGGATATGTCTTTTGTTTTTACTTTTTTAGGTTTTGACACTACCACAATGTGGTTTTCACCATCAAACCTTTTATTTCTTTTCTTTTTGATTGTATGACTGAGATATTTGATGTCATCTTTAGTCATGTTGACACTTTGTTTGCTAGTGGAAGATGTTATAGGTTCGATAGCATTCAAGTAGTAGGTGAGAGCATAGTCATTCTAGAATGTGATAACTTCACTAGGTGCATTGGAATTCCAATCTATAAGCTCAAGATAGGTGAGTCAAGGAGACATGGTGGATTCAATTGTGTTCATAGTATAATCATTAAATGCTAGGACAAGAAATTTGAGACCTAGAACGGCTTCATCCACAAGTGTGCTCGAATGCCTCTAAGTACTAACATCATCAATCAAATATTCAAGGACACTAGTTGGATTGGACTAATCTAACATGACCCTAGACATTTCACCCACTTCAAGGAGGTTTTCATAGACATGAACTTAGTTGATGTCTTTTTTTCTAGTTGCCTCAGAGAGAAATTCAAATTCATACTCCCGAGAATCTATATTGCATAGAGACAAACTATAGAATTCCCTGACAATGATAGGAACAAACTCTCCTTCATCATCTAGATTTTTACAATGGTGCTCAATGTGTAAAGCATGACTAGACTCGGCCTATTTTGGTTGAGTATGATATGAATCAATATTTTCTTCAAAAGAATCAGTACTACCATCCATGGTGCTAACACATGGTACAAAGTATTCTAGTTCAACAAAAAAATTTGTAAGATCATGAGGAATAGGATAAGGATAGGGATACTCATCATCAATATTATCTTCTTGAGTACTAGACTTAGCTTGTGACTAATTTTTGGATGAACTCTTAGGTTTGGGTAAGAATTTATTAATCCCTAATGGAAAGGAACCTTCTTAAATCCTAGACAAGATGTGTCTCTATTCCTTTGAGCTATTTCTTTGATAGGATCGATAAGAGTGTTGTTATTGCATCCAATAGGACTAGTTCCCTTATAGACAAAGCACTTCATGAGTCTAAGACCAAGGCCATATTTCTTAGGAGTGATCTCATGAGCTTGTTCGATGGGGCCAAATGTAGTCTCCTCTTTGTAAATCCATACAAAAATGGCTTTGTTTTCACTTTCATCCTCTAAGGGGACTATAGCTTTGACAAAAGTACCATTATACTTGGTTCGAGGTGTCAACATAAATGGCTTCTTTTCCTTAGATGGTCTCCCATAGTGATGGGGAGACTCAAGAAGAGATGTTAATGACAACATTGGCTTGATGTGGTATTCACCCATGCTAGTTTATTTTAGTTTGAATGATTGCTCAATTTGTTTCAGCTTGTTATCATGATAGTCAATAGATTCCCTATTAGTGGGGAAAAAGTTCTTAGCATCTTTCAGCATATTGCAAGTATAGCCAGTAGTTGCATGGATAGTGACTTTAGAGCCATGAAATGGGAATATTACAGATTGATGATATGTGGATGGTATAGCATGCATCTCATGTATCCATGGCTTGCCTAGTAGAATATTGTAAGCCAAGGTAATTTCAAGGAATTGAAAAGTGACATCCCTTTCTATAGGACCAACATAGAGAGGCAAGACCACATGACCTAGAGACTTTCACTCGACTTCGTCATAAACTTTTATAGTGATCTTGCGACAAGGATTAATGGAATCCTTAAAATATTCCAATTGTCTAAGTAGAGCAATAGAGACAATATTCAAACCAGCTCTATTATCAATGAGCACACGATGGAGACATTTCTAATGTATCATAACCTCAATGTGTAGAGGTTGATTGTGTGGTAACTCGGTGAATTTTCATCTTCCTTAGAGAAAGTCATAAGATAAGGTGAGGTTAGATGACCTGCCATAGATTGGAGTCCCTCAAGATCAAGATCTTGAGAAGTGAGGGCTTTGTCGAGAATCTGCCTATGAGTAGGCAAGATTTTGAGTAGCTCAAAAATTGTAATTTGAGCATTAGTTCATTGTAACTAGTCAAGAATATTGTAGCTAGTAGCTATAGAAGATGTTGCAAGTTTTGCACCTTTGCTAGATGGTCCAGTAAGGGGTTTTTCTTTGTTTTGTTCAAGTTTAGGAGTAGAAGTCATAGGGCCTTTGAGAACTAACTTAGCATGGGAGCATGTAATATCATTTGCACAAGATTGTGATGGTACAAAATTATATGTTTTGGAAACTAGGCCCCTCAAGAAAAATGGTGTCTTAGGTTTAGTGTTATCTTGATTGCCATTTATGGTAGTAACACCACAGTATTCAAAATCCATGGGTCCAACCTTGTTGATCACATTGTCATCATTAGAGTACATGTAATTGACCTTATTGTTAGGTTTTGGTTTTTAGCTCTCTCCTTTTTCATAAGATGGGAAGGTCTCCTTGAAAGCCTTGTAATCTAAGTTCTTATTATGTCCATCTACCACAAGGTCACCATCATCGATCATGTCCTGGACCTTATGATGCAAGTTTATGAAATTGTTAGTTTTGTGCCCCTTATTTTGGTGCTATTCACAAAATGTAGTTTCATTCCACCATGGTGGGAGTGGTTGTGGATCATAGGGGCAAGATTTGTCCAATGGTGAAATGAGTTTGTTTTGTAGCAAGGTTTTGTAAACCACATCCAAAGGTTCACCAGGGTTGTAAAATCTCATTTAGGTTGTGTATCTCAGTCTATTTCTAGAGGTTTTGTTGTCAAGATGAGGTTTCTCAACATTCTTGTTTGCATTGAGACTATCTATTAGATTAAAGACTACCTTAGTAGGTTTAGGAGTGACATTTTCAACAACCCCATCATGTACAGTTTCTCAATTCTTGTTGATGTACTTGGTTTTGTCCTTGTTAGAGGTGGATCCTTGTTTTGTGTCCTTCTAAATGGAAAGTTCAACCTTCTTTACCATGGATTCCTCTATGCAAATAACTTGTGTGACCATATCTTTGAAGGTGTGTGGACCTTGAAGTTGGACTCTATACCTAAAATCAGGTAGGTGATTATCAGTGAACATGTCAAGCTTTTCCATTTTGAGAATCTTCCATGAGTATTTGGTCTAAAGTTGGCTCCATCTCTAAAGGAATGTGAGAAAAGGTTCCCCAAATTTCTATTTAAGATTACACAAGTCTCAGATATTAACCAGATGTTGAATGTTGTGAGAATACTATTGGACAAATAAGTTGGCAATCTCATCAAACATTTTGATACTGGGAGGCAAGTGTGAAAACCACTCCATAGCCTGACTACCTAGACATCTTGAGAATAGATGCATAAGATATGTTTGATCATGCATAAACTCCATGGACAAGGCATCAAATTCACACACTGGGTGCTAGAAATGTATACATGAAAATGTGACCTCAGATCTTTCACCTACACTTCAACATGGTCATTATATGTAGTTTCAACCTAGAATAAACATTGAATTGTTTATCCAAGAGGTCTAGGAATGCGACCTATTGCCTTCTAACTAGAAGGATTTTGCCTATGTGCTCTAAGATCAAGATGCAGGCAACCAAACCTTTCTAGAATGAAGGATTTTATGCAGAATATGATTGTGTAATTAATCTATATGAAAATGCAAGTATTAATCTAAGACATAAAAGACATTAAGCTAAATGTATGCATTCTTATTCTAAAATGACATTAAAGTATTAAACCAAATATGAAACCTAGAATGCATGATTATTTCGATAGTAATTCAATACAATCAAAGTCCAACCTCCATAATGAGGGATTAGAAGCTCGTTAAATATAATTCCCAAAATTCATCAACAATTGAGATCAACTCAGATTGATGGTTAGGATTGAAGCTAAGATTTAGTCAAAGTGGAAGATTCCCAATATAGGCATAGTTAACTAATTTAGATCCTAAGTGTGAGGAATAGTTAACTGAAATTCACTTTACTATGAGAATGAGTGAATTAAGTTGATTCTAATTCAAGAGATAGTTCACTTAGAGTTTCCATTTTGGAACTAAAGAAAAGATTTTGAAGAGGTTATTTAATTTAATAAGATGAGATATGACCTCATAAATGCCTTTTTCATTTAATTGAATAGTCTCATTCAATTAATTAAAGTAGGAGCACAATTATTAAATTAAATATTTTTAATTCATTAGTACATTAGCCTTAGGAGATAATTTAATTTAATCAAAGTATAAGCACTTTGAATTAAATTAAATCTTAATCAATAGGTTTAATGTGACTAATTCGAGTCAATAATTTAGGAATTAAATAAATAGCATGATTAATGCAGATTAGGATTTCTAGCATTCAACAATTAAGTCAAGTAGTGAAATTTAGAATAAGAAATTCCTAGTGAAATAGGACTTTAGGGTTGATCAGAATAGACTAGAATTGGTTGTCATGGCAATAAGCCAATTTTGGGGTATTACACTATTAGTCATGTGATTGATTTAGTCACATATAAATAAATTTTAGTAGCTTTTTTAGTCATATATATGTATTTTTTTTGTACTAGTCTACAAATATTAAATATTCATCCCTTAAGTCAACTAGACTTAGCAAATAAATTCATTAAACTAAATATGTTGAATTAAGAAAATCCTTCATTAGCTAACCTAGCTCAATAGACACTAACTTTGAAATGTTTTTCCTATGTTAACCAAGTGAACTCAGTTAACATTGCAACTTTTTAAACTATCTTTGGTAACCAAGTGAACTTGGTTAACACTGTGTTAGGATAAACCACAGACAAAAATAAAAACTACATGCAAATATAACCAATAATAGAAAATAATAGATCACATAGAAATGAACACAAGGCACCAAGATTTAATGTGGTTCACCCAATCCCTAGGCTACATCCACCAAACAACAAGTCTGATCTTATTACAAAGATATAAGGTGCCTACTTTGACACCTTTTGCTACTACAAGGGAACCTTTTGAAACCTTCCAATTTTTATCATTAAAAGTAACTACACAACCCTCATCACCTAGTTGCCCTACTAAAATTAAATTCCTACTTAGTTTTGGAACATGTCTTACCTCATGTAGTAGCCAATGATTCCCATTCTACAACTTAATCTTAATTTTTCCCTTTCCAACAATTTGACAGGGTTCATTATCCCCCAAATAAATAAGCCCAAAATCCCCTTGGACATAATCAATGAAATAACCTCTATGAGGTGTAGCATGAAATGAAGCACCAGAATCCAAAACCCATGAATCATCAACACTTTCTAAAGATAGAAGCAAAGCATCCTCTTCAGATTTGTTACTTACCACATTTGCCTCCTTGTCTCCATCTGATTTATCTCCTTCATTTTTCTTTCGATTCCAGCAATCTTTCTTTTTGTGCCCTGGTTTCCCACAGTACCAGCAATCATTTAGTCCTCTCGATTGAGACCTCCTCCCCTTTGACATTCCTCTTGATTTTCCACAAGTTCCAGAGTTACTTCCTCTTTCAATTGTTCTACCCCTGCTTTGTGCATTCAAAGCACTTCCTGATGTAGATCCACCTGAGGATTTTCTATGAGTTTCCTCACTTAAAATAACACCAATCACATCATCATATTTTAGGGTACTAGATCTAGGAACAAAATTACTCACAGCCATTACCAAGCCATTCCAACTTTCAGGTAAAGAACACAAAATCAAGAGAGCCCTAATTTCTTCATCAAAATTGATAACCATAGAAGATAATTGACTAGTAATAGTATTAAACTCATTTAAATGATCTGCAACAAATCCACCTTCTACCATTTTCATATTAAAAAAATGTTTCATGAGAAATACCTTGTTTGAAGCGAAGGGCTTTTCATATAGTGTCACTAGGGTTTTCATCAAATCTTCTATCATCTTTTCTTTTGTAATATTAAATGCCACCAATGGTGCCAAACATAAGCGAATGCTTTTGAGTGCCTTTCTATACAAAAGATCCCATTCAGCCTCTAACATAGTTCCCTGATTCTTGGCTTTGCCTTCCAATGGCTTCCATAAATCCTTCTGATATAGATAGTCTTCCATTTGCATCTTCCATAACTGGAAGTTCTGCCCATTAAACCTATCAACCCTCAGCTTACCTTCATCTGCCATCACTCCCACTCAACTATGAGACTTCCACTTAACCGTGAGACTTTCCTACAAAGGATAACTGAAAGAGAACCTCACTCTGATACCACTTATTAGGATAAACCATAGACATAAATAAAAACTACATGCAAATATAACCAATAACATAAATAATAGATCACATAGAAATGATCTCAAGGCACCAAGATTTAACGTGGTTCACCCAATCCCTGGGCTACATCCACCAAATAGCAAGTCTGATCTTATTACAATCAAGTGATTACAACCTAATTACAATCTGTAATCCCTTACAGCTCAATACCGCCGCAAGAACCAATTTTGCATCACAACATAATGAAAAATACCCAACCCTAAGCCCTTTTATACAAGTATTAAACCACTTTAGGGTTATAACATGTCAGCCATATGTTGGCCATAATATGTCGACTACCATGTATAGTACTTTCCTTGTCAGCCACCACAATCTAACACACTGGTTCCATACCAACTTTCCTTTTTTAATCAAGTGAGCTCGATTAACACGAAACTTCTACAAACTTCTTGTTGGTGCCCAAGTGGACTTGGTAGGTATTGTCTTCTAAACTTGGATTACTCTAGAATTCTCAAAAGACACTAGAAATTGTCTTCATTGGTCAAGTGAGCTCGGTAGACACTGAATAGTAAAGATATGACATTTTGTGTAACATCAAAGACAGTATACAATTGATCATTTTTTTTCAATAGGTTGGAGCTTAAGCACATTTTGGCATCCATTGTTATCTTCCCTTCACAACAACAACCCCTCACCTTGACTTGCTTTCCTTGTCTTTCTCCCTTACCTTGTTTCTTATCCCCTTTCTTGTGTACACCAACCACCCCCTAATCCCCCTTGATATGTCTTTGTTTCTCTCCTCCCTCTTCCTTATGCTTATTTCTCCCTGCTTCCCACTTTTCCCTTGTCTTCATGCTCCTTGATTCAGCCCTCTTTCACTTTTCTCTAACTTCAAGTGTCAACTTGTACAAATGCACTCACTCATATATACATGCTTGTATATATTCACATCTTTTCTATTTTTGTATATACATAGATATCATACATATCTATATATAAGTATACATAAATATACATACTTGTATACACACACACACACACACACACACACACACACACACACACACACACATATATATATATTCACTCTATTATACTCTCCTATTTTTATTCATATTTATTCTTTATGTTTTGTCAATTCTCTCTCTTTCTTCTCATTTTCCCATCTTATTCTTTGTTCTTATCCCATTTAGTTATTTTCTAACTGTCAATTTTTAGTTTTTTTTATCTTTTTTCACTTACTTTTTACCTCTATTGTCTTATCTTAGTCTTATTTTATACTCTCTTTTTTTATTTATTCTTTATCATACATATTTGTGTGAGAGAGAGAGAGAGTATATACCAATACACACACACACACACACACACACACACATATATATTCATTCACACACACATGTATATGTATGTGTGTTTATTTATGTGTATACACATATATGTATATATACATATATTTACATACATACATACATACATACATACATACATATAAATATATATATTCAATTCTTTTGCTAGTTTGTCCTATTGGTGTGTGTGGGTTTTATACACACACACACACACATAGGAGAGGTTAATTAATTATCATATTTACTTAGGTAATTGTAGATATGCTCATTTTTATATATTTAATTAGTTTTTTGACTTATTAGTTCTTATTTTTAACTATTTTAATTTTCCCTTTTTATTATTATGTTGGAGTCTTGTCTTGTCACTGTTGTACCTTTCTTCTCTCTCCTCAACCCCCTGCCCCCTTTTCTTTATATGGTTTGCTAGATCTACAATCTATGATTTTTTGTTCTACTTGTTCTCTTGCATCCTGATGATAAATCATGCAGTATGATCTAAAATGTAGATGGTAAAAAAACTCTACACAATCAAATCTAGAAATTAAAAGTCCGACTTTAATTTAAATCAATTCACCCCCTTTACCTAATACACATAAGGAATTAAATGTATTTGATTTAATTGAATATCCTCATCCTAGTTATTGAATTTAATTATTCAATTAATTTGGAAAATGCTTTTATGAGGTCATATTTAGTTTATTAAATCAAATATTCTCTTTAGTTCAAGATTGGAAACATTGAGTCAACTAAAATGAGAAAAGGAAATAAATTAGTCAACTGCATCATTCATTCCAAAAGAAATCAATTAACTCCTACAATCAAGGAAACTTGCTATTATGACTAAACTCTCATCAAATCTCTGATGTTCATCTGATTCAATCTTGACCATTGATCAGTTTTGGGATTCTATAAATTGAGAACTTATATCTCTCATTTAGGGGGATGCAATTGATGAGTATCAAAACTCTATCATTTTGAGAGCTCAACTTTCTTATATTTGACAAGCTTTCTATTGCACTTTGTTCTTAGATTATACTCATTTAGATTATATTTCATACATCTATATTAATTGTTCCTTACTTTCATAGCCTTAATATGGATTCATATAGCTTAATCATATTTACTTTCTTATTTTAATCTTTCATTAATCTAGATTAAATCCTTTGTTCTAGTTGGTCTAGTTACTAAACTCTCAATTTTGAGAGTGCATAGTAAAACCCCATCTAGATAGAAGGCAACAGATCACCTTGTGCAAATAATTAGGATGAAAAATCTCATGTTAATTCCCATATGTACCTAACAAATAATGGTCATGTTAAGAGACCAATATTTAGCACATACATTTCTTGCATCATTCATGGGGCAGGAAAAATAATTTTGTGGCCTCATTTCTTCATATTTTCATCATTCTATTTTTTGTTTCCATATACTAAACTATCATCTTTCCTAGGAAGTTATTTCCTCACACAGTACCTCTAAAAACTAGCATAGATAGGTGTAAAATATTTTACAACAAAATAGTTTCTTGCATAGATAGTTGCAAAAGCTTGCACGATAGAATAGTTGCTTGCCTAAGAGGTGCATTCTCTCATGCTACAAAATTTTATCTTGCCTTGGAGATCATTTTCTCAGCTCGAAGCATAAAAATATCATGCAAGATCTAGCATTAGTGAGCTTGGATTACTTGATTTACACTTAAAAATTTGCTAGCTTATGTTTTTTGATTTACACTTGAAAATTTTCTAACTTATTATTATTTTTATTTTCAAAAACAACATAACAATTTTCAGCAAGATGCATGTCAAAGAAACCCTTTCCAAACTCATTGACCATTTGATTACATGACTATTGTCAAAGAATATCTTTCAAACCCACAAAAATATTGTCTTATTTTCTTTCTTTCCAAACATATTTTAATTAGTTCCTTTTAACTTCTCTAGGGCTCTAGACTAAGAAATATGGGATTATTTTCTTTACTTGGAAGTGATGCCCATGAGTAAATCAAAAACCTAAACCCCTTTGGATGACAATCCTCTATGGTCAAGGAAGGTAGTGAATCTCTTGAAAAATATTTTAGTGAGAGGAGTATGCTCTTTTTCCTTTGGAAAAATTAGAAACTTAGAAGCTTCAAGATGAGTTGAGGTGATAAACTATCTTGGTGATGTATTTGTTTATCATGTTTTGGTGAGGTGAAGAGGTAGAGGAGTATTCTCTTCTCCCTTTTGGTAGAATCAAAAACTTGGACCCTTGAATCCAAATCAAGTCTAAGTCACCTTTAGCAAGCTCATTGGAGTACTCAACCTCTGAGAATGACCCAAGTGAGCACACACCTTTCATCAATGATTCCAACTCACTATGATAAATTAAATTTTTAGAGTGAAAGACTCTAAATCCATGTTAATTCCTTCCTCTTGATTCTAGAGATTTCATATCTCCATAAAGCTCTTATTGTTGTACTAAGCATCATCACTCCCTATGCCCTACTTCCCAGGCATGTACACTTTTAGATGTCAGTGTGGTTAAGATACCTTAACCTCACTTGTGGGGCCACCGAGGGTTAATGTGAATGGAAGCATACTAAAAACTTTTTAGTTAGTTTCTTACTTGGTTCACCTTCGAAATGGAGCATAATCTTTGTGCAAGGAGGGAAAATATTCTCTCTTGTAGATTCTCACCATAGGTATGCACCTAGATACTAGAAGGTGGTTTATGAAACTAGTTGTTGCCTCAAGAGTAACCTTGGAACATATATGTTATTGATTCCTTGGAAACAAAAAAATATGGGTGCCCTCTAGGGGATGACATGACTGTGTGAGGTGAATGCATACACATAAGTTGTGAGACAAAGGTTTTTCTTTCTCTACCATTTTTTGTTTATAGGGATAAAGTGTGTCTTTCTAAGTCAAAATTTGTCCAAGCTATCCAAATCATGTCAAGAATCCCCCATCCTTTTGAGTTTATTTCTCCTTTATTGGATTGTTTTTTACTACTACTAGTGTTCCTACTATCATATTCAATCAATTTGAAAACCAACTTGTCAACTTATAAACTTGTCAAACTAAGAATTTTGTCAAAACTAAAACACTACCAAACCTATTTGAAAATTGGGAACTCTATTTGTAACATGTCAAAATCTAGAAATTTGGTCAAAACTCCTCAAAAAATGGTCAAAATTTAGAAATCTTGTCACTTACTCATCTGGTTTTCTTCAAAATATCATGTGTGGTAGAATCCTAGAGGCTTGTTGTTTTGTTTACTCACCTGACTTTGTGTCACTATAACATTTGGGATTATTTTTTGATGGAAAACCATCGCAATTATGATGTCCAACCATTACCCCAATGATAAAATCACTCGTCGGCTCTCATAAAACTTTTATTGTCATAAATTATGAAAATGAGGGAATTTTTCATATTGGAAATGATAGACACAGTTGTAACTTGGAAAAAGGGAAGGACAAGAGTTCATGTTCATGACATCACATTTGAAATAGTAATACATCATAATTATGATGGTTGAAACTTTGACTCTAACATCACAATTTTGATGTATATGTGATAACTGTGTTGTAGAAGTGATAGTTATACATCAAAACTTGTCATCATAGTTGTGATGCTCTTGTGATAGTTGTGTTGTGCAAGGGATGAATATCCATCAGAAATGACCATCAATTTTAAAGGAAGTCTTTTTAATTGTGATGAATAGTTGAATTATTAAAAAAATATTTATTGAAAATATTGTGGTCAACATTGTTTGCAGGCTATGTTTAGAGATTTCTATGGACTAGTTCTAAAGGATTTGTCCTACAAGAACCCCACTCAAATGTCTCCTCATCACATTGATTTGGGTCCAAAGTTTCCAAACTCTTTTCCAAAAGAAGTTCTAGTCTTAATAAAGAGAAACTTCTTGAATATTAAAAGAACACGAAAGTTCTTTTTGTCAAGGTAGGTAGTGTTGATAGTGATAGGATTGATGATGGCCACAATGTTTTAAAGACAAAAAATGATGTGCAAGGCATGACCAATGTAATCATTTTCATCATATCCACAATTTTCCTCTTCTTTGTCTCTTCCAATGATTTAGTGCCAACCTTCATCGAGGAGCACTTCATATTCATAAGGGAGTTTTCACACGATGCATATAAAGCCTCCTCATATGTCATATCAGGCCTCATAACCTACCTTCCCTTTTTATTCATTTAGGTAGGGGTATAAATGTTACATGAATATATCATATTGCAATGAAGATTTAACTACATAGTTTTTGATTAAGTTTATTGATATATGTTTGATAAGTAGAAATTCAAAATAAATTATCTTTCGTAAGAATGGATGATATACTTATAATTCATTGTATCTAGATAATATTCACAAAGCTGAAGCATTCATCCTTTCTCAAGGGCCTCTCATCTCAATATTAGTCTAGAACTGAAGCCCCAACTGTAGTGGGATGCTTGGCCTCTCAAAAGACCCAATGCTACAATTTTGTGTTCATTGACTAGATGATATTAATCTTAAGTCTACCATACATTCTCATAAAATTTGAGCTTTCATAAAAATCTAGTAATAAAACATGGATCAATGAATTTGACTCAATAACCACACAAAAAAATCATAACAGTAGCATCATAATTCAATTTTTTATTGAAAATATCTCCCACATCACAAAAATATATTTGTAAATTGTACTTAAGCCAAAAATAAGAAAATTTACCAAAAGTGACAAATGGTGCACTTAGTACAAGTTTCATTTAAATGATGCTTACAAAGTTGAATCATTGGACCTTCTCTAGAGTTCATCCATCCCAATACTACTCCAATTCAAATGCTATTTTAACTAGAATGAGTGACCTTATTAGAAGGCCCAATATTTCACCTCTATTTATATCACCTAGAGACCATATGTTCTAAGTCTACCATTCATTCTCACGAAAAATGTTTTCTTATGAACCACAACTCATAAAACTTGAATCAATGAATTTGATTCAAAAACTAGATAGATCATAGACTTTTTTTAAAGTTAAAAATAAATAAAAATGTAATGTTCACATAGATTTATTCAACTAATGAAGAGGGTACACCATCATTCACATTTTATCTACATATATTAATTTACTCATTATTTCTTATTTACAAGCTCTGACATATTTCATCATTTTGTGGTTAGCCTTGAATTTGTGAGAAGACTTCTACTACATTGTGTCTCCTCTTTGTCTCTCTTATTACTAGCAATTCCTTCATTGTGTTTGTGAGTTCAATGGTACCAAATTATATCCTTGGATATGTTGTAGTTATTGCATTCACTTCCATATTCTTTCTCTTATGTGGTTTCTTCATTCCATGAGAAAGTAATCCATCATATTGGCAATGGATGCACTATATTTCCACAATCAAGTATTCCTATCAAGGTATGATCATGAATGAATATTGAAGAGATGCATGCTAAAACTACAACCACAATGGGAACATGGTATTTTGTATCTTGTATCACTCTGATGTTTTAACTAGTTTGTCAATTAGTATAAATAAAATGAGAAAATGGGAAAGCCTGACATCTTTTCTTGGTTGGGCAACCATTTATAAAATCTTGTTTTACATTATTCTTTTTTTTTCCTCCAAAAACCTAGAGGACATGATAAGAAACCCCTAAATATGATGAGATTGTGTTTTAGAGAGACATTCAATTAATTTAAATGAGGTTAGGATTCTACCCATTTTGATTGTTTAGTATGAGTCCCACCATCAAAATTCTTTAGAAAAAAATAAATGTACTCAAGATGCACAAATGTATTCTACCACTCCCAAAAATGACACCTATAAAAAACCTTTAAATTTCAACATCATTTCACTCTTAAAAAAATTTGAATTCAATCTTGCAACTGGAAAAAATGCTAGCCATCAATTCAATATTTTTGTAGTTTAGCTATATGGTTGTTGATTGTATTTATACGTAGTGAATGAGACAATGCATGTGCACTTACAACTCCCTTGATCACATAAAATGTCTAGAAGATTAAATCTATCCAACATTTATTGGAACCACTATTAAAGGCTTATTTATTATGTGCAACTAACTATATATATGCATGGTCTAAATAAATATATCATATTAGAGACTTGGATTAAAGACCCAAATCTCACAAGTGAAAAATGATGGCATTCACTTCCATTTCACCAACAATGATCCAACTTGAAAGAATTTGTTCACTCCAATTCTACAACACATTTTAGTTAACCAATAGTTTATAAGCTCCTAAATTTGCATGATGCATGGTTTATATTTATTGATAGTTAAATTTGTATGATGCATGGATTGTAATTATAGTAAGCATCATCATTGCTCTTTAAGCTTTATTTAAATAACATTAAACTATTTTCAAAAGAAGTTTCCTTTCCTCCTTCATTGTGGAACTCAACTTCATGTTTATGTTATTGCCAAAATTGGGGTAGGTTAGCAAGTTAAAATAATGATGTAATGAATTTGATTTATAACACATGCTACTACAATAAATTTTTGAAAAATAGAGTGCTTTTGTTGGATTTTGTATATTGTTGTTCGTGTTGAATTGATTCATTTGTTGTCAAAATTGGGGTAGGTTAGCAACTTAAAATTATGATTTAATGAGTGAAAAAATATAGAGAAAAAAGAAAGATGCACTAATTCATCACATCAATGAGATTGACATACTAAAATTAGTCTCAACAGCATTCACAAGTGTTGGATCTATACATGCTCTCCTTCCTACCTTTGGCTCATAGAAGGTTGCCTACAAAAATGACATAAAAATTTATAACCTTATTATGAAGACAAAAAGCATTGACATAGAATTCGCCTAGCCTCCTAGGAAAGGTCAAATTGATAGTGTCTAATTTATCCATATTTGACAACCACATTTGTAGGAACAAAATTGCATGTCTGATTTGTCACTATTTTGTAATAATTAAATTCATATACTATTTGTCAAAATCAAAGCATAATTACCATGCTACAGTCCCCAACCACACATCTAATTCTATGAAAAAAACCAAACATTTAGAGAAAAAATTGATAACCCATAGGAAAATTATAGACTTACTCCACATTTATGAGATTAAATCTACATCCTTTTGGAAATATAAAAACTAGTGAATAAGACATTCATTTCTCACCTATTTAGTACCATTTCCACCATCTAAAAATTAAAAAAGAAAACAAGAATCCCCACATATTCAAGATCATCTATGCATTCACATATGCATTAATTCACACAAAGCATCATCCAAAACAACCTCTTTCCTTGAGTATTAGAAAGTCAGGAGGAGAAAAAATGCATCCAACATTAGAGACCTCCATAAGTAACCTTTCAAAATAATTGGTATGCTATCCAAAAAATCAAAATAGTCATAGCAATAGTTACCATAATGGCTAGATATATTCACGCATGAAAGGGAAAATTAAAAGGAAACAAGTCTATCATTTGTCATTTAAAAATGTGCAAGCTGAAATAATGCATATATACCCACTTATTCAATGATGGACATGTCCAACCCCCACCTATGTTATCCATTCATATAAATCATTACGATAAGCTTTGTTTTCCACCCTATCAAGCAAAAAAGTAAGAAAAAATAGTCAAACAAATGCATTCATCCATTCTTTCATTTGTAGAAATGATCATCTGAAAGAACATATTTTTTCCTTTATTCAAAGATGGGTAATAGAGAATATAAATAATAAAGAATCCTATCTCAAACAAGATCACCACAAATCAGCTCTTTTTGCTTTGCCCCTTCATAGGCAAGATCATCCAAATTTTGGTGAAATAGCATTTAAAAACTCATCCACTATTTAACATCACATCTAGAATCAACAAATCAGAAGAAATATATCTCAATTATCCATCACACATCCAAAAATATGAGATGCATATTCATTGACAAAGAAGATCATCTAGGTTGGATATCCCTACTATTATGAAATTAATTCTATTAATGAAAAAATATTGGAAACAACACTTCCATGAAAAAAATATACTCTAGAACATGTACCTTGTAACATATGTCCTTTGGTGAAGTGGTACATCTCATCTATCTATGGACTACAAGATGATCAATGGAAAAAATACACCTATTTCAACCTAAAATATGAAGAAAATTATTATCGTAAATGATACATTTGATATTATACTCATATTAATGTGGATATGTGTGAAAAAATATTACAAAAAAATATTCCAAACCTACAAAGTGACATCATTTTCCCATTTTTTGGTGCATGTCATTTCTGCTTTGCATCCAAAATAAGATTTTTCCACTCTAAATTGAGAATGCACATGTGGCTATGTTCTATATGCATGGACAATAGGTGGAGCTGAAAAAACAAACATGTTTACATTTATTTAATAGGTCTTTTAGGTTTTTAAAATTATAGACCATCATTAACATTAGAAATCTAGTTGCTATGGCCGAGAGAATGTCCTTAGCAAGCCAACACATAAAAATTCTTGATTTTCTTGCATGTTGAGGACATTACCCTCACCTATAAGAGTCAAAATTATAATGTTTGTGATGGTATATGATTTAAAACATATAATTATATACTATAATGATGTATATGAAAAACCTTAGCATACATGACATTGTTATATTGGATAAGCCATTCATAACCTTCAAATTCACCAACAATAATATAATAGAGAGAAGAGTTGATTGGGATCATTCATAAAGGGATATTTTTTCCTTCTCAAGTAGAGGTATATCATGGAAGGCCTCAATTTCATCCTCATCATAATCATAACCATCAATAGTGGCAACAAAAACATCATTATCAAATGTGTCATGGATCAATGCATTTGTACCATCATCTTCAAATGTGTTTTCTAGCACATGATCATCATCCTCCATGGGATCATGATCTTCTCCTCAATACTCACACCTCCACATTCTTCCATATTCACACCTCCATATTCCTCTGAGATGTGGTGGTCCATATCATGTACCACCCTGGGGAGATCGACCTATATTAAAATGATGATAATCAAACCCCCCTTTAATGCAATGATCAAACCCTCCTTCCATGTTTCATATATATATTAATTATGAAAACAATATAACAAAAAACTTACCAATGGATGATAATCAAACCCCCCTTCAATGTGACCATTCTCCCTACAATGTCTCTTAGCTATTTAAATTTTGATTATTCTTGTCTTTAAGCCATTACAACTCTTGCAAGGAAAATAACATTTTTCATTGCCTTCTCTTTGAAATTTAGACAACAATCTACCAATTGTCTCCCTATTTTGATCAAATTGCTTGTATTATTTGACATGATCCTTCTTCATAGGAATAACTTAGTCATGTACCCTTATCGAATTGGTTGTACTTGCTAGATCTATCATTGATAATAATTTCACCATACACTTAATATTAGAGAGAAAAACTTGAAAAAATTTGGACATGGTGTACTTAATATTTATATCTACACATAAGGTTTTAAAAGAAAAAAATTTGTGTACTTAATATGTATATCTACAAAAAAATTAGGCATATTGTACTTAATGTTTATATCTACACAAATGGTTTTGAAAGAAAAAGTTAAGAACATAGATTGATGGGAACCCATCATTTAAAGGGCACTGACATCACAATAAATACCTTAGAACTAATCATAAGAGGGAAAATGTCTATAGGAGGGAAATTTTCCATAAGACTATAAGACTATCACTTTAACCCTTACATCCTTTAAAGATGCAAGTACTAGTCTTATTGTTTAAATCTTATGAACATAGATGAAGACAATTTATGGAGTATGTATTTCTCCTAAAAATTTCTACTTGGTTAATTTTTGCATGGGAATTCATTAAATAAAAAATAAAATGTTATTTAATTAGATACGTGGGAGCTATCTTTGAGGTCATTTCTCCCAACTACCTATCTTCACTCCTTTTCTCCTCTATCAATAGACATTGAAGCATACAGAATATCTATCACTACCATGTCTTCTAGACCATTCAAGCATGAAAAATCCAAAATATTTTATTCCACGATGTTTTTTTGTGAATGGTTCATTTATATAGGCATGCTAAATTTATATCACTACCTCAAATACTCTTTAAACTCCATATTCAACCATATTCAAAGAACTAATTGGAAAATATTTATTCCCATATTTTGTCTCCAATTGAGGATTCTCATTAAATTCTCTCTTTGATGACATATATACATAGTCTTTGACATCATTAATCACCTATTATATAAGAGCATATGTTTTCTATTTTCTATTTGGTATGTCAATTGGAATATATACTTTGATTAATATTGCCACATATGTATTCATGCATACTTCATGTGTGATGTGAAATCTATTTCTATAGTGGCACATATTGTACAAACAAAATTTCTCTAAATGACTATATTACCACACACACTTGTTGACCATATTACCACACATAGTTGTTTGATTAATACTCTTGTAACTTCATTTGAATCACCTTCTTACCAATACTCTATCTTTGTCACTATATGAAAAATCCACATAACATCCTTTGTTTTGTTCGAAATATGGATTGCTCCTTAATTTCTTTGTATTGGTAGATGCTTAATATTCAAGATTCTATCTCTGAATTAGTAAGTTCCAACATCTAGATTATTAGGCTCTATCTTAATTTACTTATCATCTCCATTACCTAAATATCTTTGTCTTGTGTTTCTCAATATTTATGGCCCTTGTTATTGACCTACATAAAAGAATGGAGTTGTACTTTTGAAACTCTTCATACGTAATACCCCGCCCAGAGATCCTTGGAACAAGGATGAAAAACAAGGCAAAATTTTATTTTCTATTTTTTATAGGTATGAGTGCACATGATAACACCATACACAAATCACATAGAACACAACAAAAGACTTAACCACCATCCTAGCAACCAACAGACCTCCTGATGCCATTACCCAAACTGACATAACTCAATTAAGAATGAAACTCCAAAAAACAACAATTGAACAAAGAATCTCAAAACTACCCAACAAAGGTAATTTAAGGCAACCCAAAGGGTACTAGAAACTCTAAAAAATGAACCCCAAAAATTGAGGGAGACACCTCCTATTTTCCATGTGAGAACTTACCTCTACCTAATTTTTGTGTGAAGAAGTGCAACATGCCACATGAAGAAATACCTTTTCGCACAAAGATGTGCACAATGGTGCAAGGAATTACTTGGTTATACCACCAAAATAGCTCAAGATAGGTTTAGGGTTTCATGCAAGAAAGTGCCACACCACATGAAGAAACCCACTACACCATGTGAGGACTTGTAGTCTTGTGTGAAAAAATACAATTTTGCGCGAGGTCTCAAGTCAGCACGCGAGACAATGAAAATAGAAAAATAGAGAGGGAAGCTAAGAAAGCTAAGAATGAAGTTCCTCCACACCAAGGAGTATTAGATCCACACTTTGAGGCAAGAACAATTGAACAACAACTGAAAGACAAAAAGCTAGAAATAAAATCTAACCATTTAAGCCATAGTAGTAAAAGAACATACAGAAAATAAAATTGTAGTGTACAGAAATAACATCACAATATACAAAAATATCATCACAATAACTAAACAACCAACCTAAGTACATGGTTCCTCCCAACTATTAATAGCATCATAAGACCATCGTGGGCCCTAGCCATCCCCTTTCTATAATATCCCAAGCCATCAATTCGATCATTGGTACTATCATAATAAGGACATCACTACTAAAGCATGCTACAACATAAGCATAAGGAGATCTAACCTACTAGTAGTAAAGCATAAGATAATCCTAAAAATTAGATAACATCACCTATCAGATGCTAATCATCATAATAATGAAATGCAATAATAACTATCATAATCTAAGAATGATATATGTGCATCCCAATGAAAGCATAAATCACAAGAAGGCATACTCTAGAACCCAAAGAGCCAAGTGAAAATATTCAGGAATTGTCACACTAGGATAATAGACTATCACTGTAAATTGATCCCTAGTAGTGGTATGGGTAGCTATGCCTCCCAACCACATGGAACCCATAGATCCACACCCACCATTCTGATGGAGATAATGATCCAACTGCAAACACATGCAAAATAAACATCCATGGCTAACACTCACACCAGGTAGTATGATGACTAAAACCAAGAACATAGACAATGCATAAACTATATGTCCTAGTCAAAAAATCAATGGGCTACTAAGTAGGGGCTAACATCATGAAAAGTCACTTAGCTTCAACAAGCCCAAGCTAGTTTTGGTAGCATCAACTTCCCAACGAAAGGCACACAATCCCCACTTTTTAATTATCTTAAGTTTTATTACCAATCACACATTTTATTTAGCTATCACTTATATAAAACTTACTCTACCAACTAGGAAATAGTCACTAGGCTACGAGATAGAAGCCCCTACATGTGCTACCCTACCCTACCCATGCTCATCCAATGATGAGTGCCTATAGGCATGCAAATTCCTAACCCAACCCCAATGATCATAACTTTTGACAAACCCACGAAAGATCGAGCCTCACAAGTCACCCAACAAATGTATTTGCACATACTTTTGTGTGGCACACTACCATCATGAAGTTCATAACACAAGGACTGGGTGAGAAGACAAGAAAAATATCACTCAATTAAAAACAAACTTAGGAGGATCAATTATACATGAATCCCAAAGACAATAAAACCATACATCATGAAATCATCCAACCAGCCTCAATCCAGGAGTATGGATTCTACATGAATCCCAATGATGCAACAAGACCAAACATCATGAACTCACTCTACTAGCTGCAATCTTGGAGTATGGATTCTACAACAATCCTAGTGTCCATGAAACAATAACAAGGGTCTAAGAGAAACCATAACAGCAGGTATAAAATCATTCAACTAAACCCAAAGTTAGGAGTACAAATGTGACATGCATCCCAATGCAAATGTAAAAGTGCAATAAAGGTCCAACTGACATCCAAATGGACAATCCAATTCCATGACCCAACTCATGCCTAGAAAACCCAAGAAAATAAGGTGGCATGCAAAATGAGGTAAAAACCCCAAATTTTGGAAAACTTCAAAATTAAAACCCATTTGGCCTTTGGGTACAAAAACCTTGAAAATCCAAAAATAATTAAGTTTGGACACCATATGAAAAAATAGCTAGCATAATGACGCAAAACCCCAAACCCTCATGCCGAAAAATAGGAAAATGCTCATACCTGACCAATCGGGCAGAACCAACAAATAGAAACATAAAGGAACACTAGTTCTCAGCCTCTTGAAAAATAGCTACCAAAAATAGAAGCTGAAATAAAGCATAAACCATAAAATAGGAGAGCCCTACCTTACAATCAAAAGGGTAAAATGGGAATTTGAACTAGAAAATAAAAAAACCATAGAAGTAGCAAAAAATCATTACAATCCAAGGTCTCCCAGAGCTAGATCCAACAAGATCAACCTCGTGATGATCCCATGCCTATAGCTCCCAGAATGAACAAAATAGTAAATCCTCATAAAGAGGATTTTGGGTTTTACTCTCAAACTTTCTAATTCAAAAGTGAGAAGTGAGGAATTAAATTCCTTTTTGGATATTTAGGAGTAAATAATCAATTAGGGCAATTAATCAGCCAACCTAGTTGAACCCCGAAATTACCCAAATGAAAATAGGCTATTCCTAGAAATAGGAATTCATCTATGGCAAAGTTGCCAAAAATTAAATTTAATAAAATTAAAGGCCCAAAAACCCAAAAACAAAGAAATTTCCTTAACAACTTTCATGACAATGCGAACTTCTAAATGGACAGACATGCTTACTGGTCCAATCACATAATGCAAATGAGTTCAGATTTAATAATCACCAAAAGAATTAATTAAACAATTATAATAAGGATACATTAACCATATAGGGAAAACATTGGTAAAATATGAATGGTTGGATCACTGACTCCATGTGCCACTGCTAGGGATATAAATCATGCACACTAAACAACACAATCAAGTGCAATTGCACATAATAACATAGCCAAAGCAATAAATGTATTAAATGACTAATTTAACCATTTATATGATTATACTGAAATAATCTACTTACATCACTCACATTTGAATAAAGCACAACAGCATAGGAATGAAGTAAGTAACCATAGCATTAAATCCAACACATAACATAATCAAAGATATGTCCAAATACTGGATAATCAGATATCATCATAAAACACACTGTCATCTCAAAATGGCATCATCATGTAATGTAATCAACTAAACAACATAGTATTCTAACATCTATGATACTGAAATCAAGGTATAACATCTGACCCTCAGGTCATCTCACATGTAAAACATAACATAAGTAACAAATATCTGTCAGATCAAAATATAACAAGGTAAATGTCCACAACACATAACCAAATAATCCGACATGGACAATCCATTTCTAATTATTTAAGAATTTAATAATGGTTGTTTAAAAAACATCAAAATGACACTTAAAACACATAAGCAACCACAGTCATAGACATGACTAACCACTACTACAGAAACTAGTCCAGTGTAGCATGGTAATAGTACACAGTGCAATCTCTACACAAATCTCAAGCTAATTATGAAACAACATCATGATACCACATCAATCCTGTTAACCACTAACACAAACCTCAGTGAACCATAAATCACATCATAATCTCATAAATCAGCCATAAGCATAATCAAAGCGATTGAAACAAAACATAAAACAAATCACCTCAATGGTGTAGACCACTCATGGTCCCAATCATGATCCATCACCATGAGAGATCAACAAGGTTGCATCCATTAGAATGACTTATAGAAGTCAAATGGGAGAGGCACTACATCATACTACATGATATGGCATCCATGCATTATTGGATGACACATACTTTCAATGTTACTTATTTCTTATCAAGTCATATTACTCTATTGTTCCATTTCACACTATCATTAATAGTTACTGCATATATTTTTTGCAATAATTAACTCATTAACTTCATTTCCATTGACTCTATATTTCTTAGTGACTGAGAAAGGGTGGATTTTTATTCACCATTTGGATCATAATCTTCTATAACATTATATACATACATTATAGTCTTCCATTGCATAATTAACACCAACATACATTATAATATTCTATAGGTTAATTGATTGCATCAACATTTATTGAAGTGTTCCCTGAATGACATTCTCTCCCAATCTTCATTTTGCTAACTATATGCTATATTTTCTAATTTGGATTATTGCCCATATTCTTTTTGTTCACTTTCAAATGTTCCTATGCTTTGTCTTTTCTTGTACTTGTTATATATATATATATATATATATATATATATATATATATATAAGGTCAACTAGTATCAATTTTTATCTTCAATATGCAGGGTTCATGATGTATCAACTTTTGGGAGTCATAACTTTTGACTTAGATATGGGTTTCGGTTGAAATTTTATAGGCAGTCGCATGAGGAGGAGTTATTTGGATTGTTGATGAAGCTCAGCTTGATAGGTGGTAATTTCAACATTTTTTTGGGAGCCTAAAATTTCATCTTGACCTTCGAAATTGAGTTCTTGTTTTTTTTTTCTAGTTTTTTAGAAAGTTAGTTTTTTTAATAAATCTGAAATCATACTCTTGATTTCGTACATTAGTTGGCAATTCATCTTCCCTTCATTGGGAGATTTTCTTGGGAAAAATTAGGATTTTTAGGATGGATTTTGGAAATTACCAAAAAATGGAAATTAATTTTTTTTTTTTTTTTTCTGAAAATCTACCAAATATGGTAATTTTCAGAATTGTAATAAGTAGGCATCTTCTTTCATTGTAAGGTAGAATAGAGTTGGAGAAGTTGAATGAAGAACCTAGTGATTTAAAAATTTGTGTTGTATATTTTTTGAGTATCATTTTGAAAGGGGTTTGGGCTACATCAGTTCACCTCATTATATGTAGTCATTGGCTTCTTTATTACATACACCAATCAATATCTATTATGTCATCTTCATCCTTGTTCACACATTGTAATTTTGATACCTACATAATCATCCTTTGACATTGAAATTTGTTACACTTACAATCTTGTCTTTCTTGTGGAGCCCTTTGACATAGATGAAAATAACAATCTCTTGAATTCCTTTGAAATCAATAACAATATTTCCATCAAGTTGATGTTATCCTAAGTAGAATAGTGTAAAATTTCCAAACTACAGGAAATGATTGAACTTTCACAATCTAAGGACACTATTATGGACGAACATGTGCAAAGACAGAGTGATCCTATTGGGCCAACCATTAAGGTAAGGGATGATACTTAAGTCCTATTCATTCCTTAAATAGGACAAAGTCAATATTTAGGAAGGGGAGACATCAACCTTGTTGTTGATAATCTCACAAAGATAAGAAATTGTATCATAGAGACCTTGGAGAGAACATCAATCTCTTTGAAGAGAGAAATCGTATCCTTGATTCCCAAATGTTTGTTAGTTCATCATTTCCCCACTAAAAATTGAGATCCTACTATAAATGTAGGGAAGTCTATTATACATGGAAGGAAGATTGATAGCTTCCTTGATAGTAGTTAGACCTTGTGACAAATTTAACAAGATTGAAGACACAAAAACAGAGGGTGCAACATAAATGTTATTGAAACTAAGAATAATCTAAGATTGAGACTGTGACTAATGTTCATATGCAAATGCAAAGTTCTCTCACCTTGATAATATATCAATGATTAAAATGATATGAGATGATATCCTTCAAGAAAAGACCAAAACTACCAAATTGAGACCTTTGGTTTTCAAGCTAATGGGTGACATCCTTATTCCTAGAAAGTTGACTTAAGAAGGAAAAGGATTTTTAATTCAAATTAAAAGCATTGGATGGAAAGCATGGAGCTAAACAAAAACTATTAGCACAATTCTATATAGGGAACCTCATATTGTGGCATAGTCATAGGGTAGAAAAATCCTTGGGAAATGGGTCTCAACTCAATACTAATATGAAGTCATTGGAGTGTAGCTAATAGGAGTGATAGTTACATAATCAAACTCAACTAATGCAATGATGGAGAGAAATTATGGTAAAGTCTATCCATTTACAACATTCATGCAAAATGACACAAAACTAAGGCATAAAGATGTAGTATATAAACTTTGATCCTCTACAATAAGAAAGGGCCTACTTAATTGTGTTGTAAAGAAGTAAGGAACACAACTTCCATCAATTGGATATTCAACTAATAACTACTATAAAGGAAACATGAAGACAAGACAATTCATCTCCATCTTGAGGCTACAAATTTCTTCAAGATCTTTGATAAAATACATCTCTAAACTCTTTATCAAAGCCAAATTTGTGCCAGACCTTGCATGGCATGATTTTGACCCATATTTAATCAAGTTTTAATCATGACTAATATTTTTTGCTACTTCAATTACAATGGTGTGTTTAGGGAAAATAGAATTCTATTGCTAATGTAATGACTTATATAAGAAATGCTAACATGGTAAAAAAATAGTTTGAGTAGTAGCTACTATTATTAAAGAGAACATCACAAGGACTCTTATACAATAATGTTTTATAGAGGATGTTAGGAAACATAGAGAATGTTTAAAATAGTTTTTAGTTTTAACTTCAAAATCTAGGGGAAAGAAGTAAAAGAGATATATAATTTCTTCAAAGTGTATTGACAAACCTGTTTTAATAATCTATTCTAATTCTTGAGAAATCTCTAAAGTTTAAGGTGGAATGGGGATTGAAATTCTCTCTACTTTGTAAGGAATAATGACCCCAAGGAATAAGATGCAATATATATGCTTTTATCCTCTACAATAAGAAAGAGCCTACTTGTTTGTGTTGTAAAGCAATATGTAGGGACCACAACTTCCATCAATATGATATGCAACTGATTTCTACTATAAATAAAACATGAAGGTGAAACAATTCATCTCCATCTTGAGGCTACAGATTTCTTCAAGATCTTTGACAAAATAGTGTACATATGTAAATTCTTTATCAAAGGCAAATTTATTATAGACCTTACATGGCATGGTTTTGACTCATATTTAATCAAGTTTTCATCATGACTAATATTTTTTTCTACTTGAATTACAATGGTGTGCTTAGGGAAAATAAGATGACAGAACCAAAGATATAAGTCATAACTTAAGATTACAAATAAAAAGATGAAATCCTAAGGACTAGAGAATTTTCAATCTCGACATAGAAGTTGAAGCATTTTATATTGAATAAAATTTGATTAAAAAATATTAAAATAGTTCTAGAAGTCATAAAAAAAGCAATGAAAATAGTGATGGGAAACAATATGAAGCCAACATCATACACATGAGTCTAATAAAAGGTCAATCTCATGGAGACAACAACAAAACCAAACTAAAAGAAGTTACACATCTACCAATCTAACTAGTCACTAATTGGATTTCTAATATCTATGTCCACTTTATTAGCAATCTGATTCATTTTTGCTAAATATTTTGAATGTAAGATTTCCCCTAGATTAAATAGTTTCCTAACACATAGCCATATAGCTTCTAAATTATTGGCATTCCTTCTTAATTTGTTTCTAGTTGCTCAATTTGATCCTCCAAAAGGAAAGATAGCTTTTCCATAACAAAAAATAAGGTTAGATTAAAGTAGTTGGTATCAATTCATGACATTCATAACAATGCATAAAATCCCAAAATACCACTAAACATTTTTCTTTCCATATTTGTTTCATGATAGCTAGGTAGCATGTCTTGAAAGAAACATTGTGAGAAATAGAGAATCCAAACAAGGCATCTTTCCAAGATAGTAAACATCCAAACACCATAGGTACAAAAGAGACAATTCTAGACCATGCATGACAAACAAGTGTCTAGCAAAGGAAGACAAAGTTCATGAATAGTGTTTACTAATGGAAAACATTCAAAAAGGCTAATAAGTTGTCCTTTTTTCCATTAGAAGTTGATAGTATAATAAATTTTTAAGCCCACTTAAGTTCAAATTCTCATTTTTTATCAATTTTTTTGGTACATGTGTATGTTCAACACCTACCCAAATTTCATTTGATCTATGCTATGTGTGCCAAAGGCTTACAAAAAATCTAGTTTTATTTGTCCTTTACATCATATACAAAGAAACAATAGATGGAGTAGAATGTGGGCTACATTTTAAGTGAAAAAGTTAAAATTATATAGCTTTAACATGGTAGATAATGTAGTAGGAATATTTTTAGAAGAGTAAAATAAAATTAGAATTTTTGTAATTCCATACAATGATTCTTACATTCAATGTTCTAACATCTATAGATATGCAAAGCTCTTTCTTACCTAGTGTGGCTGAACTAGGAATCTTCTTTTATAGTTAACATCTACCATCCCTTACTTAACCTAGCACTAATTGGGACAAGGACCTATTCCTTTTGGGGGCTTATGGCCTTATCATGCAAAAAATCTAACTCTTAAGAAGGATTAAAAGTGGGGATTCATGTCTAACATAGAATTTGAGTCCATACCCAAAGGGTTATGAGAGGAAACTATTAATTTTATCTAAACAAAAAAATTCAATTATATCACCTTATGAGCTTGTCTCACAAAAACAAAATGGGGTTGTTGTCAAAAAATGTACCTATGAATGGGGCCAATTGTTGTAAATATTCAAGATATAATAGGTTATTGAGAGGGGAGGGGTGAATCAGTAACAATAAAACTTTTAAGTTAATTTAATAAAACCATATACAACATTCACTCATCTAGCCTGCTGCATAAAAGAACTCTTAAACATTTAAACCATTTATGCATAGAGATTTGGTGACCCAGAAACCTTCCAAAATAGAAAGTAAAATTGGGGTGGGGATGATACCCACAAAGCTTCGCTACTGCAGTATGAATTTGGATGGTTAAGGCTTACAATGATCACTTCTGGTGATCTGCCCTATTAGGAGCACAGAGGATTGCTAGATCCACCTTGTTAGAGGATTTACAAACATACTTTACAAGTATGCACTCTGTTAGGAGATTTGAATAAAGACAGTTAAGTCTACCCTGTTAAAGGATTTAAAAGAATGATTCACCTGTTAGGATGAACCAACATATCAACTTACAACTTGACTGGATTCTTTATTGTAGATCACCTTCTGTAATTGATGAAATCATTTCTGTTCTTGGTAGACCTTGCTAAGTATTCTTTTCTGCTGATGAATTCGCATATCATATCTTATGTCCCTTCTTTTTGCAATATTCTATATCTTGTATGTCTTCCTTGTATCTATATATATGTTGAATGATGTAATGCATTACATATATATACCATTCCAATAATTATTTATGCAAGGTCAGCCAAACACAAGTAAACAAAATATAACTGAGTCGGCCAAATAGTAAAATAAACTCAAGTTCTTTAGACAGACTTGATGACCTTCTGATACGCGGCATCCACTACGTTACTCGGCATTGTCATGCACTCGGTAGAGGTAGGGGCTTGGTTCATACTAGTCTTACAACGTTGCCTAGAACTCGGTAACCATTGGTGACTCGGTAGATATAGTGTCACGCGGTAGAAACTAACTTCTTCATTAACCTCTTGAGCTCGGTTATCACTGAGTCCTTCTTTACTCAGTCATCACTAAGTGCTTCCTCACTTGGTTAATACTGAGTGCATCTTTACTCGGTTAACACTAAGTGCATCTTTACTCAGTTAACACTAAGTGCATCTTCACTTGGTTAACACTAAGTCTTTCTCCACTCGGTTAGAACTGTGTCTTCAATGCTCAGTTTGAACTGTGTCTTCAGTGCTCGGTTTGAACTATGTTGCCATCACTCAGTCTAAACTATATTACTTGGTTTGAACTATGTTGCCATCATTCGGTCTGAACTGTATTACTCGGTTTGAACTGTGTTGCCATCACTCGGTCTAAACTGTATTACTTGGTTTGAACTGTGTTGCCATCATTCAGTCTAAACTATATTACTCGGTGCTCAGTTAGAACTGTGAGTGTTTTCACTAATGGTAAATAACTTTATGCCAACAATATCCCCCTTTGGCATTAGTGACAAAAACAATTATGATTCAAAGTTTATGTGTAAAAATATACAGTTCTAAATTTTCAAAATTGCTCTTTGCAAGTCTTATTACACATATCTTTCTTACATGTATCTCCCCCATACAAGATGCACAGTATTTACAAGCCATTTACACATACTTCTTGCACAATTATCTCTTGGAGTGTACTATCTCCCCCTTTTTGACAATAATTCCAAATTAAACAATATATATTTACACAGAGTCCAAAATGAGAGATAAACTTATAATGTACCTTGAGAATAAGAGCCAATGTCTTATCCCAATTTTCTTGCAAGAGTTTACTGGTGGAGAGTGCTATTTGAACTTCTACAGAGAGTTCAATCATATGATCTGCAATTGAGAAGTTTTTGTCATGAATCAATGTTTTGGAATGGGCAATATGATTTTGCATTATGTCCATGATAGGAAGGATCATATTTTGGATGTCAATCAGAGTACACCTGATCCTTGCTTCCTCTCTTAGCAATTCTACCTATTTCTCTAACAAAATTCTTATTCTGAGATGATGGGATGAAGTTGAACTATGGTCAAGCTATAACATTCGTGCACTGACCTTCATATCCTCATCAATTTTATTAAACTTTTCTTTGATTTCCTTAGTATACTCAGTAACACCACAATGTTTTCCAAAAAGTGAAGTTACATTATTAAAAGAATCTTTAAAATTACTCAAAATTGTAGACAATTCTACCTGTTTTAATGCAATATGCTGAGCAATGTGCTCAAGCACCTTATTGTCAAATTTCTTCTCTGCCTTTTCAATCAATTTTTCTTGGCTAGAGGTATCCTCATTGAATTTATATATAGCCTCTTCTAACTGAATCAAAATGTGTTGAGTAGAATCTACTTCAACACCTATAGCCTCTGTTAGAATATTCTTAGCACTCTCAATAATACCATATTCCTGGTCTCTCTCATGCCTCAGTTGATTTTGCCTTGCCTTCTGATCTAATAGCTGATTGATCATTCTCATTTCATCAACTGATGCATTATCTAGATCTATCTTAGGAATGACAATGTCCTTATCCAAGTCTATTTCCTCATTCACTACCTTGCTGGAAATCATTTATCTCTTTGCTTTTCCTACAATGACTTCACCTTTTCCCTTTGAATCTGAAACAATAGTTGATGAGGCTGGACTGGCTAAAAAAATTGGAATAGGAATAGCTAGAGGAAAACTGAGAGAAGTGCTAATAGTATCAAAAATTGATGTTCTTCCCAAGATTGATGTACAGGTTGGTATGGGAGGACTAACAAATGCAAAACTTGGAGCAGATGAAATTGTCAAAATTGAAGTACCAACTGGTACATTTACTGTACACTCTATAGTAGAAGTTGATATGCTTGATGAACTTACTGTTGTAGCTGATGATGCCTCGATCAATGAAGATGGCTACAGCTCGGCTGATGAAGTGGTAGACACTTGCATAGATGGTGCCCAAAGCTAAGAGGAGAAAGGTGAAGATTGAACAATTGATGAAGCTATTGTGCACACAATCTCACCAGTAGAGGCTATTTCCACAGTTGATGTGGCTATTTTAGGTGGAGAGTGAGGAAGAGATGCAATGACTTTGGCTACAACTTTTACAAGATCATCTTCCTCCTTATCTTGTTCAGCTTCTTCTTCCTCCATTTCATCTTCTTTGTCTTCTTCCTCCATTTCATCTTCCTTGAATTCTTCCTCAACATTTATCATTATTGAATGTAGATCCCCTAGAATATCTTCAATGTCATCATCATCACTACTATCATTGTCCTTGATTTCAACAATATCCTCATTGGATTTATGTAGATGATAGATATGTTTCCACATGTTTGTTGCATCATTTACAACATGCTCAATGTCTTTGATTAGTATCAAATAAGTGTGGAATCTAATCATCATATTACCTTCATGATCTTTTAGTGATTTCTTCACTTCTGCATCAGTGAGACTCGGTAGGAGATTTTTTAGGGTTTTCTCAAAGATATCCTTGACAGTTTTGATTGCAATTTCCCATCTTGGTTGCAACCTCTCCAATAGCTCTTTAGGGATCTGAGAGGCAATCTCATCCAGAGAGTATTTTCATCTTCCCATTTTATTCAATACCAATTCCTCAATCTACATTTTTTCTTGTTTTGTTCTTGTCTCAAACTTCAATGCTTTGAAGTTTGTGAAGCTAGTACCTTCTTCTAATTGCTTCAACCTTGCCTCAAATGTGAGTGGAGGCTTGACAAGTACAGGTTCCTTCTTCCCCTGTCTTGTTCTCCTGGAGAAGACTGCAGTAGCTTGCTTTTTAGGTTTGGTGATAATCACCTTACCTTTCTTCCATTGAGGCTCCTCTGCTTTTTCTGACTCAGTTTCCTCTTCTTCTTCATCATCTTCTCCTTTCCCTTCAGTAATCATCAGAGGACCAAATTTTGTTTTTAGCTTTGCAATCTTCCTCTTTCCTTTCCTAATGACCTGAGAGATTTCGATTGAAAGCTCAATTCTGGCCTTAGCTTCATCATAAGTTCCAAAGACTGGTTGCTTTGGGTCTACTAGTTCATTCACCAGTGCTTCTATGATATCTCTGGTTTCATCAATATTGACCTCATAAGGAAGAGGTTTCACCCATGCAACTCGGGGCCTGACTGCTTGTATGTATACTTTATCACAATCTACCATAAAGCATACATCTTCCTTGTATTCCTCAACTAGTTTAGGTGGAATCCGAAACCTATTGTTCATTCTTTCCTTAAAATATTCAAAGTAATTATCCAAAACACTGTCAAAATTTTCACCTAACTCTACAATGAACTCATTTATTTGATAAAGAATGGGAATATTTTTTCTCCATACTACTGATCCTTTTGATGGAAAAGACTTTTGAACATAGAAAAATAAACAGATCAAAAGTGAACCAAATTTGCAGGAGTTGTTCTTTGAAGTCCTTATGCTTTCCATATTTTTATTAAATTGAGACAAAAGCAATTCAGACAAGTCAAACTCAACATTCTTCTTTACTACCTTATATGCTAAATCTACTGCTTCACAAGGTACACTGTTTGGACGGCTTGAACTATAAATTTTATGAGCAATGATGTGAATACCAAATCTTAATTCAGTGTCAGCTACTTTACTGAGCTTAAGTCCTCTACCATCCCATTCTGCTTAGGTTAACCTTTGCAATTCTTCCTGACCTAGGGTTTTGGTAGTCTTAGCTTTGCTCAACATGGGAAGGCCAATAATCTTGTTAATCATTTTCTTTGTGATAAGCACTGGTTGCTCTAACCATAATTGCCTATTTTGAACCTAACTGAGTACATACCTTACCCATTTAATTTGAAAATTTCTTGGCAAATGTGAAATGTGGGTTAACCCTTTTGTTTCAAGATGTTTATGCTTGGGTTTCAAATTTCCACCTACACTCATTTCTCCTAGGGCATTATCAATTTCTAGGTTTCCAAGTTCTTGAATGGAACATTTGAAATGAGATCGAATGTCATTTATAAGGAGTACCTTTGGAGGAATTTGAGACTGAGCACTATTAGGGTCAAGAGATTCTGCAATTGCTGGTGCTAATTTGAAGTTTGGCGCCTTCCATTCCACACCTTTAACCAGCATTTTTGAGCCTCTCTTTGCCTTGGAGCTACTACTTTCAAATGCCATTGTTGCTCAGTAAGTGAAGAGAAATTCTAAATAGATTCTTTGCCCTTTAAATTTTGCTCAAAATTTCTTTAAGCTTGCTCTAGAATTGTAGAAGATAACTTGGCTCAAAGTTCACAGTGAAGAATGAGATCAAATTTTGACCTTTTTGACAAAACATTCATCATAAATGCTTGGTACAACAGTAGATGAAATGACAGGTTGTCATCCACTTGCTTGGTAGATACTATCAACTCGATGATGAAAAGAAAACATTGATGTACTGACCTAAATCGGTAAGGTCATGAACCGACCTTGCTTGATTGATATAACTTGGTAAATGAAACTTTATTGCACCCTACTAAACTCGGTTAAGTCTAGGATCAAAGTGTGTCTAAATACTGATCTAATCATCTTTCTTCTTGTGGAACTATTCAGGATAATTCTTGGAGGATGCAGTTCCATACTTTCTTTTATGAATATTAATCGGAGATGGTGGAGTCACTCATTTCTTGACTGATATTGCCATTGCTTGACTTATCTTGTTCAGTAGATTTTGGAATCCATTGTTGCTTCATTTGCTTCCAAATGTTGTCTGCTTTGATTTTCTTTTCATCTTCAATTCTTTCTATATTCATGCAGTTTCTAGCTATATGACCAAGTTATGTACATGTATATCACCTTACAGTAGTGTCCTTCTTCCTTAGGTGATGTCTTGCACAATTTATGCTAGTATGTCCATATTCTCCACAATAGTGACATCTACACTAGGTGTTGTAGTCCCATCCAAATATGGCTTTGACAAGTTATTCAGCTGGATTGAATGATTTGGATCTACATTGGAATGCCTTGTGACCATGTTTTTTGCCTTTGTGACAATTGCCTTCAAATTTTGGTTTTTCTTTGCACTCATTAGCTTTGTGACCATGCTTTTTGCAATTGAAGCATTTACCATTGAATTTTGCTTTTCCATTGCTCTAGCATTTTTTTGATGTATGACCTAACTTGCCACAAGGATTACAAGTGGGTTTTTGATTCCTTTGTTCACCTTGTTTGGAGGATTCACCTTCTTCCTTGTATCCAAGACCAGCTTTACCTTTATGTCTATAAAGATTTTCCACATTTTGTTGATTTAATTGATTCATATCTGCTTGGGATTTCATCATTCTTTCATTGACTTGCCTTTCAGAGATTAGATCATTTTTCAAGCTTTCATTGATTTGTCTCTTAGTTCTTAAATCATTCTGTAGACTTTCATTTTGTACTCTGAGAATCCTGATTTCTTCATTTGCATTAGAGAGTTGGTCTATAAGGTCTTCATGCTGATGGGATTGATTATGGCTTTTATCTTCCAATTCTTCTTGTGCTTTGTTTCTTTGTTCCAAAACTTCACATAGCCTAATTGACTATATTTCTTGCTCTCTTTTAAGCTTTCTTACCTCTTCTTGCAGAGATCCATTCTTTTCTAGAAGTTCTTTGATTGCCTTATCAGCTTCTTCTGAACTACTTGATGGTAACAAATCTTCAATCTTTTCTTCAACATAGTGATGGTCATTCATTTGTCTTGCAAGTTCCTTTCTTATTTTTAGGGATTGAGAAAGATGCTCCTTTGCTTTTTTGAGTTGAACCATGGCCATTTCTAGATCTAACTTTTCATTTTCAATAACTTTCTCTATTCTAAATATCTCCATAACTTAGATGTTTGCTCAAGTTGTCAAACTTTGTCCTGAGAACCAAAAAAGCTCTGATACCAATTGTTGGAAATATTTAAGATATAATAGGTTATTGAGAGGGGAGGGGTGAATCAATAACAATAAAACTTTTAAGTCAACTTAGAACAACCATATACAACATTCACTCATCTAGCCTACTGCATAAAAGAACTATTAAACATTTAAACCATATATGCACAGAGATTTGGTGACCTAGAAACCTTCCAAAATAGAAAGTAAAACTGGGGTGGGGATGATACCCACAAAGCTTTGTTACTGCAGTATGAAGTTGGCCAGTTAAGGCTTACAATGATCACTTTTGGTGATCTTCCCTATTAGGAGCACAGAGGATTGCTAGATCCACCTTGTTAGAGGATTTACAAACATACTTTACAAGTATGCACTCTGTTAGGAGATTTTAATAAAGACGATTAAGTTTACCCTGTTAAAGGATTTACAAGAATGATTCACCTATTAGGATGAACCAACAGATCAACTTACAACTTGACTGGATTCTTTATTGTAGATCACCTTCTGTGATTGATGAAATCATTTCTGTTCCTAGTAGACCTTGCTGAGTATTCTTTTCTATTGATGAATTCGCATATCATATCTTATGTCCCTCCTTTTTGAAATATTCTATATCTTGTATTTCTTCCTTGTATCTATCTATATGTTGAATGATATAATACATTACATATATATACCATTCCAATAATTATTTATGCAAGGTCTACCAAACACAAGTAAACAAAATATAACTGAGTCAGCCAAATAGTAAAATAAACTTGGGTTCTTTAGACAGACTTGATGACCTTTTGATATGCGACATCCACTACATTACTCGGCATCATCATGCACTTGGTAGAGGTAGGGGCTCGATTCATACTAATCATACAACATTGCCTGGAACTCGGTAACCATTGGTGACTCGGTAGATATAGTGTCACTCGATAGAAACTAACTTCTTCGTTAACCTCCTGAGCTTGATTATCACTGAGTCCTTCTTTACTTGATCATCACTAAGTGCTTCCTCACTCGGTTAATACTGAGTGCATCTTTACTTGGTTAACACTGAGTGCATCTTTACTCGGTTAACACTAAGTGCATCTTTACTCGGTTAACACTAAGTGCATCTTTACTCGGTTAACACTAAGTGCATCTTCACTCGGTTAACACTAAGTCTTTCTCCACACGGTTAGAACTGTGCCTTTGATGCTCGATTTGAATTGTATCTTCAATGCTCAGTTTGAACTATGTTGCCATCACTCGGTCTAAATTGTATTACTCAATTTGAACTGTGTTGCCATCATTCAGTCTGAACTATATTACTTAGTTTGAACTGTGTTGCCATCACTTGGTCTAAACTGTATTACTCGACTTGAACTATGTTGCCATCATTCGGTCTGAACTGTATTACTCAGTGCTCAGTTAGAACTATGAGTGTTGTCACTAATGGCAAATAACTTTATGCCAACACTGATGTCGATACCTAGCTTGACTTCACCTCCATGACTTTGCCCTAGCTTGAAAAATGACAAATGAGCCATTCTTTCTCTTTTTTTGTTTTATAATCACACAAGTATCAAAATATTGATGACACCATTGGTATTATGACAATGTCAGGGACATTTGTAAAAAAGAACCATAAAAATCACACATAAATTGCACTCTCATCACAAATTGTCATTGTAATTTGATCCCAAATGTTGTAGTGTGTATTCTCTCACCTAGGAACTATTATATTCTCACATGAACTTTTATCTAGTCACTACCAAAAACTTGATCAAAAATGTCAATCTAGTCTACTATCTCACTTGGTCTCTTTAGTTACTCCCCTTAACCTATCAAAAACTTACCTCAGAGAGAATTCTCTTGCACAAGCCTACCTATAAATTTTCCAAAAGAACATTTTGTTTTCTCTCTTCCTATCAAGATTCTTGTACAAACTAGTCTCTATTCAAAAGCATCTATTCACTTCTCTATCTATAATATTTTGAAACTAAAAAAAACTCCTTGGTTGAACCCTTGTGACCCAAGTCTAAACTATTCTCATCCTATACTGACCTATGTTATTGATGTGGAGTCTAATCAGTCTCCAAGTAGGAGATTATAATGATGTGGAGCCTAATCAAACTTAGAAGTTAATTTTACCCCTTTATTCAATGCAGTTTCCCTTTGATTATTACTATAGGGTAAAGGGGTAGTGCCCCATGTGTGTTGGGTCCATTTGCTGTTGCACCAAAAGCCATGACTGTTAGTGAACATGGAACACCACATAATTAACCACCTGTGGGCAGGGGAGCACATCACATCACCCAAAAATCTCCCCCTCAACACGTATACTAGGTGGTTACACAGGTTGGGTAGGCACCAGGGAGATTTGAACCCATGACCAGGCCAAAACCAAGCTCTGATACCAATTGTTGGGCCCATTTTCTATTGCACCAAAAGCCATGACTATTAGTGAACATGGAACACCACATAATTAACCACCTGTGGGTAGGGGAGCGTGTCCCATCACCCAACAATGTGCACTTCTTGTCATAGTACAAGGTGGGGTCAAGGGGAAACATCCCCAAGAGGGTTTTCAAGGGTAGTTCTCCCATAGCCAAAAATTAATTGACCATTATAAAGGCATCAACTATTATTTTTCTATTGGATGACTTATTCTAACTCTAATTTTGGAAGTGGAAAAAAGCTTCTATAAAATGGCTTGGGCTTAAGGATTTCATAATGTATGAAGATATTGTAACTTCTTGTGACAATATTGAGTTGTAAGGGATTGTAGATTGTAATCACTAGATAATAATAATATTGGACTTGATGTTGGTGGATGTAGCCCAGGAATATGGTGAACCATGTGAAATCTATGTGTCTTGTGTTCTCTTTTGTGTGATTTATTATTTGATATTGGTTATATTTGCTTGTAATTGTTATTTCTATATGTGGTTGATCCTAACAATCTACTGGTCCTACTATCTTGCCATACCTTTTTGTTATGATAGTCAAACTCATAGATATTCTAGTCACTTATTTGATGACTTGTACCTTGGTATACATCACCCTTTCTATCACTTACACTTACTTTAAGATAAGGTTCTAAGTGTGTTCCTAGTCTAAAACTATTACATGTCATTGTCTATGACTATTGCAACTAGAAGTGGAAACATGTTTCCCTAACATCAAGCTAAAAGAGGTTGAGGTATAGGTAGGAGTTGAGGTAGAGATCATTTCAAGTTCTATACATAGTCTGATTATAGTGGAGGATTGTCACAATCTCCTTCACCTACTATATCTAGGGAGGGATCACCTTGATCTGTCTCACCTATCATTCGACATTATGTTAGATGAGTCTTTCCCATAAACTTTAATCAACTTAGGAATCCACTATTTCAAGAGTATCCCAAATCTAAAAGGTCTTCACTAGAACCTAACTTTGTCAACACAAAAATAACACCTATACTTACAAACTCAAACATTGAGCCTCTATACAAGACTACTATACATTCCAAACCTCTAAATACTAAAAATTTGCATATAGGAAGAATGGCAAACCAAAACTAGGAAACTAGAGATGAGAACCAAAGAATTGATAAGATCAACGGTCACTACACCTAAACAAATGTGTATGGGAAAACCAAATAAATCACCCTAGAAGACATAGAAAACTATCATAAAGAAAAAAGCTTCCAAAAGATGATGGAAATCTTACTCAATGAGGAAAAAGAAAAGTATTTCCTCAAACTAGCTCAATAAGGAGTCAAGCTACCCCTAGACTATAATGTAGAACCTATTATTGTCAAAGAGGAAGAATTTGAAACCTCTAAACTTCAAAAACAACAAAAAGACATGTAGGAGAAATAGGTACAAATGATGAAAGACAAAGACAAATCTGCTAAATAATACACACTGGATGTTATTTGTCCATTTCATTTTGACAAGGATCTTTACATGCCTCCCTTTCCCAAAGGAGTTGAACTACCTAAATATGAAAAATACATGGGAATGTCTAATCCCCAAGATCACTTGAGGGATTTTGGTGCCCTATCCATGGATTTCGTTCATGGCCAAACATACCTCATGCACTTGTTCCCATGTAGTCTAGATGCTTAAGTTATGGAGTGGTTCTCATGATTGACCACTAAGATTAAATTTTTTAATAAGATTTCCAACATGTTCATAGTGCAATACTCAAACAATATTCAATATTTGGTTAACACAAAAGATCTTTGCAACCTCAAATAGAGAATTGGAGAACCTTTCTTCACCTTTGTTTAGAGATGTAGACAACTATACACAAAGTATTCCTACAACATACCTAAAAGTAAGAAACTTGACATATTCATGGATAACCTCTTATTGATTTTAGGTACAAACTACAAATTCAAGGACCCAATACCTTCAAAGATATGATTATACGATGTGTTTGCATAGAGGAATTCCTAGTTAAGAAAGGTGAGTTAAGACTACAAAAAGACAACAAACAAGGGTCCAACTCTAGAAAAGATAAATCCAAATACACCAACAAAACTTGAGATGCGGTACATGATGGAGTAGTGGACAATATCACTCTAAAACCTCCTAAGGCATCTTTCAATCTCATAGACAATATACAAGTAGTTAAAGCCACTAAGAAGGTTTCTATAGATACTAGACCCTCTGGAAACAATTCATAAAACACATCTTGGGTATCAAGACCCAAATGTGAATATACACCCATAGATGAACATGGTTCAATTGTTCTACAAGACAATGTTAGTATATATAGTCCACCAATATAACTTTTTTTTTTTTTTTTTTTGGGGGGGGGGTGAATCAATTATCCAACTATTATTACAATTAGCAACCTTAAAAAAACTTAACCATATCAGTAATATAATTAGAAACCACAACAAGATACTCATACACAATAACACTAGATATGTTAACTAGGGAAACCCTTGATCAAAGGGAAAACCCCGATGGGGATGGTACCCACAAGATGATGTACTAATATAAATATTCCTTATTAGAGGATGGACCCTATTAGGAGTCAATAATGAAATTCAGTACATAACAATCCCTATTCAGAGACTTTGAATTGTTGTTAGGAGATTCCAACCCTATTAAGAGTTGTGGAAGATATCTAGTCCCACTACTCAAACAACTTCAAGGTTAAGACCAATGATTCCACTATCCAAATGATCTCTATATTTTTCCTTGCAGAATAATAGAAATGAATAGTACTTCCTTCCTTTATCCTATCAACTAGACCTCTGATCCTCCTGATCTTGTAACCAAATCACAAAACTCACATGCAATAATCCCTTGGATCACTTACTCACATTTAGTAAGCACTCTACTCATTTTCACACTTTGTACTTCATACAATGATCAAAACATATTACAAACAAATAAAAACATCTTTCCTTTATACCTTATCTTCAAAATAATTTCTTGAGTCATCCTTAAGGCTTTCCAAATTAATTCATATGTGCAATACTAGGAACAAATGCCATCATCTAACTCTCCTTTGTCACTATCTAAGTGTCCATCTCCTTATTACATCTTAGATAAAAGATATAATACAAACATCAAAAACTAGGTTCCAAGAACTTTATTTCTATACTGCTCTCAATAAATCAATTACAACTTTCATACATCTTCAACTTACTTAGTGCACATTGAACCACGTCATTTGGATACTATCCTAAATATGTCCATTACCATGCATCATTAGATAATCAAAACCTTGTCTATACAACTAAGATCTCTCTCTACTATCTTGCCAATCCTTACAAACTTACTACTATATTGACATCAATAACAAACATAGTCATGAATGCAACATGTCAATACTCTCCAATGCTTAGGACACTCCTGCTATGTAGTAGCATTAGCATTCATGCTAACAATCTACCCCTTTGGCATTGATGGCAACATAGATGAAAAATATCTAAGTTCCACATATACCAAAACAATACTTGTTTATTGTTGTTGTTGCACTTATCTTCTCAATTCCTCTTCATCAATCAAATCTAAAATCCTCTGGAACACTGCTCTATTCTTCTTCTTCTTCAAGATCAAAAAAAGTTGTTCACAATACATATCATATTCCTCCTTTCTTACATGAATCTTTCTAAATCTCCCTAATAACTATCTTTGCCCCTTTCAAGTACATATCTCCCCTATTCATAATTAGGAGATTTTTGTCATGATTATTCTCTCCCCCATTGACATCAATGACAAAGTCCTCACTATGTCAATTTACTACTCCAAGTCTTCAACTAGCTCAAGTGTCTAAAGACATCATTCAAGACCAAATACCAAGAATCCTCAGTGACTCATCTCATCTTAGATACTCTCCCATATGGGAAGCATCAGTATTTAGTCCAATCTAACAATACTGCTCTATAATACTATGTTAATTCATTTACTGCATCATCTGCTTAGAAGTAGGTAGGGACATAAACCCAAGCATTCCTCTCAAGTTCTCAATTGTATCTTTAGGTAAAGGCTTCATAAAGATATCTACAATCTGATCTTTAGTACTTACATACTCTAATGTAATCTCCTTTTATGTTGCTTTCTCTCTCAACACATGATATTTAATAGAAACATGCTTAGTCTTAAAATACAATACATGATTCTTAGACATACTCACTATACTTGTGCTATCACAATAAATGATAACAAGTTCTAAAAACTCAATTCTGATATCCTTCAACATCTATTTCATCCACATCACTTGACTAAAATTATTTGTTTTTGTAATGTAATCTTAGAAATACAATGTTGTTTCTTGCTTAGCCAAGAAACCAATCTTTCTCCAAGGAAAAATGCTCCACCACTAGTGCTCTTTCTATCATTCATATTGCTTGCATAATCTGCATCATATATGCACATAGAGTGAAATCACTCAATCTATCATACCAAATTCCATAGTTAAATGTTCCTTTCAAATATATGAATATCTTCTTTACTACTATATAATGATAATCCTTAGGATCAACTTGAAATCTAGCTACAATCCCAACTACATTTCCTATATCTAGTCTGGTGTGAGTCAAATTTGCAAACCTCCAATCATGGATTTGTACTTCTTCTACTCAACTGTAGGTGTCTCATCCTTGCTAGATAACTTCTTGCTAGTTATCATAGGTGTACCTTCTTCAAAAAATATTTCAAGTACTTATCTTGTGAAATGAAAATATCATCTCTATTTTGCACAATCTAAAATCTTAGGAAAAACTTCATTTCTCCTATCATGCTCATTTCAAACTCATTTTTCATTTCTTCAAAAAATTGTATCCCTCAACATTTCCTCCAAATATGATTTCATCAACAAATATAACTATTATTAGCAAACCATTCTCAATTTATTTTAAATACAAGTTACTATCTATCATACCTTTAACAAATCCAAGTTTTGCCAAAGAGTTGTCCAACCTTGCATATTAGGTTCTAGGTGCTTGCTTTAGACCATATAGAGATTTCTTTATTCTACATACCATATATATGTATTATGTTAGAGGGAAACCCTCAAGCTTCTCAATTTAAACCTCTTCCTCTAGTTTTCCATTTAGGAAGGCTTATTTAACATCCATCTAATATAATTTGAACTTCTTATTCATTACATAAGCCAAGAACATTCTTGCTACTTCCATTCTAGCAATAGTTGCATATGTCTCCTCATAGTCTATGCCTTTTTATTGTGAATATCCCTTACATACTAGTATAGCCTTATTCCTCACAACTTCACCTTGCTAATTCATCTTGTTTTTGAATACCAATTTGGTTCCTATCACATTCTTGTCTTTAGGTCTAGGAACTAACTCCCATGTTTCATTTTTCACAATCTAATCTAATTATTCCTTCATTTCTTGAATCTAATGATCATATTTACATGCTTCATCAAAACTTTTAGGTTCAACTTAAGAAATAAAACATATCTATTCATTAACTCTATTTCTTGTCATCACTCCTTTGTCTTTGCTTCGAATTATGTGCACTAGAGGGTGATTCTTCGTTAGATTCTTGTTAGGGGTAGGAGTTGACATCTCAAATCTTATCTCATCTCTAATTTTAGACCTTTTCTCTTCTCTTTTCTAAATAGTTAACACATCATTCTACAAATCATTGTTAGTCTCAAAGAAAACTTTAGCATTATGTGTAAAAATTCCATAATTATCTTCTTATTCATCTGAATTTTAATCCAACATATTTTCCTTAGTTCTAATCTTTTCATCAATCATTGTATTTTTGTACTCAACTATTGTCTTATTTCTATGGTTAAAATATTTGTAAGGTTTTCTTTTCAATGAATAGACAAGAAACATACCTTCATCACTTATTAGATCAAACTTACCAAAATCATCATATCTCTTAATATAACACTTGCTTCCACGTATTTTAAAATACTTAATTGATGGTGAATGACCAAACCATAGTTCATAAGGTGTCTTGCTCATACCTTTTATGCTTTGTAATATTTTCATAGTGTACATTGTTGTATTGATTGCTTCTCTCCAAAATGTCTTGGATACATCATTCTCAAACAACATCGCTCTTCTTGCCTCTACTATTGATATTTTTCTTCTTTCTGCAATCCCATTCTATTCAAGTGTCCTAGGTGAAGATAATTGGCTTTTGATTCCATTCTCTTCACAAAACATGTTAAACTCTGTAGAGGTAAATTCTCCTCCACTATCTGATCTTAAAAACTTTAGCTTAACAATAGATTCATTCTCAACTCTATTCTTACATATCTTAAACTTCACAAAAGCTTCAGACTTTTATTTAAGAAATGTCAACCACATCATTCTAGTGAAATCAGCAATGAAAATCATGAAATACCTTTCACCATAGGATCCTCTTGTTCTAGAGGGACCACTCAGATATATGTGAACAATCTCCAACTTCTTTATGCTAGTGCACTTCTTGTTGGGGAAAGATACCTTCTTCTACTTAGCCAAAATACACTCTATGCAAATCACATTAGTAGGCTTAATTATCTTAGATAGATCTCTAACTACAAATGTGCTGCTAATATTTACAATATTATCAAAGCTTATATGACAAAATCTCTTATTTCATAACCAACTTTTATCCACTTTAGCAACCAAACAAGTAATTTTAGTGAGATTCAACTGAAATACATTACCTCTAGACCTACTTCTAGTTCTGGTCATCTTACCATCCTTATCCTTGATAGTGCAAGTATTTTCTATGAATTACAATTGATACCCTTTGTCCACTAATTTTCCAACACTCAAAAACTTATGCTTCAATCCATTAACAAAATAAACATCATCAGTGTTAGTTCTTCCATCTAGAGCAATGGATCCAATCCTTATAATATGAAAAGTTGCATTGTAGAGCCTTTTCTTCTCTAATTTCTTTATCAAGATCATCTTCTTTAATAGCTAAAAATCCTATCTCATCATCATTTTCACGTTGATCTCTTTCATCAAATTACTCATCTTCATTAGCATACAAAAAAATTCTATCTCTTCGAGCCTTAAAGTTCCCCTTATACTTTTTCTCTCTTTTAGGACATTTAGATGCATAATGACCAAACTGATTACATGTCCAACATTTAAAGATATTCTTACCATATTTTTCTCTTCTCAAAAGAAGTGTTATACCTTTCTCAATCTTCTTGTCTTTGTCATATATGGTTCTATTGCTACTAGTAAAATCTCCATCAGTACTTGTGCTTCTAGGTAGGCTTGGCCGAACATTCAAGGCACTAAAAGTTGTCTCAACTCTTGTAAATTCTCTTGATTATCTCAAATCCACTTTCCCTACTTCCAATCTTTTGAGACACATTTCCCTTGTAAATTCCTTAGTGCAGGGTATTAATAGTTGAATCATTTGAGAAAATTTCTTGAATGGTGGTGTCAAAATTTTCAAGATCTTCCACACAACCTCATCTTCTTCCTTGGTTGAACCATGTGACTTGATTCCTGCAACAATCTTTAATATCCTACCAATATAGTTTCTTACAGATTCATCTTCCATCATTTTAGAATCTTGAAATGCACATATCCAATTCTGTAATCTTACTCTCTTTATATGTGTATCACCTTCAAAAAAAAATTCTAATTCTTTCCAAATTTCATGATATGTTTGAAGTGACTTTACCTAACTATATTCATCTTCTAGAAGAGTTGATAGTAAATATTCCCTATCTCTCATGTTGCACATGAATAGATCTCTCTCTACTTGAGTGTATTCTTCAATCTTCTCTTCTTTCATAATCACCTTCTCACTCTTTGTCAAGATCCAATAACCCAGATCCATACACAATAGATGATTCTTCATCTTCTCCTTCCAGCTGTCATAGTTGGCCCCATCAAATCTAAGACCATCCTTTCTAAAATGATTCATCATCGATCTCTCAAAGTTATTAAGCTTATCCCTCAAGGACCTAATGCTCTGATACTAATTGTTATAATATATAGTCCATAGTTCACCAATATAACTAAGAGTGGGGGAGAGGGAGGGGGTGGGGGGTTGGTGAATCCGTTATCTAACTATTAATACAATTATCAACCTTAAAATAATTTTAATCATATGATTAATATAATCATATGATTAATATAATCATAAACCACAACAAGATACTCATACATAATAACACCAGATATGTTGGGGATGGTACCCATAAGATGATGTACTAATATAGATATTCCTTGTTAGAGTATGGACCATGTTAGGATTCAATAACAACAATTAGTACATATCAATCCCTATTAGGAGACTTTAAATCCCTATTAGGAGATTCCAACCCTGTTAGGAGTTGTGCCAATCCTGTTAGGATCAAGTGGAAGATAGCTAGGCCCATTGCCCAAAAATCTTCAAGGTTAAAAGCAATTAAACCATATCCAAATGATCTTTGTATTATTCCTTGAAGAATAATAGAAATGAATATTACTTCCTTCCTCTATCCCATCAACTAGACCTCTGCTCCTTCTAATTTTGTAACCAGATCAAAAAAACTCACATCCAATAATCCCTTAGATTTCTTCCTTGTATTTAATAAGCACTCTTCTCCTTTTCAAACTTCATACAATGATAACAACATATTACAAAAAAAAGAAAAAAATCTTTCCTTTATACCTTATCTTCAAAATAATTCCTTGAGTTAGCTTTGAGGCTTTTCTAATTAGATATAATAAGATAATTAAGTAGTTCATAATTACAATAGCACTGTTGTCTCACAATCTATACAAAACTTCATATTTGTGATATTAGGGCTTACACATCCACTGATGTCTGTTAGAACAATTGATTAATTGTGTATTGTCTTTGATGTTACACAAATTGTCATATTATTTCTAGTTAGTGTATGTTGGGCTCACTCGAGCATTGAAGACAATTTTCTATGTCTACCAAGCATTCTAGAGTTTTCCTAGTTTAGAAGATAATCTCTACTGAGTTCACTCAAGCATCAAAGGAAATTTTGTGAAAGTTGAGTGCTAATTGAGCTCACTTGACTATTGAAAGAAATGTTGGATGGAACCAGTGTTAATCAAGCTCACTCGGTTACCAAAGAAACTATTTGAATATGCAATGTTGACTGAGTTCACTTGGTTAACATAGGAAAACCATTTTTGAGTTGGTGACTGCCAAGCAGGGTCAGCTAATGAAGGATTTTTTTATTTTGGAATATCGATTTCAATTGAATTGTTTGTTGGTTCTAGCCAACTGAGGAGATGAATATAAATTATTTTAAGTTATATTCTAACTGACTTGACAATGTGTAGGATATAAATATAGGGTCAAGTTGAGGATTTAGATAGAAAGGAGTGTTGAACATAATTGAATATTTGATGATGTCAAGAGGAAGTGAATTAGAAGGATAAGATAAATATCCTTGTTGAGATGCAAAGATACATTTGATCAAGAAGGACCAAGTACACAAGCCAAAATTGAGATCTGTAATCACCAATTTAGTTGCATCAAAAATCAAGTCATCTCATTGTTACTATCTTACCATTATAGTAGTGATCTAAATCTCTTAACTGATTTAGCTTAACAACTATTTGTAAATCCTCTTGCAAGGTGACATTTCTATTAAATTGTCTAAAGACCTCTAACAACACCACTCCTAATAGGGTGATTAAATCCTCTAATAGCGTCACACCTAATAGTGTGTTTTGTAACCTTTAATAGGGTTGGTTCCTAACAGGTCTCACTTCAAAAGAGTGAAAATTAATAACTAGTTGTAATTGGTGGTTTTTCCCAAATTAGATTTCCACGTTAAATCTTGGTGTCAAGTGTGTTCATGCTATTTCTTTTATGTGTTTGTAACTAAGTTATAGTAATATTAATTGTATAAAATATCTTAAAGATTTTCATGTTAAGCATTTTCCAAGCTATTTTAGTATTTATCGAGTTACAATATATTTTTGTGTATTTTTTGAGTTCCAGTAGTGTTGAGCTTTCACAGAGTTTATTTTGTACTAACATCTAAGGGATCTAGGAATTTTTTTTTGGTAACTAATTCACCCCTCCCCTCTTAGTTACCCCTCTTATATTTCCAATAGATGTCATCATCTGACTATCATTTGTCATTGTCTGATCTCCTTATTACATCTCAGATGAAAGATATAATACAATATCATAAACTGCTTTCCAAGCACTTTGTTTTTGTATTGCTCTTAGTAAATCAAGCACAACTTCCATACATTTTTGACTTACATGTTGTGCATTAAACCACATCATTAGGGCATTGTACTAAACATGTCCATGACCATAGATCACTAGAAAAGAAAAACCTTGTCTATATAACTAAGATCTCTCTTTGTTATTCTGCCAGTCTTCACAAACTTACTGCTATGTTGACATCAAAGACAAACACAGTCATGAATGCAACATGTCAATACTCTCAAATTCTTAGTATATCCCCCCAATGTAGTATCATCAACATTAATGGTAAAAAAACTACTTCAAAATCATATTCTCACCCCTCTAGAAAATTCTCATCCACATGGTCCATAATCGAGGACTAAATGGTGGAACAAAATTGCATATTGTGAGTACAACCAAAGCAAAGGTCATAAAAAAAATACATTAATATAAGACATAAGATTCAAGATCTCATTGATAATAGTGATTTATTTGTGAGAGGAAATAACAAGAACTCAAATCATAAAGCAAAAAAAGAACCTCTTCCTCCATATGAAAAGGGAGAAACATCTAAACCAAAAAACAACAAGATCAACTACACATATACCAAAGATGACAATGCGATCAATATGGTTGAACCTGTAGACTCTAAATATTGTCATGTTATCACAATCAAAGTGAAAAGTGATATTGGAAAACCAAAGACTCCATTCCTCCTTAGAAGAGCCATGTCTCTCAAATCTAATCAAAGATAATCATAATTTTGCACTAATATTGTCACATGGTCTTGTGCCAAAATAGTATGCAAAGGCCATGCACCTTCTACATCTAAAATTGAACAACTCAAAGATTTAAACACAAATTTGGTCCAACTAGTAATAACATAAAACTTTCTACATCTTCCAACACTACAAAGTATTACATTCTTGAATAGTTGCAATTAACTAATTCTCAAATAACCATTTTGAACTACTTAAAATCTCACTTGCCCATAAGAAGATCCTTGACAAATCTCTTACTGATGCAAGTATATCTAAGGATATTGATCTAAATCAATTTCATTCCATGGTGGGTCACTTGACTTCACCTCTCTACATGTATTCCTCCAAGGAGGATGATAATTATTTGAGTTATCTTCTAATCAACCAATACATGTCAAAGTTATGATCCATCAAAAATGTATATGTCGTGTGCTTATAGATAATGGTGTTGGTTTTAACATCTATTCTTCTAGTTTTCTTACTCAACTAAGCTATGATGAGGAGTCTATCGATCCTCACAAGAAAATTACCATCAAAGAATTGTTGGAAATGTAAGAGGGGTAATTGAGATGGGAGGGGTGAATCAATTACCACAAAAAAAATCCTAGATCCCTTAAGGTGTCAATACAAAACAAAAGCAAACTCTGTTGAATATTTTTTTGTAACTCTATTAGCACTAAAATACTTAGTTAATATAGTGACTCTATTTAAACTAATAATCACTATTACTTGGTAAACACTCAGCTAATACTGAATATATGCACTATTATTGATTAACACTGAATCATGTAGATCTTATGATATTAAGTGTGATTAACCTTGATTAACTTAGTTGTAGATTCATAAAGAAAATAACATGAACACATGAAACACTAGGATTTAACATAGAAACCCAATTTGGGAAAAACGACCAACTGTAACAAGTTATTATTTTTCACTCTTCTCAGGTAAGCCCTATTAAAGGTTACAAGACACACTATTAGGTGTGACCCTATTAAAGGACTCAATTCACCCTATTAAGAATGGCCTTGTTGGAGGTCTTTAAACACTTCAATCTAGAAATGCCACCTTGTTAGAGGATCTGGCAAATAGTTGTTAAGCTAACTTTGTTAAGAGATTTGATTCACTACTATAATTATTGAGTGTAACAATGATATGACCTAATTGTTGGTGCAAATTGTATTTTCTAATTTTAGATCTTTGTTCTGGCTTGAATACTTGATCCTTCTTGATCAAAATGTTCTTTTTAGCTTGGTCAATTCACTTCCTTGATTTATCTTTCCAATCCCATGCTTTGTCTTCTCTTTTTACTTCCAATTCAATCCTCAACTTGACCTTATACTTATATGTTTTACCTTGTCAAGTTAGCTTGAATACAATTTTAAATAAATGAAATTCATCCCATGAGTTGGCTATAACTAACCAAAAAAATTGATACAAGAAAATCCTTTGTTAGCCAACCTAACTCAGTCAACACTAACTTAGAAATGATTTTCCTTTAGATTTCCTTTGGTAACTAAGTGAGCTCAGTTAACACTAGTTCCATGCCAACTTTTCTTTGGTTGCCAAGTGAACTCCATAGACACTTTCTTTCTAAAAACTCCCTTTGGTATTTGATTGATCTCGGTTAACACTCACTCTAAACTTGGTAAACACTAAGATGTTCATCATACACTATAACTTCCTTTGACTCCCGAGTGAGCTTGACATAAACTGATTGCTTAGTATATACTTGAAATTTGTGTAACATCAAAGATAATATACAATTAAATGATTGTATCCAAAAATATGCCTCTTTGGCATTGATGGCAACACAACATGTCATGATGCATAGAAATTTGAAAGAAAAATAAAAGTAAGGATAATATCTTTAGTTTCATTCTAATTATCATCCATGAGAACTCCCTCTATCAATGTGAACTACCTCTATCATCAACCTTTGATTTTAATGACTACAATATCAAACACTTCCTCTTTGATATCAACCAAATTCATTCTCCCTCTTTGATATCTCCAACATATATAAAAAATTCTCTGATATATAACATCAAACTCTCCATATCAAACATAAAATTTCTCTGATGTATGACAGAAAAATCTCCTACACAACATGTCATGGTACATATAAATTTTAGAGAAAAATAGAAGGAAGATATCCTTAAGTTCATTCTAATTTCATCCATGAGAACTCCCTCTATTAGTGTGAAATCCTTCTGTCATCAATTTCTAATTGCAATGACTACAATATCAAACTCTTCCTCTTTGATATCAACCAAATTTATTCTCCCTCTTTGACATCTCTGACATATATAAAAAATTCTCTAAATAAATTTTTTTTGATGTATGACATAAAACTCTCCCTCTTTGACATCTAATGCCAAAGACAACAATCAATGTAGTTTCCATGTGCATTGATGTACAGATTCATATGCAATCTTCTCTAACAATACTGCATCAACTTGTTTGATCTTCAACATGCTTGGTTGATGCATTAATAAAATCTAATTAGTGAGCTTTAGATAGGAAAATAAGCCCTAGCTTTCCTCTTAGATACAAAAATGCATCCTTAGAAAATGGCTTGGTAAAAATGTCTATAAGCTATTCTTTTGTATTCAAATATTCCAACCTCACCTCTTTGTCTTGCAGCAATTCTCTCAAGAAATGATATTTTATTGTAATATGCTTGGTCTTGGTATGCATCACTAGATCCTTGGATATGTTGATTACACTGGTGTTATCATAGAAGATAGTAACTGGGTCCTTGATCTCCTCCTTCATACATGACAATAGTTGCTTGAACCACACCATGTTAGAACAATTAACTACCAAAACAACATATTTTGCTTTTTTTTTAGACTAAGAGATACAATTATGCTTCTTGCTTGTCCAAGATACTAGCCTCTTTCCAAGAAAAAACACTCCTCCACTAGTGCTCTTCCTATCATCAACATTTCCTGCCCAATTTGCATTAGTGAATGCCTTCAAATAAAAGTTTCCTCCTTTCTTATAGCAAAAAACATACTCTTCAGTACCTTTTAGATACCTCATGATTATTTTGATTACCATCATATGATTTTCTTTAGGATGAGCAAAGAATCTAGCTACCATACCAACTACTAATGCTATATTGGGTCTTCTATGTACCACATACTAAAGTTCTCCAATCATTGATTTGCATGTAATCTGATCTACCTCCTTGGAATCATCATCTTTGGAAAGCTTATGTCCAATAGACATAGGTATTCCAACTAGTCTAGGATCCTCCATTACAAATTTCTTTATTATCTCCTTGATGTATTTTGATGGAGTAATATAGATACCATCCTTCATCTGTTGAATTTGTAAGACAACAATGAATTTGATCTCTCCAAATATTGAGATTCTAAATTTCTTACTCATTTCCATGGAAAAAATATTTACACAAGTCATCATTTCAAATAAATAATGTATCATCCACAAAAATTTCTACCAACACAATCTTCTTATTTGGTCCTTCTTTGATGTATAGATTTTTGTTATCATTAGTTCTTTGAAAACCAATCTTTGGGGGATAATTATGTAACCTTTCATACCATGCTCTAAGGGCTTGTTTGAGACCAAATAAAGCTTTGTGTAATCTATGAACCATGCCCCTTTTTCTAGGATCAATGAAACCTTCTAGTTACTCTATGTAGACTTCCTCTTCTAAGATTTCATTCAAGAATGTTGAATTCACATCCATCTGATACACTTTGAATCCTTTGTATATTGCATATGTAAGGAGTGTGTTAAAACCTTCAAGTCTAGTAATAGGGGAAAAATTTTATCCACAGTCAATACCTTCCTCTTGAGTATAACCCTTGCAAACTAATCTTTCCTTGTTTCTTGAAACTCCTCCATTCTCATTCAGCTTATTTCTAAATACCCATTTTATGAAAATTACATTCTTGTCCTTGGGTGTAGGAACAAGAGTCCATGTCTTATTCCTCTCTATCTATTCAATCACTTCATTCATTGCTTCTATCTAGCTTTCATTCTCTAATGCATCTTTGATAGATCTAGGTTTAAATTTAGTAAGAAAACATGTACCTTTTAATTTGTTCTATGTCATTCTACCAACTAACTGATCTCCAATGTTTTTCTTGGGTGTGTGATGCCTTTTGACATATCCAACAAGTTTGGCTCTTTCTTTTTGAATTCACTAGGTTCACCATGAACTTTTGAATCTTTCTCATGTCCCACTATCTATGACTCAGGTCCATTAGATGACTTAGTTTTCACTTGTTAAAACTTGGGTCCTTCTGACTGTGACTCAGGTTGCACTTGCTAATATTGCGTTGAACTAGGGATTTTAGGAAATCGGGTGGTGAAGATGGTTGATTTTCACTTTCTTGAACTTTAGTTATAGTATCAAGCTCATAGTAAACAAAGTTTCTATAGTCTTCAAGTTCTTTCCTACTTTGTTCTCTAGACTCTTCTAAAAAATCATCAATCTTTATATGTGCACTTTCTATAACTTTGTGAGTAGATAGATTAAAACATTTATATGCTTTACTCTTATTGGAATATCCTAAGAATATGCCTTTATCACTTTTAACATCTAATTTCCCTTTTCTTGAATCTAGAATATAATATTTACTTCCAAATATTTTGAAATAACACACATTAGGTTTATAGCCATGCCATAATTCAAAAGGTCATTGATTTTTAATCCTTCATCAACTAAACTCAGTTCAAGGTATGAACAACAATGTTGATTTCTTTTTTTCTAGCATTTGATAGTAACATTCTTCTCTATCATCAAGGTCCTTGCATAGTCCATCATTGATCCATTCCTTCTCTTAGCAATGTGATTATGTTGAGGTATACTAGGTGCAAATACCTATCTTTTAATTTCTCTTTCATTGTAGAATTCATTGAATTCATTATAGATGAATTTTCCTTCTCTATCTGATCTTAAACATTTCATTTTCTTTCTTGTTTCCTTCCCAAATCTAGCTAGAAACCATTTGAACTTTTGAAAAGCTTCTAATTTATCCTTAAAATACATAACTATTATCATCCTAGAATAATAATCAACAAAAAAATAAAGTACTTATCTCTAGTATAGCTTTGTATGCTAATAGATCCACAAAGGTCCATATGAACTAGCTCTAGTACTTCTTTAGAGTAATAGTTTTTTTCTTTTAAATTTTTTTTTTCCATCTTTCTAATTTGATAGTTCTTTCACATCCCCATAATAGGTTTCTTTAGGCTTGGAATTCATCTAACCCTTTTATTCTTGCTTATATTGACCAAGTTATCAAAGTTCACATGACATAACCTTTTATGCCATAACCAACTTTCTTCTACTTGAGCTATGAAACATGAATTTATATTTAGATCTAGGTAGAATAGATTACTCTTATTTGATTACCAATCCCAACTAGAGTTCCATCTCCATCCAATAGCTTGGCTTTTCTATTCATGAATCCTACCTTGAATCCAATGTTATTCAATTATACCACACTAAGTAGACTGCTTCAGTCCTTCAACCCAATAAGCATTTTCATATCTGAGATCATTGGTTAGTACAATACAATCTTTTCCCTTCATATAAAATGGTTCATCATTACCAAATTTGACACTTACACCAGCATAGTGTTGCAAGTGCTCAAATTTAGACTTATCACCAGTCATGTGGTGAGAACAACCACTATTATTCTTACCTTTGTCCTTGTAGCTTTTGAAATCCTTCTTTCCTTTTTACCTTACATGTTTATTTTTTTTATTTTCCTTCTCTATTTGGACAAATTTTAATAGTGTGACCAACTTCTTCATAAGAAAAATAGATCAAAAGAATTTTTCCTTTGTACTTTTCTTTTCCCTTAGGAAATCTTCTTGCAAGCAATGCTTCAATGACTCCAAGATCATCATCAAAACAATCTTCATCTTCACTATCATACTTCTTGCTTCTAGACTATGTAGGTTTCTTCTTGAGTAATAGGTTGGCTTGGAATGAAAAATCAAGGTTACTTGAGTTAGGAACATAATTATCAAAATTATCTAACTCATATATAGTCAACTTTCCCACTAGTGCATCCAAGGTTATATCATTCTTAAGATCACATTTCATTTCTTGAATAGTAGACACTTTGATTGCATATATTGGAAGATGGGTTTTGAGTACCTTGCTTACCATTATTCCATCATCAATTTTCCCACCCAAGGATCTGATTGTACACACACTTGCCTTAATTCTTTCACTATACTATGCAATGTTCTTATCTTCATCTGATCAAATTGACCTCTAAGACTTTCTGCCTTAGCTCTCCTCACATTATCATCACCTCCATAGATAGTTTTTAGTTTGATCCACATCTCATAAGTAGTACCATAGTCTTTCGCCTCAGCAAACTTAGCATAGTTTAGAGTTGAAGCAATATCAATCATCATAATGTTATGATTCTTATTTTCTATATTTTCTTCATTAGTCATAGTTCTAGTAGATGCCACATACTTGGTGTCTAGGTAATTTATTCCTAAGACCCCATTGGTTTCCAAATGTAGTCTCATGAGTTCCTTCCATGCCTTGAAGTTATCTTTGTTTAGCATAGGGATCTCCCTTCTATAAGACATATTGATCTACAGCTTAGGTCCTTGAAACCTTCTCTACAAGCACAAAATCTCTAATACCATTTGTTGGAAATGTAAGAGGAGTAACTAAGAGGAGATGGGTGAATCAATTGCCAAGAAAACAAATCCCAGATCCCTTAAGATATCAATACAAAACAAAATCAAACTCTACTGAATATACTGTTGTAACTCAATTTACACTAACAATCACTATCACTTGGTAAATGCTCAGTTAATATTGAATATATGCACTAATATTGATTAATAATAAATCATGCAAATCTTATAATATTAAGTGTGATTAACCTTAATTAAATTAGTTGTAGAATCATAAAGTAAATAACATGAATACAAGAAACACCAAGATTTAATGTGGAAACCAGATTTGGGAAAACCACAAAATTGCAACTAGTTACTATTTTTCACTCTTATGAAGTGAGCCCTATTAGGAGCCAACCTTGTTAATCATTAAAAAGCACACTATTAGGTGTGACCCTATTAAAGGATTTAGTTCACCCTATTAGGACTATCCCTATTAGAGGTTTTTAGATACTTCAATCTAGAAATGCCACCTTGTTAGAGGATTAGGCAAATAGTTGTTAAGCTAGGTCTCTTAAGAGATTTGATTTACTACTACAATTATTAGAGAGTAATAATGATATGACCTAATTGCTAATTTAAACTATATTTTTTGATTTTAGATCTTTTTTCTAGCTTGAATACTTGATCCTTCTTGATTATTATATTCTTTGCAATTCGATCAATTCAATTCCTTGACATATCTTTCCAATCCCATGCTTCTTCTCGTTTTACATCCAATTTAATCCTCAACTTGACCTTATACTCATATTTTTTACCTTGTCAAGTCAGCTTGAATACAATTTTAAATAAATGAAATTCATCCCATGAGTCAGATAGAACCAACCAACAAAACGGATATAGGAAAATCCTTTGTTAGCTGACCCAACTCAATTAACACTAACTTAGAAATGATTTTCCTTCAGACTTCATGTTGAGCTATCATTTTCAAAAATTCTTAACGGTGGGAATCCTTTTCAACTCCTCTCATGAAAAGATGATCTAGGACCAACTCCAAGGTTCCAAGTGATCTTGCAACCTAATAAAATTCATTCAATAGAAGATAAATGTGAGTGTTCATGAGGAGGCCTTTTTTGGTTTGACCAATTTCAGATAAGATATTGAATCTACTTGCTATCTCAAAAGAGTAATCACACAAAAAAGAAAAAAAAAAATGTACTTTTTTATTTATAATGAATGCAATTTTAATCATGCAACCATATGAATTCCTAAATTAATCGAGCATTTGTAAAAGAAAATAACAAAGATATGTTAACAAAAAGTTTAAGAAAATGACTTGAAAAATAAATCCCTAATGGACATAAGCCATAGAAAATACATGTTTGGGAGTTAAGCCATTAAAAATGTTGGTAGGTAACCAATGAAAATAGGAGCAATACTTCCTTAATTCTGATGATGCAATCATCGATGGGAATTCAATAATCGTAAGATGCTGAAAGCTCTAAATTTAGAGCTGGCAGTTAACTATCAATGCACCTTTGACTTCTTGAAAAAAAATTAACACAACTTTGGAGAAGCATACCTTGCACACCTTAGTGAAATTTGTGCAAGGTGCTAAATTCACCAAAAAATCAAAGTTCTCAGTATTGAAAATAGCTTCTGGGTTTTTCTCAGACAAGGTCTGGGAGCACTCTAGTGTACTTATTCTACCATTTTTTGATGATTTATACCCTCTTTATAGCCAAAAAAAATTCATATATTTGAACTCTTGCTTCTTCTATCTAAAATCCCAAGGCACTTGCATTGAATATTGTCATTAACCATTTCATAAGATGAGGAACCTATTCCGCTTCATGTGTCCAACCTTTGTATCTTTGATTTTTAGTGTAAATTCATGAATTAAAACTTATGTATGACTCCTTTGAAGGTGAAGGTTACTACTTCAAGTGAGATCTCTATTACTACTAATAATGAAGATGTTATGATGATCTATGCACTTGCACATTATGCACCACACCTTCATGTTATGTACATCTTCATCTATTCCTTGAATTTTTCTTCTCTCTAACTACCTGATCCTTCTTGATAAAAGACCAAGTGATTTAGATTATCTAAAATGAACAAATGTTTGAAACATTTTCATATTTTTTAAACAAGATTTTCTAGGCATCTTTAACTAGCTTTTTCAGAGGTCTTCTGCTCAAAATTGCAAGTTGAAATTTTAGTCAATCCCTAAAATTGGGTAGTCAAAGGCTGCTTGTTTTAGGGACTAAAATTAGATTTTTTGATCTTCTTTCCAACAGTGTAAATGGTTTTTAATTATGAGCTCTAGGTCAAAATTTATGACCCTGACAAGTTAAGGATGCTTTTTTTATGTAACTACACAAAGAAGCAAACATTAGTCCAAAGAGTTGAAAACCTAACCCAAAATTAACAAAAAACCTAGCCCAAAACACTCAAAAATAATCAAAATAGTCAATTTTTCCCCCAAAATCCTAGAATGCAAAATAGTGCACCTATTGGACCCTTATTGGTGTGCAAGGTGCACTTAATGGTTGTTTTATGGCCATTTTAGCAGAGTTGTGCACCTGCGTGCATACACACCTCCGTGAGGTACACACATATGTATGTGCACAACTATGCACATGCAAAGCAAGTGCGAAGGGGGAACTAGCTCTTAAAATGTGGAAAAAGGGTGCGCACTTATGCACCTTTATGGGGTGCAAAAGTGCACACCCGTTCGTTGGTTTGAAGTCAACTTTGAAAGGTGCACATGTGCACACCTTGAGGAGGTGCACACATGTGCACCTTTTCTTAGGTGTTTTGATTTTTTGACCCAATGTGCACCCTTTAGAGGCATACACCTATGCATGTGTGCATCTCCAAAGGGAGATAAGTGTGCACTCATGCATTGAACTCACCTGTGCACCATGGATAGGTTCGCATATGTGCTAGTGTGCAAGTGCACATTTATGCACTAAAACACTTAAAATATTCTAATTTCTTTTAGTTCTAACTCCTCATACTTGTCTAATCAAAGATTAGGACTTGATCTAGACTTAGGAAGAGTTCCAAAATGACCCAAGCCCCAGACTAGGGATCTAGGAAATAATTTTTTTACTAGTAGGTCCCCATTTCTAGGAGAAATGGGGCATGCATTGTGAAACCACAACAAATAGCCCCAACAAAAAGGAATAAATGACAAAGGCATTTCTTCATCAGAAAGCATTCTTTAAACATGTGTCAAATAAAAATTAAATCCTAGGCACTTCAAATAGCTTTCAAATTCCTTGAGAGTCAAAACTTCATAATCTTGAATCTTCAAGCTCAATGTGTGCATAGTGTATTCATTTCCTTCAACTTCTTGAGGTGTTTTCTATCATGAGTATCTAAAAATTGGGAGAAAAACTTATACTCCATTGGTCCATTTATGAGGAATCCTCATAGAACTTATTTATCAATCACTTATCTAACCAGATGAGAGAATCCATTCTGAGGGATCTTAACAAGTCATCTAAATGTTATCAAAAGAGCAATGTGATTTATCTAAATGCTATTGAAAGAGAAATGTCATCTAGTAGTGAACATAGTGTAAACATGACTGAAGCTAACATCAAATATCTCAATCATACAATCAAAAAGAAAAAGAAAATAGCCACTTGGATGGTGAAAACCACATTGTGGTAGCATCTGAACCTAAGATAGTAAAAAGAAAAGACATATTTGAAGTTGAAAACCTCTTTGAGGTGCCTAAGGATGGGATGTTTGATGCACTTCTGATTCATTTCTAGGAATGGTCATTAGTAATAATAGAACCAACACAACTAGTAAATCAAGGTACTGAAGAACATCCACACATCATACATCTTGTACAGTCCTTGTTAGCTAAAGAGAAGCAAGAGTTCACTACCTTCTTCTAAGAAAATAAGATTAAATTTGCATGGACATGCTCAAATATGTCATATTTAGACCCTGATCTCATCATGCATCACTTGTCTATTGCACCAAGTGTAAAACCTGTTAAATAAAAGCTTTGGAAGATACTCCCTCATGTAGCACTTTTGGTCAAAGATGAATTGGAAAAACTACTAAAATTTGGATTCATTCAAGCCATAAACCATGTTGAATGCATAGCTAGCATAGTCTTGGTTTCTAAACATGATAAATCTAGTAGCACCTGTACTAATTTTTGGGATCTCAAAAAAGCATGCCTAAAGGATGACTTCCCACTACCTAACATTGACATGATAGTGGATATGACAACTAGGTATGAAATGTACTCACTAATGGATGATTTCTCTAGCTATCACAAAATCAAGATTATGCCAAAAGATCAAGAAAAGATTTCCTTCACCTTTGCATGGGAGGCATTCTGCTAGATTGTGATGTTATTTAGCTTTAAAAATGTTGGAGCTACATACAAACTAGTTATCACAACAATCTTCAATGATATGATGTGAAAAACAATGGAAGATTATGTTGATGATACTTTGGCTAAGATAATATAGAGAAACACTTATAAGAAAGACTTAGAACATATATTGGACCGCATGGAAAAGTTTAGTCTCAAACTTAATCCTAAGAAGTGTGCATTCAGGGTCACATCTAGAAATATTCTAGGCTATATTGTTTCTACAAAAGGCATATAGGTGGATCCTAAAAAGGTCCAAGATATAATGCAAATGCCTCCACATTGAAACACCAGTTAGGTGAGTAGACTACAAGGTAGACTTCAATCTATTTTTCAGTTCATCTAATAACTAGCAGATAAATCACAACCCTTCACTAAGACTTTGCATATGGGTGTCAAATACAACTAGAAAAAAGAATGTGACAAGATCTTAACCCAAATCAAGAAATATTTTTCCAACCTTCCTATACTAATGCCTCCCATTCATGGGAAACCTCTTATTTTGTACATCTTTGTAACTAACTCATCCTTGGGCATCCTACTAGCTCAAAAAGATCACAATAACAAGGAACGAACTATCTACTACATTAGTAGTGCATTAATTTCATATGAAATAAATTACAATATCATTGCGAAAGTGTGTCTAGTGGTTATTTTTTCTTCCTAGAAGCTTAGAAATTATATTCTTGCTCACACTACAAGAATGATTGCAAAGATTGATCCATTAAAATGTTTGCTAAGAAAAGACATTATGATAGGAAGATTGGAAAATGGGTCATGTTATTAAGTCATTTTGACATTGAGTATGTAGAGAGGTAAAGAGAAAGAAATTTTTGATCACCTAGTAGAGGCACCATTGCAAATTCACCAACAAATGAACATTGAAATCACTAATAAGTCCATCCTACTTCTAACTCACCAAACATGGATTATGTTCTTTGATAGATCATTCACTCAATAAGGATTGGGTGCTATAATATTGTTCATCACACTAAAAATATACTCTCTACATAAGGCATACAAGATTTTTTTTCCTTGTACAAATAGCATTGTTGAATATAAAGCCTTAATCAATGGAATGAAGATTTTCATTGAATGGAGGGTGGATAAACTGAATATCTTTGGAGACTCATAGTTGGTAATCAACTAGGTCAAAAAAATTTATTAGACAAAGTATGGAAAAATGATTTCCTATAAAAGAATGGTTGATGATATGAAGAAGTACTTTGAACATGCCCTTTTTTAGAAGATTCCTTGGGCAAATAAAAAGGAAAATGATGTCATGTCCACTCTAGCCTCCATGCTCTAGATGTAGAAAATGACTTTAGAGATGAGTTCTTGGTAGAATTTACCCTACCATGCTTATGACTCTCCTCAATCAAAGATGATTTGTTTTTTCATAGGGCATGACTTGTACCACTACCATCACATATAATCCTACATATATGACCAGATTGTTCTACACACTCTGACCCAAAATGAAAAATATCACCTTATCCAAAATGCTTCAAAATATGTCACCATAGCTAATAACTTATTTAGAAGAGGTATGTATGGTACATTCCATAGTTTTTTAGAGCCCAAAGAGTAAAAATGTGCATTAACTAAGGTACATGAAGGAATTTGTGGATCTCACTCAAATGGCCTGTCACTAGCTCACAAAATTATTAGAGTTGGTTACTATTGGCCAGAAATAGAGAAAGAGGCAATTTAGTATACCAAGTCTTGTAAATAGTGTCAACTCCATAAAAACTTGATCCACACCCCAACTATGGTACTAATTTCATTCATCACACTTTGACCATTCCAGTAATGGGCCATTGATTTGGTGGAATAGATTCATCCTTATTCCTCAAAAAGACACAAGTTCATTATAATTGTTATAGACTACTCCAAAAAGTGGGTAGAGGTAGTACCTCTTACTAAAGCTACTAGAAATTTTTTAATTATGTTCATTCTAAATTATATCATTTGTAGGTATGGTGTACCCTCCCTGATTATCACTAATAATAGGGGGTAATTCAAAAACAAGGATCTGAAAGACTTGTGTTCAAGGTTGAAAATCATGCAACATTGGTATTACATCTACTACTCCTAGGGTAAGAGACAAGTGGAAGCATCCAATAAGGAAATTGTTAAGATCCTATATCACACAGTCAACAAATTTGGAAGGTACTAGAACATTCAAATCAATCTAGTTCTTGGGCTTACATTATAAGTATCAAAACACCTATAGGAGAAATGCCCTTTTCTTTGGTATATGGAGTAGATTTTGTGCTTCCAATTGAGGTCAAGATTCCTACTCTATGAGTCTTTATGAGAGGCCTCATCATTGATGATGACTATCAAATATATTGGCTGCAAGAGCTAGAACTATTGGATGAATGTCAAAAAGTGGGATTGATCATCTAAGAACTTTTCAAAAGAGGATGTCTAAGGGCTACAACAAGAAATTTAAACCACATGACTTCCAAGTGGCTAATATCATCCTTAGAGAGAACCCCAATAATTAGCAACATTGAGTGTAGAATGAAAGGTTTAAGTTGAACTGGCTTAGTCCATATGCCATCATTTTTGTGTGTGGATTAGGCACTTATCAACTCTTAACTCCTAAAGGAGAAATACCAAAGGAGTCAATTAACACCCTTCACCTGAAAAGGTTCTACAATTGATACTTTCTTAAGCTCTTTGTAAATAACTAAATGTCCTAAAAAAAAACTTAAAATTGGAAAAGATCCTATATAATTTATTATCTTGGTGGAAACCTAGCAATAGGTGCCTTGATAATACCAAAATTAATGAAAAATATGAAAAATTCAAAAAAAAATTGAAAAAGAAGAAAAAAGTGTCATTGATGAAAACCTAGCAAATAGGCATCATGGTAGCAAATATAGTATCTCTACCAAGAAGGTGAAATCCTCATAAATAGGTGCCTCTTTCTCACAATGCTCCATATAATGGTGCACATTCTTTCTTCTATACAGTAACTTTCCTACTTTGATTTTTTTCTTTCTGCATTTTCCTGTTTTAGTTTTCCACTCTTGCTTGTGCATACCTCCTAGTCATCTTCGAGACACTACTCGTACCTACATGGATTGAAAATGGTCATAATCTAGGGGAAACCTAGTTAGTCTAGGAGGTAATGTCTTATGTTCTTAGAGAGTCACTTGTGGACCAATAACTAGTTCTCGTAACTGAGTTTTCCTACTATCGTCTATCTAGTGAAGATATTTCCCATGAACACTCCAAGCTTCCAACATGACATCAATCAACTAAAACTAAAATAAAAATTGAAAAACTAAAACCTAAAATTGTCTGAGCTATGCTAAGATTTTCTTTGTGTTCTTTTCTTTCACTTTGACATTCCCCTTTGAGAAACTCTGAGATTTCTATCTTGACTAGAGAAGAAAGGACTCGGGGCATGATTTTTTTATTTTTTTTCTACTTGTTGGTTTAGTTCAATTAATCTGAAGGACCCACATAAAAGGGTTTCCTACTATAAGAGCCTCAATCTCATCTTGGATGGCCATGTGTACCTTGAATCATTTTATGTGGAAACTTTGGTGAGATTGGTTCTTTTCTTTGTTTGTTTGAGTGAATTTTCTATTGTACAGTAAATACTGATACTTGTCTTGTGAAATGAATGCATGAGACAATGTGAGTATTCTTAGTAGACTTATGTCTTATATTATGTATGTAAGGGTAATTGTGGACAAGATACTTACTAATTACTTCCCATGAGAAGGATCTCTCACATGTCAAGAAAATCCTATGACTCATTGTAGGTCCTGTCATCTCTTTTATGGATTAGTATCTAGGTCTTGTATTTGGACTCCATAGGATTAAGCTCTATTCTAGAGATAATCCTAAATTATCTTTCAAACACCTTTCAATGGATAGTCATATGGGTATTCTTCCTATATGCCTAAGGACTAAGTTGTGTTCTAGGGACAATCCTTTGAATTGTGATTGGTCTTTTCATAGCTCAATGGACAGGTATGTGGGTGTTCTACCTAGACTCCTAAGGATTGAGGCTCATTCTATGGATAATCCAATGACTAATGGAAAGTGCTTGTTATCATCTTTCCAATGAGCATGTATTTAGATGTTCTCTCTAGAGTCCTAAGGATTGAGCCTTGTTCTAGGGATAGTCCTATGGATCATGGAAATATTTTTTTTCTTGGATTGGTATCTAGGTGTTCTATCTAGACTCCAAAGGGTTAAGCTTCATTCTGGAGATAACTCTAAAAAATCTCATCAATTGATCTTTGTGTCATCAATCTTTCAGCCAATCTTAGTTCACGTGCTATACTTTTTACTTTTGACTATTCATTGAATCAGTGCATTGCTCACACATTAATTCAAAGAGGGGCCAATGTAATACCCCAAAATTGGCACCTTTCCATACTAAACCAATTTGAGTGCATTAATCTCACACCATTGATTTCTCAATCAATAAATTCTTATTGTACTAGGCATTTTTTATTCTAATTTTCTTTACTTGACCTAAGTGTTAAATGTAGAAAACCATTAATCTACAATAATCACATACTTTCATTTAATTCATAACAATTGAATTAATTTGGCTAAATAATCCCTCTAATCAAATTAATTTGATTATAATTCCTAGCACTTTAATTTAAATTAATTCATGTCCTTTAGCTAATACATAAAAGGAATTAAATGTATTTCATTTAATTAAATACCTTCATTCTAATTATTGAATTTAATTATTCAATTAATTTGGAAAATGCCCTTATGAGATCATATTTAATTAATTAAATCAAATATTCTCTCAAAAAATTTCTCTTCAATTCAGAATTGGAAACATTGAGTCAATTGAAATAAAAAAAGGAAATAAATTAATTAACTTCAACATTCACTCTAAAAGAAATCAATTATCTCTTGCAATCAAGAAAACTTTCTATTCTGACTGAACTCTCATCAAATCTCTACACTTCATCTAATTCGATCTTAACTTTTGATCAGTTTGGGGATTCTATAAATTGAGCACTCCTACCTCTCATTTAGGGGATGCAATTTATGAGTATTGAAACTCTATCATTTTGAGAACACAACTTTCTTGTATTCGAAAAGCTTTCTATTGCAATTTATTCTTAGATTAGACTCATTTAGATTATATTGCACACATCAAGATTAATTTCTCTTTACTTTCATAGCTTAAATATGCATTCATATAGCTTAATCATATTTACTTTCTTACTTTAATCTTGCATTCATCTAGATTAAATCATTTGTTCTAGTTGGTCTAGTTATTGAACTCTCAATTGTGAAAGCACGTAGTAAAACCTTGTCTAGATAGAAGACAACAAATCACCTTGTGCAAACATTTAAAATGAAATATCTCATGCTCATTCTTGGATGTACCTAATAAATAATGATCATGTTGAAGTGTGTGCTTAAATTAGAGGCCCGTATTTAACACATACACTAGTAGGTTGGGAAAAATTTAATTTTATGGGACCTCAAGAGGCAATCCAAGTCCTATAGGATTATCAGTTAATATATATTCTAAAAAGGTTCTTGGATTATTAAATGTGGCAAGCCCTTAGGGATTCTCTCTAATAATCTACCAGAATTAGTGGCCTTAATCAAAGGTTTAAAACTTATCTTAGATGTGGACATTAGAAATTTTTTCATTGAAGGAGATTCACATATTGGGTAGAAGCAAGGAGTTGGGTCTCAATTTCGTGGAAGTCCATGAATTGAGATCATGCTCTTTTAGAAATGGGTACCTATTTTTAAAAATTGGGCACACATTTTAGGTTCGGGTGCCCAATCTGAAATATAAAAAATGGGCACCCATTTTAAGCTCGAGCGCCCAATCTGAAATTTAAAAAATGGGCACCCATTTTTTTTAAAATCGGGTACCTATTTTTAATTTTCAAAAAACGAGTACCCGTTTTTGAAAACATAAAAAAAAATTATTTTTAGAAACAGGTACCTATTTTTTACTTTTAAAAAATGGGTACCCATTTCTAAAAATTTAAAATTTTGTTTTTTGGGGGGGATTTGGTATGTCGATTTGACTTTTTCAAAACAGGTACCCATTTTTTGAATTTAAATAACGAGTACCCATTTCTTACAACATTGGGTGGGATTTTTTTCTCCTACCTTAGAAAAGAAAGAGAGAGAAGATCTCACAAAAGAGTTGGAGAAAGTTGAGAATGAGACTGAAGCTATAGAGACAAGGAGGAAGATCCATTTCCTTAAATCCACTTCTGGCCTAACATCTTGGAAAAACCAAACTACACAAGCTATACCTTATATTCCAACTTGTGGGCCTATTATAAATAGCCAAAGTTTTTCTTAGTCAATACAAAGCTTCCTCCTCCACTACTAGTCAAGGAGCTACATCTCAACAAGTCAATATTCTTATGCAAACTCTAGGGGTTGGACCAAGTAATTTAAATGTTTTAGGTTATTAGAAGAGGCTTATTTACATGGAAAGATACAAACAAATGACCTTTGTGTTAGGATTAAACCACAAACAAAAATAATGATTACATGCAAATATAACTAATGGGTAGAAGCAAGGAGTTGGGTCTCAATTTTGTGGAAGTCCGCAGATTAAGATCATGCTCTTTTAGAAATGGGTACCTATTTTTAAAAATTGGGCACCCATTTTAGGTTTAGGTGCCCAATCTGAAATATAAAAAATAGGCACATGTTTTAGGCTCAAGCGCCCAATCTGAAATTTAAAAAACGGGCACCCATTTTTTAAAAAATCAGGTACCCGTTTTTAATTTTCAAAAAACGGGTACCCATTTTTAATTTTCAAAAAATAGGTACCCGTTTTTGAAAACATTTTTTAAAAAAATAAAATTTAGAAATAGGTACCTATTTTTTACTTTTAAAAAATGGGTACCCATTTCTAAAAATTTAAAATTTTGTTTTTTGGGGGGGATTTGGTATGCTGATTTGACTTTTTCAAAATGGGTACCCATTTTTTGAATTTAAATAATCAGTACCCGTTTCTTACAACATTGGGCGGGATTTTTTTCTCCTACCTTGGATTTTGGTTTGGGATAGGCTTGGTGAGACCAAGCCTATGCCTTGACCTCTCAAGATTTGGCTAAGGCATTGAACTAACAAATTTACACCTTGTCATAATTTTTAGAGGGTCTTCTCGATCAAATTCTTTTATGAAACAAAAACCCATTAGAGCTCTCACTCTCCCAATTACAGAAATATAAATTTTGTAGTGCTATGATATTTATTTTCTATTTTTGCATTATTTTTTAATGAAAGGTGGTACCTAAATGTAAAATAGTGAAGTTCACTAAAACTTTAATAACTTTTTTATTTTATAATTTTTCTTAAATTAATTTATGTCATTAATCTACATACAATTATTTTGAGGTTAAAAAAAAGAATTTTTGAAAAAAGTGAGATTTTGATCAAATTATGGGGTTCATACACGAGAGGTTTTAAAATTTACCTTTATAGACAATTAATAATTAATAAAAAAAAATTATTCAATAAAAAATTAAGGAAAAATATTTCATCAATCTTAGATGTATTAGGTAACTCTCTTTAAAAGGATTTGCAAAAAATCATTTATTTGTGTCAAATTATGGTGTCTGTACAAGAGTGTGGTATGGTCTTGAAACAAGCATTTTAAAAAAGTGGTTTTTAAAGATCTATACCAAAAAAATAATCTATCACATGGGTACACAAATAAATTATATATTCAAAAACTAGATTTTGAACACTAAAATTTTTATTTCTAAAGTTTTTTAATAGTCAATCTCTAAATGCCTCAAATTTTGACATCAATTGACAAAAAATTTCAAAAATAGGAAAACCACTTCCACTTTTTGGCCAAAAGTGAAACCCAACTTCTTGCACTAACCCTATTATTCTAAATGCATTAAGGAAAAGTAGTACTGCTAATTGGATAGTAAATTTCAAACTTGAATACAAATGAAATATAGTTGATAAATTTAATTAAATAAGTATTAAACATATATATTGAGAAGGAAATAAAGAAGCATGTACATTAGCCAACAACGGAGCAGATTGTGAAGATTCTCTTCTAAAGAATAATTAAGTAATGAAATCCTAAACTTATAACCAGTTATGCAAATCATCAGGTTGTGTTAACACGTGGAATAACATTCAATAGGATTATTAATAGTACCATTTTAAAGAAGTATAACAACTTTAAGGTATTATCCAATAACCTAAGAATCTATAAGAATGTTGTTAAACATTAATTTAGTTTAAATTGTTATAATGATAAAGAAGAAATTACAAATGATACTATAGAAATTAGGTAGGATATAATGTAATTGACAAAAATTAAAATGATATGTATGATGGATTAATCCATTAATAGGTCGAATAACATTAGAAATATTACATTTCAAAAATTATATTTATTATCTTGAATACAATACTTAAGTATAGAAATTAGCAATGTGATTAATCATGAGAATCTCTTATTAAGAGAACTAATTGGTGATAATATGTATAAATTTTTCATGTTTACAATGGATTATATTGTAAATATAACAACTTGATTGTGAGGGTAAGGTCCAAATAAAAATAATTAGCCACCATAATGGAAATATACAAGAAGCTTCATCTTTGAAGTTAATAAGAAGGTTAACCTTTTGATGCATTTAGACTAAATATATTTATCATTTAGAATAATATTTTGAGCGTAGATTTTGAGTATCATTGAGAAAATTGAAGCCCTAATTTGGAGTACCATTGAGAAAATCAAGCCTTATAAGTTCTTTTCAATGCAATTGTACCCAACTGTGATTTTGAGGCATAAGAGGTGCTTAATGATTATAAAACTTTCCATTTACTATATCTACTCATTCCATGATGATAAATTGACATTCTGAGCCACTCTATGAAGTCCCATTTTGAGCAAGTTCTAAATCTACATTTTCGCCTGAGTGTCAAACAACGACAGGAGGTTGTGTTTGCAATTGAATATCTCACACCCAATAATGTTTCATGACTCACCACTTTGGAAATGTTTAGCATCCATACTAGAGAGCTTATGTTTCAGATTTTGAGCCATTTTGAATATGTTTGACTAGGTTTTGAATCTCTCAAAGTTGGTCTTTTAATGTTGTTGTGCTGATGTGAATTGTTTAGAATTCTGGAAGGCCTTGTTTGACTTGTCATAACTTTGACCCAGCTAAGTCAAATACTAAAATTTCTTTTTCATTGTATTTTAGAGGTCAAAGACTTACTATGTTTCCATTTTGAGATTATAAAAAATTCATTTGGTCAGTTTTCAAATGCAATTTGTGATGTTTTACTAGTGTCAACACATGAAAATTTATTGGTACCCCTATTCAAGATGTTATAACTTGAGATCCATGATAGGTGAGATAGAATGGATTGTACCACTATGTTGTACATTGAAAATACTTTAAGTGTGCCAATTTTTAAGTCTTGATGAATCTATCTACACACTTTCCCAAGTCCATTCCATTTGCAAAAAATTGCTTATTTGCAAGTGTTCCCAGTTCTGCAATTCTGAGTAGCCTACTTTGACTACTCGCCATTTTTGCCTAGTTATTCTTCATGAGCCCAAATCCTAGATTTATATTGTCCTCATGAAAATGAACTAATATCCCATTTTTCACATCTCCAAGTGTCAGTTTGCTTTGTTTTCAAATCCAAATCCGAACGTTTTTTATGGTTTTCTAACATGTTTTCTAGCAAACAATTTTGAGAGGGAAAATTTAATAGTTAATATCTTTTGATTGAGAATTTTTCATGAGATGAGATTAAATAGGGTAAAAGTGTGTGAAACATAGATTCAGTCTTGTTGATTTTAGAGCCCAGTTATCTATTTGGGTCAATTTTTAAAGCCAACCGACAGGCCCTATTAGCTAAAAATCACAAATTTTTCAAATTAGTGATAAAATGAGTTTTAATTGATTGTTCAGTGGTCAAACTTGATTTCTAATTAGTATGATAGATTTAATGGATTGGTTTAGAATATTAGTTGTTGGAAAATGAAAAAAAAATTAGTTGGACCCACTTGGGGTCCGACTAATTCTATTAGATTGATACGAGGTGTGCAATTTGGAGATTTGAAAAGGAGATTGTAATGATTCTTATTGTTACAAATTTTTATCATATGCATATCACTAATTGAAGGTCAAATGGCTATTGAACCATATACAAATGATGGATAATAAGAGAGAATTTTGGAGGACAATCTTATGGTAGCCTAGAATAGAGTAGAGAAAGTCAAAGGGAAGTGGGAGAAGTTTGAATTGAATCATCAAAACCTATATATCATTGGAAACTTCCACAATCTACACCAATTCAATGTTTCAATAGCTGGAAGGAAGTTTAATGTCCCAAATGTCATGTTTTGTGAGCAAAGGATAGAATGTTTAAAGAGAAGGAAATATGTCTTGAATGTCAAAGACAACAATATCAGGACAGAGTACCCAAAGGAAAGGTCAATTACTCTGTAGCAAACTTGTGGCTATTTCATAAACTTGTTCCTTGGAAACAGGGGTTTAGCCTCCAAAGGAGATGTAGGGAACAAATTACTTAGGCTTGCTGTTAAGATGGCCCCTGCAGTCCAACTTAGCCCACATGCTTGTAATTCCCAAATTATGTTGAAAGAAAGGACCCATTGAGTAGAAAGGGATCCCCTACTGTACTCACAAATTTTGGATTGTTCACCTCTCTAGCTCATCAATTGTGTTGGAAATAATCCAATCTACCCTACAGGCACACTGAAAAGGCTTGGTATATAATTCATCCAATTTTAAATATTTGAAACATTCATTGAATTTTCAATTCTACCAGCCCTACCAGCACCCTATTTCATTCATAAGGGATGAATCCTCTATTGCAAAACTCATAACGATCAGAAGCTTTTCTCTCATGACACTCTCCACCTCTCAAACCTCTTCCTCATCTAGTCGCATTCTAGAACACAAGAAATTAGTAAATAAAATGTCATGTGCCTCAAATGCTTGGACATTTTCACTCACCAATTTTCAGAGGAGGATTCACCAGAGAGGGTCGTAGGGAGTATAATTGATGTTCATCTGATGGCTAATCTGTGTGTATACCCAGCCATGGTCGCTCTAGCATAAAAAAACAAAGAAAAGTAGGATGATGTTTTCGGTTATGCCAAGGATGCCTCTACAAGTGAAAGATGTGGCATAAGTGCCCATCATCAAATTTTGAAGAGGTGTTGGAACTTTCTATATCAAGTAACCATTTAGTCATCTAGTTTAGAGAAGAAGCAGCCAAGTGAGGAGCTTTGATAGGTGAAGCAAATAATGAAGAGGGAGGAAAATATATCATGGCTTGTGAAGAGACTTGGCATTCACAACTTATGCCATGAATACATAACAGTCAAAGTAGTGGGTTTCCCTTATTCCCATTATCCCATATTTCCTATACGCACGAAGGTAGAGATGTTTAAAAACAATAACACTCAATATGCATCATGTCTTTAAAACAAAAGCTTTTGGAAGCCACATGTTGTATGGTGTGGAGCCCGTGGTCGACTAGAGGACCTTGAAATCTGAAGGCTAATATAAATTTTGAATGAAGATGCTGACATCATCAATTAATTGAACCAAATAACAACCAAATGCCCAGATGATGCCACATGGCCTAATCGGACAGTCGAAGCTTTACCACTTCAAGAAGATGCTCGAAAGTTAGACAATGCAAGAAAGCACTTGAGTGCCATGTGGCAATGGGCCTAGGTTGGGTGCTAATGTGGTAGTCAATTGGGTGATAAGGCATGCCAATTAGATGCTACCACATGGCATCCCAATCAAACTAGGTTTGACCCAAGTTTGAGGGTGAGGAAAAATTGAAAATGATAAAAAATAATTTTTAATTATTTTCTCAAAAGTGGCATGTACAGGTTTTTAAATTGAAAAATGATATATTCCTAAGTCTAGACTATAGACTATTTTAAATTTTTGAAAAATAAAGTTCAGACTAGAGACCATGTGTAGCAAGGGCATGCTTTTCAAAATTGTATTCTGGGGGTTTCTAATGGGAAAAATATGCACTCCAATATACCATTGGAACTGGGACAAGATGAATTTTCCAAATATCAGGTCAAAATTTGCATAGATTTTAGTGGTTTAGCCTATAAGAAGTTTTTTATTTTTTAGAGAATTCTTAGCAAAATGGGCAGAATTCATCATTGAGCGTCAAATTTGGTTTGGGGATAGGTATTAAAATTTGTTGAAGCCAAATGAATTCTAAAAAACATTTATCTTGCCTATTGAGGTCATTTAACTAATTTTTTATTTTTTCCTTGAGTTTAGATTTGGCATCAAAATTAGTTATGTTTTTCCATCAGATATGTGAGATATTTTATGCTTTTGGAAGGAAAATGATGGAGGATTTGATATGCAGATACATAAAGAGATTAGAGAGATTCTTTTAACTTCTTGAGGAAGTTTTCCAAGTGGACACATGTCAAATACATAACAGATCCAGGAATCATCCTCTTTTATATCTTTCTTTCGCTCATTCATTGTAATGGTTCCATTTTTGGAAGAAATTACTCACTGTTGTGATACCATATGTGTTCCAATCTTGAGTTTTTTCAGATCTATGAGCCCAATGGTTCCAGTTTTGATGTGTTTTCATCACTATGACATCACATTTTCTTCAGCAATTTCTCTTGTATGAACAATAGTAATGAAGATAATACAACTAGTTCTAATCTGTTAGGCATTTCTATGTTTTAATTTCATGCATATGAATATATAATTTCAAGGAAATGAATACAATTGAACAAAAATCTCTTTAGTTTCATTTTGATTCTCATCTCCTTCCTTGTTGTCTACAATTTATTGTGTTTAAGAATAAAGATCTTAAACTCATTTACAATCCCTTAAGGTTGTATGTCTAGATAAGTTTTCTATTGGAACAAAGAGCCAAGTAAATGCTTATTTACCTTGATAGGGTTGTAGGTTTCATCAAGAGGATATTCAGTAAGTAGTGAGAATTCTTATGAAAATAGATGTCTATTTACAAGGTGAATGGATAGATCAGATATCTGAATATATGAGTATGTCTCAGGTATCCATATGTATTTGTTTGATTCATGGAATTGCCCAATAGATAAGGCACTAATCAGCTACAAGATCATTAGTTCTTATTGCTGCATATTTGGGGTTTTTCTAAATTCAACATCATTAATCAAATGCTTCTCCCTTTCATGTTCAAGAGCTAAAAGTGTTTCCATTAGTCAGCTTGTGAATTTCATAGAGTTTCAATTTTCTACTACATATCTTTGTTATTGCATGAGTATTAGGAGATATAAGGGTTTTATCCACTTTATATTAGATTCAATGTATGCTTTAACAACTGGTACCATATAAAGAATCTATAGGTCCACCTGCCTAGGTTTTGCAGAGCCTGAAGTAGAAGAAGGGTCTAGCCTTATAGTTGGCCTAGTGTCTAAAATGGTATGTTGAAGATGGGAGTTAGATGCCCCTAGATGTATCTTGTTCTCATTAGGGTAATTTGGAACAGTGTTGTTTCAAAACACCAACACATATGTCAAATGAATAAGTTACATTAATTTAGATAAATATTATAAGACCTTTTATTTATATTTTCTAACAATGATCTCAGTTAAGAGGAAAGTGTATTCAAGCAAAAAGTGGACAATCAAATGCAAAATCAATGGAGCAAAAGTGTAGCTAGTAAAAAAGAAACTATAGAGAGAAACATACAAAGAAAATGTTCCAATTAAGTAAATTGAGGAATCACATATTGTATAAATTAATTTTTTTAAAAATTGGCTTTGGCCTTTTACTGATCAAAAAAATAAATTCAAATGAAATATACAACATCCAAAAGATCAAAATTATTATTTTGAGACACTTCTATGAAAGCCTTTTAACTACTAATCAAATTATAATAAATTTTATTTTATTGAAAGAAGACTTGATTAATGGGTTGACCCATTTGGAATAGTAGTTGAAACACTTCATTGTTAAGGATTTTTTTTGTCAGACAAAAAAGGACTTAGATTAGTATTCAAAAAAAAATGTCTTAACTACTCATGAATGGGTCTAGTGAGGATAATCTCACTATGGCATGAAAGGAGTTTGTAACATGGGATAAACCATGAGTTGGATGGTGTAGGTGAAAATAGGTCACTCAATTGCAAGATTCATTATCAAAGATGATAAGTGGGACTTAATTGCATTAGGTGGAAAAATACTACAAGATGGCATGACTAATATTGTAAAAGTAGAGGCAACCTTACTTACAATCAAGGCCTCTAAAAAATTAGGGGGTATCTAATTTACATTTGGAAGGGGACTCCCTCATCATCATCAATTCTATAATAAATGGATTGATGGAAGTGGGGCACCTTCAAAACTATATCATTGATAGTATTTAGGAGCTAACATCACTAAATAACTTTAATATTACACATTAAAATAATGGCAAACATTGAAGTTGATCAAATGTCTAGCTAGGCATTAAATTTGAAAATTTTATTACGACATAAGGATGAAAAATAAAATCCCTAAAATTAACTTCAAAAAGTGGGACATTCTAAAATGTTCTTTTTTAGGAATAAGGTGTCTCAACCTTGGATAATTCCTATTCTTATTATTTGTTTTGTAAAATTTATTTCTTGCAAATAATGTTGATGTGTTGGCATCTTGAGTTGTGTATAAGGAGATCATAGCTAAAATGGTTATGACGGATTCCTATGACACGTAAGAGCTATGTTAGGAAGATTCAATGATAGGTGAAGACATGTGGCAACTGATAAATTTGAGTATTGTACACTCTACCCCAATAGTGGGGTTCAAGGCATCACCCCAAAAAAAAATTTTGGGTTCCTATTTTCTCGGAGAATGGTAAAACCCTAATACGGTTACCTTTGGGAGTAACCCTAAAAGTGAAGCGCATGTTATAAGAATTTTTAGGGTTGTGAAGAGGTGGATGCAAAAAAGTGTATTTTTGGTACTGTGAGTTGCTACTAGAGTCTTCTGTTATCCCTATTGAACTTGCATTGCAAGTGTATTGTAACCTTGTGTTGAAGATAATACATTGTGCAAGTTTTGGAGGGGTGGGGTTGTTTTACTGAAAGGTTTTTCCCCACCGAAAAATCTTTGTGTTATGTGTTTCTTTCTCTGTCTATTTTATTTATGCTTTCTTGGCTGAAATATTGTTGTTTACTTGATATTGAATCTATAAGTGTAAAAGATTTTAATAGGATTTGCACCATACTTCTCTTAAGAGATTAGTGTAGAAAGTTGTTTTTGCACCTAAGTTTCCTTACAAGTGGTATCAGAGCTTGATCAACTTTTGATCCTAGTTGTTGGGTAGGGTTTTTTGAGCTAATCTCAAGTTGAGTGGGAGTCTTGTACAGAGCATCCTGAATCTTATTTGCACATTGAGATGGCGAGTTCATCATATGGAAGAATGGAGGTGGAGAAATTTAATGGCACTAATTTAGAGTTGTTGAAACTCAAGATGGAAGACATGTTGGAAGATCGTGACCTATGGGAAGTGACTTCAAATGCTATGAGACCAGCAACTGTAGCTCAAGCAGATTGGGATATCAAAGACTGTAAAGCTAAGGGTCTCATAAGAATTTGTTTAATCAATGCAGTCCTTCTGAATGTTCTAGATGAGAAAACTACATATAGTTTGTGGGAAAGACTTGGGGCCATGTATCAGGCCAAATCTTTGGTGAACAAGTTGTTCCTGAGGAAGAAGTTGTACTCTTTGTGAATGGAGGAAGGTGGATCCTTAACGAATCATTTAAGTGCATTTAATCTGTTGGTTGCACAGTTGACATCTGTTGGTGTCAAGTTAGAGGAGGAGGATCGTTACTACACACTTTTGTGTTCTTTATCGGATTCATGGGACCATCTTGTGATGGCTCTTAGAAGCACGTTAGTCACTTTCAAAATGGATGATGTGGTGTCTTCACTACTATTAGAGGAGATGCGGAGAAAGGCTTTCATTTCAGAAAAAAAAGCCCTTGCTATTCGTGGGAGATCCACTAAAAGAGGTAAGAAAAATGATAATAAGTCTAACAATAAGGGTAGATCCAAATCCTGTGGGACGTCAAAGACTTCCAATAAGTCCAAGCTAAAATGTTGGAACTATGATAAACCTGGGCACTTTTGTAAAGATTACAAAGAGCCAAAGAAGAAGAAAGGTTCAGATTCAGCTTCAGAAAGATCTCAAGAAGATGGCAATGCATTCATCTCATCTTTGGGAGCCCATGCATTTGATGATGTGTGGTTGGTTGACTCGGGTGCATCTTTTCACATGACCTCTCATCGAAACTAGTTCTCAAAATATGAAGAGTTTGATGGTGGAAAGGTGTACTTGGGTGATGATTCTCACCTAAAGATAGTTGGACATGGAAGGGTCACTATCAAATTTCTTGATTGATGATTAAAGGGAATCAATGGAGTTATGCACATTCTAGGTTTGGCACGAAACCTATTATCTGTAAGTATGTTGAATGATGTAGGTGTGCAAGTTGTTTTTTCGAAAGAAGGATGCAAGATGATGAGAGGATCGATAGTGCTTGCAAGGGGTACTAGGAGAGGTACCTCATTTTAGCTAGATGCATGTATTCCTCTATGTAATAGTTCTGCATCCTCACCATCTGAATGAGCAATGAAGAATACTATGGTCATTGGTTCCAATGGCAATACAAACACTTTGGAAGGTAAGCTTCCTACAAAAAAGACAATGTTGTGGCATTTGAGATTTGGTCACATTGGTGAAAGGGTCTTAGAACCCTAAAAAATAAAAATCTCGTTGAGGGGTTAAATTATTGCAATCTCATGTTTGACTTTTGTGAACACTATGTCTATGGTAAAAAAAATCATGTTCAGTTTTACTCTAGTTCTCACAAATCTTCTGATGTTTTGGATCTTATTCATTCTGATGTATTTGGTACTATAAAAGTTCCTTCAATCTCCAATTCTATATTTTTTGTATCTTTCATAGATGATTATAGTAGAAGGACATGGATTTATTTCCTTAAAAGTAAGACACAAGTCTTTAGTCAATTCAAGGAATTTAAAGCCCTTGTAGAGAATCAAACTAGTAAGAAGATTAAGTTTGTGAGAACTAACAATGGTGGTGAGTTTTGCTCAAAAAAGTTTGAACAATTCTATAAAGAACAAGGTATCGAGAGGCATAAGACAACTCTTTATACCCCACAAAAAAATGGAGTTGCAGAGAGAATGAATAGGACACTGATGGAGAAGGTTAGGAGTATGCTTAGTGGAGCTGGTTTAGAACAAAGGTTTTGGGCCGAAGCTATGGCCACTGCTTGCTATCTGGTTAATAGATCTCCTACGTCAGTCCTTGTTGGTAAGACACCCATGGAGGTGTGGGCTAGTAAGAAGCCTTCAATTAGACATCTTCGTGTTTTTGGTTGTGAAGCTTATGAACATGTTCCAAAAGAGAAAAGATCTAAGTTGGAAAACAAAACTGTTAAATTTATTTTCATCAGATACAGTACTGGTGTGAAAGGATACAAGCTTTGAGATCTTGTGACTAGTAAGGTGTTGTATAGCAGAAATGTTATTTTTAAAGAGCTAACATCTTCTCCTATTGTGCTACAACTAGATGAAAAAGAAAAGGAAAAAGATGTTGTTCAGTTGCCTCCTACCCCTAAGAAGACTAAACAGAGAGACCATGTTGGATCTAATGATGAGGAGAGCTCTAGCAGCTCTAATAGAACAACCTCAACTACAGCTCTTGAGGAGATCCATGAGAGAAAGAAAGCAACCAGAAAGCTTTGGTTATTCTATGTTAGATTCTAGTTCTGCTTTTGCTTTGATTACTAACACTAATGAGCCTAGATCTGTGAAAGAGGCTTTGGGCATGGAAGATGCAGGTTCCTAGATTGAGGCTATAGATGATGAGATGGCTTCATTAGAGAAAAAAAAAACTTGGGACCTTGTACCTTTTCCTAAAGGGAGAAAATTTGTTGGCTATAAATGGGTGTTCAAGAAGAAATTCTATGCAGATGGTAGTGTTGAAAGGTACAAAGCTAGATTGGTTGCAAAGGGGTGTTCACAAGTAGAGGGAATAGATTATGGTGAAATATTATCTCTTGTTGAAAAGTTGACATCCATTAGATTTTTGTTATCTCTTGCTACATCATATGATTTAGAGATAAAATAGATGGATGTGAAGATAGCTTACCTTCATGGTGATTTGGAGGAAGAGATTTATATGTCACAGCCTGAGCACTACATTGTTAAAGGTAAAGAATCCTTAGTTTGCAGATTAAAGAAATCTCTATATGGTTTGAAGCAATCTCCTAGGATGTGGTACCTTAAGTTTGATGCCTTTGTGTTGTCAATTGGATTTGTAAGATCAAAATCAAATCATTGTGTTTATTTCAGAGTTGAAAATGATTGCCTTCTTATTGTTGCATTATATGTTGATGATATCTTGCTATTTGGGAAGGGTAAGGGTATGGTTTCTAATTTTAAATCTTTGTTGTCAACATAGTTTGAGATGAAAGATCTTGGGGTAGCTAGGTACATCTTGGGTATGGAAATTAGTAGAGATAGGTCTAACAAAAAACTTTGGTTGAGTTAGAGTAAGTATGTGAAGTCTGTGTTGGATAGGTTTAGCATGGTAGATTGTAGACCACTATGTGTTTCTATTCCTATGGGAACAAAGTTATCAATAGATGATTGTCCAAAATCTCCTAGTGAGGTGGAGGACATGAGTAGAGTACCTTATGCTAGTGCAGTTGGTAGTCTTATGTATGCTATGGTTTGTACTAGACCAGACATTGCCCAAGCAGTGGGAGTCCTAAGTTGATTTATGGCTAATCCTGGATGGGTACATTGGGATGCAATTAAGTGAGTATTCAGATATTTGAGGGGTACATCCGATTACTCCATATGTTATCATGGTAACTCTTTTGGATCTTTGCATTCAATTTGTATTCGTGGGTTTGTGCATTCAGATTGGGCAGGTGATATTGACTGCAGGAGATCCACCAGTGCTTATGTGTTAAATATCTTTGTTGGTGCCATCAGTTGGATGAGAAAGCAACAACCTGTGATTGCTTTGTCCACTACAAAAGTTGAGTACATGGCTGCTACTCATGCTTGTAAGGAAACCATTTGGCTTAAGAGATTATGTTCTAATGTTGGTGTTGATGTAGAACAGATTACTATTTGGTGTGATAGTCAAAGTGCTATTTGCCTTGCGAAGAATCCAACTTTCCATGCTAGACCGAAACACATTTATGTGCAGTTTCACTTTGTGAGAGATATGGTGGAAGATGGAAAGGTAAATTTGGAGAAGGTAGATACTGTGAAGAATTTTGTAAATGCATTAACGAAACCAGTGGGCACTAAGAAGTTCAAATGGTGTTCAGAGTCTATGGGCCTTTTGGCCTATAGCGGTTAGTTCCTGTTATGTTGTCATTTCTCTTACAACGTGTACGACAAGTGGGACAATGTTAGGAATAAGGTGTATCAACCTTGGATAATTCCTATTCTTATTATTTGTTTTATAAAATGTATTTCTTGCAAATAATGTTGATGTGTCGGCATCTTGAATTGTGTATAAGGAGATCATAGCTAAAATGGTTATGACAGATTCCTATGACACATAAGAGCTATGTTAGGAAGATTCAATGATAGGTGAAGACATGTGGCAACTGATAAATTTGAGTACGAGAATGGTAAAACCCTAATATGGTTACCTTTGGGAGTAACCCTAAAAGTGAAGCTCATATTATAAGTGTTTTTATGGTTGCGAAGAGGTGGATGCGAAAAAGTGTATTGTTGGTACTATGAGTTGCTACTAGAGTCTTTTGTTATCACTATTGAACTTGCATTGCAATTGTAACCTTGTGTTGAAGATAATACATTGTGCAGGTTTTGGAGGGGTGGGGTTGTTTTACCAAAAAAAATTTCCCCACCGAAAAATCTTTGTGTTATGTGTTTCTTTCTCTATCTATTTTCTTTATGCTTGCTTCACTGAAATTTTGTTGTTTACTTGATATGGAATTTGTAAGTGTAAAAGATTTTAATAGGATTTGCACCATACTTCTCTTAAGAGATTAGTTTAGGAAGTTATTTTTGCACCTGAGTTTCCTTACATTCTTAAGTGTGTGTGAAGTTTAATTCCCATTATAATGTGACCCACATGTAAAATTAAATCTAAGATAAGATGAGTATTTATTATCATTGGTTTTGGCGACCCTCCACCATAGTTTAAGTTTTTGAAACCTTTATTCATCACAATCCAAAGTTATCAGCATAGAATTATTATTTATGATCACATGTGACAGGAAACATAATCCAGTAGAAAAAAGGAAAGAATGAACCAAGTTCAAGCATAGGTGGCTAGTAGATTTTATTGTCTCTTATTAGGTGAAATGTCCTTTAAGTTTTAAAATGTACATAGGACCAACACAAATGCTTATTTGATGGTCATGGCTTGGACACTATAGCTTGGGAATATGAAGGAAAGAGTTAGGTTCATCATGCAATAATTAGTTTTGGCTAATACCTACATTGGAATGGAAGAAATCCTTGAAATATTGACCCCAAGGAGGGGTCTGTTATTAGGGGAGAAAGAAACCAAATTTTCAATAATCCCAGGTACAAAATTTACTCCATTTGTTTGGTGCTTCATAGAAAGTCATAGACATAAGTTTTATCAAGAAAGGTAGGGTTGGCATGCACTTAAGCTATTGGTCATGGAACTCATCCTAGACATTGTTAGGATTAATGAGACAAAAATAATATTTACATGAAAATATATCCAATATTAGAAAAATAATAATGCACACAAAAGAGAACATAAGACACAAAGATTTAATGTGGTTCACCCAATCCCTGGGCTACGTCCACCAAATAGCAAGTCCAATATTTTTATTATCTAGTGATTACAACCTAATTAGAATTTGTAATCTCTTATAGCTTAACACCTTCACAAGAAGCTATTATTGCATCACATACTATGAAATCAATAACCCTAAGCCATTTTATACAAGATTTTTTGCAGCTTTAGGGTTATAGTCAATTACAACATGCTAACCCAAAAATTATTGATAAAATAGCCCCCAAAAAAAATTCTCAAGGATTATACCCTCAAACTTCTAATAGCCATGGCCTATTGTCCATGACTGTATTAGGTGTTTTCACCCCCAAACCCTCACTTAGGGTTTGCTCCAACCCTAAACCCCATTGAAGAATTATAGAGTGTATAGTACTTCTCTGATCAATCACCACAAACTAATAATATCCCACTTAGGGACTTATCAAGCTCCATACTAGACAACAACCTCCCAATTGGAGACTAATCCTATAGCAATACTGCTACTCCATAAGGCTCCCACTAGATTGAACAACTCTAGACTTAGTTATCCTTTATTCTATTTAGTCTAGAAGACCAGTTGAAGCTAAAGAGGAGTTCATCTTGTCCCTTATCACTACCATTGTAAATATATCTACTACATTATCATCTATATGTATCTTGTCTAGCTTTAACTATGTCCATCATCCAAAATTGATTGAATGAAATGGTATCGCAACTATATGTGTTTTCTCTTTGAATGCAAAGAATAATTCTTGGCAAGATGAATGACATTGTGACTACCTTTATATAGATAATTATCCCTTTATGGATGTCCCAATTGTTCCACAAAGAATTGAATCCATATCATCTCCATTCCTACCCCTATAGATGCAACATACTCTACATCAGTAGTGAATAGAGCATTCACCTTCTATAATCGAGAAACCTAGCTCACTATTATCCCACCAATAGTAAATATATATCCTATAGTACACCCTCTGGTATTGAGATCCACTACCAAATATGAGTAGAAATAGCCTTCTACATCCATAGTAGAGCCCCCAAAATGTAAACACTTACAAGATGTTACTCTCAAATATCCAAGAATCCATTTGATGGCATCCAATGCTCAATCCCAAGATGACTCATATACTTGCTAACAACTCCCACAATATGTGCAATATCTAGCCTAGTACATGCCATGGTATACATTAAGCTCCCTACATCTAAAGCATAAAGTACCCTAACCATTGTGTCTCCTCTTCTTGTGTCTTTGGACACATCTCCTTAGTCAATTTCAAATGACAAAACAAAAGTGTGCTAATAGCTTTAGCATTCTCCATAAAGAAATGTTGCAAAACCTTCTCAATATAATCAACTTGAGATGATGTCAATTTTTTGTTCTTCCTATCTCTACAAATTTTCATACCAAAGATTTGATGTACTACCCCAAATTATTCACAAAAAATGAATGTGTTAATTGTTGTTTTAGCCCCTTTATGTGATCCATCTTAGGCCCAGCTACAAGAATATCATAAACATATAAACATAAAATAATGTAGTTCTATTCATCCAACCTATTAAAATAAACACAATGATCTAAATGAAACCTATTATATCCATTCTCATGCATAAAATTATCAAATTTAATATATTGTTCAAATATAGGTTCCAACTCTCACAGTTCCACTATTAGTGTTCCGGGTTAGAGTTTTTAATCAGCTTGGGATATGTGTAAATGCCAAAAAAATAGGAGTATGTAATTGAGCCATCATTTTTGATGAACTAGAAGGTGTAAATTCGTCAAATAATTTTCATTGTAATTTAGAGCATTCCAGAAAAAGAATCAGCTCAAAAGGCCCCACAGTTTGAAAGATCTCAATTTTTCAATTTCTAGAGACATCCTAAGAATGCTTCAAAGTCAGGTTAGGGGCATTAAATGACCTCAAACAGGGCTGAAAAATGGGCGATGAGTGAAACTGGTCCATAGGGCTATAGAGCACTTTGAGAGATTTCTAGAAATGTAAATAGTTCGTCAATCGAAGCTACGGTTCAAAAGTTATGCCTCCTAGAAGTTCGGTTATCATTTTTGGATTCTTCTAATTTTGTGTTGACTTCTAATGTGACTTCTAGAGCCTTCTATTTGGTCAGTGGATGCCAACTAGCACTTTCTAGAATGTATTCATAATTCTTAACCCTCCAGGGTCTATTTAAGAACATTTTTGGCATTATAAAAGGTAGTTCGGAGTGGAGTTTGAGAGAAGGTATTGGAAGAAGAATTTATCTCCAAATTTATGCTATTGTAAGCCCATAGGACATGTTTTGGAGTCTTTTTCTCTGCACTAAGTGTACTAGCATATTTTTACAGTTAATAAAATTTTCCCCTTTCCTATTGTGTCCATTTTGTGCTTGGGTTGTGTCTCCATCAAGTGGTATCAGAGCATACCTACATCTGTGGTATCAAGTAGTAGGAGTTCTTGAGTGTGCGGACAGATTGCTGAATGTGAGGCAGTTTCACCAGGACCTTGAGTTGGGTGAAGTTTGTCAAGAAGTTCTTGATTGTGTAGATAGATCGCTGACTATGAGGAAGTTTGCACAAGGTTCTTGTGTTACACTAGATTTTTCTTCGAAAGACTTGATTATGGAGAAGAGAAAGAAGAAAATGACTTTTGTGATTGGATGGATTCTAAGGATTCCTCAACTAGAGAAAATTAGGGCAAGAAATCAAGAGACATTGCTAGTTGATTTACAAAAGAAAGTGAATGAATTAGAAGCTGAGTTGCGAAAACAAAGAGCACGTCATCAGAAAAGAGATGTTGAGGATTGTGCAAATGTGGAAAAAAAAGATGATCCAGTGGAAGAGCAAGAGGATATTTGTGAACCTAAAGAAAATGAAGATGATTTGAAGACTAAAACAATGGAGGAAGAGTATAGTGCCTTAGTTGTAGATCAAGCAAGTGAAGTTATTACATGCCTTGTTGAAGACACAGAAGAAGAAATCAAAGATGAAGATGTGAAAGAGGTAAATTTCTATGACTCATGGGATGTTTCCTTTGAGGTGCGTTTGAAAGATATTGATGATAGTTTGCATGAGGATCTTGTTACTAATGTATGGTATGCAAAGGAAGATTGGTATGGTGTTGCTGCGTTTATTACAGGTGTGATTAATTCAACAAGATTGAATGAGGATGAGAGTTATACTTGGATAGAGTTCATTTTAGAAGAGAGATTTCAGCAGCAAACAGTTGTTCCAACTAGGTGTTGGAAAAGAAGAAAGAAGGAAATATATCAGCACCAGATACTTGTTCCAACAATGTGTTGGAGGAAGAGAACAAAAAAAAAGAATATCAACAGTGGCTACTTCATTTGTCAATCCATATTCAAAAAAAATTTCCTACCATGGGAATCGGATGCAGGAGCATCATGCATCATGAAAAAAAATGTGGAAGCCTTTAGTGAAGATGAAGATGGTTGTATATCTTTCTTTTGCCATCAAAGTGTGGGACACACTTTTCTATCTACCAAGGGAGTCTGATGCAAGAGCATCTTGCATGGGAAAATTAAATTATAAAATATATATATATATATATATATTGTGGAGGAGAGAGAAAGTGATGAAAATAGAAGGAAAAATAATAATATAATAAAATATGAAAAAAGGAGAAAAAATGAATTTCTATTTTCAAGGTGCATGGGTGGCATAAATAGAAAAATAATAAAAATAGTTGTTATTCCATTAATCGAGGTGTGTAGGTGGCATCTTAGAAGTTTTTGGAAAGTTCCTTAAATCATGCATTTAATATTTGTTGTGATCTATAAAGGAAATTTAATTTTCTAATTGGGCCACATGGTGGTGCTTAGTTGTATTTGGGTGGAAATTCTAGAAGGTTGTGGATATTGTAGAAGGTTGTGGATATTCTAGAATGTTGTGGATAAATCATGCATTCGGTGGTAAGTGCTTATTTAAGGAAGGCTTATGTTCATTTGTAATCAAGCTCTTCAAATGTAATCTCTTGTAAGGAAGCTTGAGAAGGAGAAGTTGGGGAAGTAGAAGCTCTTCGAGAATATCCTCTTGAAGGATAGGCTCTTCTTGTAGAAGCCCTTAGTGAGGAAGCTCTCTTATATTATAAGAGTTTGGAGTTTTTCCACTTGGCGAATATTGTAATGAATTTCAAGTATTAATGGAAGTTTTATGAAGCATTTTTTCATCTCTTTGTCTCCATCTTGTTGTGATTTTGGTTGTGAGTTGGTACAGGTGGTGTGGCTTGTCATCATTTCTTCAAGCCTTATTAACTTTTCTTCAATCTGCACACTAAATTCTCCTTACCTCCGACCTCAAATCCATGTAGTTGTGTCATATATATCTCTTCATCTAAATCACCATGAAGAAAAAAAATTAACATTAAGATTCTCCAAATGCAAATCTTTAGTAGTCATAATACTTAAAATAGTGCGAATAGAAGGTATTTTAACAATATAAGAAAATATCTCATCAAAATCAATGCTCTTTTTCTATGCAAATTCTTTCACAAGTAACATGAAATTAAATATTTTCTTACCTCCATCCTCTTTTATCAACCTATAAACCCATTTATTCTATAAATAACTTTTACCTATAGACAACTTACATAAATCTTAAGTCTAATTTTCCATTAAAGAGTCCATTTCTTCTATTATTTCAGACTCCCATTGAAGCTTTGCATCTACTCACATAGCTTCATCATAACACTTAGGTTCACCAACATTTGTTAATAAAATAGAATACATAGAGGGAGAAAATATTTTTGGAGCTCTACTTAGCCTTATTGATTGTCTAACATTCACTTGGGTGTGCGATATTTGTTATTGTTCTTGTTGCGGAGCATGAGGGACTACTGGAACATCATCCTTTGTAGTATCATCCAACACATAATCATTTTCCTTCTTCTCATGTTGTTTGAACATATCTTTGTACAATACTTTCTCATTGAATATGATATCCCTACTTCTTATGGTTTTATGATGTTCAAAATCCCAAAGCCTATTACCAAATTCATCAATGTCATACCCAATAAATATACACTTCTTAGATTTAGCTTCCATCTTGGTTCTATTTTCAGAATTTGTATGTGTGAATGTTTCAAAATCAAAGGTTTTGAGAAAAGAATAAATCACCTTCTTATCAATACATGCTATCTCTGGAATACGACAACCCAAAGGACTAGAGGGACCCTTATTAATAAAATATACAACAATATTGATAACCTTCACTCACATGTTTAAGGGTGGCCTAGTATGTAACATCATACTCCTTACATACTCCATTTTCATGTGGAGTCCTTGGAATAGCATTCTTCCTACAAATACCCATAGTGGAACAACAATATTCAATTTAATTTCTGCAATACTCACGACCATTATCAGATCTAAGACAATTTAATCTCTTACCAATCTCATTTTCAACCAAGCATTTTCATTTCTTAAAAGTTTTAAATACATCAAATTTTTGTCTAAGGAAATAAATACATACTTTCTAGTTGCATCATCAATAAATGTAACATAATAATAAGAGCCAACAAGGGAAGATACCTAAGCTATTCCCCATACATCTATATGCACAAGCTCTAATTTATTATTTTTATTTTCCTTCCCACTCTTCACAAAACTAACTCTCTTTATTTTTCCAAAGACACAACTTTCACAAAAATTGATATTGACACATTTCAGACCTAGTAAAAATTTCTTTGAATGAATAAATTTCATACATTTGTCACAGATGTGCCAAAGTATATTGTGTCATAGTGTTGTATCATAATCTACAATATTTGTTTGTTCTCCTTAATCAACTGCAGCGATTGCTCGTGAAAATTTATTTTTCTCTAAAATAATTAAAGTAGAAGGAATAGTATGACCTGTACAAAGATATAAGGTGCCTAGTTTCACACCTTTTGCTATTACAAAAAAAACTTTTGAAACCTTCCAATTTTTATCATTAAAAGAAACTATGCAATCCTCACCATCTAGTTGCCCTATTGAAATTAATTTCCTACTCAGCCTTGGAATATTTCTACCTCTTGTAGTAGCCAATGATTCCCATTTTGTAACTTAATCTCAAATTCTCCCTTTCCAATAATTTGATAGGATTTGATATCCCCCAAATAAACTAGCCCTAAATCCCCATGGACATAATGAAGAAAATAACCTCTATGGGGAGTAGCATTAAATGAAGCCCCTAAATCTAAAACCCATGAATCATCAACACATTCTACAAAAAGAAGCAAAGCATCCTCTTCGGATTTATTACTTATCATATTTTTCTCATTGTTTCATTATTGTTTGTCTCCTTCATTTTTATTTCAAATCCAACAATCTTTCTTCTTATGCCCTAGTTTCCTATAGTACCACCAATCTCTTGGTCCTCTTAATTGAGACGTCTTCCCCTTTGATTTTCCTCTTGATTTCCCATTATTTCTATTAGTGTTTCCTCTTTCATTCGTCTTGTCTTTGATTCATGTGCTAAACACTTCCTGATGTAGATCCACATGATTTTTGCCTATGATTTTTTTCACTCAAAATAATGCTAATCACATCATCAAATTTTAGGGTATTAGATCTAGAAATAGAATTACTTATAGATATTGCCAAGCCATTACAACTTTCAAGAAAAGAACACAAAAAACAAGAGAGCCCTAATTTCTTAATCAAAATTAACATTTACAGAAGATAATTGATTGGTAGCCATATTAAATTTATTTAAATGATCTGCAATAGATCCATCTTATGTCATCTTCATATTAAATAAACACTTCATAAGAAATACTTTTTTTTGAAGCAGAGGGATTTTCATACAACCTTTCTAGGGTTTGCATCAACTCTTCCATCATCTTTTCTTTTGTAATATTAAATGGTACTAATTTTACCTCACATAAAAGAATACTTCCAAGTTCCTTTCTATCCAAAATATATCAGTCCTCATTTGTCATAGCAGTCAGTTTCTTGGATTTTCCTTCCAATGGCCACCATAAATCATTTTGATAAAGATAGTCCTCCATTTTCATTTTTCATAACTGAAAGTTATGGCCATTAAACTTATCAACTTTTAGCTCACCATAATCTATCATTGCTCCCACTCAACTGTGAGAATCCTACTCAACCATGAGACTTTCCTATTGGTGAGATAGAAAAAAAATTTACATGAAAATATATACAATATTAAAAATTAAAATGCACACAAAAGAGAACACAAGACACAAAGATTTAACATGGTTCACTCAATCCCTGGGTTACATCCACCAAATAATGAGTCCAATATTTTTATTATCTAGTGATTACAACCTAATTACAATTTGCAATCCCTTATAGCTCAATATCAATACAAGAAATTATTATTGCATCATGCATGATGAGCTTTTATTTTGTACAATGCTAAATGGCAGAGATCCTTTCGAATCCCTCTCTTGAAAATCTTATCAAGGACCAACTCCAAGGTTTTGATGGGTTTTTTTCACTAGCTAGTAACTCAATTGAAGATAAATGTTTATGTTTGCAAGGAGGCCTTTGTTGGTTCTAACCAATCTGCATAATCTGTTGCTGTTTGAAATGTAACCACAAAAGAGATATTTTTTGTATTTTCTCTCGTATGATAAATGTAATTTATCGATGCAACTATATGAATTCTTATTTTAACCAAGTGTTTAAAAATAAAATACAAAGATCAGGTAATGAGAGATTAAACTAAATAATTGAAAGGAAAATTCCTAATAGACATAAGCCAAAGTAACAACACATTTGTGAATTAAATTATCAAAAGGATCTGGCTAGAAACCAATGAAATTAGGAGTAGCACTTTGTCAACTCTACATATGCAATCATTGATGGGAAATTCAATAAAAATTGAAATATTTTTTACACTTCATCAAATCACAAGGCCATAGAAAGTGCACTCACATGAGACAAAATGATATGGGTATGTGCAAGATTATGGTGTGCCAAAAAATGGCGATCTAAAAAATATGTAGTTCTAAAATATCTTAAAGCATTTCAAAATCTATTCAAATTTTTTTCCCTCACATTCTAATACCAAACCAAAAAATTAAGTGTTTCAATTCATGTTTTTAGATTTTCAATTAAGGTCATGTTGACCAAGTTCTTGTTTTAGGCAATATGGGTAAAATTGAGTCAAAAGTCAAAAAAATGCCATGAAAGGGCATACATGGAATATAATGTAGTGTTAAAATGTCATGATAGGATGTTGGACCTATTTAGGAGGAAATCTATTATATCATAAAATGCAAAATATGCAAAAAGTGTAAAATTGTCAAAAGTTGCAATTAGACCTTTGTGCAAAAATGACAAGTTTTAGGAAGATCAACATTCATCCATCTTGGTTGACCTCTTAGAGGAGGTGAAAGTTCATGTTTTTGTTTAAAAATAATGTAATCTCATGTGTAGAGATAGAGAGGATATGTGGTGAAGAAAGGTAAAGAGCATGTGTATGGTTTTTGTATAATAAATCATCATTTTTGGTAAAAATCTTCACATATATTATTAATTGAATATTGCCCTAACATCTTGTCTTTGAATTCATGGTTTTGATGATTGTGAAGTTTCCTTATATGTTATAATGAAGTTTATTACAAATACTAATCTTGTAGGTTTACTTAACATCATGGGTTATGAGAATAATTCTTTGTTTTTATAGTTTGAACAATAATCTTCATATACTCTCAGGTTATTTGATCACAGTCACTACATATTTTTATTGTAGAAAGTTTGGAAGATTAAAAGGTTCCTTTTGATTGTTTTTTTTTTTGCATCTTATGAGTCCAAAACCATATCTTGTTGTCTTGAAATGGAGATTCCCATGAATCAGCAAGTTACTTGTTGTTGCATGTATTAACAATGAATCAGCAATATGAAAATAAACAAAATGTGATAGAAGTTGGTGTATGGTTTGCATAAGGTTTAGAAGATTGTATTCATTCATAGGAGGTCAGATAACTGTTTGGAAGCAAAGAAAAGGTGAGATATTGGAGTTTAGGAACCAATCATGGTAGTTGGCAAGGAAACCCTCATCAATACAAGGGCTTGAAAATTTAACCATCTACTCAAATATAAAGAGCCTGAGAATCAGTAGTTTGAAGATTTTTAATATGGTAATGATAACTTCATGTTAATTTTGCCATATTATTTGAGATTTTTAAGAGTTTTTAACATGAGTATGAGTTTTAGGCCTATTAACTAGAATAGAGCCTACGAGTTATATACCTCATAGAATAGTTGGGAATCTATGATTTTGGAATCTAATAGAATTTGGTAAGGGGTGTTAGAATTTTCCTTTGGTTTTGAAGACATGTTTAGAAGAGTTGGATTTCTTACCCTAATCCTAAGGTAGGGATACAAGGGAGAGTCTACATAGGAAGAGTTTGTGAGAATTGGTGTTTTGAAACCCACCAAGCTGTGTAGAACCTTGTGAATGTTTTGAAATTGCTTAGTTGGCAATGAGTTAATTCTTTTGGAAGCTTGTAGGGATATGGTGTTGATAAATATCTTGGAGGGTGTAAGGTGGTGGAGGTGTTGTGAGGTGTGAGATTTAGTTGTTGGGGTTTTGGTTAAGGTATAGGTAGAGACATTTGGGATAGTTGAGGTGGCATAAGGAATAGGCCAATCACCTGGTCTCTAATCTTGGAGAATCCTAAGGGATAGCATATGATATGCTTGGTAGGCTTGGAAGAAGCCTAGTAATCTAAATTAGTAAGTGAAGACATTATTATCACCACCATCCTTTCATCACAACCTTACATGGTCAACTTAAAAAATGTCCCAAAAATGTGTTTTTGGCTGTTTTAGTGTTTTTTTTACTTCAAACATGTACTTGAAAATTTCCTTCACCCAAATTTGATGAAATGAAAAGGGTTTCTTAAGAATATTCTTATCTTTCCATAAATATAATATATGTCAAATTATGAGTTCAGTAAGTAATTATTACTTATTTTTGAATCGAGTTATGTATAAAATGTTGATTGACACACTAATTGAAAAACAACTATAACTTTTAAATGGTACAACATTTTTGAAATCCAAAAGATGCATCACAGTATTTGCTTCTTCTACAATAAGGAAAAAAAATCAAATTGTGCAGAGTTCTAAATTAGTTAAGGTGGTCAAACATTAGAGTTTTTTATTCCAAAAATACTATAGTAGAAAACTCATAATTAGTTAATTATTTAGAATAAAAATAAGAAAAAATATATGTCACATCCAAGCATGAGTCTACTTATTATATCTAGAATCTTATTAAAATATATTATGATTTGATTTTGATTAAAGTGGTTAGACATGTCTACTTCTTATTTTTATCCTGAAATTTATGTACTTTCCCATTAAATTTCAAATTTTTGACTAATTATTCTTTATTATTTTCAAATAAGGCCTAATGTTTTATAAACTAAATCCAATTTCTTAGAGATTCTTTTCTCTCAACCGTTTGATAGAAAGTTCATAACAATTTGAAAATTGCATGTCAAGTTGACATAACTCTAATTTACTAATTTTTCATTGCCACTTAAGGGTATAGTTTGGTTGACCATGATCCTACACATATCCCTATTCAAGAAAAAAGATTATCCTTTCTCCAATTTGTCACAATAGTGGAATTCATTAACATAAGGCAAATACTAGAACTAAAAGATCACACAATTATAACAACAACAAAATCATTGGCTCCATTATTATTTATGAACATGCATTCACAAGATAACACACTCTAGTAAGAATGACTACACTAAAAATGAGAGCACCAATAGAATATATTATTTCATCAAAATAATGGCTTGTAGTACATATTACATCCATGTATTTATATGAAATCATCTTCTCCCTTTCTGCTAGGAGTGAGAGCTCTTTAAATAAAAACTTATGCTAAAATCTAAATCTATACAAAAAGACTCTCTAAATGGTGCTAAGTAGGTCTCCACCCTTGTTTATATCAATTAATGGGTGCATGAGCATTTACATGACATATAAGAATGAAATAATGAGAAGATAAGAAGAAGAAAGTTGTGAGATGATTTGAAAATATCTAGAAGCTCTAAAATGGAAGCTCACCCTTCTTTAAGAATTTCTATGAGTTGAATTACCACTAAAATATGTTTCCCATGCATGGAATTCTCTAAAATAAAAACTAGCAGTTCACTATCAGCGTGCTACTTCTTCAAAACAATTGGCACATCTCTGTGAAAAGTGCACCTATGCACCTTGGTGATAGGATCAAAAAAACCAAAAAATCTTCTAAGTGTCAAAACTAAATTTCCAACATCTCAGTTTTCTTGCCCTTTATACCAAAATGATGTCTAGATGCTTATTTTTGAATTTCTCTATTATATTTTCCACTTCACTAGCTTCTAGTAAATCTAAAGCATCATACTTATTCTTTACTACATGTCACTAGTTACTAACTTCTATCCAAGTTTTTGAAAAATCATGGAATCAATCTTGGTGTCTAGTCCCAAAAATGCCTCTTCTATTCTAAATACTTGTGTAACATCATCTTGTGATGAATCATCTTAAAATGTATCTCTAAATTGTTGGACTACTAATTGCATCGAAAAAGCTTAGTCTTAGACTCATATCAAAAATCTCAAGGCTAGCAACATTTTAATACCTTTCTACTTCCAAAAATTGCTCTTGAGCTTTGTCCTTTATTTGCTAGATTCCTTCATGTATTTCTTCCATTACTTTGTTACCCACAAATATCTTCTTTATCTAGTCATCAAGTTTATCTTGCTCCTCTACAACAGATACTTCCATTAGCATCTGGTACCTTTGACCCTTTATCAATATGAGTGTTTGTAAATCATTGGCTCATGTATGTACTTCATCCATCAACCCAAAATTATGGTTCACAATGGAAAACAACTTATTGGTATTTGACTGGATGTTGTGTAATAGGTTCAAATTGCCCTATATTATCTGTACTACCCTTTCCTCAAAAAAGTTATGTCATTGCTAACATTCTTACAAAAATGAATTTATTTGTGGCCCTACCTTCTTCCTTCCTAATGCATTACCAAGAGTAATCTCTAGATTTTCCAAGTCAATGGGTCCTACCACTTCATTCAAGTAGCCTCTGAGTAGCTCATTCTTCTTGCATAGCATTATTAGTTTGGACTCCTCTTGTTCCATGTGTCTAAGTACCTATTGAAGGCCTATGGTGATCACTACTTTAGTCATTTACACAATGGAATTTCCCAATATAATCTCCTTCATTTGATAATCCTTAGGAATTAGTTCTTCAATATTGGCATGAAGAGCAGGAATAGTTATATGAGCTATAAGGTCCTAATCTTGATTCTTCATGATGAAGGAATGTGTTCTAGCATCACCCTTAGGTAGTTGAGGCTTCTATATTTCTTTCACCAATTCCTTCATTCCTTCCTCTTCTGTTATATCCATCTACTTCTTCTGTCATAACCTCCTTTACCCATGATGGTGTGGTGCCCATTGGTGTTACGTACTTGGTTGAAGAAGTTAGTTCTAAAGTAGGGTTATTTCCCTTATTACTCCTTTTCAAAGTCTTCTCGTGTTGAGGAAGATCTTTAGAGGGAGTTTCCATGCTTTCTTGGGATAAGGATCCAGCCTCTATATCTTGGGGAATTTGTTGATTTTCTTTTTTTATTTTCCCCTCTTCAGATACTTCATTAGTATGAAGTTGTTGGTAATCTCCTTCTTTTTTTTCTTGACTTTCTTAATCTACTTATATTGTCGAAGGTGGTGGAGCTACTAACCCTTTATCCAAAATGGTGGCCATATCCTATAGTGGTGGTGATGGGATGCCAAGAGGCCCTTGAGGTAGAGGAGGAAATTGGTTCCAATACTCTCCTAAGGGCTCATTGGTAGGAGTATCTCTTATCTTCTTACCCACCATCTTAGTGGCCACTAGCATAAAATCAAAGTCTAAGAGGTTGAAGACACTAGTCCCTTCACCCATCATCTCCACTATTCACTTCAGATTTTCATCTTCTGAAGTTTCTACTTAGATAGGCTTTCTTGGAGAAGATGAAGGTGTTTAAGTAGATCTTCTCCTTCTCTCTTCCTCTATAGATTTGGTGAGTAGGTTCTCTAGCTCAAGGGGACAAATTCCATTTATTCCTCTTCTTCCTCATTCTCTACTTCAGGGGTGTTCTCTAGAACCTATGGGGAGGGAGTACTTTTCTTCTTCAATCTCCTCCTAACACCAACCATGGTTGTTTCTATTCTATCCCTTTTTGGTAAAAATGGGGAGGCTTCTTCCTCTAAAGTTCTCAGTGGTGGGACTCCTTCTTCCTCTTGCAACTCTTCCTATTGTTAGTCTAGCTATGGCTCTTGTAGCTGATTTTTCCAAATTGAGGTTGGTTCCTTGGTTTTGGTTATTGCTAGGTTGGTTCTTTTTGGGCCTCAACATCTTGTTTCCTCTCCCTATGGGCTTCCATTTTCCTCCTTCCTTTTCCCTTGTCTACCTCAAAGTACTCAACCTATCTCCCATGTTGATGTACCATTTCTGACCTTGCTAAATATTAAGTGGGGTAGGTGGGTATGGTGACCTTAGAATATTTTCCTTTCTAAGGTCTATCTATAGCTTGTAGAGGCATGGCTTGGGGAACTAGATCCATCTGAAATGGCTTCCAAATCTATTCCCTTGTTGGCTTGATTACATGTCTAGCCTAATAATCTATGTCATCATTTTCCGCATGCTATATTTTAGCATTCATGATTGGCCTGCCTAGATTTTGTCCCTATTATACAAAGGATCCATGACTTCTAGGTCATCCTTTTCTTCAGCCTTTAAGTGAATCTTCATTTTTAACACATTCTCTACTAGATTTAGAATCATCCTACAATAGTCCCTTATGGAGACATCATTTTCATCTATTTCATTCATCTAGTGATCTTCTAGGGCCTCTACATGGACAAATTATTTTCCTACAAGATGTTGGACCATCCCAATATTTTCAAAATATGGGATAGGAGAGTTATATTGTTCCAAGTGATATCGATCTCATTCTGAATCAAAGGTAGCAATATCTTTTTTTTCTTTACCCCAAATGTCCCTATGGTAATTGGCCAGACCCATGTATTTTTGTGTTGTTTCCTCACTCTGTCATATGCAGAAGTGAGCTAGGAGGCTATCTCCAAGAGTATAAGCCAATCTAAAGGGTATCTTGGGAGATTTTTGGGGCATAGAAGAGAACCAACTACCTAGAGATATGTGAATGTGTTGAACTAAATGTAGTAGGCTCCTACTTCAGTTATTCTTATTTTTTCCTCTACTAATAGTATTTTAGCATAATCTCCTTTAATGAACCTAATGATGGTGAAACGAAATCAATCATTGATTACCCTATATTCCACACTTTGTAGTGTGGGCTTCTTCTTTGCTAGTTGTGGGTAGGCCACATAGGGCCAAGCATTTGTATCTTGCATGCTCCCCTTCTTGTATAGCCCTAGGTAGTTAGTAATTATGGTCGCTAATAGGTACACCATGTATGATGTTATGTAAAAACAAGGATCTATCTTGACTAGGACTAACTATTCATCTAAGTTGTCACTTAGGCTGGTGGCCCAATCAATAGGCATCTTTGTGGTCCTTATGGTTTAAATAAAGTGAACCATCCATGTTTGTAGGTGACCCACGATAGGGAGGCCCATTACTCTGATAAGAAGGATAATTGAGTATCTGATGTTATCTTTTATATATCCTCGGGTCATATCCACCTTGCCTACTCTTTAGCCCAAAGGTGCCCTATCAATTAGGAATGAGGTTTGTACTAATTCTTTTGCCTCTTTTTTCATTTTCCCTATGCCACCTTTCTAATCTATCGTAAGATATCTAGAGGTATTTGTCTACCCTCAAGAGGTGAAACACTTTCTCTGTGTTGTAAGGTCAGAGGTCTAGGAGTATATCTCCTATGACACTCTTCACAACCTTCTCCATCACATAGTGTTCTTTCAGTGTCATAATTAGTTCAAAAGATTGAACTAATGTGGGGTGTGAAGTGGTGTAAAGCGGTGTTCACAAACTCACTCTAGATAAATGTAGATATCATTGTTGACCCCTCCTTCAAGTTATTGCATTTTGTCAGAAAGGCATTCCAGTCAATGTGACCAAGCTCTATATCTCAGATCTCTGTGTCCATACTGGAATCTAGATTTCTTGGGTGCTCCTTGGTACTTGAATGCAAGTAGTTTGGGTTTCATTTTCTTAGCCATGGAAGATGATGATGATATCATTTTATCTACATAAAAAGGGAAAAAATTAGTCCACTATAGTTGGGAGAAAAAAAAAAAACTTCTTAGATTGATGAAAAATTAGGTCAATGCCTGTCAAATTGGTGAAAACTAAGAAATTCCTCACCAAAAGCAATTTTTAAGATTTTAGAGCACCTAGAAGACCCTGGTAGGTACACTAGTGTTCTCATTTAGCCTTGGAAATAGGTTAGTGTGCAGTTTCACACCTTGTCAAGGTGTTTAGGGTGTGCAACTATGCACATGCACATTTGTGACTTTGTCCAAGGGGAGTCTTTATCCTAAGCTCTTTTTAGTTTTTTTTGATGTTTTAGAGGTGTGCACATGCACACCTCTTTGGAGGTGGTTTCCCTTAGTGTGTATGGAGGGGGGACCAAAGTAGTAGAGCAGCTCACTTGGACAAGGTTCCAGAGTACGATGTTAGACTAGAGGTGAGAGCAAAGTGAGGCAAAATGGAGAGGGGGTCAGGTCTTATATAGGCTTCCTAGGGATTTCCTTGTGTATATCTTTGAAGGTATGCACCTCTAAGCATGTGCACATGCACATGTGTGCAAGTGTGCATGTGCACACTTTAAGCATAGTTAAGTCAAAAATCTAAATTTATGCTTACGTTTGACTGCCCAACCCTTCCCGATAATAGACCATGGTTTGACCTAGACCTAGGTGAGGGTCCAAATTACTAAGGCCTTGTAGGGAATTTTGAAACTAGGGTGTCCCTATTTTGAGTCACAATATGGGGCATGCATTGTGAGACCACAACAAATAGCCCAACAAAAGAAAAGAAATGGAAAAGGAATTTCTTCATTAGAAAGAATTCTTCTAACATGTATCAAGTGACAATTGATTACCAAATATTTCAAGTAGCTTCCAAGTCCTTTGGAAGTTGAAACTTCAGAATCCTAAATCTTCAGGTTCAATGTGTGCTTACCGTGTCAATTTCCTTTGACATCTCAAGGTGTAATCTATCATGAGTATCTAGCAACTTGGAGAAAATATTTGGCTCCACTAGTCCATTAATCAAGAATCCTTTTAAAACTTTTTTGTCAATCACCATCTGACCAAATCAAAGAATCCATTTTGAGGGCTCTTGGCAAGTTATCAATTCTTTCTATTTTGGGTTTTTTGGTAATCTTCTTTAATTTTCTTTGCGAAGCTCATGTGTTTCCACTTGATTCTTCCTTGAAGCATTTTGATTGTTGTATAGAATAGGATATCCATCTTGGAGTGCATATCCCTCAATATTATTACCATTTACAGTCAACTAGAATGTTTAGATGTAACACCTTTGTGATTCTTTTCTTTCTTTTCTACCCTAACCACACTTAGACAATGTGGCCAAGGCATTGGTTTTGTTTTCCAGATATGTAGTCTAGTTGACAACTCTTGTGTTCCTCTTTTAATAAAATTTTAGGAAACTCTCATGCCAAATAGTGATTTTAGTGATTCTTTGAAGATAGCATTTGTCTAAACTATAAAGTTCTAAATCATCCCTTGCTACCACAACCTAGATTCAAATATCACCTAGATAGTCAATTCTTAAATTCATAAAGTATTGAGATCCATCAATCTATGATTTGAATTTTAAGACTAAAATTTCTCTACAACTGCAAGCAACACCTATTTTTTAGTTGGTACAAGAAACGAAATCATTTGAATACTTTGACAAATAAATACCTCTTCCCTATAGATGAAACTAAATGGACTGATTAATTTGTATGCATCAAGAAAGGATCTTGATTGCACCTAACCCCTAGACTGACCTAAAAAAGACAAAAATTCCTTTAAAAAGAAACACATGACTGAAAATAAACACTCTTATAGAAAATAAACACATTTGAATAAAGTAAACATGTAGAAGGTAATATTTTTATATATAAAAATTAGGCTTCGAAATAATGTTTCAGAAACTAGCCATTGACTGGCAATGGAACCAATTCCCCTTGTAAAGAACTTAACCTAAAAGTATTTTCTCCCAAAATCTCTACAATCTCATAAGGACCAATCCATAAGTATTGAAACTTGGTATGACTACCTAGTTTTTCTTTTGCCTTGTCCAATAGAAGAACAAGGTCTGAGATTCTAAAATATTTGATTGTGGCTCATTTGTAAAACCAACATTTTATGATAGCCTAATGTTTTAACATTTTCTCTAAAAAATTTGTCCTTTTCTCATCCAATTCAAGAGATTCATCAATTTGATCTAGACTCTATCAACATCCTCAACATACCCTCTCATAAATTTCAACATTAGAATCTTGAGATTAAGTGGGAATACTAGTTCTTATCCATAGACAAGTAGATATGAGGATGTTCCCAAAGAGTTCTTAATCTTGACTCTATCAATCCATAATGCATACTTCAATTGAGTGTGACGATCTATTGGATTCTTTGTGAGAAAACACTTTATTACCATGATCGAGTTCTTATTGGTTTATTCTACCATACCATTCCCTTGGGTATAGTAATTAGATGAAAACTTGATTATAACTTGGTTGTCCAATTCCCATTGAATAAGGAAAATTGACACAAAAGATGACCCATTATCATATACCAAGAAGAATGACATTCTAAACCTAGCCACAATATGTTCTTCTAAGAAATTAGTAACCACTTTTGCTATGTATTTTTGGAGATTTTCAGCTTTTGTCTAATTTTTATAATAGTTTGTAGCTATGAGGATAAACATGTTTCTAGTTGAAGATGGTGGGTTCACTGGTCTAATAAAGTCCAGCCCCCACTCGGCAAAAGAGTGTACCTCAAATACTTGCTGTATTGGCATAGTTGGGTGTCTTTCCCTACTGGCACTTGTTTGACAAGTGTGAAAAAATCATACATGTTCAAATCTATCCTTGAATATTGTAGGGAAAAAGTAACCTAATCTTCAAATCATATGGGTTGTATCCTCTCTTGATCCATGTTTAGTGTCGTACCTATTATGATAATGTTCCAATACCTCTCTTTCTTCTTCATGTCCCAAAAATTTCAAATAAATTCCTTCATAATTCCTTTTATAAAGTTTTCTATCTTGTAGTATGTAGGATTCACATTTCATCTTGAGTCATCTACATTAAGAATTATTCATCTAGTTAGGGTATTGATTCTATAAGAGTTAGTACACAATATCTTAATACCATACATTTGTGATTATTCCTTTGTCTATGTCTACTTGGGAGACTATGATTTTTCATTCATCATCAATTTTGATCTCATTGTCATCTCTGATCTTATTGTTAGCTATCATCTTGGTCATCCCTTGTCCTCTCACTAGATTCATTGGTTGAGTTTCCAAATTGAACTCTTTAACTCCATTTTACTCTTCTTTCATCTAATTCATTTTGCATCAATAATGATTTAACTACAAGATCTACCACAATAGCATATACCTTAGTCCTAAGTATGTAATGGTAGAATTTCTTAGCTACCTTTATCAAGGCAAATGATTTTTTGTCAAGATTCAAATAGTTCAATTAAACATTCTTTAATGGACAACTCACGATTGTGATAGGTATTTCATATTCTTTATCTTTCTTTTTTGTAAGAATCCCTACACATGAATGTTCTAAAGAAAAAGAATAGATTTTGAAAGGCAATTCATAATCTAGACTTACAAGTATGGGACCCATGGAGATATCTACTTCAATATCTTTGAAAGATTTCTTAATCTTAGGAACCCATTGAATTTTTTCTCTTTTCTTCAACAAGTCATTAAGTAGGTGAACTATATTAGTGAACCCACTAATGAACTTTCACACAAAATTAATCTTTCCAAAGACTTAAGTTCTTTGCAACTATGAGGAGGTGACAACTTCATAACTACTTCTATCCTTTTAGGATCAATCGATACCCCAACTTTAGAAATAATGTGACCCAAAAGTTTTCCTTTGGTAACCATGAATGATCACTTCTTAGGGTTAAGAGATATGCCATATCTCCAACATCGGTTGAAAACTTGTCTCAAATCAGCAATATGAGTACTCTAATCTTTTGAAAAGATAGTTAGGTCATCCATATAGGTAACTATACATTTATTAATCAACCCCTTAAATGCTTTTTCCAACACTCTTTGGAATGTTTCTTCTATTTTGATTAATCTAAAGGGCATTCTCTTGTATTCAAAGGTTCCCCATTTTGTTGTAAATGCAGTCTTTAAGTTGTCTTCCTCATCTACCATTACCTAGTTGTATCCTATATATCCATCTAGGAAAGACATCATTTTAGACCAATTTTCAATCTATAGTACCTCATTTAGTGAGGGAAAAAGGGTAGTTATCTTTCTAGGATGCTTGGTTTAAATTGCAAAAATATACACAAAGGAAAATTTCTCTAGTCTTTTTCCTTACTAGAACCAAGTTAGCAACTGAGGTAGAATGTTGGATTGGAAATATAATCTTAGCATCAAGAAACTTATGGACCTCTTTCATTTTTAATGTCTCTATAATGGGGTTAATTGGTCTCTTCCTTTGATGGAAAGGCTTAGCATCAAGCTTCAATAGAATATCATGAGTGATGATGTCACAATTGTACATCTTGAGTTCTTTATAACTTCATATTATGACATCTTTGTATTTGATAAGTAACTAAAGAATACTTTCTCATTCTTGAGGATTTCATGCCTTTCCAATTCTCACCAACTTAGGGTCTTCTTTCATGCCTAGATTACATGAATTTCATTCTTCAATCCCATTTTCTTTGACACTTCTCTTACTGCATGTTGATTCATCTTGATCAAAGATAAATTCCAACTCTACCCTCATGCAAAGAGCTAATTTGTTTGCATCAAAAATTTGTGAATAATTCTATAGTGATGGAAGAAGCTTCAGTTAGAAATGCTAGAAACATAAAGAAATCTTTGGAGGATTATGGGCAAGCTTTGGGTCAAATTATTAACTAGAACAAAAATGTGATATATTTTATCAATGTTCATGATTTTAGATAGAACAAAATTAAAAGCATTATTGGCTATAAGATTGGCACCTTACCGAGTTATTATCTAGGATTACCCCTTTATATGGACCCACCTAAGATTTTTTGGAGTTTGCTGATTGATAAAATTCATTTGAAGTTAGAAGGTTGGAAAGGTTCCCTCCTTAGTCGGGCTAGTAAGGTTATTGTCCTTAAATCCATTTTACAGAATGTTTCATTGTATGCTTTGAGTATTTTTAAGATCCCTAGAAAGTTTTCACTAGCAATTGAAAAAATTGAAAAGCTTTTCTTATGGACGAGTATGGAAAAAAAGAAAAGACTGCCCCTAATTGCTTGGGAGAAAGTTTGCATGCCTTTTAATAAAGGTGGCCTTGGCCTTAGAAGAGTTACCACTATGAATGATTATTTGCTTGCCAGGTTGTTATGGAGATGGAATAAAGAGGAAGGTGAGTGGCATGATATTTGGAACGATAAATATAATAGGGAGAACCAAGATCTTAAACACTTTCTTAATAATGAGTTTGTGCAAGGGGGTTCAATGATTTGTAAAATTGCTCCAAAAAATAAATAGATTATTAAGAAAGGGGTCAAGTGGAAGGTGGGAAATGGGAGGAATGGTTTTATGGAGTAGTAGAAGAATCTCTGTGGGATTTTTGTAGAAGACTATTGGGAGGAGAATAAATGGCTAGATTTCAAGAGAGTGGATAGAAACCTAATTGATCTCAACAAGATTCTAAATGTTGTCTTTTTAAGCCATGAGGAGGATGTGTTGATTTGAAAATATAATCCTAATGGGTTTTTTTCTATGTCCTCAGTGTATGCTAATCCTTTTGAAGAGCTTCATGAGCCTTGTTTGGCTAAAGCATGGTTTAAATGTATGACCCCCAAAATTAACATTTTTTTTTGGATTCTTCTACAGGAAAAAATATTGACCATGGATAATTTATTGAAGAGAGGGTTCAACATAGTTAATAGATGTTACCTTTGTAAGGATGATGCTAGGTTTGTTAACCATATGACTTTGCAATGCTCTTATACTAAAAGGGTATGGGAAAGGATATGTGGTTTGTTGAATATTGCTTGGGTTTTCCCTACTACCATTCAAAGAAAATTCAATAGTTGGAAGCCACCTTCTAATAATGCCTTAGTTTTGAGATTGTGGGATTTTATTCTCCCTTTCCTTTGATGGGGCATTTGGAAGGAACATAATGATAGGGTGTTTAGGGGTGTTGAATCTAATCTAGATCAGGTTTTCTGTAAGATAAAGAATATGGTGACAAAGAATATCATATTCAATGGAAAAGGTCAACTTCCTCAAAATGATTGGGAAGATTTGGTGATTCAAAATTGGAATTTAAATGGTATCAGTTTCATGCAAATTGGTCATAACCTTAGGGATCTAGCTAGATGGGATTGTCCCCCAATAGACTGGTATAAGATAAAAATTTATGGGGCCTCAAAGGGAAACCTAGGAATTATTGGTCTTGGTATCATTATTAGAAATGTGAATGGGGATAGAATGGGTGGAATGGCCATTCCTATTGGATTCAAACTAACCATGTGGCAAAGGCTAGTGCAACCCTCCATGGTCTTAACTATGCAATGAGGTTGAATTTGAATAAGATGTGGCTTGAGGGGGGCTCCCTTAATATAATTAATTGCCTTAATAAAGTTACCAATTCTTCTTGGTCTATTAGTAATATTATTAGTCAATTCATAAATCTTATCAATTCCTTTGATATCTATGTTAGACACATCACTCATAATTATAGAAAAATGAATCAAGTTGCTAACTAGGTGGCTAATGTGGCATGCAAGAGTGATGAAAAGGTAATATGGAACCACAATGATATAATACCTATTGAGGGGTGCTTACTAATCAAACATGACAAAGTTAGAAGTAAGAAAAAGTGCTTCATTAATGATGAATATGCCAAGAAGAAGTAATAATAATATGGGTGGAATTGGGAAGTGATAGGTTATTATGAGAAGGATATGGTATTATCATTCAATACCACATGGATTGTGGGTCTTATTTGCCACTTTTTTTCTTGGCTACAATATCAACTACGAAATTCAGTTGCAAACAATTTTTTTGAGAAGAGAGGAATTTCATCTTGGAGATAAGAAGATGGGAGGAAAGTGAAAAAGAATTGAATTGGCTAGTTGTAAAGAGTGGAGGAAGAAGAAGGAAATCTGGGAAATTCTGGAGCAAGGGAAATTTACTAGTTTTATGAAAAAGTTAAAAGGAAACAACCTTGTTATTACCTGACTGTTTACTAAGACTTGGAAAGATGGGACTATTCTAGTGGGAAATCAAAGGATGGAGGTGTCTGTAGACATCATAGATGAAGCTATTGGGCTAGAGATGGAGGGCATTAATTTATACTCGGATAGGAAACTCTCAAATATGGTGGTCAACAAGATTGTGGATTCAGCCAAAGAATGTAACAGACTGGCTAAAATAAGTAATTCCTACTTTAACCTAGCTTCCATTCATGCCCTTGGAGATTTTTTGTGTTTTTGATTATTGAGTATCTTACTTTGGATGGGCACTTCACTAAGATTTATGGTCACCATTTCAAGTTCATCCATTTTAGGCATGGGGTTAGGATAAATCCTCCCTTTTACCTTAGAAAATATCTAGGTAATTCTATTCTTACCTTTCAAAATGACCCTGATGGAGATCATGCATTCCATTAGGAGTTAATGGTTCTCATTATGAACCTTCTAAAGTCAAAAAAGATGGTCAGGCCCAGGTAGAGTAAGAAATTGATTGATTATGAGATGAAGGGAAATGATTTAGAGGAGGATTTTGATATTGATACTGAAGATGAGGTGGATGTAAAGAAGAACATGAAAGGGGATCTAGGTAGCACTCCAAGAAGAAAAGGAAGGGAAAGGGGAGTGAGTTGGATCAAGATAGTGACTATGAAGAGGAGCAGAGAAAGGGCTTTTAGAAGAGAGGAATAGTAGGGAAGGTCTCAGGTAACAAGGGGAAAAATGCAAATAGGGTATCTATTCCCTCTAATGATGAACCTTTAATCAAAAGGATGGAAAGAAAAAAATGGTGTTTACTCATGAGGAGAGTGATGACAATGTTTCCAAGGAGGTGGAATTGGATAAAAACAATCAAGGGGAGCAAGAGCACTATTTTGAACATAACAGGGAAGAGGATGAGAAGGGGTTCCTAAAGGGAATCATGGGTGGTAACTTAGGGTCAATTTTGAAGGATATCATGACCCTTAAATAGAAAATGCAAGATATTTCAAAGGATTTTGATCAGCTCAGGAGGATGGCAAGGGGCAAGTATACGCTAGGTCAACACATTGATAGGCTATCTAAAGTCATTGGAAATGAAAAAGAGGTTAAAAACTTAATGAAGTGGGTGCCAACAATTGAAATCCAAAATAGGAACCTTGAATAGGTAAACAAAGATATCCAAAAAAGAATGGAGAGCTTGGATGCTAAAGTTAGTAATATAGAAAAAATGATCAAGAAATTGGCTGATCAAAATTGTAGTATTTTGAAGACTGTGACTGATAACTTCAATACATTGCTGCAAGATGGATTAGACCAAAGGACATGACTCCTCTACTGTGAATGAGGACCAGGGCCTGAGTAAGGGTGCCAGGGCCAATTCAAAGAATAATGAAGGAGTGCAAGTGAAAAAAATGGATGAAATGAAAGATTCTACCTAAAATATGAACATTCTAGCCGATCAGGTTGCGACGTGTTGAAAATTTTATAGTTTTTATGGTGTTGTCCTTTTGCTTTTCTTTTTACTACATAGATGTACTTGGCCTCCTATTTCTATGTTTGTATATTTGTTCTCTGCAGCCTTTTAATTTCTAAACTCTTATGCTTATACTTCTCTGATACTATGTTAAAAGTTTTAGGTCCTTTAAAACCTATTTTTACATAATCAAAACTCTACCATCCCCTTAGGAATAGTATTGTTTTTCAAATTTATAATCCCATCTTCATCTTCCAATTCATCATCCTCAAGTTTTTCAATAGGAGTATCATCAATATCTTGTCCTTTGAATAGACCATTACACATGATAAGCTCAAGAATATGTTGATTATCTTGAAAGACTTGAAAGTTAGCAATATTTTCTAGGATAGATGGGGTAGCCACCAATTCAATTGAAAACATTTTGATTATTTTTCTTTCAATGGGCTATAATGCTGAGATGGCAAGGGCATCAGCTACCATATTCCTCCTTCTTGGAATAGACCTTATGTTTAGGTCTTCAAAGTCTTCCATCAAGTCCCAAACTCTTTTTTGGTAAGTAGGTAGCCTTATATTATTGTAAGAGTATATTGAATTAACCTGTCTAATCACCAATTGAGAATCTCCTTCCACTATGAGAGCTTTGATGTCCTTCTCTAATGTGAAGAGAAGTCTATGAATCAAGGCTTCATATTCTACAACATTGTTAGTACACCTAAATTTCAAACAATATGTAGCATAAAAAGACCTTCCTTTGGGATTAATTACTTCAATCCCTACACCAGCTCCTAATTTTCATTTAGATCCATCAAACCCGAGTGTCCATATTGGTTGTTCTTTCAGTTTTCTTGACTCGTGTTTGTTTGTTTGAAGCCTTTCTTTCACTTGAACTTTGAAGGATTGTTTCTTTAGGATCTATTGCATTCTTTCATGTGGTGGACTTGGTGAGTTACCATTGTTTACCTTTGATATGAGGATTGTTTGTTTCTCTTTTTCATCTTGAATTTCCCCTACCAATTCTATGATTTTATCAATTTGTGGTTTAAGATGAGATACTACCCAAATCTAGCCTCGACCTTTTAAAAAGTTTATTTTCCTTAGGAATTTAATCATCCTTGGTGGAGGGTAAGACAAAGGTCCACCATATGAAGAGGTGTCATTGTATGATGAATTTATATCTTTCTTTTCCTCTTTATCATTCTCTATGACTTTAGATATGCACATTGGACTTGATTTTTCTTTTTGTATCTCACTTGGAGTTTGACTATTTTTCAAATGCATTATCTATGTCAATACTTGAGAAATTGCTTCTTGGCAATATGAGTGCTCAAATTATGAGTGACTTACTTTGTACAACCTGAAAAATCCTAGAAGGAGAAAAAAATTTGGGTCCACTTCTTCCCCTAAGAATTACAAATTTACAACCATGTTATCTATGAATTGAGTCATGATGTCTTCTCTTAGGGTAGGGTTCAGTGATTCTTCATTTATGTTGTCTGGTTTTGTAACTAAATTTATGTCTAGAGCCATTGTCTTGTAAGAGCCTAAATCTTATTGAACTAATGCTATTTCATTTGGTGCATTATACTCTATGATCATCATCTTTAGTTTTGTCTCACCATCTATCTTGATCTAATTATTCAGTTCTTTTTAAGGTAGCCATAGCCAAGAACCATCCTCTTAGACACCGGGTCTATTCTCTACTTAGTAACAAGCCATAAATTTATAGAATTTCCACCACATGTATGTCTATGATATCTTTAATTCTAGGGTATGTAGTCAATTTTATTCAAACATCTTTCAATATCTCAATAACCTTTACTTCCATTTTGTCAAGTTGAATCACTATTCGATTGGTGGGTTGTAGAGTGACTCCTAAGTTCTAAGCTATCAAAAGTGGAATGACATTGTGAGAAGCTCTTGAATCTATGAGACAATTGTGAAGGTTTCTTCCAAAAACTCTACGACTAAGTAAGAAAGGAGGCACTTTGGCTTTTTCTTTATACATGGTTGGCATGGCCTTAGAATTGTTAACTTGTTGTGATACTATCTTCTGATGGCCTATGGTAGGCATTGTCTTGGTATGATCAAGAGTCTTCAGCAATGCTTCCCTCTAATTAGGCAAATTTTGTAGCATATTGAACAAGCATATATTAGCCTTTTAAAATCTTCCACTGCACTATATATTGTAGTTGACCAACTAGGATTCTTTAGTATCGTAGGTATATTTCCTTGGTTTTGATTTTGTTGTCCAACATAAGGTTCTCTAGTAGGCATTGGATTGTTATTTTCTCTTGGGTCTAGAGGCATTGATTGCAATGTGGGAGGAATTCTATCTATCATGGGTGATGGGACTCAAAATTGCGTTCCCATTTTGAGTACCATTCCAAACTTTTGAGTCCATTTGAGCCCTTAACACAGTTTCTTGCATATGTACCCAGTTGTCATTTTGAGGTCTTAAGGTGTTTTATGTTTCTAACACCTTTCATTCAGTATATCTATGCATCCTATTATGATAAATTGTCATTATGAGTCATTCCATGAAGTTCCATTTCAAGCAATGTTCAGTTCTACATTTTTGTCTGTGTTAAATAGCGATAGGAAGCCTAGTTTTTATTTGAATATCTCACACCTAGTTGTGTTTTATGACTCACCACTTTTGTATTATTTATTAAACATATCAAAGAACCTATGTTTCATTTTTTGAGTCATTTTGATATGTTTTGATTAGGTTTTGAGTCTCTTAAAGCTGGTTATCTTTTTCATTCTGATGCAAATTACCCTGAATTCTGGGAAGCCCTATTTGACTGATTATAATTTTCACCCAATTGAATATACTAAGAAATTTACTTTTGCATTATATTCTAGAGGTAAAAAAATTTCTATGTTCTAGATTTGATCCTATGATGAATCTATTTGATCAGTTTTCAAATGCTATTCCAAATGCAACTTGTGAAGGTTTATTGGTGTTAAGGAATGCAGATTGATTAGTACCTCTATTCAAGATGTAATGAATTTTTATCCATGATTTTCTAAACCAAATGGTCTATACCATTGTGTTCTACTCCAAAAATTATTTAAATATACTAGTTTTCAAGTCTTGAAGAACTTTTCTACACACTTTCCAAGGTCCATTCTATTTGATAAAAGCATTGTCCTATTGATGTTTCTTGTTCTGTAAATCTGAGCACCTCACTTTACATGCTTTCTAAATGCACCTTGTTATTCATCATTAACCCAAATCAAACTTTCATATTATCCTCATGACAATGAACTATTACCCTAGTTTTTGTGACCTAGAGTATCTATTTGCTCTATTTTTGAAGCTAAAACCAAATGCACTTTCTTGTTTTCTAACATGTTTTTTTGTAGGTACTTTTGTGTAGGCAACTTTGACTATCAATATCTTTTGACCCAGGTTTCGTCATGACACAAGATCTAGCAAGGTGCAAGAATGTGGAACAAAGAATAAATATGTCTATTTTTAGGGCCCTGTCAGGTATTTTAGTCAATTTTTTAAGTTGGCTTAGAGGCCTCCCTATTGGAAAATCATAGTGTTGCATATAACAAGTAAAATGAGTTTTTAATAATGATTTAGTGATCAAATTTGATTTAAATTTGTTCTAGGTGATTAGTTGGATCAATTTGAGATTTCAAGTGTTTTAATTTGAATTTTTTGTAGTTGAACCCACTTTGGGGAATGACTAATTGCACCAGATTGTTAAGATGTGGTTGATTTTGACAGCTCGCATTAGATGATGAATTGGTTTTTGAGAAATTTTATGTCTGGATTTGCAAATTAAAATTCATTATGAATAATTTTGCTAATTTTTTGATGGAATTTTTACCCATTCCTTGTCATGAGTTGGATGCCTATCGGATTGCCTGATCCATGATTTTTTGGCTCTTGATTACATGAGTATGTAGAGAGATGCATACAAAAAAATATCATCATAGTCATGGTCGGGACTGAATTAAGCTCCTCCATTATTGAATTTTTTTCCAACAAGTGCTCCCTCACAAATGTAACTATGTTCCCTCATCATGTTTTCTAATGATAATCTGGTGAGTGAAGAATTCAAAAGATAAAATACTATGTTTTTGCAGACACAAATGTATAACTTTTGGCATTTTTCATATAAAATAGAAGAGTGTATTAATTGAAAATAGAGGAGCATGCTTTTCATTATTTTGAAATTGGCCTTTGTGTGAGTAAGGAATCCATGATTTTGACTACAGTTGAGGCCATTATTTTATGTGGTTACATTTTGTATGAGGCTTGTACATGCCAAGTACTGAAGCATCATTGTTAACACTCTTCCTTTCTAGAGATGAGTCATGGGCAAGGGTTCAAAGACATAGGGGTCCTCCAAGTGTGATTGGCATCCTTTCTTTTTTCTTTTTCTTTTTAAACTAAGATACCCTAATTATGCTTTAAGGAAATTTTCATTAGGAAATGGGTGAATGAGTCAAAGGTGGGGATGTTGTTTTAAAAAAAATTGAAGCTAGGCACATATATGGGAGGAGGCTTTGACGTGCCAAGCCAACAAGCAATTGGTTTCCCCAAATATGGGTTTCTAACAATTGATCTCCTTCTTCGCCAACTAAGGGTGTGCCACTCAATGGCCATGAGACATGATTTTTAAGCTAATAGAGTTGTGCATAGAGAAGAGGTAAAAAATCACATCATTTTTACTAGAAACAAGCCACCCACATAACCAATTCAAAACCTGATTGTAAGAGAAACATGTGATCTAATATTTAGTATTTAGTCTCTTTTTAAAGAGAAACATAACCAAAGTAGTGAACATTTTAAGTCTCAAAATGGTCACCACTTGAGTGAATGAAGTATCGCATGGAGAGGGCCCCTATTGTTGCCTATTGCCCCTACGAAGAAACCTCATGCTCAACAAGCCTAGCTCAATCTTATCATTGCATAGGAGCATGGGTCATGTACATGATAGTAAGAATGAAGACATCATAGGCTTAAGGAAAAGGCAAGAACATAACTCCATAGTGAAAGGCAGAAGGAGATTACATGTTTTGAATAGAGCTCAAGAAATAAGCCAGACCTTTAGTCCCACATTCATCGTCTAATGGAAAAATTGATAGTTTTATACACTATTGCACATTCCTTTTGTGTTTATAAGACACGAGACTTTCCAAAGCACAAGGCTTTATTGCATATGGTGGGGCCCAAGGTTAGTTCAATGCAAGAGAAATTTTGAATAACAATAAAGGTGCCATGTGGCAGATTTAGGAGATTTAACATGAGTTCATAAGTCTAAAGGAGGAAGAGGTATGATATCACAAGAAATTTTCACTAACATAAAAGGTGCCACATGGTAGATTTAGGAGATTTATCATGAGTTTTTAAGTCTAAAGGAGAAAGAGGTACAATCTCATGATAAATTGCAATGTTGGAAGGAAGATTTATGAGGGTTGTGATGTTACACCTCAATGAAGTGCTATGATGCTACGACAATTCCATAAGTTTGGGAGGGTAATAAAATGATGTTAAGATGCTACAGATATTATGAAGTCATCGTATGTTTAGGGGATGAAATATAAAATGACGTTAAGATGCTATAGATATTATGATGTCATTGTATGGTTAGGGGATGCAATATAAAATGACATCATATGGTCAGTAGATAAATCAAATTTTGGAATATTAAAATTATAGCTCCATTTTGAACACTCAGAAAGTTGAAAATTTAAATTAAATTTGAGATGTTATATAGTTCAACTATATATTTTTTTAAATTTTCAATTATATTGCTCTATTCATGGCCCGGGGCTTGGTTTTTCAAATCAAAACCAAAGGTATTATTTTCATCAAAAATATGTAGTATCATATAACGCCAGAATTGGGAGAATCCAAATTTTTCATTTTTGCACTAAGATTTTACACAAGTCTTAATTGGAAGGAGCTATAGGTATTTTTTATATTTTTGGGGCATTCTTAGTATAAATGCAGATTTGTTGTTGTAGATGAAATACAATTAGATTTGGATAATCTTTTGATAAGGTCAAATGCACTTAGTAGCTATAAAGAATGAATTGAATGTTTTAGAGGTAGATATAGAGGATAAGGTTTTTGTTGGCAAAGGTAGTATGAGTTTCATGGATGAGGGCAGAACAAGACAAACAAAAATTAGAATGAGAATTCCTACATACTTTATGACATGTATTTGATATTCCTTCAGAAGGCAGATTTCCTCATTGTTTTAGAATGATATATCTGATATTATGCAAATAGTAATTAATTAGATTTGATTTGTTGGTAGAGGAGAAAGGAGATGAATTCAATAGCATCAAGATGAATAGTTTCAATAGGACACATATCAATATCAGAATCTAATTCAAGAGCCTTTCTTCTTCTCTATAAATCTTTCTTCTCTTCTCATTGTAAGAGTTCTAGTTTTTGGGTCAAGTGTCTCCCCAGCTATTATGAGATGATAGTTGGTTCCAATTCCATTCTTTGGTTAATATGATACCATTCCTTAGTATTTTTCTCTATTATAAACAATAGTGTTGTAGTTTCTTGAAGCATTCCTTGTGTTATTCTCTAATTTTTTGCATACAATGATGTATTGATTTCAAAGATTTTAATAAAGAGCTTTGTTGGAAATTTCATTTTGAATTTTTCTCCATTTCTATGGGTTTGTAGTTTTCTATTATTATATGCCCAAAGTGCATATTTTCTAGTTACAACTTGGCTTTGAAGTTGTATGTCATTGTATATCTTGTTGTTGGGTCAAGAACTTGAGTAAATTTGCTTGATATACACTGATAGAATTGCAAGGATTGTAGGAGGATCTAATAAGTACAAATTTCATCTAAAGATTGATTTCTATTTGTAAGGTAGATAGATAGATCAAATATCTAATTTTATGAGTATATTTTAGGTATCCATGTGTATGTTCTAACTTATTGAATGCCCAATGGATAAGAGATTGATTAGCTTGAAGGTTACCTATTGTTGTTGTTGCATACCTAGGTCATGTTGATTCAATCTTTAATCGAATATATTTTCCCATTTATGTTTAAGAACTGAAAAGAGATACCTTCACTTAGTTTATCATATTCATAGTTCATGTTAGTAGCTATTTCATGCTTGTGATTGGTTGCATAAACATAGAAGATTCAAGGGTTTTTATCTATTATCTAGATTTAGTTATATGCCTTTACACTGGTACCATATAAAGAATCTAAGGTCCACCCTCCTAGATTTTGTAGAGCATAAAGAAGAAGAAGGAGAGTATAGCCTTATAGTTGGCCCTAGTATCTAAATAGGTTCATTGATCATGGGAATTAGCTACCCCTAGGTGTATGTGTTCTTATCACTAGGTTATTCAAAAGTTGTTAATTTAGAAGCCAACAATGGGTTCCCTTCGATTTCACAAGTTGTAAGTATTTTAATTGTCATTCTGAAAGAAAACATCTTTGTCAGTTCATGATATGATTCTTGATTGAATGGAAATGTTTCTTTGTTGACTTGTTCTTCCATTTCTAAATTTTGTGGAGAATCATAAGATTCTAATAGCATAGTATTGAACTGCATAGGGGGCTCAATGTTAGTGCACTGTGAATTCTAGTTCATTTCTTGATTTCCATTGATATATGAGATGTCACCATTAGGTATGTTCCAACTAGCACCAAGTTGACTGATGTCCACAAATTAAGCATTATTGTTGTTTTCTATAGGGATACTTCCATTATTTGGATGGGTTTTTCATTGTCAATTATATCTTTATAAATCATTGTTGCGATCTGGAGGATTGAAATTATTCCTTGCATTGTTATTTTTTCTAAAATTCTTGTTGTAATTTTGACCATAGTTTTTGTTGTAAGGGCCTACATTCATTCTTTGTAAGTTATTGTTCTACCCTTGTGAAAACCTCAAATAGGTTAGCTCATTAGTCATCTAATACATGGTCTTTTTCATTTGTCCTAACTCAGTTGTATCATTATTTTCTACCTCAGCAGATGTTGCTTCCTTTTGTTCAAAGAAAGAAGCTTTTGAAGGTTCATATCTTAGATATGTTATGGCTAGATTTGGAAAAACTTGTTCCTATTGTAGTTGAATTGGAGTCAGTAGAATAAATTGACTAGGCATTACTTGTGCTACAATAGGATATATTGGTACTGTTGTACTAGCTTGAGTCATAACCATCAATCCTCCTCCATTACAATTAGCCTGCTTAGTAAAGGTATTTTCTTCTTTGAATACTTTATCCAAGGTATTAATATTTGTAGTAGGAAATCTCCTTAGGAAGATAGCAATGAGGTGATCCATTTCACTAAGATAGATATGGATTACAGCTTTAACTGGTACTATGTAGGGTGTTTCCAATTTGTGGAATTCCATGTGAAAGCAATGACTAAAACATGAAATGGTCTTAGTTGGATCATTTTTTATTGATATAAACTGATGATGTATCACAATCAGGCTGGTAAATTTTTTGAATTGATCTAGGAACAATTTTTCAAAGGTCGCCCAATTTTGGATACATCCTAGTGACAAATTAGAGTACCAATTAAAGGAAACTTCTCCCAATGTGTATGGGAATAAACAAAGGACCACATTCTCTTGTTGAATCTATTTTTGGTTGCATATTTCTTTAAAAACCTTGATATAATCCTCAGTTGTCTATGTTTCTCCATAAATGAACCTTGGGAAAATTTTCATAAGATTCTTGGGAAGGTCATTGAGTGCACCTTGCAAGTTGATTGGTGAATCTACTATGTTTGTGAAGAAGGCCATTAGTGGAGGTAGATTCAAAGGTGGAACTAAAGATGACAAGATTTGGAATGGGAGTGGTAGAATTATTGGTAGTCCCTTATCACTGCAAGACTTGTGAAAATGACTAAGTTCTAGGAAATTAGGTCCACCTGGTAAAGAACTTAAAGCTTTCTGAAATGGAGATGGTGGATCAAGATCTTTAATTTTGTTTTGCTTATGGAAAAGAAAACCTCTAAGAATCACACCTCTAAAAAGTGTACCTCTTCAAAAAGTGCACTTGTGCACCTTCTAACACTAGCAGACTTAGAAAAAAAATTGAACGTCTAAAAATTGAAAAAAAATTCAAATAGAAACTTGAGTTTGTTGTCCTTAGGTTTAGGCCCTCCTTCTAGTGCCACTTCTATTAAGTTGTCATTTTAGACAAATTTAAATGGCAAATATCCTTTGAATCACTCTCTAGAAAAGTTGATCAAGGAGAAACTCCAAGGTTCTAGGTGGGTTTCTCAATCGACTATGTAACTCAATTGAAGATAAATGTGTATGTTCATGAGGAGATATTTACTAGTTCTAACCAATCTGCACAATTTTTTGTTGTTTGAAACGTAACCACAAAAGAGATATTTATGTATTTTCTATTTTATGATAAATGCAATTTATTGATACAACTATATGAATTCCTATTTTAACCAAGTGTTTAAGAAGCAAATGAAAAGATAAGGTAATGAGAGATTTAAGAAAATAATTGAAAGGGAAACTTATAATGGACATAAATGAAAGTAACAACATGTTTTGGAATTAAATTATCAAAAGGATCTAGAAGGACACCAATGAAATTAGGAGCAACACTTCCTCAACTCCACTAATGTAATCATTGATGGGAACTTCAATAATAACCAAAATATATTTCATGCTTCATCAAATTGTGAGGCTACCAAAAGTGCACTCACATGAGACAAAAATTTATGCAAGAAAAAAGATGATCCTTTTTCCAATTCATCACAATAGTAGAATTTGTTAACATAAGGCAAACACCAGAACTAAAAGATCGCACAATTATGACAACACAATAAAAACCATTGGCTCCATTATTATTCATGAACATGCATTCATAAAAATAACACACTCTGACAAGAATAACTACACTCAAAATGAGAGTACCAATAACATATATTATTGCATCAAAATAATGACTTAGAGTACATATTACATCTAACATAGGCAAGAGGGTGAATAATTAGGGGTAAAGGCTCACCCAGCTCTCCAAACCACCTTGCAAGAGTTAACATAATGAAAATGAACACAAAGAACAACAACCAAAGGAGAGAGAAGAGAAAATACTTCTATTGATTTGTCAAAATATCTTCATACATGCGCAGCTATGAGGCCTTCTAGGTTACAACCAATTACAATAGATTTAGTTACAAAGATCCAATTGCAAATTTGCACTTTCAATTCTACTCTCTCTAATCTTCTTCTCCTTTTTCTAATTCCTCCCTTAACTCTAAGCCTAAACACTCTATTTATACTTTCCAAAATGACTTACAGAATATTCTAGAACATTACATAAGAGGAAGGCTGACACAAGATCCTATCATTAAATTCATGATTAAAATTAAATATGTAGCTCAGCTCCTACTAAGAACCAAAAATAGACAACTCAACACCCACTAAAAATTGGCACTCGACATCGACTAAAATCTAGCACTCAACATCACTCGGCATCAACTGAAAAACTGGCAACTCAACATCCACTAGAAACTAGCAACTCGGCATCACTTGGCATCAACTAGGTAACTTGGCACATGAAGAAATGGTTAGCACATGAAGAAACACTCAGCACATGAAGGAGTGCTTGGCACATGAAGAAACACTCAGTACATGAAGAAAGTAACTCGGCACCTATTGTAGGATGAACCAAAATGAGCAAGATAATAAAGCAACCCAGGATGCTCCTGCATAAAACAATCAGGGTTGAAAGAAATGATTCTCCTGAATCATTGAGATATCTCAACTTGAGCTGAATCCAACTCAAACTAAGAAATCCATGAAGAATCTTCAATGGGTCTGTTCTTCCACTTCACCAACTATTCATAGTAATCTTTTCCTCTTGTACTCTTTCCAACTCTTTGATCCAATATCTATTCAACTTCTTCAATCTATTTCTTAGGATAATCATTAGGTACAAAAAATTCATCATCTGACTCATGATACTTATACAAATCAGCAATATTGAATATAGGAGATATATCCATGTCATTAGGTAACTCAACTTCATCAGCATTACCACTATCAAACTTCTTGAGGATCTTACAAGGTCCAAATTTCTTCATCTTTAGCTTGCTATATGTTCCAACTAGGAATCTTCCTTTCTTCAGATGAACCATCACTAGAAACATCTCTCAAATTTGATATACCTCTAGGATGCATTCCAATAACAATCTCAAAAGGTGTCTTCCCTATACTCCTATTCACAGAATTGTTATATGCAAATTTAGCTTGTGCCAATACCATCTCCCAATTACTCGGCTTATTCCCAACTAAACATCTCAAAAAATTTCTCAAGCTTCTATTCACAACCTCTATCTATCCATCTATTTGTGGATGGAATGTAGAACTAAAATTCAATTCAGTACCCATCTTCTTCCACAAAGTCTTCCATAAATAGCCAACAAACTTACTGTCTCTATCTGAAATAATGCTTCTTGGTAATCCATGCAATCTCACAATCTCTTTAAAGAAAAGTTCAGCAACATGCTTAGCATTTGATATCTTCTTACATGGTATAAAATGAGCCATCTTAGAAAATCTATCCACTACAACAAATATGGAATCATACCCTTTCACTATTTTAGGCAATCCAAGAACAAAATCCATACTAATGTCAGTCCAAGGTTTCTCAAGAATAGTAATAGGTGTATACAAACTAGTATTTTGACTCACTCCTTTTGCAACTTGATAAACTCCACAACTCTTTACAAATTTCTAGACATCCTTATAAATTTGTGGCCAATAATACTTCTCTTTCAGAAAACTCAATGTCTTATCAATTCCAAAGTGTCTAGCTAATCCACCACTATGCTTTTTCTTAATCAAATTCAACCTCATAGGACTTCTAGGAATACAAAACTGAATACCTTTGAACAACATACCTTCTTGAATTAAATACTCATAATACTTACTTATGTGATCTATTAGATTTGGTGCTTTGCACTCTCTCCACACCTCAAAAAAATCAGGATCAACATCATATAACTCTTTCATCTCATCAAAACCAAGAACTTCAACCTTAATTTTAGTCAACAAAGAATGTCTTCTACTCAATGCATCAACAACTTTGTTAGTAACTTCACTCTTGTGCTTGATCACAAATGTAAAACTCTCAAATACTCAACCCATGTCATTGTCTTTGACTCAATTTATGTTGACTTCCCAAGTATTGTAAAGCTTTATGATCAATATACAACACAAAATCCTTAGGCATCAAATAATGTCTCCACTTCTTCAATGCTTAAACAATAGCATAAAACTCTTGATCATACAAAAAATATTTCCTTTTAGCATCATTCAACTTTTCACTAAAGAAAGCAACATGCTTACCTTCTTGACTTAATACAGCTCCTATTGCATTACCACTTACATCACATTCAACTTGAAATACTTTGTTCAAATTAGGTAAAGCCAATATAGGTAATTCAGTAACCTTTTGTTTCAAAGTCTCAAAACTCTTATCAGCTCCATGTGTCCACTTGAATTCCTTTTTATCCCCCCTCATTGTTTCAGTCATAACATTACAAACAGCACTGAAATTCTTTATAAACTTTCTGTAAAAACTAGCCAAACCATGAAATGATCTTACCTCACCCACATTATTAGGTGTATTCCATTCCAAAATTGTTTTAACCTTCATAGGATCCATCCTCAATCCATCAGCTAAAATCACAAATCTTAGATACACAATCTCCTCTTGAATAAAAGAACACTTTTTCAGATTGAACAGCAACTTTTCCTCTTTCAACCTCTGCAATACTTGTCTAATATGCTCAAGATGTTCTTCCTTAGTCTTATTGAATATCAAAATATCATTAAAATAAACAATCACAAACTTACCCAAGAATCTTTTCAGAACTTCATTCATCAACCTCATGAAAGTACTAGGTGCATTAGTCAAACCAAAAGGCATAACCAACCATTCATACAAACCATCTTTTGTCTTGAAACTAGTCTTCCATTCATCACCTTCTCTGATTTTGATCTGATGATAGCCACTCTTCAAATCAATCTTCATAAAATTCTTTGCTCCACTCCAACAATCCATTATGTCACCCATCCTCAGCATAGGAAACCTATATTTCATTGTTATCTTGTTAATGGCTTTGGAATCAGTACACATTCTCCATTCTCCATTCTTTTTAGGTGCTAATACAAAAAGTACATCACATGGAATTAAGCTTTCTCTGATCAAACCTTTTTGCAACAATTCATGGACTTGTCTGTTAAGTTCTTCATTCTCTGCAGGTGTCAATCTATATGGTGCTTTGTTTGGCAAACTAGCTCTAGGAATCAGATCCATACAATGACTTATACTTCTTATAGGAGGTCAACCATCAGGAATATCTTCAATAATAATGCCTTTATACTCATTTAGCAACTTTGCAATTTCTCCTGGCACTTGGTCAATATTGCCATCTATCACTCGGTCACCACTGACTAGCACTCAGTTAACACTATTTTCTTGCACTTGGTCTCCATTGAGAAAACTCAATTTTCTTGGAATTATAGAAAAATAGACTTGATTCTTCTTCACTTCCTTTTCAAATTGTTTCCCATTAACCATGCAAATTTTTATAGCCGTACAATTAACCTCATCTAGAACTTCACTCAAAGGAAACAATGTTTGTTTCTTCCCATTTACCCAAAAAGAGTATATTGATTCAATCTTCCATCATGTACAACACATCTATCATATTGCCAAGGTCTACCCAACAAAATATGAGAAAAATCCATGGGCATAATATCATACAAAACATCATCAAAGTAATGTCCAATTTTGAACTTCACAAGGCAATTCTCACTTACCAATATCTTATGCTCATCTTTGGTCCATGAAAAATGATAAGGTTTGGGATGTTTTAGCCTCTGCAATTGCAACTTTGTAACTAGATCTTTTGATGCTAGATTTGTAGAACTTCCACTGTCAATGATCACTTTACAACATTTTCCAGCCATCTTACATCTTTTCTTGAAAAGACTTCTCCTTAGAATAGGTTCCTCATCACCTCTCTTATTACATAAGGTTCTTCTCACCATCAAATTTTCTCCAACCTCAAGTCCACTTGGTGAAATCTCAATGTCTTCTTGGATCATAGCATTTCTATTATTCTACCCACCTTCAGAAGATCTACATTCAAAGGATATATGCCCTTCTTTGCAACATCCAAAACAATTACCATGAAATCCACCTCTAGAATAAGAATTACCTCTTCCTCGGTAAGAATTAGTGCCTCCTTGATAAGAATTACCACTTTTCCATTCAGTCTTATTTTTTTCATCATTCTTCCATTCAGATTTACCTTTATCTTGCACAAAATTATCATATCTACTACCTTCTCCATAAGATCTACCTCTGCTTTTCTAGAATCTACCACCTCTACCTCTCTATCTTTGTTCATGCTTCTTTGTCAAGATCTCCTCATCCTTCAAGGCATATTGGTATGCTTCTTCTACACTTTCCAACTTCACAAAACTTATTTCATCTTGTATTCTAGATCTCAATCCATTAATGTACCTTGCAATTTTCTCAACATCATCATCCACATGTCCAGATCTGATGTCTAATCTATAGAATTCCTCGGTATATTCTTTTATAGTCATGTTCATTTGTTTCAAATTTTTCATCTTTCTCAACAAGCTAACTTGGTAATCAGCAGGAAGAAATTTGTTCTTTACCTTGTTCACCATCTTTGGCCAAGTTTTGATCTTCTCCTTTCCTCTTCTTTTTCTATCAGTTTGCAAGTGCTCCCACCATAGTGATGCATGACCTTTTAGTCTAGTGACTGCAATCTTCACCTTTCTATTATCAAGAGTGTTTTCATACTCAAAGAACTTCTCCATATCAGAGATCCAATCCAACACAGCATTGGTGTCCAATTTTCCATCATAAGGAAAAACTTCTACAATAGGCTTTGAATTTTCTCTAGCCAATACTCTCAAAAATATTTCTTCATCTTGATCTTCTTCAAGTTCAGGATTATGGTTTGGTGTTGCTGCTTCATCATCACTTACATCTTCAAGATGCGCTCCTCTCCTCTGAGCTATCTCCATAGCATCTAATCTAGCTATAATTTGTCTCAACTAATCCAATATAGCATTATCAACATTATTTCCTCTACCACAAACCATCTTCACAAATTAGGTTCCTGCAAGATTGTAACCCTCTGCAAGTTATAGGTCGAATTCGTAGATCTGCCACCCTACAACCAAATCCAAATCAAGGTTCTACACAATCTAATCTCCACAAGGATGAACATCAAGCTCTAATACCAACTAGCATAGGCAAGAGGGTGAATAACTAGGGCCAAAGGCTCACCTAGCTATCCAAACCACCCTGCAAGAGTTAACACAACATAAATGAACACAAAGAATAGCAACCAAAGGAGATAGAAGAGAAAATACTTCTATTGATTCATCAAAATATCTTCATACATGCCCAGCTATGAGGCCTTCTAGGTTATGGCCAATTACAATGCATTTAGTTACAAAGATCCAACTACAAATTCACACTTTCAGTTCTACGCTCTCTAATCTTCTTCTCCTTTTTCTAATTCCCCCCTTAACTCTAAGCCTAAACACTCTATTTATACTTGCCAAAATGGCTTATAGAATATTCGAGAACATTACATAAGAGGAAGGCTAACACAAGATCATATCATTAAATTTACGATCGAAATTAAATACGCAGGTGGGCCATTACTACGAACCAAAAATAGACAACTTGGCACCCACTAGAAACTAGCACTTGGCATCAACTAAAAATTGGCACTTGACATCACTCGGCATCAACTAAAAAATTGGCAACTTGGCATCGCTTGACATCCACTAGAAATTGGCAACTCGGCATCAACTAGGTAACTTGGCACATGAAGAAACTCTCAGCACATGAAGAAACACTTAACACATGGAGTGCTTGACACATGAAGAAACACTCAGTACATGAAGAAAGTAACTCATCACTGGCTAAGTAACTCAGCACCAACTGTAGGATGCACCAAAATGAGCAGAATAATAAGGCAACCTAGGATGCTCCTACATCAACATCCATGTATTTATAAGAAATCATCTCCTCCCTTTGCATTAGGAGAGAGAGCTCTCTAAATGCAAACTTAGGCAAAAAAAAACCAATAAAACAAATCTAATTATATACAAATTGACTCTCTAAATGGTGCTAAGTAGGTATCCACCCTTGTTTATATCAATTAATGGGTGCATGATCCTTTACATGACATAAAATAATGAAAGAATAAGAAGAAGGAAGTTATTAGATGATCCGGAAGCTCTAAAAATGGAAGCTCAGCTTTCTTTACACATTTCCAAGAGTTGAACTGCCATCAAAATACATTTCTAGTGCATGGAATACTCTAAAATAACAAATAACTATTAACTATCAGTGCATTACTTCTTCAAAAATGTCAGCACACCTCTATGAGAAGGACACCTATACACCTTGGTAATAGGATCCAAAAAACCAAAAATATTCTAAGTGTCAAAACTGAATTTCTAGCATCTGGGTTTTCTTCCCCTTTATACCAAAACAATGTCTAGATGTTAATTCTTGAATTTCTCTATTATATTTTCCACTTCATTGGCTTCTAGTAAATCTAAAGCATCATAGTTATTCTTTACTAGATGTCATTAGTTACTAACTTATGTCTAAGTTTCTGCAAAATCCTCAAGTTTGGTGTCTCGTTCCAATAATGTCTCTTTGGTTCTGAATACATGTCTGACATCATCTTCCAATAAAGATTCCTAAAATGTGTCTTTGAATTTTTGGACTACTAATTGCACCAAAAAAAAATTGATCTTAGACTTATCCCCAAAAGCCTCAAGGCTAGCGATGTTATAATACCTTTCCACTTCCAAAAAGTGCTCTTGAGCTTTGTCCTTGATCTGCTAGATTCCCTCAAGTAATCCTTTCATTACTTCATTACCTACAGATATCTTCTCTATCCAGTAATCAAGCTCATCAAGCTCCTCTATAGTATATACTTCTATTAGCATCTAGTACCTTTGACCCTTTATCAATCTGAGTGTTTGTAAATCATTGGCCCAGGTACATACTTCATCCATCAACCCAAAATCTTGGTTCACAATAGAAACCAACTTTTCAGCATTTGATTGGATGTTGTGCAATAGGTTCAAATTTCCCTATATTATCTGCACTCCTTTTTTCTCAAAACTATCACTTCATTGCTAATATGCTTCCAAAACTGAAATTTTTTGTGATCCTACCTACTTCCTTCCTAATACATTACCAAGAGTAATCTCTAGATTTTCTAGGTCAATGGGTCCCACCACTTTGTTCAACTAGCCTCTGAGTAGCTTATTCTTCTTTTGTAGTATTATTAGTTCAAACTCCTCTTGTTCCATGTGTCTGAATAACTACTTTAGACCTATGGTGATAAGTATTTTAGTCATATCCACCATTGACTTTCCCAATATGAACTCCTTCATTTGATAATCCTTAGGATTCAGTTCTTCAACATTAGCATAAGGAGGAGAAATGGTTATATGAGCTAAAATTTCATGATCTTGATTCTTCATGATGAAGGAAAGTGTTCTAGCATCACCCTTAGGTGTCTTAGGCTTATTTATTGATTTCATCAATTCCTTCATTTCTTCCTTTTATGTTAGCTCCATCTACTTCTTCTATCAGAGCATAACCTCCTTCTTCAGCCATGATGGTGGGGTGCCCAATGGTGACATGTACTTTGCTAAATAAGTTCATTTTGAAGCAAGGTCTTTTCCCTTATTACTCCTCTTCAGCATCTTCTCATGTTGAGGAAGATCTTCAGAGGGAGTTTTCATACTTTCTTGGGCTAAGGATCTAACCTCTGTATCTTGGGGATTTTTTGAGTTTCTTTTTCTATTTTCCCCTCTTCAAATACTTCATTGGCATGAAGTTATTAGTACTCTCCTTCCATTTCTTGACTTTCTAGCTCAGCTTGTATTATCAAAGGAGGTAGAGTTACTAACCCTTGATCCAAAATGATGGCCATATCCTATGGTGGTAGTGATGGGATGCCAAGAGGTCCTTGAGGTAGAGGATGAAATTGGTTCTAACCCTCTCCTAAGGGATCATTGGTAGGAGTATCTCTTATCTTCTCACCCACCATTTGAGTGCCCACTAGCATAAAATCAAAGTCTAAGAGGTCAAAGACATTGGTCCTTTCACCCTTCATCTCTTTTATCCACTTCTAATGTTCATCTTCTGAAGTGTCTACTTGGATAGGCTCTCTTGGAGTGGATCGAGGTGTCTAAGTAGAGATTGTCCTTCCCTCTTCCTCTATGGCTTTGGGTGAGTGGGCTCTTTTGCTCAAGGGGAAAATTTCCATTTGTTCCCCTTCTTTCTCACCCTCTACTTCAAGGATGGTCTTTGGAACTCATGGAGAGGGAGTACTTTTCTTCTTCAATAACCTCCTCCTAACCAACCACAATTTTTTCTATTTTATCCCTTTATGGTACAGATAGGGAGGCTTGTTCCTATAAAATTCTTGTTGGTGGGACCCCTTCTTCCTCTTGCACTTCTTCCTCTATTTTTTCTAATTTTAGCTCTTATGGTTTCTCTTTCTTAGCTTGAGGTTGGTTCATTGGTTCTTACTCTTGGTGGGTTGGTGTTGTTTGGGCCTCAATCACTTGTTTTCTCACCCTAGGGGCTGCCCTTTTCGTCTTTCATTTTCTCTTGTCTTCCTTGAAGTACTAAAACTCCTGCTCATGTTGATGTACCATTTCTATCCTTAGTAGTGATTAATTAGTGTAGGTGGTTATGATAATCTTACAACCTTTTCCTTTCAAAGGTCTGGTCATAGCTTTTAGAGGTATGGCCTAGGGAACTAGATCCATCTGAAATGGATTTTGAATCTATTCCCTTATAAGCTTGATTACATGTCTAGCCTAATGATCAATGTTATCATTTTCTTTATGCCCTATTTATGCATTCATGATTGGCCTATCATAGATTTTTCCCTTTTTATACAAAGGATCCATGACTTTTGGGGCATCCTTTTCTATAGCCTTTAAAGGAATCTTCATTTTTAACACATTCTTTGTTAGATATAGAATCATCCTACAATAGTCCCTTATGTGGACATCATAGTCATCTATTGCATTCATCCAGTGATCTTCTAGGTCTACCACATGGACAAATTATTTTCCTACAAGATGTTGGATAGTCCCAATATTGACAAAATATAGGCGAGGAGAGTCATATTCTTCCATGGGATACTGATCCCATTCTAAACCAAAGGTCTAAATATCCTTCTTTTTCTTTACTTTGAATTCCCCTTGCCTTGTTTCCTCACTCTGTCATATACAGAAGTGAGTTGGCGAGATATCTCCAAGGGCATCAGCCAATTTGAAGGGTATCTTGGGAGCTTTATGGGGTATAGAAGAGTACCAACTACCTAGAGATATGTGAATGTTTTGAACTGAATGTAGTAGGCTCCTACTTTAGTTATTCATATTGCTGCCTCTACTAACATTCTTTTAGCATAATCTCCTTCAATGAACCTGATGATGGAAAAAGTAAATCCATCATTTACTACCCTATATTCCACACTTTGCAGTGGGAGCTTCTTCTTCACTAGTTGTGGGTAGACCACTTAGGGACAAGCATTTGCATCTTGCATGCTCATCTTCCTATATAGCCCTGGGTAGTCAATGGTTATGGTTTCTAACAAGTATTCCATGTATGATGTCATATAGAAATGAGGGTTTGTCTTGACCATGACTAACTATTCATCTGAGGTGTCACTTAGGATGGTGACCCAATCAATAGATATATTTTCTATCCTTATGGTTTTCATAAAGTGAACCATCCATGTTTGTAGGTGACCCACTATAGGGAGGCCTATTGTCACAAACGTTTGCACCCTTGTCCAAATTTTTTACCTAAGGACAACCTTGTGAAACATGGAAACAACCTCCAAGCTATGGGACTCTAAATTTGAGGTTGAGTCTTCAATGAAGGTCAACTTCCTTTGCTATCAGGATGCACCTAACTACACTTGGAGAAGAAAAGGGAGAAGGAATGCATGAAAGAAATTTTTCCTACTCTAACCTAAGGGATGATGCACCAAAATAGAGTGTTTGACCTTATCTCTACACCCATAAATGCACAATTAACTAGTTCTAACCTCAAAGAATATAGATTCGGACCTTTCTTAATTTACCAACCATATGTAGATTAGAGAACAAAAGAATGCTATAGGAAGAGTCTTCACTTACTATCATTCAAATGTAACAAGTAGATACAATCATGAAAATTGTACAATATAGACAAAAGGCTTTGAGGAAAATAAATCTTGTTCAGTGTGTTAATGACTAAAAGAGACTCAATAGAGGGTTACAATGGCTCAGAGGCATGAGAAATTATAGTACTATTCATTGAAGCAATGCTAGAGAATCAAAGAAAGATCAACCCTTACAAAGATTACAAAATTTTGCCTTTATAGCTTAGGCATAACTGTGATATTTCTAATTGAAGTTACTCCACAACTACTATTATTAAATGCTCAAAGAAAAATCAAGATGATCCAAACAATAGATTTTATTTGATACACTTGTAGAGGCATGAAAATCATGGAAATTCTTATTGGAATAAACCCTAAATTGATGGAAATGACACTAATCAATGCCAAAAGACCTCAAGACAAATGATCAAGTGATGGGAAGAGTATCCATTGCATCATTTAAAACTTAGTATTAACTTGGAGTGGTTGGGATTGATCAAATTGCATAAGAAAACCCAATTTCCTTCATTTCTAGCTCACAAATCAGCAAGGCCAATAGGTCAATTGAGTCCCATAACCAAGATGAGCCATGTTGGCACTAAAAATTGCATTCCCATTTTGAGCATCCATTTGAAATTTTGAGAAAGTTAAGCCCTATGAATGCCCATAATTGAATGTGCACTCGGCTATCCTTTTAAGATCCTTAAGATCCTAAATCTGCTTTCTACCCCATTTAATATGCAAAACTCAGTCAAGAACCTATTACAGTATACAAATCCACCACATCCTTCGAAATCCTTTAGCCCTTTCTCATTTCCTTGCTCAAGGCATGCCTTTTTAAAACCTTAGGTAGACTTGAAATAATGTTTTGATTAAATCTATTTCAAGTATAAGGTAATCATGGTTTACTCATTCTTAAATCCAAAAAGGTTGTTGTTAAAACTTACCATGCAAGTCTCAGTGATCATAGATCTTGTTTAGATCGACGGACCATGCATTCTTGCATTTTTAAAATGCGATGAACTTACAAAATCTGGGCAAGCGCATAAGCGACGTCTTTCTCTTATGAAGACGCAAGGAGATGTTCGTACGAGCAAAGAGGACAAGTTATGAAAATCGTCGATCTATGTGAGATCGACGAATGAGGCATACCCGCATTTTCAAGATGAGAGGCAAATAAATATTGTGGGCATGCCGCTTTGTGACACGTGGCACAGTGGGACCAAAGTGCGAAGAAGTAACGATCTCATGGGCACCAAAGTTTTGAGTGTTGCGGTCAGTTTTGTCAGAACATGTGCAATAAAAGGTATTTTCTCATTGGTCAGGATCATTGTGATGGGCCGCCTATTATTGAAATTCTAAATCACCGTTGATCTAAGCCAGCATCAACGGCTAGTGTTTGCCCGCATTTTTTTATTTCTGTATGATTTTATAATGCAGGTGAAAGGATTGTGGACCGTATCGCAATTAACCAAATCATGCCATTTCTGAAATGTCACGTGTTTTGTGATAAAGACACAGTGCAATGGTTGTTCAGGATTTTCTTCATCAACTATTGATCTTCTTTAGATCAATGGAGGGCAATGGCCTACATTTTCAAAATGTGAGGAACTTACAAAATGCGAGCAAGTGCATAAGTGACATGTGGGGTGGACTTAGGTCGTTGATTCAATTCAGATCTACGGTTCTCGCACGAAGCACCCACTAAAAGATAAATTGCACACATGGCTAATTTTGATTGGTTTTTTTTTTTGGACCAGCTTGCCTAGTGGATTTTGAAGCCGTCATGCTCACAGTATCAACTAATACGATTTTCAAGATCGATGGTGCATATTTTACTATTGAAGGTGGTATTATTATGCATATTAATGAGACGTGAAAACCTTCACGTGTGAAAGTAAAGAATAGGGTGTAAGAAGTGAGATTTTCCCTATATCAACTTGTGCGAGTACAAATTCGTGAGTCATCTCTGAACAAAAAAATTTACTGCTGAGATTGAGGTAGATTTGGCACGAGTGTCAAGTAGTTGGCTCAAGGATAAAATGCAGAAGTTACAGAGATAAAAGGAAAGGCTTTACATAAAATTGTATACCATAGTCTCTACATTTCTTAGTCCTGTTGATTTTTTCAAAAGATGTTTCTAAAGATTTCACTAAGTCTGAGGGTATGGATAGTGGAAGGATTGTTCGTTGGGAGCAGTTGGTTTTGGGACGCTGATACTTTGACAAATGATTTATTTATTTTTAGAGGATGGTTCAAAAAAGGAAAACGGTTAGCTTCATATGCCTGTGTATTGTTTTTTGATAAAGGAAAGCCAGTAATCAGGTGTCGTAGTCAAGACACCAAGGTGGTAAGAAGAAAAAGGAATAGACTTTGTAAGCTAACAACCTTTTCAGCAGAAACATCATCTTTTAAACAAATTTTCAAAGTATCGAGGTTTGATGCCAGGGTAGCAAAAATATTTGAGACCCTGTGTATAGTTTTGGAAGAGGGTGAGGAAGATTTTATACCTTTGGGTATAGTATTCTTCATTTTTTTTGCGTGTTCCCCCTTTTTGTGTCAGTGGATGGCAGATTTTGGCAAGAAGTTGGTTAAGGAATCAGACGTGGCTAGGGATCAAAGCATCCCTATTTTGTTATTTTTTATAACCACATTGTTTTCTAGCTTCTGTACTGCATGCTAAGCAATGATTCTATTATTTCTAAAGCCTAGCATGATCAGTAAAAAGTGGGAAGTAAAGATGATTCTCATTTAGTAGTCATCTTGACAAAACCCACGTGCCTAGGTTGGTGCATACTCTTCAAAGTTGATTTTGTCATTAATAGGGTGGTCTTAGCATTTGTGCATACAAAAAATTAGTGGTAAATCCAAATCAGCAAAAGGTGGTAATAGAAAAGGAGCTTACAGGAGAATATTTGATCTACATAATGTTCTGTTAATCATTTTTTCTTCTTTCTGCTGTTACAAACTTAAGATATCTTTTGTAAGGGACACTTGTCAGTTCTCTATGCCTGAAGCTTGTTGCATCTCACAGTATTTAAGTGAGATCCCAAGGCTAGAAGAAGGAAGGGGGAGGGAGAAAGGGGGTTATTGGTTGTTTTTCCAAAAAAAAATTTAGCTCTTAGGAGCTCTACTCAGGCTGTGAAAACCACATACCTAGCAAGTCTTGTATGAACATCATATGGATTTCATAGATAGTTCTAATACACTAATGTGATCTTGTATCTTGTTTTATTCATTCCTAATGTACTTATTTCAAGGAGATAAATACAATGTGCATAAGTTCTTTTGAATTTCAATATAATTATGTTTCCTTTCTTATTGAGTTTGTAATGTTATATGTTCAAGAACAAAGATCTTGAGCCTATTTGCAATTTCCCGATTGTATGTTTGACGTTTGCTTGCTTTTGACTCAAGGAGTCATATAAGTGCTTGTGATTTCAGACAAGGTTACAGATTCAATTAAAAAGAATGTGAGAAAGTATGGGTTATATTGGATATTGTTGTCTAATTCATAAGGTGAATAGACTAAACATGAATGCCTTAACATATGCTATATGTTGATTGATGTTCAAGGATGCATAATTCTAGAGTGTAGGGTTGCCTAATGGATAAGGCACTGGTCGCTTATAGGATCATCAAAGTTTTGCTGCATATTGAAAATGTTGTCTTTCCTCAATAATTAAGTCAATTTTCCCTTTTATGTTGAAAGATATTCAAAGTATAACCCGCACTTAGATTTCCAATTTCATCAGTCATGTCCTTAGCTATTTCATGCTTGTGATCTCCTAGTTAAGCATAGAAGAATTAGGGGTTTCATCTACTTTTATAGATCCTGAATATGGTTATTACACTGGTCACATGGTTAGATCTAAAGAGGTTCACCCACCTAGGTTTTGCAGAACCTGAAGAAGAAGAAGGTTCATGCCTTATAGTTGGCCTGGTGTTTGAATGGATGTGTTAATAATGGGAGTTAGCTGCCCCTAGATGTGTTTTGTTCTCATCAAGGTAATTGGAAATGGGTAACATTTTCAAACACCAAAAAAATGGCGACTCTACTGGGGATTGTATTGAATCAGATTTAAGACAAACCTATATAATTTGAAAAGAAGAGATTCAATACAGTAGGAGAAGTGCATTAAAAAGTTTCATTAGTAAGTTCTCTAATGTTCTTTTCAAGTTTTCTTACTCCAAATAATGCACCCTAGTAGGTTTTTATCCATTTGCAGTAGTATTTTTCAAGGTTGAATACAGATTGTGTTGCTAAGAGCATTCATCTTCAGTCATGTCAACCGGTTGTTGTTTACAAAATACTATTGTAATTCAGAGTCAGAATTGGTGAAAGATGTTTTCTCTCTTTTAAATGTTGTTAAAAGTTTTGCAAAGTTTTCAAGTTGAATTTTTGATTCAGATCTGTAGTGTTATGAATCATTTTTAAAAATATTTCTCACAATAGTGAGTGGCGACTCTATCTAAAGGATCTTTAAATCATTGTAGATCAGTGATGTATAAATTGTTTTCAAGAGTTTTCATGGGAATCAAGCAGATCTGAAAGTTAGATGAATTAACAAGCAAGAAGAGAGATCTATTATAAGTTTCTAAAAAATAAGTCTAGAAGTGTTGTTTGATCTGTTGTCACAAGAATTTTAATGATAAAGATGAATCACAACTGTGATTTCATTTCTCTCTTCAATAAGATGGCAACTCTGTAAGTTTATGATCAGTGGTGTGAGAAATTCATGTTAGCACCAGGCCAATCAGCAGATCAGTGGTTTCATATAGCAACACTTGAGGTATTTTATACTTTCATGCAATGTTCTTTCCCACGAAAGTTAGTTCTACATATGTATTCTCCATCAAGTGAAGTTCAAGCACTAATAAGAGGAGAATAGTTTTATGTTTTATACATTTCGCTAGATTTGGTTTCAATTGTTGTTTTAAAGTTGTGAAGTGTATTTGAAGCATTCATTTGGTAAAGGGTTGTGAAGATCTGTTGCAAATTATGAATTCTAAAAGTTTTTAATGATGAATGAGTCTTGAGTTGAAGAATGTCGAGTTTTATCTCATCTAGTATGCAGCCTGTTAGTGAAATTCCTAGATCCATCTCTACCAGGAGGTATATGCCATTAAATTTTAATGGTATCCATGGTTTCCCGAATACTGTGCCTTGTAACCTCAGACAGTATTTTCCTAAGTTTGGTGGAAACCATGAAAATTCAGCCAGTCATCATGTTCAGTTGTTTAGTGACTTGGTTGGTGATTTTGAAATTGCTCATGAAGACATTCAGATGAAATTGTTTGTTCAGACTTTAGAGGATGATGCTAGGGACTAGTTTTCATTTTTACCAGCATGTTCAATTTCATCCTGTGATGAATTAATGTCAACCTTCATGATGCAGTTTAGGGAAAGAGTAAGCATCTCTGAATATTTTGATAAGTTTTTGAAAATTGAAATCAAGAATGGTGAGTTAGTTCCTAAATTTAATATCAGATTTACAAAGATTTTGAGTGAATTTCTTGAAAGTTACAAGCCGGATGATCAAATGTGTTTAGTGGTTTATCTCGGTGCATTTGATAGGAAGATGAACTATCTGTTGAGAGATAAAGAACCCAAGACTTTGCATTAGGCATTCATGACAGCTATAGAGATTGAGAATAACATAAAATATGGCTTAACTCGAAGTTACTTCTCTAGAAATTTTTGCCAGCAAGATGAGGTGCAAAGAAGAAATCAATGTCATATAGAATCTTTAATTTTAGATCAGCAAATAAGCATTCCTATTGTTATAAATAGTTTTGTTGAAGATTCAGAAATAAAAACATGTGAACATGAAATCTCTCTATTGCAAAGAAGAAATGATTTCATTATTGCTGAATTAAATGCACATGTTTGTGGTATTACAACATTAGAACATAAAGATAGTTCACTTGATGAATTGTACATGCAAGAAATAAATTCAGTTGTTTCTCCTCCTATTGATAATATGCCTTTGGTTAAGAATGTTGTAAACTTTGAAGTTGAAGGATATTCATCTCAGTATGAGGAGAAAGAAACCAAAAGTGATATATCAAGTGATAGAGGTGAAATTGCTGATCCGACATGCCATGGCAAGATGACACAATATAAAGAATGTAAATCATATGTATCTCAGTCACAGTCAGAAGAACTAAGCTCATATGTTGATAATATTTTAGCGATAGAGACACATTCTCTTGACCAACAGGATAGGCTAGAAATGAATTATCTCATTGAGATATTGCATAATGTTATTAAACCTGAAGTTGAAAGACAATCATATCAATGTGAGTATGATAAAGATGAAAGTCATCTTTCAAGTGATAATGAAGTTGCTGATCCAATATATTATCAAGAGGTGTCATATGAAGCTGATTATGAGAGTCATTACTCAAGTCAACAAGAGGATAGTGCTAGTGTGTGTTTGTCTTCATGTGAATCAGATGTTGATTGGGAAGAAGAAAGTAATGATGAAAGTGAGTGCTCGTATGTCAGTAAGGGTATGAATTCTTTTCTTAAATCTGAAAGTGAATTTCCATTTCAGAATTGTGTAAATCAGTTTGAGATTAAAAGTTATGAAGAAAATGTGTCTACACAATATGAAGACAAAGAGGTTATCCATAAATACATATTACCTAATTGTGTAGAAGAGTGTCTTGAGGATGAGTGTAGTGATGATCAGTACGTGATTGATCCTAAGATTAATGCATCATCACCTTTTGGTAAGATAAATGATGATTTTCTTGCAAGACATTTGAATCACCTATATGGAGACAATGAAAGTAACTTTGATCTGTATTCTACGTGCTTCATTGATGGAGTTGATGTTGAGTCTTCATATGATTCTAATCTTTCTTCTTCATATGTTGAAAGTGTCCATGACAGTAATGTTAGAAATGGTTTTAAAGTTTTCACTAATCCGTTATATGGTGAGGAGTTTGATGTTGATCAGCACATCACTTGTCCTAATGTCTACAAAGGTGCTTTGCATGGAATTATCAATCCTCTTTTTGAAGAACACATGGAAAATTCAGATTTAGTTGAGAACAAGTTTGATGATGATACCTTGTCTTACTACTGTAGGAAATTAGAATGTTATGCTTCTAAGTTTGATAGTGAAACTAATGATTATGTTGCATCTGAGGAGATAATGACAAGATGTTTGATGAAGTTGTTTTTGAAAATCAGTATGCACCTTGCAATGAGATTTATGAGGAACTCTCTGATGTGAAGACTAATCTATTTGCTGATTGTGAAGAACCATTTGAAGATTATGGATTAGTTTCAGATTATGATGTGGATGACATATGTGAATATCAGTCAGAATGTTCATTTGATTCCTATCCAGTTATGCAAAGGGATACACATTTTGAAGGTATGAGTGGTCTTTTTCCCCAAGCTGAATATGAAGCCTTCATATTCAAGAATGATAGCATGCATGAGCCTTTAAATGAAGAAATTTTTTAGTTTCAATTTGATATGTTTAAGCATGCTAATCAGTATCTTCATAATGAGTTAACGGTTGAAGATGAAATAAGTTTTTACATGCATTATGAAAATAAGAGTGATGATTTTGTTTTGCCAAGTGATCTATTATATAATGATAATATGATTGATGAGGCTACTAGGAGAAGAAATTTTAGTTTACCTCATGAAAATTCAGATGAGAATCATGTTTATGACAGAGGTAAACAATTTTGTCAAAGTTCGATGGCCCGGGGTCATCGTTTGTAAATAGTAGAAGTAGTTGTTTCCTTGCTTTCAATAAGCTGTTTGAGAGAAGTTTTGTTGTTTCAGGTATGTGGTTTACTTCTCCCAGAGATCTGGAATCTTACCATGCCCACAAGGGACATGTTTCCCCAGACAGAGCCACTGTTGGAACTCAAAATTGCATTCCCATTTTGAGCATCCATTTGAAATTTTGAGAAAGTTAAGCCCTATGAATGCCCATAATTGAATGTGCACTCGGCTGTCCTTTTAAGATCCTTAAGATCCTAAATCTGCTTTCTACCCCATTTAATATGCAAAACTCAGTCAAGAACCTATTACAGTATACAAATCCACCACATCCTTCAAAATCCTTTAGCCCTTTCTCATTTTATTGCTCAGGGCATGCCTTTTTAAAAACTTAGGCAGACTTGAAATAATGTTTTGATTAAATCTATTTCCAGTATAAGGTAATCATGGTTTACTCATTCTTAAATCCAAAAAGGTTGTTGTTCAAACTTACCATGCAAGTCTCGATGATCATAGATCTTGTTCAGATCGATGGACCATGCATTCTTGCATTTTCAAAATGTGAGGAACTTACAAAATGCTGGCAAGCGCATAAGCGACATCTGTCCCTTATGAAGATGTAAGGAGATGTTCGTACAAGCAAAGAGGACAAGTTATGAACATCGTCGATCTATGTGAGATCGACGAATGAGGCATACCCACATTTTCAAGATGAGAGGCAAATAAATATTGTGGGCATGCTGCTTTGTGATGCGTGGCATAGTGGGAACAAAGTGCGAAGAAGTAACGATCTCATGGGCGCCGAAGTTTTGAGTGTCGCGGTTAGTTTTGTCAGAACATGTGCAATAAAAGGTATTTTCTCATTGGTCAGGATCATTGTGATAGGCCACCTATTATTGAAATTCTGAATCACCATTGATCTAAGCCAGCATCAATAGCTAGCATTTGCCCACATTGTTTTATTTCCATATGATTTTATAATGCAGGTGAAAGGATTGTGGACCATATCGCAATTAACCAAATCATGCCATTTTTGAAATGTCACGTGTTTTGTAATAAAGACATAATGCAATGGTTGTTTAGGATTTTCTTCATCAACCGTTGATCTTCTTTAGATCAATGGAGGGCGTTGGCCCACATTTTCAAAATGTGAGGAACTTAAAAAATGCGGGCAAGCGCATAAGTGACATGTGGGGTGGACTTAGGTCATTGATTCAATTCAGATCTACGATTCTCGCACAAAGCGCCCACTAAAAGATAAATTGCACACATGGCTAATTTTGATTGGTTTTTTTTTTTGGACCAGCTTGCCTAGTGGATTTCGAAGCCTCGTGCTCACAGTATCAACTAATACGATTTTCAAGATCGACGGTGCATATTTTACTATTGAAGGTGGTATTATTATGCATATTAATGAGACGTAAAAACCTTCACGTGTGAAAGTAAAGAACAGGGTGTAACAAGTGAGATTTTCCAAATATCAACTTGTGCGAGTAGAAATTCATGAGTCATCTCTGAACGAAAAAAGTTATCGTTGAGATTGAGGTAGATTTGTCATGAGTGTCAACTAGTTGGCTCAAGCATAAAATGCAGAAGTTATAGAGATAAAAGGAAAGGCTTTAGGTAAAATTGTATACCATAGTCTCTGCATTTCTCAGTCCTGTTGATTTTTTCAAAAGATGTTTCTAAAGATTTCACTAAGTCTGAGGGTATGGATAGTGGAAGGATTTTTCATTGGGAGCAGTTGGTTTTGGGACACTGATACTTTGACAAATGATTTATTTATTTTTAGAGGATGGTTTAGAAAAGGAAAACAGTTAGCTTCATATGCCTGTGTATGGTTTTTTGATAGAGGAAAGCCAGTAATTAGGTGTCATAGTCAAGACACCAAGGTGGTAAGAAGAAAAAGGAATAGACTTTGTAAGCTAACAACCTTTTCAGCAGAAAAATCATCTTTTAAACAAATTTTCAAAGTATCAAGGTTTGATGCTAGGGTAGCAGAAATATTTGAGACCCTGTGCATAGTTTTGGAAGAGGGTTAGGAAGATTTTATACCTTTGGGTATAGCCTTCTTCATTTTTTGTGCGTGTTCCCCCTTTTTGTGTCAGTGGATGGCAGATTTTTGCAAGAAGTTGGTTAAGGAAACAAACATGGCTGGGGATCAGAGCATCCCTATTTTGTTATTTTTTATAACCACATTGTTTTCCAGCTTTTGTATTGCATGCTAAGCAATGATTCTATTATTTTTGAAGCCTGGCATGATCAATAAAAAGTGGGAAGTAAAGATGATTCTCATTTAGTAGTCATCTTGACAAAACCCATGGGCCTAGGTTGGTGCATATTCTTCAAAGTTGATTTTTTCATTAATAGGGTGGTCTTAGCATTTGCGCATACAAAAAATCAGTGGTAAAGCCAAATCAGCAAAAGATGGTAACAGAAAAGGAGCTTACAGGAGAATATTTGATCTACATAATGTTCTGTTAATCATTTTTCTTCTTTCTGCCATTACAAACTTAAGATATCTTTTGTAAGGGACACTTGTTAGTTCTCTATGCCTGAAGCTTGTTGCATCTCATAGTATTTAAGTGAGATCCCAAGGCTAGAAGAAGGAAGGGGGAGGGAGAAAGGGGGTTATTGGTTGGTTTTCCAAAAAAAAATTTAGCTCTTAGTAGCTCTGCTCAGGCTGTGAAAACCACATACCTAGCATGTCTTGTATGAACAACATATGGATTTCATAGATAGTTCTAATACACTAATGTGATCTTGCATCTTTTTTTATGCATTCCTAATGTACTTATTTCAAGGAGATAAATACAATGTGCAGAAGTTCTTTTAATTTCAATATAATTTTGTTTCCTTTCTTATTGAGTTTGTAATGTTATATGTTCAAGAACAAAGATCTTGAACCTATTTGCAATTTCCCGATTGTATGTTTGACATTTTCTTGCTTTTGACTCAAGGAGTCATATAAGTGCTTGTGATTTCAGAAAAGGTTGCAGATTCAATTAAAAAGAATGTGAAAAAGTATGGGTTATATTGGATACTGTTGTCTAATTCATAAGGTGAATAGACTAAACATGAATGTCTTAACATATGCTATATGTTGATTGATGTTCAAGGATGCATAATTCTGGAGTGTAGGGTTGCCCAATGGATAAGGCACTAGTCGCTTGTAGGATCATCAAAGTTTTGCTGCATATTGAACATGCTGCCTTTCCTCAATAATTAAGTCAATTTTCCCTTTTATGTTGAAAGATATTCAAAGTATAACCCGCACTTATCTTTCCAATTTCATTAGTCATGTCCTTAGCTATTTCATGCTTGTGATCTCTTGGTTAAGCATAGAAGAATTATTGGTTTCATCTACTTTTATAGATCCTGAATATGGTTATTACACTGGTCACATGGTTAGATCTAAAGAGGTTCACATGCCTAGGTTTTGCAGAGCCTGAAGAAGAAGAAGGGTCATGCCTTATAGTTGGCCTGGTGTCTGAATGGATGTGTTAATAATGGGAGTTAGCTGCCCCTAGATGCATTTTGTTCTCATCAGGGTAATTGGAAATGGGTAACATTTTCAAACACCAACAAGTCACGTGGGAAAATAGTCTTTTATATTTCTACCACCCTGCAAAGTCCTCATTGTTTTACCATCTTGTCCATTATAACTATGCCACATTTTAAACCTTAACCACCGACTGTCCAAGAAACTATGACCTAATTGCCATTGCAAACTACTATTGTTACCACCTAGGCTTGCAAGGACATGTGTCCTTTAGGCACTTCCCCACATTTCTTAAAATCCTTACAATTATATAATGTGGGAAAGCATTGATCATCAATCTACAAAAGATAGATGATCGTGGAAAACCCTATTATTACTGTGCTTATCCTTTTAACTTTTAGGCCCATAGACTACTCAACATCCAACATGACAATATGTCACCCTTTTTGGTGAATCAATATGAAGAAAATTGAAGTTAATCTACCTTAGCATGGTCTGACGTTCAACTAACACTACCTTTTAACCCTAGCGGCCCACACAGAAGGATAGGCCCACTAGTCCACATGTCACAAAATCACTTCCCCACATTGTTAGAAAGTTTGAAAAAATACATAATGTGAGAAAGTGACTACTAATAGAATTCTAGTTGTATTCTAGCTCACATCGGCATGCTAGCATAGTCAAAAGGTGGCCCCCAAACAAGAAGGAAGGACCCACCCTGGACACATGGCAAAAGGTCACTTCCTCACATTCGTAAAAACCTTGCATCTTGACAAAGCAAAAAAGCAACCACCATCAATCTTGGGAGATCTAACAGCTTATGGGAACATGCAAGGGCCAAAAATAACTTAGGAAAACATGGAAATACTATAAGGTTTTTTTATTTAATTTATTTTTCATTTCCATGGCATTGTTTAATATTAAAGGTTGGTCGTGATTATTTATCATTTGAATTCAAATGTGGCAATTTTGGCGGGAAGGTAAATTTGGCTAACAAGGCCCATTATTCTATTGAGGAAGAAAATCTAGTATCCAATGTCATCTTTCATATATCCTCGAGTCATATCCACCTTGCATACTCTTTGACCCAGAGATGTCTTGTCAATCAAGAATGATGTTTGTATCATTTCTTTCTTCTCCTTCTCATTCTCCCTATACCACCTTTCTAATCCATCGTAAGATATTTTGAGGTACTAGTCTACCCTCAAGAGGTAAAACCCTTTCTTTATGTTGTGCAGTTAGAGGTCTAGGACTATCTCTCCTATGACACTCTTGATGACCTTCTCCTCCATCACATAGTGGTCCGCCAACTATGTCATAATCAATTCAGAAGATTGAACTGATGTGGGGTGTGAAGTAGCATTCCCCAACCCACTACGAATCAACATATATATCATTATTGGCCTCTCCTTTAGTTTATTGCATATTCTTAGAAAGGCATTCCATTCAATGTGACTAAGTTCTATATCTCAAATCTCTATATCTCCATCTTAGGATCTAGATTTCTTGGGCACTTCTTGGTACTTGAATAAAAATGGTTTGGGTGCCATTTTCTTAGCCATGGAAGATGATGGTGATGTCATTTTATCTTCACAAAAGAGGAAAACATTAGTCCACTATAGTTGGGAGACAAAAATAGGACTTATTTAGGATCTATACTGATGAAATATTAGGTCCAAACCAGTCAAACTGGCAAAAATTGTAAAATTTCTCCCCAAAAGCTAGTTTTAAGCCTTTAGCACACCTAACACACCTTGGAAGGTGTGATAGTGCACTCATTTAGTCTTCAAAATGGCTTAGTACATAGTTTCACACTAGTGCACATGTAAATCTTGTAAAGATGTGTAGCGTGTGCATGTGCACAACTACATAGATGCGCATTTGCGGCTTTTTGCAAGGGAGGGATCTTTGTCCTAGGTTATTTTTAGTTTTTTTTTAATGTTGTGGAGGTGCACACATGCACACCTCTTAGGGGTGCACATATGTGCACCTCTTTGGAGGTGTTTTAACTTATTTTGTGTGGAGGGGGGAGGGGGGGTGGCTAGAGCAGTAGAGCACTGCACTTGGACAAGGTGTGATGGTGCGATGTCAGATTAGAGGTGAGAACAAAGTGAGGATAAATGGAGAGAGGTTTGGGTCTTATATAAGCATCTTGGGGAATTCCTTTTGTGTACCTCTGAGGGTGTGCACATGCACATGTTTGTATACTCAAAGTGAGGTTGAAGTATGCATATGTGCACTTGGCACAAATGTGCATGTACACACTTTAAGCACAATAAAGTCAAAAATCTGAATTTATGCTTATGTCTTGTTGGTGTTTTTCAACTATTGAACAAAAAAGGCTCAATACCAATATAATAATACTCACATAATCTAAGGGTTAGCTACTTCCTATCAAAAATTATGTGTGTAAGCCATTTGGAACCAACTTCAACAAAACAAAGACTGGCTTTCTACTCTTTAGGCTCTACAAAACCAAGGTGGTTATACCTAAGGGATGATTCAGAATGAATGTTGTTGTATGAGAAATTTATTAGTTTCATTTTTATTCTCATCTTCTATCCCTAACATATAGATAATTTATCAAATTCTTCACATTTTTAGATGATATACACCCCTTACAAATAGATTTGGTTGCAATTCTTCTCAGATTTGCAAGTACTTCATGCAATAGTAGCTAACTAAAGCTAAAATGTTTCACGTAAACAAGTGTTGACCACCTTTTAAACTCTTCATAATAGTAAAATAAAGTTGATTTTGATTTTAAACTTGATACTCACTCATGATCTACCTATCTAAAAACTTGATTAACTAGATTAGTGCCTATTCCATTGGGATTCGGAGTCTTACTCCAATTTATTGATCTGATTTGTTGCTTTACAAAAAATATTATCAACAATTCTTACTAGAACTCATTCTTATAGAAATCCTTTCTATTACCATAGAAATCCCATAAAATTCACTAAATCATTTACTTAATTCATTGAATCAATATCAATAATGAATTGATATACAACCTAAGTGAATTGCATTCAATTGGACAAGCTTTGCTCACACGCTGGTCGTCGTAGCACTATAAAGCTTTGATTTTTTCTTTTCGAGCATGCGAGTCAAAATACTTTGACTTTAGCCTTAGCAAGCCCCTCCACACATCAAGCTCTACCTTTAAAAGGCTTCTATCTTGAAGACAACTTAGCTACTAAGTGTTTTAGTATTTAAATGCTTAAATCTATCCCCACTTTGGCAATGTGGGATAATGGTTTTATGGTTTTTCCCTTTTCTTGTCTGTGCATTTCAACACTTGGTGTTTGATTATTTTGGTAGTTTTCCTCTGCCATGGCATGGAAGATCTTCATGGGTCTTCAAATGTATTGATGCTCCTTTCAAAAGCAACTCTTCTTTTTTTGCCTGCTAAATGTCGTGGCCTGCTACCCTAGATGGAATGTGAGTATCTCCATTTGCTATGCTATTGAAAGCCCTGCTATTCCATCTTCACTTTCAACATGGGGCCCCTTTACCTTGCCACTAGTTATTATCCTTTATATGCCATTTCCAACATGGAATTCCACTTTTTTTACATGGGCAGCTACACTTTGTTATAACTTGTCAAACAGGGCCTTCCAAAATTTTGCACAATTTGCAAATGCATGAAAATAGTAAACTACCAATTTTGAGAGATTCAAAACCTAGTCAAATAGATTTGAAATGACTTGAAACTTGCAACATAGGTTCTTTATATACATGTAAAATATCCCCAAAGTGGAAGGTCATAAAAAATTTCTAGGTTAAATTTATTCAAAGGCAAATTGGGCTTCCTGTCACTATTTGACACTTGGGCAAAAATGCAGATTTGGAAATTACACAAAATGGGACTTCATTAAATGGCTCAGAATGTTAGTTTATCATCATGGAATGAGTGTATATGTTGAATGGAAGATTTTAGAAACATTAAACACCTTATGGGCCTCAAATGGATAGTCAGGTATATATGCACAAAAAGCATTCAGAGGGGCTCAAAGTGAATCATTTGTTGGAATAGATACTCAAAATGGGAATGCAATTTTGAGTGCCATCATGTCTAACCACTCGAGCCTTCCTAATCAGTGACTGGGGTTTGACCTAGATCCAAGGGAGGGTCCAAAATGACTAAGGCTCCAAACTAGAGGCCTCGTAGGGAATTTTAAAACTAGGGGGTCCCCATTTTGAGTCACAAAATGGGGAGTGCCTTATGAGACCACAACAAGACATTATGAAGTCCCTAACCCTAATCCATTTTATACAATTTTTTTGCCACTTTAGCATTATAGTTAGTTACAACATGTCAGCCCAAAAATTGTCGATAAAATAGCCCGCCAAAAAAATCTTCAAGACTATGCCCTTGAACCCCTAACAATCATGGTCTATTGGCCATAGCTCTATTGGTGGTTGCCACCCCCAAAACCTTGCTTAGGGCCCAACATGGACCCGAACCTTTCCAAGGAATTATGGAGAGTGTACAGTACTTCCCTTACCAGTGGATTTGATTTTATGTTTTTTATGTCTGGTTTTATGTAAGTGGGTATTGTTCAATTTGGTGTTTTTGGTGCCTAAAGGTTTATTTTGCAAGGAAAGTAAACCTCATATGATATATGATGGCTCCTTGTTTTTCCTTATAAGAAATATTTTGGCTGAAAGCATAAAGATTGTGTGGATGTGTAAGCGTTATCCCTAGGATAATGTAAAATGCAAAGGTAAGGTTTTTTTCTTATAAATTTTGAACGGTGCAAAGTATGTTTTTGAAGTGTTCAAAGTTATCCAATACTATTAGACAGTAAGAAATGTTGATGGAAAAAGATCTATTTGATTTCTATTGACTGTATCCATCTCTCTCAACATGAGAAGGTACGGATTACAACATAATTTTACTTCTTATTTTGTTATATGCAAAAATAAGTACACAATGTTGTGTTAGACTACATTTTGGTTTTTGGGTGGGTCTATATTAGGCTATGTGTCTTGAAGATGAATCATTAAATCTATTGGAAGACATAGTCATCAAAAGTATTATCATTTATGGAAACACATACAAAGGAATCATGACTAGTAAAAACATGCAATTGACAAGGTATGTTAATGTGTGGCTATGATTCATCAAGGTAATCAAAGTAGAGGAGATGTGAAGACCCAACAAAGGTGATAAAATAAAAATTAAAATTAAAAAACTACTTAGAAAAAGCATGCTAAGTGAAGTCTACATAAAAGAAAGGAAGTAAAGTGGAAGAAACAATAGACACAATAGTGAATTGATTCAGTCAGGTCAACATGATGAGTATGAAGAAAGAAACCCATGACTATCTAGTCATGTAGAGGGTAAGAGTGAACTCAAAATTACATTTAATAGTGATGGGAGAAAGGATAAAGGAATAGTAGAAATAATTAAAATTGAAATTCTTTCCAAATAAATAGAGTCACTAAGAACACATAGAACCAATGACTCTATAATGAAAAAACCACAACTTGAAAAGAGTGGAGCATAACGCCCCACCAGGGATCCCAAAAGAAATTAACCTAGAGTTACACTAAGTTTGTCAAACATTTTTTTTTAAAGCTAATAACTTAACAACAATATATATAATATAGTGGAAGCAATAATAACAAGAGATAAAATAGTGGAAGCAATAACTCACATATATACAACCATCATAAACAAATTACATCTCTTAAGGTTTCGTGATGTTGAATCACATTTAAGTTTAATTAATAGTAAATCTAATACATAAATAATCCACATCAATGAATAATCATAAGTACAAATCCATTTAAATAATATACAATTATAGGATACCACTTGGCAATAATCAAAATTCTTAATCATCCACTGTACAAGTCACGAGGTATGAAAAGCTCAAAGAATATACATCATCAATAAAATGCATCTTCTTATAAGATCTATGAAACCAAATATAGTGCAAAAGAGTACAACCATCCATCATCGTACATGAGAATACAATGAAAGATAAGATAGAATAGGCAACAAAATGCATCCTCTTATAAGATCTATGAAATCAAATACAGTGCAAAAGAGTACAACCATCCACCATTGTACATAATAATACAATGAAAGATAAGATAGAATAGGAAACTCCATTTACAACATCGAACTTTTGGATCTCAATGGTATAAGGAAAAAACACTACCACCTGACCTCATGGAACTTAAATGGCCCACTCCCACCATGTTGAGCAGATTAACT